>CM062917.1:139610793-140860793 GCA_031878705.1 Tapirus indicus | reverse complement strand
AATATGTAATAATCCTGCAGTATTCACTCACTCATAAGTGAAGATAGGTCCATGTTTTTATTTTTATTTATTTATTTATTTATTTATTTATTTATTTATTTTTGTGGGGAAGACCAGCCCTGAGCTAACATCCGTCGCCAATCCTCCCCTTTTTGCTGAGGAAGACTGGCCCTGGGCTAACATCGTGCCCATCTTCCTCCACTTTATATGGGACGCCACCACGGTGTGGCTGACAGGCAGTGCGTCGGCGGGCGCCCGGGATCCGAACTCGCGAACCCTGGGCTGCCAAACGCGGACTAAACCGCTGCGCCACCGGGCGGCCCCTGGTCCATGTTTTTAATATGTTTATTCTTAAGTAAGATACAAAGGAAACATGTGCTTCCATTACATATGTACAGGAAAAATGTATTATCTAAAAATTTAGTTGTTATATGTCACTATATTTTATACAGATAGTATGAGAAACCTCATATGGTAAGATTTTATTTTTATAAAATAGCTGTTATTTTGTTTAACAAAATTTATTTGGGAAATTATCAATTAACTATGTCAAGTTGATATTCATTAAAATTTTTATTCTAGAATTGTTGTCTAAAATATCCACCGAAAATAGACATGCCCATCTGGAAAATAACAGGCAGTAGTCCTTTTAATTCATTAAATTGTTTTTTCTGAAAAATATAATGAGCTTTTTAAACTAGCTTTAATAGGTTTTATCATGTAATGCTTCATTTTTTTAAGCAGAGATTAATTAGAAACAATACTTGACTTGGGCAGGAATTGTATCACATCCAATATTAATTATGCCTACAGCAAAGTTTCCAAATTATTTTTGTATTTGTTATTATTTAGGTTTTAATTACTTAGAATTAGAAATGGGATGAACAAAACTAAGCATTAGTGGAGTTATCCTATGCTGCAAGTGCATTTTGTGGCTTGTCACTAAGTCAATTATGACTTATTATACTGACTTGCTTTTGTTTTTGACAAAAGCTGAAGAATATGTCAAATATGGCAATAAATCACCGTGGACAGGGCAATCATTGCAATTTCAAAAGTCTTTACACCTTCTGTATCAGCCTACACAACATCTCACAAAATGAGAAAAAAAATCATTATACCATAATTAAGTGGTACTTTATGCCTTTAAACACAAAATTTGTACTCATGTGATATTTTATTACTAAATAGAAATACTAGACTCTTAAAATTATTATAATATAAAGAGGGGAGACTTTTTATGATTCTATGCACAAATGGGGGGAAATGTAAATTATTCCCTGAGACTGGGGAGAAATTGTTTTGTCCTAATTCCTCCATAGATCTTAAAGCTGAAAAGACTCCTCTACATGGAATAATACCAACCAAAAGTAGGGGAGGAAGGATGGTCGAAGTCTGGGGAGCCCTCCCTCTGGATGAAGTAAAAGTAGAGAATAATTTCTGAAATGTTTTGTAAAGAAAAGAGAACAAGTTCTGAAATGGTCTGTAAAAATAGCTTACTATCCGTATTAGCTATCCATTGCTGCATAACAAATTACCTCAAAATTTCACAGCTTAAAGCAACTAACATAATTATCTCACATAGTTTCTAAGGACTAAGAAACCAGGAGCAGCTTTGCTGAGTGATTCTGGCTCAGGGTCTCTCATGAGACTGCAGTCAAGCTGTTGGCTGGGGCTCCAGTCTCTGAAGACTTGACTGGGGCTGGGGGATCTGCTTTCAAGTTCATTCACATGGCTGTTGACAGGAAGCTTCAATTCCTCACCAGCTACTGCTCGTGACATAGCTTCTAGCAGTGCAAGTGATCCAATACGGAGGCTGCAGGCTTTTATAAACTACCCTCAAAAGTGGCACACTTTCTACTTCTACTGTAGTCTGTTGGTCACACCGATCAACTCTGGTACAATGTGGGACGTGACTACACAGCACGTGAATACTCGGAGCCAAAGCTCACTGGAGTCATCTTGGAAGGTGGCTACCGCACTATTCTTTCTTCAGTAATTTATTTGGGCATTCATCCATTTGTAAACATTCATTAAACCCCTTCTATGTGCCAGGAACTGTGTTAGCCCCTGGAGATACAACAATGACCAAAATAGACATAATTTCTACACTCAGGGAGACAAAGAAACAGCAGATATTTACAGTGATAAAAGCTATGTTAAAAAAGCCACAGACTGTCTCATAGACTTCCACAGTATTTTGTATTTCCTCAACATAGTCCTCATGCTTGTCTGACTTCATAAGTGTAGGGAGCATTCCTACCCCAACTAATACACCCCTCTTCTCTGATGATTTTCACATCCATTCCACCTTACTACACACTCCTTGCAGACCACAGAACTTTTCTTCATCTAAAGCCTCTTCACCTCAAAAAGCACTAATTTAAACAATCTGCTCTTTAATTACAATCGATATTTCCAACTTCCTTATTTAACTAATCGTATTAGGATTGTGCTTCAACACTATTGTGATTTCTAGTCCATTTATCCCCATACTTTCTTCCCATCTGCCAGATTTCTCCTCTCTCCACATCCCTCCCTATCCTCTTAGTCTCTATAGTTCATCATTTTAAACTTCCTGTTGCCAGTATCTCAAAGTCACTTCCCCTTGTTTGGAAAAACTGCAAACTAGGGTGAACCCAATTACCTCATTTCTTTATGCCTTTAGGTGACAGCTAAAGCACTGCAAGAGAAATCCAAAACAGAGTAAGTGGGTTTCACTATAAATTTATAATCATCAAACTCAAATGTATCCAAGTATGCCAGAAACCATATCTCATTTTCCAAGTCAGCTTGTTCTTTCACTATGCACCACAACTATTCCATTCCTTTTCCACCCTCCTTAAATATCTGAACCATCTCCACCCTTACACCCTCAACTGTCAGCAGAAAACTTCCCAAGAGGAAATAGAAGCCACCATCTGAAGCTGCCTCAACTTCCCTCCACTATATTTCTAAATGTAATTCTAGCTGCACCCATTCTGTCTTCCACCTCTCTTCTTTTAGCGAAGGAAATGCACTGCTCTATTCTATCAAAGAAAAACGCCTCTGTATACACATGGATAACATCCTCAGTCTAGGTCCTCATCTCATCAATGATCATCTAGCTCTTCTGTTTCTTTCACTTCTCCCTCATTATTATACTTCTGCATTAAAATTTGGTTTTAAGTTTGGGACAATATTTTCTCCAAGTTTAAGATAAACAAACCCTTCTTAAACCATGTATCTTTTTCTACCTATGTTTTTCTGCCTTACATTTGTGCACACATTTACACCTCATCCATTTTCCCCAGAATTGGCTCTTGCTAAAATTAACAGTGGCTTTCATGTAGCTAACTCTTATGGATACCGTTTTAGTCTTTCTCGAGCTTCATCAACTTTTGACCCAATTAACTATTCTCTCTCTCTTGAAATGCTCTTTACTCTTGATTGCAGTAATATTGCATTTTTTTGTTTCACTCTTATCTCTATGGCAACTATTAATCTATATATTTTAAGGTGCTTTTTCTCCTATTATATGACTATAAAATACTGGAGTTCTTGGTTTACGTCTCTTGTCTCTCTCCTCTACCTCTAGGTGACTTTAATCCCTCCTGATAGATTAAGGTAATGATAGCTGCTATAGCACATAAAACCCTAATTTCAATGGCATAATTCAATAAGTGATATTAACTTTTATAACTTTTAACTCACATTACAGTCCAATGTGAGTGCATTCCCAGTCAGGAGGAATTCTATATATTCATTCAGATATCCAGGTTCCTTCTGTCTCACGGATTGTCTCTAACAAGATATTTTCCCATTTGCTTGGCAGATTAAAAAAGGAGACCATGGGGAAGACTCCACAGTTTGTTAATCATTTCAGTCCAGAAGTAACACATCATTTTCATGGATATTCTTTTGGTGATATCTGGTCACTTCTTCCCACCTTGATACAAGAGGGTTTGAAAATGTAAACAGTGAACACTTCCCAGTAAACACTCTACACTATGGATGAGGCCTACAAGTCTTTGATGGCCAGATGCTCTTTCTATCTTGACATTTCCTCTGCCTTCCACAAGTCTACTTCCCCTATCTGCCTGGATGTTTCATAGGCATCTCACAATGAGCTTCTGATTTTATTCCTATACCTTTCCCTCCACCATTACTCCTCATTTGAGTATATGGATCTACCATCTACCTAGCTGCTCACTCCAAAAGACTGAGAGACTTCTTTGAGACTGCGCTCCTCCTTAGCCCCTAACTCCCATTAATCTACCCCCAAATATATCTTAAAGTTATGTAATTCTAACCATCTCTAGTCATACTACCCTCGGTGATTTGTTTCTGACTGCTACAACAGCCTTTTACTTGCTTTCCACGTCCATTTTTTCTTCCCTAAATGACCCTCTAAAACTAAGATTTAAATCAGATTATGCAGACTTCTGCTTTCAATTATGACAGAGAAACTGGAACCAGACTCCCTCTCTTGCCATAACTAAATACTAGTGAAAATCTATGAAACAATTTGTTTTGGGGTATTAAACAATAGATAGCACAAGACTGGAACCCCTGAGATAAGGGTAGCCAACTAGGTGAGCCCTACAATAAACTTGGTTTTCTGTGTAGAAACATATTCTTGACCACAGTGTAGGAGAGGAGTACCCAAGCAGAGCATGGTGATCTTGCTGAGATGGAGACACAAATCAGAGTTTGGGGAGGCTGAATGGCTAGAACCTTGAAGGGAAAGTATAAGAGAGAGGGGAGATTTGAAGAGAAAGAGCTCCAGAAGTCTTCATAGGAATTTACTTGAATCTGTGGGTGAAAATCAATAAACCTAGGCAAAGAAGAATGAGAGAGCTATAAACCAAAAAAATCCCCTGAGCTCACCCATGGCTGGGAGACATTCAAGTTCCCATGAAACAGAGCTGAGATACCTCGAATATTTGTAGTATTCGGTAGAGACTCCAAAAGAGTCACACTTTACTGGTAAGGTTCACCTATCCCCAGAATAAAGGCTACTCTAGACCCACTCTAGCAAGGCATAAAAACAAGCCTCATTAGTGGAAAGTACCATATGTAATGTGAGAGTATAACCAGGCTATCTAACCTCACCTGAAACATCTAGACAGGCTTCCCTGAGGACAAGATTTAAGCTGAAACTTAAATGCTGAGTAAGAGTTAGTAAGTCTAAGAGGCGGGAGAATTGGGTATTCCAACACGTGCAAAGGCTCGGAGGCTAAGAGGACTCAGGTGAATTTAAGAACTGAATGGACGGCCTGCCTAGAGCATGAAGAGTGATGGGAAGGTGATCTATGATGACACTAGGGAGAGTGGCAATGGCCATAGAATTTAAAGTCTCAGACATCATGTGGTAGAGTTGGATTATCATTTCACACTGTGTCTGGTTGCTTCTCTTGTTCTTTGGGTGCTGGTGACTCCAGACAACTTCTCTCAGGAATTATGAATGAGACAAAGGAAGAGAGAAACAGGACAAAAGGAATGTGAAAGAAAGAAGTAAAAAAGTATGAAGGCTGTTGGAACAGCTTAGACAGAGAAGATGCTATGGAGGGAAAAAATGACTTTATGTCCCATAACTTTTAAATAATAATAACAATTAAGAGAAAATTAATTATGACTGAAATGTTAAATAAATGAAGGAGAATAAATTTATCTACAAAGAATGATCTCTGTTAGTTTATTCGTATGAACTAAGAATTTAAGATACTGACAATAGAAAGTCATTAAGTAGAAATTGCATGTTGGTAGTGCCATCATTCAGTGAACACCAAGAAAGAGATTATAGGTTTTCTGTCTTAAAAATTTTTTTCTCTAACAGAAAAAATTACAGTTTGCCAATGTCACAGAACAAATAGAACTGGGGCTTATGCTTTACAGTGTACACAGCCAATTTTATGTTCAACACTCCTAGCATGTTACTTACCATTTTATTTCCTCCAACTGGAAAATTGTGTGAACAGGGTAGCTGGTGGTGACAAAGAAATTATCATTTCCATTTTGGAGATTTGAGTTTGAGGTGTCTGAAAGGGACTTGAATAAGTGGAAAGCAAACACTGTTTTTGGAGAGATTGAAAACAATATTGTAAAGATGTCTATATCCCCCGGTTATCATAAATGATCATGAGACCAAAAAAAATAATAACAGGGCTATTTTTGAAATTAGACAAGCTGAATTCTAGCATTCATATGGAAAAATAGATGTTTAGGAATAACCAAAAAATAGTCTGAAAAAGAAGAATAATGAAAACAGATTAGCCCTACCACTTATTACTGTATTATAAAAGCTACAGTAATTTAAAAATTTTGGTATTGACATAAGATTAAATAGACAGAATTAGAAGTTCAAAAATAGACTAAATATATATGGGAATTCAACACATAATGAAGATGGGATTTCTAATCAGTGGTTAGTTATCCTGTATAAGAAATTTAATTCTTGGTTGACTAATGTTTACAGACAAAAAATGACATCATGAAAGCATTAGAAGAAATCATAATATAATTATTTTTTAATCTTGGAAATTAAGATACAAAAACCTAGAATCTACCAAAGCTAAGTATAATTATTTTTACGATTATAAATATTAGGACAAACAAAATGGGGGAAGTATTTGCAATTCACATAAGACTCTAAGAGCTATTTTAAAAATATATAGACCTCATTGAAATCAATAAGCAAAAAACCCCTAAGCACTCAATAGAATATTGGGCAAAGGATATAAACAGGTTTAGTCCAAGCACTAAAGACCAGGTGGCCCAGTAGACAAGAGTTGTGGGCAAGAAACCAGGGGAAAAATAGTTCCAACAATATCAAGTCCTGCCTGAGGCCAAGCACAGAGGGAGTTGAGAAGAGGCCACTGGACATTCACTTAGGATGTTAGTGTTGACCTTTGACAAAGAAGTTTAGAGAGAGTGCTGGGGAGTGGAGGCCAGATTCCAGCGTGCTGGGGAGTGTGGCAGAGTTAAGGAAATGGAGGCAGGAGTGTAGACGATTGTCAAGAATTTTAGAAACATCAGGAAGGAAAGAGAGAATAAGAGAACAACAAGAAGACATGGTTCATAGAAATTTTGTTTGTTTCTAGGACAGAAACAAGCATTTTTGTAGACTGAACAGGAGTCACTGGAGAAAAATAAGCTAAAAATTTCAAAAAAGAATGGATAATTCATGAAGCAGTTTTAGGTAAAGATTGAGATGGCATAATTTTAAAGCTCCAATTTTAAATTAGAGGTGAGCAAATCCATGATTTAACCTAAAGAGATACCACGAAATAGGTGCTCCCGCTGTGTCCCACAGCACCCCTCCCATCTGTTCCCCTCTTTCCCGTGATCACCGTGACTACAAGCCTATCTTCCCAGCCCCTGCATCTCCCTCTTGCAGGGAGGGCCTGACTCTTTGAGAAGTGAATGAGAATCCTTAACATGCTCAAGCCCTTAGCATTTCCCCATTTTAGGAGGCCAGGTTTTATGAGTGATGTAAAGCTGTAAAGGCTCTAGGAGGAGTCAACCAAAATGATACAGTTTGGGAAAATAGAACCCATGTAAGATAAAAATTCCTGGGAAACAACCCCTTCACCTCCTTCCTCCCCCCCATAAAATGCAATGAAATAAGAGGGAAATAAATGAGAAAACAAGGAAATAAGTTGAACCTTATATTAACAATTATTAAAGATAAAGGCTTCAACTGCAGAAAGTTAGTAGATTCAAATGCTTGGTCCCTCAGGAAATATTTTTCAGATTATCAAAGTCATAGCCCTCTGTGCCAGGGTGAGGGTTCCTCACTTTCTGTGGTGGAAAACATATATAGATAACTTCTACAACTGTCCACACGTGATTTCATAATATTGGAGTCAATTTAAAGAAATCTCATGGGGCCCATTTATTCTTGGGTTGTATGACTGATTTTACAGATGGGGAGATAGGCCCAGGAGACACATGAAAGGTGAATATTTGATGGCTTATAGTTATCAATAGAGGTAAATTTGTTTTAATTTTTTGTTGCTTTATTTTTTTTTTCTTGTCTTTGACTGAAATGTATGGGAAACCGAGGGTTGAGCTGAGCAGGCCCCTTAATATATTCTACTATTTGTGAATGGGTGCAGATGTGTGCATATGTTGGGGCGTGTCTGTGTTGAGAGGCAGGTCTGATTGCCTCTTGCTATCACTTTTCTCCCACCATCCCCTCACTTTCAGGATTTGAAGACCGTTAAAATATAGAGTTAGCAAAGGCACAATATTAAGAACTACCAAGTCCACTTAAAAGTGAATTATAGTCACAAAAGATTGACAAGATTCATAGCTGAAAAAGGCAACATGATAAAAGAAAAAGAGAAATGATGGAAAAAAAATGGAAACCCTGGAAAAGCACTTAAAATAAGACAAAATGATAGCTTAATTGATGAGGGTTCTTTGAAAATAGTTGCAATACAGATCAGATCTAATGGAAGCTCAGAGGCATCAAATTCTAAAATGATTGATATGATGCCTGTTTTTATTATCCATCGAAGAAAAAAGCTCTGTTAAAAACAGAAGATTTAGGGGCCGCCCGGTGGCGCAGCGGTTTAGTCCGCGCTTGGCAGCCCAGGGTTTGCGACTTCGGATCCCGGGCGCCCGCCTACTCTCTGCCTGTCAGCCATGCCGTGGCGGCGTCCCATATAAAGTAGAGGAAGATGGGCACGGATGTTAGCCCAGCGCCAGTCTTCCTCAGCAAAAAGAGGAGGATTGGCAACAGATGTTAGCTCAGGGCTGGTCTTCCCCACAAAACAAACAAACAAACAAACAAAACAGATTTAATTGTATTATAAGGAATAATGATGGTTTCCAATGCTTGTTTTATTTTTTTTTAACTGATTTTCTCTTTTCCCCCTAGTGTCAACATTTTGAATTCTGAAAACTTTGTGCTCTGTAAATAAATCCATAATCAACGCAAAAAATTTTTCGTTAAAAGATCAGCATATAGTAAGTAATGAATCATTTTAGAAAAAATGTTAGTAAAATTTTAAAAACTAGAAAATACAGAGTTGAACTCAAGAGAAACAGATAAATTTTGGTGCCAAAAAAAGAGAAAGAGAGAGAGAGAAACCAAAGAAAACTAATAAACAGGTGCTGATACCAACATGACTTCTGGGATTTAGGAAGCAAGGAGCTAAAGGTTTAATTCTCACATGGGGGAAAGAGATGGGCTGGGATGAGGTGAGCTGGGGAGAGAGAGCTAACATTCTCTAAAGCCCACTGTCTCTAAAAACATCCCCTACTATCTCTAGCTTGTATCCAGGAGAAACCTAGTACCTATTAGAGTGATTATTCATTATTATGTAAGATACACAAGTGACTATTATTAAACAGATCTTTTCTTTCCAGGGGAGAGGAAACTAGTTCAATTATATAGCCTTCACAGCAAGGGTAAATCTCAACGTAAGGTCATATTTGTCCCCCAGAAAAAAATGATCAAGTCTTTCCTTCCTTGCTTGCTTCCTTGCTTCCTTCTTTCCTTCCTTCCCTCCCTCACTTCTTCCTTTCATTCTTTCTTTCTTTTCCAGAATAGCACATATCTCTGATTGAAGACTATAATCCAAACTCAGTTCCTCTGTGGCACAAGCTTGAACACGATTCGTTATTAAAATCAAATGTGGAAATAGCGATGTTTTGTATTCAGCAACTTAAGGACTAGGAAGAGCGGTCCCAACAGGAGATTAGAAGTCAGAAGGAAGTTAACATAAAAACTGGTACAGGGCTTATGCCAACCCTGGTGTTTGGACATTTCCCTAATTCTGTGGTATTCTCTCTCTCTTTCTCACACACACACACACACACACACACACACACACACAGACACACACAGGTTATGCTCACAATTAAAAACTACAAGCAACAGAAGAAAACAAACTACTATGAAAGAATTATCAAAAAAATAGGAGAACTTTTTCCAGAAGAACCAGAAATATCAGAACAATTGGAAAAACTTTGAACATTGTATTTAAGTAGATTAAAGGGAGGTTCCTGTGACTTAACCCACTGGAGACCAATCCCCCACCTGCTGGATAGGGATCCTGTACACCTATTTATGGTGGCACAAGTGCTATGGAAAGTGGGGGCAAGGTCTAGAGATGTGGCTGTGAACTTAGGCCCATGCATCAGGAGTACTCTTTGGAAAACTGGCCAGATTTGTGGATTTCTATTGTAGTATAGTCAGACGACACTGCGGTGATGGTCACAGTGATCAGTGAAACAGAATCTTTATGCTCTCTGTTCACGACTTTGATGGTCGACAATAGACAGAAAGCTACCACAGCAGGTGGAATTCCCACATACTCTCTTAGAAGAGAGGTTGGTTTCTCTGATAAAGAAACGGTGACAAGTGAATAATAGATGGTTCAATCAAACATCTCTTCCCAGCTGACTAATTTTATGATACACAGTTCCTTTGTAACTTTTTGTAGTAGAAGGTGTTAATGAACCTGGTGTCCTAGCAAACAATGGAGCTTTTGTAACTCTCTTGTTACGAGACATTTCTTGGAATGGGTATTGTTGGGGTGATATAATTAGAAATGATTGATGGAAAATGCATTAACATAATATACACACACACAAAGATGTCATCTCACATTTTATACTTGATGGGTGCTAAAACACCAAAAAGTCAGATTGTTGGAAGTGTCTGCAAAAAATGTGGCACATCAGGATTCCTGCCACAACATCAAAGTGGCAGTGAAGTCCACCCAAGAAATAGTCCAGGCCATACAGCTATGTTTGTCATAAAGCAGGTAAGTCAGACATTATTTACTGCTTTCTGAGAGATTGTGTAATACAGTCATACATTCGCCTTGGAAAGATTATTTAATTTAAATTTTGAATATTTTAACATTTCCAGAGATAAAGCTATCAACAAGATAATATTGGATAGTGAGGACAACTAAAGAAAAAATTTCTAGAGGTCATTGCATGTGAACAGAATCCTTCAATATCATCTTACAAAAGGTTTTTGGAAATATTATTTTGAACGACTACAAAAGGTATGTTGATGCACTTAGGCATATAAATTGTAAGGTTGATGTGTTTAAAACTCTTCATGGATTAGCACTATTTTAAAGAGGACAGTTGCTGGCACTTTATGTGGTCACATGTGATCCATTAGAATTCACTGTGAAGTCCAATTTTATTACAATAGTTATAAAGGGGGATAAAAGGTACAAGTTTTATGTATCACTATGAAGTTCCTACTTCATTACACAACTGGTGAAATTGATGAAGTCATTCATATAAGTAGACGAAAACTTGGCCATGGTGCTCTAACAAATAAAGCTTTATATACTGTTGTTCGCAAAGATTTGTTTTCACTGTGAGAGTCACTGTTGAGGTCCTTGAATAAAATGGGTCATTGTCTATAGCAGTGCTCTCCAGTAGAGCTCTTGGTGATGATTAAAATGTCTATATTTCCATTGTCCAATGTGGTAGCCACCAGCCACATGTGGCTCCTGAGCTCTTGAAACGTGGCTAGCATATCTGAGAAACTGATTTTTTAATTTAATTTATTTATGTTTAAATTTGAATTTAAATAGCCATATATGACTAATGCTTACATTATCAGACAACGCAAGTCTACAGCATTGATCTATAGTGGAAATTTAGGATTAATGAATGCAGGAATTCCAACTTCATCTTCTCTTGCAGATATGGCAATGTGATTACCAGAACAAATCCCGAGGAGGATAAATTAGGAGATGATCGTTTATTGACAGAATTAGTGGGAATTGAGGATTAAAATGGTGAAATGGATTTTAACATAGCTGACATCAAGGGAATAGCTGTAATGAAGCCCAATATTAAATTTCCAGGGACACCAATAAAAATTTAATGGAGGCCATTCAACAAGCCTCAGTAGTAAAGGAGAAGATATAACAGGTAATGAACAAACAATTCAAAGCTTGAGCATCTAGAAAATAGAATAGACTTGTGGAAACTGTCCAGATTCCATTATCAAAAATAATCCAAATTTCTTGGACCAGGGAGATGTAATCTTTTAAAACTTCAGATAAAAAAGGGAGTAACTATTCACCAGTTGAATGAAGAAACATTTTTCTATATTTGCGTCAACATACAGTGCTATGCATGAAGTAAGAGACTTCATTCCTTAATATCTACAAAGATAGTCAAGCCTGCAATCAAAATCTGAAGCAGTTTACACTGACACAATAACCAATGTCAGAGACACTGGAACAGTGACAAAGCTGAATCTATGCATGATTACTACTTCACAATATCCAGAGTGGTCAATGAAAGATCAAGTATCCCACTGTTCCACAGTTAGAAATTGGCCAAGAAATCCAGGTGAAAGATTTTGGATATTGTCTGGCTGATGATAGAATGAGACATTACTATAAAGTAATTCAGTTTTCTGCTATAAATCTTGTCAAAACTCTAAATAATAGAAACAGTATAGTAGTAGAAGAGGCAGTTTCTCAGTTATTATTTAATTCTTTTTTCCCATGATTTCTTAAATAATTACAAAGTAGAATTCACCATACTGAGAAAGACTTCAACATTTTAGGAGTATGTGAATTTATATATAAAATAAATATGTACTAATGTTTTATTAAAAGTGAAATAGAGGGAATAAAAAAATAGAAACAAAATGAGTGACCTAGGCAGTGTGAAAATAGAACAGAAATATTTGAAACATAGTGATAAAGTTCTATAAATAAAAAATAATAGTTATTTAATTAAAAATAAACAGTGGGTGATTTAGAGAGCAGAGTAAATAACCAAAAAAAAAGTGTTAGTAAATTGGAAAATAGATCTAAGGAAATTTCTGAGAGAATAACAGAGAAGAAAAGGAATGAAAAATATGAAAGATAGGTTAAGAGAAAGATAGGTTAACAACAAATTTTCTTTGAAATGATGTGTCCTCATCTACAGTCCAACGCAATTTTCTTAGATGCAGGCCAGAAGGGAAAATGATCTAATAAATCAACATTTCAAAACAGAAGAAGAAATAAGCTACTATGAACAAGAGTCAGTAGAAAAAACAAATAAAATTACACACTCAAGGACCCAGACATAGTAATGGTCAGAAATGGATTATAAAATAATTTATGGATGGAAGTTAAGGAAATAAAAATATGAAGCCACAAAAATAAACAGGCAATAAGATTTAAAATAACAAAGCAAATCTGAAGAACAAACCAGAAATTCAAAATTCAAAAATAAAAAAATATAATCGCTAAAACTGCAAGATCAATAGATCTAAAGAGATTATTAAGAATTCAGTAAAGAGACTCAAAGAGAATGAAAATGCAAAAATCAAGTTGGGTCGGGTCTCTGGAGAAAGTACTCTAAAAACAAGTGAAAATATGACGATAACTCAGAATATGGAAAAGTAGGTCAATATTTTAATACATCAAGAGCTTAACATACCATTTTACATGCTAGATTATAAAAATTATATTTGTATGAGGTCTTAGGAATCAACAGACCTCTCTGTCAGAGGACTGAAGGAAAAAAATTAAAGAACGTGAGGGGCTGGCCCAGGGTGTAGTGGTTAAGTTCGCACACTCTGATTCGCTGGTGGCCGGTGGTTCACAGGGCTGAATCCCAGGTACAGACGTACATAACGCTCATCAGGCCATCCTGTGGTGGTGCCCCACATACAAAATAGAGGAAGATTGGCACAGATGTTAGCTCAGGGCCAGTCTTCCTCACCAAAAAAAAAAAAGAAAATAGTTATAAAGTTTAATTTCATATATTGTATTCTTTGAGTTGATTTTCTATAGTCCAAAAATGTTTAGCACAGCTTAAATTTTTCTTCCACATGTTGACTTTACAATGGTTTTCCTTATTGTTGATGTCATTTGTTTCATGTATTGTTTCAAGTCATTTATTCATGTATGCACTCATTCAAATATTTGCAGGGAGTATTTTTATGGTTGCTTCTGTATTAATTCTTATAGAGTAGCGATAGTAAAAGGAAAAACTCTTTCTCTATTCACAACACTTCTGACTCTAACTACCAAGAGTTAGTGGAGACTCCACAGGTTAAGGGCTTAGTCCCACAAGATCGTCCCCCACTTCAGACACCAATTGAAAGTCCAAATCAGGAACTTCTGACGAACTGGCTATAAATCAGGGGTTCCCCCACCCCCTTCTTGGGTTTCATGATTTGCTGGAACAGTTCACAGAACTTAGGAAAGTACTTTGCTTACTATTACTCATTTATTAAAAAGGATAAAACCCAGGAGCAACCAAATGCAAGAGATGCATAAAGCAAGGTATGGGGAAGGGGCATGGAGCTTCCGTGTCCTCTCTAGGTGTGCCACCTTCCCAGCACCTCCATGTGTTCACCAACCCAGAAGCTCTCCAAACTCCTTTATTTAGGATTTTTATGGAGGTTGCATTACATAAGCATGATTGAGTAAATCACTGGTCATTGGTGATTAAATCGATCTCCAGCTCCTCTCCTCTTCCTGGAGGAAAGGAGTTGGGACCGAAAGTTCCAACCCTCTAATCACAGAGTTGGTTCCTTTGGCAACCAGTCTCCTTTCTCCAAGAGTCACCTCATTAGCATAAACTCAGGTATGATTGAAAGGGGCTTATTATAAATAACAAAAGATGTCCCTCTCACTCTTACCACTCAGGAAATTCCAAGGGTTTTAGGAGCTCTGTGCCAGGAAACAGGGGGCAATGACCAAATATATATTTCTTATTATGTCACAGATAGTTTAAAAAATAAATAAAAGAAGGTATGGCTTTTATATTAAAGGAACATATAATTTAGAGGCAGAGGATGGGATAGATGGAGAATGGAGATAACAAACATGGAACTATTAAAGGATTGAATTTAGGATCCAGAAGGAACTTACTCTTTAATTTAGATTAGTATGTACATACATTTGAATATATATATCAAATTTAGTTTTATTTACTTTGAAAACTCATTTAATACAATCTTTTAAAAAGATGCTAAAATGTTTTTCTGACATTAAAAAATTAATTAGCAAATTTGACTGTCTTTTTTCAGTACCTAAAATGCAATCTGTTAGGTTGTGGGTGGAACTTATTATTTTTTTGTGTCATGCACTGACCAGCTGTTAATTTGTATTAAGCTAGGTATATTTGTTTAAAAAGAGCAAATTATTCAAAAAATAATCAGAAATATTTCCTACTCATTCCAATGAAATTCTATCCTAGTACTTTCTGTTAATTGCCCCTGGCTTAGTACACAACAGCAGATGGACTCCATGACCAAAAGGAAAAATTCGTGCATTCTAAAGGCAATTTTAGCAGAAATTCTCAAAGAAAAAAAGGCATAAAAGGAGTATTTGAAGGCAAAGTCACATGAGATTTATATATTGCTCTTTGTGGGTCAGACATAAATATTTAAAAAGTGTATAGGTAGAAATAAATACTGTCCAAAGCACTTGATAGTAAGTAGGAAAGACAAAACTTTAAATTTATAACTTATCTATAGTTCCATGCTTTTTAACTGCATTATATTCTCTTGGTTCTTAGTTTTGTTACTCTGTTAAAAAACGACGTTTGTTTGAGCTACATATTTTCATCAAGATTCCTGTTCTATTCTTGAGGAAAAGATCTCCTTAGTGCAATCAAACATTTGTATATCAAAGGATGACTAATCATGTCCTTCTCTTCTTGTTCACACTTTTCACTAGGCAGATGAAATGTTTTGCAAATTTAGAACATATGTACCATCTGGCTTTGGTGTGCATAATTCATGCACTGAAAGACAGTGTAGTTACATGACTAAAAGGAACCAATTTGAAGCCAGATAGACCTTCCTTTGTCAGAGGCTGTGTGAAAATGGACAAATTATTTACCATCTTGGTCTTCAGTTTTCTCATCTGTAAAATGAGAGCAACAATACTTATTTACAGAGTTAAGATATGGATTAAATCATATAAGCATAGAGAGCTTACAAACATTATGTACATCTTTTAGAATTGAACATAAACAAGTTATTGGCTAAGTTTTGACTAATTTTTTATTTATTTATTTTTGAAAGATGAAGCCTTCACTCTTTTTCTTTTTTATTAATAGGTGGTAGATGGAGGGAAATGTAGGGTCAAGAGAGGGGTTTTGTTTTGTTTTTTGAGGAAGATTGGCCCTCTGCTAACATCTGTTGCCAATCTTCCTCATTTTCATTTTTCTCCCCAAAGCCCCAGTACATAGTTGTGTATCATAATTTATTTAACACTTCATGAAGCAACCTCCTTTCGGAAAACTGCAAAATGAGGTGGAAAGCAAGAAGCTTTTATAGAATAAAGAATAAAGAACAAGAAGAGAAAAAACAGAAAATATCTGATTGGCTGGGGCGACATAGTCAACCTTGTTTGGGGTGAGAAGGGCCAAGCAGGTAAGTATAGAGCCCAGAGCTGCCCTGGCATTCGGGGATTGGCCTACTGGATATACTGCGGTTCTGGTGGAGCAGAGCATTTATGGGGACACAAAAGTGAAAGTTACCTAAGTTTAGATTTGCTGACGTGACATCCTGGCAGAAGTGGCTTCATCTTGGGCTTAGAAAGTTATTTCAACAAATCAAAATCCATCCTTATGAAGAGAATTGTTTTCCTAGTCTAGCATCTTTTATGAATTGGTGCTAGTTCATATAATGTCCATTAGAGGAGCAAGTGCTGTGGGACACAAGGGGAATGTCAATTTGATTTTGAAAGCAATAAAAAGCCTAAAGAAATATAAAGGTGTTTCAATTAAAAATGAAAAATCATTTGAAAAATTTACTTAACTTACCAAACATTTGATGATGTAGGCAGCAAACCAACAGAAAGGACTTTTACTCTTCCTTTTAAACTAAGGAAGCCAGAAATAGACAAAGCTTTCTAAGGAGAGTAAGAAATATGTTCAATGTTCAGATAATTTTGTAGTTTTATTGTTATATTTTAAAGGGAATGCTTCCATATAATGAATTCTATTCCCATTTTGAGATGTGCTTGTGGTCCCAGGCCCCCTCTCCAATTTTGGGTTCTGGGTAAGTCAATGATTATGTCCATCACCTCAATTATTAAGGACCCTTTTTTCCTGATGATCATAGCAGTACTGCTGATTTGAGGGCCATCTTTTGGATGTCAAATAACTCAGCCTAACATGATCCTTATATATTCTCCCAGAAGAAGTATAAACACACAAACTGAGCTGGGCAAAAAAAACTAAAGTGATTTGCAGCTATATCAACTATTAGCTGTAGCTATATAGACTAGCAACTATCTAATAGATAGATAATGTGAACCAAGTATGTAATTTCAAATTTTCTAGTAGCCATATTTTTTTAAAAGTAAAATAAACAAGTGAAATTAATTTTAATAATATGTTTTATTTAATACAACATATCTAAAATATCATTTTAACATGTAACCAATATAAAAAACATATTGAGCTATTTTCATTCTCCTTTAATAAGACATCCTCAAGATCCCTACTAAATGTATTTTATATTCGTATTACAAGTCAACTCAGACTAGCCACAATTCAGGCACTGAACAACCTCTTGAGTGCCTTCATATTGGACAGTAGGGAGGCATACGACTAATCTGACTTAAGGAAAAATGTGTTTACATAGAGAAAGATATCCTCACTCTAGAATTTGCGATTAGTGACGAGTCTTATTTTAAAGCAACTTTCCAAAATATGTAAATTGAGCAAGGGATACTTAATCTAGAATGATATTTCACCTCTTTAAAATTCAAAATGTGGCCACCTAGAAATCCATAGCATTAGGACCAAATATCAATATCAATGTAATTTCCAACTGAAACTAATCAGAAAGGAAAATTCATATCCTAGACCTGAGAAGACTCAAGAAAGCAGCATAGCTGTCTTTAAATATCTGAGGGAGTCTCAGAAGACGACCAGCACGAATGCTCTTTGTTCAAAGGAAACTAATATCTTCACTGTATATTGAGAACTCCTTGGTTCTCATTTAAATCTAATGGCAGAATTGGAAGTCTGCTGAGAACCGACTTCTTATATTTCCATCCTGAGAAGAAGCCTCAAAGTACCCAATTCTCTCATTCTGTAATTGTAATTCTTGTGTGTCAATCTCCTTCTGGAAAGATCCCCCCACCTAAATGTTAGGAAATCATTAAGAATTCATCTCCATTCGATCTTTGGAATCTCTGCCAAGATTGCTAACAGAGTGCCAACCAGCTTTTGGTTGTTTGTAGATCTGGGCTGAGCTGAACAGGCGGCTTACATTGTGTCTTTATTTCCCATTACAGATCCTGAGTGATCTGATTTCCTATCACATTTAATTTTGATGACTTCTATTGGTTTCATTAGTGAAAAAAGTGGGAAAAGGGAATAATAACATATGAAGAATATCTATAGTGGAATCACATTGCTAACATGGATATTTCATTTCTCAATTGCTGTCTTGGTCACAATTTGCAAATTATTGTCAGCTGGGTGTTGAATTTTTCAAAAAATATGTTTCTCTCTTTTGCAAAGTTAGCTTACTCTGATTTTTTTTTGTAATTGTCGTAAATATGGAAGCATATAATACATTGAACAACAATTTTTGATAGTTTTATTTCTTCATCATTAAGAAGATGTGTGACATCAGGGAGAGAAAAATTAGACATAGTTTGTGTGCTAGCACAATATAGACAATTAATTGATATTAAGATATACTAAGGGATGCTTTTTATTATAAACCATCTTTGTGTTTTCCAGGGTTTTGAAGAATTGTACCTATGATCATGTATTATTCAAAATATAACCCTGAAGTCCTCCCCTGTGCCCTATGAGAACAAATCATTACTGTCAATCAATGTTTGCCCCATGAGTTTATCAAGCCACATACACCTTAACGATAGATGAAAGGTGAGTGACAGTTCACCTTACGGAGCTGTTTAGAGCAAAAAAGACACAGCTTACTACAAGCGATGACCTAATCTTCCTGTAATTCCTGTAGAGTCTCAGCATAAAAATAACTTCAATAAATGCCAAAAGGGTCATAGTTAGAGATGACATGTGCCAAAAATGTTTACTTTTGAGGACTGCAGAAAGTAATACAATGTCCAAATAACTACAGGGATAGCTTGTATATTAGGAGAATATCTTTCACTGAGCACTTATATGCTTCTTTTGAATCGCACCTTTCATCTTGTATATCAAAATAAAAGAAATGAAATATACATTTCCACCATATCAGACCCTAGAACTTGGGTATCAAGTGGTCTAAATATACTAGGGAAGAGGTTAAAAAAATGAAACAGCTGGTTTGAAGTTATACTTTTCTTGTGGTTCTTTAAAAAAGAGAAAAATAAATCATTGGATAAAAAAGACAAAGCCATTTAAAATACAACCAAACATGGGAACAAAAACATACACATATATGTATATGTGTGTATATTAGGGGAAAAATCTATGTATTTATTACACATGCATATATTTTTATTTTATATATATACATATATATTTTTTATATATGTGTTTACATATATATATTCCTCCCCTCCTATAAAATAACACAAATCATGCATTATCCACAAAGTTGAGCACTTTATGTCTTGTAAGGTCAGTTTTTATGCAGATTACTTGGAAAATTACTGTTTGCCTCTGTTGTGTGACTTTCATGAAATCAGCATTCAGCAAGCCTGGCTTCCTGGCAGACAACGGAACATTCAGCTCATATGTGAGGAAAGAAGTCTCTCCAATGAGAAGGGAGGGCAGGGAGTGGGAAAAGTGGCAACTGGTACAAAGGAGCAAAGAACGGTGATTCATCAGGAGGGTGGGAGAGCGGAGCCTGCCTCCATGCCTGCCACGGTATAGATTCCACCACTGGCACTTCCTTGGCAGACAACCCACCGGGGTTCTGACCTCGGCAGCTTTACAGAGGTAACCTTTATGTGAAGAGGAACTGTTCTTCCACAATGTCTCCAATATGCTTGCCACAAAAATTCTTTTTTTTTCCTAAGAAAAAGGAGGAAATGCATGGAAAAGCATATTTTATTTC
This sequence comes from Tapirus indicus, assembly GCA_031878705.1. Classification (NCBI taxonomy): domain Eukaryota; kingdom Metazoa; phylum Chordata; class Mammalia; order Perissodactyla; family Tapiridae; genus Tapirus; species Tapirus indicus. The sequence goes on along the minus strand of CM062917.1, from coordinate 140,840,815 downwards.
TCCATTCCTTCTTTACCCCTTGTTGCAGAGGCAACATTCATGGCTCATTGGGAAGATTTCCTGTATGTTCTTCATAGTCCTTAGGGACGTGTAAACAACAATGAATTATAGGACAGAAGAAGAATGGCTTTTATTAGTCCACTGCATTTTCCTTTCAATTCAGGGCCATAGAATAACTAGTTCTCCCTAGTAAACTTTTGTATGGGTAATTCTGTTAGGCTGTCCTGTTCCCAATGGAACAGTCTCTCCCTAGAATGTTGCATTCTGTCCTAGTGTCCCTTCTTTCACCCACATGCCGCGTTATAAAAGTGGCTGTGGTGGTGGCCTTCTTGCTTCCATTTACATGACTGTCAATTGCCTGTAATTTGTTATTCTCAGTACTCACGTACTGACAATCAGAGGTGCCAGAATACATATGGTAACTTGTGTTTGAAAAAGAGAAAGGCTTTGTTTAAAAGTGTCAGAGGGAATTTTATACTTTCACAGTTAGAAGCATTAATTCCATGGAAGAAAACAAAAATAAAATTCTCACTTTGTTTCTGGATGGTTATAGGAATAGTTCCAAAACTAAAAAAAGAAAAAAAAAGTATGTTTGAAGAGTTTACATGCCTGTGCATGCAGTAGGCTGCAAGCTGAGTCTGGTGGTAAACCCATTCAGAAATTTCAAGTCAAGATCCTTTAGGAATAATGTGCTATTGTGTCTGCCAACTCCAAGTCAGAAGGGGCCTTTTCCCTTACAGCTGGCATCAGGCTTGGTGATGAATCACTTGCCTCTTTATATTTTTGCTCTTCTTGTTTTGTTGGAGATTACTAGCCATGATTGATGGCTCCATGCAACTGGAAAATGCAGAAAATAGCTCCTCTAGAGTAAAACAACAGGAAGAAAAAGGCAATACTATCCTTCTGCCTTAGGTTTGCAGCTAAACTCGTGCGTTATGCTTGACCAGGAGTGGGAATTTAGTTTCCTATTCTGTCCCTCAGATAGTATTGTCTGTACTCATAATAGATCATGCTGTAAATCAAGAAAAACAGTTTCTAAAACAGTTACTAAACTAGCAAATACTTTTAAGCTAGACTGACTATGGCTCCATTTTGAAAGGTGTTTTGGGTTATAAAAGAATATTGTCTTGTCCATTTTCTATATATTCATATAGCATTGCATACTTTTTATTTTTAGTATTTATCATAATTTTAATTAATCAGCTACTTATTAATAATTTGCTTATCAACAGTGTTCCATGCTAGATTAAGTCCTGAGAGAGTAGGGACAAATCCATCTTGTTCATTCCTTATCCTCATCACCTAGCATATTTGAGGTGTTCAATAAATACTTAAAATTGTTGGATGAAAGACTAATACAGGATGTATTATGTAAGGTCTCACTATATTATGTACTTTGTTATGAAAAATCAGCCAAATTTATACATTCCTAAGAGTAACAAGAGAGAAAAAAGTGATTAGAATTTTGGAGAAGGAGAAATTTACTTTTTTGACTCAGAGGAGCAGAGATTAGAGCAGGTTACCAGGCAGGGATGGTGTCTAAAGGAGGACTTGAAGATAGAAGAGCAATGGAAAAGTTGAGGGGCTGAGAAGCATTGAAGCTATTTGGGTAGAACAATTCGCTTGAAGCGAGGACTGATTTATGGACGTTGTTGGAAATCATGCTGGAAAAGGCAGATTAGGATCAGCTTTTCAAAAGCTTTGTGTAACCAACCAGAGGATTTAGATTCTATTTAGTGAGAAAGGGAGCAAGTAAGGCTTGTCAGTGAGCAAGTACCATGATCGGAGTGAGGCACTGAGAAGACTAATCTGAGGGCAACGGGAAAGATTAGTTGCAGTGTCAAGAGGGAAGTAAGGAGTCAAATTAGAATGCTATTGTCATAGTCCAGAAAGTGGGTAATGAGAGTATGAAGTATGGTGAAGGAGGAGCATTTGGTTTTGGCAGAGTGATGACTTGGAGATCTTAAACATTAGTGAACAGGCCAGTTATGCACTGTTACCAGAAATATAGAAAACCAAATGATGTACAAGTTTGGATGACAGATGATGAATTTAGTCTTAATCGTGTTAGGTTAGAGGCACTGATAGGCCATTTGTTTAGAAAGTTTGGCAATGAAATTGGGATTTCAGAGTTTAAAATCTTAGTGGTAGAGCAGTCCAGGATAATGGAGACTTCCAACATGAGGAGCAGTGGCTGGATCAAGTGGACTGGAGATGAAGGTCATCGGAGATAAGAAGGTGAAGTTCTTTAGTGCTGAGTAATTTGGGGGTAAAGGGTGAGCCAGAAGAGAAAATAGATAAAAAGAATTCTTTACTTGTTTCCCAACTCCTGGGTTCTTCCAGCTATTTATCCATAACTATGGTGGAAACTACAAATGAAATATAATCAACCACTAAATATTTACTGAGCCATTGCTCTTATGCAAAGCATAGTAATAGGCTCTGAAGGAATAGAAGGAACTATAATTCATAATTTCCTCTCATAAGAAGTTTACAATCTAGTCAGAGAGATGTCATTTATTTAATTAATGATTATTCACAAATATGAAGTAAGCACTTATGTTGTACTAGGTATAGCTCCTCTCCTCTCCACTCAGAAGTCTCTTGGCCAGGCTAGACATTTCAGTTCTTTCAACTATTCCTTTGAAAAATGTGGTGTCAAACTCTTTTTCCTACTCCCATTCTCCCTCTAATTTATGAACATTGCCCTTAAAGTGTGATATCAGAATTGTGTGCAGAGGTAAGCTGATCAGCAAAGGTTGGAATGTGGCTATTATTTCCAGGAGTAGAATTCCTTAGATCAGGACATTGTCTTCCTATTAATGCAAGCAAAGACTGCTTTTTTGCCATTTTATGAAAAAAAAAATTTTTAATACACAAGCAATTTATGTTCACTATAGAAAAATTAGGTGAGATAAGTAAAAAAAACAAAGACAGAAAAAAAGAAAAAATAATACAGAATTCCACACCCTCAAATCCCAGTTTTTAGATACAGAATGATCACTTTGCCATTTAACTCAGACACTTGTTAGCTTCTAGGTCCAGCAGCTGCATGACTGCAGGACTGAGGTGCCCACTTCTTTCTAAGATATTGAGATTCATGGGTGGCGCCTCCCACTGCCCCTTCTCAGTCCATCTGCTGCTACTTGGGCCTTTCCTTTCGCTTTGCCCCAGGTCTTAGATCTTAACCTCCTCTCAGATCTAGGCTGTGGCCACTGTCTATACGGACCTGCTGCTCAGAGCTCGTCAGGTGCTGCTTGCTCTTATACTGGTGTCATTTCCTGGGGTTGAAGTCACGGTCTGCAACCCTTTCCTAGGGTCCCTTGGCAGTTTCTCTATCTTCATCAGGGTTTGGCACCACTGCCACTCTTCTCTAGAGCTTCCAGTGGATTTCCTTTCTACATCATATGTTCCCACAGGGCTTTCAGAGTCATGTGGTGATGGCCAAGCTGTGAGAAAGTGTTATTAGGAGAAAACTAGCTGTACTCATTGCCGTTGCACAGGGAACCTAGGTGCCTGACACATGACTCTGTTTCTCTTTTCTGATGGATGCCAATTTGAAATCCAAGTCACCCTTCCGGGAGACACTGACCTTGAGTTTTTCCTCTGATCACTTTCCTGCCTCAGGGGCTTTCCATTTCACTTTGCCTCCACTCCCGGGAAAGCTGTTAGAGGCTTGGGCTCTGAAGTCCACCTTGATATTTCTGTCTCACCCCCTAAAGGAGAATCGCTCCCTCATTGGAGTTCAAGATGACTCTGACTCCATCCCTTATCTGGTGGGTGGGGCCAGTCTTGGGCACATAAGCATCCTTGATACTGAGCTCAGACCTATAGTAAACTCTAGATTTATAGTCAGTTCACCCCACCATATCATTAGAATACTTAGGGTTACAAAAATCTGAAAGTCCCATTCAGACAGGCAAAGCCAAATAAGTATTTATCAGGTTAAAAAGCTGAAAATTCTGGAGTGTGAGATAAACTCATTCCTGATAGAGCTGTATACAGGGGCTCAGATGACAGCGTCAGAACCTGGATTCTCTCTGCACATCTGAGCTCTACTTCCTCTCTGTCGTTTCCACTTTTGGACAGACTCTTTCATACCCATGGAAAGATGGTTACTGTATAGTTAGAACCAACATCCTTTCAAATCCAGGGGAAAAAGAGCGTCTCCCAGCTTCAGTCAGAAAGTTAATATTAGGTGCCAACCAGTCCTTCGACATTTCCTGAATAAATCATTATCATAGGGGAATGAAAGGTACTAATTAGCTTAGGCTGTAACTTAGAGGTCACATGCCAACCCCTATAGCTGGGGATAGGGCTGGCCCCAGAAGGAATTGGGTCATTCTTACCAAAAGAATGAAAAATGGATACTGAATTGCTCAAAGCCAATAAATATCTACTACAACTACTACCTGCCATTGTCCCACTGTATGCTGGTGAAAACACAAATGAGTGAGGTATTATCAGCCTGTACCTGGAAAGGTGTCCCACATACATACGCCTGAAATTCTGAGACAACCTGTTACATATCCATTACTATTTATCCAAAACGAGTTCATACTAAGTATACTGTCTTATAAATGTGTTTTTATTTATTTTTTATTTCAACAGTATATCATGACCATCTTTTCATATGAATATATATAGTTATATATCAACACTTTTTTGGTTTTATAAGAATCTGTTGAAATGATTGTCACAGTTTATTCAACTATACCCTCTCCTTATTGTTGAGTATTTGTTTTTAAAAATTTTAAGTAATTATAAATAGCTCAGCAATAAATATTTGTGTAGCTGATACTTAGGGACATATTCTTTATCACACCTTTAGAGTGAACTACTAGAAGTTGAAATTTGTGGCTGAGATATGCACTTTTTTAAGGCTCTGGATATAAATTGACAATATAGTGCAATTCTCTTTCTCTTTATCTCGCATACGCACATTCATATTATACTATTGGTTCATACTAAATTTGAGGTCACTATTGCTTTTTCGCACATATAAACTGCTGCTAAACTAGATATTCTCATTCAAGTACAAAAGTAATCTATAAGCTTTAATCGCCTAAGACTTTTTTCAAATCCTGTGTCTGCACTATGTCATTTTAGTTACCCAGTCTTGGTTTGTGTTATCTGTAAATTCCATAAGCAGGCCTTTGAGATCTTCACCCAAGTCTCTGATAAAAATGCTGAATGGTGAAAACCCAAGACAAGGTTTCGTTGATTCTACTAAATCTCGTATGTTGATATCAAATCACTAGAACTTTAGAATCTTTGACTTTTAGATTAGGGAATAAGCTCAGAATTAAATAGCCCAGGTGCTTATTTTTTTGAACCAATTAGGGAACAGACCCAGAGAAATTTAGTAATGTTTGTAAAGTCACACAGTTAGAATGGTAAAGATACATACTGTTACTACTGCTCATATCTAATTCCTCTCTCCTTTTCCTCCTTACCCTCCAATTGTTTTATCCAAGATTATATCATTGGAGGATTCATGACACACTTCACTGAAATCAAGAAACTTTATGTCAATGGCATTTTCCTTTCAACACATGGACAAAAATGAAGTCAGTGTGACCTACCTTATCTTTTAGTGTACTTATAGTAGCTGTTCCATTTATTAATTCAAACTACATTTTGTCACTGTGCATGTTTTAATAAAGCTCTTTGGTATATATACTCTCCTTCCTAGCTTGAAGATCATTTTTCTAATGAACATGGGAAACAAAATTAAGTTGGATGGAACCCTGGTGTCCAACATGTTTTCACTTGTTGAGGAGGCAGGAAACTGCCGTGGAGAGATAAAATGACCTGCCCAAGAGTAATGTTGAGTCAGTTGCCTTTTCTTTGTCATATCTGAATATTACATCATATTCCCGAGACTATTTTTCTTTCTTTTTATTTGGAATGCATCTTTAAAGTTCTTTTCATTGTGTTTAGGATTTTTCAGCCTCATCTTGTCCAGTGAGGAGTTTAGTTTTCCTGATGGTATTCATACAAGTTCACACTAATTTTTTGTCTTAGCCTTAGTGTGCCCACATTCCATGGTTTTTCCTAGTCCATTTTAGAAGGTTTTTTCAGTTGCCTCCCTCTTTACAATTTTAGAGCATTTTTAAATGATTACTTAGTTAAGATTCTTTCCCTCCAGCCCATTCCAGATAATCCCTATTATCACAAAGTCCATCCCTTTATAACAGCATGTTTTTGCCCTAAACTTGAAATATCTTTTCCTAAACTCAGGCAAAATTTATCATTCCCATGCCTTATTGTTACTTGGTAATAATTATTGTTACCAAGTTCTGTGTAGCATTGTAGCCTCTACCCAACATTGTTGCCATTCTACATCATCAATCTGTTGCTCAGTGATGATTAAGATTAGGTAGAGAGTCTTCCTCTGAATGGACTCACAGTTGTCTGGAGGATTCTTTTCCAATTCTGATGTTTCCCAGCAATGCCCGTGACTGGGCATGTAAATCTGTCTAAATCAGCTGTTCAGTATTGCAAAGTCTACTTGGCTGTTGACATAACCCACATTCTCCACGATAAACCTTATTGGTAATAAAAATTGTATATAATTTTTTCCTTTTCTATATGTATTCTGTCTGTCTAGCTCTTCTGTTAGCTTAGGCAGGGAAAAAAATAGATGTTATCTCTTGAGCTCTGTCAAACCCCACACCTGGGAACCAAATTTGGAAACACTGAATACAACTCCAATGCCTGTGGTAAAAGCATGTTAGCCTCCCACTTCGAAGTTCCCTAAAGATGGCTCTGACCAGGGCTGGAGGAGCTCACTGAAAGTGAAGGACTGTGTGGCAATAAAATGAAGAAAGAATGTTCTATGTTTGATAGAGAGAAGATGAAAAGAAGCTAACGAAATAGAGAAGGAAGAAATAGATGGAAAGTGAGAGGTGATACAGGAACTTACAGACGTAGAAATCATCCAGTAAGTTCCCCAAATAGCTTCAGATGTGTTATAGATTGCACATGTGAGAAGTTTGATGGGAAAAATAAAAGAGATAGGAAAAATAAAAGAGCCAGAAAAGATACTAAGATACTAGAAACTCTAATCTTTTTTAAGATAAAGGATACTGATAAACGAAAGGAGTCCGTGAAAAAAGAGATTGCAAAATGTTAGAAAGGAAGAGAGAGAGAGAGAGAGAGAGAGAGTGTGTGTGTGTGTGTGTGTGTGTGTGTGTGTGTGTGGAGAGAGAGAGAGAGAGAAGAGGGGAGAATCTAATATCAATGTTTCTTAAAGTAATTTTAAAATTTAGATTTCTCAGTAGGCGCAGGGATCTGTATTCTAACACCCAGGTGATTTTTAAGCACACTAAAGTTCAAGAACTTTTATCTAAGAAGGTTGGAAAGAGATAGGATTTCGTTTCTACAGCAAGAGATAAGTGTTAGATAAGAGGTAAATCTCCACTGACACCAGTTGAAATGATGAGAAGATAGAAATATATTTAGTACATGGTGAAGTAAAAAGGTATATAAAAAGAAAGCTAAGAAGACTTGCATTGCTTTATGTTGCGTGGTTTTTCACTTCTGTTATTCATTTAAGGACAGAAATAATTTTCTATGTGTTTTAGTCTCTGGGCTAGGCACGTTACTTCTGTTCCGTAACTTAATCCTCAACAGCCACTCTATAGAGGAGATGTTATTATCCCTCTTTTGTCTTGAAAAAATAGAGGATCATAGAAATTGAGTAATATGCCAGGATGACACATCCAAGTGGTTCTGGAACCTGGATCTGGTCTCAGGTGAGTCTCTTTCCAAATCTCCAGCTTCTTTAGCATAGGGTAAGAGTCATTGAACTTTTTCTCTAAAGGGCCAGAGAGTAAAGATTTTAAGTTCTGTGGGCAATTACTCAACTCTGCCATTGTAGTACAAAAGCAGCCACAGAAAATATGTAAATGGTGGGCACACCTGGTTCCAGGAAAACTTTATTTGTGGACACTGAAATTTGAATTTTATATAATTTATATGTGTAAGAAAATATTTTTCTTCTTTTGATATTTTTCAACCATTTAAAAATGTAGAAACCATTCTTATCTTGTGGGCTGTACAAAAATAGGTGGCAGATCAGATTTGGCCCACAAGCCATAGTTTGGCTTGTCAACTACTGGCCCAGAACACTGCTTGTCAAATTCATGCTCCCCACAACATCTTTCCAAATGTAGGAACTGAGATTATCCAATCAGTAAAAACTAAAACGCACTATAAAGTGTGAGGTAAAAGTCTGAAATAATCATGGTTTTCCAAAGGGAAAATTTAGTTTCTGCAGGCAAGAGATAAGTATTAGATAAGAGGTAAATCTCCTCTGACACCAGTTGGAATGTGAGAAGATTTTCCAGAGAAAAACCATGATTATTCTTGTGTTAGTGTTAGTTCTGTATAATTTTGCATCTTTTCATCCTGAACTAGAAAAGGAGAAGGCAGACCACAATGGGGACTATGCTGCCTATCATCTATTTGTCTTTCCAGAATCATTTTCCAACCTGCTCTGACAGTGAGGAGGCTGATCTGAATGGATGCCTCCTTAGTTTCTGGCTTTTGGTTGGAGTTGGCCAACTGAGAGCACCAGTAGAAAATGAAAGGGAGGGAGGAGAGTATGATTAGGGTCTTTCTTTCTCTGCTCCTTCCCTGAAAGGTCCGTGCAGGTTGGGGGTTTGCTGTAAGGTCTTAGCTCCTTTCTTCTTACCAGGTTCCAGGAACCATTTCTTCTTCTCTCCACTTCCAGTCTAGGGGATATATAGGTATTAGCCATGTGCTATTAGCCATGTGGTACTGCACTCTCTCTCATATTTTTCCACATCTTCCTCATACCTTGTATATAGTCCTTTTATTAATCTCTTCCCAAATTACAGAATTTGATTGTTTCCCTTTGCTTCCTGTGAGGACCCTGTCTAATACAGAGAACACACGACTGGGTGTAATAACAGCTATTTAGGAGGCTTCCACAGAGCATCTCATCTTCTGCAGGAAAAAAAAGAACCATTCCTTCCTATGTGTCCACATTGTACCCTGAAATGTGGTGTTTTTTTTGGGGGGTGAGGAAGATTGGCCCTGAGCTAACACCTGTGCCAATCTCCTCCCCTCCTTTTTTTTGCTTGAGGAAGTCTGGCCCTGAGCTAACATTTGTGCCAATCAGCATGGCTTGATTAGTGGTGTAGGTCTGTGCCTGGGGCTACAACCCACGAAGGCGGGCCACCAAAGCAGAATATGCCAAACTCAACCACTACGCCACTAGGCTGGCCCTGAAATGCATTTTTAACAGCTTTCTTGAGGTTTAGTTGCCTCAAGTTAGAGTTATATATATCAGGAGAATTATTCAACGTGAACTCTTGTTTTGTCTGGCTTCTTTCTCTTGGCGTAATTATTTATTGTAATATTTCAGTAATTGCATCGGTGTTTATCGCCTGTACATGCTGTCATATCTATTTGCCTCTGTTCAGACATCAAGTTCTTCAAAGTACGCTCCATGTGTCATTGCACCCCTAGAACCTAGCACAGTACCTGTCATGCAGAAATGACTCAATAATTATGGAAGGAAGGAAAGAAGGGAGATGTGGGATGGCAAGCAGCCTCCATCCCCTGAGAACTATTTGCCTCTTTGGCAATGAAACTTAAGTACCTTCTGTGGACAGCATTTAATAATCTGTTCGTGATTGAAGACTGTCGATAGGACTGGCCCTCGGTCAGATGATGAAGCAGGTGTGTTTCTCACTCCTTTACATGGGATCTATTGTCCCGCACCCTCTCATCCTCCTCCTCTCACACACCCTCCCTCTCCTCCATTTTGTCTGTAGGATCCAGAAATCTACCTCAATCTGATGTGGTATATAAATGATACACTGGTTTCTCAACATCCATGACAGCAGCAGAGAGAGGTGAGGGGACCCTGGGGAGGAGTGAAGAGGTTAAACAGTGTGGAATTCCAGAGCTGAAGCAGAAATAGTCTTGCATATGCACGTGTAATTTTTGGTACGGGTGTGGATCACACACTCACATACAGGCACTTCCCCAAGAGAAATGAACAGGAAATGTACCTTCATAGTTTCTTTCTCTTTCATTCTGACTCTGTGGAGTCTGAAGGACTATGAGGGCCTTTACTGAGAGTAAATAGTGTCATTCCTTCCATTAGGTTTCTTAACTGCAAGACAAAGGGCTAGATTCTGCAGGACGGCATAGGAATTGAGAAGAAATCAGCTTTGGCTTCAGGCTACAGTGACACGAGAATTGATTTGGTTAATGGGATGAAAATCCTGTGATTAAATCCTCTTCCCTCTTTCAGATCTATGATGTCTATAGATTTTAGCCCATTCAAGTTTCGTGTAGCTTGGAAAAGTCCTCTTCCTCTATATTCTCTTCTCCCATGGGTTTTTAACACCTATTAAAACTGTGCCTTTATTCTGGGACAGAGATGGACAAAGAGAGCCCGTAATAGAATATAAAAAGGTAAGAAGTTCCAACTGCCTTTTCGATCTCCTCTGTAGATGCTCCATGGTCTTCTGCCTTCACCCCTTTAACAGAATTGAGGCTGAGCTGGTACTAATTATTTACACATTTGTGTGACCAAGTTTCATAGACAAGCCCAGTCTTGCTGGGACCGCAAGCAGCTTACTCCCAAGGGGCCCTGGTGCTGAAGGAATGTGTGGAACTGAAATACCAGGCTATAGATTTGAACAGTGCTGCTTCCAACTCTTTATAATGGCATAGATATAATAATTTATACAAGGACTAAATAGATTTGTGAGATATCCTGGAAACTTGACCACCATGTATAACATGCTGTAGAAGCTCCCTTCTATTCCTGCCTTGCTAAAAGAAGTTTTTTTTAAAAATAATCAGGAATGGATATTGCATTCTTTCAAATGTTTTTTCTGAATCTATTGAGATAATCACGTATTTTTTTCCATTTTGGTTGTTGATATGGGGAATAACGTTGATGGATTTTTGAATGTTAAATCAACTTTGCATTTCTGGAATAAACGCCACTTGGTCATCAAGTATTATTCTTATATTTTGTTATATTTTGCTGAGGATTTTTGCATCTATCTTCATGGGGGATACTAATCTGTGATTTCTTTTCTGTTATGTTTTTGTCTAGTTTCGGTATCAGAGTGATACTGGCCTCATTTAGAAAAGTTGGGAAGAAGTCACTCCTTTTTAATTTTCTGGAAGAGTGTGTGTAGAATAGTAATTCTTCCTTCAATGCTTGGGAAAATTCATGAGTGAAACCATCTGTGCCTGGAGTTTTCTTTGTGGGAAGGCTTGTAACTACAAACTCAATTTCTTTAATAGACATGGGGGGGCTATTCAGGATATCCAAGCGGATTTTCTGAGTGAGCTTTGTCAGTTTCTGTCTTCCAAGGAATCTGTCCACTTTAGCCAAGTGGTTGAATTTGTTGGCATAAACTTGTTCATAATATTCCCTTATTATCCTTTTAATATCTTTAGAATCTGTAGTGATTTCACTTCTCTCATTCTTAATGGTAATTTGTGTTATCGGTTTTTTCCCCCTACAAATCTGACTAGAGGTTTATCAATTTTAATGATCTCAAAGAACCAGCTTTTGATTTTGATTTTCTCTATTGTTGTTGTTCCCAGTTTTATTATTTCCACACTGATATTTATTATTTCCTTCCTTCTGCTTACTCTATGTTTAACTTGCTCTTCATTTCTAGTTTTTTTTAAATTGGAAGCTGAGGTCATTAATTTGAGACCTTTTCTCTTGTCTAATATAGGCATTTAGTACTACAAATTTTCTTCAACAAATTTTTATATGCTGTGTTTTCATTTTTTTGTGTGTGTGTGGGGAAGACCAGCCCTGAACTAACATCTGTTGCCAATCCTCCCCTTTTTGCTGAGGAAGACTGGCCCTGAGCTAACATTGTGCCCATCTTCCTCCACTTTATATGGGACGCCGCCGCAGCATGGCTGACAGGCAGTGCGTCAGCGGGCGCCCGGGATCCGAACTCGCGAACCCCGGGCTGCCAAGCGCGAACTTAACTGCTGTGCCACCGGGCGGCCCTGCTGTGTTTTCATTTTAATCAGTTCAAAATTTCTAATTTCCCTCTGGATTTCTTTTTTATTGACCCATGGGTTCTTTAAAAGTGTGTTTAGTTTCCAAATATTTGGAAATTTTTCCACAGATCTTTCTGTTAGCAATTTCTAATTTACTGCTATTTGGTCAGAAAACAGACTTGTGTGACTCGAATTCTTTAAAGTTTGGTGGGACATTTATTATGACCTAGAATATGGCCTATCTTGGTAAATCTGTGTGCATGTCATAAGAATATGTATTCTGTGGTTGAGGTAATGTTCTATAAATGTCAATTAGGTCAAGTCTGTTAATAATGTTGTTCAAATTTTCGACATCGTTACTGATCTTTTCTCTACTTGTTCTATCAACTATTGAGAGAAGGGTATCGAAATCTCCAACTACTACTATGGCTTTGTCTATTTCTCATTGTAGTTCTGTCAGTTTTTGTTCCATGTAGTTTGACACTCTCTTATTATGTGTATAAATGTCTAGGATTATTATGTCCTCTTGATGAATTGACCTATTTCTCGGTATGAAATGGCCTTCTTTATATCTGGTAGTATTCTTTGTTCTGTAATCTACTTTTTCTTATATTGATATAACTATTCCAGCTTTCTTTTGATTAGCATTAGCATGGTATTTCTTTTACCATCCTCATACTTGTAACCTATTTGTGTCTTTATATTTGAAGTGCATTTCTTCGAGGCAGCAAATTCTTATGTCTTGTTTATTTATCCAGTTGGAAAACCTCTGCCTATTAATTGGGGTGTTTAGACTGTTTACATATTTTGTGTTTGTTAACATGGTTTAATTTAAATCTATCAACTTGCCACTTGCTTTTTGTTTGTCCCACCACCAATTCTTTACTCCCTTTTCCAACATTTTCTGCCTTCTTTGGGATTAACTGAATATTTTTGTGATTTAATGTTATTTCATTTGTTGGCTTATTAGCTATAAATCTTTGTTCTGTCGTTTTAGTGGATGCTTTAGGGTTTATAGTATACATCTTCAGCTCATTACACTCTACCTTCATCAATAGTCTAAGGACCTTATAATAATAATATGCTTCCATTTCTTCTGTTCCAGCTTTTGAACTAACACTGACATATATTTTACTTTTGCATATGTTATAAACTCCATAATACATGGTTTCTACTTTTGTTCAAACAATCATTATCTTTTAAAAAGTTTTACATAATAGAAAAAAATCTCATTTTTTACCCATGTAATTATAGTTTCTGGTCCTCTTCACTCCTTGTGTAGATCAGGTTTCCCTCTGGTATCATTTTGCTCTGCCTGAAGGACTTTCTTTAACATGTCTTACAGTGCAAGCGTGCTTGTGATGAATTCTTTCATCCTTTGTATGTCTGAAAACATCTTTATTTTGCCTTTGCTCTTGAAAGATATTTGCTAAGTTGAGTTTTTTCTTTCATTATAAGAAAAATATTGCTCCACTATCTTCTCAGTTGCATTGTTCGTGACAAGAAATTTGCTGTAATCTTTTTCTTTGTTCTCCTTGTAGAGTGCGTTGTTTTTTCTCTGACTGCTTTTAAGTTTTTCTGTTTCCCACTGGTTGTGAGCCATTTAATTACAATGTGCCTTGATGTAGTTTTCTTCATGCATATCATACCTCAGCCTTATTGAGTTCTTCAATCTATAAGATTATAATTTTGATCAAATTTGGAATAGTTTTAGATGTTATTTCTTCAAGAATTTTTCAGTCTCATCCTCCAGCTCCCCTCCTTCTATGGCTCCAATTACATGTGTATTAGGCTGCTTAAAATTGCCCCACAGCTCACTGATGCTTTTTAAACTTTTTGTTTGATTTCCTTTGCTCTATGTATTTCATTTTTGATCATTTCTTTTGCCATGTCTTCAGTATACTTATCTTTCTTTCTGCCATTTATTCCATCTGGTGTTTTTTTTTTTTTAATCTGTAGAAATTTGATTAGGTCTTTAAATTTTTTTTTTTATATCTTCCATGTCTCTCCATAACTTTTTGAATACATGAAATACAGTTATAACTGCTTTAGTGTTTCTGTTTGATAATTTTAACCTATGTGTCAGTTCTGGGTTGGTTTTTCTTCATTTATGTCCTTTTTATGAGTCATAAACTGCTTCTGCTTCTTTGCATGCCTGGTAATTTTTGATTGGATGTGAGGCATTGTGAATTTTACATTGTTGGGTATTGTTTATGTTTGCATTTTTATAAGTATTCTTGAACTCTATTCTGTGGTACAGTTATGTTTTTTGAGAAATTGTTTCTTTCAAGTGATGCTTTTAAGATTTGTTAGGGATCAAAGAGTAGTGTTCATTCTTCAGCTAATCATTTTCCATTACTGAGGTAAAAAACAAAACAAAATAAACTTGTGTGTACTCTACCAATATCCCTCAGTTCTTGAGGTGTTTAGTTTGGTTGGTGGGAACAGGCACTATTCTCCACCTTTGTGAGCAATGGGTATTGTTACCCTTAATTATTTAGGTAGCTCTTTCCCAAGGCTCATGTAGTTTCCTCAATGCAGAGGAACTTCTGATATTCAGATGTTATGCTATTCTTAGAGAACGTCAGACATTATGATAGTCTCTCTGTGTGCAACTGTCTCCTTTTTGGTACTCTTTCTTGACAACTCTGGATATCTTGATGTCTCCAGAATCTCAACAATATCTTAACTCAGGGAGTCTGCCAATCTCCATGGTTTCTCCCTTGCTGCACTACAATCCGGAAACTCTTCCGAGGCAGTCACAGGGCTCATGTCATTTATTTCCCATCTCTCAGAGATCACTGTCCTTTGATGCCTGCTGTCAGTGCCTTGCAAACCATTGTTTCATATATTTTGTCAGTTTTTTGTTGTTTCAAGTGGGAGGATAAATCTTGTCCCTTTTAGTCAATCTTGGGGGAATGGAGAAGTCTATAATTTTTTGTAAAGGGAAAATATGTTCACAATTTCAAGCAACTGGCTAGGAATCAAATTTGAAATGTTAACTGTTTTAAAGTCAGGCATTGGCTCTTTCATTCAGAATCAGAAAATAATTAGGTAAAGATAACTTTCACTGTATTGTACCATAAGAATTGTTGTTTATAATGAGAACTTAAGGTACTTAAAATAAACTAAAATATCTTTTGAGACATCAAAAAACATTAGATTATTTTGGCAGAGGTTTATGGTTCCAAATTATCTTGTATTCTAATATATAACTCATATTATATACATATGGTAGCTCTCACTTGAAGAGAATACTTATATCATTTTTCTGCTTTTTTGGATAAAGTCTGGAACTAACTGTCCAAAAGGTCTTAGCCATTTCACACTCTTTTCTAACAAGTTTATTTTCTCTCTAGTTTATATCTCTCCTGAGTGGTTTTTATTAGCATTGATAGTTAAAGCAAAGATCATAATATTGAGTTTAAGATTTTCAGTTTCTTGCCCTTTTTCTTTCTTAAAACTTTTTTGCTAGAGTGTATTTTTAATGTACTATTTCTTCCTAAGTATTTTTTATAAAATATTAAGAAGTCATATGCTGCAATGTTAATATCAGTATTCAAAGAAATATTTTGTGTTTGGAAACTATAAGGTAGTTCATTAAATGGTATTCATTTTTAAAAGGTTTTATATATGCATGTATATATACAATTTTTTTTTGCACTTCTCTATAGGAAGGATCACTGAGTTGCTAAGCAACAATGACTACACAGCAAAAGATTTATAAAATCCTGCTGGGCATTAGTTTTTGCCTGTGTTTTAGCTTTTGAAGGCAAGATAAAGTTTTCCTCCTTAAAAAAACCAACTTGTAGCAACAACATAAATAAATCAAGCAGAGATACAGAGCAATTGGTAACAATAACATCTAAAACAACCAAATTTGACACTCAAAATATAAAACAAATATTTAAGTGGCCTTTTTATAAGTCAGTGATGAGTAATCCATAGCCACTTTGTGAAAAGAGACAGCCCTTAATTGAATTTTAAGATGAATATTTACAGAACTGTCTCCATGTTGCTACTTCTGAAATATGCCCAAAGAATAACATTCATCACTAAATAGCAATGACAACTTTTTCAATGATGATCTTTCATTCTTTTTAGAAGTACATAATGTAAATTGTAAAAAATGCATATTGTCGCCCAGTGGAAAGCTAAAAGGCTATATTTATTTTGGATGAAAATAAATTGATCATCTTGACATTTAAATTTTTCTGTTAGTCGTTATGCAAAAAAGATTGCTTACTATTGACATTTGTGCCTTATTTAATACCACAGATGTCACCTAATTATCTCATACCTAGTTGAGTGCAATTTCTGCCCTGGTAAACAGTGTGAACACTAGTCTAAACCATTCAGGTGCTTGAAGATTTGTAGATTTTAGTCACATTTTCCTTAAATGCTCTTTTTATTTGCTTTATTTTGATTTATATTTTAATAATATATTCATAGGATATGTTACAATTTACAGAGGGCTATTGCCTACATGATTTCATAGGAGACTGTGAGGCAGGTAATATTGTTTACATTTTTCAGATTAGCAGATTGAGGCTCGGCTGGTTGAGTAAATTGGTCATGTTCCCCAATAAGTAAGTGGTAGAATCTAGGTCTAAATGAAGAAAATGTCAATTAGAAAGCTCTGCTCAATCTATTAAAATTACCATCCATTTATAAAGGGATCACTATTTTTTGGTTCAAGAAGTGCAGGCTTATCAAAATATGAAATTACATGTTTGAACCCAGGCTTCAAACAGGGGATTTAAGATAAATCAATATATTTCATAACTAATACACAAATGTGGGCAACTCGCTTTTTCTTGACATTTGCTTCGTTTAGTTTCAACAACATTTCTCACTTTGTTTTGTTTGTTCATATGTCATTGATGCATAACAAAATATCAACACCACTACCCTTTGAAATGGTCACACCACAGTCATGCTATATCAATGACAGTAAGAGCCTCTAATTAAAGCTCAGAACTCAAGAGATTAGAGTGAAGGGTGAAGGAGCAGTATCACCATCAACCTCAGTTGTAACTAGAAAGTCACTGAGTATAAGTACAAATCAGAAGACAATGAAATGAAGATGTGCTTTAATTTTGTAAAAGCATAATTTTACCAAGTTAATTTTTCCAAGCTATAAATTATGTGTGCTTCAAGACACTTTTTTGGTCTGTATTTGTTATAAATGGGTATCAGGTTATCCACTAATTAAAAATATGTTCACCATTAGCTTGAACTGGAGTTGAAATATACCAACTTGAGTGCTGGGTCCAGGATGTGGGGGCTCCACACAGTAGCAAATATTTTGATATAAAAGAGGTAAGGAAAAGGGAAGGAGGTTGAGAAAGAAAATATAGTGGCCACGGTGGTAGATGCCTCATAGCATGTCTGAGACAGAGAAAATGCTTAATAAATGTTAGTGGACTTATTAAGTAAATGAATGAACGAATGAGTAAATGAACAAATTTATGCATAAATGAGGATCTGTTTTGCCATTTCTTAATGCAGAAAAACTTTTGAGAGAGACTTATAGAAAACTTGCTTGGATGTTCTTCTTTCTTCCTTTCCCAAAATTACCTACTTCCTACCCCACTCACTCCTGTTTATAACCAAAATTCCAAATTTCCAATTAGTAAACTTGAATTTAGCTAATGGTACCCTTTAACTGGAATTTGCATTTTTAAGGAAGTATATATCAATCTCTGAATTGACAGAATTATATTCAGTGCAATAAAATTTGGTTTAAAAAAATTCTCCAAAAGGTGGGAAATTATTTTGGGACGAGGAGACCACTGGAAGATCAACCATCCTTATCAAGCATTAGAGTGAAGTGAATTCACTTAAGACCTTTAAATTTGCAATTTCTTTCCTTGCTCCATTCTAAGCCTACTCTCTAAATGCCCCCAGTTTACTCATTTTAAGTTCTTATGTCAGGGAAGTAGTCCACCAAAGAAGTGGGAAAACTATGTAGGCAGTGGTAGTTTACGGTATGTCATTTTTGTCATTCAATTATAAGACCATACAGTAAGTCAGACAGTGAGACTAGACTTAATGAATTATGAAAGGACACTTACAAGATTTAAGACCAATGTAGGAACTGCTCTATGCTTAATTTGATCCTCTAACTTGATTTGATTCAATTCCAAAAGTACTATAAAGGGGCACTGTTCTGAGTACTGTCAGCAACTCCAACAGATGCGAGCCATGATTTCTATCCTCAAGGAGATTAGAGTCTATTTGATGAGACAAGACATGTCAAACTTACCACAATTTTTGAAAATTCAGAGTTCAGTACAACTTCTTGATCAAGACTCTAGAAGAAGTGTCAAATAAAATAAGGTTTATGTCTTCCCTTCACCCTTACCACAAACAACACACACACACTCCTTTGATGCTTTCTGCCAAAAACAATGTGCAAACACCAAATACTTGTATAACAGCTTCATTTGGACAGTAAATAGCATTAGAAGCAAAGAAAGTCAAAGCTATTGTGAGCTTTGTGTGTCTTGAGAGAAAAAACTTTGGAACATCAGGGATATCAATAAAGTATGATGATGGCTGGCAAATATCAAAGGTTTCTGCAGACTGATATAGGGGCAATTATGTGGCGGGTAAGATGTTTAGGAGGGAGGTCTGTTCAAATGTTGACCTGTACATCCTCCATGGCCTTTAAGACCCAGGGAAAGACAAATATCTTGGAAGGAGCACATAGAAAAATAACACCTAACCTCAACATTATAACTTTAAAGAAAAAATACTTCTTTCTGTAGAAAGAAGAAAAATCTAAGAGAACATTGCTAGGGTGTGTAGGTTACAAGCTTGGAATTATGCTTTTGGGTCAAAGCTCTGGAACATATTCTAGGATGAATAAGAGTTACTGCTTGACCTGATACCCTACTAAAAGCTAAATTTTGTTTTTAGAGGTTGTTTGTTATCACACTAGGAGAAAAAACTCTTGAACTCTGGCTGGAGAATATTGCAGAATTGAGAAGTGGCAATGCTTGTTGGGAATGCTTGGGGAGCTTGCCTTATGTAGTTTCCTTATGGCAAAAACATTGCCAATGCTTTTCAATATTGGTGAGCCATTTGTCATTGTACAGTCACTTCTGGAAATTGGGCCCTGAAGTTGGAAGCATGGAGAAAGATGAGCAGTTCAGTGGCACATTGCTAACTACAATTCAAAATGAGGATGAAAGTGACTCCAGATAACTATAGTCTATAAATGATACTCAAAAATTAGTGACTGTAGCACTGATTCTCAAACACTGTTGCACAGAATCCTAGGGCTCTAAGAAGGTAGCTTGGGTGCTTCTGGGGGTGATGGTTGGGAGTAGAAAGGGTTTCAGCCCCTCCGATTTCACTACAATTAGGAGGCTATACCTTTTTATGTTTTATATAAGGAGATTCTGTGAAAGCTTTCACTTCAAAACACGTTTTGGCCTTTCCTAGGATAAATCTGAGAATTGTTCTTTCAGAGTTAGAGATCCATAATAAGCACTTGAACTAATTCCTAATTAATGGAAGTATTATCAAACCCTGTAGCTCTTATGCATCACTTAATAGTGCTTGATACAAAGGAAGACAAGAAATAATTAGACTGTAGATAAATAACTGTATATTGAATTGATAAATTAACGGAAATCACTCCATCAATCTGTGAATTCAAGATAATTCTTGAATGCAGAGTGAATATTTTTTGATTCTCAGGATTGTCCTTTACTAGTGGGTGAGGAAGACAAGGATAAGACCACCTGTATCTCCCTGTTGGCTTTTGCCATTTTAATGCATACACCAAAATATTTCCGGGCCACCAGTGGTCATTTTCTAGTTGCTCATATAAAAAGCTGTATTGAATATGAACAACTTGAAGATTCTTGACCTGCTTGAAGCACCTGATTGTGTTTGGAAATACACTGACAAAAAAGAGAGACCCTAAATCCAGAGAAAACATCATACGCTTGATATAAGCTCACTTGTGGTCTGTTTAGATGGGACAGGTGCAAAATATAGTGCTTACTGAATCACAGGCCATAGTGTAGGGCCATGCTCCTTAAAGTGCTGGTTCATGGTGAAATAAAAAGCTTGCACGAGAATGTAAATCAACTCATTACGTCCTTCACTGAGAAAGTCTCAATGTAGAAAAAATGTCAACTGAGCTGGATAATGTGCTTAGTGGTTGCAATGAACAGAATGTTTCTGTCCTCCCCGAATTCATATGTTGAAATCCTAACCCCCAAGGTAATGGTATTATGGGGAGGGGCCTTTGGGAAGTGATTAAGTCATGAAAGCAGAGTCCTCATGAATGGGATTAGGGCTCTTATAAAAGAGGCCCAAGAAAGCTCCTTTGCCTCTTGAGCCATGTGAGGTTACAGCAAAAAGATAACCATCTAGAAGTGGGCTCTCACCGGACACCGAATCTTCCACATCTTGATCTTGGACTTTCAGACTCCAAAACTGTGAGAAATAAATTTCTGTCATTTATAAGCTACTCAGTCTATGGTATTTTGCTATAGCAGCCCAAACGGACTCAGACAGTGAAACAGTTGATTTACATTCTGACACAAGCTCCTTATCTCATCACATATTGATAACAAAACACTTCATAGACAGGAAACTGGCCTGCAGAGTGCACTTTGAATATCTCTAATGTAGGAAATCCTATAGAAAGTACCTCTGACCCTTGAGCTATGTGCAGATCTAGGTACTAACACTTTAAGCAATGACTTTACCAGCAATATTGAAGAGTGAAGAATTTCTTCTCCATAAATGATGTGAAGGTAGAAGCTTTAGGAAAAAAATACCAGGTCACAATGGTAGAGGTGATGTATAATTGGACAAACATCCCTGGTGTGAGTCAGAGCCCACTTAGCTCACAAGGACCTCCTTGCACAGGAGAGAGTATGATAACGTGAAGAAGTTAAAGTGCCGGACATCACACACTGTATCTGTGTTCAAGTTTAGAGATTCATAACTTAATTAGGGGACTGTCTAAAGGGAGGCAACATGGCAGGACAGTCACATGTGTGAGTATGGTGCTATACCGTCTAGGTGAAGAAACTAGAAGGCACACTTCCCAGCTGTGCAAATTCAGGTGATTATACAACCTCACCAAGCCTCAGTTTCTTTATCTATAAACAGGAGTAATGATAGTCAGACCTACATGTTAGGGTCGTTGTGAGGATCACATACAGTGCTCACGTAGAGCACTCAGCATATAGCATGCTCCATATTTGTTAGCTATGGCTATTCTTTTGTATCAAGCTAAAGTACTTTCTACAGTACTTGATCAAACACTAATGAATCATAGATATTCTAAGTATTATTGAATGAGCAGGGGGAAATTGCTTTCTCTGGGGGGAAAGCATCACAGCAAGCTTCAAAGTTTATATCTTGTAAGGATATAAATTTATTAAGGTGATAACATTCTATACCTAGTTTGGGTAAGCTGAAAACTGCAGAGACGCAAACCAATGTTTCAGACTCAGTGAATCCTGAAGATTTCCAGAAACAACTATAGGTTCTTCCTTTGAAATTTTTAGTTGACTGTGGGTGGAATCACCTGCTAAAAATCATTTACAGGTCACTCATCCAAATCTACTCTTTGATGCTTTTCTAAAGGTTGCAGTTTCAGGAAAATAGTCTATTTATTTGCAATAATTTCTTCTGCATCAGAAGAAACTCTTACCTTAGATGCTAGAAAAACGGCATTCACTGATAGAGACAGAGAGTGTATAATGTCATTCAAGTCAAGAGGCTACACCATGGAAAAAGTATCCTTAAATATAAATCCCATGACATCAGAGCGGTGCTTGGTAACTCTGGGAGGATACTCATTCAAGGGCTTAGCGTGAAATGAATAATTGCTGAGCCACTAAAAAGGAAAATACCAACAACATTAATTGACTTTTGCTTGGTTCCTTCAGGAGAAGTCTAATTGGAACCAGCCTTAGGCAGATATGACAGGTGCAGTAAAATCCTGACTGCTACACCTACACCCACAAAGAGAAAAAATGGTACCCTCTTCCCACAATTCAGGTGCTCCCCAAACTAGGTCTGCTGAAGAAGGACTAATGTTCACAGGAATCAGTTCTTAAGGAAAGCACCTGAAAACTAGGGTGTCAGGGGCAAGGAAATGACACAGAAACCTCACCTGGATCAAGCCCTAGCCATGTCCTAATGCTGGAAGAGAGGCAGGCTGTCATAGACTGGAGAGGGTGTCATCACATATCAACATCTCTCCCTTACTATCTTTTTGCTGTGACTTACTATGTGACTACCATTCCTCCAATTATGTATTTTACACTGCTTCCTCTAATAATTTTCACTGTAGTCTCACCTGTGTTGTTAAAAAGGCACCACTTTGGGAGGGTATGCTCAGAAAGATTTGCTCTCTCACTTTATTCCAGACTCAGCCTGCATGTCACCTCTTTGAGGACTTCCCTGGCCACCCTCTTTAAATATCACACCCCCATCTCCTCACTCGTTCACTCTAAATCCTTTTCCTCCTTTCTATTTCTTCTTAAAATTTTGTCAGTACCCTGTGTTATTTCTGGTCTATCCATACAACTCAAGTCAGTTCCTAAGAAGTACCTATTCCACAGAACAAAGATTTATGACTTCAAGATTCAGTGCTTTTAAATCTTCTATGAACTATGTTTCTTCCTCAAATACATTTCTAGGACTATTCCTCTACTACATCCTCGTAGCAAATGTCTTGCTATAAATGGGGTCAGAGGAGGCTTGGAAGAGAGACTGCTTGAGTTTCTATGTCAAGCTCCATGGCTGCTCCTAGTGTTTGAGGTTCCTACCACCATGTATAAAGAGCTGTTATATCCAGTTACATAATATTTAGTGGCACGTGTCTTCTAAATCCAATTCTACAAGCTATTGACAGAGAAAAGGGTGTGCAAGAGTTGGGCTGGGAGCTGACTGCTCTCTCAACTATAAGTGTCCACATGGCACTTCCTGATGAGTCATGGTGAGTCTACGGGGAGGATGCTCACATGTCATTACCAAGGTTACTGAAGCTCTGCCCTCAGAGCATATTTTCAGCAGGGCTTGTTCTATAAAGAAACAAATGAAGCAGCTATTTTGTTTCATTTGAAGGTCCTCAAAAGGGTAGTCTGAATACAAATTTTATTCATATTTACTCGATCTGAAATTCCTGCCATAGTCACCTTCTAGAGATACACATCTCCTAAATAAGTAGATTTTTTTTTCTAAACACTAGAGTTACAAATTAGGTAGCTGACACATTAGCAGGAGTTAGTCACCTGATCAATATTTCATCACATCTCTCTTTAATCAGGGAAGCTCAGGTATCTGACATGTGAATGAAGAGTGGCAGTTTATTATGAGAATTAAATAAAACATTGTCTATAGAGCACTCGGCACTTAGGAGGTGCTGAAAAAATTGTAGTGCTCATTACAATTATTGAAAAAACCCAGATAGACTAGATGATTATTAGGTTTCTAAGGCAGGCTGAAAACCCTCTTTATGACATTGTTCCTCAAATTCTATGTAATTGTTTATAAGAATCAGAAACATGGCTGCCACACATGCTCCTGCGGTCCCAGGAACTTTTAAAAAGAAGCCCCAGGTGGTTTTCTCTTGATCATTTCTGACTCTAAAACTATTCACACAGACATGTAAATGGTTAATATCAGATGGGTCTTGGATATGGACAAGAGAACACAAAGGTACCGTCAGGGGACAGGTAAGCAGCAGGGAAAGCAGTGCCCACTCTTCTCAGTCAGCCTGAGACAGCCTCCATTTCCCTTTCTTTTTGACTTAGCCTCAGTTCTCCAGTCACTGAGGGCCCTGCCCACTGACTCAGTAAACTCTGCATTTCCTGAATGCTAACATACTTGCCAACTGAAAACTCCAATTGACTTCTTATTTCAGGAGACTCCTGAATTTCCTCAATACTGTTATTGTTTCTCCCCACGCTGCATATTTTCTTAAGTGAAGAAGAGGTAGAATGAATAAAGCCTAGGCCTGAACAATCTCTCAGATGATTTCTGGGATATCAATAGGAGGGTTGATTTTCCCCTTGGCTTGTGCAGACTTGGGGCTAAAACAGTGATCCATAGGTTCTAATCTTTCTGGAACTATCACGTCCATGCCCAATTGGCTCTCCTTGAAGTGGACAGTGTGACTAAAAGGGCTAACAAACATATGTCATCCATAAGACCCTGAGTGGTTGGAGAAGAAAAATAATTCTATATATGGCGCTGAATGGGGTCTCATTTCCTATGAGAGACAAGATCCAGCTTCCTCTGGAAAATCGCCAAAGCAAAAATCCCTTCATCAAATTTACTGGTGCCATACACTCTTTAGAGTGCTGGCCAGAGTTAGGAAGCTAGGTTCTTTTCATCTCAAACTCTTGCCCCTGGGCGTTCACTCAACTTCTGAGACTTGGTTTCCTCAGCTGTAAAATGAGTATAATATCTACATTAGCTACTTTACCAATTGTTAAGAAAATCAACTAAGATAATATATGAACTTTTATTCAAGAAACATTATGGAACAAGGTGTGTCAGATAATCTACTTGGCATTGAGGGTACCACAATGAATAAGGCATAATCCCCTCCATCAGATGGGGAGTCAGACATATAAATAATGGCTGCTCATCATAAGTACTATAATGGAGATACAACAGAAACTTGCTTACCCATTAGATTCAGACTAATAGAAGATTGGTTATCAAAAACAGTGAATTTACGGGGCTGGCCCAGTGGCGTAGCGGTTAAGTTCATGTGCTCTGCTTTGGTGGCCCAGGGTTCACAGGTTTGGATCACAGGTACGGGACCTACTCACCACTCATCAAGCTGTGCTGTGGCAGCATCCCATATACAAAATAGAGGAAGATGGGCAGAGATGTTAGCTCAGGGCCAATCTTCCTCAGCAAAAAGAAAAAGATTGGCAACAGATGTGAGCTCAGGGCCAATCTTCCTCACCAAAACAGCAACAACAAAAAACAGTGAATTTAAGTAGATCATATGGATGGTACATATGTAACTTTAACTTAATCCATATAAATATGCATTTATTGGTCAATTTTTTAATATTGTATGTAATTCCTTAGCATATGGGTCTACTGATTGAAGTTCTGACTTCCCTTTCTTCCATAAACCATACCCATAAGACATTCTGTATAACTCCTAGCAATTACAATTTTCTTAAAGTAGAATGAGAGCTTAAAGACACTCAGAAAATGGACAAACTTGCAAAGACACCTACAGAATCCTGTCTATCTTTATGATTTTTTTCCTTAATCTTTTATTATTGTCTAACCCATATCTAACTGAATGTAAATTTTTCTTAGAGACTTGACCACAAGGTAACTTGGTTTTCAATTCATTCATATTTTGCTGGCTTACATATTATATAAAAAATTAAAGTATTAAATACAAATGGCATAAAGATGTTTGGGAACAAACAGACTGCCTCTTGGTGAGCATGTAACTCACTGGCAGAGGCAGAGGGATGCAAGCACCCTGGAGAGAAGTTACCAGTCAGATGCTTTGAGCAAGCACTGGACAAAAGTCCGTGTGCTTTCGGAGGGAGTGGAGAGGGTGTTGGCGAATTCAGCATGCAGCTGCACATTTGTTAAGTAAAGACTGGTTAAAAGAATTTCACCATATGTACACAGTGCATTGAGAGCACAGTAGAGCTACTGAATATTTTTACTTGGATTTGGTTTGAGATAGATGCAACAGAGAACATGCCATTTGCAGCCAGATCTTAAAGGAATTCAACGGGTTAAGGAAAAAAAAAAAAGCCAGCTGAGGGATTGGAGAAGGGAAGGGGGGCTTTCACAGCAAGGAAACAGTACGTAGAAACCAGAGAGGGATGAACCATGGAAAATGCATTTCAGCCACACTTTCTTAATACCCACTTGGGAAATGTGGTCAAAGAATAGGGTGCCTGAGAAGAAGTGATTGGGTAGGTATAATTTAAATCACAATGTTCAATTTTTCAACAACTCTGTACTATTCACACCAGACCATCGAAGCTCTCTAAACATTCATCTCATTTTCATGTCATCTAGCTAAAATTTCTGAACAGGTGCATTTACCAAATCTCCTTCCATTTACAGGAAAGGAGGGAGGTCAAGAAGAACATCAATATAGACACATTCCTAGCCTGTGGGACCCAGGGAGA
Organism: Tapirus indicus; assembly: GCA_031878705.1. NCBI lineage: Eukaryota > Metazoa > Chordata > Mammalia > Perissodactyla > Tapiridae > Tapirus > Tapirus indicus. The sequence continues at coordinate 140,814,617 of CM062917.1, read as the reverse complement.
CTTCATCACTGGTGGACTAGCACATTAAAGGACCATTCGTACCCAGGTAAAGTGCAAGTACACCTTCCACCAGTCATCCTGCTGAGAAATTATGATTGAGAAAAAGGTGTCGTATTACACCTTGAAATGTTAGAAGGCTGACTTTTACCCATCAAGCCTTCTTTTAGGGATCACTCATTGCCTAACTAAAATCCTACTCCTTTTCTGATACAGGCTCAAATGCCACCTATCCATACAGTGTTTCCTGAACTCTATCCTGTTGTCCCTTAGTCCGATATCATCATTCATTTCTTTGCCCTCCCATGGCATATTTCTTCAACGTCTGTTAGAGCAGTTATTTTATTCTGCCTTGAGTCAAAGGCTACTGAGTACATATCCGTATCTGCCAGGGAACTATGAACTTCCTGCACACTGGATCTTTACTTTAAAGACTCTTATTTTCCTGAACAGCATCTTCCCCAGTGTAGTCAGTAGTTTCACAGTAAGTACTTATTTGCTCAACTGAAGAAAAGAAGATATGAATGAGAGGTCTTGGTAGACTGGAAGAGAAATATGGTTGCATTTATGAAACATGCTCCTAGAAATGATGGCAACAGTTGGGAAGGAAAAAGAATTTGGAGGAGGTCTAGTGTTCAGGTACAAGGAGATTAGAGGTCTGGAAAATAACAACTTAGAGGAAAGGTCAGAGGAACTGGGATGGTTAGCATGGAAATGAGAGGATTTAGAGGAGTTAATAAGAGGCTTTAATTATATACATCAAGTAGTGAAGCAAAGGAAGATTCCCAGCTGTTTTCTGGTTCTAGTGAGGATGAAACCAAGAAGAATACACTATAGTTGGCCTAATTTTCTTTCACATATTTTTTAATATTGGGGTCTTTTCTTCATCCACAATGTTTCTGGGTAACTCTGTAGAAACAAAGGGGAGCAATGACACTTTATAGGCCATTAGGATTTTATTAAGCTGCTATGTGAGAATACAGATTGCCAGTGTCTGGGCCATTGTCCATGTGTCTGAAATTCATTTAAACATTAGTTGGTGTTGACATTGCCTTTCAAAGGTCTCCTAGAGTGCTGTTATCTGGTTTAGATGTGCAGGGCTTTCTCAGATGTGTGCTCTTTAGGTAAATGTGTCTAATGGTCATGACTAGACTGGGCCTGGGGTGGTGGTGCTCTATCCTGATAACACTTTATGTCAGTGCTAGTCTAGATGAGGAAAAGAGAAATCCAACGAAGTATTGCACAATATTTGAGTTGTGACAAAGGAACCCTGAGAACTTTCTCCATCTATCAGAATGAGAAGACTGGACAACCTCTTAGAGATTCAGGAGAATGGGGAAGAAGGTAGGGTCACCCTTTATTAGCTGTTCAGTGAGCCTGCACTGGTATCCATCGAATTAGATATTACTTGAAAAATTACTTAGACCATAATGTGGAAGTTATTTTTCACATGAATATTAATTCTGTCTTAAGAAACAATAACTGCCAACAAATATAGTTTTGCTACTAAAATGAGGAGGGACCTAGGCTTGTTGGTGTGGTTGTATGTCTATGTATGTGAACTGCATGTTTATTTGTGGTCAGAAGACAAAGCCTCATAGCTGTAAAAGAGATAGACTGACTCTAGAGTCAGCCAGTGCAGAGAGACATCATTTGCATAAATACTTTTCCCTATCTTGGGGCAGATTTGCATCTCATCAGCAAGGAGCTGCAGTGGGGAGGATGAGGAGAGAGGATTATTTCTTTCACTTCCGCAGTACATTGACTTCACTTTTCCCTTGAATAAGTGTGTCTGCGGTGGTGCCAGCATTCATGGTTTTCCACAACCTGAGCCGTACAGAGAACCACAGCTATTTCCAGCAGGATCAGACCCCAGTTGAGTAGCATTCTGCCCTTTTACTTTTTTCCCAGAATTGAAGAAATATGAAATGACCTGGAACTAGACACGAAGAACAAAAGCACTTCAATTCTCCTTTTCCTCTCACAAGTGCAGTGAGGATAAAAACAACGTCTTATTCCTCCCCTCACTTAAGACTCACTTTAAGCACACCATCCACTATCTGGATGATTTGCAGATCATTTTGGTTTCTCAGGTGGCAAAGTTAACATTCTGGTAATCATTTTCTTTTAATGGAAGTAGCCTTATCTTTTTAGATCTCAACAATAATCAAAAACAAAAATCAAAACAAAACAAAACAAACCCTCCAGAACACCCTGGATTGATTAAAGCAACGGAAAGTTAGCGGTGAGTCCTTCTTGATTCAGTCTGAGTTTTTAAAATGATGAACAGTTTTCATGAATGTTTTAAGGTTCACTTTAATGCATATTTTATTAACTGAATGCATTGCAAATTTCTCTTTTATTTTTGCCTTTTAAAAATAGTAAAACTGAAACTGTCTTGCCAAGATTTAAAGGGATATTAGTTCTCTCCTCACATACTCTGTCTGGGCTTGTGAGAGTGGCCCATTGTGCCCCAGGACAACAGTTTCTTTGCAATGCTGAATCTTAGACACTAAAGACAGCCTCTCTTCAATGGGGTCACTACAGGGGGAAAAAGAAAATTTCAGTGCATCATAGAAGGGACAATCTAATCCTCTTTGCTGGTACATCTGCTCTGGCAGTTTTGCTCTGCAAATCAAAAGGCATCCCATTAATTAAAGTTCCTTTTCCTTTCATTTTTATTCAGCTTGTGAAATGTGACCAGTATTCACAAAAAAAAAAAGAAAAGTTTCAAGCCACTTTAGTCACAAATATCCACCCGAAGGGTGTGCACTTTGATTTGCTGTCTGGTTTCCGCTTACTGTTCTTCCTCATTTTTTTTTTTTTAAGAAGGAGCCCTTCTCCTTTGGCAGAGTGCAATACATTCAGCGAGCTTTACAAAACAAAGCTTTCAGCTTTGAGTCAGCAACAAACTCATCTTTGTTCGTGTAGTTCTATTAAGAAAGAAGGCCAATTTTATGCAGGTTTCTATGGCTGGCTTCACAAAGGCATCTCTCTGTGCGCAAGTTCCCTGGCAGGAACAGCCGACTCTGAGATCATCGTTCTCAGTAATGACCAGCTGCAATGATTGAAGAAAGAAAATCATAAAGTGGTTTATATAGTGATTTTCCTAAGGAACCTGAAATATAGATTCATTCACTGGTAGGCACTTAATAAAAAAGGAAGCTCATTGGTTGCATTCACATATACAGCCAAAGCCTCCTCTACGTTTTCTTTTATCTCCAAAACATACTTTGATTGGATATTCACATCATTTGTCTTGAGGAGGAAGTAAAGTTCATTTGCATTTCCCTGAGTTTCCCAGGAAATTCCCAGGAATTCTCACCCTTCATTGATGGTGTTTTCATGTGTCTGGGATCACATTAAATTATAATCTCACAGTGTGTCTCCAGGTATTGAACATTTATTTAACAATATAGCTAGGGTACTGTTTAGATTTCCAGTTGGCCTACAAGGAGATAGCTTAAGACTTCTAGGACATATGACAAACATTCAGAATAAACAAAACAGTCTCATACTCCTAAAGCAAGCATTTTAAAAAATATCAACATAACCCTATTTGTCATGTTTAACAAGGTAGAGTTCAGAGATAGGGAACTGCATAGAGCAATCTGTGCTAGTGCTGCTTCCTTAATAGTGTTCTGTGATAGTGAAGCTGGGCACCTGAGGTTTACTGTAAATATTCAATAAGAACATGATTACCCTTTGACCTTATTTCCAACACAGACACAGATGAAAAAACTTAATCTTGTTAATTTGCTGTTTTCTTGTTTAACCTGAGGGGTGACTCAAGGGTCGCAAGGATTTATGAGATTGTTTTGCAGAAGGAAAAGAATGCCTTCAAGGAAGTTATGATCACCAGATAACCAGCCCCCAGCTGCTGTTGATGCCTAGAAGTCTGATTGCCCAAGGGCTTATCTGGAGTGAAAGAAACATGCATTTCCCCCTTGTTTCTCCTAAACTCCTCCTCCAAGCCCCTTAGCTCAATAAAGACCCCCTGCTGTCTTATTTAAGGCAGATTTGAAAGAAATTATCCTCCTGCCTTCTTATTTAGGCCAGTTTGAATAAACCTGTCTCCATCTCCAAGCACCGGGTGTCTCAGTTATTGCACATTGGCACAGGAACTTGAGAGTAAGAGGTTCGATATCAAGTGATAGGTTTATACATATTTTAATTTAAAAGAAAATTTCCAGATTAAATAAATTTGGGTGGGAAATACTGGTCTTAACAAAATGAAACTTCTTTAACTACAGGACTTCTCAGAATCTTAAATATGCTAATGCATATTGTTATTTTCTAAGAAAGATTCCTTCTTCTCCTCCTTTCCCCACAGGAACATCTGCTTTGACTAGTACTCCAAAGAGCAAACTTTTGGGAAAATGCTGACCAAAACGAACATGATGATTGACAACCAAAGGCTTCAAAAGCTTAGGCTATCCTGAATGAAGTTTGCAAGAGGAATTTCAGACTGTTGTTTTAATATGGATATATCAAATATTTATAATGTTGACTAATCAATAACCATTGTATAGATAAGAGAGATAAGGTGAGATTTTTTTGAGCCAGGGTGAGGACCATAATCTGGGAAGGCAGTTTTCACAAGGGAAGAAAGCATTGTGGAGGAGCATGGTTTTCAATACAGTCTTATGCCCCCTTAGAACAAAGAACATATGTTAAACACGCCCAGGATACTTATTCATCAAAGTTTCAAAGAGGTATTCAGCTGCAAATTAGCAGGTCAAGACGACCCTGATGTTGGAAAAAGGGATTAATATGGGTGTTATTGATAGAGTGTAGGAGGGGAAGTATGCATTCGTATCTTGAGAGTGCATTCTTTAATGGTTAATGCAGATGTGCAAGTATGTTTGATAGGCCATAAGTCAGGCTTCCTTAGTGTAAGCCAAATCAGTTTTGAACCTGAATAGTTACCCCATATACCTCAATATGTGAAAGTCTCTTGTCAATAGTCAGAGGTTATCTGAAACTAGCTATTCAGAAATCAATTATAGTGTGAAATAAGAGAGTGCTGTACCTTTTTCCCCCCAAAACACTGACTCTCTTTTTACAGGTAGAGTCTTAGGAGATCTCTATTGGTTTATGGATACACTGGTTCTGTGACTTTCATTTCTGAGGCTATATGGCGTAGAAAAAGAGCCATGATGGAATGCAAATGAGAAGCCTGGGCTGCTTAAGTGCATGGAAACCTAGCAGCTATCATCTTGCTCTGTCTCAATTCATGGCTACCAATTAGGAATGCCAGGAAACATATTTTTGCCATATTTATGTATGATGTATTTTTTCATTATATGAGAACTGCTAGCAAAGACTTTTACTCATTCTTCTTTTTAATTATTTCAAACTAGAAATATTTATGGAGTGCCTACTTTGTACCAGGTACATTGTAAATAAGACAGACACGGTCCCTGCTCTCCCAGAACTTACTGGCTGGAGGGGAAAAGGAAGAAATGCTATATTTTATAATTTTAAGTCATGTGATGATTTGTTCATTTATTCAAAGGGATTTCTGTGCATTTAAAACTGAGGAGTGCAGCAGAAATTACTGATATTTTGAAAGAATAATGCATTGGATCCATCTTGAAACTTGCCTGACCCAGGGGGGTCATCCTCTCCCGTACTTTGTTGCTGTAAACATCTTGCATTTACAATGATTGTACTTTGGGGTAGAAACTCATGATGAATAAGGATGGGTGTTTTGAATTATTTGCTCAGAACTCCTGAGCAACTGTTTCTGTTTTTCAGTGACTGATGAGTCACAGTTCAGAGGAGATACAATCAGTGTGCCAATTGTTGTAAAAAAAAAAATGAAGGTGATTTCTACCTTGGAATCCCTGACACAAGTCTAAACTTATCTCAAGTTGGAAAATAAATCCTCAAGGCACATACCTCAGTACTTGATATACTGCAACACATAAAGGATCTTTCTGCACTCTTGAAGCAAGTTGGGGCTTGTTTTTTCTTATGAAAGAGAGAAAGAAAATAACTGAGTTACGGAACAAGGTAGTTATAGGGAAGCTGTGATAAAATGGTTCTAAGTTATAATACCTGCAAAAGTTATAATTTATGTAAATTAAACGTAGCCACCTCAGGGAAATTATATAAACGAATTGAGTAGTGTAAACTTTAATAAGTCAAGGAAATGATTTGGTATTGATCAATTCAGAACTCAATTTAGAAAAAAATGTATATAGTCTCAGCTTCCAGTTCCTGAGTATATGTGTTTTATTTATTATTTATTTTTAGTAAACATTTTATTTTATTTTATTTTATTTGTGAGGAAGACCAGCCCTGAGCTAACATCCATTGCTAATCTTCCTCTTTTTGCTGAGGAAGAGTGGCCCTGGGCTAACATCCGTGCCCATCTTCCTCTACTTTACATGGGACGTCGCCACAGCATGGCTGACGAGTGGTGCATCGGCGGGCGCCTGGGATCCGAACCTGTGAATCCCGGGCTGCCAAGTGGGGACTAAACCGCTGCGCCACCAGGTGCCCCCCCCCCCGAGTATATGTGTTTTAATGTGTGTTTTTTTCATCTTTTTCTATTGTTTTAGTAAATGAGCCAGTCATTTGTATATTTTCTACTGCAGTTTTCAATGTTTGTCTCTCTGCTATGTTTCTGTATATTTGTCTCTTTTTTTGAATCCAGACCAATCTAGTCAATTCAAGTTCATTTATTTATTCAAGAAATATTTATTAAGTGCCTGATATTGATTAAGCACTAAGGATAAATATTAAAAAGGAAATGGATGTTTTCATATGATGATAAGAAACACTGTCATCTGCAATGGTTGTTTAGAGTGGATTTGAATGAAGTTTGGTATTTCTTTATGCCCAGTATAGTTCAGCTGCCATATTTCCTTTAGACTTTAAAGCACTGTGCCAAGTCATCTCAATTGTATATATGCATATTCTGAATATTATGAGTATTGCAAATATCATTATAAGTATTATAAACAAATAGTATGATAAATATTATAAATAATATATTATGACTTCAAAATGTAAATATGTTATATTTCAAAGTTTGCTTTCACATAAACTGGAGCTTATATTAAATTTATAATAATAAGAATTGCAAAAATGACAAAGACAACAGCTTCTTATTTTGTTTTCTGTTTTTATTATATATATTATGATACATATTTTATATAATACACTATATCAGGTAGAGACAGTTTCTCTTTAACATCTGTGACTTCATTCTACCCACATAATATATACTAAGTGACAATAAGTTCTCAAGGCACTAGTTCATGCAAATGGCCTCGTCTCCCTTACTCACCAGTCTCTATACGTCTCTGCAGAAGCTACACTGTCAGTTGTTTGAGGGATTTTAAATGGATCAAACATAAACATCATTATAAAAAGGTGAAATTCTTCAAATCATTGCCAACAAATAAACTTTGAAATCAACCAAATAGTATACTTTTTAATTATTGAAAGAGGAAACACTTATGTTAAAGATTGTAGCAATTTAATCATTCTGCTTAACTAAAATTGACATCTTGAGTGAATTGCAGATTAATTAATTCATTCAATTCTATTTTATGTGTGTGATGTGTATGTATGTGTACGTGTGAGGGAGCGAGAGATACTAGTACTTGTCAAGAAGTGTACCAGGAGCTGAGTTTACAGCAGTAAATAAAACAGATAAAACTCTCTGCCTTTGGGGAGCTTAAATCTAATGAAGAGAAGACCAACAATCAACAAACAGCAGTTTAATGAAAGGCTAGCTAGTGCTCTGTTAGGAAAGTGTTATGAAGAGAATTAAAGTAGTGTAAGGGCATAGAGGACAATGGAGAGGAGATGTGTGATGCGGTGAAAGAGGATGACCTCTCTGGGGATGCCATATGTGAGGAGACACTTAAGTAAAGTCAGGGACCAATGCTTTCAGTTACCTGGGGAAGAGCATTTCAGACAGAAAGACCTATAAGTGTAAAGGCTCTAAGGCAGAAGCATGCCAGTTGGGGCTGAGTAACAGAGAGGCAGCCCAGAGGAGCAGGGAGAAGGAGGGAGAGAGTGGAAGGAGATGCACTAACTAGGAGGCAGCTCACACCTAACATATGTGGGACCAGGGACAAAAGCAAATGGAGACCCGTGTATGACATGTCTGAACAATTAAAAGTTATAAATCAAGTTAATATATTCTTAAATAAAATATCTTCTATCTTCCTTCTTTAACCTTTATAACACCCAGGAGGCCAGGTTTAAATGTAAAATTGTTGGACTCATGATTCCAGGTTGGTGAACAAGGAGTTGGCCCCTGGTCCTTGGTCTGCCCCCTTCACCTTCCACCTTCAGCTCCATTCTATATGTTGAGAGATTTTACATCTGTATGGCCATCCCAGACCATTATATCCAAGCTCCAATCTCACCCCTGCAAACAGCTGCCTCTCAGCTACCTCTTGGTTCTAAGGTGTGTACATAGGCCTGTCCCTAGAGAGATGGATCAGATCGAAGAACAAATTGCAGTCCTGAAAGCAGGCTTGCAGACAACTGGGCAAGGAATTCTAGGCCTATAGAGAACCCGGGCATGTTCTATAAGTGTGCTATAGACTCCAGTTGTGCACATTCCAGTAACTTGTAGACTCCTCATCTGATGGTGGGTGGGTGGGTGGGGGGTAACTGGTAGTGCAGTTGGAGAGAGGCCAAAACTGGTCCCTCTAAAGTGCATGTTCTAGGCTGGGTTCCAAGGATGGTACCATCTGGTTTCATAGGTCTTGGTAACAATTTGCCTTTTAATGTAACAGAGAAGGGAAGACATTGAAGTGTTTTGATTTGCATTTTCGGAGTCTCACCCTGGCTGCTGCGTGGAGAGTAGCCTGAAGTAGAACAAGAGTAGAAGAAGGGACCCTAGTTAAAGGGCTATTGTAGAGTTTTAGACAACAGATGGTAATCGCTATGGGTTCCTCTGAACATCCATTAGTTACTGATAAACAAAATAAGCTCACACTCTTAAAAACCCTTGGAGACTCTAGAAAACAGGTTCTTTTGTGGGAGGAGAACAAAAGTGAGAACTGAAAGCTTTTACACCCACATAGCTTACCATCTACATTAACAGGTAATTATTATTCAGCTGTCTTCACCCACATAATTTTACTATTCCACTATTTTTGTCAATATGACTGTATTATTTCATGAAACTCTTGCCCAAGAAGATATAAGTTGCAAAGAGCTTTATTGTTTGCTCCAAGAGCTACCTGAAAAAAATAAAGTAAATGAACATCAGACTGTTCAGTTTTTCTACAGATAGCATCAAACAACTCTTACTCTTTCAGGCTCTTTGAAACCTTCCTCTAGAAAACCTCACCTTGCCGTGTTCATCGGTTCTAATCTATTGTATCACGATCCTTACATAATCTCAATAAAGTTCTCTGTGTTGAAAGACTGTCTTAAACTTTTGCTGCACAAAAATGGGGTTCTCCCACCCAGTGCACATAAACAAGCCAATTAATTATGGCATCAGCTTTTGGGAGAGAAATCAAATTTATTCTGTGAGATCAATCTGCAGGGAGACAGGGGGCAAGTGCCCTCAGGTCTGTCTCCTCAATTCAGGATTTGGGGTGAAATTGAAGAGGTTAGGGAGAACAGGTTGGCATGTGGAAATGCTGTGGGACAGGTTTTAATTGGTGGGCTTCAAGCATTCAAGGTAAAGTTCTAAATACTTACGATGAGGTTCTAAACATTTATGATGAGGTTTTAAATATTTATGGTAAGGTGGGGAAGGAATTTTAACACCAGATCTTCCTGAATGACAGACCCCTTGCTTCTGATAAGAGTCTGACTTTTAAGTTCAGGTCATGTCTCAGTGCTTTGGTTTGTGGGGAGGAGAACCTTTGGTTCTGGGGTCATTTCAGGTCAAGAGTTCTTCTTTTGTGCATGCTCTGGCTATGTGACTTTGCAAATTTTCTGAAAGACAATTTCTTAATTACTCTGTTGATAAGATGGGGTCAGTTGAACTGTTCTGGAGGGCCCACAGTTACAAAACCAGTCTTGAAATCTCATAAATCTCCAAACTTCACCCTCCCCACTGTTGACACAAATAATCCATAACCAATCTATAAATCAAAACTGGGGAGAGTTTATTATGAGCCAGCTCTGAGGACCATATAGCCTGGGAGAGTCCTTTCACAAAGGAACAGAGCACTCCAAAGAAGCAGGGGTGTACAGGGTGGTTATATACTATCAAAGAGCATTATCACATATGATTGTAATGTCCCTTTTACAATAATCATGAGATTGCTTTGTTGGCACAGCATTTCTTCAATTCTGTGAACGCAGCAGGTCAGGTTGGTCAATTTGATGTGGGTGGTCACAAGGTGAGCACAGCAGGCCAGCAATCAATTTCTAGACTAGGGAGAGATGCTTATCCTTGAGGAAATGCCAGTGTGGGGAAGTTACATTCTTATCTTTAAGGGCATTGTTCTTGTCTTTGGGACATAGAAAATGCTTAAAGCAGACACACATCGCATGCTCAAGAGCCAGATCAGGCCCTTTTGGAAAAACAAGTTCAGGCTGAATTAGTTTTACACCAAATGGCTTCCTCGTATACTCCAATATATACTGTTTGTCATTTATTTATCACTGCTTGGAAAGGCTACTAAAATACTGCCTAAGTAGTGTTCTCCTTTATCTCATGAAGAATAAATTCAGCTTTGCCTCATCAACAGGTTATTTTGGTGATATTTATAGTGAAGCTGTCTTTGGCAATCTTGGAGGCCTGTTGAGAGCTGATTAAGACCTTACACTTCTGCAACCCAAGATCCTCAATCTGGAAATAGAGCAATCCTCTGAGACTCCTTGAGCTTTCAACTCAGGGGTACTGCACTGGGTCCAACCTCCCATATCTACCTTTTTTTTCTTTTCCTTCAGCTCCACAAATACTGACTTTATTTAGTCTTCTAGGAATAATAAGTCTTTTAAAGAAACTCTTTGGTTATCTAATCCAATTTGTAAACCTCCTATTCTTGCTGAAAATATGCCTTATTACTGCAATATTATAATTTGCTCAATCAGATGACCAATATATATATATATATATTCGGTCTTTGTCCACAGTACCCCAAATCCTTGGAATTTCCTGAGTGATAAGAGCAATGGGAGCATATTTTTTTATAATATTTGGTCTCTTGGCCTCAGTTCCTGAAATCACTTCAGAACCATAAAGGTGAAATGGGCGTCTTGTTCCTTTCTACTACAACTGAATTTATGTTAATGAGGTGACTTTTGGAAAGCTCCTAAGGATGGGGGCTGGTTGCCAAGAATGGAGGGTTGGAACTTTAGTCCCACTCCCTGATCTCCAGGGAGGAGCAAGAGGTTAGAGATTGAATCAATCACCAATGGCCAATGATTTTATCAATTATACTTACGTAATGAAGTCCCCATAAAAACCTAAAAAGAAAGGGTTCAGAAAGCTTCCAGGTTAGGGAAACAAAATGCTTCCAAGTACCACAGTGATGGGCCCAAACCCCATGAGGACAGAAGCTTCTTTGTCTGGGACCTCACTCAACATGTCTCTTCATCTGGCTGTTGATTTGCATCCTTTAATATCCTTTGTAATAAACCAGTAATCTAGTGAATAAATGGGTTTCCTGAGTTCTGTGAGCTGCTCTAGTAAATTAGTTGAACCCAAGAAGGGGGTCGTGGGAACCTCTGATTTAAAGCCAGTCCAGCAGAAGTGTGGGTAACAACTTGGACTTGTGATTGGCTTCCTGAGTTGGAAAGGATCATTGGAACCTCCCATTTGTAGCCCGTCAGTCAGAAGCACAGGTAACAACTTGGGCTTGTTATTGGCATCTGAAGTGGAAAGCAGCCTTGTGGGACTGAGCTCTTGATCTGTGGAATCTGATGCTATCTCCAGGGAGATGGTGTCAAAATTGAGTTGAATTCTCTAACATCCTGATAGTGTGGGGAAGCCCCCCCTTCCCATGTTGGCAATTGGGTCCAGGAACCCAAAATAATTACTGATGACACTAAATTTTTCTCTGTCCTTGTCATTTTTTGATATATGTCTATAAATGTCAAGTTCATAGGGAAAAGGGGAGGTACCGTAAGTCTGTTCCTCAAGCAGCTCTGCAGATGGAGAAATTCAGGAGGTTTTACTCAAGCTGACGTCCTTTGGACAAAATTTGCTCCAGGTGACAGGTTACTTATGAAAACCCCATGGGAAATTTCCTTAGTCTTATTTTGTCACTGCGTCTGGTTCTGGAAGAGATATCTTCTAAACTTTCCACTTTTTAGAAATTTTAAATTAGTCAGATTAGCAGTTGGAGGCAGTCTAATCCTTTGCCTGGGGCCCCAACCTAAAGGCGTAAGCAACACAACCAACTGCTCCTAGATTCTTATGGGTTCATCTCTGTCTAAACCTAACACTGCTCTCCTCTGGGCCAGAATCCTGCTTCTTTTGTGTATTTATGCTATAACGTAAATTCGTGTACTTGTTTTCCTAAATGGCTTAATTTTACCACGGATAATTTAGACTTACAGAAGCTACTTTGGGGAAGTTTTTTTTAGATCAAGATATCATTGCAGAGATATTAAATGCTAGGAACTGTACTTACACTCCGTTTTGAATCCTTCAGAAACCTTTTTAAGTTGCCTTTTTAAAAATTTTGGTAAGAATACTTAACCTGAAATCTACCCTCTTAACAAATTTTTAACTGTATAATACAGTATTAACAGACATATAAACCAATGGAACAGAATAGAGAGCCCAGAAATAAACCCACACCATATACAGTCAACTGATCTTTGACAAGGGTGCCAAGAACACACAATGGGAAAAGGATAGTCTCTTCAAAAAATGGTGTGGGAAAACTGGATATCTACATGCTGAAGAATGGAACTGGACCCTTACCTTATGCCATACACAAAAATAAACTCAAAATGGATTAAAGACCTAGACATAAGATCTGAAACTGTAAGAACCCTAGAAGAAAACATGAGGAAAGACTTCCTGACACTCACCTTGGCAATAATTTTTTTGATATAATACTAAAAGCAAAGGCAATAAAAGCAAAAACTGACAAATGGGATTGCATCTAACTAAAAAGCTTCTGCACAGCAAAGGAAACAACCAACAATGTGAAAAGACAACATACAGAATGGGAAAAAATATTTGCAAACCATATATCTGATAAGGAGTTAATATTCAAAAATATATAAGGAACTCCTACAACTCAGTAGTGAAAAAACAGAATTCAGTTAAGAAATATATATTCCTCTAAAGAAGACATACAAAGGCCCAACAGATATATGTAAAAAGAAATCTTGATGTGATCAAAATTGTTCATTTGAGAAGCATCTTAGAAGAAAAAGGAAACAAAATCCCAAATATCCCATTGTCTGCATTTTCTTTGGTATAAGAATTTACCCAAAAGAAACTAAGATTCCAAAATTGCTTCCTTAAGAGGTTAACTGGCCAAGGCAAAAGAGAACTGTGAAAAACTTAGAACTATCTCTCACTTAGTTGCCTTTAGATCACAACTCACACCTCAAGGCCTTTATCCTTCTATTCCTCTTCTTCCATCCTATGCTCCTCAATTTCCATCTGACCCTATTTCTCCCTCTAATCTGCCCTCCTTACCTTCTGTTCAGTCAGAAACCTCTCCAAACTCAATTACTTCTTAAAGTTAAACCTCCTTCAAAATATGAAAATCCCTTGAGGTTGCTTTTAAGCCCTGGTCTTCCTTTGAGTTGAGAGCCATTGTCGAAGAGTTTCCAAAGCCCATATAGGATGAAAAAAAAAAAAAAAAAAAAAGCGGAGAAGGGGTAAAACAGAAGGAGAGTACTGAGAGATTTGAAGTGTGAGAAGGACTCAGCCTTCCTTACCGGTTTTGAAGATGGAGGTAGGAAGCCACGAGCCAAGGAATTCGGATGGCTTCTAGGAGCTTGAGAATGACCTTTGGCTGACAGCCAGCAAGAAAACATTGTGGTTTTGATTTGCACTTCCCTTTATTTAGTGATGTCGAGTACCTTTTCATATACCTGTTAGCCATTTGTATGTCTTCTCTGGAGAAACGTTCATTCGGGTGTTTTGCCAATTTTTAATATCTGGTTATTTGTCTTTTTACTATTGAGTTGTAGGAATTTCTTATATAGTTTGGATAGTAACCCTTGTCTTAGTCAGTCTGAGCTGCTATAATGAAAATGCCATAGATTGAGTGGCTTAAACAACAGGAATTTATTTCTCACAGTTCTGGAGGCTGGAAAGTCTGAGATTAGGGTGCCAGATGGTCAGGCTCTGGTGAGGGCTCTCTTCTTGGTCGCAGACTGCCATCTTCTTGTTGTATCCTCACATGGTAGAAAGTAGAGAGAATGGAAGCAAGCTCCCTTGTGTCTTTTTATAAGGACACTGATGCCATTCATGAAGCCTTCACTCTCATGATCTAATTACCTTTCAAAGGCTCTGCCTCCTGACAACAAGTTGGAGGTTAGGATTTTGAAATATGAATTTTTGAGGAATACAAACATTCAGTCCATAGCAACTATTTATCAGACATTTGGTTTGAAAATATTTTCTCCCATTCTGAATGATGTCTTTTCACTTTGTTGATTATTTCCTTTGTTGTGCAAAAGCTTTTTAGTTGGATGTAATCCCATTTGTCAATTTTTGCTTTTATTGCCTTTGCTTTTAGTGTTATATCCAATAAATTATTGTCAAGGCCAACGTCAAGAAGATTTTCCCTTATGGTTTCTTCTAGAAGTTTACAGTTTCAGATCTTATGTTTAAGTCTTTAATACATTTTTTTTTTTTATGAGGAAGACCAGCCCTGAGCTAACATCTGTTGCCAATCCTCCTCTTTTTGCTGAGGAAGACTGGCCCTGGGCTAACATCCGTGCCCACCTTCCTCTACTTTATATGGGACGCTGCCACAGCATGGCTGACAGGCAGTGTGTCGGCGGGCACCCAGGATCCGAACCCGTGAACCCCGGGCTGCCAAGCGTGAACTAAACCGCTGTGCCACTGGGCTGGCCCCCTTTAATACATTTTTAGTTGACTTTTGTGTATGGTGTAAGATAAGGATGCAATTTCATTCTTTTGCATGTGGAAATACAGTTTTCCCACCACCATTCACTGAAGAGACTATCTTTTCCCCATTCTGTATTGTTGGCATCCTTATCAAAGATCAGTTGGCCATATATGCATGGGTTTATTTCTCGGCTCTCTATTCTGCTCCATTGGCCCAACAGATTTTTAATATATTCTGATCATTGCTTATTCTTGGGAATTTGAAGCATTTTCTTGCCAGAGAGCTAGGCTCTAACAATGTCAAAAAATTGCTTAATTTTGTGTTCTTGACCTAGGAAATTCCAATCTATCTCTCCAGTGACAAGAGTACTCGTTTTACTGTGACTGTTGTTAAAAAGCTTTGCAAAGTCCTGCCACTTAAAAATTTTACTGTCCACATTGCCCCCAATCTCTAGGAAAGGAAGAAAGAACAACAGAACTCTAGAACTAATCAGCAAAATTTTCAGAGATTCTAAAACTTCTAAGGCCTAAGGTATTGCCATTGAGATCAACTCCTGGGATTCACTGACTCTCTCCCTATCTTTTTTTTTTTTTTTTTTTTTTGTGGGGAAGACCAGCCCTGAGCTAACATCTGTTGCCACTCCTCCCCTTTTTGCTGAGGAAGACTGGCCCTGGGCTAACATCGTGCCCATCTTCCTCCACTTTATATGGGATGCCGCCACGGCGTGGCTGACAGGCAGTGCGTCGGCGGGCGCCTGGGATCCGAACTCGCGAACCCCGGGCTGCCAAGCGCGGACTAAACCGCTGCGCCACCGGGCGGCCCCTCTCCCTATCTTTAATAACAGGCTGACTCATATATCTAGAAGTATCACTTGCAATTCTGGACTCCCCCTGCTAAACGCAGATATGGTCAAATATTTCAGGGAATACATGAAGTATTATTACCAAGAGGTTTAGCCAAGAGGTAGCCTTTTCTTATATTCTTTCTAAACAACTGTTGAATGACTTAAAACCTGAGACCAGGTCTTCCAGAAAGAGCTCATCAAGTACTGTTCACAATTAGAACAGCACTGAAATCCCAATCTGTTGAGCCTTGGATTCATGTCTCTCAAATAAAGAGGCACAAAATATCCTTGAGTCACTGGAAGATGGTCCTTAGCAGAGATCTGAAGATGAGGATTCTTTGTATCTCTCTAGAAGCAGACAATCTTCAGAAGGAGATAGTTTCAACACAAGATCTTTGGACCAAATAGATGACTAGATGATATACAAATAGCTTCCACCCAGGATCCATAGAATAAAACTGTAGATTGTAATGTTTAATCTGAATTATTTTGTTCTTTGTTTTTCTAGTCATTTTATTTCCTCTTTTGCTAGATTAAGGCTACCTTTAACTATATTATTTTAAGAACCCTATTCCTAATTTTAATGTTCACATCCTTAGTCACTCCATTGTATGAGTCCCAAACATGGTTACAATTTACTAATAAATTAAAGCATACAACTAAAGTAATGGAAAGCACACTTTCCATTGGGAGCCACCCAGCTTTCCTTGGTACCAGTTTCTTGTAATTTGGTTTCCTGGGCAACTGCATTTGACTGTTAGCTAACATTGTAGATAGAAAACCCCATGACAGGTCAGACTGTGAGAAATCTGAAACCCATATCACATTGTACTTAGAAAAAGAGGTTCCTCTCTCCACTAAAACAATATTCAGGATCATTCAGTGATCTTTTGTTGGGCCTCGTCTTTGAAACTGAGCTTACACAAAAATAGAACTGAGAAGAGGACCAGGGTACAGATGGCATATATTTGAAGGCTGCCTAACTTTCAAAGATCTTCTAAGAAAGACACAATATTTTTCTTTTGCCTTAGATCTACTTAAGGATCTCAACACTGAAAACTTCATCGCCTGGTATCAGACTATTCTTTACAAGCGGTGTCAAACTTTACAGCACTATTTGACAGTCCATGGTGGGTAGATTGTCCAAAAACAGATCCTTCACTGACTCCTAACGACTGGTAATGGGTTTGTGCACAAAAGACTACTGATTTCTACCTGCAAACTGGACAGGGGCTTGTTTTATATTGGTAATCTGATTCCTATCTTCGCAATAGACTCTGCATCACCCAGGGACCATTTTAACCCATCAGTATTTCCTTTTAGAAGAAGTTCACCGTGTGCTTTAAAATAGGCCTGGGGAATAGGAAGAATCCCACATGCTGTAGTTCACAGACCAGCAAAAAAGCTAGAGAGTGCCACCAAGAGAAGTGCCACTTGAGAAATTCATGAAATTGGACAGGTGCTGGTTCAGAATAGAGCCTCTTTAGATATAACATTGGCCTCTTGAGAGGGAGTATGTGCTGTTTTAGGGGAGGAATGTTGTGCTTACATTCTTGCAGACCTCTTTGGTATCTTCAGTATCACAAAAAAGATTTGGGAGGGAACAAACCATAAGATTGTTAATTTGGCTAATAAACCTCGATCTGGCATGTGGATTCGTTGGTTTGAGATGAGATCTATTTTCTGTCTAATTTGGGCACCTTATCTCCTGGCTGACAAGTGAGTTATAAATTCTTATAATTCTTCCTTTGTTACTTCTCTGGTTGTAGTTTTCAGATGTGTGATCTCCAGATTTTTGAATATTGCTAAGCAGCCACTGTGCCAGCAAATGATCCAATAAATAATCATCCAACATATAGAACAGGAAAACCTGACACTTGTGGAAGTTGAAACGACCATCCCTGGAAACATGATACACTATCATGACAACTCCAAGTCATGACAGTTTGGATTGATCACATCCCCAGATGTTAATCTCACAGCCCAGGCTGAAGAATGACCACATAGCAGGATAGTGAGAACTGAAAATATTTACATGCTTACTGCTTATGGTGGACATAAACATGACTATTATTTGGCTGTCTTCATTCACGTGACGTTATTGCTCTTCGTCAACATGAATTTACTACTCCAGGAAACTTTTTTCTAGAAAATAAAAGATGTAAATAACTTTATTGCTTGTTCCAGGGACTTCCTGAAAAACTCATTTAAATAAGTATCAAACTGTTCGACTGTTCAACAGATAGCATCAAACTGTTTACTTCCCTAAACTCTTTGAAACTCATGTTTCAAAATTCTCACCTTGCTGTGTCCACCAGTACTAAATTATAATGATCTGCACCAATCCCAATTCAGCCCTGCATTGATCTACCTTAAACCAGACTCTCAGTCCTCACAAATATTCTGATTTTGCCATCCCCTGTCTGAGATGCTACTAAAAACTCTCTCAAGATTGTAGTCTCCCTTACTATGGTAAGAATACACTCAGTTTTATGGTGCCCGCAGGATATATACCTAGTAGTCCCCAGTTATCCACAGTTTTGCTTTCCAGCTGTTTCAGCTACCTGTAGTTAACAATGGTCTGAGAATATTAAATGGAAAATTCCAGGAATAAATAATTCATAAGTTTTAAATTGTGCAACATTCTGAATAGCATGATGAAATCTCCCACCAGTCCCACTCTGTCCCGCCTGGAACGTGAATCATCTCTTTGTCCAGTGGATCCACACCATATATACTATCCACCTGCTAGTTACTTAGTAGCTGTCATGGTTATCAGATCTACTGCACAGTGTCACAGAGCTTATATTCAAGTGACCCTTATTTTACTTAATAAAGCACAAGAGTAGTGATGCTGGCAATCCAAATATGCCCAAGAAAAGCATAAAGTGCTTCTTTTAATTGAAAAGGAGAAAGTTCTCAATTTAAGGAGGAAAGAAAAAAATCATATGCTGAGGTTGCTAAGATCTATGGCAAGAACGAATTTTCTATCTGTGAAATTGTGAAGAAAGAAGAAATTCATGCTAGTTTTGCTGTCACACCTCAGACATGTACGTGTAGGAAAAAATATAGTATATATACGGTTCAGTACTATCCATGGTTTCGTGCATCCTCTTGGGGTCTGGGAACTTATCCCTTTCAGATGAAGGGGGTCTACGGTATATGTGTATATATATGTATATGTGTGTGTGTGTGTGCGTGTGTATTGATATTCTTTTCATTTTTAGCCATATTAGTAGGCTAAATGTTATCCCGTTTTGATTTTAATTTGCACATCTCTGATGACTATTGATGTTGAGGTCCTTTTTATATGCTTATGAAAACTTGCACCAATACAAACTATAGGAGAAAAAAAACACAAAACAATCTATAACGAAAAAATTGATAATGATGAAGTAAAATCAACAATAATATAGAAGTAAAGACAAAGAAAGAATAGCAGCAAGTGAATGCTGTAATATACTAAAAGCTACACTGACCATGCACTAATAGTAGTGTACAATTCTACTAGAAAATTTCAGGAATCTCAACAGTCTGAAGGGATGTGCCCAGTAGGACTTTACAACATTGTCAAGCGTAGCATGGCAGCCAGGCTTCCTATCAGAATGCTGCATTAAAGCCTTTGGAAAACTCTTCTAACAGAGTAATTTTGGTTTATGAATGGCATGTATTAATGAACCTTAATAACTCAATAGATTTCTATATGGTGAGGAAGCCCTTCATGTCAGTCCTTGGATCTCAACTTGGAAGATCACTGATCTAAGAGTTGCTTCCCAAAGGGAAAACCAGTGAGATATTTTCTCAAAGGGCAGATTTATTAATGTGCCTTCTGTATCTATGTATTAATAAAGTAGAATCCCAAAATGCTCACCTGGAAAAAAAATGTCCTAAGTTATCCAATAACAACATGTATTTAGAGGGTATTAGGTATTTGTCTCCTATATACACTACTAAGAATGACACAGTTTTATATTTAGGGTTTTTTTTTTCAAAAGTGTAACAAAGAAAATAATAATAACAAGTGTATTATCAGTTATGTATAACTTCCTGCTATCTAACAGACATTGGTAAGGGGTTGATCCATTCAGAAACACACCAGAATGTACCTACCAAAGTGAGCATTATTCCTTGGGAGGCTAGTTTTTCCAGCAAATTTAGTTGATAAATGATTAGCATAAGAGAAATTTTTCTTTTACTCATTAAACAGTTTCCTTAACAGTGCTGCAAGCTCTACAGCTTGGTCTCTAACAAAGACCGCTAAGCATTATTTGCTTAAAGCAAATTTGCTTTAGAACTGTTAAAATTGTGGCAAATCAAAATTTTGCTTGAAAGAAAAAGCAGTTCAACAACCATTTAAATAAACCATAACAAAAATACCCAGTAGTTTCTTAATGAGCTTCAATAGAGTTGTCTGAAGTGAACTGCCAAAGACACTTTCCCTCAGGAACTAAAAATAGACAGACCCGTGTGAACCACCCTCCCAGTCTCAGGCTCTGCCCCAGCTAGTGCTCCTAAAAGCCTGATATGAAATATCAGAGCAAAATGTGTTTTTATTATCCCCATGAGATAATCCCCAATAGCCTAGAACTATTTGTAGTTCACTGAGGACTCAAGATCTCCCAATGAATAGTGTGCTTAAGTGTGCTAATATTTATGACCAAAAAATAAACTTTAGTCTAAACCATTTCATAAATTTGTAGATGCAAGAGAAAGGCAATGTAGTTTTTTGTGAAATTGGGGTATTTAATGAGCTTCCCTATGGTTCTCTAGCTAGAAGATGTAGGGAAATTTTGTTCTGTTTTGCTTTACTATCTGAAATATCTTTTGGAAAGGTTTCTTTTTGGCTTCAGCAGATGTCTCAGCTCAACTGTTGCACCACAGCTGCTCCCGGAGTTGGAGGACCTGTCCAAGAACTTAGCACTGTCCGGAGGGGATGTGGCGCCGCATGTCACACTGATGGTGGACATGGAGAAGCTCAAGAAAATAAAGAAGGCAAATGAAGACTTGAAATGCTTGTTTGTCAGTCTGGAATGTGTAGACTGAGTCTGGGAGGTGAAAATTAGGGCTGCATAGTTGTCAGGCTGATCTCCTCTGCACGATGGGGTATAAGAGAGTGGTAACAGCTTTGTAGAGGCATGTATCCAATAGTCCTTGCATATCATGTTCTGCATCATAAATATTGACTTTAATAAAGATGACAATCACATCATAGGAAACCCAGAAAAGGCCAGAAACTCACAGAAGGCGGCCAAGACTAGGAAAGAAGAAACGATCCAAAAGAGCATTAGGTTTTTTTTATTAATCGTTTAACAATGCAAAAGTAAATTTACCATGCAGCTATGAATTGAAGCTCCAGGATGCCTCACCTGATGAGTGCTGAGAATTTCTGAAACTTATTGTGAGTTTTAGGTGAAGGAGAGAAGCCAGGTTGCCATCAGGATGCATTTCTCCATTGGTATCACTGGTAAATGGCCCAAGAGATCTCCAAAGAAAAGGACTTGAGCTACAGTCATTTTTCGTGGTTTATTTTCTCATTCTAAATAAATATCCACTTTTGTACCTAATATTGTCTTTGCATTTATGTATTTCTTCTTTTTTTGCTGAGGAAGATTCACCCTGAGCTAACATCCGCTGTCAATCTTCCTCTTTTTGTATGTGAGCCGCAACAACACCATGGCCACTAACAGACGAGCTGTGTAGGTCCGTACCTGGGAACCGAACCTGGGCCTCCAAAGTGGATTGCACTGAACTTAACCACTTGGCCGCAGGGCTGGCCCACATTTCTGTATTTCTTTATGGAGGATCTCCCAATATTGCTTAAGATTCAGGCCCAACAAAATCTGCATAGACCCTTGATTTTGTGCCTTGTTTACAATTTCAAACAGGCAACTGGACTCCTTCTTGACACTTGAGAAAAACATATACTATGAACAGATGGCTTATGCAGCATCTGTAGTGTCTGCTACTCATGTCAGAGTGATTGCCTTAGAAAGACCCATCTCAGAGACACTAAGGTCACTAACAGAGGAGCGGTTCTCCAACGTGAGACTGTCGTCTGACAATTTTGATTGCACAAATGCTGTTATTTAGCCTTCTTCCAATACATCACTATTAAGAGACAAAAAAGAACCTGGTCATCATATATGTCATGTAAGAGAAATGAGACACCACACTACAGGCAGCAGTGGGCGCCATCTAGGTCACTGATGCTTGCATATATGGCTGAAGCCTTCAGGGTTGATGTGGAATGCAAAGGTCACTGGCTCTCCGTGTTTATTACTGCAGGGAGATCACATGGCAAAACTGATACAGGGACTAATGTAGGGAAACCAACAGATCTGTACCAAGGAAATAAAAAGAAATGAGTCCAGAAACTTAACAGGGTAATTAACTTGTAACAAAATACAAATGATTTTGGATTCCCTGAGGAATTGTGATAATTTTGTATTTAAGAACATTTTTTAGCATCCAAAGTATTTTTTTCCATGATAATTAGATGTAATTTTAATTGCTTTACTTGTGTAAACAGTTCAACTGTATAAAACAAATACTGCACTCCTGCTTTCAGCTTAAAAAATTTTTTTCTTTCAAAAGTTAAGAAAAACACACTTATGTGTTTCCAGAGAATTTTACGATATGGGAGTGGAGAGTGGGTGAGGTTTTGGTCTGCCTTTGAAGATGTGACAGTTATATTTAGTCCTTGCTATTATTATAAGAATAGTGTTTTGGTTTTAATTTAGTCCAATATTACTAAATATGGAGAGTAATTTTTAATGCTTCTGAAAGCAAAAATTCCATGTCCTAATGTACTTTGTCAACATTTTTTAACAGTGTAAAATGTATTTCCTCTGACAGAGGACACAACAAGATAACAACAACAAAAGATAATCCCTCATTATAAAGCTCATTCATTCATGCATTCAGCACCTAGTAGGAACTCAATAGACATTTGCTGAGTGAATGAATTCTTTCAACTATCAGAAAATACCTCCCAGATATAAAGGGAATATATGTAAATGGCCCAATGATAATCAAACTTTAGAAATGACTACTGCCTGCTTACCAATGGGAAAATAATATTTAAGAGGAGCTATTCAAACTATTGAGCACGTTTTTATCTGAGAAAGGTTTTTTTTGTGTGTGTGAGGAAGACCAGCCTTGAGCTAACATCTGTAGCTAATCCTCCTCCTTTTTGCTGAGGAAGACTGGCCCTGGGCTAACATCCGTGCTCATCTTCCTCCACTTTATATGGGACGCCGCCACAGCATGGCTGACGAGCGGTGCATCGGCGGGCGCACGGGATCCGAACCGGCGAACCCCGGGCTGCCAAGCGCAGACCAAACCACTGCGCCACCGGGCCGGCCCTGAGGAAGGTTTTTTAAATATATCTTTTTATTCCTCGCTGCTAGCATAGTTGCTGACATGTGGTAGATGCTTAATAAGTATTTGTTGGATTCAGGACTAAACTGGGCATTTTAAAGGTTAATCTGTTCATCTGAAATTATACATGGTTTGCTTACATTTAGGTTGACAATTTATTTGAATAATCATAAGGGATTGTCAGCAATATGTAGGTGTTATATCTGGTGACTGCTAAGCATGAGGCACTCAAGGAAAATCCAAAAATAGGCTAGATGAGAAGTAGAGGAAATTTTGTAGTCTCAGGACTGACAACCCTGCAGTAATTATATGGCCAAAGATAGTAAGTTTGGCCAGTAATAAGCATGGGCCAGTGAGGACAGAGGAGGGAATTTGAGATTGTGAAAAAAACACATAAAGGGGATGATTAAGACATAGTGGGATGTGATGGTTTACTTGATGAAGCTAAAGCAATGGTATGTTGAAGAGTAATGAGATGTTTGGTTAGCAAACATGGGGATTGTGCACCCCATTGATGAAGGGCCTTAGATACCAAACTCAGAAAGTTAGATGAGATGTCACAGGCAAGAGAAAGTGATTCTAAGAGACTGGCATGATGAAAGTAGTGTTTGAGAAAGATAATCCTGGCAGCTCTGTGCAGGAGAGAATCACAGGCTCAGAGGCTAGAGACTTAGCATATAGCTGGGTGTTCACAGTAATCCCGGTAAGGAGTTGAAGGTCTGCTCTTCGAGGTTTCTAGGGAAAGGAAGAGGAAAATACAAATGCATGAAGTGGGGCAGGGACAGCATTTGATTGACTAGGGGCAGATTCAGGGTGCCAGGTAAAGGGTAGTTTCATTTGGCTGGGTTTAAGACTTATTTATATTTCAGATGTCACAGACTCCACGGGACATGCCCTCTGACAAAGATAATAGGAAAGGATGAAATGTTAAGACGTAAATTGTAAACTTTGGGAATTACCAACTAAGTGTGATTGTTGAAACTGCAAGAATGGATAAATATAGAGAATATACAGAAAGAAGAGAACAAAATATCAAAGCAAGCTTCGAAGGACCTCACGGTATAGGCCAAGAAGAGAGGAGGAGATAGGAAAGGGTGAAACTGCAGCTGAAGAAATAGAAATATATCTTAAGAGGAGGAGGATTTCAAGGAAACAGTGACCAAGTGGGTCAACTGTAGTCAAGGAGACTGAAAACAAAGTTGGAGTTGTGAAAGCTCAGGGGGATAACCCATCCATCTGGGGGCAGAGGAAGGGGAAGAAATTCTTTTCTTTCTTTTTTTAAAACAAACTTTCTGATATCTTACCCTGAAAAATACGAGGGTGAACATTGTATTATTAATGCTTTCAAAAAGATTAATATAAATCCTAATATGAGGGGGTTATATAGTGATGCACAGACTTGATGTTTATAATACTGCTGCTGAAATCTATGTGGTGGAAAAATTAGATGGTTATAATCCTCAGATGCTGAAGATGAGCAGTTCAATCCAACTCCCAAGTGGAAGAATTAGATATACTTTTACCTTTGGGAGGGACAAGTCATTTTTCAAGAGTTCTGTGTTGGACTATTCTTAGTGACTCGATACGGAGGCTGGTGTATCTGTTTCTGTTCTCTTGCTTAGTTTTCAAAGCACTGGAAATAGGCAAGAGTAAGAATTTCATCTTGTGGAAAACAGGGAAAAAATGCTTATTTCTAAGCTCACTCAAAATATATAGGAGATAGATGTGAAAATAAGTCAAAAGTTGAAGTTAGAAGGAGGTTGAGACCTATCTTCCTGGCTCTGTGACTTTGATGTTCACATAAGGAGTAAAACAAAAATGGATTTCTGTTCTAAAAAATAATAGTCTATATGGATTTGATGACAAATAGTAAATTATATTTAAATACATTTTTGTAATATATGGTAAAACACTAGTTCCTACTAAATTGACAATTTGTGGTCAGTTTTCTTAACCACGGTTACTGATAATGTAAGGCTAACAAGACTGAAAGTTATTGCAGTTAACTCTTTGCAGTACCATTGTCAAACACGTATGTGAAGGTGCTCAATGCTTATGTAGGTAACTGGTTTATTAAACAGTTTCATTCTGGTGGGGTATAAGCATGAAATGATTTTTTTCCTCCAATTATGACTTTCAATCATGTTCTGTTAAATCACTCTTTCCAGTCCTCTTAAAACTATCTTAGATTGTTTCCATAACTTTCCTTTTATTCCAAGATGTTAAAAAATCAATTCCATTCTAGAATGACATAAGTTCAGCTACATGCTAAATTAGCACAGTTCCTCTATTTGTGTCTTGTGCTTGCTTAATAGTCTAAGGAAAGTGCACTGTGGAGGTATGTGAATGGGTCCTGTTCTTTCATTTCTTCTCCCTTTTTAATTCTATCCCCTCCTTTTCTAGGTTCACCTTTCTCCTCCTACATTGGAGCTGGGGGAGAGACATGTGGGAAAAGCCAAATGTTTATACGTGCATTCCAAGGCTGGCTCCTACTTGTGATGCAAGTATAAATTTTTATTTTTTTATGTTTATTATTTTTTTTAGGGACCACTCAGTTTCCTCCTTGTTGCTGTGGTCCTTTTGTTCATGATATTAGTAAGACAACTCAAGCACGGATGCCCTCCCGGCAATTTCTGAGTAACAAATTGGGAGAACAGAAAGCTCCAATAAAGCCCCAGTAATGCTGTCTTTCTCCAATTCAATTTGTTTTTTTAACTAAGGCACAGAAGGCGGATCCCCAATCCTGTTGCCCAAAGGGAAGTTTGATGCAGTCTTCACTTTTTGCAGATAACCCCAAATTCAAAAGGATGTTCTTCACTTGGCCTGTGGTGGCTGAAAGGTTGGAATCATCATCTTTTCCCTTTTGTCCTTCAGGCAAGAGATGGCAATAGCTCCCCACCAACTGTGGTAGCTCTGTAGATCCTTAATCATCACCTATTGGCTTCTCTTCCCTCTACCTACACCCTTGTGCGTTGTTCTTTATTAAACTCTACTCAACAACCTGTTAGAATGTGCTTGTGTGTCCTGTCTTGACCAACTGAAATAAATGAAAAACACAATCTCTACAACTTCATACTATAAATATTTTAAGGTGAAAATGTGATTTACACATATTATCTCATGAAATATGCATATCCAAATGCTACTAGAGAGAGAGAGCTTTGGAATATGATAATTTGAATTAAAATCTCAGCTCTGACATGTGTAAACTCATTTGTCAGGTGAGCATATACATGCCTACTTCCTAAAGTTGACATGAAGATTCAATGAGATAAAAGGATTGCCCACACAGCTCATATTCAACAAATATTCATTCAACATCTACTTGATGCCAGGCACTTAAGTTCTTTCTAGACTGTCAAATGTTATATAAATACAAGTCAATTTAATCTTTGTGTGTGTGTATGTGAGGAAGATTAGTCCTGAGCTAACATCATGGCCAGTCCTCCTCTTTTTTTTGCTAAGGAAGATTGGCCCTGGGCTAACATCCGTGCCCATCTTCCCCTCTTTATATGAGGGATGCCTGCCACAGCATGGCTTGATAAGCGGTGCATATGTCCATGCCCAGAATCTGAAACCGTGAACCCCGGGCCGCTAAAGCAGTGTGCGTGAACGTAACCACCACGCCATCGGGCCAGCCCCCAGTTCTTAATTTGATATATGAGAAATATCTTGCAGCCATGAAAACATTTTTCTTTGAGTGAATGAGGTAGACCAGACTGGAGAAAATATAGCTAGCACTTTCTAGAGTTCTTCATTTGAGTCTCTTACTGTAACATCAGCATCATCATAGATATACAGACTATACCCTCTAGTAATAAAATTTTGCAAAACAACATGTTTAAAAAAATAAAATTGCTGGGGAATTATTTTTATATATGAGACAAAAAAAAGTAAGGAAAACGTATCAAAACAATTCAGTGTAGCATGTTCTTAAAATGCCACTATTAACAAGTGAAAATACAGCAATTATATATTGAGTCCCCATAATTTTAAAAGTAAATTTCAAATGGTAAGTTTATAATTAATTTTTGAATAAATTTTACTTCAAAAAACTTTGGTTAAAGAAAGACAATTGTACTAGTGGAGGCTTGGAATTTAGATCTATTTCTGCCATGAACTGGCTGGTAACTAGGACTATTGTTTAACTCTTTGAGGTCTTATTTCTAGTTCTATGATTCAATTAAAATATTTTTATGACATATTAATTCATAAACAGCGTATTTAATGTTCTCAAGCTTACTAACTCAATACAGCGGAGAAAATTGTGTTAGACTCCTACAGTGCAGAAAGCACAGTGCAAGTGCTGCTGTGGGGAGAGAACGGACTAAAGATCTGGTCCTGCCCTCAGTGCTTTAGAAGGAGTAAAACGTCAATGCTAGTTAAGGACTCCATAAATTCTGCAACTGAGATTAATAAAGTATTTAATGAAAATGCCAGAAGGAGCATTTTTTTAACTACTTGAGGAAAGAAATGACATTGCAGAGTAAACAGCTTTTATAAATCAGTAATTCTAGCTGAAAATTGTCTTAAAGAGAAACCTTGCATTTAAAAAAATATTTGCTTGGGGCCGGCCCGTGGCATAGCGGTTAAGTTCACGCACTCCGCTTCAGCAGCCAAGGGTTTGTGGGTTTCGAAGTTGGTCATGGACAGACGCACCGCTTGTCAAGCCACGCTGGGGCGGCGTCCCATATAAAGTAGAGGAAGATGGGCACGGATGTTAGCCCAGGGCCAGTCTTCCTCAGCAAAAAGAGGAGGATTGGCAACAGATGTTATCTCAGGGCTAATCTTCCTCACACACACACACACATTTCCTCAAAATTATTTGCAGCTTTTTCTGTGGGAACGAAAAGAAAACGTTAACTTCAAAATTACTGAAAATTTTCTATATCTGGTAAAAATGAAGGTTTGTTTTTCTTTTAATAGATTTTGACCTAATGCCTGACAAGGCCATTAACTCATTAAAATAGTGCTTTAGAATCAACGCCAAAGTGGAGGCATCTGCTTTTCCTATTAGATATTTCATCAAGGACCCCAGCTCTGCACTTTAAATACAGGGGAAAACCCAGTTTCTACATAGTCACCTGAGGAGCCCTACTTGATAATATACCAAGATCTGTAATAACAATTTTTTTTTTTACTTTTTTGGTGTGTGTGTTAGGAAGACCAGCCCTGAGCTAACATCCGTCGCCAATCCTCCTCTTTTTGCTGAGGAAGACTGGCCC
Organism: Tapirus indicus; assembly: GCA_031878705.1. Lineage (NCBI taxonomy): Eukaryota > Metazoa > Chordata > Mammalia > Perissodactyla > Tapiridae > Tapirus > Tapirus indicus. The sequence goes on along the minus strand of CM062917.1, from coordinate 140,786,181 downwards.
GGGGCTAACATCCGTGCCCATCTTCCTCTACTTTATATGGGACGTCGCCAAGGCATGGATGACAAGCAGCGCATCACTGGTGCTTGGGATCTGAACCCGCGAACCCCGGGCTTCCAAAGCATGACCTTAACCGCCAGAGCCTCTCATATGCTATGCTCCCAGCACATCACATTTCCCTCTACCTGCACTTCCCTCTGGGGGAATGCAATTAGTCTTTCTCTATGACAGCTTTACTCAAGAGGATACACGTGCATTATTCTGTTTTTAGAGGGTGGGAGAGGGAGACAAGATAAGCTGGCAGTACTCATATGTTCTGTCTCAGATGGAAGGAGAAGGGAAGGCTATGAACTACTTTCCCTCCAACACACACACACACACACACACACACACACACACACACACTGCCATCACCATCAACACCACTACTTTTGCCCAGTCTTTTATATCAAAGAAGAAACTCCTTTTCAGGGCTTTCCAAGACCCTGAAATTAATGACCATGCAAGTATGCCCTTCTTTTAAGCAAAAAGTAATGCATAAAAATATGCAGTTATTCAAAATTAAATTAGATATTATTATTCACTTTATACAAGAGTACTTCACATATTTCCTTTAAGTAGGTAGCTCTCCTGTTACAATTATAATGTAGTTCTAAGTAGAGAATAAATATATTTGTGATTTAGGAAACACTGGTAATAACAAAATTGAGTTGAAACTCTTAAGAGATTAGTTTATAAATATATGTATCATACAGTCACATCATACACTTGACCCATATAAATGGAGCCCTAAAGAAGTCCTATAGTTAAAGGTTCATGTTCCCTTATGGAATTTAGAATTTTCCAAACACTGAAGTTTCATCACATATTTGAATACATAAGAATATAGATAAATATAGATCACATATTTGAATATAGAACCCCTACTACCAGTGGTTATAATTTATATTTAATTGCTATTAAATATATTAGTAAATGCTATTAAATATATTAGTAAATGCTATTACTTCAAGTAGCATTCTGTGCAACAACATTCCAACACAATGAAATAATTTGGGCAAATTCATCGAATTTGCTAACTTACAATTTGGCCTAAAGTAAACTCGTATGTACACTTCCACTCTTTTTAAAAAAACATAATTATTAATTTTCTACAGAATGCATTTTCACTTCCTATGAAAGACCTAAACTGTTAAATTTATAGAAACTACTACAGATATAGCACTCATAAATTGAATGTTGTAGAAAATGTGGGGAAATTTGCACACTGTTGGGAATGTAAATTAGAGGATTTGAATGATATATATCAAAAACTTTAAAATGGTGCAAATCTTTTTGGCATAACCAATCAAATTCTAGAAATGTATCCTAATGAACTAATTAAGCATGAATTTAAAGATTCACCTACAAGATGTTCTATATTTATTATTTATAAGAAAAAATTATGACAAGACACAAGCTACAGATTAAGAAATGTGTCAAAATATATATGTATATATACAATACAATTCAGCCACTAAAAAGTATATTGCTGGTAATTTTGAGATTTTTTATGTATTTAAATAACACATGAATAATTTCCATGTGAAGTTTTACATGGTATATAAATAGAGTAAAAAGTTAAAGACCTAGGTTGTTATTTTCAGTAATAGTGTTCTAGGTAATAATGACCAACTCTCCGGCTAGGGACATCTATGAAGCTGACACAAAAAGTTTTTAAACATCTTAAAAGTAGGAAAACATTACCAAGATTGTAAGGATTTATGGAACCAATTCCCAGTACAGTTCCCAATAAGAAAAGTCAGAAGACAGTAGAATAAAAAGCTCAATGTACTGACAGAAAATAATTTCCAACTTTGAGTTCCATACGGAGAAAAAATATTTTTCAGAATGGAGGCAAAAAAATAAAAAGACAATTTCAAGAGAAATTCTAAAAATCTACTTTGGACAGAAGGAAAATTATTCCAAATGGAAGTCAAAAATCTAAGAAGTAAAGAAAACAACAATAATGCTAAATATGTTGCTTATATAAATGAATATTAACTATATGTAAAAATAATGATCTGAAGTTTCTTAAAATAGAGCTAAAATAAGTCAATAATAACAATAAGTTGAGAGGGGAGTAAAAAAGAACTGAAGTGAAGAATTTGTCCAAGAGTAGGGTAAAAGTATTGGTTAACATTAAACTTTATAAGCTAGGAATGCATATATGAATTTAACTATGAACTAAAAGACTAAGAAGTGCATATATAATTTCCAAAAAGAGAGAGAAGAAATTTTAATGTTAAAAATTTATCTAAAAATAAGGAAATAAAGGTGAGAAAAAGAAATAAAAAGTGTGATAAATGGAAAGCACAAAATAAATTGGTAGACTTAAAGCCTCATCATACATTCTACGTTACATGAAAGAGAACTGAATGCTCCACAAAGGCAAATATTGTCTGACTGTATAGTAAAAAAAAAAAACAACAAAACACAAACATTAAGTTAAATCATAAGAAATTGCCAATAGTTGATAATTTTTTGATCTAAGGAATTGTAATTTCATATGATTCAAGTTAATAGTCTTATTTAGAAGAGACATGTATAAAATATTAAGATAGAGAAAGATTAAAGTTAAAGAAATGGGAAAGGTATCTGAGAAAACGGTAACCAAAATAAAGCTAATTTATCTATACTAATATCAGATAAAATAGAATGAAAAACAGAAAGCATTAACAGAGATAAAAGGGTCAATTAATAATCATCAGAGTTTCATTTCAGTAACATATCACAATTTATAATCTGTAAGCACCCATATCCAGTAGCCTCAAAATATAGAAAACAAATAATGAACAAAAATACAAGGAGAAATTGACAAATCCGCAATCACAGTAGGATGGTTTAGCATGACTTTCTCAGTGATTAAAAAGACAAGCAAAGAGAAAATTAGTAACGAGAGCTTGTGTTTAAATCTTCTGCTTTGAGCAACATAATTAGTAAACAAACTAAGGGATGGATATAGAACATTATATCCAACAACTTCTACATAAGCACTAGTGGTAAAAGTGGAAGAAAGGGTTAATGAACTTGAAACAGATCGATAGAAATTACCCAGTTTAAAAAACAAAGAGAAAATTTTTTAAAAAACAAACAATTGACACATAAAATTGGAAACAACCTGAAGGAATATACGAACAGTAAAATATAGAATATACTCTAAGTGTAGAATACACAAATAGTCATATCATATATTAATAAAGGAAAGCTCCATAAGGATATCTACCAAAGAGTTAACAGATTATCAATATGTAACAAAATATTGTTTCTTTTTCTTTTATTTTCTATATTGTCAAATTTTCACTAATTATTTGTTGAATAAATTTTGTAAATAAAAAACATTGTTCATTTACCAAAAGCACAAAATAAGAGAAAAATTATTCTAATAATTAAATGAGGCAGTATCTTTCCAAGTGCAAGACAGAGATAATGTGTACAAGAATCATCTCAGCTTTCTATTCTAAAGAGGTTACCAGGCTTCATGTCAGACCTACAATCAGAATATTTGGGGGTTGTGCCTGGGAATCGGAAGGTTAACATTTTAGCATTTAAGTTAGAGAACCATTGAAATAGAAAAAAAGTAAAGATCGTTAAATACAGGAAAGCTAACAATAATCTCAATGATTGATGGTAATAATAAATGCCGGATGGATTTCCTTCACTTTAATCCACTGATATGGCAAGATGAGTCAATTGTGGATATAGAATCTATTATTTTCCTGTCATATTCGTGAAGCATTAGAGCTTGGTTCTGTGATTTGAGAAACAGAACTCCTTAATGGAATTAATTTTGACATTCACAAATAGAGGTAATGCACATAGCTTTAACTTACAAATTTCTGAAGCCATGATTTCAACAGGTTAAGGGCTCCGTCCCATAAGATTGCCCCCATACATACATTTTAGATGCCAGTTGCAGTCCAGGATGCCACCTGTGCTTCTGACCAACTGGCTATAAATTAGAGGTTCCCATGACCCCTTCCTCAGGTTTGATTAATTTGCTAGAGTGGCTCACAGAACTCAGAGAAACATTTTACTTCCTAGATCACCAGTTTATTATAAAAGGATATAACTCAGGAACAGCCAGATAGAAGAGTGGCATAGGGCAAAGTATGTGGACAGGGCACGGAGCTTCCATGCTCTCTGAACGTGCCTCTCTCCCCGCGTGTCCACGTTTTCATCAACCTAGAAGTTCTACAAACTGTGTCATTTTGGGTTTCATGGAGGCTTCCTTACATAGGCATGATTGATTAACTCATTGGCCATTGGTGATTGATTCAATCTTCAGCCCCTCTCCCCTCCCCAGAGGTCAGGGGGTTGGGACTGAAAGTTCTAACCCTTTAATCACATGATGGACTCCACTGGCAATCAGCCCCTATTCTTACACGCTTTCCAAAAGTCACCTCATTAACATAACAAAAGACACCTTTATGAGTCTCAGCACTTAGGAAATTCCAAGGGTTTTAGGAGCTCTGTGCCAGGAATGGGGACAAAGACCAAATATATATTTCTTGTTATAAATCACAATATCACAAGACCCCTCCCATTGTCAAAATAGTTTAAAAATAATATGATCACCCAAAACTGACTAGACCTTGTCTCAGTTCTGAGCTTTATACTTTCTAATGTTTCCCCGACGTAAGGCTGCTGTTTTGATAAAGACATCCTGCTCTCTCTAGAGTTCATGCTTGTTTGTGTGGCTTACATAACAATCCTTGAATCTTGCCTCAGAAGATGTGGGTTCTAGTCCTACTTCTGCTCACCAGCTATGAGTCCCAAGGAAACGATGTTTTAAGTCTCAATTTCTGCATCTTTTCAAATAAAGTGATGGTAATCTTGCCTTTTTTCTCATAGGGTTGTTATGAAGCTAAAGCTAAATATGCGTGAAAGAATTTGATAAATGATAAAACACTGTACAATTATGAAAGGTATTCTGGTGGGCTGGTTCCTAGATGTCCTTGGACTCCTGCTCAAAGAAGTAGTGCTACACACAAAGGAAACAATGTTTGTTGATTCACTATTCATCACATCATTATTACTAAGATGTGTAATAAAAACTTAAAGTGAAGGTTATGTAAATACTTCTACTAATTATATTTTAGTAGATTTTAGCCAATTCCATTTTAGAAAAAATTTCTCCTTTCAGACAAGGACCAATTTTTGTTGGTGGAATCATGAGCAGTGAGAAAAAGAATGGAATTTGTGGAAAGGGGAAAGCTGAGAGTAAATGAGGATCTGAACATGGTGATGTTATGATTCTGTCCAGTTGTCTGTTTAACTGTGTCATGTCCCCAGAAGATGATAGGCTACCTGGGGTTCACACTGTTGACTCAAATAATCAATAACCAATCTATAGATAAGAAAGATAGAGTGATATTTAATGAGCTAATGCTGAGGACTAGCCCAGAAGTGTTATCTTCCCCAGGGAAGAAAGCTCCCCAGAGAAGCATGGTTTACAGCATGGTTATATAACATTTCAGAAGACCATACATCAAGCATGACAGGAATACAATTTTCTTTGCAAAGTCACAAAGAGATGTTTTGCCGCAGTTTAGCACATACACAGCAGGTTGACTTGACCTTGGTTCTCGGGGAAGAAAAGCTTATCTTTAAAGAAGTACTGGTATTGGTCTCAGAGAAAGATAGACATTCATCCCTATCTTTAGAAAGTGCGTTCTCTGCTTTGGGTAAATGTTTGAAGCACATGTACAATGCGTGTTTGCTGGGCCATAAGACAGGCTGCTCTGGGGAAAACAAGTTTTAAGCTGAATCAGATTTAAACCAGAATGGCTTCCCCATAGACCTCAATATGTGCAAACTTATTATTTTTATCAACACTTGATGGGAGTCATTAAGTCAGGGATCACAATCTCATGCAAGTGTATGTAGTTTTATCCCCTCATCTCTCCCATGGCTTAAATATAAAATTATGCTGATATCACAATATTTCAGGACTGGGTGATGCTACTATCTTTTCATTCTAATTCCTTTGACTGAAAATCTGAGACACAATTCATGCCTCCATTTTTACCTGATGGAAGAGTTGAAGCTCCCTGGGCCTTCTTTGAAAAATGCTATGCCTGATGTTCCACTACAGGTGTTTGCCTTGAGTCAAATATGGAACTTACGTAAAATTATATATGGGTTAGTGGTGAGCATTGCTTTTATGAGATAAGGAGTCATTTAACATTATTCTCATTTTACTTTAATGCTGGAGGTCATTTTATCTCAGCAATAGCACTTGACTCTGAAGGAGCAGTGGTAGAAATACAAATAAATGTCCCCCAAAACATAATGTTTTGACCTCCAGGAAATTCATCTAAGAATAGAAAATTATATTCAGAATCAAACATTTCCTTAAGCAACTGTATTATCATAATGTTTGATAAAATTTTCAAATTTACTTTTCCTTTGAAATGGGCTGTGCACTAGTATTCCTTAAATACACATTTAGGGCAGCATATGATTTAAAAGTCATTATTTCTAAAAGAGCAGGAATCCGTTGAGCCAATTGGCAACGGACACCAATGGTAGGTTTCTTACCACAGTTACATCAATTACTTTAATAAATTCAGTGGTAAAAAGTCAATAAAATATGATGTGATTTCTCTGCATCTATATTTTATTCCATTTTTACTCAGACCCTTGTGTTGCTGCTCCCTATCTTTACTACACTGGGAAAACCATTAATTTCTCCACATCTTAGTTTCCTTATCTGTTAAATGGAGTGGTTTTGAAGATCAAGATCAAATAATTTCAAGCATCTGCATGGTACATGGTAAACATTTCATACTCATCAACCATTATTATTATTAAAGACAAATAACCTTGCCATAAAATCTCATGTCCTTGATAAAATACTTTTCTATATTTTTGAGACTTAAAATAAATGTCAGGGCTAATAACTCTATTTTTATAATCATTGTTGGAATGATTTACTTTTGCCAAATAAAATCTACTTTTCCATTAGAAACTATACTTGCAAACGCCTTTAGTTTTAAATCATTTTGGTGTTAAAAGTGTAACCAATCAATGTTTTCTGAATGCCTGCTATGAGTCAGGCACTTTCTAAGCCTCCTTGGGAGATTTAAACATAAAAAACACTTCCCTAAACCACTCAGAATTTATTGGCAGAGATCATCACTTCCCCTAAGTTAGAATTTACTGGCAGAGATAGCTAGATTAACAAGCAACTTTAATGTAAAGCAGAGTGGAAAACATGCTTTAAGAGAAAAAGATCAAAATGTTCAAGAAAGCAGACAAGATATAGATCATACTATTAGAATAAGGAAAAACTTCACGTATTAGTAGAGTTTTGGTTCAGGAAGAACATTTCAGGCAGAGGAAAAGATGAAAGCAGAGGTATCGACATGTGAATATACACAGCATGTGCAGGGAATAAACATTAGCTGTTTGGCACTGAAGCATGGGGTAGGAAGAGGATAACCCTCTAAAGCTTGGGGCATGTCTCCAGATTGGTCATGTCAAGAGGCAAAAGGATGAGGGCTGGAATAATATGCTCATGGCAGCAGTGGGGATGGAGAGGTGTGGCAGCTAAGGGAGGCTTTGTAGAGGCAGAAGCAGCAGGACATCATAACTAATAAATGCAAAGATAAGAGGATGAAGATGGACTCTGATTCTCTAGCCTTATAAGCCTGAAGTTATAATGATACTATTACTAAGAAAGGGACAATGAAGGTTTGGTGCAACAGATGCTACCATGTCAGATTTAGCCTTGTTAAGTTTAAAAAATACTTGTGGGATTTTTCTGGTAAGGGTATCTGAGAGTTCAGGGGAGTGGTCAGACTTCAAATTTGGGAGTCATCTGCATGGTAGTGACAGTGAACCGTTGAGAACGAATGAATAAAACTCCATCAATAATTCTAGCAACCTATACTATAGATAAACCAGTTTTGAAAATTGGTTTAATTCCTAAAGTAAGTTATATTATCATTTCAGTTCCTGCTAAATGATTCATGAGTCCTTATTTTCTCATTTATATTTTATTTGTAGTTCATGATTATTAACTTCTTTTTATTTGTCTCCTGTCTCTTATCTCTCTCAATTCCTTCCCGTTAAATTTCTTTGCTCTTTCTGATTCCTTTTATGTCTCATCTTCTTATGTAATAGAAAACGAATTTCTAATTTTTGGCGTGTTAGTCCATGATACCTTGTATGATTCACTAAAATGTTTTGAATATCAGTTATGAAAATATATTAATATTTTTTTGAAGGATGCTTCCAAAAACCTGCAATCCACAACTCCAGCCAAATTTAAACTTGAGGAGATTTTGCTATTTCTGGAATAAGCAAAACTTAGCTTTTCTCTTTAGAGATAACAGATATTCAACAAACACTTGTTATGTACTGACTATGTTCTAGGTACTAAAAATTGAAGCTGAATAGCACATGGTCCTTTTCTATAATCAGCTCACAATATAATGGGCTTTCAAGACAGGATTTGCTTAACACTTTTTTCTTCTTCAGAGTCCTCGTTTCAGCCATTGGAGTTTGCCAACCCATTGTATGCAAATGCACTTAGTTCCATAGATAAAATCACTTTTAATTTGTCACCTGTGGTTTGTTGCCTGTTTGGTCTGTCAGATTTTTCTTGAAATGGATGACCACACATTCTCTCTGTTTTAAAAGACCCAGTAAGTATGACCTTATACAACTCAAAGGATCACAAAGATGACCAATATATAGAAATTTAAAATTCTTAAAAATATTCCTCTTGTATCTTTTTATCTTAGCCACCGTATCTCTGGAGCTCCTTCTTTGTGCCTAATATTAAATATTTAGTGGCTCCTTGTTTGATAACCTAACGATCTTTTAAAATCATCGTGCTGGAATTTGAAAAAAAGAAGGAAAATCTTGGCTTCTTTGCACTTTTGAAATCTCTACTAGAAATACAGTAGGTGTGCAGAAAAACAGGTTTTACCTTATTCAAAATGGTCAATGTGAAATGTGCAGACCAGAGCTTTCTCCCTTATTTTGGTTCTTGTGGGTCCTGGAGGAAACGCTGCAGGTTATTCATTATGCAGCACTGCAAGTGGGGTGTAGGAACTCAGATTCCTGCCTGGGGGGAAGTGCTCAGTCCTTACATTTGACACTTGGCCCTGCGTACCCTAAGAGTCTTTTCTGGCTGAGGGTCTCCCCTACAGCTCCCAGGTGCAGGGAGGGTTGCATCAGGCATTACCCCCTCACCTGATTGAAAGAAGCTTAAGAGTTTAAAACGCTGCATTTCATTTATAACTGTTATATTAAAAATCTTGGTTTGTTTGCTTTCTTTTATTTCCCTTTTAAATCCTTTTGACTTAAGGATAGCCTTAAAGAAAACAAGCAGAATGAAAAATTATGTGAAACTATAATAGTTTGTAAAAGAATCACGAAGTACACTGTGAAATGATATTTGGGAAGAAAATCACTCTTCACAGCAGGAACTAACCTCTGCTGCTAGAAGACTTTGTTGTTAGTAGTTAGTTTTTGCTAAGTTGCTGCATTATTTCTAAACCTATCTTTTGAAGAAAGACCCCAGCCTCTTTCTGGTCCTCTCCAAGACAACAAGCTTTTGCTTGGCTATAAAATTTAAGACTGGATCCATGGATGCTGGCTAGATTATAACTGGTTTTTCATTTTTTTTCTAGGTTACTACATGCTTCTCTCCATTACTAATGGGTAAAATATTATTTTCTAGTCATTTTGAACTTGAATTTGATTGTACTTTGGTGTGATCTACACTAAGAAATAATTTTAATTAGAAACTCAAGGTGTTATATTTGAGAGAGAATAGGATTTAAAGCCAGAACACCTACTTTCCAATTCCATCTGCTCCTTTTGCTGTCTGTATGACCATGAACACATCTTTTAAACCTTCTGAATATCAATTATCTTTTTAAAAATATAAATTATAGTAATTATTCTCCTACTCCCCACATAGAATTATTGGGTGAATCAAAAGATAATGTATGTGAATGCACTTAGTAACTGCATGGAAATTATTGTTAATATTGATGTGAAAAGAATACTTTATATTCAGAATTTAGGATTTGGACTGGAGCTTATATTTAATTGCACATTATTGATAAAGAAAATGGTAAGAAGGAAGAAAATTAACTAATATAATGATAAAATTGAAGAAGAAAGCTTTTGGCTATAAAAATAACATTTTTGAGGACTTCACCATATTAATTACTTATTTATACATACTACTACTAAGTATCAATAAGTTTCTAAATCAAAATAATGTTTGCACATATTCCCACTCATTAGTTTTTAACATAAGGAATCTAAACAAGTGTGAAAGAAAGCTTGATTTAGGACATTAAAAAGTTGTCTGTTTGCTTGCTTATTTGTGGTTTGTTAATTTAGTTTGTTGGTCATTTGGTTTATTATTCTCTGATTTATCGCTAGAAAGATTCAAGAGAACAAAATAAAGTTAATTTTTGAAATGTTTCCTTTTGGGATGAAAATAACAGTGAATAAAAGATAAGTAATGTAAAAAAAAATTCTAAAGCTCTCCATTTTCTTGTCTGTAAAAATGATTAGCCCTTCTCAAGATTCCATTAACTCAGTGTTTCACGATTGTGATTCCTGGAACACTGAGTGAGAATGCTTTGGGATATTTATTTAAAATGTACTTTGCTCAGACTTATTGAATGACAATCTCTAGGGTTGGTGACAAAAATACCAGCGCCTTTCACAAATGACACAATTTCCTCCTTTTCTAAGGTTGAATAATATATTTTGTTTTATGTGTATGCCACATTTTCTTTATCCATTTATCTGTTGATGGACACAAGTGGTGCTGCTGTACAGCAAAGTGCCTATAGTTAACAATATTGTATTGTACACTTAAAATTCTTTTAATAGGTTAGATCTCATGTTCAACATTCTTACCACAAAACAAAAAAACCAAAGAGGCACAAGCAAACCTGTCAAAGTGATGGATATATCTACTAATTGATTGAGGTGGTGGTTTCATGGGTGTATGCCCATGCCTAAACTCATCAAGTTATATAACATTAAATATGTGCAGTTTTTCATATGTCAATTTTACCCCCAATAAAGCTGTTTAAAAAAAACACCAGCATCTGCAATATAAACAAGTGTGCGGAATGAGCCTTCAACATGTTAAAATTTGCAAATCACTATATTGGTCTACAAATCTGTACAAGTGTTGGTATGTGTGCCCCACTTTTATTCCCATGCTCGTGCAACCCGGGAAAGCACTGATGGGTGGTTGTGGGGACCATATACTGCTAATTTAATGTTTCTAAGACACAAACTGTATTTAGAGGTTCATCATTTTAACTTGATGAATTTAAAATTGTCAGTTAAATGGTAACATAGAAGATATGTTATAAATTAATTTTTATTTGTTTTAGTATGTGAACTGTTTACATTTGAGCACACTTGATAATTTGGCAAGATTCAAATAGATTACAACTTATCCTTAATAGAAGGATAGAAAATCTTCTGTGTGGCCATTTTCCTTTAAGAATATCCTATGATAAAGATTTTTCATCCTTCTGAATAGACTTCGCTCTCATTCTATGTCTAAGTTAAATGTATTACATCTTAGAAGCTTGACTTTACCCTGCCTAATGTTGCTTCCCTCTCCTCCCATCCATAGTGTTGATCCCAAGGGCACTCCCTAGGTAACAGTCTGCACATTTTGTTTCACATCAGTCTGCCTCCCGGAGAACCCAGCCCGTGAAATCGTCCTGCTCACATCTCGTTGGCACACCCCAGAGGTTCCCTGCAGACAGCTCCTGACCACACGGACAGCTTCTTGTGTGTCTCTCTCTAAAGTGTTGCCTAGCTGTGGAAGCATGCTCAGTTCCTTTGGGTTTGGGCAGAAAAGCTGGGAGTTAGTACTGAGGATCAGCACCCAACCAGTGAGGATGGGAATAGTAGGGAACTGGTGGATAAACATCCCAGCCGTCTCACACCTCATGGGAAACCTGGGAGATGTGCACTATAGTCTCTCAGAGGATGCAAAGGAGGTTTAATTCCAGTTGCCTGGAGTGGTAGCCTGCTCATTCATATGACCACCCACACCTTCGTGTCTTCCTTTCCCTACCCCCTCACTGCCCTCCTGGGCTCACTCCCAGATGAATTAACTGCACCCAAACCTTTTTGGAGTCTGCTTTGGGGAGTCCAAACTAAGACAAGATCTGAGGATTTCTAGTCTTTAATTTCCTCCATTTTGACTTGCATGCATTGTTATAGTGTCTCTCTTACTCTCCTTTTTTTTGTTGTTGTTGGAAATTTAAATAATTTAAGTTACAAATAGCATATAACAGTGAAAAAAGAACAGCACAGGACTGTCCATACAGACTATCAGAATAACATCTGGGGGCTGTAGGAGGGTTGTTTTAATAGTTCTATTGCATCTGGTCTCAGTTCATCCCTAGAAAACACATCAAAATTAGTAATTTTTAAAGAAATTTAAAGAAAACCCATTGTAGAAGTTTCCATTTAAAACAGTCTGATCAAGACACCAAATACCAAACATACACTTCCTTTGCTGTTTGCAGTGAAATATATTCTTATTGTGAATGTTTTTAAATCCCTATTAGAAAGGGAGATATGATATAAAAGGGTTTTAAGATTTCAAAGTCTATATGCTATTACATTTGTTTTCCCTGAATTATTTTATTTTACTTTTACTTTCACTCTAAGAAAAGAAAAGAAAAATTACTTTTTCTTTGGTTTGCTAAGCTAATAAACCTAAACAAAAGGAAGACATATGACATGCTAAGAAATCTAAATACTAGACTTCCTATCATCTTAATTTAAATTACATTTTAAAAAGTCTTGATTCTGTTGGCTAAGAGAAATTTAATTTGGTAACAAACCGTTGAATCTAATAAGAAAATGCATAACTATCCAATTAAAATATTTAAATTAGTTTCTTAAATCATGCATTTATTTCAAGATGATGAAAAAATTATAAATTTTACCATCATGTAAAGTATAATAACTGAGTTAATAATTCTAAAGGGAGTTTGGGAAACAAGGGTGCTGCTGTTGATTAACTTCCTAGTCATATATATCCTGAGTTTGCTTTTTGTAATTGAGGTAAAATTCACATAACATGAAATTTACCATTTTAAACATACATTCAGTGCATTCACAATGTTGTGCAACCACCACCTCTATCTAGTTCCAAAATATTTTCATCACCTCATAATAAAACCCCAAAGCTCTTAAGCAGTCAGTCCTCATTGCCCCCTCTCCCAGTCCCTGGCAACCTGCAATCTGCTTTTTGTCTCTAAGGATTTACCTATTCTAGTTATTTCATATAAATGGAATCATACAATAGGTGACCTCTGTGTCTGGCTTCTTTCACTCAGCATAATGTTTTCTAGGTTCCTCCATGTTGTAGCAGGTATCAGTACTTTATTCATACAATTATTCCATTGCACGTACACACCACAACTTTTTAATTCATTCATCTGTTGATGGACATTTGGTTTGTTTCCACCTTTAGGTTATTGTGAATAGTGCTGCTACAAATATATGTGTATAAGTGTTTGAGTACTCTTTTCAAATCTAGAAGTGTATATCTAGAAGTGGTATGTCTGGGTCACATGACAATTTTATGTTCAACCTTTTGAGGAAACTGCCAGTTTTCCATAACAGCTGCATCATTTTACATTCCTGCCAGCAGTGCATGAGAGTTCCAATTTCTCTGCATGTTCCCCAATGCTTGTTACTTTCCTTTTTAATTATAGCATCCTAGTACAGGTGAAGTGATATCTCATTGTGGTTTTGATTTGCATTTCCCTAATGACTAATAATGTTGAGCATCTTTTCATGTGCTTTTTGGCCATTGTATATCTTTGAAGTTATGTCTCAAGTCCTTTGCTGATTTTTAAATTGGGTTGTTTGTCTTTTCGTCATTGAACTGTAAGAGCCCTTTATATATTCTGGATACTAGACCCTTATCAAATACGTGATGTGAAAATATTTTCTTCCATTTGGTAGGTTGTCTCTTCACTTTCTGGATAAAGTCCTTGAATGCACAAAAATTTTTAATGTTGAGGAAGTCCAGTTTATCATTTTTTTCTTTTGTTGCTTGAGATTTTGGTGTCATATTTAAGAATCTATTGTCAAATCCAAGGGCATAAAGATTTAACCCTATGTTTTCTTCTAAGAGTTTTATAATGATTAGTTCTTATATTTAGGACATTGATGCATTTGAATTCATTTTTATTTTTTCAGCTTTATTGAGGTATAATTGACAAAAATTATATATATTTAAGATGTTCAACTTGATGTTTTGATATATGTATACATTGTGAAATGATCACCACAATTAAGCTGACATACACATCACCTCACATAGTTACCATTTTCTTTCCTTTTTTTTTAAAGACTTACCTTTTTTAGAGTAGTTTTAGGTTTTGCAGCAAAATTAAGAGGAAAGTATAGGGATTTCCAATATCCCCTGCTCCCACACCTGCATAACCTTTTCCATTATCAACATTCTCCCATCAGAGTGGTAGATTTGTTACAATTGATGAGTCTACATCGACACATCATAATCACGCAAAGTCCATAGTTTACGTTAGGGTCCACTCTTGGTGTTGTACATTCTATGGGTTTGAACAAACATACGATGATATATATTTTATTATAGTATCATATACTACTTCATTATAGTATCATACAGAGTATTTTCACTGCCCTAAAAAATTCTATGTTCTGACTACCCATCTCCCCTCTGCCAAACTCCTAGCAACCACTGATCTTTTTACTGTCTCCATAGTCTGGCCTTTTCCAGAATGCTTTCTAGTTGACATCATACTGTACATAGCCTTTTTGGATTAGCTTCTTTCACTTACTAATATGCATTTATGGTTCTTCTATGTCTTTTCCTGGCTTGAGAGCTCATGATATATGTATGCATATATACACTGTGAAATGATCACTACAATCAAGCTAATTAACATATCCATCATCTTACATAGATTTTTGTGGTGAGAACACTTTGTATCTACCCTCTTAGCAAATTTCAAGTGTACAACACAGTTTCTTTAACTATAGTCACAATGTTGCACTCCAGAACTTATTCATTTTGCATAAATGAAACATCCAACTTCATTCTTTTGCATGTGGTTATCCAACAGTCTCAGTGCTGTTTGTTGAAGGGATTATTCATTTCCCATTGAATGATCTTGGCACGCTTCTCAAAAACCAACTGGCCATAGATGTATGGGTTTATCATACCAGGAGGCATGAGCCGAGTATTTCTTCTTGGAGTTAAAGGTCATAGAGGAAGGGCAGCACATCTGGCTGGCTCAGCCACTGTTGGAGTGGAGGCCAAGGTGTGAGCCTCATCCACAAAGTGGCAGTGTCCCTCCTCAGTCAACTTCCAGAGGCAGGATCAAGTCCATGTGCTGGCTCCATTCTGTATGCTGACCAGCAAAGCTGTTTCAGAAACAGAGATTGTGATGGACAGTATTCTTCTAACCTTCTAGAGCCATCCAGAAAAAGGGAAAATGTTGTCAACTGAAACTGTAGATCTCACTGGAATTTTTTGATTAGTGATTCAATCCCTTTACTTTTTATAGGTCTGCTCAGATTTTCTATTTCTTCTTATGTCAGTTTTGGTAATTTGTGTGTTTCTAGGAATTTTTCCATTTCATCTAGATTATCTATTTGTTGGTAAGCGATTGTTCACAGAATTCTCTTATAATGTCTTATTTCTGTAGTAATGTCTTCACTTTTACTTCTGATTTCAGTTATTTGTATGTTCTTTCTTTTTTTCTTAGTCTAGTTAAAGATGTGTCAATTTTGTTGATCTTTTCAAACAACCAGCTTTTGGTGGTCAGTTCTATTGTTTTTCTATTTATTGTTTCATTTACCTTTGCTCTAATCTTTATTATTTCCTTTCTTCTGCTACTTTTGGGTTTAGTTAACTTCTTTTTCTAGTTCCTTACAGTGTAAAGTTGGGTGTTGATTTGAGATCTTTCATCTTTTAAAATTTTCAGCTATAACTTTTCCTCTGAGTCCTGCTTTTACTGCATCCATAAGTTTCAGTATGTTGCATTTTCATTTTCACTTGTGGGAGAAAGAAGGAAGAGAGAGTATGAATTCATCTTAGGATATGTTGAGTTGAGGTACCTGTGAGACACTGAAGTAGAGATGCTGATTAAGGAAATGTATTTGTACCTGGAATTCAAGAAGAAGTATGGACTCCAGATACAGATTTGAGAATAATTCACAAAGAGTTAGAAGTCAGATAGGTGGAGAATAATTAAACCCATGTGAGCTGCTGAGAATTGGAAAGTATACACAAAAAGGGAAAGGTCCCTCAGAAATGCCAACATTTGAAAATTGGTTAGGGAAGAAGCCAACAAAAGATGCTGAGAAGAAGATGTCAAAGAACTAGGAGTGCGGATGGGAGCAAAAAAAGGTAGTATTTCAAGTAAGAAGTAGAACAGTGTAACAAAAGATGCAAAGATGCTGAGATGTCAAGAAAAATTAGGAGCAAAAAGTGCCTTCTGGATTTGGTGACCTCAGGTAAATGGCAATCTCAGAGGGTACAGTTAGGTGGAGCAATGAGGGATGTGACCAGACTGGATGACTGGAGATGCTGAGGTAGACACTGGTTTGAGAATTTGAATTGTAAAGGACAAGAGAGGCATAAGGTGGCAGTTGAATAGTAATGTAAGGTTGAAGGAAAGTTGTTTTTTTTTTTTTATGGAGTGACTTAACAAATTTTTAAAGTTGATAGGAAGGAGCAATATAAAGGGAGAAGAAATGGTTCAAGGCAACAAGGAATAATCAATATCTGCTCATTCCTGAAAAACTATTAATTCTTTACTGCCTTGATGGATTGTTTGTTTTTTAAAGCATATTGTGTCATTTCTTCACCTAAATATTTGTTCTTTGGTGACAGGCCATTCTTCTGTTTGGATTCCCATGCTCTCAATTCCCAAATTCACCCCCTGCCACACACATATGCACACTATAGAGACACTCTAGACACCCTATAGAGACACTCAGGTACACACACACACACACACACACTTTACCTAGTGGTGATAGTACAAAACTGATATTTCATAAATATTTGCTTCTCACTTGATAGTTCAAAATTTAAAGATTAGTCACCTAGGAAAGACATTCTCAGTGACTCTGCCAATAGCTGTCTCTTCTATTGTGAGAGAAAGTGATAAACCATGTTCTCATTCTCTCATTAGTATTCAGCAACAATAGATGAATACTAAATCCTCACTGAATAATTTAGCTCAAAATGTTTACCCTTTAATGTACAAGTACAACATAACTGGAAAAAGCCATGTACCGAATCTATTCTCAGAAGCTATCATTTTAGCATATAATTTAACACTTTAAGTGCCAGATGAGACCCTGAGAGAGCACAAAAAGCTTCTAAAAAAATTTCAAATTCCTATTGATGCATTTATTGCCATTCTCCCTAGCCCCTTTGCCCCATTTTATACTTGCTATTGAAAGCTTAACTGAAGATTCGGGCCAATGTTTTTGCCTTTTATCCTGGTCTCAGATATTGATGATTGAGAAGTTTTTATGGTTGTTTTTTAGCTCCAGCTATGGTTTTAATAACCTAAGATTTCCTGAGCACTAGGACTCACCACCAAGGAGACACTGATAGAGAAGTTACAACTAGAAGGAAGACCATGAACCCAAACTGATCCAGGTTCAAATCCTGCCTCTGCCATTTAAAAACTCCAACTTGGACAAGACACTTAACTAAGCCTCTATGTCCTTGTTTTTAAAGTGAGAATGGTTTTATTTACCTAGCTACTTAACACTGTCAGGATTAAAAATAAATAGCCTGGCACACTGGGAGCCCTCAATGAATGGTTACATTTTCCTGGAGTAGCAAGCAAAATTTCTTTCATCTTGCTCCCGCCTTTACCTTCATCAGGAAAATTATGTGATTTCAGTTCCTTCTCTCTCCTATAATTCTCATTTGGGCCCATTTATGCTCAAATCTGTGATGTGCTGGGGGAAAGTCCTGGACCATTTTTCTTCTTCCTGTGTATGGTGATAAATGGAACACATTATTGAGATTCACTGACGATAATTACGGCAACTTTATTGGCAGCTGATCTTATTCTGCTCTTTTATGTCTTAGAAAGTGACGTTTATTAATACTTAACTTTTATTTATGTGCCTACTGAGTGGTGTGTGCCATGTAGATAATGCAAACATGCCCACTTTCTGGGCTTCAGGAATGGATTCTCTAAAATGATGGACAGCTCTATTCACGCTGTTGAGAAGTGAAAGTGGAGAACAGGTGTGTACTGGCAGGGGTGCCACTCTCTGATCCAGTGCGCTTTCTATTCCTGTCCTATATACTCTCAGTCTGTTTCACGTGCACATTCGGGATTCCAAGAGCTCTGTGTGAAAGCAATTGGTCAGCCCACAATGCAGCATGATGGCCTGCAGGGTTTCTTCTAGGCTGCAAACACAGGGGCAGATGTCAGGTTAAGGTTTTTCCCACCTGAGATTCCCAAGGGACATAGTTCTGTTGGGCTCTGGTTAGGGATCCTGCCAGGATCCCTGAATCAGGCAGCTCCACAAAACAACTGAACAGAAAGTAGAGAAGACAGGAGTCAGAGTTGAGGACTCTTGGGGACTCACGAGACAAGCCTGACTCCTAAAAGCCTGGCTGTGGACACAGGCCAAGAGCTATTGAGAGCTTGTCGCCTAGCAACATGACACCAGCTAATAAAGGGAATTGGAGGCTTTTCATTTTCCCAGACTGCAGGTAATTTTTCTAGGGGGAGTTTGGAAAGTGTGTTCTTGTATCTTTCTCTTTTCTGGAGTCTAACATTTGCTCTGCATGTCAATTAGGCAACAGAATTTAGTGATTTCTCCCTGTATGCAGAGCAATATCTTTTGGGGGTTCTGTTCCTTCAGTAGTGTGAGCATAGATACTATATTTAAAATTGAAAGCTCGGGAGTAAGTTGGTGAGCACCACTTAATGCAAAGTAGCAGCAGCGACTGCATACATTTCTGAAATAAGGAGGCAGATGGAAACTAGCAGCTGTGATGAGAGAGCAGTAAATAAAACATCAGCTGAAGTCCTTCAAAGAAATTTCTTACCAAAAAGTAATGACATCCTATACTTAGGAAACATTCATAATTCCTGCGTTTCATTGTCCTGTGACTAAGGCCAGTGCTGATCTGCAAATAGGCACCAGTCTGATACGTATAGAAACTGAGAGTAAGCACTTAAACACACATTTTTAGCAGTTTGACAGAGTAATTTTATGCCCGTTGAATCTAATATTTTTAAAAATTAGGCCTTATATTGCACACCTTTTTGTTTTATTTTGTTATAATTCATTTTTATTGTATTTAAGTAAAAGTATTGATCCACTATGGATTGGAAGTTAAAAACAAACAAGCAAAGAAAAAACTAGTCCTTTGACACAAATAGTTTGAGAAACACTGCTCTAGACCAGGGGTAACATGCTTTTTAATAAAGGTTCAGTTACTAACTATTTTAGGATTTGTGGGCTGCATAGTCTCTGTTGCAACTAGTTAGTCAGCTATTGAAGAGCAAAAGCAGCCATGGACAATATATAAACAAATGGACATAGTTGTGTTCCAATAAAACTTTATTTACAAAGACAAGCAGTAACCCCTCCCCCTACTCTAAACCAATGCTCCTCAAACTTTACTGAGCAATCAACTCATGAAGATTTTGATTCAGCATTTGTGGGATGAGCCCTGAGATTCTACATTCCTGACAGTCTCCCAGATGCTATGCTTCTGGTTCATGTTCTCACTCTGAGTGGTAAGCCTTGAAAAAAGCATTCTGAAGGTAAAAGTCAAAACACAGGGTTGGAGCCCATGCTGCCATTCACTAGTGGAGTAACTGTGGGGGGAAGTTATTTATCTTCCAAACCTTAGTTTTCTCATCTGACAAAGGGAGATGATAATTCCTATCTTATTTAATTCATGTGGTTTAAATAAAATTATGTGTGAAAAGGTTTCCTAAAAAAATGCAAAAAAATAATGCTAAAAGGTGTAATGTGGGTATCAGGTGCTCCATTACCTTTAATTTTCTTTAAACTATTTTAATTTAAACCGTGTGAGGATATGTATGCAGGTTAATCTTATCCACACACTAAAGAAGTTTATTTTTATTTGAAGTACCCCAGTCAGAATACTCACTGTCTGTGGTTAGCATCTGAAGGACCTTCATTATTAGTCCACACCACAGAAGTGGCTATGGGAAGCAACTCAAAAAACACTATGTAATTATGCACTAGAGACTTTTTTAACACTGGTGTTAAAAACCCAGTATTTATTGTGAAAATGAGTGCAGTTTAATAAATGTCTAAAAAGGCCACAGGTATGAACAAAGTACACATAATGAATCCACCAGCCCAGCAGTCTAACACCTCAGATGTGAGCTTTATGCACAGAACACCTTCCAGTCTAGATCTTTACTTAACAGAACTCGGCTAGCTCCAACAAAAAGTTTAGCTGATAATGCAAGCAGAACAGTGTTTCATTTTTTTCATTGAAGGGACTCTTTCTTGCCAGGTTTTTTCAAAATCCCTAAAAAGACAAGAACTGGGACTTTACCAAGCTTCTAGAACAGGCTGTATTAGGTTTTTGTGTCTGTTTGCTAATAAATATTTGCACAAGGGGCAAGATACAGCGTAAGACTTGCTTTTCATTACCTAGTGAGAGGCTGTGGCAGAGGAGACACATAGCTACGTTCGCTTCTAATTTCTCAAATGTAACAGTTGTCGATGGCCAAATTGGCTTGAGACAGTTTGCCACATAAGATATCATTATTATCTTCACAGCACATGATCCTGCTAAAGAGTAACCTTTTTCTTTTTTCTCATCCTCTAAAGGAAGGTATGAAGAAGCCATCTTGGATTTCCTGAGAGAAGCTATCTCCACCCTGTTTGAACATGAAGGAGAAGGGCCTTTTGTGTCACTAAAGATAGTTGTGTTTGGAAGGGCAGGGATAGGGCAACTGGCCCTTTTGTCTACAACATGGACTTGTAATGAGAACTTTTGTACTTGGCAATGATAGAAAATAACTTTAGCCAGAATGAACAGGGGGGTGGTGTTTCTCCAAGATTTAAAATGGAAAAACTGGCAGCTCTGAGAAAGAGAGATCCCTTGGGGAAATAGAATAAGATTCAAGGTCCTGAAAGTGGAGAACTGCTGAGCCAATTTTGACATAGTGTTCTCAGGGCCAGCAGTAGCCTTGGGATGTGGCTTCAAGAGTGAACCGAAGGCAGGGAGGCACTGCTGCTCTGTGAGCATCAGCGTGGAAGGAGGACTGTGGTTCAGGATGGGGCCTCCATCTTTGCATTCCAAGCCTGGATTTCTAGGCCCACTCATGACACACTCTCCAAACCCTTCCTTGTATTTGTAGCAGGGGACAAGTCCAAGTAACCTTAAACTTGGAGACAAGATGACCTGTGAAGATCAAACAAGGCATTTGGTATGTTTTAAAACACCTCTAGGCACGTGAAGACCCTTAGTAGGAGTCCTCATGGAGGGAAGAGGAGGCAGGGGTTCTAGGTAGATGCATTGTTAGGCTCAACAGCCTTCTAGAGACTAGATGGCAACCTGAGAGTGACTGTGTAGGGCCTAAAAAATGAGAGATAAATGCTGCAAACTTGGGAGCCCAATTGTGGAATCCTCCTGGGTAATTTGGCCTAAGAGAATGAGATCCTCCGTCTACAAAGATCCACAACGTCCTGGGAAGAATTAATATCACCAAAGTAGCACCAGTTCTCAATAGGGACACCATGTGGCAGTGAAAAGAAAAGCAGCCTTCACTGAAGTCTCCAGTATTCTCCCTACTGTGTTGTAAAAGTTGGATCAATCCCTTCCTTTCAACTACATCAACTACATGGTATTTGACAATTCATGGGGAAGACATAACCTCAACAAGTGAGATGGCTGATAATAAGGTGGATGGGATTTTAATGTCATTAATTAGAAAATAAAAGACATGATCATACTGTCCTCCATCTTTTGTAAAAGAGTTCATAGGCTTGTTGTCAGGATCAAATGAAATAACAGATGCATGGTTTTCTTGAAAAGAACAAAATAAAATGACAGTAATAGCAATAAAGGTATCATAGGTAGTACTTATTATAAATATTTTTATAGGCTGGCAATTTGGTGTCAGATAAATTAAGCATCCTAGGCAAATGCTGTCCTTGCCTCACTTTGTGCTTTTGAAATTTCCATATCCAGTGGACTATCCTTGGTTGAAATGTGTCCCTCCAAAAGATATGTGCAAGTTCTAACCCCCAGGATTTGTGAATGTGACTTTATTTGGAAATAGGATCCTGGCAGATATAATCAAGTGAAGGCGAGGTCATTAGAGTGGGCCCTAATCCAATATGACTGCAGTCCTTATGAGAAGAGGAGAGGAGATACAGACAGAAATACACAGAGGAGTGTTGTGTGATGACAGAAGCAAAGATTGGTGTTATGGTGCTACAAGCCAAGGAATGCCTGCAGCTTAGAGACAAGGAAAGATCCTCCCCTCCAGGAGTCAGAGGGAGCATGGCCCCACCAACAACTTGATTGCAGACTTCTGGCCTCCAGAACTGTGGGAGAATAAATTTCTGTTGCTTGAAGCCACCAAGTTTGTGGTGCTTTATTATAGCAGCCCTAGAAAATTAATACAAGGACTAATCAATTAAAAATGGAGAATTTTCCTGTCACTCAGGGAGAATAGTGTAAAGAAAGCACAGACAGGATACTGATCAATGTAAAAAATAAAGACTTCCACCTGTAGCTTGAAGTTGACAAATGAGTTTAATCAAGGCTAGAATCTCTCTGTTGAAGGTGCATATGGTAGCTTCCAGAATAAAGGAGCTCAATAGATGAGATTCTTTTCAGGCCTTTGAGGGGAGTGGAGATGGAACAGTGCTCAATTTCTGCATTCCTCAAGACATCCTACTCTTCTTCCCATCTCCCTCCCTC
This sequence comes from Tapirus indicus, assembly GCA_031878705.1. NCBI lineage: Eukaryota > Metazoa > Chordata > Mammalia > Perissodactyla > Tapiridae > Tapirus > Tapirus indicus. The sequence goes on along the minus strand of CM062917.1, from coordinate 140,763,158 downwards.
CTTTGTCCCATCTTTCCTCTTCTTTCTCTCTTCCTTTTTGACCAGTAACCTCTGAAAAGTTTTCTCCTGCTTTCCAATATCTTTAAAAGGGTACTGACAAATGAGAAAGGTAGTTAAAAAATCTTGCTAGCTGAAAGATGGCCAACAATTTCCTAGAAAGCTGTCCTGGGACCCTGCTCACTTTGGGAACTGGCTTTTCCCCTGAAGTATAAACAAACAAAGTCCCTGAGACTTAAGTGATAGCCTGGGACTTCAACTCATGAGCTGAATCCCTGTTGTTTCTCAAAGTTAGTTGATGAATATACTAGACAGTTGGCTTCTTTCCCCAAGGAAGCACCTAGTTCTGAGCCTGGATGCATTTAAAGAAAGGGAGTTGAGTAACAGGTGTATGCGTGCCCAGCTTGTTCTTCCCAGGAAGGAGATTTGAGACACATCAATGGAGGGAACGTGGAGCCTCCTGGAACGAAACATAAACCTCTCACCCCACTCCTACCCCCATCCACACTCCCCCCTCACAAAGCTGCTACTTGGAAGTGAGAGGGGAATCTCTAAGGGAGAGGAAAACTGAGATGCACAAGTTCTGAGGCCTGAGATGGAAACACCAGCAGGGGAATTTTTTGAGGTAGTTTCCTTGCAGCACAGAGCCAGTGTAATTTTGGCTTTTTGTTTTCATTCCTCGAAAATAGTGACTCCTGAAAAGAGTCTGAGAAATAAGAAACAAGAGGAGGAAGAACTTACTGGTGACTAACATGTTATTCAACTCCTCTACCTTAACAACAAAATAAAGTTATAATAATGCCTGGATTTCTTACTAATGCATGTCTTTTCAGTGATTAATTAGAACAGATTCTGGCTCTGCAATTAAAGTTGTAAAATGGGCATGTTCTTATTTGGGGCCCTGGTGTTGTGAACTGACCTAAGCCAATTTGGCCATTCACAACTGTGAGACAACAGAAGAACCTAACCTTAGAGGTGGGAAAGTCTATAGGTCTCCCCTCACATGCTTTCACAACCAAGAAAAATGTTAAATCAAAGCAAGAGATTTTCAGCACGAAAATGCCACAGTGTAAACATTTATGAGCAAGCAGACCCCCAAACATTAACTATGCTGTTCTTTCCACTCCAGGGAAGTTCCAGTTCTTGGTCCTTTTATGCACACTCAAGCATTTTGTATGAAACATTCATTCGAGATGGATGCAATATCTGTTCTAGAAGCAGCATTCAGCTAGCCTTTTAGGCAGAATTCAGGTCCAGCATGCTTGGGTGAAATCTGCAGTATCCTTAAGCAATGAGACCTAGCACTAAATTGAAATCCTTAATCCCAGGGATTCATATAGTCTACAGAAGGGAGGTGCTTATACAATATTTCTAGCCAGTCACAAATCTTAGATAGCATACATTTTACCAATTAAAAATTATTCCTGATATCCTTATACAATTTTAAGAACTCCTCTAGTGAAGACTTGAACACGGAATGTTAAAACTTTTAGAAGCTGCATCTGGAATCTGATTAGAGCTTTTCAGATATTAACAAACCATCCTTGAAGTATTTATATCTAACTAGAGTACTTAAAATATTTGGTAACTTACCCACTCCCTCCCATCCCCAGGGTGTACATAACTTATATACATATACATCACAATGTTTACATATCTTAAGTAAATTCAGATCATTTAACATCTAGTTTCCTTGTTCCATCAAGAGGCTCATTTCCCTCTGAGTTATTAAAACCTGCTCTCAAAATTCTATCCACACAAAAGAATAAATAATAATAGCTTTGAATATGTGCATGGAGGAGGAGATCGAAATAGAAACCTTTTTTATTTTAAAAATAGAATTGATCCTACCAAGTTGGCTCCTTTATGTCACTTAGCACCCTCCCCTGCCACCCTCAGTCAATTAATCGGCTATTCATACCACTATCTTGCCAACTAAATGGGGAAGAGAAACGTATATCACCTTAACACATCTCTCTTTAAGTTTGGTGCTGATGTTTAAAAAGTATGGTAAGCAATGAGACTAAGACATCACAAGCGGTGGCCACCGCTGTATCTCACCAGGAACATTTACCGTGTTGAACTCACTGAAGACCAGAGACTGCCTCTAAGCCTAAGAGGCTCAGAATTTGAATTTGATGGTGTTCTGGAATTGACTGGATTTGGGGACACCCACTCATGCTAATGAAGCAACGAAGTGACTGAATCATAGACCAGAAATGCTTAATGCACAATGAAAAACCCAGCTGCCAAGTGGACCTAAATCTAACATTAATTTGACCAGTGTTTTTTCTCCCTGTGGGCAAGCTACTTGGAAAATCAAATGCTCAAGGTTCCAACTGAGCAAGGACTCTGCCAGGCTGATGGGTGTCCGTTATAAGTATACACCTGCCAAAGGGACAACTTCCTCATGTTGACCCGACAGATAACCTCACGTCCCATCCCTATGGAGCTTGGATGGGAACTGACAACCACCGTCTCTGGAAATCTTTTTTCATGCTTCATGGCTAAGAAAACTTCCTCGTACAAAACACATCCCTTCTTTAGAAATGAGAGTATCTTCACTGGTTAAAATAAAGTCTGATGGTTTTGGAGCCCAGTGACCTTGCATATCTGTTTTGAGCTATTTGTCGATTTTAAGGTTTAACTCACATGGCAACTTTATTTCTGACAGAATGAATTATTGTGGGCACTTCTTGTTGCCCCGTGTACCACTTAAGAGCTAGCGATTATTCTTCTAATCAACACAAAAGACAAGCACAAATGTCTTGTGATATTGGAAGTGAAATTTTAGGAGAATGGCATTTAGAATAGTGACTTGTAGGCATCTGTTGAATTAATACGTGAGTGAATGCTACTCATACTAGTTCTGGAAAGAACTTTTTTGAAGTGGTGAAAGAAAATCAGGGGAGTATTCAGATAACCAAGATAACCTGGCAGCACCATCACAGGCTTGGAGCCTATGCATTCAGCCCACACCTGCCATTCCGAGTGCGTTTCCCTGCTGTCAGAGTGGAGGAATCACACCCAACAACTGAGTACGAATTAACCAGTAAGTCATGGGCAAGGATCTGGGGAACCGAAAACCACAGAAAATGTTTCCAGTAGCCTCAGTCCTGTCCTGCTTGAAGAAATGCCTCCTCCCCACTCCCCTCTCCCTCTGCACTCTAGCACTAAGATTCCCCCTTTTGTTCTCTCTCAACAGGAGTAGATAAAACAGCAAAGCCGTGTTAATGAAGGAGAGACATCACGACAAGAGATAAAAGGGGGAGAAAATATAGTGGAAAGAGCTTTGAAAATTAATTAGAAAAGAACGGTAAATAGTCTTGTTAAATCCCAGAGCTGTAAGTAACCTACTTTTGAAGATCATGCGTGCATTTAAAAATCTCTGTTAAATCAGTTTTATTCGACTGTGCTCTGATTATTTGCTTATCCTTTGAAATATGATATCCTCTTTAGAGGTTTTAGCCTACTTGAAAACTTTAGTATGATTTCAAGATGCATTATGATACCATGTTCTGCTTTGCTTTACTTTATTTCAAGAAAGAACTGTAGTAAAAAAGGGAACAAATCCATTTTTATTGTTTTGTTTTTGTACCGTTTTGTTTGTTTTAGTATGCTCTTTCTTCTTTATCAAGATTTTATAATAAAGAGTCAGTTATTTTGAGGCTAGCTGGGGTTACCTGGAGTTACACGTTAATAACAAAACTTGAAATATTACAAAAATCAATAATTCTCTAGAGAAAGTAACAGTGCTAGCTTTCTCTCTGATTCAAAATGGAGCCGGTGGGATGTTTTTAAATGTGTATCTTATCATTGCTCTCCCCTGCTTTGAAGGCTTCAGTCCTACCAGGTGCTTAAATGTTACCTTTCTTTCAGCCCTTACAAGACTCTACCAACCACGGTGCCATCACTGATCACATAGGACGGAAACTGCCTGTAGACTCCGTTCTCCAGAAATATTTGTTGAATGAAATAATAAAATGAACGAATAAATGAGCACTTTATTAATCCTATTTTTTTATGGATGGGACTAGGAATTTCTTCTCACCCCTTCCTCCTTCACAAACCGCACTCCTGCTGTCCATGTTTTCGGCACCAGTAATTCCTGCATAAATTTTTAGATTGTTGCTGCTCCGCAAAAATATCATTTACATATAACTATGGTCTTAAATTTGGGGGGTCTTAAATTCCTTCTTTGTAAACATAACTTTTAAGCATTCATTCCTTCATTCATCAACCGTTTAATAAAGCTCTTTAGTCCAATGATTCAATGGTGACTTTTCACAACTGTGTTTAGAGAATGTCTCGTCCCCAGAGTCCCTTTCTTTTTTTCCCTATTATTCTTTATTTCAAGTTACTCCATTTTGGGACTCTCCCAATACATTAAAAAGTATAAGAAAGAGAAAAGACTTATTTTTTTCTGGTAAAAATTCACTACTTATTTTTTCTGGTAAAACATATTCTAAGGAGAATCCACCATATAGCTTTTGGGAGAGGTGTGGGGAGGTGGAGAGAGAGTATAGAAGAAAGAGATAATTTATAGTTTATAAATGTCCACCACCAAAAAAAATGTAAATGTGTTGAATGAACTCATGTTTTGGCTAGTTACATTATATTTTGAAATTTGTATCTTGATCTACATGTTTAAAAATATTATCTGATTTGCGGGCCAGCCTGGTGGTGTAGTGGTTAAGTTCACGGCTTCAGCGGACCGGGGTTGGCAGGTTCAAATCCAGGGCATGGACCAAGGCACTGCTCATTAAACCATGCTGTGGTGGCACTGCTCATCAAGTCAGGTGGGGCAGCATCCCACATACAAAATAGAGGAAGATGGGCACAGATGTTAGCTCAGAGCCAATCTTCCTCAGCAAAAAGAGGAAGACTGTCAACAGATGTTAGTTCAGGGGCAATCTTCCTCACCAAAAAAAAAAAAACTTATCAGATTTGTTTGGCTTTTAAAACAAAAATAGTAGTTGCTAACCATTTTTCATTATAACTTAAAATTATATTTTATGTATATAAATATGCATATTTATGTATGCATATATACATAAAGTATAATTTTGTTCCTTAAAGCATATGTATCTGTACTTATATATGTACCTGTGTGTGGTTGTGTGTGTGTATATGTAGTAATCTGCCATCTAAAAACTGATTCAAAAGTACGTTACTATATTTCTTCAATTCTAAGATCATACTTTGGATGGAGAGGAAAAAATACCACCCCATTTAATGAATACACTGATTGTAAGACATATCCCAGTTTTAGAGCATTAAAAGCATAAAAATGAGCATTTTGAAATCAAACAAATACTACGTATTTTCTCATTTTGCCAGGAATCAAGCTTGATTTTGTGGTCCTTGCTATCCAGGTATATTCTACATTTTTCCATTTGAATGTGTAGAATGGACGCAGAGAGAATTTCAGCTGGTTTCTAAATACGACTAAATGAAATGCTTGATTTCTCTACAACGAAAAAAATGGCAGTACTTCAAATGACTCTTATCAAAGTTGTGTTGGTTTTCTGCCTGCACATGTGCGGGTTGCACTGCCTCTTGGCTGAGCATTTCAGTACTGATATTTTACTGCCAGTCCATGGTGCGTTTTCTTTTATCTCTCATTTCATTCAGAGTTGTGTCAAAGCCCTGGCATAATTCCAGAATGGAACAAAAGAATTATTTTGGGCTCAGTGTTATTATTTAAGTATCATATTGATCTAAAGGTTGGCTTATTCTCATTCCTGCCATTAATTTTATGTAGTCATCAGTTCATCAGATTAGGGTTTTATCATCACCGTGGTCCAGAGTTTTCCAAAGTGTGGGCTAAGGATTACTGGCATCAGAGTTTCCTGGGCACTGGCAGAAATGTTAATTTCTAGATCCCACCTTTGGCCTCTTGTGCTTGAATATCAAAGGCGGGGCTCTGGAATCTGTATTTTTATTTTTGGTTAGGAAGACTGGCCATGAGCTAACATCTGTTGCCAATCTTCCTCTTTTTGCTTGAGGAAGAGTGGCCCTGAGCTAACATCTGTGTCCATCTTCTTCTATTTTCTGTATGGGACCCCACCACAGTATGGCTTGATGAGCAGTGCGTAGGTCTGTACCCAGGATCCGAACCTGTGAACCCAGGGCTGCTGAAGTGGAGTGCATGGACCCAACCACTATGCCAACAGTCTGGCCCTGGAATCTGTATTTTTAACAAGTTCTTCAGGAGAATCTTATGCACACTGAAGTTTGAGAAATACTGCATAGTGCAGCATGGACTCAGGAGCTAGACTGTCTGGGTTTGAATCCCTGTCAAGAGCAGAGTGACCTCAGACAAATTATCTACACTGTGCCTCAGTTTCCTCCTCTGAAAAACAGGATAATATTAGTGCCTTCTTCATAGGAATCTTTTGAGGATTAAATGAGTGATTTTTTTTGTACAGCACCTAGAACAGTGTTTAGCATGTAATAAACACTATATAAGTGTCTTTCTAAATCTATAGAGACCATGAGAAAATAAGAGATATTCATTCAACAAATATTTAGCAAATACCCACTATGTGCTGGGCACCGGGCCCAGTCTGCAAGGTGCTTGCATTCTACTGGAGGGATTTCATGCAAGCACACATGCACTCAGCACATGTATGTGCCAAGACCTTTAACAAAGATGACCCAGTTCATCCTCACAGGTCTAGGTGGTAGGTAATGTTCTCCTCCTCCTTTTGCAGATGAGTAAACTGTGTCATAAAGAGGTTAAGTAATTTGGCCAAGTTTGGACAGCTCCTAAGTGACAGCGTTGGTATTGAGCATGGACAGCTGGACTCTAGTACGTGCTCATTTAACTTTGCTATCCTGACAGGTGTACGTATTCCATTAAAAGGAATGCTCAATTGACAAAGCCTGAGTTGACTCTTAGTTGAATGAGGATATATCTTGAGGTCAGAAAAGAACTGGATGGAGTACAAAGAATTCACTTCCCAGTAGGTATGGGGTGGGGTGGGCTGTTACCCCTCCCTTGGGAGTTTGACACAGATGTTATTATATTCACAGTAAGTGAAGAGTCTCAAAAATTGTATCTTAAATATATTCAAGTTTAATTCAGGTTAAATCTTGTTTAAACTCTATTCACTGAATGATCAAACATCCTAATGGTTCCAAATAGCTATGTTAGTCTTCTTAAGTCTATAATCAGTGTCACCTGGTAGTCAAATTGATCAGCAGGATTTTTGGGGTTGGGCTCTATTTCATTTTCTTTTCTATTGAAAGGAGAAAGTTATTTAAGGTGTGGTATCTATGAATAGTACCTTGTATTTACATGAACCCTCTCTCCAAGGTGTTGAAAGACTTTTATTCATGCCTACTCCCTTTCAGTTTTTGGATATATGGTTAGAGGTCATGATTAAGAACCAAGACTAAGAATTACTTTCTGGTTAATTGTTCGAGTTCTAGGATGACATTTGATCACATGGGGGATGAGTTTCACAATTACAGACAAGAAGAAATTATGTGAGGCAATTCACCCCTTTGCTTCCAAAGAGAACTCTGTCTTTCATTGCTACATTTGAAATGATCTGGTAAGGAGAAGCGAGAAGTGTGTCTTTAGTAAAATTTTTGGTTTATCATAGTTGGAGAGGAAGGTGCTCAAAAACCAAATTAGGGCAAGGAGATAAGAAGACTAGGATTTCTGTTTGCTGTTTGATACAGGGATTAAAGTATACATTTAGTAATCTATAAATTTCTTTTCGTATGAATTGTACTGAGTTTAAGAATTCATAAAGTAAACATTAGTTGTTTGGCCCCACTGCCTACAGTCTTTCCTATCCCACTCTGCTGCTTCCTCAAGTGTTGCCATGTGGATATGCGGACAAACCACCACCAAATTTCCAATTTTTAAAAGAGGTTTCAGAAATCTGGATTTTTATGTGAAATCCTCTGAATTTTCAATTTGCCCTATTTTATTTTAAACATTGGGTGGGTGAAACAAAAACATTTACATGCTAGATGCAGCCCACTGATCACCAGTGTATTACCTCTGGTTTAGTCTTCCTGTACTTTATTCAAGATGAATACTTTTTAAAGCAAACATCATCTTTACTGCTAAACATGCTCTTCCTCTATAATCTCTTATTTTTCAAATAAATGAAAGGCCACTCAACTCTTCAATGGCCCTTCAGTGCCCACAATCAAATCTAAATTCCTTTAATGAAATTTAAGATGTATTTCTGGCTCGAGGCTCCACTGCTGCCTCTGTGTGTGATGGTCTTTCCACCAGGTTGCTCGTCCCTGCTTGTCCTGCTGATGAACTCCTAACCCATTATCAACACTAGCTGAAATGTTGCCTGCTGTGCGAAATCTTCTAGGCGAATGATACGGTGGTTAAACAGTTAACCAGAATAGAGTGCAGGAGGTAGGACATAAATATAAAATTACTTTTATGATTGATACCTACTGACTTTTGATATTTTAAAAATCAATTCAATAAATATGCTTTATGCCCCTCCTATGTGCCAGTCAGTCTGCGGGGCACTGGAATTATGATGACTTAAAGCATGATCTGTCTCTGTCTTCAAGTTGCTTATAGCCTAGAACTGACATGCCATCAAATAAATGAAATATAGCATTAAAAGTACTCTAATGCAGTTTGTTAGAAGATGCTGGGAGAATAGAAAAAGAAAAGGTCTGAAGAGCACTTTCCAGAGGAGATACATGAGATGAAATTGAAGGATGAGAAGAAGGCAGGAGGAGGGGAAGCCATTTCAGGCAGAAAGAAGAGGAATTTTAAGCAGAGGGATCAACACGTTTATATAAGAAGCCTGGCAAATTCAGAGAATGGCATGTTGTTTCCTAGGATTAGAAATTCATAACAATATTTAGGTGACTACTAGCACTGAGTTATTACTGTTACCCTGTGCTGCAGTTTCTATGGAACTTGGCCATGAAACCATTTTCCTGAGGCTTCCTGGGATGAGCTATGAGTCTTGTAACTGAAGTCCTTAATGACTCAACAGATAAATAATGCTTTTCAAGTCCTTCAACTACATCAAAATTAAGGGACCATCTCCACATACCCACAGTCTTATGTTAGAACAAGAATATACCTTTGTTTGCAAGTTCTCTCTTGACTAGTTCCTTGACTCAAACTATGAAAATTTCCACACCACCTTCCTGGTATTCTTCTGGATCAAACTTCAACATTTCTTTCAAAAATGTTCAATGAACTCAATAAAATTTCATTACAGATAATTTTGGAACTGGGATCCTTGTTTGATGTTTGTTCTTTTTGCAATATTTAAACTTCAAATCATTGAATTAATTATGATCCCTTGTCACTTCATCTCTAAGAACCTCACTGTAATACTATATGGTTTGCGATTAGGTGTGTGAAATACCCCAAAGCATTAATCACAGCCCCTATGAATGAGTTTTGTTGCATTGTAGAAAAACAAACATCCTCTCTCCTCTTCTCTTTAAATAATTGGATGTTTGAGAACATTGCTGTAAAGTACAAAACTTTTGAATTATAAGATTATGGAATTGTATTTAATTAAAAAAATAAAAATTAGGACCTGCTTTTAGTAACCAGGATTACAAGCAGCAATAGCTCTGAATTTGCTTAGTTCTCAAAAGATGTGTTTTCACCAGCAAAGCAAATCTTTTGGGGGCACATTTAGTCAACTCTTGAAAAGGCAGTGAGCCATGCTGTTGCTGTCATAGTTTCATCCCCACTAAACTCCCTTTCAAAATTAGGTCAAGCATGAGCACAGGCAGTGTGAGGTACAAAATGTCCTTGAATGACAGCTGGGATAATTGTTTATGACGTGATGATGTGCTACCACATCTACCTTTGCCTTTCTTCACCTTCTTCTTATCATATAGTCTTTTCTCCACTGTATACCTGAGGCTTGCCAGTAGAGCCAGAGGCATTAATTCACTGTGATGGTCAGCTTGAATTAACTCTCATATGCTACATTATTACAAACTATTGAAGGCAGGGACCATGTCATTGTACCTGCTCACCTATGTGTCTCTACTGTCTAGCAGATGGCTTGCTGTATTACACTCAATAACTCAAGAAATATTTGTTAAATGTGAGTGGGATGGGAGGATGGGGAAAATGGGTGAAGGTGGTCAAAAAGTATAAAATTCTAGTTATTAGATAAATAAGTTCTGGGGAAGTCATGTACAGCAGGGTGACTATAGTTAACAACATGGCATTGTATATTTGAAAGTTGCTAAGAGTAGATCTTAAAAGTGCTCATCACAAGAAAAAGAATTACAACTATGTGAGGTGATGGATGCTAACTAAACTTGTTGTGGTGATCATTTCACAATATATACATATATCAAATCATTATGTTGTACACCTTAAACTCATACAATGTTATATGTCGATTGTATCTCAATTAAACTGGAAAAATGTGAATGAAAAATGCTTTTATTAGGCATTTAACAAATATTTGAAATATGCAAAATTCTGACCAGGCTCTACTTGTGCTTTTCTTTTTTTTAAAGTAATTATGGTTGGAAATTTATACATTTAACTCAGTGCCAAAATGTATACGGTTTTTAAAATGTTCCACAACTGATTTCAACTTCCTCATGGGCCTTAATCTGTAGTAGAGGTGGGGTGGAGGAATAGAGACAACTTACCAAATAAAAGAAACTCAGTCTTTTCTAGTATAGTACCATCCCTCTTTGTGGAGAGTTTAAATATTTTGTACTGGATAATTTCTCTCATCTCTTCCTTTTCAAGATGGCCTCTGGATAAAGAAGGATGTTAAATTTTATGTGCCTTCTTGTGATGGGGACAGGACCTCACACTGGTGAGCAGGTACTTATGCTGAGCTTTAAGGCATCACAGGCTCTGATGTTGAAGTCCATGGCGGTGAAATATTGGCGAAGCTCCCAGGTTGTTTGGCCATCTCCTCCGCTGCCTCAGCCCAACCTTGGCTTTCATTGTGCCATGGAGGATCTCCCTATGGCTTGGATGAAATTCTCATTCAGTGCATTCATTTCAGGCATCTCATCATCTAGCCACCATTTTTATTCTGATATGACTGTCCATTTTGGTTTCCCATGGGGTGATCTCCTTCTAGGGTCTGAACGAGGAAGTGGATTGAAGCTTTTCTCTTTATCACCCTGTCTTCCATTTTAAAACTAATCATTGCTCTCTCATGCATACATGAGGACTGAGTCTTGGGAGTGCATATGGGGAGAGTGGTTTGGAATTTAGCAAACTGCCTGACCCCTTTTCTCACAACCTGCTCCCTTTCTCTAGGGCCAGAAAAGCTGTTTTTTCTTTCCCATTATTGTATGTCAGGGACTTCCCCCAATGTTATATCCTCTTCCTTATGGAGGGGGCATCAAGGAAACTTGATTTATAGAAAGGAATAAAAGCACATTGATTTGATATTTTCCAAGTATTATATTCATTTTACCCAAGAGAGAGCTAAAGCTCAAAGAGGTTAAAGTAACTTGATTGCAAAGTAGCAGAGCCTAGATTCAAAGCCCGGCTGTAAAGCTTAATGATACCCCAATGTAATTGGAAGTTTTTGAGTCTTTTAGTTCAAAGTTAGCAGTTTCTTATTTCTCTTTGCAAGTTTGATCACCAGATATTGCTTCTTATCAAATTAAAAACATAATTTGATAGCACTTCTCCAACCTCATATAATGTTCGGCACATGAGACCAAAAGCAATTGCCCTAAATAATTAATTTGATAAAACACGGTTTATGTGTGAAAATGACTTAATGATCAGGTGAAATTAAAATCTAAATTAGGGAAGCACAGCTTTCATTTTTCACTCATGGTGAGGAGACTTGTTTGAGTCGAGTATTATCTCTGATATAAAAAATAATCACATAACTATAATTAGCAAACTTCCTCCCATTTGATTCTAAAGTGAAACAGAGAAACTCTTTTTCCATTTAAAACCACTGATCCAGGGAAATAATGAAGCGGGATCCATATTGTTTAAGAAGGAATTGACTTTAGGGTTTTTTGTGTGTGTGTGTGAGGAAGACCAGCCCTGAGCTAACATCCGTTGCTAATCCTCCTCTTTTTGCTGAGGAAGACTGGCCCTGGGCTAACATCCGTGCCCATCTTTCTCTACTTTATATGGGTCGCTGCCACAGCATGGCTGACAAGCAGTGCGTTGGCGGGTACCCGGGATCCGAACCCGCGAACCCCTGGGCTGCCAAGTGCGAACTAAACCCCCTGCGCCACAGGGCAGGCCTAACTTTAGGTTTTTAAAATAGAAATATAAGATATAAAATTCATCTTTAAAAACAAATTTTAAAACATCACTTTCCAATATGTACTACAGATATGCAACAGGTAGATTTTCCTCCTTTAGGTTGCCCCAGCCTGGTATTAAAAATAAGGTCCCAAAAAGAGTAACAAAAGAGAACGTCTCCAGCTCTATCACCATCACATCCAAGGGCATGACAACTCTCTCTTTAAATTAATTCTATATATCCAATTTCACTTTTCGTCCACCAACCAGTCATCTTGTGACTACAGTACTTGCTTTTCTTGGTGATAGTTCCAGTCAAGGCTACTCCTGTCTGCCCAGGTTCTGCTGTCCCTGATGGTCTCTGTAAAAACACCCCTCTGCTGGCAATGCCCATGGATATGTGAGCCAAGTCCTGCTAATGCCTGATGTTTCAGGGATTTATGCTAGGTCTCATGAAGCCTGCCATTTGTCAGCACAGCCTACTCAACTGGCACCAATGTTGCTGACATCCTGATCTCAAGGCACCACAGAACTTTGATTAAAACCACTCTTTTTAGCTATTACATTTTTAATGCAGACTTTTAAATGTAAAACTCATGAGAGCTTAGCCAAGTGATGGGTTGAAAATAGACAACATACTATGCAAAGAACTATTCCTTCCCTATAATACTTACCTCATTGTCTGTTTTCCAAACTTTCCTCATCTCTTTCTTTTCTAAGTTGAATACTTGCCTAAGTACTTGGATACTTCTCTTATGCAAAAATAGCTGTGGTGAGCACATCTTAGGCTCAAATGAAGATCTCTGCAGTCTTTCTTCCTGATCTTCTATTTATATTTACAACTACCTACTGGATATTTCTATTAGATATCCCACATCTTCCTTGAATTCTGAATGTCTGAATTGAACTCATCATCTCCCCTGATCTCCCATCTGGGTTTCCAGTCTCAATAAATAGGACTACCTTTCACCCAGTTACCTGTATCAGAAACCTGGGCCTTTTCTGTGTCTTCTCCCTCAATTTCACCACCTCCCATATCCACTTCCTCACAAATCTTATTCTTCTCCAAAATATCTCTCAATCCCACCCACTTGTTTTCATTTCCACCATCTTATGTCAGGGCATCACCTCTTGCCTAGATTTCTGCAATAGTGTGGTTCTCCCCACACTTTCTCTTTCACCTCCCCTCCAAAATGCCTTCTACATTGTGTAGCCAAAATAATCTATCAAAAAATGCAGTTTAATCTTCAATTCCTTGTTTAAAACCTTTACATTTCTTCTTATTGTTCTTAGTTCCAACCTGGTCAGGTCATAATGACCTCTTTTCCCTCTTGAAACTGCCATGTTCTCTTTCATCTCCAGGTCTTTTCAAATACTGTTTGCTCTGCATGGAATGAGATTACTAAATATTTGTCAAATGAATGACCAAATGAGTAATATTTTCCCAGAATAGAGTACATTAAAAACTCATCAACAAGCAGAATCCTTGGATCTATTTACCTTCAGTTGAACAATTTCATTACATTTTAAAATATATTTAATGTTTTACAAACTAAAAGTAGAACTTAAATTGGCATTTCAGTATAAACCATGCAGACTTGTTTTGAGTCTCCAGCAGGAGTGTTCAGCTAATTCTATTGCTTGGACTACAGTTAACATCTCCATGTGTATACTACATATTCACAGTCTTCTGAGAGTGTCACCTTCTTTGACTTGGGTGACATCCTGAAGATGCAACCAATGTCTATGGCAAAATGACAAATATAGAACAGTGAGGGAATCACTGGACATCTTGCAGCTAGCCAAATCCCTCGAATCAAACCTGGCATACAATAGAGTGACAGATGTCACTGTCAGATTGCTCTAACATCCTTTATATGACCTACTGCTAGATGCTCTAATTTCATTTCAAAAAGCCTGAGTAATTTTTACAAGTTTGAACAGTGAAAAAGGGAAAATAATTTTATGACTTGGCAACGCCAATGACATGTAATGCATCTATAAACAGACCCAGCAACCCCATCATTCATAAGAGCATCTGGCTGCCATCTACAGGATGCTGGGCACATGCCAACTTTGATAATTACATTCAGCTTGCCCACCTTCCCTCATCACTCCAACTGGATGACACACATTCAATTCTGTTCAAAAGATACCACGTGTAATTGCTGGTAAATTCCACAAGGCAACTATCTCACTCTAGAAACTGTAGCATTTTTATGGGTGAATTAAGTAAAATAATAGCACAATAAATTCAGAACTATGGCTTAAAAATGGCAAATTATGAGATAAAATTGCTAATTATATTACTCATAGAAATTTAAATATGTTAACTGGCATTAGCTTTCTGGTTTATTAAAGGAGAAAATATTTGTTTTCACCTAATCTGACATTTCAGTTTGGTTTTATGGTAATTAGATATCATAAGATCAGTATGATACTAGACACATAGGCACACACACATGCAAGAGATTTTGTTTGGTATGAGCTGAATCTTACAAAGTTTAAAATATAATTTAAATAGCAGACAAGTATTGATTGCACTAGAGTATAACAACAATTATGAAACAGTTGATGTCCCTTTTATCTACATTTGTCTAAGCTTTTTATATTTATGGGACTTGCATAGTTTGTTAAGAAGTCTAATACTTTATTTGAATAGTTTATGTTTCCATAGTTCAGACATTAAAAAAATAGTTGTATTGTTCCATGCTATTCTGAGAGTTTTTGAAAGTGGAAGAATGTTCTATGGTTGGCTGATTTTTCAAAGGAATCTACCATTCAAAGGAGGGAAAACTTAGGAAAGTATGCTGAACATTAATAATAACCAACACTTATATACCCTTCACTGTGTGCAGGGTATATAATGAATTTGCCTATATTCACCCATTCAATCCTCATATAAACTCAACTAGGAGGGTACTCTTATTATTCCTATTTTACAAACAAAGAAATTGAGGCACAGATAAGTAAGTATCCCAAGGTTACATGACTAGTACATGGAGGAGCCAGGAGTCAAACAGGAGAGACTGGCTCTAGAATTCATGCTTTTAACCATCACGCTCTATTGCCTGACACTGAAAAACACCACAAGAAGCAATTGTTCTTCTTAAAAAGAGTTAAATATCCCCAGTGAACTGAATTTGATATCACAACATTGAGAATGCTCCTTGAGCATCATCATTAGCTCCAGAAATGCGATAGGGGGTGGAGTTGACCCACTGAAGACTCTCCCTTCCAGTGAACTTCATCTCCAATGAAGTGGAGTAGCACCAACAGATCAGTACAACTTGCCCACTTGAACTACTAGTAAAACAACATGATCTGCATATATAGACACCTAGTCACTTATAGAAAAGTCTCGGGAAAGCTGGCAGCTCAGTTGAACAAGTACTTATTTGGAGCCTGCTATGAGCAAAGTATTATGCTAAGTGCTAGGAAAAATGGATTGGGCCTTAATCTCACTCTTTAAGGCCTCACAGACTACTGGAAACACAAGGAATGTACATGATTAACTCTAATGAAAGTTATACTGTGGTAAGTATTAAAAGAAGAGTAAAATAAAAATGTAAAGGGAGCAGCAAGAAGAAACTTAGATGGAGTCGGGGAGTGGCCATCAGGGAAGTCACAGCAGGCAGTAGACTTTTGGGCTAAGGTTGGTGGGATAAGACTCCAGACAGAGGATATAAAATGATCAAAGTCGTGAAGCATAGGGGCAGTGGGGTGGGGGATGGAGATGAAATTGGAGAGGTATGGTGGTACTAGATTATGGAGAGCATCATGTATGCCTGTGTGTGTATTTTACACAGAAAACACATATGTGTGTACCCAGTGTAACATCTCAATGTGTGTACTACATATTCCAGTCTTCATTGAAGACATATTTTTGTTTCTGTTTATTTAGAAAAACATTGTGCTCAATGTAGTTAGCTCCTTACTCCAGAATAGTGTAGCAAAAAGGTTGAAATCCCTGTTCAGACGTGCAATAGCTCGGTGCTTGATTTCCTGATTTAGAATATGGGAATAATAATATCTATCACTTTAGGATCCTGTAAGTCAATAAAATAATACGTACAAACGTGGCATCCCTTACAGGGATTCTAATGAAATAGATCCTATTATTCCCACATTCTAAATCAGGAAACTGAGGTCATAAAGCTAGACCATGCATGTAATTGAAACAACACAAGGGGTGGACTGTGCTTGTTTCCCCTAGATGCTGAGGATGCTGTTGGCAAACAACCTTCAGCTGTCTGACCCTTCAGGGGTCGCCTCAGCTGTGGAGAGCCACCTTTCCTAAGGTCATGCCTCTTCTCTGTGTGGTTCATATTCAATGACTGTTTAATATATGGGTATAAAAATCTTGCCATCTTGGCCCAACTAGGAATAACCTTTAGCTCCAAAGTTTGCTATGGTGTCAGCTGAGGTCTATTTTGGGCCTACATCACAGCTTGACTTCTGCCTTAGCCCAGTCCTACTTCTTTCCCCTCTCTTGCACAGATGTTTAAGGACATCTCCTTTTTAAAAATTCTGCATGTTAAACTCTTAGAGAATACTCTACTTGGGACATCATTTGGTGGTGGTGGTGCCTCTCGTAGCAATGGTGGAAATGGTGGTGACTTCCCAGTGCTTGTAAGGTCAATTTTCTTGTGCTAACATTGCACAGGTGGGCAGCAGCATCAGCAGCAGTTTTGTGTGACATTCTGTGGGCCAGCATTAGTGGTGGCAGTTTTTTCATTAAGCCAATTCTATGGCATAGTCTTGGCCATTCTGCCTAGAAGCTTAATCTCAGGTCTTATTCTCTAGCTCTTTTAACGATTCTGTGAGCTATCTAATATCCTTTTAATAAACTTCCGCCTAATCAGCCTAAATCAGCTTCTGTTATATAGTAATGTATCTTGTTAGTATTAAACAAGTTCCCAAACATTAGACCCCTTATAACTGATTGATACATTTTCCGGAATAGAACAATGATATAAGTACTATGGTTATAAATTAAATAATGCTCCCCTGAAGAGGTATTTTGGGCTACATTGGCAATAGTGAAGGAAGATTGGCATACTGGAGATGGAAAACAAAGGCAAGCAAGTTCAGTGATGCATATGAAAAGCAGATTGATGTAGCTGGAGAGAAAGGGAATGACAAATAAGGATGATAAGGCAGGAGCTCTGACCCAACAGAATTCTATTTATATTTTGAAAAAAATAAAGACTAAATCTCTCTCTATATAGGAAATTTCAATTCCATTAAATGTACATGATTTAAAAATATATATATATTTCAGATTGACCAATTTCTAGCTCTATTCCACACCTATCAGGGGATTATGCTGTAGTGGGTTTGAGGCAGAGCCTACAGTTTTCTAATGCTAAGAACTGGCAATGCATGGTGTATGTGAATAAGTACAGCAAAATAGCATCTTCTCTTTTTCATTCATCAAAATGCCCTAAGAATAGAATAAAAGATGGTAATAAAGATAGAAATAAAAGATGCTTTCATATACAACAGAGTTCTGGGTTTAGATAAACATCAGATAATAATTGCAATTTTACATTTTGTTAAAATATGATCAGGGTACAAAGATAATAAATCTGTTAAAGATAGAAGGAAAACTTGTAAGGTAAAACCACACTATGTCATTTCTGTACTTACTGTTTTTTCTTTGTGTTATATTTAAATGCCCCCTACAGATAGCCATTTTTGGGAGGACTTTCTATTTGCTCACGTGAAATGCTTTCTTTTCCTGGTTCATAGACCAGTATTTAATAGCATCCAATAGCAATAAAATAGCAGTGTTAAAAAGACCTGTATTAGATGGTTTCCTAGGGAAACAGCTATGTGCTTGGATGAGTCTGGCACTGTGCTCCGAATGTCAACAGTATTCAGGTTATGTCAGAGACCCTAGGAGAAAAATGTGTTCCAGACACCTAAGGATGACTTGGCTTCCATTACTCTGCAATTCAAACCTGGAGACTGTCAACAGAGGTGCCCCAGCTGTTCTTGCTGCATGAATGAAATAGAGGAACAGAAGCCAATTTCTAAAGGAGCCAAGAATTAGAACCTGCAGACTTTTACCTAACAAATTCAGAAGCATGAGTTATACCCAGAGATGAGCCAATGACTACTATCAACTACAGAGCACAGGCACGACATGTTTCTCTTGGCAGTGGCTAGAAATAACCAGGCCACCAAAGAGCCTTTATGGCCCTGGGCCCCTGAAAGGTGGAAAGACCCAAGATCTTAGAAAGAAAGTAATTCAGAAAGGAAATGGAAGTGGGATTTGCTTTTGTGCCCTTGGTGCAGATGTAGCATGAACCATAAAAGAGAAGGGAACTGTTATTATCAAAAATAGTGATCTGAAACTAGAAGTAGACTCTTTTTTTGGTCATTTTTATATTTTTCTCCACGGTTCTGACAATCACAAAACTCAGAGAAAGACAGGCAAATTGTAATGCTCTAATGTCCTTTATCATCTGGGATAAATAAGTGACATAAAGACTTACAAGACAAATTGTAGCTACATAAACTAAGCATTCTTTCCACTCCTCCAAAAATAACCAAGAGAATTGATGACAAAAGTAAAAATTCCATTCTTAGTGAAATTAGGAGGCAAACTGCAAGATTTTTTCAAAGAGCTTCTAAAGCTTCCAAGTGAATGTATGAGCCAAACAGGGGAATGTAGGGCAAAGCTGAGGAGAGAACTCAGCCTCTGAAGATTTCAGAAAGCCCCCAAAAGAATGCATTTCCTGAAGGCAGTGCGCATATGCTAATTATGAAAACTATGCCGTTTACTGGAAGAGCAGGTGAGAGAAATGGGTGAGCAGGTTGATGTCAGAAATCTCTCAGGATGGAGTTACATTTATGGAGCAGGGGAGAGCTACATGAAAATCACATTTGCAAGATGAAGTTTGTCTTTGCAGCAGCTTAGAAAAAAGCATCTGGGTTCAGAAAGACAAGTAAACTGTAGTTCTACTCTGTCCCAGCAGCTAAGAACCTCTTGCAAATCACCGTCCAACTCATTCAAAAGACAAGTAATAATAATAATTAGCAGAGAACTGGTGTAACTCATTTAAAGGCAAGCATAAAAATAATTAGCACAACACCCATAGAAAAATGCTAAAAGGAGGAAAGAGGAAAATATCCAGCAAATTTAAAAACAGATGAATATCCCAGGAAAACAAATGTTCACATGGAACAAATGAAAAGTATGGACCAAAAATTTGCTATGAATTAAAACAAAACAAGCAAACAACAACAAAATGTAATGAAGCAATTGCTTCCATGATGAAAGACCACAAAATGCAGAACTCAGGAAAAAGATGCCAAAAGAGCAGGAAGAGATGAAATTGTGCTCAATAAACTTAGGGAAAAAGGAAAAAATAAAATTAGCAAAGAAATAGAAAAGATACAAGAAAGAATACAAAAGCAATTAGACACTGTGGAAAACATAGGACAAAACAGAGAAAGAAATGAGAAAAGTAAAGAAAATGAGATAGAACTAAAGAAGAAGTTAAATAGAAAAAAAAGTAAAAAAAAAAATGACAAAGGTGATACAACATACACTTAATTGGAGTAAATGAAGAAGAAAACCAAGATAAAATTACAAAACAAATATTTAGAGATACAGTATAATTCAAGAAAATTTTCTTGAAATTAAAAAAAAAAAAGACTTGAGTATAGATGTTGAAAGTATACACCATGTGCCAGGGAAAAGTAATCTAAAAAAGTCAATACTGCAATATACTCTAGGAAATAAGCCAGATTACAAAAATAAAGACCTTTCTGCATAGCCAGGCAAAGCGATCCTGTCACTTAAAAAGGTGGCAAAATTTAGGCTTTCTCAAACTCCACAGCAATGTGTAATATCAGAAGACAATGATGTAAACAATCCTCTGAAGAAAAAATGTGAGTCAAGGATGTTTTTTCTGGCCAAAGTGACTTCCAGGTGTAAAGACCACAGATAAATAGTTTGCAACATGCAAGAAACCAGAGATTAGTATTTCCATGACCCTTCTTGGGGAAACTACAAGAGAGTAAATTTAGCCATCACGAGATGATGCACATTGAATATACTTAACAATAGAACTAAGGGTTTACAGTGACACATCAGAATGTAAATATTGTATGTCCTATAAATTAGAAATATCACTGACAAAAACTGGAAGAGAAAAGAAGGAAGAAGACATTAGGTATACTGATCTCACCTCTAATCACTGGAAGTTAAAAGATATTCAAAATTGACAAAGTAATAGAATTATATGCATGTCTAACAGTATGAAAGTAAACACAAGAAACAATAATATTACCAAGAAATATAAAGTTGTATAGGGGAGAGAAGATGAATAGGAAGAAAAAATGGTGCTAAGTTTATTATTTTTTCTTACCAGGAATCTTACGAACCACACACACACAAATACACACACGTGAAAGAAAACCACATACTGAAAGATAAAATGATGCAAATGATAATTATGAATGCAGGAAACCTAATTCAAAGTAATGTAATAGATGTAAGACTAAACATATCTGTGCTTTGGACAACTAAAACCACCTATTAAAAGAAAAGTAATTTTAGACCAGATCACAAAGCAAAACCCAGTTTGATTCTGAGTAGGGCTCAGGAACTGATCACCTCTAAAGATGCTGATAGTCTATGTGAATGAAATCCAAGATCACGTAGTACACAACCATCATAAACGTGAATGGAATGTGTGATATCACACACAAGGAACACACTTAAAACAAAGGTTGAAAATAAAAGGATGGGCAAAGTTATATTATACAAATACAAACAAAAAAGCAGTGGCAATGGTCTTAATGTCAGACCGGGTCAAATTCAGGACAAAAAGCATTCAACACATGAAGAAAGATGTGTTATAATGTTAAAGCTTGCAGCTCAAAATGAAAAGACATGTTATAATGCTGGAGCATGCAGTTCAAAACAAAAATAAAATAGTGATGAATATCTACCAAGCAAACAGCAGAACATCATCGTTTGTCAAAAACTGAAGGAATACCAGGGATAAATAGAAACATGCTAGCAATATATTTACTACTATTTTTCCATCATGATTAACTGGACAAACAAAAAACTAGTATATATATATATATATATATATATATATATATACATACATATATATACATGTGTATATATATATACATATATATAAAACAATTAATAGATAAATATCAAATGCTGTATCTTGAAAATAGAGATTATACCCTCTTCTCAAGTGCCAGCAATAATTTCCAAAAAGTAGTAATTATTCAACCTCAGTGCACTAAAACTAGATATTAATATCAAAAACAAAAATCCCTACCTACAAATGACTCTTGAACATATAGAAAGATATTTCTCACTCATAAGAAAAATATAATTGAAAACTATATTGAGATACATATTTTACCTGTAAGATTTGCGAAGTAAAATTTCAAAATTTGATAACACTATCGGTGAAGATGTAGAAAACAGGGTGCCCTCGTACATTGATCATGGGATGACAAATTGGTAAAATATCTATGAGTGGCAATTTGGCAGTATATAACAATAGTGCAATGGTTTGAATCCGTCAATCCAGCAGTTCCACTTCAGGGAATTTACCTAAGAGATTTACTTGCATTTATTAGGTGAAATATGTGCAAAGACATACATGTAAAACAGTGCAGCTCTCTTTGTGACAGCAAACATTTTTAAACAACCTAATTGCCATCTATACAGAACCAGTTAAATAAATTATATTGTTTCCCTAGTGAAATACTACTCAAATTTTAAAAATAATAAGGAAATTTTCATGTATTGGCATGGAAAAGTCTTCAAGATGACTTTAGAGCCAGACCCAATGGCCTAGTGGTTAAAGTTCAGGGCGTTCCGCTTCAGTGGCCCAGATTCGGTTCCTGGTCACAGAAACACACCACTCCCCTGTCAGTAGCCATGCAGTGGTGGCAGCTCACATGGAAGAACTAGAAAGACCTACAATTAGAACATACAACTATGTACTGGAGCTTTGGGGAGGAGTTAAAAAAAAAAAAGAGGAAGATTGGCAACTGATGTTACCTCAGGGCAAATTTTTCCCAGAAAAAAAAAGATGCATTTAATGGGGAAGAAAAGCTAGTCCATAACAGTATATCATGCTACCATCATGTAGAAATATGTGCTTATGTTTTCCATATTTAAAAAGAAGAAGAAGAAACTAAAATAGTAAGAGTGGTTACCCATAGGAAAAGATGGAAACAGTGCAGTTAGTGGACAGGGAAGGAAAGAAGACTTTTCACCACTTACTTTTTATACTTTTGTTCCATGCTTATTAACAGTAGCAGTTTATTAAATAAAACACTTTTTTAAACTGAGATAAATATTCCCTGTCTGCCACAATATTGCAAAACTGAATTTTCTGAAATGTAATCTAGTTTTGCTATACATTTATAAAATGAAGAGGCACAGCATACACTTACATCTTCACGTTCATCCCTTGGCACTCTGCAATCTAGGTTCCAGTGAAACTGCTCTCTTAAAACTCACTAATGGCCTCCTAACTCCCAAATCCAATAACTACCTTTCAATCCTCCTCTCATTTGAATTCCCTGCAGTGTCTGGTGCTGCTGTCCATCCCCTTCATGACTGAAACACAGCCTGTTTGTTTTCACTTTACCAACTACTAGGGTCCTGGCTCTTAGTGTCCTAATGCTCAGGCTCTCCTTCACAGAATTCACTCTCCCTTGGGTCTTAGGAACAGCAGAATAAGAATGAGATTTTTTTCACTTGTGTTTCCTGATTGAATGCCCTACCATCTTGACAATGGCTGGAGCCTGTAATGCCGATTGTCTCAAGCTTTTAATGATCAAAGGACCTCTTGCCAAAAACTAAAGATAAACTTTGAGTGAAGAGGCAGAAAATATTTGGGAGTTCTATTATTTTATTTCCTTATAGTAGTTACTATTCTCTGTTTTAAAGGTGGCACATAGAGTATTTAGAGATAGTGAAATTGGGACTGAGACTTGAGAGGCAGCAGGGGCACAGCCTCTGGAACCAGATTACCTGGCTTCAAATGCCAGCTTCATTCCTCACTAGTATGTGACCTTGAGTGAGTTATTCAGACTTAATCTAGCTGAGTTACTCCAACTGTACGTGCCTCATTTTCTCCTCCCTAAAAGGGAAGTGTCACAATAGTACCTAATTCATTGGGTTCCTGGACAGTATTTATGAGGTAATAGATGTAAAATCACTTTGAACCATTTCCGGCATCCAAGTTCTTGCATCAATTGCTAACAAGGTACCATGTAGAAGATTCTAGAATAATGAATTCAGAGTAAGAAACCTGAATTCCAGTCCCATTTCTACTAGTAATTGGATCCATGTTTTGAATACATTTTCTCAGTTTAACTGTCTATAAAAATTCTTTGTAGTTCTATACAATTCTAAACACCCAACTGCTTTGAGGGACTATGTCTTAAGCATCTTTACTTCAAAGACTAATAGCCAAAGTGCTGCTTTGTGTATAAATTGGTAAGCTTTTCTAAAGGTCAGAATTAATAGCTTCACAAAATGAGCAACATACAGCCTTATTTCATGAAGACATTTAGAGTTTTACTTGTTTTTAACACAGTAGCCACTTGTGTTAGGACAGGAAAAGAATCCTATTCTTAAGAAATAAAGTGGCTCTATAGTTGAATATTTATCTAATAAGCAGCCTCTTAGAAGTTTGTAATATTAGGGAATAAAATCAAAATTGCATAGATTAGAAATAGGTTGATCAACAGAAAAGTACTTATATTAGAAATAAGGTATTTATTTTCACATCACTGAGTTGTTATTTGACAATTAGACTTAGACTATTTCACAATTACTTTTGAAAACAAGTCATCCCTTAAATCCCACATTCTTCCACTTCCCTTGGTTAAAACCTTGGGGCTCTGTATTTAACAATTTATTCTCATTTACTTCTTATGTCCAATACAGTCCTGAGCCCTGGCTCTGTTTTGCTTCACACTCCATTGCCAGTGGGTCCAAATCCTTTTCACATCTCGATCTGGCAGCAACACACTGGCTGACTTCAGCCATTCTATTTTCAAGCTATCACACAGTCCACTGCCAAGTACCTCGTTCTTTAAAGTACTTTCCCCTAATCTCCTATCTCAAGAACTCACATTGGCTCACTACTACCTTGTTAGTAAGTGTACATTTCTCTGCCAGGTTTTCAAAGCTCTCCAGATGTAGGACTTTAACTGATCTAGCTAGCTTCTTTTCTTATTACTCGCTTCCCCTTTTCTCCCCTCCCAGCATATATTTCAGTTTCCTCATCGTCTCTGTATACAACCCTCTCAGTCCTGATTTCATGAAGGAATTCAGTTCCTTTTTCTGAATAGCTCTTTCTTATCTTCTCCACCCACCCAACCCATCCATCCTCTTCACCCTTTATGTCAAGATACATTTTAAATGAAGCTTTACATAGTTACTGAATCTTTCCATGCACTTATTATCAATAACACAGAGTTTCATGACTCTCAATTATTTCAAGTTCATGCATTATAAGAAACTTAAATGGACATCATAATGTAGTAGAAAGTCCACTGATTTGAATTTAAAATCAATTTTGCTACTGACTAGCTGTGTTTCCTTTGACAAGTTATCCTCTGAGTCTCATAAAGTTGTTATAAGTATTAAATGAATAAGATGGAAAGCTATTCTCTAAGCTCTAAATGCAATGCCAGTGTTACCGTTGTTAACGCATTATTTCTGTGTAGCACAACACATCCCTTATAGTGTTAGATAAATAAGAGGCCTTAGAAGGGGTTTAATAAGTATATGGAATATGCTTAAGGAAGCCACAAAACAAAGTTTATATTAAAAAAAAAAAAGAAAATTAGAATTAAATGTAAAGCCATTGGGACTAAAAGAGTTTAGTCTAAATATTGAATTGGATGGCAACTCTCATGAGAAGGAATTCTCACATAAAAATGATGAGATATTGTTTATTCAAGTGCTTCCCAGAGAAACATTAGCACCAGCTGACTGCATCCATGGCAAGTTATAAGAGACCTCTCCTAATTGTACTGTATTGCCAATGATGAAAGATCTGTTTCTATGAATGGGGAGAACCTAATTAGGCCCGCTTTGCAGAGTAATTCACATTCTATATAGTTTTCTCTGTGACCATTCTGTGTGGTATCCACAGGCAACTACATTGAAAGCAGTGGAGGCCTCACCCACTGGGGAAGTATCATGGGAAATGCTTTAAAACCAGCAAATGTTAATGAATTGAGAAAGTCTATCATATTTTAGCTGAGATGAGCATCATATGAGAATAATTAATGTTGCAAATCACAGTTTGGTTGCTAAACTTTTATACAAAAATCTAAGAATACAGGGCTAAAAAATAGAAAGATAAGGTACTTTCAAAGACTATTTGCTTGTTGAAGTGTCTTTTGTAAGAAATGGATAAACTCTAAGGATTCTTGAATATTCGCTTCTAAATTTTCCACAGTACTTTAATATACACTTCTGCTCAACCCAAGACTTAGAACTGAAGTAGTAACCAAAGTGGAGTTCAAGTGTATCTAGAGAAAGCTAACATTTTTGGTAAGTATGACAGAGACAGCTAACTGTCCATCAAAATTTGTGCTTCCCATAGTTTAGGGTTGTTGTGAGGAAACAGTTGCCCTGACAATAATTACATTTCCAAGCTCTCCTTGCAGCTAAATAGGGCTATGTGACCAATTCTTCCCAATGTAATATGAACAGAAGTAATAAATTTCTTGCCAAAATATTGATGAAATGAGTGTGTCTTCTCTTCTTCCACCTGCTAAGAGACTCCAAGGGAATGAAGTGTGGCTGCCAGATGAAAGGATACATGTATTTGAATCTCAAGATGGAGGAAAACCACCTGCTTACCAACTAGCAATACTGGAATTGGCCTCGAATGTGAGTGAAAAATAAATTCATATTGTGTTAAATCTCTGAAATTTGGGTTTAACAGATTCAATATAACATAAACCAGCAAATTAAACAACCATGAGGTGAAGAGCATAAAGAGTAGGTAAGGGGGCTGACCTGGTGGCCTAGCGGTTAAGTTTGTGTGCTCTGCTTCAGCAGCCCAGGGTTTGCAGGTTCGGATCCCAGGCACGGACAGATGCACCACTTATCAAGCCATGCTGTGGTAGTTTCCCATATAAAGTAGAGGAAGATGGGCACGGATGTTAGCCCAGGGCCAGTCTTCCTCAGCAAAAAAGGGGAGGATTCGCAACGGATGTTAGCTCAGGGCTGGTCTTCCTCACACACACAAAAAAAGAGTAGGTAAACAATAATATGCTGAGAGTTGATCTAGCAAGATTTCTAAATATATTTCAACAATTGGCTAAAGATTCCATTAATACATTTATGGAAATTCCCCCAAACACAAATACTCTGAAATAGAAGTTAGGCAACATTTCATTGCCATCTTTACTATATTTGTTCCCCTTCCTGAAAACTCTTTTCTTCTTTCCACTCATCCACCCATTTATTCAAATTCCAAGCACTCTTCGTTCCTCATGTCAAGTCTTACCTTCTTAGTGAAGCCCTGCACATCTACTGATACTCCAATCTCTATGTGTTTACTATGCATTAACAAAGCGTTTCAAGCCTTTATAATTATTTCAGGCTCACGCAGGGAAGAGATTCCAGAGAAATGAAACATTTTCCTAACATAAATTAAGAGAGAATGTGTTACACCACTGAAAAGCAATGTATAGAAAGCATAGAGAAAAAAGCGCAATGCCTTTTAATTTTTCGTAGAATCTCATTATCAAACCTTCAGCCTTCAAATAAAGTGAGGTAAAAATTTCTTCCTTTGGGCCATTTTGGAAGATTTATTTGGAACCATTTTTGGTTCATGGCTAATTATTTTGAGAAAATATTCTACTCCGTTCATTAAGGTTGCTTAGAAAGTCAGATACTAAAATATGAGAGTGGGGGTGGGGGTGGGGGTGGGGGCAGTGAGGCAAGGAGGGAGATAGGGAGGGAGGAAGGAAGGAAAGAAGAGAAAAGAGAAGGAAGGGAGGGAGGAAAGAAGGGAGGGAGAAAGGGAGGAAGGAAGGAAAAAAAGGAAATTAGTGATTTAAAAAACCTAAATTGAGAGTTGCTTCATGTTCTCAGTAGTATAAGTATAGATTACTTAACTGAGTTGTTATTTAATTCAGTAAAACTGACAAAGAAAGACTAGGACATGTCTTAAGGGCATATCTTAATCATAACCCTCAGATTTCCTGGCCATTGAAGATAGTATCTTCACTGCTAAGTAAACCATGATTAGTTCTAAATTTCCTTACCAGGGAGAAGTTTGTCACAGTTCAGCCAGATAAATAAAGTGGAGGGCAAGAAATTGAGCTATGCAAAATAAAGGACCCAAACATCTGAGCAGGGGTCATTCCCGTTGGGATTCCAACCAAAGAAAAATAGTGTTCGGTGTCTATAAGTCTATGGTAGGACTGGGATTGGTGGTGGTCAGAGGTTGCTAAAAGAGGAACCAGAGTTAGAAGCTCAGAAATGTTCTACTTCAACCCAAGTCCCAGGGAGGGCTAAGAATGAGCTTGACGGCTTCAAAGAAGCTTTAGGTCAGAAAATACCAAGCAGCCTCTGACAAGAAAGAGGGCTTTGAATAGCTAGGTCAGAACTGTACTTTTTAAAATTGGGGCCCTTAGGGAGTTAATTGAATGTTAGAGTGGAATGAAATTTTTGAATGAAATTTTTTTTTAATGACAGTCATTAGTTTCAAAATTATAGGTAATGATAGATACATATTTTGTATACTCTCTGAACCCAGATAATTTATTTAATTAACAATAAAATTTCACATTGATTTAATATAACTTAATATGATTATAATATTACTAGGTATAGCCAAAAATACTTTACTTACTCAGGTACAGGAGATGGAATTGGAATTGTTAAGTGATTTTGTCACAAGCTTCTAGGCTTTGAATGTTGATGGTATAACGGAGAAATCTTTTTCAAGTTGATGTAACACAATTTACATTTACTTCTAATGTAAAAGTTAAAGCCTTTTAACAAAAACATGCTCACCTCACCCAAGGAAAAGTCTCTTGAAGCACTGTATCTATAATAAAACTTAGATCCACTATCCAAATCTCCAACTAAAAGATTTCCAAGTGTGCCAGATAATGGTCACCCTATTTTAATCAATATTTGTAACCACAATGTTTCAATGCAGTTGAAAACATAAAACAATTACTTGAAATTAGAAATATGACCAATACTGAAATACAAATTTAGCATAGATTTGAAAACATTGACATTTGACTATTTGTTCTTTCAGTGTATAAAAATGATAATAAGGCCTTTATAGGCTTTATGGTTTGCAAAATATATCCTCATATTATATTCTTTTCTAAGTGACTGTGGGAATTGTGTTCCTACCCCACTCTATTTTTCACTCAATCATGCCGCAGATTTTTACCAGTGGCCCTTTCCAAAATTAACCATTTTAACTCTGAATACTGTTGAGATCTGTTCTTCTTCTGATCTTTCTTGGGAGTTTACAAATAATCTACATCATTTACAATCATCTCTCAGTACGTCCTTCCAGTGTTCCTTCTCACATTTTTCGTTATAACGTCTGCTTCAGCTGCCCCCACAGCAGGTGGCTGGGCTCCCAGTGTTCATCACTTGTTGCACCTGTCAGCTGGACAGTGTCTGGGAAGCCTTGCTTTGAGGAACTGAAGCTCGTTGTGGTTCGGTACCCAGCTGGTCAGAATACCTCTGGCTTCAGAGTTAGCTTTAACTATGGCTGAGTGAGAATGAAATGACTTTGGCAGTGTAATATACAATGAGAGGACATAAATGGGTGGGAAACTATTCTCAAAATACCTTTAAACATTTCAGAAAATTTTTTAAAGTTTTGCTTGGAAGAATCATTGGGGGGAAATCTAGATTTAAGACAAATGTAGAAAGCAGTCTATAAAATATTTAGAGCCAATGTTTAGCTAAGAATTGATTCAAGGTAAATTAACATTAAAAAATGCTTGAAGGAGGAAGCTATAAATGATGTGTCTACTGAGGCGGTGAGGGAAACATTTTCACTGATTACGGACTGGATAATCGTGAGTTAGACAAAGCTTGTGAGTTTCTTTATTTTCCTTTGTGATTTGGATAGGAGAGGTCAAGGCTGTACGAACAACTTAAAAGAAGTTGTATTTCTTAGATATATAATTAGAACTAGAGAGTGGAAAGTTAATATATTCTAACGAATTAGTCTAAATTGGAGCAGGCAGAAGTGATAAATTGAAAGCTGGCCAGGAAACTCTGTGGCTTCTAAATCAAACTCTGGAAGAATTGAACATACCAGAGAGCTTGTAAAAATGCAGATTCTTAGGCAACACCCCAGATTCTGATACAGAAGGTTTAGGGTAGAAACTTAGAATCTGAATATTTGATTTGGGGACAATTGTTGCATGGAACATGCTTTTAAAAAGCACTGCTAAATAGTATGACACATTTATAGTTTCCTATTAAAACAAGAAAGGGAGCTGGTTTGGAGAGTAAAATGAATGAAAATTATCATGAAATGTGAAAGATAACATTGCCTTATTTGCCAGAACTGCCAAAGTTCTGCAAGCAAAGCAGTTGTGCTTCGAGTATTTATAAGCAGATATTTGCAAATGGTGCACAGTGCCTATACTCCACTTCCTTAATCATTAACTTTTAGTGTTAGAACCATTGAGACTATTTCTATATGTACCTATATGACATGTGGCTATGATGTTGAATGTGGACTCTGAAGACAGACTGTCTGGGTTCAAATCCTGGCTCCATCACACAGTGGATGTGTGGACATGAGCAAGTTTCTTAAACTTTTTGTACTTCAGGTTTCTGATCTGTGAGATGGGAATGATGATAATATTTACATGAAGGAGATTAATGAAGAGTGAATTACTTAATACATATAAAATGCTTAGAAAAGTTCCTAGAATATCATAAGCCCTCAATCATTTACTTATTGTAGTTGTTGCCTAATAGATGTCTGCTGAAATAAATTAAAATGATGGACTATGACAGATTTGGGATGAATTGAAGGCAGTTATTGCTCAGCCTAAAATGTGAACCCATAAGGAGAGTGAAGTAAATAGAATAAAGTTAAGATTAGAGTGAAGGCTGCACTCCGATCTTAAGTGTATCTATCTCCCAAGTTGCTTGTATAGTGTATTTTCTCTTAGAGTTAGGTTTTTAAAGCATTCTTGATTATTTATTTTTAAGAGAAAAACGAGTTGACTGGAAATCATTTAGAGATATTGAAACAAACCTCTAATTTGCCCCCCTTTTTCTTTTCTTTGGAATCCATGCTTCTCCTATTCTCTATTCTTCTCCCCAGTGTTTTTTCTGAGGCCCTAGTGAAACCAGATAATTTTTTCAGCTTCATCCTCTTCTCTCCTGTATCCAAACACTTAGTATAATCTTAAAATAATTTTACAAATAGTAAAGGAGAAAAACATAAAGTTCACAGAATGTCTTCTTGTTTAGTGCCATGGCCAAAAAGTAGGTGATAGAGAACCAAAGACGTAAAAGAAACCCATTTGTGTCTGAGAAAATTAGCCTGGCCATCAACATTTCAAACGGTGGTAGAGTGTCCAGTTAGCAACCAATATTGGACTCACAAGAGAGATGTTGTTCATTAGGAAATCCATCCATAAGCAGCAAAACTCCAGTTTTAGAGCTGGGGTCTGGGACAAAGTCCCATACCATGGAGAGTCAGGGGCAGAACTCTCAGACATGAAGCCAAGATTCAGAGTGAGGTAATAGGTGGAAACTCAGGAAGAGGAAATGGGATTTTTTTTAACAACTTAAGGCAGCAGGGAGACCAATAACAAAGACCTACAGAAGTTGTCTTTAGATAACGGGATTCTAGATCTGGCAGGGAAATCTAATTCTAAGCCTGGATGTATGGGGTGTCAGCAGCTGTTGATAACTTCCTGCCTGGATCTGAATTAGCTCAGGAACTAGAACTGGATACATGGAGCCTTTAGTGGACCTTCAAACATTAGGTGGATCCAAAGAATTTTGTTGAATGGAATGGAATCATAGATCATTTCTGCGGTGCTGCCCTGCTATACCTCATTGTGATTCAGGTGATACAAACTAGCCATGTTGAACAGAACAGCAAATAGACTGTGGAAAGGATATTGCCATAGAGATAATGCCTCACAAATGAAAGGGTTACATGCACCTTGACCACACGTGTTTTATGCTATGTGACTTTCAAATGATTTTAAGAACTGCTTTGTTTTGCATAATAGAATAATGTCTGATTATTTTAATTAACTAGAAGAACGAATTGCTGAGTGAGGTTAAAAAAGGAAATGTAAACATTTATTTATTAGGAAGAAGATGCAAAAATAAAAATCTGATTGGTGCTCAAAAGACTTCTTATTCTAGACCTTGTGGTTTAGATGGCAGTTTCATCTTAATTTCATGTCAATTAAGCATTGAAGTTTACCTTTTCCTAGGGTATAACAGTTCTGGCATACAAAGAAAATGTGCACTATATTTATAATGGAAAATAACTCTAAAATGACATCTTAGATGGTGAAGAGATCTTATCTTGTTTTCTTAATTTCTTTCTCAAGGTTCAGTATTTTTCTAAAAACTTTTCTTCTGCACTAACTCACTACCTAGAAAAAATTTGACTATAACAATTCAAGGATAACACTAAACTTTATGATAGATTACTGCAGGGCTTGTCTCTTGGCAAGAAGCACGAATGGTTGGTATTAATGGGAGCATGACGGTTCTGAAAGAAAACCAGCTCACGGCATTATGAATCATAGGGCCCTAAAACATTTATAAATGAATGGAAAGGCTCGGGGCTGACATGAATTATGAGTCTCATTATAGCACTGTAATATCTCCAGCAATGCCTCAGAGGGGCATGACACCTCCCAAGAAAAGTGGTAAGACTTCCATTACATTATTTGCCTACTGGTAATCGGCTATAGTCAAGGTGGGATATGATCTGTATCCCTGGAATACACATGGCAAGATATCTCTGCATATAAATATTTCCATTAGCCAAGATCCTGCAAGACTCCTTTGTTTTAAGGGCCAAGCACTACTGTTGACCTTCAAGAAATAATGATAAGCCCTAGCATTTCCAATCTTTCCATTTCTTTAAATAGCATTCAGTTAGATTATAATGCTCCTATTATTTCCACATGCTGACAGAAACTCAGCAGTACTAACAAAGATATTTCCCAGAAAAAAAATAGACTGTTTAGTTACTTATAATGGTTGTGAAAAGGAAAAAAAATAACGTGAGATATTTATTATCGCAAATATAAATGCTCTTAGAATTAGCACATCCTTGATTTTTACCGTCTCCACACAGCCCAAGCTAACATAACACCACTAATTGTGAACTGGGTGAACTGGGGGAGAAGTCTCTCTGAATTAACTAGAAGCTCGCGTTATCAATCGTTTCCAAGAAGAATTTGTATTATTTTCAAGGGAATAGGCTTATCAAAGCACGGATTTAAGCAATGGCAAGCCTCTTTGCTTTCAGTTTTCCATTACATTTTTGAATGCACACAAATGTTTTTAAAATGAGAAAGTTTGTTAGCTTAAGGAGGCAAACATTCTGTTCAGAATTTCACTTATGCAGTTCATATATCGAGTCCCTTTGAACACACATACTTTTAGCGTGTGCCTATTATCTATTATCTATCTGCCTATCTATCTCCCACCCATTGTGATGATGTTTAATCAGAATTATTGTAATTCCAAGGTGTAGCAGTGATGCTGCTATATGGCTGCTAAACTTCTTTTTCCTCCTAGGACAAGAGGTAGACTTCAGAGTCCAGCCTCCCTTTCTGTGACACGGGGTCATGTTACTGAGTTCTGGACCATGAATGTGAGTGGGGGTGATATTTGCCACTTCCAGCCTGAGTGATACTTTTTGCTCACTCTCTTGTCTCATCAGCTGAAGAGGATCTGGTAGATGTCTTAGGAAATGGGGAAGCTACCAGGTCAAATGGATCCTAGGTGCCTGAATAATGGCACAATTCCTTGCTGACCCACATTGCATATAATGTAAATGACAGACATTTATTATGTTAAATCACTGAGATTTAGGGAGTTTTTGCTACAGTTGTTAGCCTACACTAGCAAATTAATATAGTTTTCCTATTTAAAATGTATGTAAATATGAAATTAAAATATTCCTGTTTAAGACATATAGCAAAATTGAAGATGTATTTTCCTTCCTTCCTTAGCCATATGTTATAGAAATGTCTTCTCAGAGATCTGTAGATTCCATTTATTAGAAAATAGTGCTGTCAGATAAATTGTTGGACTGAATTAAGAAATTCTTAGAAGAAAGCACATTCAAGAATGTGGTCTTGGCAGATACTTAGGGGCACAAATCCAATCACTATTTGAATCCTATCCTCCCTCACTTTATTTATCCCTGGGTCCTACTGCTGTCTCAGCTTCTTGGTCTTCCAATCCCATTACTATTCCTAAGTATCAATATTCAATACCTGACCTCACACCATCAGAAAAACCCTGTTTTCCATTTTCCTTTCCCTTTCTATTGCAATTAGGAAAGGAGTTTGGTTAGTTTGTTCAATGACAGCTACAATTAGTGTGTGGGGCTTAGCATGTTCATTTGTACTTGCTACGTTAATCAGAC
Organism: Tapirus indicus; assembly: GCA_031878705.1. Classification (NCBI taxonomy): domain Eukaryota; kingdom Metazoa; phylum Chordata; class Mammalia; order Perissodactyla; family Tapiridae; genus Tapirus; species Tapirus indicus. The sequence continues at coordinate 140,729,261 of CM062917.1, read as the reverse complement.
TAACTTATACTCTGTAAATTGTGAAAAGCTTTTATTGTGGTGATTAATATGTACATTTTCTTTTTTCTGTGTGACTTCTCAATATAGAAGTTTTGAATCATTGTAGTAGCTACAAAAGAAGTTCAAGAGAAGAGCAAAATAACATTTTTACCCTGAAAATTGCCTTTGACTATAAAGCTAATTTTGGTATATTTAAACCACAAGATATGAATATATAAACCACATACATCCATATATAATTTAAGAAATACATCTATAATATTCCTAGTGATTCCATAAAACTAAAGTAGTCTCATTTTCTTAAATCATGGATCCCCACACTTTCCTTCAGGAAGATTTCTATTGGTTTCCCAGGAAGCTTTCCATTCCCCTAAAATTCATATGCTGAGGACTTAACCATCAGTACTTCAGACTGTGACCTTATTTGTAAATAGGGTTGTTGCGAATGTAAGTGGTTAAGATGAGGTCTTACTGGAGTAGGATGGGTCCCTAGCCCAACAAGATTGGTGTCCTTACAAAAAAGGAAAATTTGGAGACAGACACACACACAGGGAGAACAGCCATATGAACACAAAGGCAGAGATCAGCCAAGGGACATCAATGATTGCCAACAAACCACCAGAAGCCAAGACAAAGGCATGGAGCAGATCCTCCCTCACAGTTTTTAGAAGGAACCAACCTTGAAGTGATATCAGCAAGATGGCAGGATAGGAGACCTCCTGCTCATATCTCTCCTCAGCAACAATAATTTGGCAGCTACTTGTGGACAAAAGTACCTTTGTGGAAGCTTTGGGATCCAGGTAAGAGATTGTGAAAACTCAGTGGAGCTCAAGACTGAAGAGGGCTCTTTTGAGAAGGCAGGGCCACGCCCAGGTGTCAGACTTGCCAACCAGGGTCCCAGCTACAGACTTGGAAATAGTCCTGTCCCCTTGTGGACTCGGCTACAGCCCCATTTGGCATTGGTCCTGATACCAGTACCATCTGCCAAGAGACTCAGGTGGAGTGGTGCCCGCTCATACCCTGGGTGACAGGCCAGTCAACCTCAGTCCTGGCTGTGGACCCTGAAGTGGCCTGTGACCTGGCTCCAGTCTCTCTCAGCTGCTTGTCCTGCCCATGAAGGGAGACACGCCCATGCACAAATGGGAGACATGCCCATCTGTGCCTTGAGGCAGACCCTCTAATCTAGATCTGAGTACAGATCCTGAAATAGCCCTCTAACTGGCTCTAGTCCCTCTCAGCCATGGATCAGGAACACACCTGACCACTCAGACATCCACCAGGGGACACATCCTTCTGAGCACCCAGAAGTAGGTCCACTGGCCTCGTTCCACTGTGGATATGGAAGTGGCCATGACATCTGTCTCCAGGCCTTTGCAGTCATAGTCCAGGAGCAGCCATGTCTGCCCAGGGACCTCTTCCAGCTTCTGGTGGCGCCTCACATTCCTTGGCTTGTGGCAGCATAACTCCAATCTCTACCTTTGTCTTCACATGGTCTTCTTCCCTATGTCTCAAATTCCCTTCTCCTTTTCTCTTTCAAAGACACTAGTCATTGGATTTAGGGCCTACCTTAAATCCTACATGATCTCATCTCAAGATTCTTAACTAATCACATCTATAAAGACCCTATTTCCAAATAAGGTCACATTCACAGGTTATGGGGATTAGGATTTGGACATATCTTTTGGGGGGATTCAATCCACTACAACATCTTAAAATAGGAGATAATAAGCGGTAAGCAGTAAACCTTGGGTACTTATAGAGTGCTGAAAATATGCATTATAACTGCCAAACAAGGACTTTTGAAATAGAAGATAATTTTTTGAATACTGCAAGGGAAATTCTAATAATAGTTTAGAACTAAAAATACTGGTCTATCTCAGCAAAACTCTGAGGGGTGGGGGAGAGTTAAGGGAAATGAAAATGTTTCAGACTGCTCACTTGTTGGAGGGAGGATGAAAGCAGTGGGAAAGTAGAACATCTTGATGGAGAAATACTTGGAGGCTTGTTTACTTATATTAGAGAACTAAGTGCTAGCTAGATTTATGAGACCCAGAAAAAGGAAGGGGATTTTCTGCCCTTTAGAAAGGGGAAGAAGAACTGAGCGGCAACTTGATCAATTCCCCCAAAAAAGAAAGCAACACTGTAAAACAAGTAATAGCATAACAAAAATGGAAAAAATAAAGTACAATATATCAAGTAAATCATTAGAAAAGGCAGTTGTACCAAAATTATTACATAAATCTAATATAATTACAATTAGATTATGAACAAGGAGTTTTAAAAAATATTGGATTTTAATAATCTAGAGTTCATATGGAAGAATAGACGTCTAAGAAAATCTAGACGAATGTAAAAACTGAAGAAGGAAAGGAGGGAGGGGAGGCACTCAACCACTTAACTGAATTGAGTTGACAGGAAGGCGTGAAGACTTTATACTGAAATCAGATAAATGTAAAGCTGTTATTGGAAAAAAATAAATCAGAGAAACAATATAGAAAATCCAGATATAAATCCCAGAATAGGAGAAGTTAATATGCATGCAACAAAGTTGTTACTTCAGTTTAGTTGGAAAAAGTGGTTTATTTTATTAAATGATGATGTACAATTGCCTATCTATCTGAACAAAAATAAGGTTGAACTCCTACCACATAATATGTGCGAAAATAACAGTGGCCAGTTACCTATGCAGTGTAAAGATCAGACTGTACCTTGGCTTAGGCCCTTACTAACTAAAATGAGTAAATAAAATTACATGAAAAAATGCTGGGTACTCTCTATAACAAGTGATCAATAAATGTTAATTTCCTTTTCTCTCCCCCTCTCCAAACCAACATTTCCTAGAAAGTAAAAGCCAAGTTCTTTGGATTGACATTCAAGGTCTTTAGATGTTTTGACCCCAATCTAGCTTTCTAAGTTCAGCTATTTGTTGTTGTATTGATATTTAGTGTTGCCTTCTCAACCAGATTACAAATTTCATTCATTCATTCCACAAGCCTGTCTAGAACATCTACCATATGCCAAGCACTATACTAGACGTTGAATATAAAAGTATATTTAAAACATGGTCCTTGACTTTTAGAAAATTTCAATCTGGAGAAGGAAACATTCAGATCCATTATTATTTCAGGATACTATGATGTGTGCTGTCTTTGAATTATTTTACTATCAGAGGTCATATCTCATTGACAAGAGTATGTCATTCTACACATAACCTAACCTACTGATAGACACATAGTACTTCTTGATAGATAACTTTTTCTGAATTCATAAATAATTCTTAAATTGTTACTATTTTAAAAGGCTTAATGAAGATAAGATATTTATAGATATGCAAATATTGCTTATTATCTACAGACAACCACACATTTCACTTGATTTACACACATTCACTTGATTGTGGCATAAAAGTTATGGAATTGAGAAAGCAAAGGCCATCTTAATGACAGATGGAGAAACAAAAGTTATGTGAGTATCTTTGAAAAAATAATTTTGAATAAGGCTATAATGGGATTAGTTAATATTGTAAGAGGGTCTCAACTTTCCCTGTTGACTAAACTTTCTGCTGAATAATAGTCATTTTCACAATAGAGTAATACTAAGAAGTAATTTTTTTGGTTCTGCTGTATACATAGTGGATGTAACAATAAATGTTGGTTAATGATGAAGCTGGATATTTGGCTTACAGATTGCTAGCAGTGATTAGGAACAGATTTGTAATTTTCATAAAGATTCCAAAGTAACTCCTTTCAATTTTAAGAATGATGTTGGGCCCCTGAGTGATACACACTACTAAAAATATTTATTGTACTATGAAGATATTTATTGTCAGTCTTGTATTCTGGGAGAGGCTCTATTACTCATTTTAGACCAGCTAAGTCATGGGTTTAATTTCACTGCAGTCACTACAAATACTCTGAGTGTGAAGTGATGTTGGACACACCACTCTTTAATTCACATCAGGAATTAGGCCTCACTTCTTCCTTTTGTGAAGGCATATGTGTATACACTCCCCTCTGCTAGAAGATAGGGATTTTAGAGACACAATTCCATCACTGCTTGTGACAAATGCTAAGAGTATGGGAAAAAATTCAAATAACTAAACTTCTAACTACCCTGATTTGACTCATTGTAATCTCTAATCCACTAAAAATGGGCTTCAGAGTATGGAAAAATAGTTGAGAGCCAACAGAAGAAGATATGTTTTGAACTATGAGTTTTGGATCATATCACAGAATATTCTAATGTATTATAATAATTATAAATTCAATAATTAACTATACTCATACTCTGATTCATAAATTTTTTTCCCTGGGAATTTTTTTTTCAAAATGAATTAATTTCCTGGAAACCTACAACTCCTCTATAAGTTGAAAAAGCTGCATTTTTGAACTACAAAGCTAAGATGTATTAGTTTTAGCCATGGTGACCTTCATCATGCCCAGCTAAAATACTAAGTGATCTCCAACCTAGAATATCATCCTTTTCAACAAGTGAAAAAGGAAGGGAAACATGAAATAATTTCCATATATACCTCTATCAGTAACTTTCTTGTATTTATTATTATTTTGTTTGTTTTGGAGCTCAGGTGCAGTGAGCTGGAGTAATCATACTCTTTATTCCACAGTGCATCATCATCATCGGTCCTTGCAGAGCCCGTCAAAGCTGTTCTCTTAGTTTAACCTCCCACCAGCAGTGCAAGAGAGTTCTCTTTTACCTACACCTTCACTGTCACTTGGTATTATCCACCTCTCTACATCTGTGAAACAGGAAGAGAGCCAGTTTTACCTGAAACTCGGATGATGGACTTTGACCCTGAATAGACTTTATGGCTCATGGAATTTGAGAGTGATAAATTAATATGAGGAAGATTTTTCATATTCCATTAAACAGATGTTCATGTAATATTCTCTCATTACACATAGAGAAGACACAGAGAAAACGGGATTGGGATATTTCCTAGAAAACATTTACCTTTCATTATTTGGTCAAATCTCTTCATTTGGAATATATGTGAAGACTCATTTCCTCATGAGTAAATTTTTTTGTTTTTTAAAAATTGCAAGTAGTTTAAAGCAGAGATAAATTCATTTAATGGACATTAATCTATTACACTGATACTTGAAAAATTCTAGTGACCACCAGAAAATAAATAGAAAAATAGTTATGTAATAAAAGAAAAGAAAACTGTGTTAATATAATGAAGGTCTTTTTCTTTCTCAAAATTACTTTCTATACAAACTCTAGTCTTGAAAGCAAAAAAGAAAGAGGAAAAGTATTTTATTTTAAAAATTAAACATGAATAGCAGGCAGTTTTAATACATTAAGACTGCCAACTAGAAAAAAAAATGCTAGATTACAAGACAGTTACTGTATGGCAAGTAATTAGGAAAAATACTTTGCAAAGAGTTATAGATTAAAGACAATTATTTAATAATGAATAGAAATAACTATCCAAAACGACTCATTTAATTAGCTTGACATTTGAAACCAAAACTCTAAGGAAGAATTTTAAATCACTCTGTGATTAAAATAGAATTAAGGCTTCTGAACTAATTTAGCTGGAAATTATTAGAAGTGTCTAATGGTTATAGGATATAATGAAGTTGGGCTTTGTGTTTTTGTGAATGGAGAGAGAATAAATAACGGGTTTAGCGCCAAGAATTATTTACTGTATAACTGATCAGCTCTGACTGTCCAATGACTAGTTCTAAGAGAGCCAATATTGAAATCTTATTATATTGTTTGACCCATGACACCAAGCAGTAAGTTTTTCTGAACCTGTTTCATGGCATAGGAAAAAAAAGCAACCCCAAATTCCTTCTCTCGGCTCTCTATAGATTGATGATGATCTGAAGATTTTTAGGCAGGTCTGACTAATATGTAAATTGTGGAGTTCCTAGTACTGTACAAATGCTGCAGGAAAAATGCTAGAGGGAGAACGGGAGAACGGGACTAGGCTGGTTTTGTTATGCTAATGTAGCTGTAGGCAAATTTTGTTTCAAGCTGAGGCCAGAGTGTCAGATCCATGTGGAGGAATCCTCCAGCTAAGCCAGAATCATCACTTTCTACTTTCTTTTACATAAAATCAACACCAGCTAGCTGAGGGCTGTCCTGACTCAGCAGCCATCAAGAAATAAGGCAAAGGGGAAATTGCTCCTGGCTAATCATACCATGTCAGCCTTTCTTTCTGCTCTTGCTATCTCAGGTTTTTTCTCCTCCTTCTCTGACCTCAAACAGGGAAGAAGGAACTAGCATCTCATCGGGACTGATCCCTTTTCCTCTTATATTAACTAAGAGGGTAGAGAGGATAATTGCCTGATCACACTTCCCAATTTGGGCTCAATTCCAGGACAAGAGCAAAAGTCCCATTTTACTTTTTTTTTTTTTTTTTTTTTTATGAGAGAGACACCAGATGGACCTGGGAATGAAAGTAGCTTGAGCCAGCAAGAACAATCAATGATGCCAAAAATAAAGATTTGTGTAGTTTATAATGGGAAAGGTAGGGGAAAATGAAAAGTCATAGAGAGATTCATTGGCATTCTAACCCTTCACCACACTACTGAGAAATAGGAGATATCACACTTGTCCTTTTCCTGGTAGGAATGTAGGTTAAATCCAGAGTCCCTTGTATGTTAAGAAGAATGGTGTTAATGGTTTGAAATGGCTGACTGTGATATATTGCAGTGGACATGGGAGTAAGCTTACCCAGAGAGGAGAAGAGGGGATGATCATTCTGGGAATGTTAAATATGAGATATTTGGAGCAGAAACCACCTATATTACCCCAGTAAAATGAGCTGGAGAAGCAGTAGTACAAGCCCCATGGGATAGAGTTGGGTAACTGTAGCCATCGAGGTATACCGTTCATATCTCTCTTCAAGAGAGAAGCTACTGCGAGTGTAGTTGGCTGACAGCATCCAGCTGCTGTACCATCAGGAGCTACTGCAGTACAAATGCTGAGGCTATGCTCTCCCCAGATGGTCCCAGTCAATGACCCAGTATGGTGGCCACTTCTGCCCAAAGCAGCACTCCTCCAGTGAAAAATCATTCCTCTAGCCATGCACCCCCATCCCCATCCCCTTGGCCTGGCTGAGACTTTCCAAGAGCTGCAATGAAACCTGAGCTTCTTCTCACCAAATCTTCCTTCCTTCCCTCTCTCTTTTCACAAGTATCAGACATACATTGTATCTGAAGACTTTCCCTGCCTACTCCTGCTGCCTCTCCCTCTGCCCAGGCATTTTCCCCCATAATTCTCAGGCACTTCTAATTCTGTCTTAGTGTCTGCTTCCTGGAGAAATTTGATCTGACAGTGCTTATTTTGTCAGAGGGAAAGAGTAGCAAAAAGATCTTAATGATAGTGTTAAAATAGGTACTTATCATTTCAGTGCCCAATCTTAAACCCACATCTGAAATTTCCCTGTCTTTTACTGTGACAGACTAGATACATCAACTACCTTTTCTGCTAAAAAGTAAAAGTACTAGATAAAATATTTTAAAATATGTTTTTAATTCCATCAAAGACCTGGCATTTAGTAAGGAAAACTCAGAGACCAAAACCAGTTATAGAGCTGCGTTCATTCTGATCCACCGAGTCGTGAGATCTGGGGGGATCCAGCAGCAATTCATCATAAGATAGAAATGATACATCAAAGTATGGGCAAGAACAGAGCCAGAGGCCATAGTAAACTTCAGATTCAGGTGGGTCAACACTGTCAGTCACACTATTGCTCCAGCGGGGGATACATAGCCAATGTTTGACTAATGGTGCAATGTAAAGCCTTCGATTTGGTACAGTTCTGAAAAGCCATTCTAATTCCACAGTCCCCATCAACACAGGACAGAAGGCTCACTGGCACAAAGGGCTTATATAAAACCTCGGACTAAACACTGACTAAAAAACAGGCCACTCTGACCCAAGGGTAACTCCTAGGACATCAAGCTTAAAAGTTAGATCACAGTCATCCTAACACTCTGGGAGAAGGTGTGCATACCCAAGACTGTGGCCTCTAAGGAATGATCAGAAAGGGAAATTCCAGGATATCAGGCCCTGGAAGAACATGGGGCAAACACACATAAGATCCCTGAACCGTGATAGCAGCTTCCAAGCCACCCATACACATATAACTGACTAAGGGGGCTTACGTACAACCTTTAACCAATGAGTGGATCATGCCAGCACAGGGGTAAACCCTAGCTTTCCAGACTAAAAGATAAAAACAAGAAAAAAAAGTCTGAGCAGGGTATCAAAGGTAGCACACAGCAGGGGAAATAACTCCAAAGTATGAAGACTAATAATAAACTAATAAAGAGAAAAATTTAACATGATTAGACCAAATAAAGATAGGTCAAGCCATAGCAATAATGAATTTCAGAAATACATTGAAAATAATATTGGCCACTCAGAGAGGGAGATACGGTTATGCAAAAAAAAAAAAAAAAAGGTCAAAATTGAATTTGATGCAAAAATTAAAATATAGGACTGTAAAACTGGACACAACAGAGGCTTATGTTTTGAGAAGAAAATGCAACTGAAAATTTTATAAATATTACATATTTTCCTGTGATGAAAGTCATTTAACTGGCTGGGCCAAATTGTGTACATGTGTGTTTGTGCAACAGTTGTCGGACTTTAGCATGCATTATCTGGAGGATGCACACGGATTGGTGCCCCCACTCCCACCCCAGATCTAGGGTGAGACCTGAGAACTCATTTCTAGCATGTTCCCAGGAGATGCTGATGCTGCTGGTCTGAGAATCGCTATAGTGGAAAAAAAGAGTAGATTTAGTTTCTGAAGCCTAGAGTAGAAATCACAGCTCTGCCAGTTACTGGTTGACCCCAGAATATCAGGTAAATTCTCCGGGCATCATTTTTCTCATAAGGAAAAAATTAGTAGAAATAATAGTTATTTTAAAGAATTTTTATGAGATGAAATATGAGAACATATGGAAAGCCCTAGCACTGAATGGCACACAGGAGGAACACATAAATATGCTGAATTTATATGTGCTACTTTCAAACTTGCGGTTTTTAACTGATAACAACAAAAAGTCCAAATGTTTTCCACTGAAAGACAAAAAGGAATTTGTATCAATAAATTGCTATTATTTGTGAACTCATCAATAGTTAAGGGCTTAGCACTTTAAGGCCTAGAACTGAGAGGTCTTGGTGCTAAAATATGAGATAATCTCATAGCTGACTTTATCAGTTAGTCATATTTCAGGAGAAAAAAAATAAAAACATGGAACAAATGAGAAAGCATCCTCAACCCTGTTTTATCCTAGAGATCAGTCACTCTACCAGGGAACAGTTGTGAGCTAGAGAAAGTAGGTCAATAGCATCAAGAAATTGCAGCTTCTCTGGGGTTAATGTGGTAAAACACAAAGGCATTGTATGCATTCATGTGAACAGGAGAAAAGAAAAGCATCACAGACAGAATAGTGTTTACCTCTGAGAGAGGAAGGACTGGGATGTAAAGAGCCCCCAGAAGACTTCAAAGGTCATGATTATGTTCTTCTTAAACTAGGCAGTGGAGACATACGTGTTCATTGTATTGTAATTCTTTATACTTCACGCAAATTTTATAAGCATCCTTTTCTATCCTCTCGATATTTATTAAAATAATAAAAACAACTAACTTTCTAAATTTTCTTAACAAATGTTTTAAAGTTCTGCAATTCTTAATTCTAGATAGCCAGAGGCCACATGAAATAGGTATTTGATACATGTTTTGTCTTTTGTCTGCCATTTTTCTTCAATTTACTTATCTGTGTACTTAACGCTACTGTTTTATCAGGAAACATTTTGTTTAGGATACCTATCAGTTCAACGGGAAACACTATTTTAATAATGAGTTTTTGCTCTTGTTGTTTTTAAATTTTAAGAGTTCATTTGAGCAAAAATCTATTCTCATCAGGCAGCACGAAACCAGAAGTGGTTAGGATCACTCCATTAGTGGGAGCTTGGGGAGAGATTTTATAGAGAAAAGGTGGAAGCAAAGTAAGGCAATTATTGACTGGCTACAGCTTAAAGCCTCATTGGCTGTTTGTGATTGGTCGTCCTTAGTGTTTTGGTTTTATAACTTTGAGGCATTTACAGGGTTAGATTTTGCTTTGCTCACATAGGCTACCACAGCATCAGAGCCACCTCAGTTAATGGCCTTGTTGTTCAGTTAACAACTTCTCCCTTTTGGTTATCCTCTCATATGTGAGAGGTTGACCAAAAATTGGGTATTAGTGCCACTCTCAGTCACCATCAGAGTTAAATTGCTCTTGTTTCATTGTGACGCTCATAGGTTATGATGTCAGATCCCTGGAAGAATTGTTTTTGCTTTTCATCTCATTGCTTACCTGTTTTCTGTTTCTCCAAGTGCAGTGAGGCCATCTGATATACTGTTGATGGCCGTGAATATGCATTTAAGACTTTGAAAGAACATAGCACACCAGGGAAGCTACGGTGATAACTATTAGGAGAATAATAAGAAGAGATGGGGTATGGGGGTGGGGAAATGGAGAAAGATGGTCAAAAGGTACAAACTTCTAGTTACAAGATAAATAAGCACTAGGGATGTAATGTACAGCATGATGACTATAGTTAACACTGCTGTATGATATACATGAAAATTGTTAGAGTAAATCCTAAGAGCTCTCATCACAAAGGAAAACAATTTTTTCTTCTTTTTTTGTTTTCTGTTTTTATTGTATCTCTATGAGATGACGGATGCTAACTAAACTTATTGTGATAATCATTTCACAATATATGTGAGTCAAATCATTATGCTGTATACCTTAAACTTACACAGTAATGTATATCAATTACATTTCAATAAAATGGAAAAAAATCCTTTTTAATATCTTGTCAGGTTTCAGCTGGAACAAACAGGAAATATTCCTGGCAGTATTGAACAACCCCATGGACACAAAAGGGGTCCCCAAAGAGGGTTCAAAAGATGCTACCCTCCCAAGATCCAGAGCCACTCCCAAAGATAACCAAAAGAAAGAAGACTTAGACCATTCCCCTGAGAGCTGGAAACAGTTGGTAGGATCCTAGCTGCAAATGCAGTGCAACTGACATTTCTGTCTGGCCAAATTTTGGGGGCCCCCCCATCTGATGATTGACAAGCCAAGTTCTCAGGACACAAAACTTGGCAGCAAAAAGGCAATAGCTGTCCCTGGAAGAGAAAGGATCGATAATGGATGTTTTTTCCTGCCAATCTGAATTTGGAAATGAGGGGACAATGTGAAATTTTACCTTCCTCTCTCTGCCAGATACCACAGATAGAGATCTGGGAGAGCTGACTCTGGTAAAATTCTTACCATTTGCTGGCTTCTGCCAATTTTCCCAGGATGCTGTTTGCAGTCTGGAATAAGTGGGGTGTTCCAGCAGGTTTTCTCCTGGTCACCAGAAACAGTAGAGGAAGGAAAATAATTTTCCCTCTACCCTTTCTAGTGAGTACCTCGCTGAGACACCTTTTTCTCCAGGGGACCTCATAAGTGGATACACTTATCTAAGAAGGTTAAAAGTTGTTCATTGTGGGCACTGCAATTCAAGATTATCTTTCATAAGGTTAACCTACTTGTTCAGCCTTAAAACAAAATTTTATTCACCTGAGGTTTCGCACTGAAGGCTTTGCACTGGACCCAGTCTAGTTTAAGTTGGACCCAGTCCGTCCCTGAACCCAGCCCAGTTTCTAAGTCAGACCCAGTCTGTCCTGGACTCAGTCCATCTTGGAGCCAGTCCGGTTTCTAAGTTGGACCCAGTACTTCCCCCAACCCAGTCTGATTTTTAAGTTAGACCCAGGAAGAAAGAAGAAATGCTCAAATAACATCTGAAAGCTCATAATGCAAAAGCTGCAGAACTAGCATCCAGGATGTGAGAGGGTCTTACCACCTCCAGAGACAGTGAGAAAGCAGCAAGCCCAAGGGGCTCGACAGATACCTGCACCTGGTTGCTCATTCTCCTGGTGGCTGTGGCTGCTGGGGGGGCGGGGGGGGGTCTCCTTTGGCTCCCTCTTCTGATAGCAGAATTGTTAAAAGATAAACTGAGGCATATTAAAACATTTAAAAGTTTATTTGAGCAAAAATCTATTTGAATCAGGCAGTGCCAAACCAGAATTGGTTAGGAAAGCTCCCAATTGTGAGTTTTTGATTAAACTCTTTGTCAAGTTGGTCTCTTTCTCAACTTGGGTACATTATCCTTAGCATGGAGGTTTCTTGTTTTCTATCGGGTAATATGTGAACAAAAGTAATAACCAACAACCAGTAGTATCCACAAAAATATTTTGAGAATTTAAGTAACGTCCATAAAAATGTTTGGAATCACTAGAAATAAATTTGTTCCGTGAATAAAAAATATTGTTTTTTAGTACATAATCTCAGTTTCTTCTTAAAGCTATTTAATATCACTTAAAAGTATTTATTTTTCCTTTAATAGATGTAAGTATGTACATGTTTGTTGTAACTTATAAGCTAAATGTTTTATACCATTTATAGGAAAAAAAGTTCCAAAAGAGTGAATATTATTCTCATAAAAGTTATTAATTAACACTATTTTGTGAAGCAGCTTAATGTGTAGGAAAGAATATGAGTAGAGAATCAACATGGAAAACATTAACATTAGTGAATTAAATTTTATTTCCTCTGCATTTTTAAGATATAAATTTAAAAGCCTGAGTAACCGCACTTAAGCATACCCAACTGAATAAGAAACTCTATATTTTGTGTCCTTCCCAAAATGCATAGAACTCTTTTAATATATTTTTTTCCAGACTAACAGCTCTGACGTGGGTTCAGCAAGCAAGTAAATACAAAAACACAAGACAGCAAAGCTGAAAATGTCCTTCCTTACTGAAACCTGATCCTGATGCCTTTATAAAACATCAAAACAAATTTCTTAATGCCAAGATGCCTCCAAATCATCTTTTGATTGATTCTTTTCTCTATTGCCTAGAATGATTTGGGGTTTTAAGTACCATTTAAACTGTGTTGATAATTTAAGTCCTTTTGAATTTCCATAAAATGATACGTATGTTTATGAATACACAGATTTCTACAAAGAATAAAAAATTATCATTATTTTAAGTTAGAATCATTATTTAAGTTAGAATAAAAAAATTAACCATTTGACTAATTCCAAAGGAATTAATTAATTCTTTAAATTCTAAGAAGGCAAATATTTAACATGTACCTTATATTAGGAAACATGTTTTGAAAAGGAATTTAATAGCTTGCATATCCTTTACAATCTAATTTTTCTTTTAAATCTTAAGAAACATGTTTCAATGATTTAAGTATATATTGCCATGTGACATTCCCTCCTGATACTAACCTGAACTTTATCACTTCATTACAAAAGTTGTGATTGGTGGGAAAAACAGTTATTTATACTTAGACCCTTAGTCATCTTTTCATCTCATCTCTTAGAGCCACAGCCCAGTGATCTCTATATTTTGACTAACACAGTAGTTTCTGCATGAGTCATTATCTTCTGAAAGCTAAAGCTTGATATCATTAGGAAAACAAATTAATCAACCATCAGAAAGAGCAGACAGCTTTTTGACATATTTGGACACTCACAGACAGATATTATAACCCTTACATTTTGTCCTTCTGTTTCCCACATGCATCTAATTTAGATTAGACATGCTTCCTGATAGAAGCATGTCAAATTCTCCCCTATTTGGTTTTTAGAAATATATTGGTTCTCACTTTTAAAATGGAAATCTGTTTTGCTGATAATAAAAGTCACATAATCGTTTTAACATTCAAAGTTGTATAAAGTCAAAAGTGAATTCCTCAACATAGTTTATGTTTAATAAAAATAATCTAAATTAAAAAGTTCTAATATTCTTAATAAAAGGTTTCTATTCAGTATATATGAACATAGTGAACTTTGGGAAAAGTAAATTGACATTATTCTTAAATGCCTATGCTAGTAGTTTAAAAGGAGGATCACAATCTATTTATCAATTGTTGTAGTAGTGATGAGAATGTCATTCTCTCTAATGTTCTTATGTGATACATGATATAGATTATATCTCTATATACTGTGTAAGATTTTGAGGTCATGCACAAACTAGTACTGTAGTTCAGATTACTATTTGACTCAAAGCCCAGAACTTAAACTTTGCATTTTCTCTCTTCTTGTATTTCCTGTTGAATCAAATGCATTACCATTGTACGACGGTATTGATGTTTCTTCTCAGGGAAAGTAATTGAACCAAGACTCAGAATGAGTGGGGCAATTTCACCTGTTTACAGGGATAGTGTCCAGCTCCTATTATATTTTAAGAGGCCAAATGAATAACAGACGTTTTATTCTATTCTCTGATGACTCCTCTTAGGAACCAGTGGCATGAACACACACAAGGACCAGTCCTCAGCAATGCCATGCTGATAAGGGGGTCTGTTCTGTATGACTGTCTGTTCTATCAGATGCCTAAGTTGTTAGTTCCAGCATTGTTTGATATATGGACTCATGAGAAATGAAACATTCCATGTGGGCAAGAGTAGTGTTGAATTCATGTCAGCATTCCATCTCACATGAGGCTAAGAGAAGGTTTACAGAGATTATGGCAAGTCCCCCTCATGAATTCAACTTTCAGAGGTCAGGGATATTTCTGGAAATCTTTCATTTCCCTTTATTGGTCATTTATATGTCTTTTATCCATAAGTTGAGTAAAAATTCTTCTTGAATGTGTATGTGAAGCTCCTCTTGGACAAATTATTGAAGCAATAACTTCATATATTTATTATCCACCACTGTAAAGTAGTGATTATTTTGTTACAGAATCATTGTTAGTGGTGGTATTATCGTTGTGGGTGTTCTCTCCTTTCAGCTTCAAGAATGCCTGTGTTCTGGATTTTAACATAAAAGTACAACTCCACACAATTTATAAATTTGTATGCCTTGTTCTTATCCTGTATGAACTAGCTGGGCACTTCCAAACTTCCTAGCTGACACTCAGATTGGGTGGAAGTTGTACATGGTGGAAAAAAATGGTCAGAAACTGCTCAAGTCAGGAGGCTTGTTTAGAGGTTAGGCAACACTGGGCAGAACATGAAATGGTGAGGTGACTGCTGCCAGGAGCAACTGAAATCCACCCAAAACCGGTAACTGTCCTGTGTAAGACAGAGGAAAGCAACCCTGGTATCCTGCAGAGAGAAGGGCAATAGAAGGCCAGGGATAGCTTGTTGAGAGCCCCAAGAGATGCTGAGAATGGTCTGAAGCTTTTTCTCCTCTGAGATAGAACCCCATTTGGCTAAAACTCTGTCCATTCTACTCTTAGCTTTCTTCTTGTGCAGTTGGGAACCATCCCTGTCTCCCTATTCCCAGAAGCCCACAATTTCTTGCCTGATTAGGACACCAGAAGAATGTTTCATTCTTAGAGGGTCTAACAGGATGGTGGGGAGGAGAGATGGGGGACCTCTCCTCCCTATCCTTAGAAGATCCCTTTTCTTAGTCAGGGAAAGTTCTACCGAGAACCAGAATCTTGATAATACAATCCCTGAGTTTTATCTTTCCAGGTTGAAAACTGTAGTCTTTTTAGTCTGTGTTTGTGAGGAAGCTGTTCCATTCTCATGGTCATTTTGTGATCATCTTCATAAGTGTTTGTATTTCTGCTAAATCTGTACCAATGCTGTGAACAAATTAAATGAGTGAATCTTAACCTCATTAATGGTGCCAAATAAACCACTGGTACCCTGGTCTAGGCCACATTTATTGATCTTGATGAAGGGGCCATATTCTTCAGAAGCCTCAAACAACTTCTGAAGCATAAAGAAAAGCCCAAAACATTGGCATACAAAAGGGTAAAGAAGATAGCCCAGAACAGATGATGATTATTGAAGTTTCAATTCCAATTTTGTTTCATTTGTCTCAAAATATGTTAAACTATTAGTTACATTAGAACCTTAAAATATACTCTAACATCTTAGAAGCTGGAAATTAAATAGAATATTCTAAGTAATTTTACTGCAATCTTTTAAGTTTTGAAGTAAGATACAGGATGACTTTAAAAATGTATCAATTTTTAAGCCAAACAAGGAGGAGTGGAAAAACACCTTTTTGTGTGTATGAGGAAGACTAGCCCTGAGCTAACAACTATTTCCAATCCTCCTCTTTTTGCTGAGGAAGACTGGCCCTGGGCTAACATCTGTGCCCATCTTCCTCCACTTTATATGTGACTCCTGCCACAGCATGGCTTGACAAGCGGTGCATCTGTCCACGCTCAGGATCCAAACCTGTGAAACCCGGCAGCCAAAGCTGAGTGCACGAACTTAACCACTACGCCACTGGGCCAACCCCGAAAAATACTTTCTAAAGAAGTGCAGTTTCACATCTAAATAAGACAATCAATTCAAAATTTTTTATATAACAGTTAGGTAACAAAATGTAGGCTCAAATAAATTTTCCCATGGTCCCTTTTACCCCTCAAAGAAATGACTGGATATCCTATTACCATTAACACAGAAAAATATGGGGTACTTACAGGGATAAATGACCTAAGCTCTTTTAGGGAGGTCCTGAAATGATGAGATTGAGTTATGCCAAAAATACTTTTGAAACACAACATATGTGACATTAGCTAGAAAGATGGACTTGATTCTATAGACCAGACCAAACTTAGGAAATGTGAAGAAAGTTGAATTATGGTGATTACAACCTGTCTGGCTGATTGGGCCAACAAATCCATCTTCACAGCTGCTTAGACAGAACCTACTTAAAAATATTTCTGTGATATTCAGTTCAGCATCAAATTACTTCTGTCACAAACCTCACTCTTCTTGTTCTGTAATTCTTCAGTTAATAAAGCCCCTGGCTAATTCCAATCCCCTTAGTGGAAGAATATCCCCAGTGACTGGTTTTCCTGGCCCTAAATCTCAGTTCCCAGCAACTCTGGCACATGTTGTCAGATCTCCCAGACCACCTACTGCCTTAATCTCCACTTATATCCTTTTACTTGCTGATGGCCCACTCTTGTCTCACATGAGTAGACAGTCTGAATCCTGGACTCAGTTTTGCCTTGTGTGTCACCCATCTTTTCTTTCATGGATTGTATCCCAGTTTCATTCTGCTTGCCTGTGTCCCCACCTCACCCTCATACTTGAGTCAAATAAACATCTCAGCTTTTTTTCCCATATTTATATTCTTAAGCTATTACCCAAATCTTTAACATCCCCTAAGCTGAATTCCACTCATAATCATTTGATTACCAATTAGAAACAGTGTTTAATTTTTCTCTTGCCAAGAATTCTTTGTATGCTCCATAATGGCACTGTGGCTGATAAAGTACCTCATCTCCATATATGCTTGAGTTTCTATTAAAAGGTATTGTTAAATTTATCATCATCAGAAAAAAATAAAGCACTCAGTTGTACATGGCACTGTTAGATGCTTTAAAAAAAGTAAATTTGACAGTATTGGTTCCTATCCTTCAGAAGTTATTTTGTGATAGAAAAAAGGAGATACAGGTACTCATATTTTAAAATAAGATTCTACATTATCTGAGGGGAGTAATTTGTTATAGTTATAGTCCAAGGGCTTCAGTAGGGCCCACCGGAGATGATGGATGATGATTCAGTATCCTCCTATTTCAAGGAATTTATTAAATGTATCTATCAATATTTTTATGAGGACAGTGATCTATAGCCCAGTAATGAAATAGAGCTTTGCAATGGGTTCCTAAATCTGCCTCGCAGCTGACCATTACCCTCACTATGTTTCTCTTCCCCCTTTCTCATGTTTCCAGAAAGTTTGCCTCCTCGGTGGTTTCAGATTTTAAAATATATGTTTAAAAACAATAGTCTTTATTATACAAATGTGGTCCTTGGGTGCAAAGGAAAAGACTTAGGAAATGTTACAGAGATGTGAGAGGACTAATGCGGCTAAAGCTTACCATTCCCTAGTCAATGTCACTGCTTGGTAAAGCAGGACCATAGGGAAGGACATTCTTTTTGTTGTTGTTGTTCTCCTTAGGCTTATGAGGTAAACTAAAGTGCCAGACTGGACCAGAAAAAAAAAATCAAATCAATTATAGAGGGAGTAAATCATGGGTTCCATTAATCAAGAAGACACAGATGAGAACTTCTGTTATTGTAGCATGAAGAGGGCAGCAAATCCTCTCCACAAAAAATAAAAATAAAATGGGAATAAAACCTGACAAAAATAACCAAAAGTCTTGAAATCAACCAAAGGCAGAGAAATTGAGACACATTTATTCTTAAAAACTACTAGAGCACAAGATTTCAAAGCAGCCATTTTAAATATGTGCAAAGAATTAAAGGTAATTGCAGTGAAAAATGTAAATATGATAAAATGACTCAATACATAGGGAATTTCAATAGAGAAATTAAAAGTATGAAAGAAAACCAAACCGAAATTTAGATTTAAAAGTATAATAACTGAAATAAAAGAGTCACAAGATGGGCTCAATAGCAGATTTGAGAAAGAAGGTAAAAACAGAGAATTGGAGAGTAGATCAACAGAAATTATCCAATTTAAAGAACAGTGAGAAAATATCAAAGAAAAATTAACAGAGTCTCAGAAACCTGTTGGATTCCATGAAGCACATAAACATATCTGTAATGGCAGCTCCAGAAAGACAGGACAGTAAAAATGGGGCAGAAGAAATATTTGGAGAGACAATGGCTGAAAACATCCCTAATCTGATGAAAAACATTAATGTACACATCCAAGAAACTCATCAAACTCCAAGTTAGACAAATACAAAGAGATCCACACATCATAGTAAAACTACTGAAAGCTAAACACAAAATTAAAATCTTGAAGGCAGCAAGAACAAAATAATTCATCATGTACAAGGGAATGACAGTATGATTAACAGCTGACTTCTCATCAGAAACAATGGAAATCAGAAGGCACTAAAATGACATAGATAAAGTGTTCAAAGAGGACAAACCCGTCACCCAAGACCTCTATAATTAGCAAAACTTTTCTTAAAAGATGAAGGTAAAATATAGACATTCGTGGATAAAAATTGAAAGAATTTGTTGAGTGCAGACCTGGCCTACAACAAATACTGAAGGAAATTCTTTAGGTTAAAAAGAAGTGACTACAGATATTAACTTGAGTCCACAGTAAGGAATAAGAAGCACTAGAAATGGTAAATAGGTAGAAATACAATATTTCAAGGTGTATGCATTCAACCAAAGTATTTAGCTTTTTAACTTTAATATTTAGTATTTAGCTTTAACCTCTCATATTAGAAAAGAAAGTTTAAAAATTAATAATCTAAGCTTTCACCACAAGAAGCTAAAAAAAGAGCAAATAGATCCAAAGTTAGTAGAAGGAATTACATAACGAAGTTAAGAGTGGATATCAACAAAATATTATGGATAAAAACAATAGAGAAAAATCAATAAAACCAAATGATGATTATTTTTTTAAATCAACAAAATTGATAAACCTTTAGTTAGACCGATCAAGAAAAACATGAAGACACAAATTATCAAAATCAGGAATGAAAGAGGGAACATCACTATAGACCATACAGAAGTTAAAAGGAAATATTAAGGAAATCTCATGAACTATATGCCACAAATTGAAAAAAATTAGATGAAATAGAAAAAATCCTAGAACGATAAAAATTATATACACAAAACTTTCTCAAAGAGAAATAGGGGGAAAAAAAGCTGAATAAATGTATGTCAAGTAAAGACATAGAACTGTAATTTAAAATCTTTCAATAAAAAAAAATAGCCCAGGCCCAGAAGACTTTACTGCTGAGGAAGAAATAATATTAATGCTACAAAGTCTCTTTCAGAAACAGAGGAGAAGGGAACACTTACCATCTCATTTTATGGGGCCAATTGTACCCTGATACCAAAGATATCGTAGATAGAAAAACTGCAGCCTAACATTCCTCATGAGTAGATGCTAAAATTCTTTTAAAAATATTAGCAAACTGAATCCAGGAACATAAAAAAGGATTATATACCCTGAGCAAGTGGTATTTATCCCAAGAATTCAAAGTTGGTTTAATATCCAAAAGTCAATTAATATAATACACAATGTTAATAGAATAAAGGACAAAAAACATGACCATCACAATAGATGCAGAAAAAGCATTTGACAAAATCCAACAACAATTAATGGTAAAAGGTCTCAACAAATTAAGAATAGAAGCAAACTTCCTTAATTTGACAAAGGGCATTTGTAAAAAACTTATAGCTAACGTCACACTTAATTGTGCAAGACTGAATATTTTCTCCCTAAGATTGGGAATAATACAAGGATATATGCTCTTACCACTTTTATTCAACATTGTACATGGGATTCTAGTCAATGAAATAAGGCAATTTACATTTACATTTATTCCTATATTTACATAATAATTGTCTATTTTTCTCATCTTACTAGAAAATGCTAAATTTCTTGAGAACAAAAATAATAAATATTGAATCCATGCTACCATCCCCTTTCCAAGAATCCTCCATGTATCCAGGACATATTTGCTCTAACTTCCTGGGGAAATGTCCTTTGCATGAGTTTTCTTGTGGTTAGTCCCTGGTGTCCTACTACGTTTTAGATACTGTTGTATTTTTAAGCCTCTGTGAGAACAAAGGAGGAAAGAGTGGGGGGAAGAAGGTCTATACTTTTTTTTGCAGCAATAATTGTGTTCTTCCATTTCTCAAAAAGTACATTATCATTCTGAGAATTTCTTTAAAATTTTTCACTTCATATTGTTTGACTTTTCCCCCTCTCTATTGTCCCTCTTTTGCTTTTCTCTTCTAATGATCACTCCATCTTTGAAATGAAAATTATCATATGATCAGGCACTCAAGGTCATATCTGGAGAATTTTTCACCATCCACTACTTCCTCAAATAAATCTGTTTTACCTAGATTCCAAACTGAATCATTTAATCCATTCATTTTTCACTACTCACAAAATAAATCATGATTGTCACATCTGAAACAGCCATGTGGTGAGTTGCATCAATTTTTAAATAACTTTAAGTCAATGAATTGGCTAAAATTAAGTTGATGTACTTCAGCATATGTTGGCACTGCCAAAATCTATTGCCAACAAACAACTTCTTAAAAAGTTACAACTCTCCAGCCTTGCAAGTGATATCTATGGGGATGCTAGACATTCAGTCTTTTTCATTCAACATTGTTCAATGTGCTCCAACCTTCTGCCAAGCAGTGCACAGCTTAAGGAGACACAAAACTGGAAGAGAAAGTTTCCACCCTGGAGAAACTCTCGTTCAACTAGAAACATACGTGGTAAGAGATAATTTGCTCTACAGTGTGATTAGAACATAATGTGGTATAAACAAAATGTTGGAATAGTTAAGAGATGATGGAATATGTTTTCTTCATTTCTTCTACTGCTCATCCTCAATACTACAAACCTCAAACAATTTTTATTTGTGATTCCTTAGGAACTGAAGAGAAGGCAAGGAAAGTATTATCAAATGTACCCCAGCAGGATGCTGTTTATGGCAGTAGCAGCTATATATCCTTATTTTATATCTATCTGTATCTATCTATAGATAGATTTTTATGATAGTTCAAACAAAAATCAACATTTATTTGTGTTATTTATTTATGTTCACTTAACAGTAGAGAGAGAGAGAGAGAGATCTCCTTATAATGCATAGCACATATATATAGTACAGAGTACATATATATCCTCAGATTCTATAATCTGAAAGAAAATGGCAGAGCCTAAACTACTCAGATTGGTGTCAGTTCTTTCATTAAGAGAAATATTCAAGGAATATTGGACAAAAAAGTGATTGAATACAAGCATCTACCTTTATTTCCTCCTCAATCCCATTAAAACAATAACAAAGAGGCTTTAAAAGATATACGCTCACGAGGATGTGAAAAACAGGAGAAAGGAGAACAGCAACAAAATTTTGGAAGGCCTAAAGAAGATGAATAAGTAGATTTAGCATACTCCCCAAAAATGAAGTCTAAACTGGCTGCAGGGAGAGACAAGAACAATCTTGAAATCTTCTAAAGTTTTAGGAATTGGTGACATCATCCTCTGAAAGTGCAAAACTGGCTGAAAGTCTATTTGCGTAATAGATAGGTCTCCACATCCATCATCTCCAGCAAAATAAATAAATAATTAAGTTTTATTCTCAAATAGAGACTCTTTAGGCTGCCAAACATGAGAAAATAGCAATAACTACACTTGCATAGCACTTACTGTGTGCTAGGTATTTTCTAAGCATTTACATTTATTGACTTATTTCATCCTTACCCCAGCCCTACAAGATAGATATGTAATTAGCCCCAAATTACTGATGTAAACAGACGAACCAAAAAGAAGAGTAACAGGTGACTATCTATGTACCGGATGCTGACACAACTGCACCCTCCCCACCTGAGCCTCTTTCTCCTCTAAGACTTCATAATACTGCAGCCAAGCCTTCACCTTCCAGGCGGGAGATAGAAAGACTCTTTTCTGGGGATCATGATAGACCCAGGAGGAAAGATTTAGAGTTACTGACATCAGGGTTTTCCCAACTACGTGGCCCCACCAATCACTTTCACTAAAACCCACAGTCTCCCACCACGAGCTCAGGGTCTCCAAGTCAACTCCTTAGTACCTCATCTGTAAATATTAAAAAAACAGATGATTACCAGGCATCTGAGGAAAACTGCTGAAATAAAAGTTTGAAAACAAAACAAACAAAAATTTTAAAAATCAATTAGGAGAAAATAAAGATCTTGCAGACATAAGGAGACAAAATAATTCCCAATACCCACCTTTTACCTATCCATCAATAGACAACAGGAGATATTTTAATCATGAAACAATCATGCTATTTTAAAAAGTAATACTCAGCTAAAGAAAGAGGCATTTTATTTTTATTTATTTATTTTTTTTGTGGGGAAGACCAGCCCTGAGCTAACGTCCGTCGCCAATCCTCCCCTTTTTGCTGAGGAAGACTGGCCCTGGGCTAACATCTGTGCCCATCTTCCTCCACTTTATATGGGACGCCACCACGGCATGGCTGACAGGCAGTGCGTCGGCGGGCGCCCGGGATCCGAACTCGCGAACCCCAGGCTGCCAAGCGCGGACTAAACCGCTGCGCCACCGGGTGGCCCCGAAAGAGGCATTTTAAATACATATATATTTTTTTTCCAGTAACTGAAAACTCAATAGAAAGATTGGGATATAAAAATTTAGAAAATAGTTCTAAAAAACAGAAATAGGAAATGCATGAGAAGAGATAAGAAAATCTGAGGATAAGAAAGAGTTCAGAAGATCAAACATCCAAATAATAAGAGGACCCAAAAGAGAGAATAAGATTGAAAGAAAATAAATTATCAATGAAGTAATTCAAAAATTTTTCTAGAAATGCAGTATATGTAACTTTCCAGACTGGTCGAGCCCACTGTAGAGCTATATGGGTGAAAACAGACCCACACCAAGGCACTTAGTTTGGAAATTTCAGAGAAGTTCAGACAAAGAGAAGAGCTAAGCCTTTGAAGAGGAAAATAATTGACATGTAAAAGGCTGGGAATCAGAATATCATTAAACCTCTCAGCATCAACATCAGAAGCTAGAAGGCAGCAAAGCATGGCCCTCTATCAATCAAGTGTGAGGGTAGAATAAAGATGTTTTCAGGAAAGCAAGTTTCAAAAAATTTACTTCTTATGCATTCTTTTTCTGGAAGCTACTGAAAGATGTGCTCCCCTAAAATGGGAAAGCAAACCAACACAGAGGAAGGAATACAATGCAGAGAAGAGGAGGGCCAACCCACAAGAGATGATGGGGGCGTCCAGGATAAGAAATGTGCACCAAGCACAGGGCCAAACAGTCTCCATCGAAGCTCATCAGAAGATTCCTGCAGTGAATTCTTCAGGAAGATAAAATTGACGAAAACCTAATACATCACGACATAGAGCAGAGTGAGACACTTGCCAATGAGATTGGGGTGGAATTAATGAGAAGGACATAGAAAACCATGCAAAAAGACAGCAGCAACAAAAAAAACCAGCAAAACAATAAATACGAGGTAACAAAAGTTGTGTGGGAAAGAAAAAATTAGTTTACTACACTGCTTTACCGTAAATTATATTTGCACAATTATACTACCATAAAAACAAAATATTTGTCTATCCAAAATTAAAATGAAATTATATTGGGGAATAGGAGTAAAAAGGATGCCATTAGGAGGTAAGGGTAAAGAAAGCAAAGAAAGTTAAAACCTTTTTTGTAAAACAGAAATCAGTAAGGACAGCCTAGAACTGAAACACCATGAAATGACAAATCAAGCATGTTATTTAGGGACATGGAGATAAATACCAAAATAATTACTAAAATTAGTGGAAGAGAGAAATGTGTCTGTTTGGGGCAAGGGGCATTCTGTTGTTAATTTTTTTCTTATAAAATTTGCAAATTATTGGGCCTCTAACCTACGTGTATGTATAACTATGACAAAAACCATAATTTAACAAAGAACAGAGAGGAAGCTCTGCAGCATGCATGCTGTTCATTTGTCATTTGCTTGATTCTTGACATAGCCCATTCTTTATAATAAGAGAAAAAGCCTATTAATTTTCTGTCTTCACCATTCTTAACAACTTCAAAGGAATTATTGTATTTTAGGAACTTGAAGTGTGATGCTAGCTATAGCAGGGATTTCAAATTCATTTCTAAAAGTTATATATATATGTGGGACAGTTTCAGGTGACAGATCCAACAAGCTGCAGGAGAAAAGCGTCCGAAGGCTTTGATGCCCCCAAGAGCTGCTGAAGGTCATAAACCAACTATATAAATATCTAGTGGTAATGATACTTTAATACCAAAACTCCACCTTTTTAAATCTTTTTATCCTGGAAGCTTCTGGGGGTGGGAGGAAGAGGAAGAGGGAGAAGATAATGAAAGAAGGAATAAGAGCAGCTGACCTAAAAATTCACTAGGAACCCAAAGAAGACCCCTAATACCTTCACTATTTATTGTCACTGGTCTTATGAAACATTTGTACTACAAACAAAAAGTTTTATGTGAATTCAGAATCATTTGTTTAGCCTGAAATCAAGCTGCAAAAGATCATCACTAAGGCAGACATAAGTATATGTCACAAAACCAATCAATTTATGCCCAAGGTGTGGTAATAAGTTTAGATAAAAGAAAGTCAAAGGTGACTTCCAGAATTCTTACAACAAATTCACTGAGTGCTATGGTCTGAATGTTTGTGATGGTATTAGGAGGTGGGCCTCTGGGAGGTGATTAGGTCATGAGGCAGAGCCCTCATGAATGGGATTAGTGCTCTTATAGACGAGATCCCACAGAGCCCCTAGCCTCTTTCGCCATGTGATGATACAATGACAGGTCTGCCACCTGAAAGAGGCCCCTCACCCGACCATGCTGGCACCATGATCTTGGACTTTCAGCCTCCAGAACTATGAGCAATAACTTTCTGTTATTTATAAGCCACCCAGTTCGTGGTATTTTGTAATAGCGATCCGAAGGGACTAACACGTTGAGATTCTGTATCAGTGGGGATCTTGTTAAGAGCACTGACAAAGAATCAAGGGCAGGTAGGACTCTGGCCTTATGTAAAAAGTCATTATAGGAATCAAGAATACTTTATTAAGAACTTGAGGTTGTAATACACTTGATATACGCACTAAAAACAAAAAGTCACTGCTCTCTCTCATTTGTCATCTGACACAGATACATGAGTGAGAGACTGAAAGCGCATCTCAGGTAAACAGTGAACAGCACATATTGTTGACAGTGTCATATTTATCCTGTGTGTGATCAGAATACAGCATTTAAGGGGGTAGAAATAAGCATTAAAAACATTGCAATACTTACCTTTTGACCCAAGTTCACTGCTAGGAATTTTTCCCCAAAAATGTACCAAGATATATACACAAGGATGTACACTGCAGTATTATATATAAGAGAAAAAAAAGGACACATCTAAAATGTCCAACTGATAATCTGAGTTATGGAACATTAAAAATCTATTTAAATATATAAAGACATACATATGTATATATGTGTATGTATATACACACACAGTCTTGATCATATATATGATAATATCCAAGATATTTTTAATGGAAACAATTTTTAAATATTTTATTGTGACCCCATTTATATTTTTAAAAGATATGCGTGTATGTACACATATGAATTTCAATGCATAGAATGGGCTCGAGAAGAATACACACCCCTTGTTGGTAGTAATTACCTGTGGGAGGGTATATGGAAAGGGCGAGGGCTTAGAGAAGCTATATGGAGTAGTGGTTAAGGGCATAGACCTCCTAAGATTGAATCCTGGACACTTACTGTATGAACTCTCTAGGACCTTCAGTTTCCTCTTCTATAAAGTGTATGTATGCATGTGAGTATTGCTTAGAACAGACTTGATACATAATAAACTTTATGTAAACTAGCAAGCATGAAGCAAATGTTCATCAGTATGATGAAGGGAGAATTTTAGTTTTTTCTCTGTAACTGCTGTTTTACGTAACACTCGTACAATATATTAATGTATTATTTTATAATCTAAAACAAAGACCAAATTCAGAAATTTCAATGTTATTGCTCTAATGATGAAGAAATTGTATAAAAATGTCAGAGCGTTGAGTTCCAAGACCTCCTGCTCATTCACTGCTAAATGAACTAGAGTATTCAGAGTAAATAATTACCCCTCTACTATCTCAAGGGTGGGAAATTATTGCTCTTTCCCCTTAATGAATCCCACAGTGCTGTGTACACAGCGGGTGTGCACTAAATGTTTGCTGATAATGATAATGGTGGGATGCTGACAGCTGTGACACACTGTAAAGCTTAATTTAAAACCCATCAAGAAAATGTTGCACAAAATATGGTCCTTTTGAATTTTGTCTGCATGGAAACAAATTCTGTTAGATTATTAATAAAGTAATTCAGTGCACATTGTACTATTGATTGCTTTGGTACCATCCTGAGTTTTTGCTCATTAGCATGACCTTATTATTATTTCAGATGATTCAGAGGGCATAGCAAGGTCCACTTCTATTATTTCAGTATTAAAAGTTGGTCTCCTGTAAACACTTTCTAAATTAAATGAACAAAATGGATGTTATCAACTAAATTATATTTAATCCCTGCAGCAAGATTTGAAGTAGTGTGACTGTTTTCTATTTCCTTAAATTGCAACGTTACTTTGTTTCTACAATGATGTACTCCTTTTCTACGTGTTTAAGTAGTCTGTGAATGGAGAGAATGACCTTGTTGGAAAGATGATGATGCCTCTCCATTCTAGCTTCATCACAGTTTTGGGGGGTGGGGCTCCAACTATTTATTTATAGGTTACACTACCTCTCTTCTGCAATCATTGAAGCATCAGCCAGGTAGTGTATCAATGACAATTACCCCTCCTATCAGCAAAATCTGAAATTAATCTTTAATGATGGATCTCTGTCTCCTTGAGACTGGTGTGATGGTGACTGCAATGATAGGGAGAGACTCTACGTGGAAGATACATTGCAGAGAACAAGAGCCAGGACTATGGGGTATAGGTGACCTTCCTCAATGAGAGATTCTCCCTCCATAGCTATATCCATTGGCATCCAGTCAGGAAAGAGAAACTAGACTATTTATCTGAACAGGAAAATTTTAATATAAAGAATTGTGAACTAGTAACACAATATTAACTTCTTAGAGGGGCAAGGAGAACACTAAAGTTTACAGGAATAGCAGATATAGGGAGCAGCTACCACTCTAGCGGGGAGGCAGAATACCCAGGAAGGAACAAATTGGGAAAAGAGCTCTACCCACAGCTGATTTTCAAATCTCAGTGGAGAGGGTATAGATGTGTCCCACTAGGTGGCAGAGAAATTTGCTGAGGTGCCCCAGGATTGGCCTGGCAGCTGGGGTACTGGCAAGACTCATAAGAAGCTGCCATTGGAGCATTAATAAGACTTACTGGAAAGTCAGCTGGGGTGCCAGTGAAGACTAAAAACTCACTGGGAAGCCACTTACTGGGGTGATGGTGAAATTTGTAAAGAAGCCATCCTCTGGGGTGCCCATGAAGCTCAGTAAAAAGCCAATCACTGGGGTGCCTTCCTGACTCATTGGGACGATTGCTGGTTGGGGTGGTGGTGAGATTCAATGGGGGGGTGAGTGCCACTTGAAGCTGCACACTGAATGATCCCGAAGGAAAAAACACCATATCCAGAACAAGAAGTCCCCCTCTTCCTGTAGTGTCCCTCCAATGCCCTCTATTTGCAATACTAATACTGTGCATGCTGGCAATGAAATACTTACAAGATTCCTTTTCAGTGTCACAAAGCAGGGCAAAGAAGGGTGGATTCAGAGCTGGTACAATAGCCAAGGCTGGAATATTGGAAGTTAGTTTTATTAAAAGATCCCCTAAAAATCACTTTCCTAATTTCTTGATCATTTATTCCTTAATTTATTAACTCAATCAAGAAATATTTATTGATTACCCACCATATGACAGGTCCTATACTATGGACTAAGGATATAGTGATAAATAAGAAATATGGTTCCTGGACTTGATCTCTGGACCTGAACCCCTCCCTGGGGTTCTTAATTCCATCTCCAATTTATTCAATATTCCTATTACCCTCTTGATCAGTCCCCTCCCCCTGGCTTTGGCCCTTTTGTTCCCAGCATGCTCCTCAGCCCTTGATGGCTACCCCCAAAGAAAACAAATAACAGTATTAAAAAGTAAAATTATTTTGTTATTTGGTCAAATATGTTTACATAAAAAGCTAGAAAGATGAGAATATTCTAAACTAGAATGTTGGCAATTGGAGACTAGAAATCAAGAAAAGTAAGGAGGATACTTAGGAGGTAGAAGAGGCACCTCCTGGTGCGCACTTAATCGGGGGGCCAAGCAGAAAGAATGACAGCCAGAATTTTTTTTGGTAGCAAACATTCACCAAGAAAGAATCTACAGGAAGGAGAGATGGCTTGGAATGGGATTGGGTGGGAAATGGTTAGGTCAGTTTACTTATCCAGAGTCCTAGACACATAAGAGGAATTGTCCAGCAGGGAGTTGATGTTTGCCTAGAGCAGAGGAGAAAGTCTAGGAGTCATTGATCATAGATGAGTTTTCCCAGTTCTTGAATGAATGACTGAATGAGGAAAGTAGAGAACAGTAAATGTAATAACATCTGAGGCAGAGGGAAAGGAAAGTTTCCATATATAGCCCATACACTTTCTCCATCATGGGTCTACTTTGGGCCTTCATTCTAGACTAATGAAGAACAAGTTATCGTCATTTCCTTAGCCTATAACCAGAGAAAGGTAAGAAAGAGCAATATCAAGTCATTTTCCCTCCTACATTAATGGTCCTAAGAAAAATCATCTAAGGGTGATCTGACAGTAACAGATCTGCCATTTTTTATTTCAGTAGAGTTGATTTGGCTGACCTGCCCTTTCTTCCATCTCATATTTCTCTCAAAGCTTTTCACTCAGTTGAAGAGAATCCTCCTAAAGCTAAAAGAGAAAGAGTTATCCTACAGGGTGTAAAGGGGTAACTATTTTCCCCACCAGAATCTCCAAACAAGATCACTGAAAACAGAGAATATTCTCAGAACTGAGAGAGGAAATACAAGTAACTCTATTATTAAGAGATCTCTGCTTTTTTGCCACTTGTTTCTGGGACCACCTCTGCAATCTTATCCTTACACTTTCAAAGCTATTTCCAATTTCAGGGCCATATCCCTCATTCCGTATTTTTTAAATTCCTTAATAATAAATAATGTGGGGCTGCCCGGTGGCGCAGCGGTTTAGTCCGCGCTTTGGCAGCCAGGGGTTCGTGGGTTCGGATCCCGGGCGCCCGCCGACACACTGCTTGTCAGCTTTGCCATGGCGGCGTCCCATATAAAGTGGGACGGAAGATGGGCACAGATGTTAGCCCAGGGCCAGTCTTCCTCAGCAAAAAGAGGAGGATTGGCAACAGATGTTAGCTCAGGGCTGGTCTTCCTCACCAAAAAAAAATTAATAATAATAAATAAATAATGTAACACACAGGTCAGATTTATAAAGCACTCAAACTACTTTACTAGAAGTGTGAATATTTCTTG
Organism: Tapirus indicus; assembly: GCA_031878705.1. Lineage (NCBI taxonomy): Eukaryota > Metazoa > Chordata > Mammalia > Perissodactyla > Tapiridae > Tapirus > Tapirus indicus. The sequence goes on along the minus strand of CM062917.1, from coordinate 140,699,220 downwards.
AGAAAATCTATACTAGTTGGCAATCATAGTAACAAATTATAATTGCCTGTACTAACTTACCTGGTCTAGGAAATATTAAAGAATTTCCTCAATTCATTATTTCTCTCTGCACTTGTGAATTTATATCTTTCTGGCCAAGGTCCTCTCAGAACAGCTCTCAGGAGAATTTAATTTCACCTCACCCTTAAATCCACGGGCTTTCTGAACCTGCCTTGAGTAGACTGAGCTCTCTCTTTTTCTGCTTATCAGTTAAGATGCTTTGGCTGTGTATATTAGAAAACGCAACTGAAATGGCCTCAGTAATGCTGAAAATATATTATCTCGCATAACAAGAAGTTTCCAAGTAGGACAGCTCCTGGACTAATCTAGCAACTCATCAATCGTGTTCTTTCCATCTTCACATCTTCACTCCAATTGTCTCAGAGTCTTGGCTTTGCTCCTCAGGCAAATTTCCCTTTGGAAGCAAGATGGCTGCCACAGTTCCAAGTACTGTATACAGATATGACTGCATCCAGTCTGTGTGCAAGACTCTCCTCCAAGATCTGACTGTCGCAGGCTAGCCTAACACAGCTACTGCATTGGACGGAATAAAGAACACTACAAACAATCCCAAAGGAAAGAAATTATCTAGGTAAGACCCAAGACAGGGAGATCCTAGAAAAAGAGCTTTCCATGTGGGTGCAAGGTCTACAGAGTGCTTAGCTTTTTCCACTGAATACTCCACCCCAAACACTTTGGGATTTGTCTCTGATTTCCATCTCACAACTTGAGCAATACTGGAAGTCTTTTTTCTCCCTTACAGGAGTCAGTTGTCAGAATGCCAAAGGAAGAAAGAAGAAAGGAGGGTGGAAAGAGAGAGATAGCCTGCTGTTCCCCTAGGTCAGAGCTTCAAAACTCAGGGATCTCAGTGAAAACACATATTTGGAGGACTAACCTCCAAAATTTCTCATGCTGCTGCAAATGGCTAAAGGACCATAAATTGAAAAACAGTGCCTCTAGTGGTTACAATACATTGCTGATACTTGTAGATGTGCACTAAGAGTTTAGAATAGTGTGAACTAGGTTGTTTTGGGTTTAAGGAAGAAGCAGAACTTGAGCTTGGATTTAAAGAGTGAGAGAGAGCAAGGCAGACTATTCCTCTTAATGTAGGAAACAAGGTTCTCATGCAGCAGAAACCTACACATGTAAGGTCCTGTTTCCAGCCCAGCAGCCTCTCATAGAAGAATAAGATGGTGAGAGCAGGAACTAATGTGGATGCAGTAGACACGAAAAGAATGGGATGATTTGAAGGTATATTCTTAAAGTAACAATTTAAAGTCTTACTGAGAAATTACATTTATGGGAGGAGGAGAGAGAAGAATCAAACGAGATCATAGGAAAATAATGCTATTACCAACAAAAGTATGGATAGGAAGTTTAAACTAGAGACATGAGGCAAGAGAAGTAGGCAGGAACCTGGTTCTACGTGACCTTACAGGCCATGTTAACAATTTGGGACTTTAATTTAAAAGTAAAGGTAACCCTGAAGAGTTCTAAACAAGAGAGTGATGTGATCAGATTTGTGTTAAAGGTAACTCGGCTTGCTCCACATGGAATGCACTAGAAGCCAACAGACTGAAGGCAGGGAGAACTTTGAGTTTTTTGCATTTGTAGTAATCCATCCAAAAGGCTATGATCCTCTGAATATCGGTAATTGAAGTGGGGCTGGAGCTATTTGAACAGATTTGAGAGATATTTAGGAGGTAAATTTAAATGAGGATTGGTGATAGGACAGGATAGGAAAAGAGGAGAAAAGGGTTAAAGATCATGACAAGACTTTTGGGTTGGCCTTTTGTTAAGTAGAGAACTTAAAAGAAAGAGAGATCACATGAGTAGGGATAGTGGCGGAGGATGAATTCATTCTTGGATGTGTTATTTGAGGTGACAGTGGAGCATCCAAGTGGGATGGATGTATGTGTCTGGAATTCAGCCTGAGGTGGGAGCTGTGTGAAACTTAGGATTTAGAGAAAGCCAGGCCTGGCTGGAAGTCTGGTGGGACAGCCCCAAAGAGATACATGAGGCCTTCTGGAAAGTCAGTCTAAGGTAAAGAGAGTTACACAACTTTGATTCAAGAACTGATCCAAAAAGGAGAGATGAAGTTGGAGCACTGCACAGTTTATAAATCAGATTATCCTCTGGTTCATCCTCTTAGGAACCCCCCCTGTGTTCTTGGGTAGAAAGCCTTTAAAAAACAGAATGAATGGAAACTAAATGTGCTTCCCCCCAGTGGACACTGAAAGCAGAAGGCATTAGTAGCAGTAGGGCACCAGAAGCACAACTGATATTCTCTGTGATGAAAGTACATCAGCCTCAATGGTGGTGCTTTTAGGATTCTCTGCACTAGAGAACAGTGCCCTGGATCTGAATTACCAGGAAAATTGGTGGTAATTTTCCAATTACCAATGGAAATTGTATTCCAATGGTGGTGTGTATTCCTGTGGTGGTGTCTTTAATGGGCATTGGTGGATAGTGACCATTTTGATGATTATCACCCAAAGGGGCTTAGAAACACATCCCACTAGTGCCAATTTGTGTAAATAAAAGAGGGTCTTATTGGGGGAAAACTTACAAACAGCAAACTAGCAGAGTACAAACGATCCCCTCAGGCATCAAGGTCCCATATAGAGCTGTACTTAGGCCACACATTATGGGATGAACACCATGAGAAAGACTCCTTGAGGGGCCCATTCCCAGTAATGCACTACATAGCTACAGGAGCAGGACATAGCTAGACCAGTATGTTATAACAGAAGTTTTCTGAGGCAAAAAAAGGGCTTATTAGAAAAAGAAAGTCTCTGGAATTCAGTAGCTGGTTTCAGCCTGTTTATCAATTGAGCTAACTCAGACCTGCTGAGCCAGCTCTTTTCTAGGCTATTAGAAGGGGAGAGGAAATGAGCCTCCAGTGCTGTCCAGATCCATCTCTCCTAATGATAGTCTATGAAAGATACACTTGCCACTGCAAACCTTAGTTTAAAGGTGAGAAAATAATTGGTGCCACACGCAGACCAGCTGTAAGAGGACAGGAACAATCCCTTAGGAGAGTGTAGACTTCAAACATTTCCACTTGAGAAGGACTTAGATGCATTGTCAATGCTTTAGAAAATCCTAGAACTACCTGGAAAAAAAACATGAGGTAGATTGGTTATGTATTTTTTTAAAAAAGCATGTAGGAGAAGAGTCAGAGAAATATTCTTTTGTGTCTCAGAAACATGTAGCCTAGGGAAAATGGATTATCTGTAAACATACATAGATTGTATAACAAAGACCTTAGTTGCTCCAACAAAATGGATTACAGACATACACACACACATACACACACAGAGACACACACGCCAAGGAAAAAATTAATCATTCTAGAGCCAGCCCTGATGGTCTAGTGGTTAAAGTTCGGTGCTCTCACTGCTTCAGCAGCCCAGGTTCATTTCCCGGTCGCAGGACTACACCACCATTGGTCACCATGCTGTGGTGGCGGCTCACATAGAAGAACTAGAATTTACAACTACGATATACAATCATGCACTGGGGGGCTTTGGGGAGAAAAAAAAAGAGGAAGATTGGCAACAGATGTTAGCTCAGAGCGAATTCTTCTCTGCAAAAAAAAAAAAAAAAAAAATTAATCATCCTATGGTCCCTCTACAACATGTCAGTAAATGTAAATCTGACACCATTTTGCTTAAAGTAAGCAACAACTTGACCATCAAAAGGGGCCAATATTTTAGTTTTATTTTAAGAAAGAAAATTCAGATACCATGGAAACATTTTTACTGACCTAGTTTTGTTTCTGCATTCATCTGGAGATGAGGAGTAAATATGGAAAACAGAAATCAGAAAGAAGAGATGAGAGAATAATTCACTTCTGTTTCTTTCCATTTTTGTTTTTGTTTTACTCCATGCCAAGGTCTATATCAACATATTTTCTACTTTCCATAAGAGTTAAATTATCTCCAAAGATTAGCAACATACGTCCTTTTACTTATGATCAGTAGAAAAAAGCCCCCAATTTATTTGTGTGTGTATTCTTAAATCCTAAATTCTTTACTAATATTGTAATAGACACCATCAACTGGACTGCCATATGACTCTCCTCTCTTCCTTTTATTAATAAATTACACATAGCGCTTATACAAAGGCCACCTATCTAGACTGCATTTCCCTGGTCTCACTTGCATTTAGCTGTGGCATTGTTACCAAATTCTCACCAAGGGAATGTGAGCAGCAGGAATCTGTGCACTTCCATGGTCCTTCCAGGACCTCCTCTTCCTCTCTTTCCTTTTTCTCCTACTTACTGGCATGTGGGGACAACTGGAGTAGCCACCTTCTAGAGATGGAAGCCATATGTTGAAGAGGACAAAGATGAATATCCCCTCTGTCCTTGGGGGACTTCATGGAGCAGAGGAGCTCCATAAAAAAGAATCAAACGTCTATTTTATTTAAGCTTTCATCTTCAGGCCTCTGTTATAGCAACTTAACTTGTAGCCTAACTACAAATATCAAATTATAGACAATTGCCAACCTGTTGTATAATGCTGTGTCAGGAGAGGTACACAGTTCTGAAGTCTTTAGCATGTATTTTTCATCTCATTTTATTCCTACATCTCTTTATGTCCACTTTGCTGTTCAAAATTTCAATTTCTTCTCAGATATCTAGTTTTTTGTGTGCGTGTGTGAGGAAGACTAGCCCTAGGCTAACATCCATTGCTAATCCTCTTCTTTTTTGCTGAGGGTGACTGGCCCTGGGCTAACATCCACGCCCATCTTCCTCTATTTTATATGGGACGCCGCCACCAGATGGCTTGACAAGTGGTGCATCTGTCCGTGCCCGGGATCCGAACCTGCGAAACCCCGGGCTGCCAAAGTTGAGTGCGAGAACTTAACTGCTACGCCACCAGGCTGGCCCCTCTAGTTTTGTTTTTTTTTTTTTTAATACATAGATCTGGCTGACATATATTTTAGTTCACCAGGTGTTAATATATGTTTCTATTTTTTTGCTAACACTATATTTTTCAAGCCACTTCACTTACAGAAATAAGCTCTGAAGACACCAAATATTACTCATTGCATTAAATCTATTTCTCCTAGAGGACAAAATGATTGCGCTAAATTAAATCTTTGTCTTTCTAGTGATAGTCAGTGATTCCCATTATGACAAGGCTGTGTTGACTATCATTAAAAAGAAATGTCTCAGTACACAGACTTCTAGTTTTGGCTAGTTTGGTAGAAATAAAAGTAATGCAGTTTTTGCAATGAAACTGTCTAAGACTCTAAGGAATGTTATATAACAATTTCCCTGTGCAAAGGCATGATTAGTTAGTGTGCTCTATTTCACCACCTCCCTTTGTATTTTACTAAGGGTTTTTTCCTCCTCCAGCATATGGTTAGAAAAGTATTATATTTGCTGCAGCTTTAGAGAATATTTGCTGTCTTTAAATTTTGAAGAGTTATGGATCATATTCCTTTGCTTTGGAAAAACCCATTGAGAAGTTACCTGTTTATCTAGTGAGATTTAGGGGCACAAAAACTTGCACTGCCTTTAAAATATCTCCTTCTTGTTATAGTAAGCCACACTCTCATTATTAATGCCCCACATTTTTGTTACAGTATCACCTTTAGAAATCACTATTCAAAATGTGATTATGCCATCTTCAATGGAAAATATATAATGTATTAATGTGTTGACAAAGATGGAGTTTTTAGATTACCTACGTGTCATATAGCCAGATGGCATGAGGTTTTGAATCATAAGATAGATACATTTTTACATCAGGGAAAAACAACAACATAGCTGAAAGATCCTATAAGGAATGCTCTAGTGGACATGGAGTCATTCAGGAAACACTGAGATACATAGGCTTGTGAGGACATCTTTTTATTAGCAGAATTTGAATAAGGTCTGGGGGACATAGCAGTAACGTATTTCTGAATACAACCGTTTTACTTATTTTGATGGCTGTATTATGTATATGTAGGAGAAGGAAGGAAGTAGACACTACTCAGGGATGGTAGGGCATCAAGTGCCGACTCATAGGGTTCAGGGAAAAAAGTAAAAGCTCTGTATTAGACTTGCAGCTATTCTGTAAGTTTGTAATTGGTTCAAAATAAGCTTTTTTAAATATTCAAAAATCAACATTGAAAGAAAATCTTGATCTCATCAGTGTTATTTCAATTTATTTGTACTTCTCCGATAATAACTTACTACTTCCTTTATGCGATACAATCTGGCGATGTTGAACTTTGACTCAGCGTTATCACAGAGGTTAAGAGTACAGAATCTATAACTAGATTACTGGAGTTCGCACTCCAGTTCTGCCACTTACTATCTGTGTGATATGGGCAAATTACCTCACCTCTCTCTTCTTCAGTGTCCTCACATAAAAAGTAAGAATAAAGTGAGTTAATATATATAAAGCATCAAAGTATTGACTGGTATCTGTTGATGAATAAGTGTTAGCTATACTTCCAGTGTCAGCTTTGTTACATAAAAGATATTGAGCTGTTCTAAATATACTCCCAATATACTAATAATACAGCAATAGTCATTACAACAATACTAATAATATATTCTAAATCCATGACTAATAATATATTTTTCAGAATAAGTCACAATTTTCAGTTTACCTACGTTAAATATTTGGCTATTTCTCATAGGATTGGTAACTCTATTTTTCCTTTCAGGGTTTTAGAGGTGATATACAACGGATATAGAAAGAGCAACATTTTTCTGGGGATGAATTTGAAAACTGCTTGAAACTTCAAGTTAAGGACTATGAGCGTTAGATAATAACACACTTGGGACAGTACTTCATAGAGGTCATACGAGCCAGCTTAGACTATAAGTGGTTGTCTGGCATCGCACTGTTTTCTGGGAAAGCTGAGTTAATGAAATGCAGTCTCAATTTCTTGGGCTGGTGATTTTTGGTTCATTATCAAAGAAATATAGAAGGTTTCCCGCCCGGAACCCTTATGCCAAGAATTAGATGACCTCCACAAAACAGGCTCAGCAAATTCCCATGATGTCAGTCCACTGGGCAGTTTTCCGAGGCAGCAGTTCATGGCTGTGCCTTTTTAGCAATATTCCCAGAAAGTGGGGAAGAGGTGGGGGGTGGGGGAACAACTATGCCCCCTCTGCCCACAAAATAAATGAATGACACTGAGTCTGTCTAGCACTGCCTTGGACTATTGTCTAAGTAAAGAATCCTAGATAATACATTTTTTCAGTAGAAAGAGGTTTCTCTTTCTTTCTATATCCAGCTTACTGTGATTCAATTATTCAGATCCCAAAGCAGGAGTTGAGTGAGTCAGGTGAAGGGGCCCAGAGCATCATTTCCTGTGAAGGTGTGCCTTGTTAGAACATGGATTAAGCGCAAAAAGAAGCCCTGGGTGAGAGTTGCAGGACTTCATCCTCCACTAAGACCCTGGCTTATTACACACACAGCTCATGGGTTTACCCAGTACCGTCTGTTAACTTGGAAGTTAGCAAAAGATCAACTCACGAGATTGTATAGGAACCCAAATGTGCTTTCATATGGAGAGAGGAGAGGATTTGGGATTTAGTGGATGGTAAGAATATTCTTCTTACAGTAGACTATTGCTATTTCAATTTCTCTCTGTACTCACCTCTGTTAAGCTCTTTGTCAAAATATCTCCCACTTAGACTGTGGGAGTTAAGGTTAATGTTTATTTCTAATACTTTAAGGTTAATGTTTATTTCTAACGCTGTATATCTAGAACACTTTACAGACAGTGACTGACACACTGTTGCACACAAGACAATTTTTTATTTCATTCATTAATTCTGGTAAGTGGGGCACTTGGTCATCAGCCAAAAAAGTTTTTGTTTCTTTCCTGCTCTCTAGGAGTATTGGCCCTCTTCTGATCTTCCTAGAAATGTTACCATTTGATTCATCAAAGACCTGCTCTAAACCATACCTGCCCCTGAGGCTTTCTCTCAAAGCAAAAGGACCAGATTAGAGAGTCACTGAGTCAAATGTTGGCAGTGTCTATCTAACCATTGTCCACCAGAGGTGGTCATAGCCAAAGGAGCCCAAGCATTTTTGTATCATTTCTAAGACCATCTCTACTGTGGAGATAAATGCACTAGACTACCTGCCCCTGATTCTGTTGAAAATTCTCTTCACCTAGCTAGCTTCCATTGCTTTGATTCTATATTCTCTAAGCAATCTTTAAATTATTATTTCACTTCCCATATAATTCTTCCTACAAGAAAAGAATGTTTGCCATACACAATTCAATTTTTGTATCCCTATATTAGTTATTTCTCCCCCAAATCAACAAATTAATATTCAGGTTTTATATATTGGTTCTGAAGTTTAATATGGGTTTGTCTTTGAGATATGGGCAGGAGTGCTAAATAAAGGCAAGTTTCTGAGCCTGCAAGGCTGAGAAACAGATCTAGGCTTCAGAAATGAATAGTAGCCACCAAGGAAGGTCTTCCGAGACACGGGCTGGTGGCCCTCCCCAGGTGAATACATATTCCTCAGCTCCTCTGCTTTCCACACACTTGATGCATGTTACAGTATTTCTCTCAATGGCATTAATGATGCTGCACTCTCTACCATTGGCCTCTTGGTCCCAGACATAGATGTAATTACTGGTTTGTCAAAAGTTTTCTATTTGACATCCAGTGGTCACTACACTACAAATGGACATATAAGTGGTCATTTCTACAGTCACCATTCAAGACCACTGCACAGATCATCCAATCATTCCAGCTACACTCACTGTCCATACACAATACTGTGCAATCACTCTGGGGTGTGAGGAGGACCTTGACAGTGTATATGATTATGCATGGTCTTAACACAGGAAAGATAAGCAGTACACTGCATGGCTGACTCATTCATTTTACTCATTGTAGTATCAATGAGATAGATTACTCAGTAGAAAAGCACATGAGCTTTTTCAGATGATCAGGATGCCCTTATGGGAATGTAATTGGTTCAATTCCTTGTTATCATTCTACTTTGTCTTAGCCTTAGTTTCAACAACATCAATCAAACTTACTCTTATTTATGCTTTACCAAATTTATTATTTATCCTCATGGCAAGTAGGTGAGGCAGGTAAGGTAGATGATATTATTCTTATTCGATTGATAAGGAAAGAAGCTTAGAAAGGTTAACTGAGTATACCAAGTGCAACACAGTCAATAGATGATAGAGCTGGAATTTGAAACCAGATCTAATGATCTATGAAAATATGAGTCATGTATTAGTTTAAACTTTAGAATAGTGGTTCTTGCACTTTAGTGCATGGACTTAAGTTGGGACCCTGACTAGATACTGAACTAGTCCAAGCTGTTTGTTCCTTCCTTCCCAAACAACCATGGTGAAACAACAGTTAGAAACAAAGCAGAAAATAAAGAGGGAAACATGAATCTGAAAATCTAACCAAAACCTGTAATAAACTTTTGGGGAAACCAATGTGCTTGAGTTGAGGGGGTATAGACATAACAACAGTAAGATTGGTTGGATAAGAGCTTTTAAACTACCTGAATTCAACAGAAAAGAATTTTTAAAAACAAAAGAGAAAAAGAAAGCTAGGAGATATAGAGGACAGAAATGGAAATATCAAAATTGGCATAGCAGACGTTACAGGAAAAAAGGAAAAGAATAAGGCAAGAAGGAAATATGTGGAGAAATAATGAAGATAAACTTTGCCAAATTAAAGAGAGAAGACTTGAAACTGACAGGCCCGGGGCCACCCGGTGGTGCAGCGGTTTCGTCCGCGCTTGGCAGCCCGAGGTTCGTGGGTTCGGATCCCGGGCGCCCGCCGACGCACTGCCTGTCAGCCATGCCGTGGCGGCGTCCCATATAAAGTAGAGGAGGATGGGCACGGATGTTAGCTCAGGGCCGGTCTTCCTCAGCAAAAAGAGGAGGATTGGCAACAGATGTTAGCTCAGGGCTGGTCTTCCTCACACACACACACAAAAACTGACAGGCCCTAAAGAAAAACAGGAGAAATAAGAAAAATCCCACACCCAGACACATGAAATTTCAAAACATGAAAGAAAATCTGAAAGTTTCTGAGAGAATGGACAGAAAAATTCCTAGAAGGCGATTGGCTGGATCAAATCATACATGCAGTTGTAATATTAGTTGATATGGCCATGTTATTCTCCAGGGAATTGCACCAATTTATACTCCCACCAAGCAAGTAGGTTTCCCTGCAGCTTAGCCAACACAATGCGTTATCAGGCTTGGAATTTTTGACATTTTGATAAATGGCATTTCAGTGTGTTTTTAATTTACAATGATCTCATTATGAGTGAAGTTTTACATATTTCCACATGTTTAAAAGCCACTGTATACCCTTTAATATGAACTATCTATTCACATCTTTCATTCACTTTGTCATTGGTATTTTGCTCTACATATTTTTCCCATTTTGTCATTTCTCTTTTGACTTCACTTATGGGCAGAAATTTCTGATCCTTACATGAATAAATTTGTCTATCTTAATTTTTTAAGAAATTAATAATTTCTGAATTTTTGATATTTGTAAGAAGGGTCTTCCCAGCCCAAGGTTAGAGTTCCTGGGCAGTTAAAAAAAAAAACAAAAACCCAACAAATTCCTAAGCACCTACGCTGGAATTTCCGGTTCTGTAATTCTGGCGTAGGGCCCAAACTGCTTTAGAAATTTCTGCTGTAGCCTAACATACTGTCATGTTAGATACTTAGCAAGTGATTAATGGTGACAGTCAACCTAAATTTCACTTGAGATTACACTCACTGCAGGTATAGCTCTGATTCTCAAAACTATTAATACCCAAAAAGTAAAGTTGTGATCACTTTAAGTACTTAAAACATTCACAAAAGCATAATGTCAAAAGTTGTGGAAGTAAGTGAATAAGTCTCCTTCCCAGGGCCCCATTGCAAGGATACCTCTTACCTCCATTGTAGTCACTACTTTTTCTAGATCCTAGGCCACTGACCACAGATGGGTTGATAGTGCAACTCAAGTTGCACAGAAGAAGGATAGAGGCCGGCAGTTCTAGAAAGAAAGAGTTTCTTCTTTCGTTGTCCCCTATTATTCTGTTCTCCAGACTCAAAATTATCTCCCTTACATTTATTCCATCAATTAAAGATTCACTGATACATTTGGCATAGCAAGCTCCTTTCTCTCTCCCTCTCATTCTATTGGGTCGTTAGCCATCATTTAGTTCAGTGGTTCAACCCTGGCTTTGCAAAAAAGTCACTTAGGGAGGTTTATAAAACTCCCAATGCCTGAGCCTCAAGCCAAGGCATTTAAATCAGAATCTCTGAAGGTGCAGCCCAACATATTATAAAATCTCCCCAGGTGATTCTAATATGCAGCCAGGATTGAGAACAGCTGACAGTTCAATCCCCCTCATCTAGTGAACCAATTAACAACCCATGCACAGTGAAGGGCAAGCTTAAGGATGTAACAAGAATTTTGATAAACCTTGAGAAGTGCTTTTGGAGAATGACACATTCTGAGGACACCATTTCTAGATAGAGTGTTGCAGTAAAGAATTTGTTTCCCTAGACAGCAGCATGAAGAATGGGAAAATTTGACAGTTTGCTTTATTATTTCAGAATGCCCTGAAAATTGCTTTCTATCTCTCATTTCTTATCACTCTAAAGGAAAGCGTAAAAATTACAAATAATCTCCGTTTCTCTCTCTTATTATTTCACAGTCCCCCCTCCCTACCAAAAATACACACATCTTTTTGTTTCCTATATAGCCTACTTTCCAGACATGCAGTATCAGATATTCAGCAGCACAGAAATTGAGAATTTTTTTTTTCAATCAGTCGAATGCATTTTCCTAATATTTAAAGACATTCGTCATGTTGGAGCAATTTCCCCCTCACTTCCTGCATGTTTAAATGTGAATGAATGGGCTAATGTGTAACTTGTATTCCATCTCTGCATACTGGCTACTGCTATTTATAGCTAATCTTTTAGACAATAACCACTGTTCCCAAACCTAACAATCCTGTTCTGTTTACTACAGTCTTTTCCACATCAGATGCATACGACCCGAAAATAAAATTTCCTTAATTCTAGTCATTTCCCCCATTTTCTCTATTTTGCCATTAAGTCTTTCTTTTCTCTGTTCTCCCACAAAGTAATTTTGCTCGTATTCCTACTCACCAATTCCAAATAATTAAAGTACATCTTTTTAAAATAAATTTTATCTACACAGATTGAAAATATGATTGTTAATGACAGCATTACTTTGGTTATTGCAAAAAAAGGAAATAGATACCCCCTACATTTTTGGCCAAGTGTACATTGAACCCATTCTCCTTTAATTCTATATTTTCATTTTGTATCACAATAATAATAAATTCCTATTTAATGTGCATGTAATACATTTCATATTGCAGCTGTGAGTACAATAATTTAAGATAAGAAGCTTACCTGAAAGCCAAGCTCTATTGATACCAGAAGGACATACAATTAAATAGCTGTGGGTATAAAATAACCTGATTGTTTACACCATAAAAATGTTCATATTTTTAAAAATATAGACAACTAAACTAGAAAACAGAATTAAAAGAGAGCCTATGAAATTAACCACTTTTTAAAACTTTATTTCACTTATATAAAATGTGATTGTAAACTCACCGTGATTAAAAGCTTAAAGAAGTTGAACTAGTACTAATGAAATGACCAAATGTTTCTTTTACCATTAAAGATCATTTGAGAATTTGGGGGAATTTTGATTTGCTGGTAACTAGCAGTAGAACATAATTTCTTCACTAAAAAGCAAGCAGAGTTATACAAATTAATTGAGAGTTTTAAAAATGTTTTAAAAATATGGAAATAATTTGCTAATATTTTCTCAAACTGTAGAATGTTGTTCTACATTTACAACCAATATTTAATATATTTAAACATGAAGACTTCCTGCTCACCACATCCTTTTGCTTTTAACAGCAATATGTGGCAAAAAATGAAATTAATTATTATGGATCATTTTTCTTGAGTTTTTTTCAGCCCGTTTTGTCTTTCACCTGGTTTTATGTTCTATTTTCCATGTCATTTTCCAAATGAGAAATGTCAGCTCTGTTTTAGCTTTAACAGTGTGTGGCTCTCAGATAGCATTTAGGGTTAATTGGAATTTTCTGTCTGGTTACATTCTAAAAATTAAAGAGCCAGTTTATCAATAAACCATTGTTATCACTTCCATTTCTGCTGTTCCTCAAATTCAGTCTGGGAGTCTGACTTTTATCTTTCGTGAGAGTGATTGCCAAGTATAAAATTCTTAACTATGGTAATTTTCTGGGACACGATTTTGTTTTTTTAATGAGAAAAGTACGGCATCTTTAAATGTTTTATGGCACTTTTCAAAATAAATATTATGAGACTACAAAAATTAAATTAAAAAGTTTCCATGATATAATTAAATTACCATACTAGAAATGTGTTTTTTGTCCTTGATTTAATGTCTGTATCTATGGCTGAGGTAAAGAATCAACTGAATTTAACAAGAATGGAATTTAACAGGAAAGTGTCATGTTTTCTGCCTATATTTTTACAAATATTTAACAAGAATTGCACAGTACAACTTCTGGGAAAAAAAACTTAGAAGTTGTGTTAGACAGAAAGCTTAGCGCAAGTCAACGGTAGCCACGAAAAAGTAAATATGTTATTTTACTACATTAATAGAATAGTATCTAAATAATCCACTTTTCTCTTTATTGGTTGGGTTACACATGATGTATTCTGTTTAATCTAGTTATCACAATTTATGTTTTTTAAAAAGATACAGGCCAGGGTTCTTATACAGGCCAGGGTCTTCCATGGAACATATTTTATCAATAGCTACTGAGGGAAAAAGAGGTTCTATGGTCAACCACTGGATTAAATAGATTTCTTTGCTGTAGAACTTCCCAATGCTTTTAATATGCTAAGGACATTTTCCCTCTATGAGAGAATACAGTATGTATTTTTCTTTAAATAATTGTCAGTAGAATTCTTAAAGTATCTATTAACATCTAGAAAAAATAACTTGAGGAGTAAACAGTTGAGAAAATGCTGATATGGGCTCTTGGAACTTGATTGAAGAACAACCAGGAAAGCATTCCTCCATTCCTGGCCTGACCTTCTCATCCCACTGGTCACTCTCCTCTGGTCTCTCTGTGTGACCTAGATGCTGTCTTGGAGTTTGGCTTACATTCAGATTAAAAGAAAACTATATTTCTTGTCTTATGAAATATCTGAAGCAGACACAAGAGCAGATTTGCTTTCTACAAATTTAAAAGTTTTATGATTAAAGGTCAAAACAGGGATATTGGAATGGATGCAAACTGTTGAAGTGACATATTTACATTTTAATATTTTTCATTAATGTGGAAAGCTTCTATTATTGTATAGAGATGGAATTTGTTATTGGATATCTCATAGCTTCAGGTCTATATGAATGAGAAGGTTTGGGTCAAATTTTCTTTGGCAGCATGCAGCACAGCAGAATACCATCATTAGCAAATGCAAAACGAGTCGGCAGGTGCCAGATAATCTTTCAATTAGCAAAGTACGTATAGGTAACAAAAAAGATAAAAAAGTAGGTTCCAGGGCTATAGAACACCCCCAAATTCAGCCAATCCTCTCATTTATCTGATGATTGAATTCCTTCTAGCCATGGTTTGGTAGCTAGGGAGATGATAGCCCCCGCAGTGGTAGTCTCCAAGCAGCGGCTGAAGGGCTAAGACAGAAGTACAAGACATTGTGTGGGACACTGAATTAAGTGACCTTCACAATCTCCTCTTCTCTAAAATATTATAATTCTGATGTGAAGGATTAGAACTAATCCAAAATATAAAACATAATGCAACTTAATGTATTGCATTTAAATAATCTTATGGTGATCTGTGTAAGACAATTGCTGGCATTACTGCATCATTTTTTTAAAAAAAGAAGCTGTTTATAAGACTGTCATTCTGTTCACGCTGCCTACACACACCACAGAGAGGAAATGGAGAAGACTTCACTCTTGACAAACGTCCTAAAAAATCAATAGGGAATATATTTTACCTTTCACTGTTTCCTAAGATCTGATCAATGTCTGGTCTGCTGAGGGCACCTGTAACGTTGAGAGATTCTTGCCTGAAGTCGACACCACTTTCAACTTAGCCAGTTGGCCAATCTTTCGTTAACTCCTTCCCTCCCATCTTTCATTTCTCAGATATTGTCAATAATTTTGCAGAGTGCTTGGGATTTCCACTTATACTGGAAAAGTGTGAACAATAGAACCTTCAATAAGTTTGAGGAATCTAGAGTAGAGAGAATGTGTGCCTTATGCAACAGGATATTAAAATGGTTTCAGTGTTAGCTGAGACACTAATTTAACAAATACCGTATTTCAAAGTGAAGTGCAAGGTTATGCTATAGGAATTCCAAAGGAGGAGTTCTAAAAGTCATTAAGTGACTTAACCCTCACCCTTTATCAAGGTTGTATAAAAAATTAGAAGGCTCTGGATATTGACAGAGATGTTAGTGTGTTTTGAGTCTTTTCCTGCTCCCCAAGTAGGGAGAGGTGAGGGTGCTTCCCCTTCAACCTCAAGTCAGTAAAGAGGGGCTTTAGGAGATTTCTCAAAGCCTTGATACGTGTCCTTTGTTGAGAAGATACACTGGATGTTGAGAAGACACTTCCGCATGAGAAATATAAAGGGGCAAAATTATGGTTGGCTTGTTGCCCTGGTGTCCAAGCAAAACATAGTTGTGTTAAGGACAACCGGCTTCCCACAGTTTGTTCCTGGAAAAAAAAAAAGTTGCCACTCACACCCTGGCTAAATACAAGAGGAATCTGGCTTGGGATAGTCTTAGGCCCTTGTCCCAGAGGCCTCTCAGACAGATGGACAGTTCAATCAGAGAGAAAATCAAGGTATCATTGGATGCCTAGGGCTGAGGGAGACAAAAGAAACCAGCCAAATAAAGACAGACCCTTTAGAGGAAATGCAGGAGAGAGGCTCCCTAGAGATGGGCTAGGGTGGGGGCCTTGGGAAAGCCGTGAAAGCCCACCTCACCCGAACCCCCTGACCGACAACTGAGGTTTCAATCCCAAAGAGAACCCCGCCAGCTTGCAATAGTGTTAATCACGTAAGCACTTACCTGCTCCTTTTTTCTCTGCCTCTTCCATTTGCTCCGACTCTGGAGGGATCAGACATCATGGTGTGGTAGTTGGAGAAGGAGGCAGAGAAGCACAGATCTACCTTAGGAAGCTGAGGAAGTTGAAAAATCTTAACTTAGAATGGATATTAAAATTATGATCATTACACTGTCCTGAAAACATTATGTACTAACTAGAGAAGCTTTTTATTACCTGAAAGTAAATAAGAAAATAATATTTCTTCATGATTATGTGCCTTCATCTGTGCATGTTCAATAAAATGGCTATGTTTATCTCCTCAGATGCTGCCCAGGGCAGCAGAAGGATTCCAGAGGTCTCCAAACCATGTATGGTATAGCATCAGCAGGATATCCATGGTGTAAGCAGATGGAAGGACATCTGAAAGTGTCCTGTACTCCTCTAGAGGGAAGACCAGGAAAAGCAAGTCAGCAGCAGCAGATACTTGGATGGATAATTGGTAACCAAAAACCAGTTGTCCCCATCTATACCTCTCCTGAGGCCAGGAATTTAGGTATAATCCAGGAAGGCAAGGAGGAGGGGTAACTTGAAATAGACTGAGAAAATCTTGAGTTGACAATTGATGGAGTCTACAGTTAGTGGACTAAGAATTAATCTTTTGCCATCAGCTTGACATAGAAATTAAGTTGAGTAATAGGAAAATTAAGTTACATTTTTGGATCTCAGCTTGAAGCCTGAGAAATTCCTACCCATCACATTCAACATATCTAAACTGAATCCACCATCTTTCTCCACCTTCAAATTCTCTTTTGAATTCGTTATTTTTGTTAGCATCATTGTTTGAGAATTGTGGCTTTCTTTGAATTCGACTAGTCTAAATTTCATATTCAGTCAAACCCCATACCAATACCCCATAATTGCCAATTCTTTTGAAGCCCCAATGAAAATGATTTCCTCTTTGTTCCTATTGGCACCTCTAAAATATAGCTTGTTTTCAAATCAAATCTATGTTACTACTGTAGTTCTTAAAGTGGTCTCTGACTCCACCACAGTCCATTATGCACCTCTGATAACTTTTCTCCAAGACATGCAGTTTTAAAGTTTGACAGCTCCTTCGGGATTCTTAAGCATCCAGTCTTACAGTAACATTCTTGCACTCAGAATGGCTCCCATTACCAATATTGTGCTCAATGTCCTTTCCCACCTTAGATGCCACTATTCCCCTACTCTCTGATCTATTTTGTTTCCATCATACCTCAGAATTGACTTCTCAATTTTTTCCTCTACTTTGCCCCTTATATTCTTTCTTCCCAGAATTGTTTAATGGAAAATTTTACTGAGAAAATAGGATATTTGCACTCAGTCATGAGAAATAATACAGAGGGGTCCCTTGGCAACATTTTGCAAAATTATAGTACAATATCACAACCAGGATACTGATATTTGATACAAGCCACCAATCTTATTCAGATTTCCCAAGTTTTACTTGTTCTTCATTTCATGTGTGTGTATTAAGTTCTATACAATTTTATCATCTGTGTAGATTTGCATGTCCACTGACACAGTCAAGATACTGAACAGTTTCAACACCACAAGGTTCCCTCATGTTGCCCTTTAATAATCCTATTCAACTCTTTCCTCTCCAATCCCCCCACCCCTAACCCCTGGAAACCACTGATCTGTCTTCCATTTCTAAAGTCTTCTCATTTCAAAATGTTCTATAAATGGAATCGTATAGTGTGTAATCTTTTGGGATTGGATTTTTCCACTCAACATAACTCCCTAGAGATTTATCCAAGTTAAGCTTTTTTGTATGTCAATCATACCTCAATGTAGTGATTTTAAAAACAAAATTGTCATTTAGTTCATGTTTGTTGAATGGGTAAATATATAATTTAATGATCAAATATGGATAATGCTCTGCTTTTTTCCAAAATATTTGGTTTAGACACCTTTTAACACCAGTTTTCTAGAATATTTCATGCATCTTGACTTCATGTGAATTGAAAATACTTGAAGAATACACTTTCATCCCCATGACACCTCAATACTTAAACACACCAGGATAAAAACAGACACTTCTGTGGAAAGAATTACTTTGCAGCTCCCACACAAAATCTTGGATGAAACCCAGCTGGCTCATATGTAGCAGAGATAGCACAAGTAGGCAGCAGAGAAGATCTCAGATAAGGAATCCCAAAGTTCACCCTTATAAACCAGGGTTCTCAACCCTAGCTACACAGGAGAATCATTTGGTGAACTGTTCAGAAACATTGATGCTGGGACCCTACAAAAGATCAACAAAATCATAATCTTTGGGGGTGGGTTCATTAAATCCAGGACTGATATTCAGCCAAAATGATTGTTTCCACTTGGCATCCTGAATTCATTATGATTGGGCAGTGCCCAGGTCTTATTAGTTTTTAAAAATTTTGAATACCACTTCTAAGTATATCACACATTACATGATATCCTAGAACTTAATGGATTATTTGACCCTGATTTTGAAATTTGTATCAGAAAATTAAAATAGAATTCTGATGTCTTTGGTAAACAGTAGAACAGGTAACATGAATTGTAAAGTCCCCTTTATAATCCATATAAACGACTCGCTCCAAAAGTCCACTTTCAAATCAGCAGAAATAGTTGAATTTGTAGACAAAGCTCCAACATTTCTTTCTAGTCTCTTTTCATGTATTCATTTGTGAACAAACATTTATGGAGAATTTGTTTGTGCCATCTCACTTCAATACATTCTTCAGTCTAGTCTAACAAAATTCCTTTAAGAAGTTTTGACAGACATTGCTGATTGCCTTCCAATATCCTTCTGCCACTCTTTCTTCCTAATAGAACTTCAGTTTATTTTGGAGTGGCATTATGTCCAACTAAAATATCAATTTCCAAGCCTAGGTGTCCTTGAAGCTAAAGATAGCCATGTAACATAGTCACGGTTAATGATATGGAAAGAGGATACCAGGTAGAAGTCCAGAAAAACTATTGTCTTCTAATAAAATACTGACCAGACTAATCTTGTGTGCACCTTTTTATCCATCGCTTTTCCCCATTATTCTTGCTCTCAATGCAGACAGCATGAACAGGGGTGTAGCAGGCACCTTGTGACCATGGCTTATGTGCTATGGATGATAGAACAGGAAGCTAGAAGAAGCCTGGTTTCTTAAGCACCTTCACTAGACTTAATCTGAATGCCCCCTTCTCTTGTTTATTGAATAAAATAAAGCACTTATTTGTTTAGGATTCTGTTATATGGAACCAAATGCAATTATGACTTGTAGAGGAATTGAAATCACCTAAGACAAGTAGCTTCTGCATAAAATTATGTGAACTCTGCCCAGTTTCCATAAATTTAGTTCCTGAACTAGCTAACTTACTCTTTCTCAGTGATTATCTTCCCTTATCTTTTATCATATCACTGTCTTCCTGCTGTTCACATTCCCACCTTACCCCTATAGCTTTATATATGATATCATTTTTCCTAGTTATCCTTTCATCTTTTCTGTTTGACTATAGACATTTGTTCACAGGACTTAGGATAAAATTCTACATCAACCAAATACTGACATGTTTCCCCAGCAGATCGCACCCAACCATTTTGACACCAGGATTGAGATATCATCCTCTGATTGTAATGAATTGTTTTCTGTTTCACAAACACATTGCATTCTCCCATGTCCACCTCTCTCTGACAAGTTATTCCTTCTGCAGGGACTGAATACTCACCCCTCCCTTATCTGTTTAGCTAATTCCCTGTCTTACTTTAAGTCCTCAAACAGGCTGTCTCCCCCAGTCAAAGCTAAGCGTTTTTTCTTTTGTGCTCTCATGGAGTTTCCTATGTATCTTTAGCTTGGATTGCAATTACTTGTTTACTATCTATCTACCATACCATGAACACCTTGAGGGCGAGAACAGTGTCTCATTAATATTCGTGCTCTCCCCTTCCCATCCAGCACATACTAAGCACTCAATAAATACTTGTTAAATGAATGTTGACTCTCAGTTATCCACACCTAAAGGAAACCAAAATACAGATTAAACTTTCATAAAGTAATATCATTCCAAAGCCCAAGAGCCAAGAAGTAATTCTATTTGTCTCCAGGAGTTTTTAGTAGAGGTCCAAACCTCTTAAACTTTCCCTGAGGCCTGTGTTTATCCATCTTTGATACTTTGAGCATACATTTTAGCCAGAATGAACATACAGCTGTGGATATACACAGACACACAACACATAATCTCTTCCGGTTATAGGAGACAAAATGGTTTTCCTGATAAATGCCTACATTCCCTAATTTTTTCGGGCACTGCCCTAGGTATCTGAGTTTGGGCTCCTCAAGAGGCAGGTCCTGAAGTATGTAGTTTAATTTGGAGGTGTCCCAGGAAGTACTGAAGGGGAGTGAGCAGTGAAACATGGAAGGGGAGGAGTCCGGAAATGGTGCATTATCCAGCAAGTTACCCTGTGGGCATCTGAGGCCCAGTCCTGCTGGGAAACTTTGGAAAACAGTGTGACACCTGACCCAGAATTGCACCCTCAGCTGGAGGAAGCTCAAGTATTTAATCTCCAGCTCCCATCATCATCACCTGAGGGCTGCTTCCAGTGATAATAATGTGTTGGCACTTCTGGCCTGCTCACACCTGGGCGGAGAGAAAGCCCTCAAGTAAAAGTTGCAGGTGTTTGAAGAAAGAAGCCTGGGGCATGAACTGTAAAATTGAGTGCCAAGGGATATGGGTGGGGTAGTGACAGCATCTGCCTTATTAGGTAAACTAGACTATAAATAAAATAGCATGTTCTCTAATCACATTCCAAATGTTCCCAATGATCAAAAGATGTTTTTTATATGTTGTGATTTGGACTCTAGAATAATATTTAAGCAAGGATTTTAACTATTGAAGTAAGGAAATTTAAGTAAAGGATTGATAGAAGTACTATACTGAGCCTACTTCATTGGAACGAAGAAAGGGTGGAGAAAGTTTAGAATGAATAGGAGAGGTCAGTGTAGAGTTGTCATCAAATTCTTGAATGACTGCCATTGTACAGACAGAGCTTTGTGGTCTCAAAGAACAAGGACTGAACATAAATGTAACCAGAGTCTAGATACCTCCAGTTTGGGGGCAGATTGTCCCCCACCCATGTTTCCCACCGGCATTGCCAGATGTATCCCATATGTACTGACACCCCCTAATGCCCAGATTGGGGAGAGTCCTCTCCTCTAGATTCTAATGGTCATCAGAAACACATGCTGGAATAAACACCTCTTAGACCCAGGACAAACATTCCCAGCTGCCACCTACCTACCCATGTGCAGAGGCCAGCTCTTTCCATTACGGTACATTTTCTCTGGAAGTATTATTGCCATGTTCTGCCCATAAGTCTTGATCTGAGCCATTTGAATCCACATTAAAAAAAAAAAAAATTCCCCTATTTTGAATCTCAAAAAGAGGCTGTCGGATATCCTAGACTTCCTTTCTTCCAGAAGGCCACTAAACTTGCTTTGCACCAAACCCTCCTCAGAACATCCACAAGGAAAGAGGAGTGGGAGTGGTGATGGGTTTCTCGTTATCTTCTTTCTCCTGGAACACTTTTTGAAATGGTTATTTCCATCCTGATTATTTGCCTTTCCAAATATGCTTCTAACAAAAAGGAATGACTGCTTGTGTTTCTACCCCTGGAGGGTTTCAAACTGAGATTAGATAACACTTGCCAGGAATGTTCTAGAAATGACTTATACATCAGAGAGGTTGAACCAAATGACTGATAATCTTTCCTTTCAGTTTGGAGATTATATCTTTCTATAAGAATTTTCCAGCTTGTTAAAAACATATTTCTTTGGGGGAATTATCTCTGCCTTAAATTTTATGGGCAATACTTCCATTAGGCCAAAATAGTACTTTTTCCTCACAAGATTTTGTAAAACTAAGCTATCCAGGGGGAAGTGGTGCCTCATTGTCTGAGCTCATTATCTTAGTACTGGCCTCAGCCTTAGCCTCGGAAATACTTGTGTGATTTTGCTGGGGGCTGGCAGATGGGCTGATAGGGAAATGCCCAGCTGCCTGTCGCAGTTCTGATAAAGGAAGCCCGGCCCACACATTCACACAGCAGACTCCTGACAGCAGGGACTGCAGAGCAGTGAACATCGCGTCTGCCTTTCAAACTGCCATGTGCTGTAAACAAGAAAGTGAAATGGAGTGTCACTCAAAATGTTAACCAAAAGCCTGGGTGAAACATATCAAATGCATTAAACTAATTACAGCACACATTTCTTAAAATTAAAGAAAATGAAAGAGACACAGGGGAAGAGAGAGAGAGACTGACAGAGAGACCAAAAGAGAGATAGAGAGAGCAAGAAAGCAACAGACCAAATATCCGTTGTTTTGGAAACAACGGGCTCTGGTGGTTTTTCTGAGTTGGATCCATTTTGTTTCAAGCCCAAGTGTTCACAGATAAAGGCTTCATGTTGCTAATGCCAAGCCTATTCCTGGATCTTAAGAGATAAATTAAAACCATTCAGAGTTTAGGCATGTTGTAGAAAAGCTATGATTTGTGTCTAAATAATACCAAGACGTCTGATACCAGTCTCTATTCCTGGCCTCCAAAGCACATGAATTTTAGTAACTGATGTAAATATTGCTTTGTCCACACTGATCTTAAGTCTCAATGATTTTTTTCTTGTGTATATCTCATTTAAAATTTACTCAACACGTATTCCTGTTACCATTAAAATAATTCGGTGTTACAGCATTGAACATGGGCTGCATTTTCCATTTCACTAACTAACACATTATATTTAAAAGTTGGAAATATTCAACAAAACACATAAGAATTTTTTTTCTCCCCAAAGCCCCAGTACATAGTTGTATATTCTAGTTGTAGGTCCTTCTAGTTCTTTCTCAAACTCCTTCCTTCCTAAACGCTTCCAAAAAATTGAAGAGGAGGGGAAGCCTCCTAACTTATCCTACAAAACCAACATTACCCTGATACCAAAACCAGACAGGGACAACACAAGGAAAGAAAATTGCAGGCCAGTTTCACTGATGAACATCGATCGATGAAAAAATCCTCAACAAAATACTAGCAAATCAAATACAACAATACATTAAAAAGATCATACACCATGATCAGTGGTAGGATTTATTCCAGGGATGCAGGGATGGCTGAACATTCATAAATCAATCAATGTGATACTCCACATTAACAAAATGAAGAATACAAATCACATGATCATCTCAATAGATGCAGAGAAAGCATTCGACAAGACACAGCATCCATTTATGATAAAAACTCTGAATAAAATGGGTATAGAAGGAAAGCACCTCAACATAATAAGAGCTGTATATGACAAATCCACAGCTAATATCATACTCAATGGAGGAAAACTGAAAGCTATACCCTAAGAACAAGAAACAGACAAGGATGACCACTTTCACCACTCTTATTTAACATAATATTGAAAGTCCTAGCTAGAGCAATCAGGCAAGAAAAAGAAATAAAAGGTATCCAAATTGGAAAGGAAGAAGTAAACCTGTCAGTACTTGCACATGAAATTATTTTATATATTAAAAACCCTAAAGAATCCACCAAGAAACAATTAGAAATAATAAATGAGTATAGTAAAGTTGCAGGATAGAAAATCATCATACAAAAATCAGTTGCATTTCTATACACTAACAATGGAGTATCAGAAAGAGAAATTAAGAATACAATCCCATTTACAATCACAACAAAAAGAATAAAATACCTAGGAATAAATTTAACTAAAGAGATAAAAGACCTGTACACTGAAAACAATAAAACATTGTTGAAAGAAAGAGAAGAAGACACAAAGAAATGGAAAGATATTCCATGCTCTTGGATTGTAAGAATTAACATAGTCAAAAGGTCCATACTTCCTAAAGCAATCTACAGATTCAATGCAGTTGCTATCAAAGTTCCAATGGCATTTTTCACAGAAATAGAACAAAGAATCCTAAAATTTATATGGAACAACAAAAACCCTGAATAACCAAAGCAATCCTGAGAAAAAAGAACAAAGCTGGAGGTATCACACTCCCTGACTTCAAAATATAATACAAAGCTGTAGTAAATAACACAGCATGATACTGGCACAAAAACAGACACAGAGGTCAATGGA
Organism: Tapirus indicus; assembly: GCA_031878705.1. Taxonomy (NCBI): domain Eukaryota; kingdom Metazoa; phylum Chordata; class Mammalia; order Perissodactyla; family Tapiridae; genus Tapirus; species Tapirus indicus. The sequence goes on along the minus strand of CM062917.1, from coordinate 140,674,965 downwards.
ACAGAATAAAGAGCCCAGAAATAAACCCACACATCTATGGACAGCTAATTTTCGACAAGGGAGCCAAGAACATACAATGGAGAAAGGAAAGTCTCTTCAATAAATGGTGTTGGGAAAACTGGACAGCCACAAGCAAAGAATGAAAGTATTATCTTACACCATACACAAAAATTAATTCAAAATGGATTAAAGACTTGAATGTAAGACGTGAAATCATGAAACTTCTAGAAGAAAACATAGGCAATACACTCTTTGACATCAGTCTTAGCAGCATATTTTCAAATACCATGTCTGACCAGGCAAGGGAAACAAAAGAAAAAATAAACAAATGGGACTACATCAAACTAAAAAGCTTCTGTACAGCAAAGGAAACCATCAACAAAATGAAAAGACCACCTAATAATTGGGAGAAGATATTTGCAAACCATATATCTGATAAGGGGTTAATATCTAAAATATATAAAGAACTCATACATCTCAACAACAACAACAACAAAAAAACCCAATTAAAAAATGGGCAAAAGATCTGAACAGACATTTTTCCAAAGATATACAAATGGCCAACAAGCACATGAAAAGATGTTCAACATCACTAATTATTAGGGAAATGCAAATCAAAACTTCAATGAGCTATCACCTCACACCTGTCAGAATGACTATAATTAACAAGACAAGAAATAACAAGTGTTGAAGAGGATGTGAAGAAAAGGGAAATCTCATACACTGCTGATGGGAGTGCAAACTGGTGCAGCCACTGTGGAAAACAATATGGAGATTCCTCAAAAAAATTAAGAATAGAACCACCATGTGGTCCATCTATGCCACTGCTGGGTATTTATCCAAAGAACATAAAAACACAAATGCGTAAAAATATATGCACCCCTATGTTCACTGCAGCATTATTCACAATAGCCAAGACTTGGAAGCAACCTAAGTGCCCATCAAGGGATGAATGGATAAAGATGATGTGGCATGTATACACAGTGGAATACTACTCAGTTATAAAAAAAAAAAGATAAAATCTTGACTTTTGCGACAACATGGATGGACCTTGAGGGTATTATGCAAAGTGAAATAACTCAGATCCAGAAAGTCAAATACTGTATGATGTCACTCATAAATAAAAGATAAAAACAACAACAATAACAACAACAAACATAGATACAGAGATTAGATTGGTATTTACCAGAGGGGAAGGGGGAAGGCGGGGAGGGAGGAAGGTGAAGGGAGTGACTGGACACATGTGTATGGTGATGGATGGTAATTAGTCTTTGGGTGTTGAACATGATGTAGTCTACATAGAAATTGAAATACAATGGTGTACACCTGAAATTTATATAATGTTATAAATCAATGTGACCTCGATTTAAAAAAGAAATAAAGGGAAAAAAAGATAGATTGTTGCATGTATCTTTTTGCTGACCCATGCTTTATAAGTTTTTGAAAACTCTGTTCCATTCACAGAGTGTGACATCGTGGAATTCATCTCAAGCCTTGCTGCACTAGAAGTGGCCACCAAGAAAAGACCCACCTTGCTCTACGTGTCATATGGTGAAATGGCATACCCTTGACAGACATCACTGTTGCTTCATCTTAACTACTTATCCTCTCCAAATTGCTTGCAAACAGTGAGTAGTAGTCTAGCTGATTTTTATGCCTGATTTGAGCAGAGAAAACTGCAGGATCATGTCATAGCTGAATTATGTAAATATGGCTTGAGCTAACGGGATTTGCTCACATCTGCCATCTGTTGGCAAAACTGAGTGTCTGAATTTTGAATATGCTGAATTCAATTCGGCAAATGCATATCCCTGCTTTGCCATGCAGCATACTGTCCTAGTCAGTTCAAGGGCTTAAAAATGAGCCACATTCTCTGTCTGTGAATAGACCTTTGTGTGATCACAGATATTATATTCTTGCAGCAGCTTGCTTGTTTTATAGCTTGAACTTTTTTCACATCAGAAAGACTAATGCCTGGCCTTTTCCAGACAGATAAACAGCTCTGTACTTGGAATAAAAATGCAAACCTACCAGCTCAGTAGTTGCCTACCATTCCTCAGGAGGAACCAAGTGGGCCCTGCTTGGACATTCACGGCAAGTTTGGCTCTTGGGAGCTGAAACTAAAAGGGACAAAGTGTTGTGCTCAGAAATATTATACACAGGAGGAGCCTGAAGTTGAATATGAGACAAGACTGAAGCAGAGAGCACCCAAAGTCCATATTCCTTTAAGTCACTCAGTCTTCAAAACCAAAGGTGAGGCTTGGAACCAAATACGATGACAAAGCAGAAGGGTCAGCAGGACTGACACTCAGCGGGTTTGGTGGGCGGGAGAGAGGATGTAGAGAGAGGAGCAGAGGGAAGGAGTCCAAGACAATCCCTGCAGACAGAGCTGCTTTTATTTCCCAGAGGACTTGGGGGTACATGAGTCAGACTGGTTTAAAAGTTCAAGTCCAGGGCAGACAGCAGTAAATGAAAAAAATTATTATTCTTGCATTTATATTGTACCTGAATTATTAAATTTTCCTGAGGCAATTCCAGTACTGTTGAAAACACAGAGGTGCTTTTTGTTTCATTACCTATAGTGTAGAAGCTACAGCACAAATCATTTTTTAAAAAATCTCTCAGGCCACATAAATGAAAGCTGTAAAGCAAATATCTTTGCTGAACAGCAAGATAAAATAGTTATTTCCAAAGTGGAATGTAGCAGCTAAGGTATAACATTTCATATTTCAAAATGATAAAGCAATTTTCTGAAAAAAGTTTTACAGAGCATTTTCCAGTAGTGACCTTCTGGGTCTCCAGGCAAAGCCCATTTACTCATTTTCTCATCCATTCCATGAAATGTTTTGAACTAATGTCAGCTTATCAGCTCCCACTTACAGCAAAATTTTTTGACCTTTGTTTTTAAAATGTGTTTCACATATTTTATCTGACATTTATTCTCTCTCTAGGTGTCAATCTTCTAATCTATTAACATTGAAACTAAAGTTTACTAGTTAAAAAAATAACTGCAATAGCTAAAATTAATGAAATAACAGCTAAAGAAAAAATCCCCGATTATGAAAGAAAAGAACTACAGTGACACTCATTTTAACAAGTTGTTATTTGCATATGTATTCAACAAATGTGTATTGGCATTTACTCTGTGTCAGGCACTGTTCAGGGCCCAGGGAAATCAGCAAGGGACAAAACCTGGAGACAGAGTGGAGGAGGTGGGAAGTTAACAATACATATATAATAACAGTAAATGGTATATAATAATGTAAAGTATATAATTATCCAATAACATAAAGCATTTAATAACGGTAAATGCAGTGAAGGAAAAACAAGAAGCCTAGGGCTAAGTGTTGGAAATGCCACTTTGGGTACAGTTCTCTGGAAAGCAAATCTAGAGCCAGTATTGTATAATGGTTAAGGGCTAGAAATCTAGAGGCAAACAGACCTGGATTTTTAATTCAGACTTGACAATTCATTAGCACTGGGTTCACAGGCGGGTTTATTCTATCCCCCTAAAAATCAGTGCCCTAATCTGTGAAGTGGGACTAATAAGGGAACCTTCTTCAAAGGGCTGTTGTGAGCACTCAGCCCAATGCCCGGCACATGACAATGCTCCATAAGTGTTCATTCTTAGTATCTAAGATTTGAATCTATGATTTGTTCTTTTTTAAAAAAGTATTCATGCTGTGCATCTCTACTAAAATAAGGAAGCTTCTTCAGCTCTCATGGCCCCATGATTGCATCTATGGCTCTAACAAATAAACTTAGATTAGAAGCAAACTGCCTGGAGCTCATCTTATATCCCGCTGCATTTCTCCAGTGGCCAGTGGACCCATGTTATTTCTTGTGAATTAATTTTCCCTGGGGTGCCCCTAAGTCATTTTTACTGACTGTCTCTGCTTTAGCAAAATGAAGTGTATAATTGTTTAACTGCCAGAGGTTATAGTTACCATTTTATTTTCCTATATCACTTCCAGTATGTGGACATTTTTCCTCCCAATTTTCTAACCTATCTTCCATGCTACATCCTACACCCAGTGGGGGTAATTAAATAAGACATGGAAAGAAATAACTGGCTTGCATGTAAAAAGACAGCTCCACACATAAACAGAATTTCCAGTTTGGATTCTTACCAGCATCACCACAGGTAATAGATGTGACCTTTGTGGATTGCTGAAGCTTTTATTTTTTTTTCTGGTTTTGCAGGCAAGAACCTCTGATAATGATGGCAGATTATGGCAGACACAGCCCCTGCCTGTACTCTGCCTGGCCTCACCAGCACCTGGGCACCACATAGCCCAGGAATATTACTCAGCTTGGTTGCGTGCTCCTCAAATCCCTTCCCACACAGCCTGGTTATTCAGATTACCTGGGGGATCACCCAGAAAACTACTTTATCGGAGTAGTTTATGAGAGAGGCGAAGTGACTCAGGCAAGTGATAACTGGTGACAGAACTAGAACTAAAAATCAAGTTCCCTGATTCCCAGGTCTCCACATCCATTCATTTTATGCTCAGCTTCCCTGCTCCGAGTGACTATGACAAACTCACCCCACAAGATCAACAAGCAGGACTATATTAACAGAGAAGGGACTGATTTTTGCATAGATTACAAACTTTTCTGCAAACCAGCCACAAATGCCATCAACACAGGCCATATCTAGCTGTAATATTAATTAAATTTATTCTACTTTCATAAAAAATCGTAGTAATACAAAATAGTAGTCTTAACATTTTGATCAATTTAGCAGATAATGGGATTATGTGTACTGAGTAATAGCGCCAAAGACTATGATGAATCCTATAAAAATCAAACTCTAACAAAGAAATTGGAATGTGTCACTATGCTTTTGGTAATTTTATCATTCCAAAACAAATCACTTACGGGATGAGGTTTTATATAGAGTCCATCTGGTGTTTGAATCCACAACGGTCTTTTTTTAAGATTCACTCACATGTGTGCCTGCATTGCTGCACATCTCTGTCTATCAAGAGAACCCATCGTGAATTCCTGATGATCATTTCAGTCGGGTAAACATATCCAGGGGGCATCCATCATCACTGATAGAAGCAAACCAAGAATTCAAACTCCATGTGCCTCCACACACATACAGCTACTGATAAAATTCATTGTTAAAGATTGTTTGAAAAACATAGGTTAAAAATCTTGTTGTCAGGGCTGGCCCCGTGGCTTAGTGGTCAAGTTCAGTGTGCTCCGCTTTGGTGGCCCAGATTCAGTTCCTGGGTGCAGACCTACACCACTCATCAGCAGCCGTGTGTGGCGTCAACCCACATACAAAATAAAGATTGGCACAGATGTTAGCTCAGGGTAAATCTTCCTCAGCAAAAGAAAGAAAAATAAGTTGTCATTTTTCTTCATTTTGAAATAATGAGTGGCCTTTATTCAAAAGCATGTTAAATAAATATTACCTTATTCCCAAGCAAGAGGATTCTCTGTCCTGGGTCCTGCACTTTAGGTGGTCCTGCATAACACAAAGAGACAGAAAAGTAAATGTAGAAAAGAACACCTGCATGCCACTGTCACTCAGAATCCTTCAGTGCTACAACAGCACAGCCAGTCACTCTATTCTAAATACTTGTTCTAATAACTAACACCACTCAGGCCTCTGAGACACAATTATCTACATTTCTTGCTTTGTATTATAGAAACAAAAGGCAACCACATGTGGGGGCTTTGGAGGCTTGTGGGCTGTGCCAGTGCCAATGCTGGCAATGGACGTTGCTTCAGGGAGGAGAGTGTGAGTGCAAATTGTTAGGTCAGAGAAAAGACAAATTGACCTACTCCTTAGATCCTTCCTCTCAGACAGCATGAATGCAACAATCGTACATAAAGTACAGAGCATCCACTTCTAGGAATATGTTGTAAAGTAAAAATTCAGAATCTGAATTTTTTTTTTTGGTGAGGAAGATTGTCCCTGAGCTAACATCATCCCCATCGTCCTCTATTCTGTACGTGGGTCGATGTCACAGCATGGCTTGATGAACGGTGTATACGTCCATACCCGGGATCTGACCCCCTGAATCCTGGACCGCCAAAGCAGAGAGCTCAAACTTAACCACGACACCACTAGGCTGGCCCCTAGAATCTGACTTTTAAAAAAAATAGATACAAGAATTTTTTAATCAGAGTATCTATTATATTTTTTTAAAAGGAGCAATCTAGGTTTCCAAAAATAAAGGTATGGTTAAACATAAGTATACACCAATATGATGGAATATTGTGAGCAACATCTTTTTAAATTACATTTTTAAGGAATATTTATTGACTTAGGATACTAGTCGGGGGGAAAAAGCAGAATACAAAAAGTATGCTTCGTGTGATCCCAAATTTTAAAAAGTATTTATACATTGTCAAAAGAAAATTTAGAGTGCTTTACTGGATATGAATATTTTATTGAGTAAGAAACAAACTATTTGAAAACAGGACAACTTCAAATCCACAAGTAGTATGAAGTTCAGAGGCACAACATTTTAGGTTGGCTTATAAATTGAAAATGAGGAAGTGGTTTAACCTTCACAATTATTGATTATTACAACAGAGATTTCCAGATGGCAGGGGATTGGTTAAAAGTGGTTGTCTTACACCATTTTAGGAAAATGAGTTTAGTTTAATTTCTGATTATCAGAGGCATTTATAAGAAATAACCTAAGTTAAGAGTTGCTTACGTTTATGAAATAAGCTAGACTAAGTCTTGCTTAGGTAGCTTAAATGGTTTTGTCTGCTTGGGAGATCTTTATGTCTGGTCTCCATTTTTTTCATTTTAACAATATGATAGGAAATACATCAAAAATGCTCATTGTCTATATATGAGTTTGAATGAGTTAGGGTCAATTAATAGTATTCAGTTAACAGCTACTTAAAACAGAAGAATACTGTTAATTTAACAAAAAGTCTGGAGGTAGGCTATAGTAGCATTTTTTCAACAGTTCAACTCATCATCAATGATCAAAATTCTTTCTAGTCTCCTATTATGTTCCTCTTAGCATGTTAGTTTTGGCCTTCAAATTGTTGCCTTATGGTTGCAAAATGGCTGCCACAGCTCCAAGCCTTATGTACTCACAGGACTGCATTCAAATAAGAAAGTAAAATGGATGTAGGCAAAAGAAGCTTTCCCTTAAAATGCAATCTTCTTTTCAGGAAGCAAAATCTTGCCAGAACCCTAAGACTTCTCCTGCATCTCGTAGGCCAGAACTGGGTCACATGCTTAAACATGGGAAGAATAATGATATTGTTCATGCTTATTTTAGACTAATCATGAGTCATCCTCCGAGGCTGGGCATATTGTCACTTGTAACCTGGTTTATTTTGGGTGAAAAAAAATAGAAATGACCATTGGATAGGTGATCAACGATATCTCCCATTAAGAATTATCACTGAATAGCAGAATTATAGCTGATTTTTACTTTTTGCCTCTTTATATATATTTCCAAATTTTATACAATGAGCATGCATTACTTTATAGTAAAAAGGTTTTTTTTTTTTTTCTTAAAGAAAAAGCCCCAAAGCGTTGTAAAGCTCCTAAAGAATTCCTTCAACCTGATGACAAATGCATGAATTTACTGGCTCGAGAGCCCTCAAGGGTCACAAAAACATAATCCAATAAATTTGCAGAAACCTATTATGACTGCACTGCTGTTTATGACCTCAAATCAAATTGACCTGCTCAATATGATTTAGGTCATAGCTAGGGGAAATGATTGTCTTGCTAAATTTAAGGAACAAGAAAAAGGGCACGATAAATCTGAATCTAAACCTAGTCAGGCAAGACCAGTATTTACACCAACAGAGGCCCCCAGTTCGTGTAAATAACTTCTCATCCAGCTGCTTATTCCCTCCTTCCTTGGTGGCTGATATCTCTGGCTTCCAGATTTCCCAGCCAATATAGCCAATTTTTAAGCCTAATAAATATTTTTAAATATAGCCTTAAAGAAAAATGGAAAGAGAAAATCCCAGAAGAGAATTTCACAGCAGTTTTAAAGCAGGGCTCCAATTCAAGCTCCATGATCTGTGCTGCCTTTGGAATAATGGATTTGCTATTACCAACAGCAAGGGGAAGCTACAAAGGCAATTAGGAGCTCATGTTGAAATGATCCATTTAACTTTCTCATTACAATGTCAAATAAAATCAGAAATATGGTAGGATTCATATTTTTAAATTTAGATAACACAGCATACATAAATATTAGCATACATCTTCTGTTACTACTTCCCTGCTCCTTAAATTCATCTGTCTGTTACTACTAAATGAGAATTTTCAGTCATAAATGTGATTGAAAATCAAAATAAGTTACGGCAGTCTAGATTTTAGAAAGACTATTTTACAGTAGGCTATTCTTTCAGAAAGATTAAAAAACTAAAAAAGTTTTGTATTAGCAAATAGTGTTCAATCCAACATTAACATGAGAAAGTAAATGATATATATGTATATAATTAATTAAAAAAATATAAAGTGCTACTCACCAAATTATTTACAGTGGTTATGTCTGGGAAGAGGAGTGGAGTAAAGAGCAATTAACTTTTACTCTATTCTGGTATTATTTGAGTTTTCACAATAAGTATATATTCACGTATGACTTATGTAATTGAAAGTGAATAACATTTTTAAAAGAGAGGGTTGCATGAAGTTATATTTCATTTTCTACAGTTGCATAGCATGTATCTTGTGCCATTCTTTTCAAATTGTGGTAGGTAGCAGGGTGCCAGAGAGCTCTCTAAGACTCAGAATAAACATGGTGGATTTACTCCACAGTTAATCATTTAAAGCCTTATTTTTATGCTAAAGTAAATAAGATGCAAAATTTGCTCAAATTATTAACGTAAAACATGAGATCTCAATCAATGTCATCCTTGCTGTGAGCCACTTAGGGCTCTAGTTTGTAGGAAAACTTGAGAAGCACTAAGTCTAACCTTTCTGTTTTAAAGGCTAAAAGTGAAGTTTGGAGGAGCTTATTGACTTGTCCAAGTCATAAGCTGCTCGTATCCATTGTTAAAGAAAAATTATTCTGACGCGTTAAAAATGGTAAGGAAGAGTTTATGCAAGACTATTCTAATAGGGAGAAAGATTGTGCAAAACTCTGAATACAGCAAAGATAGCTAGGGATTTATAGCCAAAGGGAGAGAGTCAGTAGATGGAAAATTACTAAGAGCGATATCAATGGTAGGGGAATTCTTGCTAAATTGGCTTAGCAGGATTTTTGCTAAAGAAAGACCAAGGTGGAGGCCTAGTCAAGAAGAGGGCTCAGAGAATCCTGACTAAAGTTTGGTCAAGGAGGGAGTCTTTTTCACTGAGGGCTCTGTTTTCTATTTTGTTTTACTCCTTTCTTCCAACAAATATCATCTGCCTGCAAGAGTTTATTCGGCTAATTGACAAAAACAGTCTTTGATAGGGAGAGAAAAATGTAAGATATGGCAAAGTTTAAAATAGTTTCATGGACTTTGGAAGATTTTCTAATAATTAAAACAAACAAAAAAGTGTTCTCTGAGTTCTAATTATTTATAAGAAAACAAAAACATGCTTTCCACGAAATGGTTAAAAAGAATTTTTTGAAATGATTGTCGTTACACATCTGTCAGGAAATTATACAAGTTTTGACCTCAATCCGTCCACTTCCTACCGAAAAAAAAAAACATGAAATGATGCCTCTGCTAAAAATGGTGGAGCTTTGCTTTCATCCCTCCTCTCTCAATTTTAAAAACAAATTCCAAAAGGCCAAAGAAAACATATTATTTTGAAAGTGTAGTTCATTTCTGAAAGATGTTATTATTTCCCTCATCACACAGTATGAGGTTTCATGTGGTAGCCCACATAATTTTTACAGCTAAACATATGGTCCATAGAAAGCCTAGAGACTTAACATCACAGCATCTACTGTGTTACTTAAGTGGGCTGATACTGATTTTCTTATATATCTGGGAAAGTATATGAAAGAGTCTGTATGATTTAAGTATGTTTGGGCACTATTCTTCACAGGAACCAAGTGAAAAGAAGTAAGTTCCTGTAAGGTTTATTATCTTTATGAAGATTTAGTGTTAAAATTCTGATTGCCAATTTGCACCATCATTATGTTTAGTCGTGGAAGGGTTCAATTCTCTCTTTATGCACCTTGGCTTCTGGACATAAGGCGGATACCCATTTTCTTCCCTTGGAAGAGATGTTGGGATTTGAGGTTGGGCCAAGAAAAGCTAGAGAGTCTAGGCAGCACTTACAGATGGAGATAATTAGCATATTAAAAATAGGCCAGCCAGATTTTTTTTTTAAATCAGGAAGTAGAGGGGTAAATACTCTCTCTGGCAAGACTATAGAAGCTGTGCGGACAGAGGAAATGTGATTCAAACTCTGGTATGAGAATGGTATTTTGCTTGAACCAGGTTTCAAAAGACTGGAGCAGGAGTTCCTTTTACTGAAAACCATGGAGTTGGCGGGCTTTATAGGGGCCTCCCTTGAAATTCTGCTCCAAGGCCACTGTTTTGAATTTTGTTTGAAAGTCTTAGAATGGGAGATGCTTGGTTTCAGAAGACTCAGGATAAACATCGTGAACTCTATTGCTTTCTAATGCGTGGTAGCGGAAGTGGCATTTCTGATACCACCTCTCATTGAAAGGGGATTATAGAAGAAGTGGGGAACCATGGCCCTAGAACAAAACTGCTCAGGCCTCCAGGGGCTATTTTGCCAACCCTAAAGCAAAGGCCTGAGGTTGATCTGGATTCAAGCGCTATCAAGGGGGTGTGCTTAATTGCCAGATAATTCACTGTGGTTTCCTGAAGTTCTGATTCACAGAGTCAGCCTTTCAGATCATATGTTCCACCCATTCTCTGAAGTCTACTATTATTCAAAACAGACTTACGGGGTGTCCGTCCTGGAGCAGGGCTTCTCAATGGGTGGTATGGGCACTGATGACTGAATACAGAATTATCCATGTGCGCCAGCGTATTTATAACAACTACTAAACATTAACAATTCCTCAATTCTCATGGCCATCTGGAAGTGTAGTCAGCCATCTCCTGCTGACTCTACTTACCATGGATTTTACAAATACAACATGTTAACAACTGCTATCTTGTAAAGCTTTTTTTTTTTTTTTTTTTATTCTACAGGTAATTAAATACTGCACAAAAATGTAGAAAGAGATTATGGAATTTCCATGAGAAACTAAAAAAATAGAAGGGAAAATTATTAGTCTGGGATAATTTAATTAGTGACCTACTTAGAAGAAGGAGTTAGACCAGAGGACTCTTGCCTTTATTTCAATGGCCCTAACTCTATAGTTAAATTAGCAGCCACTCCTTCTTTTGTCAAGACTGGGTCTTGGCTGCTTCATTAGTGAGCAAAATCAGGATGGGGAAGGGGGGAAGGTGCTGCTTATTTTTAATATGCTTTATTTGACTTTACAAATTGTGCATGTATTTCTAAATTTTCATGAAATTGAAAACTGTAACTTAAAAAATGGGAAATAACAGCAACCAAACAATATAGATGCATATCTTCCTGGAATTGTTTTGGAGCAATTTTTATTCTGGTCCAGTTTCCTAGATGTAAAGTATAGTTCTGCTCAGTCTACCACTCATATTTAAGACATAGTTCTGGGAGTCATGTCAAAAGATATGGGGCTGTTACGGACTGAAATTTTGTGTCCCACCAAAATTCCTATGTAGAAGCCCTAACCCCCAATGTGATGGTGTTTGGAGATGGGCCCTTTGGGAGGTAGTTAGGGCCAGATGAGGACGTGAGAGTGGAGCCCTCATAATGAGATCAATATCCTTATAAGAAAAGACACCAGAGAGCTTACACTCTCTCTCCCCTCACATGTGAGGACACAGTGAGAAGGTGGCCATCTACAAGCCAGGAAGGGAGGCCTCACAAGAATCCAGTCATGCTGGTATCCTGATCTTGAGATTCTAGCTTCCAGATTGTGAGAAAATAAATTTCTGCTGTTTAAGCTACCCAGTCTGTGGTATTTTGTGACAGCAACCCACATTGACTAAGACGGGGCCCCACAGGGTTCTTGGCATTTTTTGTTTGACCAAGAAGTGTATTATAATATTAGCTATCCAAAATATATTTCTTTCAGAAGTATATACATTTTAGCAAGGAAAAACACCAAAGATCTTTAGAAAATCATTATTATCTCAATATCTATTGGATTTCTTGCTTCTTAAATAGCATTTAAAATGACCATCAACATTTAAAAAAAAAAAATACCACAAGGAATACGGCATTCTGCTGTGTTCTTGGCTACATTATGGTGTTTGGTTAAAAGTGCCCCTTAGCAATGGTCAAAATAGCTCTGGCTGGTTAAGGAAAACACGTTCTTGCTTTGTTAGGTGATCCTATGACAAAAAGATAGAAACAATATCTTTACATTTAAGCACGTGTGCCTGTTAATTGTCTTATAGTATAAAGGTTTGTAAAAAACAATTTACAAAGGAAAAAAAGATTGGCTTGGTTGTGTAAACTACCGAAAACTGTGAAACTTAGAACTTGGATTTGCTTGTATACAAAGCACTTTCACTTTGTTTTCCACTTGAATATCGAAGTTTGACCTGAGGTAGAGTGTGTGGAAATAAATATTTGAAACTTAAAATTAATTTAACCTTGATTAAAATTTTTAAAAAGCGTAGGTCACAAATCCCAATGATGGTTAATGAGAAAACTTGAAAGGAAACATGAGAATTCAAAGTACTGAGCAGGTCACGACACTGGAGTCAGGATAAAGGAATTGAGGATATTTGATTACCAGTTACCATACCATTATAAACGACATAAAAAGCACTAGTAGGTAGACCTAAGAACAGGTTTCATTAAAATTTACTTAACCTATGTATCCTGTTATCCTGAAACGAGTTTCTATCTAGCTTGTTGACTAGGAAGGACGCAGGGAAACGACTCCACGATGATGCCCTGGCGATCTTGCAGGTGTCTATTCAGGGAAAGGCTTGAACCTCAGCCCGCCCAAGTGTGGGTAGCACATCTTGTGATCCTCCTGTGACAGGAGAGGTAGGGAGTCTGGAAGGAGCTGCTCCGAAGCTACCTCCCACTCACCTCCCTAGGTCCCCCAGTAGACTGTCATGACACAGGGAATTTTTCTCTAGACTCTCCTTTTTGGGGGTTGAACAAATAAAATAAAATGATTTTGCTACAAGTCCAGTTTTAAACACACCATAGAAATTCTCTTTCTTCCACATAGCTACTTGACTAAACAGACTTTGAATTAGACACATTTCGGATAGTAGGAGGAAGGAATCAAAGGGGCAGGAATCAAGTCCTTGCATGTTGATGAGTTTTCTTGCTGTGGATAGTGTGGCAGATGAGAAATGGTTACAAAAACAGCAAGTTGGTAAACCCAAGATTATTTGATTCTTGAATAAAATACTGAGAATGAGAGTTTTTTTAACCCTTATCATCATTAATTTAAATTTCTTAAATTTACTATTTTTTCTCCAAAGTAGAATTTAAACTTAAACCATGCTAAGAAAGGCATAGCACCCTGATTAATGCAGAAAAACCCTACAGAGATTTCCCCATCCATCTACAATCTTTCTGTCTGACAGCTGCTGATCAAAGTGATAAAATGTTTGCATCCATTCATCAAGCAAACAACCTGACCTCCCTGCCTTAAGCTATATCCCATAAAAAAGTAAAGTTATTACTATTTCAAAGGGTTTACAAATCCAACAGATCTATTTTTGCTTTATAAGAAATTATACTTCAACACCATAAAGTAAAAAAACTGACAAAGTGATTGTAGAAACCAGTTAGCACTCAGAAAAGTTGATGAGCCATGTACTTGCTCACATCTCTGGGATGATGTCTGTTTTTTAATTCTCTTGAGGTATATATGGTCTACCTTCCTCCTTCCACCCACCAAACACCCTACAGTGAAGGTCCCCAGAAACTAACTCTTCTTCCAAATGCTGTTTTTTCTTCCTCCACCCATTGCCAGGGAGGGAAAACATCAATAATATGCAAATTGGAGTCCTGATTCTATCTGGAATGAAGAGAAATGTAGAGTTTTCCTGGGAGCCAAAGAGATTCTAGCACTACATTGCTTTGAGAAGAGAATATACTGAGGATTCTAACGTCAATGGAGGCTTAGAAATGACAGTCCAAAGCAGCTGTCACATCAGGAAGTAGTTTTTAAACCTCTCCATGTGCTCAGAAGTGAACCAATAAGAAAGGAGGACAAATGGGAAACATCAACCAAAACTGTGAAATGAGGGAGCTGAAGTTTTAAGGAATCCTGTGGATCTAATAGTCTATAATTCAATCCTGTTCTTTCCCATTTTATAGCTTTAGCATTAAGGTAAGTTAGAAGGGAACTCAATTCTATGTGTAGCAGGGACAATTCAGTTTTATAGATTATTATTTGCAAGCCTTTCTGTAAGGATCATTAAGAGGAAATCCCTGGCAGAGAAAAAAAAAAACAAAAAACCAAACATGTAAATCAAAGTGCCATTGACCATAAAAGAAAGAAAGAATGAAAAAATGAATGAATAAAAGAAAAGAAAGAGGAAGAAGTAACTAAGAGCCCGGGAATATAAGAAATAGGTAAATTTGGGATTAAAATGAACCAGGACTACAATAATAGTAAAGTTAATACTTAGCAAATGCTTATTTAACACTAGCATTTTGCTAAACGTGTTATGCTTATTATCTCATTTAACAGAGGGTGGTCACTAGCCTCCTGGTTCAGAGAGGTAAAGTAATCATCCCAAACCTGCTGAATACACATTACAGTTGGAGCTAGAAATTGAAGCTCAAGTCTCTGCCTGTAGGGCCAATGGCCTGGTGTTTACAACTCTGCAGGTGTTTATAATCTGGAGCCTTAAAATCTGCCAAACTGAGAGTCTGACTTAAATCATTCAAAGGATCCACAGTAATTGCTGTTAGAAGCCATTGACTAAGGGTATTTTGTTTTCACAAGGAGGCAATTAACTCCAATGGGTCGAGGTGACTTGTCACTGGCAGTCACAGTGCAGCGACCCTCGACCCTCGGGAGCCCACAGGGGCTGGAGGGCGACGTCCTTGGGCTGTTCCCTCTTCACGGCCTGTAATTTTTGAAGGAGAAGGAAATGGTGCTCTGATGACTACTGCCACCACAGGGACAGAGAGCAACTCAGCCTGAGAAGAGCAGAACTCACGGCTCGGGCAGTGGCCTGAGATCATGAGAGAAAATCTGAGAGAATAAAAGGACAGCAATGATGTGGAAACTGTGACAGGAAGTGCTAGTGCCCTTGAAAGAAAGAAATCTATTAAAATAAAGTAAAAATTGAAGAACCTCTGGGAAATAAAAAAAGAAAATGCTGGAGAAGTCAAGGATTTCTTCTATTTTCTTTCCCCACGTCTGCAGGTAACTGTTCCTGGCACAAACACACCCCATGGGATGAGATGGTACAGCACCTTCCTTATATACGTATTTAGTAGAGCTAGTTCATCCTCTGCCCCTGGATGGAAATGGAAATGTTTAGTCACTATGGTTACTATTAGTTATTAAATAGTCTCGCTTCAGTTAAAACGTTCAGTTTCATATAGTAATCAGAATTCAGAATGTGGTTAAAAGTTTGTACCTCTCCCCACCCCTGGAGTATGGTCAGCTTCTTCTCTCTTCTTACCCGGTGTTTCTGTTCTTCCTCCCCTCTCACTCATCCATGGGTGACCCCTGAACCTTCCGGGGATGGAGCTGGAGGGAAGGAGAGCTAAGCGGGCAAGAGTTCTCTGGGCCGAGTGCCTCTATGCTACCTGGTTACTTACTTCTTAGCCTCCAGCAATCTAGCAATACCTCTCTCCAGCTCCTCTCTGAGGCCCTTTTGGAAAGGACCTAGGATGCCACTAGGCCCGAGCTTTCTCACCTGTGGCCCACATCACACCCTCAGGCAACACTCCCCAGTTGTCAGCCCCCCAAAATTCTAAGCGTGCTGGTGGGTCCTAACACACCACTTCTCCTTCAGCTTGGCTGTCGCAGCTACCCAGCCAATCTGCCAACCTCAGGGAACACGCATCAGACTTTCCTGATGGTCTGGTTACAGGTCTGGCTTAAGGTGAGGGGCAGGGATCCCTCAGAACTTGCTCTTGTAGAGGGTGTGGACTGTTAGTACAGCCCTCCAAAGAAATCCTCCTAAGAAGTTCTATTTCAGTCTCCTCTACTCTTTGAGATTCCCGACACAGGTGAAGACCGTAAGAATTATCTACTACTTCTCAGTGTCTTGCTTTCTAATCTCGGTCCAGCACTTCAACTTGGAATAGGTATCTGCTGTTTTGCAATCAAAGCTTCCATTTCACCATCCTTTTACAAGGTGTTGCATATGTTGTATATTTAGTATTTTCCATTTTTACATGTACCCCATGTTTCCCTGGCCTCACCAGATTGGGAATATAAAATAAAGTTGCAGTCTATTTATATGCCCAAATTATGATGGTACGAGTTCCAACTGGTTTGATGACTAGTAATTAGTGCAACTCCAAGTGTCCCCAAGTTATTTTTGGGAGTTCCCCAGAAGGATGCCACACACATGCCCACAAACCAGTGTGTGACTGCATGGTGTCTGCTTTTTCCTTCTTTTCCTACTCTGGCTTATAATTTTCCACATTCTCTGTCTGCAGATTTGAGGAGTGTCAGATCATTTCTGGTTTCCAAGGGGAAGTGGGGGAAATGGCCTCCTCTTCAACTATGTGCCACATTTGGTCCCCAGGACTCTAAAATGGCTTTTCTTTCCCAGAAATTAACTTTTGGCCCTCTCCTACTTCCCATAAATCCTCCAAATCACTCCTAAAAAAATAGTGCCATTAATGTTCTGACTGCCACGTTTCTGACCTTAGGCATATAACCCAGTCTAAGGTTACAAAATAATAACTCCCATCCTTAACTCCCCACCAGCCACAGACAACCCCCACCTGCCAAATTTCTTCCTTCTCTTCCCTCATGCCCCAGTTCAAAACAGAAGCCTCTGTGCATATTAATGCATGGAAGAAAAGGGAGGTAGAATTCTCACTAGTACCTGATGGGCAAATGCTCTGCTGGCTAAGGATGTCCAATATTATTTTTCTTATACTTTCTAAATTCAAGAACCATTCCAAAAAAAAAGCAAAATAGATGACAATGTATAAAGTCTGCTACTGTGGAGGGGAACACATAAATCTATGGAAGTATAAATGCAAAGAATACCTCCAAAGGACCCACAAGAAACTAATAACAGTGGTCGCCCCTAGGGTGGGAGCTTGGTGCCTCGGGTTCAGAAGAGAAGACTTACTTTTCATTCTATTTCATTTTGTACCTTTTGAATATTTTATGTGTGTATGTATTCCCTATTCAAAAGTTTTAAAGATTGCTCAGTAAAAATATTTTCTTTCAATTTCTTTTTGAATTCTGGCCTGATTTTTTTTTTTTTTTTTTTGCAGAGGAGGATTCACCCTGAGCTAACATCCATTGCCAATCTTCCTCTTTTTTTTTTTGGTTTGAGGAAGATTAGCCCTGAGCTAACATCTGTGCCATTGTTCCTCTATTTTGTATGTGGGTCACCACCATAGCATGGCTGACAAGGGGTGTAGGCCCACGTCCGGAATCTGAACCTGTGAACCCGGGCCACGGAAGCAGAGCATGCCTAACTCAATCACTAGGCCTCGGGCCCAGCCCCTGGCCTGATTATTTTTGATAGCTCCATTGGAAAAGGATTTACAGTGAAAAAAAGATAAAAATCCTTCCCTTTTCTGTGTGTGATCACATTTTTCAAAGCAAAAACATTCTTTTCTAAAAAACATTGCTCTAAAGTTTTCCCTCTTTTCCAGTGCTACAACAAAATACAAATTCTTTCATAAGTCTCCATGTCACTGAGGAATTTAGACAGTGACAAACTGCAAACAGTGGGTGACTCATTTACTTGTTCTTGGTGTTCTTTGTAATACAGATTCAACATCCCCTGCTGAATCCCGCCCATGTCCTTTAAAATGAACACATGTCAAAAGTTTCAAAGAAGCAGAGACTTCACCATTATGATTCCATACATTTTTAATTTAGCAGTTCCTAATTTATGTATAGCATACCCAGAGTGTGCTTATACTTTCAGCAAATTAGTGTATCACTTGTTATTTTTCTCTGGGGCTCTGTCTACATGATTGTAAAAAAAGTGTTTTATAAATAAAAATGGAGACCATAATTTGTTGTCATTATGACACTCGAATATTTTTACTGACAATGAAATATAACTTAGTTTCCTCCGATTCATATCAGTTGGAAGGGGGTGGGGGGAAATAAGGACAGTAATTAGGGGAACAATAGATACAATCAAAGTGTGTGCGTGATAATAAAACACAGTAGCAAAATAATCTTGATTCCGGTCCTCACAGGTAAAAATCACAGAACCTCAGCCCTCTGAGCTCCTCCCACCTCCAGTCAGGTCCTGAGGGTTAACAGGTTTTCCATGCATCTTCTCCCTCCTACTGACTCTTTCTCTTCAACTTGGGAATATGTTCAAGTCTCTCCCACCTTACACACTCTCTCCTTACACACACACATACAACACTCAGAGAGACACACAGACTCACAGATACACACCGATACACACAGACCCAGTCATACAGACAGACAGACACAGGCACACACACATTGTCACACACGCACACACACACACACACCACCCAGAGTCACAGCCTCACACCCACACGCCAGCTCTAGGTGCTCTGTTCCCCCTGGCTGCTGCCTCTTACTCTCTTTTGCTTCACAGCCAAGGTTTTGGAAAAAGGGGTCTACACTTGCTAGTCTAATTTCTCATCTCTCTTTCATTCCTTCTCCCTCTGCAGTGTGCTCCCTGCTCCACCACCTCATTAACTTGCTCTCTCTTCGGTCATCAGCAATTTCCTAATGGCCAAACCCCATGTACACATCAGTTCTCAGCTTCCCTGACCTCTCTCCTAGCATTTGACACTGTTTACTAATCCCTTGTTGAAACACATTTGTCAGTTGAATTTCGTGAAATTACTTTGCCCTCGTTTTTCTCTTATTTTTCTGATTACTAATCATTTTTTCAACAATTTTATTATTACTATTATTTGTTGTCTGCATATTATATATCAGGAACTACAGCATCTTCTCTCACAGAACTTACTAACTAGTGGGGAGGAAAGACAATAAATCAACAATTACCATAAAGGGTAATAAATACCATGAATGGAGAAGTACAGGATGCTAGAGTGGGATGGGAAGACATAGCAGGGGCATGTAGCCCTTCTGTGCTATTGACAAAGATGGCTTCCCTGAAAAGTGATGTGTCAGCATAAATCTCAAGAGTGAGTAGTAGTTCCCCACAGTGGAACAGTGTTCCACACAAAGGGAACAGAATATGTGCGGGTCTGGAGGTGAGAGAGAGCATCACTCATTTGAGGGGATGTAACAGTTTTACTACACCTGGGACACGGACAGTAATAATAGCTATTGTCATTGAGGGCTACTTGGTGCCAGGCTCTAGATTAAGTGCTTTTAGATATAATATCTCATTTGATCCAAATGGTGCAATGTCATAGTGATTATTCCTATTTTTACAGAAGATAAGAAAAATAATAGCTAATATATATAAGTAGCTACTATCTATCAGTTATTTTTATAAGTGCTTGATAATGTCTTAATTCACTGACTCTTCAGAGCAACCTATATAATATAGTAGTATATATTATTATATAAATAATATTATGTATTATTTATAATATATTATAGGTACTATTATTACCCCCATTTTACCAGATCACACAGCTGGTCAGAGGCAGAGCCAAAGGCAAATCCAGGCCATCTGTGCTTTTGCAGGAGTTGGGGGATCTTATATTAAGTGAGGAAGATGAGACTGGAGCAGTGTGTTAGCAATGGCACTCCATGGTCAGGAGGCAGGGAACAGTGGGAGGTGGGTGAGGAGGAGGAATAACAAAGAAGAATGGACAGCACTGGAGATGATGGATGTACAGAGGGACTATCATCTCGGGGAAAGATCACCAAGAAATGCAAGGGACGTTGGCTTCACCAAATCCATATTTTCCCCTCTAAACTAAGTTTTTATACTTGGTACTTCATATTTGATTAGTGGCTAAAACTGATTGAAAAATATCAACTCCCCCCCACCCCGAATGTCTTGAACAATTCCCTATAAGGGAAATAATAAATACACAAATAAGTTGTCCTCACTTCTAAGAAGTAGAATCCTTGACAGACCTACTAATATGATTGAATTTCTTTGCTGGGGAAACAGAAAATCTTTCCCTCTATAAACTAACGTTCAAAATAAGATTGGTACAATTTGATGCGTACCTAATGCGTGCCAGAACAAAGTCACAAGCTTTACACATGTTATTTAATCTTCAGTATAAGCTACGTATGATTATCTTCATTCTGTAGAGGAGGAAACTGAGATCTAGAGGCATTAAATAACTGTCTCAGTAGCATATTGGGTAAGGTTAGGAGGTAGAATTCAGCCCCAAATGTCTGAGTCCAAAGTCCATGCTTGTTCTACTCCACTGTACTCCTTCTGGGATGGATAAATGAATCTCAGTATCCTAAGTCATCCTGCTGAACTATGTAATGCACTCTGTTTTAGAGATGTGGGGTCAATGACTTCCTGCTTCTACTACACAGCACCTGACCTCATCCTACTCTGCTGTAGCATGGCGTACAAGACCCTTGCTACTTTATACACCAGGCCCAAGGAGCTTCCCAATTCATTTCTCACTACTTCTGTTTTTTCTTTGTCCCCTCCACCCTTACCTCATCCCTACAACCATATTCCCAGAGAACATTTAATGTCATGGAAAATTGCCATGGTATTGTCTTAACTATTTTTTAAAATATCAAATAATATGCATATTATCCCAATCTGGGAGACTACATATATGCACATAAAAAAGACTGAAAGAATATACATAAAATATTATCATTCACTATTCCAGGAAGGCTTTATCATAGATGGTTTTCATTTTTTTTTTTATACTTTCTATGTTTCCCCAATTATCATTAATAAAAATGTAATTTAATAATAAAAACTGAACAAAATGTTTACAACAGCTGTTATGCCAATGTACCTTTTTTCACAGCCTAGTTGTCAAATCCTCTGCAATTTGCTACACAAAAGAAAATAAAGGAGGTAGTTGCATTCATAGCCGTATTGCTAAGATTGGATGAAGTACATGTATTATGTATATTATTATTATTTAAGATGAAAAATGAAAACTAGATCCATTTTTGTTTAGTTAGCAGCAGCTCCTCTGGCAGTAGTGGACTGAACTGAAACCAGTCATTTCTCTCTACGTTCTAAGTTCTACAGGGGTGAAAGCACAGTATGTATCTTAACACTCTGTCTCCCAGCAGGGGCTCTGGTAAGTCTATCTCAGCTAGAAGTAGCTCTTTGCACATGTCTCAGAATCATAGTGAAAATAATCTCTCTCCAGGAAAATAAATGCATCTGATGTAGAGGTCATATGAACAAAAGGAAAAAAAAGTGATGTCATTAACCATCTTGACCCCAACCAATTGAATCCTTCTTACCCTAATAACATCTTTTCTTCCTTCTTTCAATCTAATGCGATCTGGTTCAAAGATTCAGGCTCTTAGCACCATTACAAGCAATCTTAGGAACGTGTAATTTACATGCATCAAGGGTTTTAATGCCAACGAGCTCTATAAAATATCCTGTGAGAACACAAATTTCCAAAATACATTTAAAAAGCAATGATTTTGCTTCTCTTTTCTGAATTTAGTTTTAACTATAGGATTTTTTTCTCTCTCTGTTGAAGATTGTCCTGGACGTATAACTCAGGGAGCTATTCCTATATATCAGTATCTCAACTGCTTTCACTACCTTCTCACGGTCTCTATGAGCTCTTCAAAAAAGAATCACAAAATTTTAGAAGGGACCTTAGGATTCTCTGTCCCAATTGCTTCATTTTATTATAGATGAAGAAACTGTAGCCCACAAAAGTTAAAATCTATTCAGGGTTACAGAGATAATTAGCAACAGAGGAGAGTGGAGATTTAGGTCTCCTGATTCCAAATTGGATTCTCCTTTCACTGTATCACACACTGTCTCTTAAATGAGTCAGTAAATTCTTTATGAGGCAAAGACTTTTCAAACAATGTGACAGTATCAGAGCAAACTTGTTTCCCTCAAGAAAGCCAAAGCCCTTTTACCAACACTCTCCAGAGTTCTCCTTGCAACTCAGGGTCTCTATGACATTAATAGCAGCCATTTATTAAAGGGCTGTTGACTGCCCAGTTATTACATACGTCATCTCCAACCTTCAAAACAGCCTTCAAAGTATCTACAAAAATTCCCATTTCACTGATGAGGAGACTGAATCATTGAAAGACTTAAGCAATTTGCCTAAGATCTTATAGCTGGTAATAGCAGAACCAGAATTCAAACCCAAGTCTTAAATGCTTTTTGCAACATGCTAGGTTGCTTCTCCTTCTACGATACCAGGTCTTAACTCCAGGGACAAAGTGATTTATCTATGCTGCTTTTTAAAAAACAGAAAAAATATTTAGGATTTGCAATAAAACATATCCATAGTATACTGCTCTTGCTTTTATTCATTCATTCAGTGGGTAGGTAGGTATTGGAAACACAGGCATTAATGGAACAATCCAGAAAGAAGCCTAAAGTAAACTTACCAGGGTTTGTACACTTAAGGAGAAAAAGAACTCAAAAAGGAATCTGAAAGTAGCAAAGTGATTAAATGGTTGAAAAGTAAAGAACTAAACAAAGAAGGGAATTATTTTGCCAATTCAAGAGAAAGCAACATGATAATAGCTTTCCAGTGTATGAACAATTGTTCTCCTGACAATGATGACAGACCCTTCTCCATTTCCAAATAAAATGAGACAAAAAAGAATCTAACAAAGCATGGAGGGTTTGGCTAAATGTATTCAATAGTGCTGGGCATGAGAGATTTAAAAGTTGGGCTTAATTTATGGAAAAAAAGATCATGGACTTCAAGAGCAGTTGGAATCTCTAATCATGCAAGACTATAAATTAGTGGGTTACACATGATAAAGCTATGATTTTCTCTAAGTAAAGTACACAGGAAGAGAAGAATGGGAGAAAATTGATGTTAAAGTCCTTGACATCTCCACAGTTCTATAAAATGAGACATTTTAATATCACTATCTTACAAAATGTCTAATCTTCCCACTTCCCACTTAAAATTATTCTATTTATTCCTGCAGAAGGCTAGACAACATTTCCACGACCATTACTGTGTTGGTGGCCACAGCCCACCCCACCCCCCATTCTTCCCTGAGGCAGGAATCCTAAAGATTTGTAGGTATAAAGACACCTGGGTAATCACTGGTGCTGGCTCACAATCATGGGGCCCAGAAAGAATTGAGGAAAGGAAGTGGGGAAGAAAAAAGAGAAGTCAGTAATAAATTTAGAAGGGGATTCCAGGGATAACACTTGAGCAGGGCTTATATGTTTTAAACTATTGAGCAAAATTGATTGCTCTGCTGATTAGTACCTTTCCATAGTGTTGTGAGGATAAATGACAATGCTTACTATAGTGTCTGGCATAGAGTAAGCCAAATATTAACTGTCATTACTATTCAATTATGTTAGTCATGATCCTTGTCTTAGGTTGGATTTCCTAGAAGCAGACCCTGAGATAAGGATTCCTGAGCAAGTAATTTACCAAGGATGTGCTCCCCGGAGAAACTAGTAAGGGATAGAGGGAAGCAGGGCAAGGAAGCAGGGCAAAGAAGCCAAGCTCTCCTGGACTTCAGGCAGAGTCCCGGTTCCAGCCTGATCCTGTGAGCACCTCTGGAGCATAAATTATACCTTAGTATTCATCCTGCCTTGAGGCAAGGGAGTTGGGCTTTCATGCTCCCACACCATAAGCATCAGCTTCCAGCTGCCCTGGGCATTTCTTGCTGTCTGCATACTATGAAAGCAGCCCTGATAGCCCAAAGGCAGGATCTGAAGAAGGTCACAGGGCCAAGCAGTTAGAAGCATGGCACACAGAAGTTGAGGATGGGAACACAGAGCAGGTAAAAGAGACTCAAGGGGATCTGAATGGAGCACCAACAGTGTGATACTGGCTCAAGAAAAGGTTGGCATAAGGGAAGCCATACTGTAGAAAAGAAACCCTGTTGCAACTTTGAATGACCTCTGATTAACTAGCCCGGATGTGCTCTGTAGATCTTATGGCTCCTCTCAGCTGCTATAAGTTGATAACTTTGTTCTTTTGAGTTCCTTAGGAAAGTGATGACCCCCAGCAGAGTCTAAGCTGATAGCCATCATCAAGGACACCTGAAAGATCAGGGTGAAGGGCATTGCTCCCGTCTCTGATGCATATCCAGTAAAACCAAAGACCACCAGGAACTAAGACCAGATGTCTGGCCCTATCCTGAGAGTAGATGTCTGTCTCTATCCAGAGATCAGATGGATGCCCCACCCTGAGAGTAGATGGCTGTCTCCGCCCTGAGACCAGATGTCTCCCCCACCCAGAGACCAGCCCCCTATATAACGGGCCTGTAATCTTTGTTCTGTAAGATGGTTCTTCTGGACATGATTTGGCCATCTTCCCTCTTGCTAGCAAGCTGTAATAAAAGTCCTTTCTTTCCTACCTCCTTGCCTCTTGACTATTGGCATGTCTTGTGGCGGGCAGACAAACCCCCCTTTTGGAAGAAACAAGTGTTCACTTCAGGACTCCAGGGATATTGTGCAGTCTCACCACACCAGGGAGCCACTTTCACTATTCGATTTACATTCAATCAGTCAGGTAGTGGCCGTGCAATAAATGTGTGCTCACTCAGGCAACACTTGCTTCCCTAGCTCTGTTCCCTGACACTGGAAAACTAACTTGATTATTTTACCAAAAACATTGCTATTATCATGTTAAGTGTAGCTTTAAAAACAGTTGCTACTCCTACAACTCAATAGCAAAAAACCCAAATAACCCAATTAAAAAATGGGCAAAGGACCTGAATAGACATTTCTCCAAAGAAAACATACAAATGACCAACAGGTATGTGAAAAGGTGCTCAACATCACTAATCATCAGGGAAATGCAAACCAAAGGCACAATAAGATAATCACCTCACACTAGTTAGGATGGCTATTATCAAAAAAAAAAAAAAAAAAGATAAGTGTTGATGAGGATGTGGAGAAAAGGGAAGAATGCACACTGTTGGTGGGAATGTAAATTGATGTAGTCATTATGGCAAATAGTATAGAGGTTCCACAAAAATTAAAAATAGAACTACCATATGATCCAGCAATCCTATTTCTGGCCATATATCCAAAGGAGTTGAAATCAGGATCTAGAAGAGATATCTGAACTCCCATGTTTGTTGCAGCATTATTCACAATAGCAACTCATGGAAGCAACCTAAATGTCTATCAGCAGATGAATGGATAAAGAAAATGTGGTATATACATATAATGAAATATTATTCAGCCTTTATAATGAAGGAAATCCTGCTGTTTGTAACAATATAGATGAACCTAGAGGGCATTATGCTAAGTGAAATAAGCCAGACAGAGAAAAACAAATATGGCAGGATACCACTTACATGAAGAATCTAAAATGACCAAACTCATAGAAACAGAGAGTAGAATGGTGATTGCCAGGGACCAGGGGGAAGAGAAAATGGGGAGGTATTAGTCAAAGGGTACAAAGTTTTAGTTATGCAAGATGAGTAAGTCCTAGATATCCATCGTATAGCATAGAACCTATAGTTAATAATATTGTATTGTATACTTTGAAGTTGCTGAGAGGGTAGATCTTATGTTAAGTGTTCTTATCACCAAAAAATGTTAATAATAGTAAGGAGAGTAGGAGGAAACGTTTGGCGGTGACAGATATGTTTATGGCCTTGATTGTATTGATGGTTTCAAAGATGTATACTTATCTTCAAACTCATCAATCGTGTACATTGTAATGTACAACATGTCAATCCCACCTCAATAAAGTGGTTTTAAAAAAATAACAGTTACTCCTTTAAATAATCTCAGTTGTTGGAATCTCAGGGCAAGAAAAAAAATTAGTGAAGGAAAGGCCGGGCAACTAACTGAGATACAGCTATGACATGGGGCATGACAAATCTCCACGAACAGTGCCATGCACTCAGGCCTTTCTGAGAAATACAGAAGGAGAGTAGAAGAGGGTCACTGAGTCTTGAGGAACATTCTTACCTGGTCTCTACTCTATTTCTCTGTCCTTTCTGACGTGAGAGTTTGCACAAAGGAAGGACTTGAAGCCCAAGTGTCCAAGATATTGAAGATGTGGGAAAGCACGAATTAGAAGTGGGATAACTGTGCAGCCACAGAGCCACCCATTACTAACCTTTTCTTACACACGAAGGAGGGAACGGATTGATAAAACAATTTATAGCAAAGCTAGTTTTTCAGGTTCCAGATTCTATACACCTTCCAACACTCAATCTACCACTCATCTATTTCATTGGTCTTCCTTCTAATGAAAGCATTTCTCTTTAATTATATTCTGAAGAATATTTGACTTTTCAAAACCAATTCTTAAGTTAACTATCCCCAGAGCACCTGAAAAATTGCCTATCTGATGAAAAAAACATTTTCATTGTTATGCTCCAATAACTCAAAATTGGCCACACTGAAATTTTATCAAACATTTCAAAAGAGTGAAAAAGTCAGTCTGGAATGAAAGTAAGAATAAGAAACTTGGAGCCCATGGGGGACATGAAACAGAATGAGAGTGCTTTCTCAACCAGAGCATTCCTGTTGAGACATGACAACGAAATGTTCACAGTAATGGAGACAATAGTCCCACTTGGCACAATCTGAACAAAAGAAAAAGAAAAAAATCTTTATATTTCTGGAAGCATAGCTTTTTGTCCAGGAATTTAGACAAACCCATGTCACTTTTTATTGCTCATCAAATATTAAATTGTTTGGATTAAACCTTTTAGTTTGATCTTGTTTTGCAAAACAGGAGACCATTTTCCTACATTTGAATAAGCCTGTGGATAGATGGCATGTATAATTTGATATCACACTTGCTTTACAATGTAGCTGAGCTAACTGACATGCAATATCTAATCTATTTCCCCATTGTGTTCAAATTTAAAAAGGAAAAAAATTGAAAAGATTTAAAGGTATCTGCAAGCCTAATTAGCATGAACTCTAATTCTCAATGTCTCAATACTCTTGTCATACTAGAATGCTACTGTATTAGGTTTTGTTTGAAATAAGTGGGCCATAGCTAGGGCTGAAGAACAGTTTTTGGTGTCAGGAAATTTTCATTGCTATAGTGGAATTTGACTTGAAATAAAAATATGATTTAGCATAAAGTTTGTTATTTTTCATCAGTTAGGAAACTATTCATTAAACAACTGCTATATTAGATTTACAGTGGCAGGCTAATGGAGGGACAAAAAAATAATATACCATAAACAGAGTATATGCAATTTTTTAAGGAATAAAAGCATTTGCTGGACAGTTTTCACTTATTTAAAAGAATCATTCTAAAATGGGGAGGGGAAGCTTAGGCTGTAGTTGAAAAACTAAAATAAATATATAACATATGATGTGGTTGGAAAAAACCATATATATGCCAATATTTCATCTGTATATGATAAATGTCAACTAGATGGCCAGATAATAAAACAGAAGCTCAGAAGAGGTCCTCCACATTCAGCTGGGAACAATGCCATCTTCCTTGTAAGAATGCTTACCTACAGAGATGGAATTGATTGGGATTTTAAAATGAGTGACCAGAATGGTAGAGAGAACCCTCAGACTCCAGACAAATTTAGGCATTTTTTTTATTATTGTTTTTTTATTGATGTCTTAATAGTTTATAATACTGTGGGGTTTTAGTTGTATATTTTTGTTTGTCCGTCACCATGTGGATGTAACCCTTCACCCCTTGTGCCCCCCCCCCACCCCCCTTCCCCTTGGTAACCACCAATCAGTTCTCTCTGTCTGTGTGTTCATTTATATTCTACATATGAGTGAGTTCATGCAGTGTCTGTCCTTCTCTCTCTGGCTTATTTCACTTAACATAATACCCTCTAGGTCCATCCATGTTGTTGCAAATGGGACAATTCTGTCTTTTCTTATGGCTGAGTAGTATTCCATTGTATGTATATACCACATCTTCTTTAACCAGTCATCAGTCGAGGGACACTTGGGTTGCTTCCACTTCTTGGCTATAGTGAATAATGCTGCAATGAACATAGGGGTGCATACGCCTCTTGTGATGGTTGATTTCATGTCCATTGGGTAGATGCCCAAGAGTGGGATTGCTGGATCATATGGTATTTCTATTTTTAATTTTCTGAGGAGTCTCCATACTGTTTTCCATAGAGGCTGCACCAGTTTGCATTCCCACCAGCAGTGAATGAGGGTCCCCATTTCTCCACAACATCTCCAGCATTTGTTATTTGTCTTTGTGATTATAGCCATTCTAACTGGTGTAAGGTGATATCTTAGTGTAGTTTTGATTTGCATTTCCCTGATGATTAGTGATGTTGAACATCTTTTCATGTGTCTATTGGCCATCTGTATCTCTTCCTTGGAAAAATGTCTGTTCATATCCTCTGCCCATTTTTCCATCGGGTTGTTTGTTTTTTTGTTGCTCAGTTGTATGAGATCTTTATATATTACTGAGATTAATCCCTTGTTGGACAAACAATTTGTGAATATTTTCTCCCAGCTGGTGGGTTGTTTATTCATTTTGATCCTGGTTTTATTTGCCTTGTCGAAGCTCTTTAGTCTGATGAGGTCCCACTTGTTTATTTTTTCTTTTGTTTCCCTTGTCCGAGTAGACATGGAATCTGAAAGGAGCCCATTATGTCCAATCTCAATTAGTGAACTGCCTATATTTTCTTCCAGGAGTTTTATAGTTTCAGGTCTCACTTTCAGGTCCTTGATCCATTTTGAATTGATTTTTGTATATGGCAATAGGAGATGGTCTACTTTCATTCTTTTGCATGTTGCTGTCCAATTTTCCCAGCACCATTTATTGAAGAGACTTCCCTTTCTCCATTGTATGTTCTTTGCTCCCTTGTCAAAGATTAGCTGTCCGTAGATGTGTGGTTTTATTTCTGGGCTTTCAATTCTATTCCATTGATCTGTGTGTCTATTCTTGTACCAGTACCATGCTGTTTTGATTACTGTAGCTTTATAGTATATTTTGAAATCAGGGATTGTGATGCCTCCAGCTTTGTTCTTTTTTTTCAGAATTGCTTTAGCTATTCGGGGTCTTTTGTTGCCCCATATGAATTTCAGTACTTTTTGTTCTATTACCATGAAGAATGACATTGGGATTCTGATTGGGATTGCATTGAATCTGTAGATTGCTTTAGGTAGAATGGACATTTTAACTATATTTATTCGTCCAATCCATGTGCATGGAATATTTTTCCATTTCTTTATGTCTTCCTCGATTTCTTTCAATAGTGTCTTATAGTTTTCATTGTATAGGTTTTTTACCTCCTTGGTTAAATTTATTCCCAGATATTTTATTCTTTTTGTTGCAATTGTAAATGGGATTGTCTTTTTGAGTTCTCTTTCTGTTGGTTCTTCATTAGTGTATAGAAATGCAATTGATTTTTGTAAGTTGATTTTTATGCCCTGCTACTTTACTGTAGTTGTTGATTATTTCTAGTAGTTTTCCGATGGAATTTTTTGGGTTTTCTATGTATAAGATCATGTCGTCTGCAAATAGTGAGAGTTTCACTTCTTCATTGCCTATTTGGAGTCCTTTTATTCCTTTTTCTTGCCTAATTGCCGTGGCCAGAACTTCCAGTACTATGTTGAATAAGAGTGGTGAGAGTGGGCACCCTTGTCTTGTTCCTGTCCTCAAAGGAATGGCTTTCAGTTTTTCCCCGTTGAGTGGGATGTTTGCTGTAGGTTTGTCATATATGGCCCTTATTATGTTGAGGTACTTTCCTTCTATACCCATTTTGTTGAGAGTTTTTATCATAAATGGATGCTGGATCTTGTCGAATGCCTTCTCTGCATTGATTGAGATGATCATGTGGTTTTTATTCTTCATTTTGTTAATGTGGTGTATCACGTTGATTGATTTGTGGATGTTGAACCATCCCTGTGTCCCTGGTATAAATCCCACTTGATTGTGGTGTATGATCTTTTTGATGTATTGCTGTATTCGGTTTGCCAATATTTTGTTGAGGATTTTTGCATCTATGTTCATCAGTGATATTGGCCTGTAGTTTTCCTTCTTTGTATTGTCCTTGTCTGGCTTTGGTATCAGGATGATGTCGGCCTCATAGAATGTGTTGGGAAGTATTCCATCTTCCACTATTTTTTGGAATAGTTTAAGAAGGATAGGTGCTAAATCTTCTTTGAATGTTTGATAAAATTCTCCAGGGAAGCCATCTGGTCCTGGGTTTTTATTTTTTGGGAGGTTTTTGATTACTGTTTCAATCTCTTTACTTGTGATTGGTCTGTTCAGATTCTCTATTTCTTCTTGATTCAGTTTTGGGAGGTTGTACGCTTCCAAGAATTTGTCCATTTCCTTTAGGTTGTCCAATTTGTTGGCGTAAAGTTTTTCATAGTATTCCCTAATAATTCCTTGTATTTCTGTGGTATCTGTTGTAATTTCTCCTCTGTCATTTCTAATTTTATTTATTTGAGTCTTCTCCCTTTTTTTCTTAGTGAGTCTGGCTAAGGGTTTGTCAATTTTATTTACCTTCTCAAAGAACCAGCTCTTTGTTTCATTGATCCTTTCTACTGTTTTTTTTGGTTTCAATTTCACTTATTTCTGCTCTGATTTTTATTATTTCCCTCCTTCTGCTGATTCGGGGCTTTGTCTGTTCTTCTTTTTCTAATTCTGTTAGGTGCAATTTAAGGTTATTTATTTGGGATTTTTCTTGTTTGTTAAAGTGAGTTTGTATTGCTATGAATTTCCCTCTCAGGACCACTTTTGCTGTGTCCCATATGAGTTGGTATGGTGTATTTTCCTTTTTGTTTGTCTCCAAATAGGTTTTGATTTCTCCTTTAATTTCATCAATGACCCATTGGTTGTTCAGTAGCATGTTGTTTAGTCTCCACATCTTTGTCCCTTTCCTAGTTTTTTCCTTGCAGTTGATTTCTAGTTTCATGGCATTATGATCAGAAAAGATGCTTGTAATGATTTCAATCTTCTTAAATTTATAGAGGTTTGACTTGTTTCCTAATATATGGTCTATCCTTGAGAATGTTCCATGTGCACTTGAGAAGAATGTGTACTCTGCTTTTTTTTGGGGTGGAGTGCTCTGTATATATCTATTAAGTCCATTGCGTCTAGTTTTTCGTTTAAGTCCATTATTTCCTTATTAACTTTTTGTCTGGATGATCTATCCATTGATGTAAGGGGGGTGTTAAGATCCCCTACTATTATTGTGTTATTGTTAATATCTCCTTTAAGGTTTTTTAGCAGTTGTTTTATGTACTTTGGTGCTCCTGTGTTGGGTGCATAGATATTTATAAGTGTTATGTCTTCTTGGTGAAGTATCCCTTTTATCATTATATATTACCCTTTGTCTCTCATTACCTTTTTTATCTTGAAGTCTACTTTGTCTGATATAAGTATGGCTACTCCTGCTTTCTTTTGTTTGCCATTAGCTTGGAGTATTGTTTTCCATCTTTTTATTTTTGGGTCTGTGTTTGTCTTTAGAGCTGAGATGTGTTTCCTGGAGGCAGCAGATTGTTGGATCTTGGTTTTTAATCCATCCCGCCACTCTGTGTCTTTTGATTGGCGAATTCAATCCATTTACATTTAGAGTGATTATTGATATATGAGGGTTTAATGTTGCTATTTTATTGTTCATTTTCTGGTTCTTTTGCATTTCCTTCGTTTCTTGTCCCTTGTGTTTCAGACTGCAAATTCAATTTGGCATTTCTGCATGCTCATTCTCTTGGTTTTCTCTTTATTTGTCATGTGTGGTTCTCTTCTGGTTATTTGTTTAGTGGTTACCATGAGGTTTATATAAGCAATCTCCTGGATAAGAAAGTACATTTTCAGATGCCTCCTTTTTCCTGAGGCTGGGTCAATTCAATCCCTCACCTCTTCCCCTTCTTATTTGTTATCTCTTTATTCCATTTTGTGTCATGAATGTGTGTTTCCAGTGATGAGCTTGAATTAATTTTTGATGTTATCCAACTGTAGTTTGTTCTGGTTTAGTCTCCTTGCTTTTCTCCTTGCTGAAATCTTTGTATCCCCTTTCTCATTTGTTTTTTGTCAGGCCTAAGGGCCTTCTTGCGCATTTCTTGTAGTGGGGGTCTTGTGGTGATGAACTCTCTTAGCTTTTGTTTATCAGGGAGAGTTATTATTTCTCCATCGTATTTGAAGGATATTTTTGCTGGATAAAGTATTCTTGGCTGAAGGTTTTTGTCTTTCATGATTTTGAATATATCATTCCAGTCTCTCCTAGCCTGTAGAGTTTCTGTTGAGAAATCAGCTGAGAGCCTGATGGGGTTACCTTTGTATGTTATTTTATTTTTTTGTTTACCTGCCCTTAATATTATTTCCTTGTCACGGGTATTTTTCAAGTTTGCTACTATGTGGTGAGATGATTTTTTATTCCTGTTTATATATTTAGGTGATCTATTGATTTCATTCACTGTTATTTCCCTCTCGTTCCCTAGGTTGGGGAAGTTCTCAGCTATTATTTCTTTGAACAAACTCTCCGCTCCTTTTTCTCTTTCTTCTCCTTCTGGAATACCTATTATCCTTATGTTGCTTTTCCTCATTGAGTCTGATATTTCTCAAAGAATTTCTTCATTTCCTTTTAGTCTTAGTTCTCTCTCCTCCTCTATCTGGAGCATTTCTGCGTGGCTATCCTCAATAATGCTAATTCTTTCCTCCATATTGTCAGTTCTGCTCTTTAAAGACTCCATTTTTTCCACTATCTCGTTGATTTTGTTTTTCACCTCCAATAATTCTGATTGGTTTTTCTTTATGGTTTCAATCTCTTTTGTGATGAAATCCCTGAATTCGTTGATTTGTTTCTGTGCATTCTCTTGTATTTCATTGAGTTTGTTTATGATAGCTATTTTGAATTCTCTGTCATTCAGGTTATCAAATTCTGTGCCTTCAGGGTTGGTTTCTGGGTGTTTGTCCTTTTCCTTTTGGTCTGTAGCCATAAGAAATTGTCACAAGGATCTGATCGCTTTATTTTTTCCTCTCATGTTGAAGTTGGTCCTGCAGTTTCCACCTGCTGCCACTGGATGGAGATCATGAGCTGTTTGCTCTGAGCCCACTGCAGCCCCCGGAGGGATTATGCTGAAACGCGGGGTGTGTGCGGGGAAGGGTTCTGTCTTTCTCCTGCTCGACCCGGGGGTTTCCTTTCTGGCTCTCTTAGGGTGTTTGCTACACCCCCTAAACAGTCCATCATCACTTCCTGGTGGGGATCTCTTGACAGTCTGTGAGAGCACCTGGAGGGCGATAGTTTTCCCCCCACTGTGGGCCACCCCTCCCCACTCTGTTTGCGAGCCACGCTGTCTTTGCCGATCCATTGGGGAGGGAGAGTACAACTTCTTACCTCTCCTCACGTCCTTTTGGGCTTCCCGCGCCTCCACCGTCCGTCCGATGTATGGCAGCAGGGGTTTCTTAGAAGTCCTTTGTAGTGTTTGATTGAGCTCTGTTGGAATGCAAATAATGTTTTCATTGTGTCTTAGGGGGCAGAGATTCAAAGAGGGAATCTCACTCTGCCATGATGCTGACATCACTAAATTTAGGCATTTTAACTCTAGATAGATTTAGGCAATCCCAAAGCAGAGAGAGAGAGAGTGTTTTGTTTCCTGGGGTATAACCCAGGGAGAGTGAAAGCATGATGTCAGAATAGCAGTCTGTAGGGATGATGAGTGGGGTACCCAAGGAAAGTTTCACAGAGTCTGCATAACCTAAAGTTAAGCAGGGAGAACAGCCAAAGTTTTCTTGGCTCCTAAAAAGGCACAAAAGATGCAGAAAGCATATCACAGACTCAAATGAGTCTATTACGGGATGAAGAGAATGCAGAGTAATTCACAAGGGAATATGAGTGAGGCTACATTGGGACTGCAATTGTCTCAGCATGTCAGGTATGAAGGCCAATGCCCAAAGACCACAGGATCAATTACAACTCAGGGGTGGCCAACAGATGCAATGGGATGGTTGGAGATCTGAGATTCCCTTACCTGGGTGACACTTAAGCCTCTCATTACTCAGATCATTAGAATGATTAAGGGGAGAAAGAGAAGCAAGAATCAAGTTATTTCTTTTCACAGCGAGTTTTGTGGCTATAAGATCTATGTTGGCTAGACACAACTACCCCATGACCCATTCATTCACTCAACAGCATTTATTGAGCTAGAATTTTGAAACACTGATGTCATCTGATGATAGCCACTACAGTAAGTTCTAGGAGGCACAAGCATTAATAAGAAAATGACTGCACCTGGCCTCAAGCTGGTTACAGCTAATAAAATAGAAAAGTATGTAAATAAATAATCGCATTATAGAGTAATATGGGCTTTAATGGTGTGTAAACTGCAGTGAGAGTACAAAAAAAGGCATAAGCACAGCTCCTCGGAGGGATGTGCAGGAAAGCCTCACTGTGGAGGAGACGTGGAGCTATTTTTTTTAGAAATTGAACAGGAAATGAAACATTTTACCAGACAGAGGAAACAACAAAGAGTAAAAGCATGTGTATTGATCACAACATGGAGAGTTAAAAAATAGTGTAAATGGTTTAGAATGGATGGGAAGTAGATTTCAGTTGTGGCAAATAGTATTGGCGAGGTAGGCACAGACTAAGCTTGTGGAATTTCTTACATATCTAAGGAGTTCACCTTTTCTTTTTGGTTTGTTTGTGTTTGTTTTTGTTTTTCAATTAAGGAAATACTAAAGAATTTTTAAGCAACTGCTAAATTATCAAGTTTATATTAGACTATTATTTTTAATTACTCATGAGCTGTTTTGTTTTTTTATTGTGGTAACATTGGTTTATAACATTGTATAAATTTCAGGTGTACATCATTATATGTCTATTTCTGCATATATTACATCATGTTCACCACCCAAATACTAATTACAATCCATCACCACTCACATGTGCCTAATCATCCCTTTCGCCCTCCCTCCCCACTTCCCCTCTGCTAACCACCAATCCAATCTCTACCTCTATGTGTTTGTTTGTTGTTGTTTTTATCTTCTACTTATGAGTGAGATCATATGGTTTTTGACCTTCTCCCTCTGATTTATTTCCCTTAGCATAATACCCTCAATGTCCATCCTTGTTGACAAATGACCCCTTTTAATCACCTCCTATTCACCCTGTTGGTGAGAAAGGGACTCCTACCCTAGGGTTATGGGATGGCCAAATACATGACACCCTGCACTGGACAGATGTGATCAACAGTTTACTTGTCACGTATACTCATAGCAGAACATTGCATACCACACAGGGCCAGGGCTGCATTCAGGAAGAGAGTGAACAAGCAGTGTCTGTGGGAGGCAGGCTTTGATGTAGCACCCTATACAATGGGTGCCCCTTGGTTCTGGTGGGAGGATGTGATTGGCTTGTTTGAACACTTCTATAAGCTGGCAGGGAACAGAAATCCCAACTGAGAGATAAGCAGGAGCATCACCTGGTCCTCTAGATAAGGAGGGTTTCTTGACTGGGGACCTTATCTGCAGGAGTAGAGTGGGGAGGGGGACTTGCAGTTAGGCCATTTGAAGCCCTCCTGGTTCCACCAGATGTTAAGACAGCACATAACATTGGGCCTTAATTTTAGGACTCACACCACATGGCCCTATTTAACTAAATAAAATTTAATAATTGATTAAAATTAAACTCATATCAGGCAGTGCTCTTTTTAGATCGAATGTTCCAAAATTCTAGTATATTATTTGGAAAGAAATGTAGCATGTGGTATATACTCAATAAATGTGCCATTCCCTTGCCATCTTTTTCTCCTAATCTCCCCATGGAACAGTTTTTCTCTCTTCTTTGAAATTGCATAACACTCTGCAGCTCCCTTTTTTGGTTTTTTTTGCATTTATCCTACTCTGCTTTATCATACGATTGTGTTCACATTATTTACATCCCTAGAGTACAAGCTCCTTAAGAGAAGAGGTAACATTGCACATAGCTCAGAATTCCCTACAGTGCTGGTAGAATGCCATGTACATAGTAGCTACTCAATAAGTTTATCAAATTGAATGCCAAAGCAGTCAAGTAATCGGACTAAAACAAGAAGTAGCAGAGCCAAATCACTTGACATCAAGCACATCTTTTCTCAACTCCAGAAATAGTAGACTGCTTGTATTGGAGATTTGAATACTTTCTAATTAAATTAAAGAAGAATTAAAGAAGTTATTTTATTTTTGGAGACCACATTGTCTGTAGCAAAATATTCCAAAAGAATATGCATTAATCACTTGAATATGCCTCTCTAGTAGGATGTAAAAGGAAATAAACATGTACAAAATTAAATACTAAATTATGATAGAATATTTTTAACCACAAAATGTTAGAATTTGATTAGTCTTTGTATAGCCTCTTAAATCATTGGTCTTCCATTCCCCATGGTGAAAAATATGGCTGTATACTACGTCTTCTCTCTTAATTAGGTATTCCTTAATATATTTCTCTCAAGTTGTTCGACATAAGACTGATTCAATAGGAAACATATGGGTCCATCCCCAGAAACTGATTGGTTGGTCTAGAGTAGGGTCCAGGCACATATTTATATCTCTAGGATATAAATATATAAATATCCTAGAGATTCAGAGACATATATCCAAATGTCCCCTGGATGTTTCCACCTTCTGTCCCACAGACACCTACAATACATAAAAGACATTTCAACCTCTTTTTTCTCCCATACCTGCTCCTTCTCTGTATTCCCAATCCAGGAAATCACCATCACATCTAACCCCCAAGCTGCCCAAGAAGGAAACCCTGGAGACATCCTTGATTTCTCTCTTTTCCTCACCCCAATCCCACCAGAGTCAATCAGGACCAAGTCTCATGCATTTTCACTCCTTAACATCTCTCAATTTTCCCCAAGTTCTCTATGTCCACTACTAATGGTTTATTTTACATTCATCATCCATAATCAAAAAATTCTTCTCTTCAGCTTATATCCTTGAATCTATTCTCCATAGAGCTACTAGAGAGTTTAGGGGAGAAAATTTTCCTGAAAATTCAAATCTGAGTATGTTACTTTTTTCTGAAGACTCTGAATGATTGCTCTTTGCCTAAAGAATCAACTATGAGGCCCTGGGTATCCATCTTTCCCCTACAACCTTTTCTTTCAGGTTCCCCATCCCACGCTTCTATATACATCCTAAGCTCCAGTTACGAAGAAATATCTAGAGTTCCTGGAAATTCCTCTGAAGTTCCGGATTTTTTCATGTTGCTTCCTCTGCTGAGTATGTCCTCCACCAGATACCATGTGAGTGGAAAAGCTCTCATGCTCAGAAATCACACAACTGCCAAAGTTCATATCCTAGATTTGCTTCTCCCTGGTTGTGTATCATTTAACTTCTCTAATCACCATTTTACCTTTTTGTAATATGGGGTAATAAAAGTACCTACAGCAAACATTAACTATAAAATGTTTAGATAAGTTCTTCCAAGATTAAACAGAACATGGTTTCCCTGTTTCCCAAAGGTTAGACTAGGCATAGTTTTGATGTGAACTTTCCTTCCAATAAATACACAAGCATCAGATTAAAAAAAAAAAACCTGCTTAGCCTTGGGAAAACATACTTAGGTATTTTTTATATTTGAAGAAGGTGGAAGCTGAGCAAAAGCAGACGTGGTTGTGGACAACAAACACGATGATGACAAATGGGCAAGACTTGAGCCTCAGACACGTACTGATTGTAGGCTGACCACTCTGGTCAGAGTCACTGTCTTAACACACTGATTACTCCAGACATCCTGACAGCATCCATCACCACCTACTGCCATCCTGTCCAGGCATCTTGGTAGTTTCTGCTTTGCTTGATGGGGTGAGGTTGGGAAGGGGTGCAGATGGGGAGAGCTGAGGTTACTCGGAGCCTTCAGAAAGCCATCTACCAGCTTAACTAGGTTTCCCCAAGGTTCAGTTGAGCTGTTTTACTAAAGTACCTGAACAGCACTGACACCCAGTCAAAGAATGCAATGTACCAATTAAGTGTTACTTTGTAATCATGGGTATGAGGCAAGTTTGTACCAACCCATCAGCATTGTTTTATGGTAACCAATGAGACTGATGATTTGCCCCTGTTCTTGAGACACCCCCCAACCCCCAGAAGGTTCTGTAGCTGGTTACATAGAAAAAAGATGCCTATGTGACCAGCATAATATTAGAAGCCCAGCGAGGCTCCGTTTGATCTCCCGGTTTTATACGCACATATCAATCAGAGAGAAAAAGTGCACCCCGGTACAGCCCTGCAGAGGGATGACAATTGAAATTTATTCCTGGCCTCTCCAGATGACTTTCTGTGAAGGAGCTGTTGGCTGAGATGCATGTCCTTATTTAATGCTGTTGCTCTATTGCAGCCTCCCCCTGCAATAAACCATAAATCCATAAGCTTTGACATTTGGGGGCCTGTTAAGTCTTCTTTAGTAACCCAATACTATCCCACTGCCACCATTTGTGCTGTTGAATTTCACAAGATCACCTCAGCTAATAAAATGTGTAAATATCCAGCAAACACACAAAAACCACACCTGGAAATGTATAAATGTTATCAATGTATAGAGGTAGAATAATCACTATTTATTAAAAAAAAAACTATTATGCTTAAATCACCTCATACATATGACACATATTTTGAACTTAGTACTGTGCAAAAAGTATTCGTAAGGATTGAATGGAAACAGTAGCTCACCATATAGAATAAAGTAAGGCATGACATTCAAAAGCAAATGTCACAAGAGTCAAAGACCTAACTAGGAAAGTTAAAACTTAAAGCAAATTAAAGAAAGGTAGGAGACTCTATCTTTATGAATCTGGAAGTACAGAAGGGCTTCTGAAACACTTATCCCAAAATAGAAAAAGTAAAGTGAAAAAGTGGCATACTTGATTACATCAAAATTTAGGCTAGACAAGATTATTAGAACACAGAAAACTGAAAGAATGTAGCAAAGTCTTAACCAGTAAAAAGATTTTGTATCTAAATATATAGGAAACTTGTGTAAATTAATAAGAAAAAGGAGACAAACCAGACAGAGGTTTAAAACCACTGGTAGTCGGATTAATGAAAATTGAACTAACAATCACATACTATTTTATACCTATTAGATTGGCAAAACATAGAGTGCAAAAAACACCAAATGTTGGAAATGATGTGGAGAAATGGGGATCCACTCATTGCTAGTGGGAGTGTGCTTGGGTATCAATTTCAAGAATAGCAATCTGATGGTGCTCAAAGAACTTATGATCCAGTAAGGCCCTTCCTGCATTTATATTGCAGAGAAATTCCCATACACGTCCATAAGGGTAGCGAGAAAGGATAATCCTCATTTTGTTTGCACAGATGAGAGTTGGAGGCAATGGTGGTGTCCATCTCTGGGGCATTGTGTAATAAATTGTAGTGGATACACAGTATGAAATACTGGGTAGCAACTAGAAACAATGGATTATAGGTATATATGTATCAACATGGATAGATCTTAAAACATATGGCTTGAAAATGTAAAAAGTAGATTTAAGTCTCTGGTACAATGCCATTAGTGTACATTAAAAAAATTATATACTTAAAACACTTCATACTTATTGGGAATCATACGTATTCAAGGATATATATCAAACATATGAAAGGATCAGGATGAAGAGAAAAACAGTAAAACAAGAGGAAACTAACAAGGACATGTATTGGTAGTGTGAAACTGAGTAATATATATTTAAGTAAATTCTTTGCACATGAGGTTCAAAAAAATGTATATAATTCTGAATTCTGCCTTAGTGCCAAGCTTTTGAGAATCCTCTTATATGTTCTGAAAGCTTTATTTAATCAGGGACAACTATATGGTGCTGTTTCAAAGTTTAATCATTGAACTCGTTAATTATTGCATATGAACAAAATTAAGGTGTTGACATACTTTCTAATTTTATTTAAGTGATAATATATAGTCTAAAATTTTATGAATTATTTTAGTACTGAATATCTACAAATATTGTTAAAATACTAGAATTAGAGTCACCAGATAATTTATCATCCAAACTGGGATACTTTTGTGAATAAAAGGAGACACAAAAATAATAAAAAGCATGTAATATTTGCGATATTTATTTACTGACTGATCACTCCCTGTTATTATATTGGCGGACATAAATAATAATTCTATTCACAAACCATTTTTAGGGACTTCTGCTTCCAGCCTTGATAAAGTAACAGAGACTGCATTTACCCTCTCATCTTAAGCAATTTTAAAATGCAGAAAATACATGAAGCAAAAGACTTCAGACACTGGACAACAGGCAGTCAGGAGAGGGCTCCCCGAGAGAAGAGGAATGAATGAGGTAAGCCCAAGATTGTCGCAGCTTATTACCCACAGAGAGTTTCCAGGGAAGGGGAACCCAAACCAGAGGCCAGCAGACTTGCTTAGTGAACAGACAAAGCTGAGAATTTGGGGGAGGCCAAGGGAATGGAATTGGCAGCACTCCGTCCCTTAAATAGTTTAAAACATTTCCAATTGATTTTGAACAAAATGCAAAAAAAATTAGAGGACTTATTTTTTTAAAGTTCAATACTATTGTAAAATACTAAAGGAGATTTATAAGGTCAATCATCAAAGGTCAACATTTCAAAAATCAAGTTGATGATGGGCAGCAAAGAAGAAAGCATGTACTGCTATGGTAACATTTTTTTGTATTGAACATTAACTTTGTCACAAACAGTTTATATTTCAGTTACTCAATTATGTATGTATAAAAATACAAGTAAATTTCAGCAACTATAGGTTTTGATTAATACAACATAGATGCTTATTTAGACTCAACTATGAGTTGAATACATGGCAATGAATACAAAAGTGTTTCTGCTCCTTAAATTTCTAAATTTAATGATAATATTGTTTTTACTATGACCCTGTCCACAAATATTCTGTTCATATTATCACATCAAAACATATAATTTGTTCTTCAGTGCTGAGCTTCTGATTTAATTTATAGTACTAATCATGATAGTGTCAGATATTTCACTTTCAACTAAATGAAATTCCAAAAGCTTTTCATTGGTTTCATGAGTTGAATAAAAAAAATCAAACCATTGGAATTAATTAATCTGACTTTCTCTTTGAAACATCTAATGTCACTGACATAAAACAGGCTTTATTTAACTGTTTGTGAAGTTTTGATGGAGCCAACATATTAATGTCTGCTGCTTCACTTTTTGTACACGTTTTC
The DNA here is from genome assembly GCA_031878705.1 of Tapirus indicus. NCBI lineage: Eukaryota > Metazoa > Chordata > Mammalia > Perissodactyla > Tapiridae > Tapirus > Tapirus indicus. Next base: position 140,633,613 of record CM062917.1, on the reverse strand, counting down.
AAAAAATGGAAATCAGAAATGAGTGAAATTAATTCGAAGAAGACTCATTTGGTTTTAATGAAAAGTTATGCATGGTCTTCCTAAAATAACTAACCACTATCCACTTCTGAAGTAGATGCTGATGCATCTTAAGCATATTTTTATTTCCTGGTGTTCACTTGGTCAGTGACATCGCTACACCCTCCATGGTTGGGTGGTAAATATCTTCAGAATTTGCACAGTCTTATCATGTTCATCGTCAAATTTACTGACAAATGGAAACTAGGTATTTAGTTTTTCATTAAACATACACTTTTGGGTTTTTTGTTTGAGCTTATTGCTGCCAAAAGGGTTTATTGCAATATAAAAAGATTAACCTCAAAATTTAATATATAAATACTATTACACCCTATACAATAAATGACAAAATCCACTGTAGCAAGATCATTCAGACCACTTTTATACACTCTACAGAATGACCATGCAGACTCCATTTCTCCCTATTATTTCACCTATATCTAATAATTTCCCGGTTTCCCAGTGAAACAGTAGATTGACGGCTCCATGGGGTTGTGCATCTCAAAGACTAAAGCAGAGGCCATAGCACAGTGGGCCATAGCACCAGTGGCCAGCAGAGGCAGAAACTTTGAATATTTTTCTAGACAAGTCTACTCTAGAAGAAGCTACCTGTCCCTTGTTGCTCACACCCTAAGACACTTCATTTTATTGGTGAACGTCTTTCATGCTATCATGAGAGGAAGGGGATAATTATGTTTTGTCTGGAAAAGGATGGGAAAAGAAAGATGGGCAGCTGATCATCTATTAGATCTATGCACAAGTTGAAGTGAGAATTCTGTTGACTGCACACCAGAAGCTGGAAGTACAAAGCGAAGGTCCACCAAATCCACCCCAGCTTATTTTAATGACGCTATTCATGTTGATACTTCATTTTAAAAGGTAAGTAAATAAACAAAAAATCCAAGATATATGTCAAAACAGAAATGATACCAGGACAATGGGAGTAAATGAGAATTGTTCTGGGCAAACCAGATCATATAACCAACTAGAATGGTAGGTACTATACCTCATGCAACTGTTTATTATTTTTTGCTTTTATTACTTCTACTCATATTTTTTAGAGTATTCATTGCTTACTTTGTGCTGACAGTGTAAAAAGCACTTTCAGCCTCTATCTCTCATACTACTTACAACAAACCTATTAAAGATTATCTAAATGGCACAGCTAGTTCTTAGTAGAATTGAGATTTTTACCCAGCTCTAACATGAAAGCCTATGTTCCTAAGGGTGATCATGTTTTGTTCAAGTGTTTTATATTCCATAAAGCCTTGCCTGAAACTTTCCTGTTCTGATTACCTGTTGCTTCCTAACAAACCACCACAAACTTACTGGCATAATACAACCACAATTTTATTATGCTCATGGATTCTGTGAATCAGAAATTTCTTTTTTAAAAATGTATTTTATTTTTTAAATAAATTTTTTATTGTGGTAAGAACATTTAACTTGAGATCTACCCTTTTAATAAAATTTCAAGTGTACAATACACTATTTTGACTATAGGTACGATGTTGTACAGCAAACTTCTAAAGCTTATTCATCTTTCTTAACTGAAACTTTATGCCCCTTGATTAGTAATTCTCCATTTCTCCCTCTCTCCAGCCCGTGGCAGCCAACATTTCACTCTTTGATTCTATAATTTGACTCTATTAGATACCTCTTATAAGTGGAATCATGCAGTATGTGTCCTTTGGTTACTGGCTTATTTCACCTAGCACAAGGTCCTCAAGGTTCATCCATATGTTGCCACATAATGCAGAATATTTTGACAGGACACAGCACAGATGACTTGTTTCTGTTCCATGAAAACTGAGGCCTCACCTAAGAGAGACACAGGTGGCTCTGGATGGATCATCTGAAGGCTTCTTCACACACATGTCTGGTCATGGGACTGGAGAAGCCTGAGGCTGGGTTCAGTAGAAACCAGAAAGCCTGCACACAGCCCCTCCAAGAGGCTTAGGCTGCTCACTGAACGGCCGTTGGGTTCTGAGAGGAAGTGTCACAAAAAGGAGTGTCGAGAGACATTACAAAAGAACCAGGAGGAGGCTTCCTGTTAAGACCCAGCCTCAGAAATCACATAGCTTCATTTCCACCAGATTCTACTGGTCAAATCAGGCACAAACCTGCCCAGATTCAAGGAGAGAGGATTTAGACCCCACCTCTCAAAAGGAGGAGTATCAAAGGATTTAAGACCATATTTTAAATGACTACCTTCCCCTTCTCTCTGTCTCTCTCTCTCTGTCTTTCTCTCTTTCACACACACATGCACACACACACACACACAGAGAGATAGATTTGACCACTCCTTTGTGTTCCCATGATACTTTGTACAGACAACTGTCTGATCACCTCTGACCTATTATAGCACTTATTTGTGTATATACAGACTTCCTCTACTGGACTATAAGTTTCTTAAGGTGCAGGTCTCTTTTTCCACCAGAACTTAGCACAACTTACGCATGGCACATCGTAGCTGTTCAGTAAATGTGTGTTGAATGATTGGTTGATGGATGGATTGGTTAAAAAAACAAACAACAACAAAAAAATCACTACTTCCTCCAGTTCCCAATATAGTTAGGGTTTATGCATAAAAATGTCAATTGCCTCAATCCTTCTTCCATTCTAAAAGGATTCCATAAGATCTCTCTTAGTGAAGAGTACATGAATAGTCTACCTTCTTGTCAGAGATTTCTTTCCTGAAGGTGGAAACCATGTTGTAGACTAGGAATGGGCTCCTGAAGGGAAGTATTGGCATCTCCTTTCTTCTTCCCTTCCTTCCAGGTAAAGAACAACCGAGGCTCCTCCATCTCTCTCCAAACACCCTTTGGCTTTCTGACTTAGGCACAACAAGACCCTCTTCAAGTCCCAGGTGACTCAGGTATCTGACCCTGGAAAATGTGGCTCTCACTCGGCCACACTTGGGTCCTGTGGCTCCCCTTAGGAAAGTACTGAATGAACCTCCCTGCCTGCTTGTCTTCCACTTTCTTAGATTTGAACACCACTCAGAGATCTGAACTCTGTTCAAAATGTCCTGGTCTCCACTGAATTTTTAAGATGTGATGATTTTGTAATCCATATGTGGAAGAAAACACAGAAATGACAGTCTTTACTCCATATTTTCCATCTTGACATTTTTTCCCGATTTATGAAATACATTTGTTTTACAATACTTTGGTATTCCAGATTTTATTTCCCTCCTTAAAAAAGCAGTGTTGAAAATATAATGAAATGTTTTCCAAGATTGAAATTGTATACTTGTTTGCTGTCATTCAAGCACTCAACAAGTTGAATTTTCTGGATCAACGGAATATGCCTAAATTTAATTATATTGTTCAGTTGAGTATCTTGCAATTCTCTTCAAATATAAAACAGATTGTTCAGCAAGATTCCTGCTGCCAGAGAAAACATTACTAAGTGGCTCCTCTAGATAAGTTTGGCTGGAGCGTGAGGTCTGGGAGCTGCCTCACTCAACTCTGAAGCCCCCTCACCTGATTCACTCCTTCCTATGGAGGCTATAATGGACCTGAAGGGAGATGGGTCCAGCAATGTGGTCCCATGGTTGTAGGTAAAATTTGCAACAGTAAAATGCTTTACCTGCAATTTAAGTGCAATAGAACCAGCTCTTTTTACTCTGATCTCCTCTCCACCATACTCCCTTCCTGCTGGAGATGTTGGAGCGGCTCTGGCATTTTTAGGTTCAACTAAGCAGAGGTTGGGTTAAGAAGATGACATTTTAAATGCAGTTTGCAAATACATTTTGGAATGTTTCAGTCAAACAAATTAAAAGTGACAGATTCCCAATTTTCTCATATAGGAGAAACTTCACATTTTTAAATTTATTCACTAAAAAAATCAGAAAAAAATTTAATTAATAAAGTATAAATAAAAGGCCATAATGATGAATAATGAAATCAAGAGAAATTAATCTGCCCTTGAAAAGTGAATTGTAACAAAAAAAAAATCAGATTATACCAAAAGCAATAATTCAGTAAGAAAAAGATAAATTTGCAAGAAAAGTAGTGAATAGACTCTGGGATTATCTGATAATCCAAATAATGAAGAGAAGCAAATTTTATGAACACATTGGAAAAATATTTAAAATTCTTCCTCACTTGACATGAAATATTGATATTGATGGATGTACATATACGTAAAACCACCTGGAGGGCTTGTTAAAACACAGAGTGCTGGCTGGGTTCCACTCTCAGAGATTCTGAATCAGTAGCTCTGGAAAAGTGGGTGGCTGGGGAGGACGTGAGAATTTGCATTTCTGATTAGCTCCTGGGTGGTGGTGATGCTACTGATCCAGGGGCCACACTTTGAGGACCACTGATATTTTTTACACAATTATCTTACATCTCTTCTTCCTTTTGTCTTTATTGCAGTACACTTAGTATCCTGTTCCATGCTTTAGAAAACAATTGGCTATCAGTAAATATCATCTTACACTAATAGGGATACTAGTCTGATTGTTTCTGTTTATTTACTCTTTGCTTTCTTGTATAGAAATCATTGTCTTTAGAATATGTTTACCACCACATGTTGTCCTATATCAATTACTTTCTGACCTTAATGGTGTTTATTTGAATTCTGAAGAATTCAGATGGAAAATTACTCCCATGTTCAAAATTTTCAAGAGTTTGTATAAAACCATTTAAATTTTTTTTAGTTTAAAAGATAAAACAAAACTTGAAAGTCACTGCATAATGAAAAAGCTTGTTATTTTCAATATGGTCAAAACGATCATATGACCGAATGTGACAATTATGCTTACTGAGGGGGTAGTTATATTTTATGAAATTGAGGTTTTGGTTAACTGTTCCAGAGAACCCACAGCAGTGAGTGAATTTAGGGCATTCAAGTCATTTTTACTCAGTTGACAAGGTGATAATTGATTGTAGATTACTTGGCACATGTAACATCCCTGGCAAGGTTTTGAGTTCTACCAGATGTTGGGCACTGCTTTTAGAATGCTCTGGGACAGCTTCTCATGAGTTGTGTGTCACTCCACTGCTGCAGAGAAACAAAAATTCATGTTTCATTTCATCAGAGTGTGATTCCGTGGGCATCCCTGTCTTACACAGTGCATCTCTTACTCTCTGATGGGGACAGAAACCAACTCATTGATCTGCGCAGTGGTTGTATGTCCCTGATTTAAACCCCAAACTATAATTTAAGTAGATTTAAGTGAAAATTCACCTCCTTCCATGGCAAACTAATTTTCCATTTTTCATCTTTAAAGTTTACATGTAAAAATATAACATAGAGGTCCTCATATATTTTATAAAGGAAAATGAGAAATGTTTAGTGACTCATTCACGGAAAAAAGCAGACAGTGCCACTTGCAACAAAGCACCTTCTTGATATAGAATTTGATTATTGCTTCCAAAAAAGACTTTTATGAAGCAAGTAAGGGACTTCCACTCCTGGGAAGATGAAGTACACATACTTTTCCCTATTCCTCCTGCTGAGTACAACTAAAACCCCTGGAAGTTATGTATAAGACAAACGTAAGAAAACTCTGAAAGGATGAGAGAAGAAAGCATACCAAGTAGGGACCTCAAAGTCCCAAAGAACAATATAGTGATGAGTTCTTGGCGGGGGGGAGGGTTCTGCTTTATGGTTTTGGGTTTTTTGCCTCATATATCCCCAAATTTGGAACTGAAGAATCTAGTTATCTGGAAATGCCAATGAAGACAGCCAAAAAAATAAACAAGCCCCAACAGAAGCCTGATCTCTATAGACAAAAGACCAGGTAAGGGACATCCTAGAAAGACAGAAAAATTTTAAACAATAACTGCATGACTTCAGTCAAACACCACAGAAAAAACTTTGGCTCCATCACTATCCATGCTGGCAAAGGCCAAGAGGGGAGCCTAGACTTGCATCCCACCCAGCAGTGATGAGGCATTTCTCTGTCCCCACTGGGCTGGGTCAGGGGAATGAAGAGTTAGGATCTGCCCCAATACCCTCTGGTAAAGAGGCCACTCTCCTCCTTCAGAGGTCAGCGGAGGCCACTTGGGGAGCAATAAGGAGGTGCTCCTCCCCCTCCCAGCCAGGGATGTATCAGTGGAGCATCTTGCAGTGCCAGAAAGTAAGAAAATACTCAACAATAACAGCTAAAAGAAAACAACCACATTGATGGAGGCATGTCAAAGGGGCAAAGGAGCCAACTGAAAGAGCTCCCAGTGACCAAAGCTGGAAAATTTGAGGAATAAAATAAATTTTTAAAAAATATTAGGTTGTAACCCAAAGTATAAAATAAATATCAGTGAGTCCATACTGATATAAATAAATGATTGAATAAATTAACAAATGGGGGAAAAGAGGCAAATTTCCCACGCAGAAGAATTCCAAATAATTTACATAAAGAGAGGAGCATAACTCACTACTGCTTAAGTGTGGGCTGCACATAGTGGTTTCCTTCCAAAGAGTACAGTAGGGAAAGGGAAAAAAAACATAACTTTACAGTGCAGAAACCTCACAGACACTATCTCAGCCAGGTGATCAAGGTCAACATCAACGGGAATAAATCACATGTACCCTGGACATGTGTTCTTGATATGATATGCTAAAAATGGCACTCTACCTCTGTGGTCTTCCTCCCTAGCACACATAACCCCAGTATAATCATGAGGAAAACATCAGACAAATTCCATACCCTACAAAAATACCTGGCCAGTACTTCTTAAGCACTGTCAAGGGCATCAAAACAAGGAGTCTGAGAAACTGTTGCAGCCAAGAGGAGCCTCAGGAGAAATGATGCCTTAATGTAAGATGGTGTCCTAAATGGGATCCTGGGAGAGAAAAATGACATTAGGTAAAAACTAAGGAAAGCTTTAGATAATTGGTTTATTAATTGTAACAAATATACCCTACTAATGTAAAGTGTTAACAGCAGAGGAAACGGTACATAGCATATCTTCTCAAATCTTAAATAAAGCCTATTTTTAAAAAGTAAGAAGAGAGTTGATGTTACTAATTAGAACTTAATTAAAAATCAAATCTAGAGTTCCTGAGGATAACTTCTCGCAAAGCAGACTTGAGAAGGTCTATACAGTAAACCACCATCTTATTGCACTTATGCGAATAATCAGGCCAAATTTAACAAGACTGAGATCATCACTATTCTGAACATGAATAATCTTTCTTTTTAGATTATCTTTGACCAAAAGGGGCAACTATAGAGATAAATTTTATTTCAGTAGAAAACTATGAACACTTTCCTGGGTTATCAGATTCTGGCTCTGCTCACTGTCTTTGGACTGGTATTTGGTATTTCTTTATAAACTGCAGGTAACTGATGAATATGCAAACTCTGTCTTGTTTGGTTGAGATTTAATTGACTTCCTTCTCCACTGTGGAAAACTAGTTTTACTACTCATCTGTAAATTAGACTGGGTGCTCTTACCTTGCACAAATTGTCGACCCTTACCAAACTTGCAATTCTTCCAGTTTCCTTCACTATCTAGCTACAGCCCTCCAAACTAATGTATCCAACTTTTCTCCCTCCTTCCTGACTTGGCATCCCTGAGAGCAAAAACCTGACTGCATGGATCCTTATGAGACCCTACGTTACCTTGTTGCCAACCCTCTCCCCCAGAATCTGAAGAAGCGCTGCAAGCTAAAGCTTGATGATGTGGTATCAATCCTGAAGGACTCATCATCACAGCAGGCCATGCACGGGCCAGATTTCTCCCTGGAGAAGTGGCTGTCTGGGTGTGTGACCTGTGCAGTCACAAAGGGCTCCACACTCGGAAGGGCTCCACGCTTGGTCTAACGCTCTGTGGTTGACATCTTGATATTAATAATTTTTGAACACAGGGATCTGCATTTTCATTTTGCACTGGGCACCACAAATTATGTAGCTGGTCTTGACTGAATACTGCAGTGGTATTTGTGGTAAGAAGTTTTTTGTGTTGATCAACAACATTACTCTGTCAGAAAAGTGAGAGTAATGTTTATCAGATAAAGTCATCATATTTCTTGATCATCAACTTTCTAAGCCTGCAATGCAAATTGTATTTATACTTTCACTGCTATACTGTTATGCACATAAATATGAATATGACTCTAGCCAACCATGCATTATGAAAGGTACCAATGAAAGGACGCAAGCCCAATTCATTCACTTTAATAGACGATGTGAACAAAATTGCTGCTCATGGAGAAGATTGTCAGTCAGGTAAGGTTTATCCTGGAATCCTCCACATTCCCTTTCTGCCCACCTTATTCTCTTGCACTTTTCTTCAGGAACAAAGTCCCTCCCATTTCAAATCTGTTTTCATGATAAAGTCTCCATGTCATTTTCACCTTACAATGAATTTTCTCCAATTAGTCATTCATTCTGGAATATTTTCATTTTGTTGACTCACTTCTAATCTTGGAATGCAACATCCTCTCCAATAAAGAAATTATAAACATCAGATTTGAAAATGACAGAGACTTTCCTGAGGTCCCTGAAGTTTTGCTAATAGGTAAATGATATTAAATGATATATTTATAAAATGGTAGAATTTTTCCAAAGGGATATTTGCCCTGATTACTTTAAATTAAAAGTTTTACAAACTATAAAAGGAAGCTTAATTCATGTGTTACTAATATAGTATGACTTAAATAGAAAAATCAATCTGACTTCCAAGCTTCTAGATTTTGTTTTGTTTTGTTTTTTCTTTGGAAGTTTCTTTTTTTTAATAAACTATTAGTATTGTAAGGGTTTAAATTGAGATAAACAGATCATAAATCTCTGTCTCTAATGAATTGCTTTACTCAATTCACAAAGATATATTTTATTTCACTCATAAGGTACCTCTATAATAAGAGGGAAAATACCTAACTTTATAATATAGCTGTTTGCACAATGTCCCTATCTGACCAAAGTTTGACCAGCAAAAATGCTATATTTGTGCTAAAATAACAAGCCATCAATAAATACCTAAATGCATGAGTTATCACTTCTCTTGGCAACCTGTCCTGGGAGATGGGACAAATGGAAGGTCTCTGATGCTAGGCGATTCCCTGCTGTTCCAACAGCTCAGGGTCACCCATACGCTGACCTGGTTTATGACAGAAAGAGCTTAGCTAAGAAGGAACTGAAGGCATTTTATACTGCTGTATATTTTTTTCTTAGGTAAATTGACATATTGTATTTCAATAACTCTTTGAGATATTTAATATTTGTTTGTGATATTAGAAATCAAACACTCAATGTTTTTACATCCAGCACCTCTTCTCTGACCTGCATGCTTTTCAACCTTTTCAAAGCCAACTTCATCTTTTTTTCAATGTACCTGTACTCTAATAGAAATATCATTTGCACATAATCAAGGGTCTGTCTGCTAAAAGAAAATATCCAGTCTTTTTCTTCCATAGGAAAGTATTGCAACGTGATAGTCCTGAAGAGTCAAATAAAATAATTTCTTCCTAATTTCCATGTTACAACATGCATTCTGGTTCAATTTCTAATCTCAAATATGTATTCTAGTCTTCCATTAACTTCAGTGGGAAATATATGCAAAATGTATTTGAAGAGAAAATTGCACCAGAGGTTGATAAACATTTCGAGAATAAAGGTACAATTGAAATATTCAGTGAGATCTATATCTTCATTATTCAAATGATGTTAAATGTATATTAAAGTTATACAATGATTTTTCTTAGTGTCTCAAACACTTGATAGTATAAATAGAGGTTACACTTTTCTTTTCTGCAGAGTATGGTCTCCTGGATGCACAAAGCATATGGGTCAGATATTGATGTTATTGCTTATACATCTCACTAGATGGCACCAGGAGCATCTAAAATAGCTGGGTACCTCACTCCTGTCCTGAAATACTCCTTTATTTCAGCATTTCCTTAAATTATAGTATATTCCACTTCTGAAAGAAAAATATTTTAAAATTACTTTTGCACATTTTATGTGTTTATTTACACCTAAATAAATGTTTTTCTTTTAATATTAAAAAAAACCTTAGAATTTCATTGCAAATTGTACATATTTTACCTTTTTAAGCATTGTCATTTTTTACAGAACTGGTTTTCCTTCTTTGTTTATGAAACATTTGTGATGATTATTCTACTGGGTAGCATTCTGCCAAGCTGTTAAGGCTGCATTTATAGTACCTTAAAAGCTTATTTTTTCAAAATGTACAAATGTCTACAAGAAAATTAGAAATAGTGGCTGATGGAAGCTAAAGTGCTTTATCTAAAGTCAGATAAACAAGCTAATAGTCACACTGAACACAACTTTTCAGCCTGCATAATCAGGAATCATTAAATTACAGTTTTTCTCATCCTAAGACTTATTGCATGAAACAAGCAGTGAAGTGGGTTGGAAAATTATGGCCTCAAACAAATAGAGTGGAGTCCTTCATTTCGCTGATGTTGGGAAACAGTTTACTAATTTCCAGACTGCTGACTCTCCATTAAATAGTTGAAGTTTGTCGGTGTGTAATTTCCACTAGTTATACAGGAGAGATTTTTCTTTCTGCTTATTTATGATTTGATTAAAGTATCAATGTTATGGATAAAGTGAATGTGAGACTAGATTTCACAGGGCTGGAATGAGCTCTCCTTTAGTACAGGTAGAAGGATAGACGAGAAGTGGGGCCAGGAGGGAGGAGCACAGAGACAGCCCTACAGAGTCAGGTCCAGAAACATGTTCAAGAAGAAAATAAGAAACCTAATCACAATGCCCAAACAAATACATTTCAAATTTTGAATCTAGTAGCCATTTGTGTTGCATTTAATTGTGTTTAAAATCAACATAATTTCTCACTAAAGTTAATTTACCACCATAAAAATGCAAGGGAGTAGCCTGTAAATAATAATTTAAAAAAAATATATTTTCTGACTCTTTGAGGTTATAGGAGACTCTTTAAAAATTAGAACATTTAAATATAAATACTCCCTGATTTCTGCATCTGGTAATTCCTTTAAATAATGTTTTTATTCCAAATTTTGTTTGAAAGGGGTTTAGGTAATTCCTATTAAAGGGGAATACTTATTTTTCACATGAATAGACCTGTGAGATTATATGTTGAATAGCTAAGGGCACAGATGAAACTCCAGCCTACAGTCACTGGACTTCTGGGTACAGCACTTCCTTATATGCTGGGTTCCTTGGGTTCATGTGTATAAAACGATACTATTTTTACACTGTAATTGGTCATTTCCACCCACTTCAGAGCCAGGCTTTTCATGGCTTGCATGCTCTTTTATTAGCTTAACCTATTATCTTCAGTCAAAACTCACTTTGCATGGAAAATATGTGTGACACAGAGGGAGGAAAAAATGATTTTAAAAAGATGAAGAAAAGGATAATAAATTAGAGATACCAACATGTAGCTCTGAAGCCAAGATATTTTCCAAAAGTATTATAAATGAGAACTAAAATTGGTCCTTCCTTGGTATAATCACAAGCTAGGAAAATCTTTAGCCGTTAAATTTTCTCTTTTGTTCCCAACGTTTTGTCAATATTGTAAAAACACACACATACACAATAAAATAAAAACAATTGAAAAATTATTTTTCAGGGGAGGGTGAAAAAGCCAGGGGGGTAAAAAAATCAATAAACACATCTAGAAACGAATACCTGTTTTCTGTGATGTTTGGACAGTTATAAACAGGAGTGTGTTACAAGAGGAAATTCCCCTCCCCTGCCTCAGGCTTTAATTTTTGACTGTAGTTCAGCAAACGGATTAATAATTCACTTTGGCTTTAAAGTCATTGGTGAGGTACAACTGTGATTGAGCTAATGGAAATTACTGAGTAACATTTATGAAATTTATCTAACCATTGTGCTTGTCTGTAAATGTCAGAATGATTTATTCATTAGTATTTCATGGGTACAAGTCAATACCACTAAAGGAAGTTAAACAAATTTGATTGGAAGTAGTTTATAAACATACTTCAAAGGTACTTGAGATTAGAACTGGCAAAACTTCTGCAAAATAATCATTGAAACATACTTCAAGGCTGTTATTCTGCTGTGGCACCCTTGATTACTCCATTTTCACTAGGAGGTATATTTTCTTTCTTTCTAACTGTTCTATTTGCCTCTTTTATTTACCTGCACATAATACATACCTATATGTGTATGCATAGCCATTCATTTAGAAAATATTTTTTGAATGTCTCCTATGCTGCCGACACTGTGCTGGGTACCGGAGACTTATAGTTAATGATAGAGATCTGCTCCTGCCCTCACACAACTTCTAGTCTAGAGAAGGGTACAATTACAACACACTGTGGTGAAAGGTAATAAAATGGAGAAAGTTCAGTGTGATTTAGGATCCTTGAGAAGGGGCACCAAAGAACTTAGGGAATGGAGATAGGAGGAGTCAGGAGGGATTCCTAGAGAATGTAGCAAATAACGTGAAAAAGTAAGTAGGAATAAGGCATGTAGAAGTGGGAAGAGAGGATGAAGAGGTGGGAAGAGAGGATGGTCACCAGCAGAGATTTTCACTGTGTCCTGTGTATTCATAGGCTGTGACTGAAATCAATCAATACTAGGGTGTGAGCGCTTTCAGAGCAAGAACTCTGCCTTATTTATTTACTAACCTTGCTGCCTAGCTCAGGGTTTGGCATTTAATAGGTGCACTATAAATGTGTGATCAAAGAAATAAAGGGAAAGATGCAGAGAGTTAGTGTGTTCAGGAAGTAGGCACAAATCTGCTAGGGGATGAGAGTATCCCCTATGCTGATATCCTGAATCAGTGATCCTAGTAGGTCATGAAAGTTAAGTTCATCAGGTCAAAGATGCCAACAAAACAGGCAAGGAGACCTCTCCTTAAGAGTCATGCCTTCTATTAGGACAGGTGCAAATCACGACTCAGGTGAGAGATGTTTCTTGTGCTAAGATGGGACATAGGACAAGAGTAGATTGAGATGAGAGATAGAGTTAGATGCATGAATCAAAAAAAAATCTGTGGACAAGCTGGAAGGAAGCCATGAGAGCAGGAAAGAGTAAAAAACAGCAGGTTAAGAAAGGTGGAAAGGAAAATAAAAAATTCTTTGAGTAAGAAGTTTAAGGAAAACTGGGAATAGAGGGATAAACAAGTGGAGGAAGAACAAAATACAAAGCAACAGAAAACAAAGTTTGAATATCTATTACAAGTCAAACTCATGAGAATGACTACATAAGGTATACCCACTGGACATTTCTGTCTATCTTATCAAGGACCTAAAGTCTTTTGAATAGAAAAAAGTATACATTTTATTATGCCAGGAACCAAGAGTTTCTATAATAATATTGAATCAAATGTTTGTCAGACAAATAGATGTTGTTGATAATTGTTGGAAACTATTGCCCTACTTTTTCTCCTTCAAAAAAGATTTCTTTCCTAACATATATTTATGCCATTTGCTTAACCACAAGCAAACAGTCAAATTATTTTGTTTATAACCTCAAACCCAAAAGCTTGTTCAGAACAGAAATATGAACCAGAAATAAATTACATGGTAAATCAAACCCTCATTTTGGGGCTGGGACACTATGCAAAGTGGTTTACGATTTGTTCTTTGCAGTGTAAATGAAAACCCCAAGATGTTGGCAGAAGAGGAAAGCTTTTTTTCTTTTTAAATTATGTTTTTGTGTACATGAGAAGCACTCTTCACAAATAGAAATGTCCTTATTTTCTAAAAATTTAAAAGAAAAATGACCCTTGAGAAAGTGGTAATTTTTAAATATAAAAACGTCTTAAGAGAAACACAAATTAAAACTACACTGAGATGCGACTTCTCACCCATCAGATGGGCAAACATCCAAAAGTTTGAAAACCCATTGGGTTGGGGAAGCTACAGGGAGACAGTGCCCCTAATTTAGAGCTGGGGGCACTGCAAAATGTCACAACCCCTGTGACATATGGCAAAAAATTTGATGATATCTAAAAAATGTACATACTCATTTACCTTTTAACCCAACAACTCCACTTTTGGAGTAAACTACTCCAAAGATACACTGGCAAAATATGAAAATACATATGCATAAATGATTCATTGACATTTTACTATAATAGCTAAAGAATGGAAATAACCCAGCTGTCTGATTACAGGACCGGTTGAATAAATATGGTGCTCCACACAATAGAGTATTATATATCTGTAAAAATAATAATAAAAATATGTTTAAAAAATAAGATTTTTTTGTAGTATGGAGTTATGTCTAGGATATATTGAATTAAAATAGAAATATAAAGGAAAAGGATGCATAGTATGCTACTATTTAGCTTAAAAAGGAGACATGAGAACATTTCTGTTTTCTTACATTTTAGACAATGGAAGAATATATAATCTACATATATATATATATATAATCTACATATATATTTTTTATTTAGTTATCTATACAGAAAGAAAGGAAATAGGATGGAAGAGATAAGGACAGAAACTAGATTTCCTAGTATAGATGATATTTTGTAGATTTGACTTTGAAACCATGAAAATATTTTACTTACTTATAAAACTTATTCTTTAATGACTAAATATTTAAAGCAAAGTGAAGCGAATGAAACTGAATTTGTTCGTGGCGTCTTCACACCAAGTGACTTTGAAACACAATAGTTTAACTATAACTCCTTAGTGGTATGTACCCTAAGAATAAAAAAGAATATTAAACTGTGTTTAAGGAACATCCTATTGGCACGGTAGCATGTGTATTACAATTCTGAGACTAGGGTGTGTATTAGGGAACAAAGTGAATACTTTTGTTAACAAGGATTTTCACCATAAGAGAAAAGAGATACATATATAAGATTGTGAAAGTTAAGTAAAAAGGTCTCTAGTCTTGAATTTCATTGAAGTATCAAGTCAGTATAAGCATGAAATATGATATATTTCATAAATAAACATTGATGAGCTTAAAGCCAAGTCTACAGAAACTATACAAACTGAAACACAGAGAGAAAAAAGACTAAAAATATAAACAAAGACTAAATGGGAAAATATAAAGCAGTCTAACATCAAACACATGTATAATTGGAGTCTGAGGAGGAGAGAAGAGAATATAGCAGAAAAAAAATACTTAAATAAATAAAGGCAAACACTTTTCCAAACTCAATTTTTAAAAATTCAGCCAGAATCCAAAAGCTCATCAATCCCAAGCCAAGAAAACCACACCTAGACATGGCACAGTCAAATTGCTGAACCCCAAAGATAAACAGAAAATCTTTAAAGTGGACAGGAAAAAACCACACATTACATTTGTGAGACAATAAGAAAAATGACAGACAATGCAGGTTAGAAGATAATGAAATCACATCTTTAAAGCATTCTCAGAGAAAAAGAGGCTATAGTCAAAGAAAATATCCTTCAAAAATGAAGGCAAAATGAAGATATGTACAGACAACAAAAGCTGAGAGAATTTATCATTAACAGACCAACATTACAAGACAAGTTAAGTCCTTTAGGCTGAAGGAACATAATTCCAAATGGAACTATGGATCTAAATGAAGGATGAAGAGCACAAGAAATGGTAGATATGCAGGCAACCATAACAGACTTTTTTCTCACTTTTGATTTTTTTATAAAACAATTGACTGTTTAAAACAAAAATAATGGCTCCTTATTTTGGAGGTTATAACATATTTAGAAATAAAATGCATGATAACAATAGGAAGGAGGGAGTAAATGGAAGCATACTGTTAGAAGGATTTTATAATATGTATGAAGTGGTGCAATATTAATTCAAGGTGGACTATAATAAGTTCAAGGTGTCCAGCATAATCCCCTGTGAAACCAATTTAAAAAAATCATTTTAGCTAAAATACCAATAAAGGAAATACACTACTAAAAATAAATAATCAATGATTCAAATGAAGAAAAGAAGAAAGGAATAAATAAGGGATCAGACAAATAGAAAACAAATAGCATATGGTAGACTTAAGCCAAATATATCAATAATTACATTAAATATAAATAAACTATAACTCCATTAAAATATAGAGATTGTTAGATTGGATAAAAAAGCAAGACCAAACTAAGTACTATTTATAGGAGATAAATTTTAGATATGAAAAAATAAATAAATCCATTATTACAATTAGTTCAACACATCTTTCTCAGTAATTGATACAGTGACAAACAAATCAACTTATGTAGAAAATGTGAACAACACTATCAACCACCTCGACCTAATTGACCTAGTTTATAGAACACTATCCCTCAAATTAGCAGAATATACATGCTTTTTAAGTGCTTACAGGGAGAAGTATACATTAAGCATTACGTTAGTAAAGAAGAAAGGTCATAATCAATTACATAAACTTCCACCTTACAAAAATAGAAAAAGAACACATTAAACCCAAAGTAAGCAGAAGTAAATAAATAATAAACATAGGAATAGAAATCAATGAAACAGAAAACAGAACAATAGAAAATCAATAAAACCAAAGGTTGGTTCTTTGAAAATATCAATATAATTGATAAACCTGTAGTCAAATTGAACAAAGAGAGAGAGAGGGAGAGAGGTAGAGAGGTTGAGAGAGAGAGAGAACAAATTAACAACATCAGGAAGGAAAAAGGGGGCTTCACTACAGATCCTACAGAAATTTTGAAAAAATTAAGTGGGATATAACAAATATCTTTATGCCAACAAATTTTACAACTTAGATGAAATGAGCAAATTCTTTGAAAGATATTATTTCTTTTAAAGAAATAAATTCATAATTATAAGCCTTCCCTCAGAGAAAACTCTAAGCTCAGCTGGCTTCATCAGTGAATTACATCAAGCATTTAGGAAGAAATAATACCAAGTTTACACAGACTCTTAACAAAATACAGGAGGAAAAACCACTTTCCAATTCATATTATGGCACATAAAGCATAATCCTGATATTAAAACCATATGATAATATTACAAAAAGAAAAAAGAAATTAGACACCAGTATCACTCATTAACACAAAGATATTTTAAAAATATATTCCTAAATCAAATTCAGTAATTTATAGAAAGGATAGTACATTTTGACTAACTGGGGTTTATTCTAGCAATGCAAGGTTGGTTTGATACTCAAAAATCTCTTAACACATTAACAAATTAAAGGAGAAAAATCATATGGTCATTTTAATAGATGAAAAAAACATTTAACAAAATTTAATACCAATTAATGATTTTTTTAAAACTCCCAGCAAACTATAGGGAGATATTTTCTCAATCTATTCAAAACAATCTTCAAAAGGGCCAACAGACTTCTAAAACTATGAAAAAGTTTCATACCTAAGCATGAAAGGATAAATACTTTCCCTCTAAGATTAGAAACAAGGAAAAGATGGTGACTCTCACCACTTAACATTCAGCACTGCACTTGAGGTACTTTTCACGTTGTGAGTGCAGAGCTCTCTCTCTGGAGTAGTTCTGCGGTTCATCTAGCCTGCTGTCCCAGGTAGATCCCTCTCTGCTGAAAGTTTAGTCAATGTACATTCAGAACATCTATATCCACGCATACTGTGGAATAATAAGACTTCGGGGGACTGCATGTACTGTACTACTTCTCTGTTTTTAAATTATCCCCAATAAAGCCTATATTACATCTACACTCTATAATGCTGGTGGTGTATGTTTGTGATCCCTTTGCATGGGTGCTGAATATATCTTGATATTTCCATGGGTATTTTATCCATATGTGCTCTAAATGATATTTGTGAAAAGCTATTACATGACTATTTTTGGTAATAGCAAAATATTGAAAAGAATCCATTATCCAATAATAAAGTAGTGGTGAAATAAATCACATACGTCCATCAAATAGAGTGCTGGACAGTTATTAAAAGAAGAATGAGGAAACTCATTATGTAGTAACATGTAATGATGTCCAAGATACAATGTTAAGTGAAAGGACAATGCAAAACCAAATCTGTATAATAAAAGAGGTGAGATAGATAGATAGATATGCATTTACTTGTATATGTATAACATATCTCTGTGAGGATACACAAAAAATGTTTAATATTAAATAATTCTGGAGAAGGGAAGTTGATGGCAGGGTAACGAGAGTGGAACAGAGATTTTTACTGTAATAGCCTTCTCTTCCTTTTGAATGTAGAACCATCTTACTGTATTAATTAATCCAAAACTAAATCAAATTTAAATTTAAAAAATGAGGAAAACTATTTTAAACTAAATTTAAAAAAACTATTTAAAACTAAATTTAAAAAAATGAGGGAAAAAAAACCTCACTTCTATGAGTCACAGTAATAGGTAGTTCCATACCTAGCACATGGGATGTCTCGTTTTAATTCATAGGACAGGTTGACATATGATGATAGGATTAGAATCTAGACAAGGAGATAGAAAAGTCCAGAGAAATATCATGACAATGAATGTTCTGTGCTAAGTTCCATAACACCTCAGAGGCAATTTTCAGTGTACAAGAGCCAAACTTGAAGTCTCTCACATGAAAAGGCTGTGCCAAATAGGCATGAAGCATTGCCCTACGATCGCTACCCTTTTCTCCATTGCCACTACAGTCTTATCCTCCAGCTCAATACCACTGCCATGGAAACACAGCTGTCTCTCACTCCTCTCCCACCTGACCTCATTTTATCTGATACTTTAAAATCCCACTCCATGCTGTCAAAGCTAGCAAAGAAGATCAAGTAGGATTTGGAGGGAGACAGATAATAGAAAGAAGAGAAGGAAGAGAGTTCCTACAATCAAATCTGGGAATCTAACCACAAGATTATAACATAATTTACATAGGAAAGATCATTTCTATTTCCTACACAACCAGCATATCTATAAAACACCTTGCTTGGTGATGATTTTTCGGATTTGACACCGCAAGCAAAGCCAACAAAAGCAAAATAAACAAGTGGAACTACATCAAGCTAAGAAGCTTCTGCACAGTAAAGGAATCCATCAACAAAATAAAAAAGCAACCTAAAGAGTGGGAGAAAATATTTATAAACTACATATCTGATAAGCAATTAATATCCAAAATATGTAAGAAACTCAAAGTACTGTGGAAAACAGTATGGAGGTTCCTCAAGAAATTAAAAATAGAACTACCATATGATCCAGCAATCCCACTTCTGGGTATATATCCAAAGGAAACATAATCACTATCTTGAAGAGATATCTGCACTCCCATGTTCCTTGCAGTATTAGTTACAACACCCAAGGTATATAAACATTCTAAACGTCTGTTCACAGATGAATGGATAAATAAAATGTGATATATATATATACACACACATATACAAAAAAATATTATTCACCCTTAAAAAAGAAGGAAATCCTGCGATTTCGACAACATGGATGAACCCAGAGGGCATTATGCTGAGTGAAATAAGCCAGACAGAGAAAGACAAACACTGCATGGTATCACTTACATATGGAATCTAAAGAAAGAAAGAAAGAGAGAGTAGAATGGTGGTTCACTGAGGCTAGGGGTATGGGGAGGGAAAGGGGGAGAGGTTGATAAAAGGGTACAAATTTCAGTTATAATATGAATAAGGTCTGAGGATCTAATGTACAGCATGGTGACTATAGTTGATAATACTGTACTGTTTAACAGAAATTTGCTAAGAGAGTAGATCTTAAGCATTCTCACCAAACAAAACAAAACAAAAAAACCCCAAAAAGTAACTATGTGAGATGGTGGATATTTTCATTAACTTGATTTAGGAATTCTTCCACAATGTAGACATATATCAAATCATGTTGGACACTTTGCATATATTATAATTTTATTTCTCAATTACACTTCAACAAAGCTGAGGTCAGGGGACACTCTGAAAGATACCTTATTTGTGAATTAGGGAAGTCCCATGTTTATACTCCCATATGGAGACACAGACTGAAGGTCTTAATAGCAAAATGAAAATCAAGGCTGATGTTTAGACCCAATTAATAAGGATGCATTTTTTTTCCTTGAAAATAAATCTTATATCGAATCTCATTTATACACAGATAATGCTGATCAGTTTATGGAGATTGTGGCAGAAGCAAAAGATACATTAGCACAGGCTTCAAAGGACAGCAGAAAATTCTGAAGAGCTTCAAGTTAGCAACTTTAAGTAACTTTTTTTCCTCGTGTATCACTGACACAAAAATATGTGAAACAGATGGTATTGCTTGGTTATTTATAGTTTGTGTTGAAACTTGTCAAAGACAGTTTGGATCATGATTAAGAAATCTTATCACCTCTTAACTGAAACATACCACAGGGTTTTTCTTAGAAGGTGTTAGAAAGACAGCTGATGATTATAGTCAATGTTTCTTCTTTCTACAGATAAAAAGTCTAAAATCACCGATGGCCTTCTGGATACAAGCAAATATACACAGAAAATCAAATATAAAATTGGGAGATAGTCATGTCTATTGAATAAGCAGGCATACCTTAGATCCTTGACACATAGATAGATGATAGGTAGCTAGATGATAGATAGATAGATGATAGGTAGATAGATAGACATGTTCTACTTCAATGTATCATCTTCCTTGAACTAGTTGCAGCAGTCATTAGAGCTGTTCAACAACTGTTTCCTGTTCTTGCCCTTTTGGGCACTTCGTGGATTTATACTTCTTTGTTCCTTTGCGTTTGAGTGAGGTTGTGTGACTGCTTCAATAAGTTGTGAACAGATGTGCGGTGTGATAGCTGTAGACTCGTACACCTAAGTGATAATGCCAGATCTCACAAAAAACTTTTTCCTTTTCTCACACTACGCAGCAGCAATTGAGGTAGCGGCTTCTCTTGCAGTTTTGGTCCTTGAGTGACCACAACGAGCAAAGCTCCATTACCAACCTGTGATGGATATGTAGGAGCAAGAATTAAAGCTGTGTTATATTGAGCTTCTGATATTTTTCAGGTTGTTTGTAACTAAAGTATCATCTAGCCTATCCTGACTGATGCAGGTCATGCTGGAGTCAGTGTGCACAAAAGCAGCAGCTGATGACTTATCCATGAAAATGGAGAGAAGGAAAAAGTCTATTTCTAGAGAAAATTTTTCTTTCTCTACATGAAGCAGGACAAAAAACAAACAACAATAACAAAATAAGAAAAAGAAAACCAGACACTCCCAGGCAAATACCTGCCATGCTCCAGCTGCCTGATAAGAATAACTCTGTTAGTGAAGTTCTATTGGTTGCCAAAACATAGAAGCTACTAGAACTAATTTGAGTAAAGAGGATCATGGAGTCATTAGTATCTCATAAGCAGAAGAAACTTCCAGGAGGTAGAGAACAAAAGAAATAGATATTAGAAGAAAAAAGTATAAGAAAATTAGAGAACCAGTTCAGGAGGTCGATTAGGATTCCCATAAGAAAGGAAAATAAGGATATTAAATTAGGAACGAAATAATTCAAAATAACTTTCTAGAAATGAAAGAAATAAACTTTCAGATTGAGAGAAATCCACTGAGTACTCTGCATAAAGATTGAAAACCCACCAAGGCATACTATACTGAAATTTCAGAAGCCTGGGAACCCTGAAAAGACCCTAAAAGGTCCGAGAGAAAAAGGGGTAGAGAGATGGGAGGAGGGGGGAAAGAAAGAGAGAAGGAGAGGGGAAGAGGAAGGCAGGGAGAGAGGGAGAGAAAGGAGTGAAGGAAGGAAGGAGAGAAGGAAGGTAGGAAGGAAGAAAGGGAGGGAGGGAGGGGGGAGGAAGGAAGGCGGGCAGATTTCTGATAAAGCATGAACAATCGGAATGCATTCTGTGTTAAACTAACATTAAGTGCTGTATAAAATAGAACCAAAATGTAAAATGGCTCAAATATATTCATTCATTTCTTGCTTAGGTAAAAGTCTCTGGTTTAAAATTTTTCTGGTTAACAAGCATCTCTTTCATATTTAGTAGTTTAGGGACTAAGTCTCTTTCTTATATTGGGGATTTCTGTTCTCTAGAACCTCATTCTCATCTGCATCCAGCTGGCAAAATAGGAAAAAAAGTACGTAGGAAGCATTCCCCTTTCTTAAAAGCCTTGACCAGAAAAGAAAACACATCGTTTGTACTGACATCGCATTAATACCAGGACAATCATAACCACAAGAAAGGCTGGAAAATGTAGTGCAGCTATGTGACAAGAAATAAGAGGGACAGGATTTTTCGTGACTAGGTAGCAGTGGAGAGAGAATGATAAGGCCCAGAGAGGCCACTAGCAGTCAAGAAGCCTGGTTCCCTTCACAATTTAAGGAAATGAAATGATGCTTCCACGCAGATGGGCAGCTGTGCAATAAGAAAGCTTGATTGGAGCTGCATCATTTTTATATAACTGACCGTAAAAGCATGGCTACGTATGTATTAGTGCGTTGGCATCTGCTGACTGAAACAAGTTTGAAGGATCTTTTGGGGGATGTTGTTGGCAATACCTCCCCTGCTTGGGAAACACTTAAAGAAGCTTTAACTGGGAAGAACTCCAAGACACGTGGGATTCTGGTTCTATTCATCGTCTTTGCGTCTTTCTCTATGAAATAAACTGCACTCTGCAGAGATATCTGGAATAGCTCTTTTGTCCTGAGACAACAATGGAGAATTACTTTTAAATTTTCATCTGGAAAAAATTTCTAATCAATAATTCAGTACCCTGAAAAATTATCAATTAAATGTGAGAATAGAATAAAGACATTTTTACATATGCAAAGTTTCAAAAACTTTTTCTCCCATCAACACTTCCTCAGGGATATGCTGAAGGATGTTTTCCACTAAAATGAGGGAATACACCAAGAGAAAGAGGAAGAAATGAGCTACAGAAAATAGGTGATCCATCCCAAGAGCCAAAGAGGATCCCCAGGACATCTGCTATTTAGCAGGTCTAGAGAGGCCAAAAGCCCCTTAGAGAAATGCTTCCGAGAAAATGAAATCGGTAGATTGCAATGTGTTTGAGCGATTCAGATTTATACATTTAGAGAAGAAGAGCTAGTGGCAGATTAATCGAAGTTCACAGAAGAGAAAAAACAGCACAAAATAAATCCCTGGTACAGATTATTGCTATTCTTGCACCTTTCTTCTCTTCTCCCTGCTTCCCTCCTTTTGTTCTTCCATTTCTCCATTCTCCCCCTCTCTCTCTTACTTCCTTTCCTTTCTGTTTTATTCCTCAAATGATTTGAGGTTCTTTATATGACATATACACAACAATGAGGGCTAAGACAAAAACTGAGAAAGTTGAGCAAAGGGGACAGATGAGTCCAGAAAACAAATAAATAAGACTAATTTATACATCTACCGTGAAGAGATAGAAGGGAGGGCTTGGGTAGACTTGCAAACAAACCTCGCCAGAAAGTTCAGCATTTACCCTGGCTGTTTATTGAAAGTGTCGGGTTTATCCTCTGCGAAGGTCTTCTCGTTGTCCACCAGAATGAGCACAGACGTAAGCGAGACAGGAGCCCGGTCACGTTGCAGGCGAGTGGTGGGCTGGTGGCTGCTCAGCATGGTGCTTCTAGACAGATGAAATTAGGGCCTCCCTCTACCCCATCTCCGGAACGACCAACCACCTTAGCAGCAGCTGAGGAAATGACCAAGAAATATTTTTAAATGAATGAATAACACATATTATATATAAAAATACAAATACATATGTGGTTTATTATTTTTTACTTTGTCTAAATGGTGACATTTTGGGAGGTATCTCTCCATCTCAAATGTTGTCAGTAAATTTTGCTTACGGTATTTTCCTACAGGATGTATTTGGATTAATTATGATATAAAAACATTTTCAGAGGCTTCAATTGTTTGATTATATAAAATAAACAAAATTTTACAAATGTGGTGCTGATACTTAGGTCATAGACTCTCATGGATTATTTGCCAATTTTTTTATTAAAGGCAACATAGTTTAGTGAAATGTAAATGCGTAGACTTTATAATCAACTTCCCTGAATTCAAATCTTTGCTCTAAATATTAATAAATATATGACTTGGGAAGGAGATTAAGCTGTTTGAAGCTCAGTTTCTTCCCCCATAAACATAGTGATGAAGATGGCAACCTCTCAGGGATTCTGTGACGATCAAAGGAGAGCATGTATGTGGAAGCAACTGATAATTCGATGAGTGTTGAGGGAATGTTCTTATATTCTTTCAGAATCCTACCCCATGGAAGTGACAACTCTCTCCACTCTCCATCTTCTACCTTTCCCATGCATGTTTAATAAGAATTCTTCTTTTGGCTTAAAATGGGGGTGGGGGGCTTTTATCTCTACATCCATTTATATATAAGCACTTGTGTTGTGGGGAAGACCATTAACTATGTGACCTATGATCATTGTGGCAAAAACCACTAATTGTCTCCCAAAATATGTTTTCCTTCTTTGTGGTCATACAGTCACTCTTGCAGTTAGCTAAAGATATGACTACGTTCTCTCCAGTGCAATGTGAGAAGTGATGTGGGCCACTTCCAACCTCAAAATACATCCCGTTGTGCTACTCCTAGTTCTTTTCTTCTTCAAGATAACTGGGATAGTAACCATCAGGCTGATCCTAAAATCTATATTGTTAGGATGACATAACCACTATCAGCCCAGGTCTTAAATGACTGTGGAGAGAATAAAACACCCTACTGAATTGAACAAACTCCCAGGACTGTTAACTGAGACATGAGTGATCTTTAGTCATTGATATTTTGTGATCTCTTTGTTACAGCAGTCTATCCTAATTGACATAGCAAATGAACCTACCATGGTGAATTTTAGTATCCATATCCACATCCAAAGACTTTCCCCTTCTACCACCCACCCTGCCCAAGACAAACAATCCATTGACTTTTTAATCCACTGAATTTTCTCCCTCAATTTTAATTAAGAAAAAAATCTGTCATTAGTTAGGAATAGGTACTTGACCTGAAAAATCATGTGACATCTGGGCAGCCATAATGACTATGGACAAGATGAGCAACTCAAAGACACAGCCCAAAATATAGGAAGAATGGGAAAAAAAAAAAGAGAATGAGAAGAGAGGAAAGATAATTCAACAGCCTCTGAGAGTTGGAATGTGCCCTCAGAGCTTGACTTTTCAGTTCCCATCTCCAGTATCCTAAACACTAGACTCTACCTTCCGCCTTTGGTGCCCATGGCATTCACTGATCTAACATCATATAACTCACAGTTGCTGGCCACATAGTGCAAATGAGAAGGCCATTGCAAGATTGGGCTTCTTCCCTGAAGGCTCTTAATATATGCTCAAGATCAGTGCTCAATATAATGTGCTATACAGGGGTTTCTTCTCCATACCCCACCCCCAACTTTTCCACTAATTGTTAAATAAATGGAGATATATGCTCCATTCATATATTGGAAGACTCAATAGTGTAAAGATTTGAATTCATCCCAAATTGATTGACAGATTTAATATTAATCCAATCAAAAGCTCAGCAGTATTTTATTTGTTTGTTTATGGAAATGGACAAGCTTGTTCTAAAACGTATATGAAATTCAAAGACCTAGACCAGCTAAAATAAGAAGAATAAATTTGGAGGATTAATACTAACAAATATCAGTACTTAATATAACATGACAGTTATTAAAAGAGAGTAGTATTAGGATAAAGAAAGAATAATAAATCAAGGGAACAGAATAGAGGCTCTAGAAATATAATGACACACAAATAGACATTAATTTATAATAAAGGTCACAATACAGAGTTGCTATAGACTGTGTCCCCCCAAAATTCATATGTTGAAATCCCAATGTAATGGTATTTGGAGGTGGGGCCTTCTGGAGGTGGTTAGGTCATGAGAGTGGAGCCTTCATGAATGGGATTAATGCCTTTATAAAGGAGACCCCAGAGAGATCCCTTGCCCTTTCCATCATGTGGGGATCCAGCTAGAAGACAGGCATCTATGTAAGTAGGAAGTAGGCTCTTGCCAGATACTGAATCTACCAGCACCTTGATCTTGGACTTCCCAGCCTCCAGAAGTGTGAGAAATCTATTTCCGTAGTTTATAAGCCATCCAGTCTATGGTATTCTGTCATAGCAACTCAAACAGACTAAGACAAAAGTAAAGCAAAAAAGGACAGTCTTTTCAATAAATGCTGCTAGGTTAACTGCACAATAGTGTGCATATGGAAAAAAAAAGAATCTTGACCCTACCTCACAACATACACAAAAATCAATTCTAGGTGTATTGTAAATGTGAAAGATAAAACAAAAATCACCTAAGATATACATAGGAGAATATCCTCATATTTTTAGGATAGACAAAGATATCTCAAACAGTTCACAGAAAGCACTAACAATAAAAGATAATATTTATAAATCAGACTAAAGTTAAATCAGGTTATACAGAATAAAGAACTCATAAATCAATAAGAAAAAACACAGATAGCTCAATAGAAAATGGATAAAAGACTTCACACAAAAGTTAACTCCAAATGGATTAAAGACTTGCATGTAAGGCCTGAAACCATAAAAATTCTAGAAGAAAACATAGGCAGTATGCTCTTTGACATCAGTCTTAGAAGCACATTTTCAAGTACCATGTCTGACCAGGCAAGGGAAACAATAGAAAAAGTAAACAAATGGGACTATATCAAACTAAAAACCTTCTGCACAGAAAAGGAAACCATCAACAAAATGAAAAGACAACCTAACAATTGAGATTGCAAAATATATTTGCAAACCATATATCTGATAAGGGGTTAATATCCAAAATATGTAAAGAACTCATACATCCCAACACCAAAAAAACAAACAACCAAATTAAAAAATGGGCAAAGGATTGGACAGACATTTTTTCAAAGAAGATATACAGATGGCCAACAAGCATGTGAAAAGATGTTCAACATCATTAATTATAGGGAAATGCAAATCAAAACTACAATGAGATATCACCTCATACCTGTCAGAATGACTATAATTAACAAGACAAGAAATAACAAGTGTTGAAGAGGATATGAAGAAAAGGGAACTCTCATACACTGCTGGTAGGAATGTAAACTGGTGCAGCCACTATGGAAAACAGTATGGATATTCCTCAAAAAATTAAGTCTAGAACCACCATATGATCCAGCTATTCCACTGCTGAGTATTTATCCAAAGAACACGAAAACACAAATGCATAAAGATATATGGACCCCTATGTTCATTGCAGCATTATTCACAATAGCCAACACTTGGAAGTAACATAGGTGCCCATCAAGGGACAAATGGATAAAGAAGATGTGGCATACATACACAATGGAATACTACTCAGCCATTAAAAAAGATGAAATCTTGCCATTTGCAACAACATGGATGGACCTTGAGGGTATTATACTAAGCGAAATAAGTCAGAGGGAGAAAGTCAAATACCATACGATCTCACACATAAATAGAAGATAAAAACAACAACAAACAAAAACATAGAGACAGACATTGGACTGGTGGTTGCCAGAGGGGAAGCGAGGAGGGAGGAGGGTGAAAGGGGTGATTTGCACATGTGTATTGTGATGGATTATAATTAGTCTCTAGGTGGTGAACATGATGTAATCTACACAGAAATCAAAATATAATGATGCACACCTGAAATTTATACAATATTATAAACCCTTGTTACCTCAATAAAAAATAAACAAATATTTTAAAAAGACTTCGACAGGTTCTTTACAAAAGAGGATATCCAAATGCCCCAAAACATTACAAGACGCTAAACATCATTAGCTGTTAGAGAAAAGCAAATTAAAATCACAAGGAAAGACTAGTAAACAACCTCTAGAATGGCTAAAAATTAAACACACACAGACACAAACTGACAGCTCCAAGTATTGATAAGGCTGTGGAAAAACTGGGATTGTCATTTATTATTGAGGGGGGAGAAAATTTGTTCAGCCACTTTAATATTTTGCAGTATCTGCTGAAGTTATACATATGCTTGATACAGCAACTCTACTCCTACACATATCCAATAAAAATACACCAAAAGAATAGTCATAGTAGCATTATTTGTAATAGCCAAAAACTGGACTCAGTCCAACTGAAGGAATCATGTGCCCTATCCAATTCTCTCCCCTACTAGACAAGACTAGAGAAGCCAGAGTCAGGACAACTGTAATAGTGATATCTTGGTGGAACAGAATTAGGGTATGCTGACTCCCTGAGACACTTCCCGCACCCAATAATACCTTTTCATCATAAGATGGTCCTATAATATACTATGAGTTCAGAGGTTTTGTGTAAAGAAAGATGGGGAAATAAAGGTAGTCTGCTCCACCCCACTGGGGCCTTGAACCTAAGGCTATTATGAGAACAAAGTGGATGAGTGGGTGGCTCCTGCTACACTACAACTTCAGCAGTACATTTGTATTGCTTTTAAAGCATGGAGCATGTTCAAATGAAATCTAGCAGCAGCTCACTAAAGTTCTATGTAAGTTGTAGTGCCAGAAAAAAAATTGCAGGTGGGCAAACAGGGGAGTGTGCCTGACTCAAATCAGCTCAGCAAGGAGTCTGGCCATGCTTGACAGTGATACAGACACTAGTGAAAAATACACTGCTGAAGAAGGTACCCTGTCCATGAGGGCATTCTCCCTGATATCCATCTCAGTGGTGACTCTAAGGAAGAGTGAAAAGAAATGGACGTCTTCCCAACAGGCAATAAAAAAGAATAGCTGATTTGCTACTCAAGGAGCTCAATCTACATGAAGGAAGTGAGACAACATGCTGGTGCCCATGGCATTCGCTGATTTAACTTATCATGTAATTCACAGCTGCTGGCCCCAGAGTGCCAACTGAGAAGGCCCTTGCAAGGTTGGGCTTCTTCCCTGAAGGTTGTTAATATATGCTCAAGATCAGTGATCAATATAATGTGCTATACAGAGTTTTCTTCTCCATATCCCCCCAACCTTTTATACTATTGATTAGTGAGTATCATCTTATTTAGGAACCAGCTGTTTTCAAAGAGCTTACATTTATTCAAAATATAAGCAAAAATTTGGAATTTCTCAGAAGGATACTTAAGGGCAGGATACACACAGATTTTAAGAGAGATTGGAACTAGAAAATTAAAAAATTGAAATTGACTTGATTCTGTCCTTTCTAAGTGTGCATGACATCTCATTACTGCCTCCTCTCTCTCTCTCTCTCTCTCTCTCTCTCTCTCTCTCTCTCTCACTTTTTCTCCTGCTGTCTTTACATTGCCTTTCTCTACTTCCATATACTTAAGGCCTCCCCAGCCTTAAGTTTCCCAGTTCAATTGCCCAGTTGAAATTAACAAGAATAGGTGCCCGTCAGGGGATTCTACTTTGTGAACCCCTCATTTATTTCACAGTCTGCAAACTGGTGATGACAGGATTACAAAAGAACAAGAGGAGGAATAGATATCACCTGATGATGGAAGGCCCTGATAGGTAGGAACTGCCTGTAGCTGAATCTTTTCCCACCAGGTATGGGGTTGGCATTTTTCAGTTGCATGAACAACACTTAGGCCATCATTAGAAGTATATTTACTTATATATTTGTGTGTTTGGAAGACAAAAAGAGTAGAATGTACTAGACAGGTTTCATTCTCGTCCCATCTACTACTTCTTCTAGAAAATCTATGCCACTCCTAGTCTTGGAACAGGCGATGGTTCATAGCTTTGTTCTCCCAGTTGGCCTGTGTCAGGCCTGATTAACATCTGTTTCTTGTTTAACTATTAATAGTTCTCCCTTTACTCTAGATAGTGTTGTCACTCTGTACATAGCAGATGGCATCCACTTCCACACCCTCTCATCCCCCACAACTCCCCCCAAAAGCTGATTTGACTGGGAAAATCTACCTGGCCCACTGCCTGATTAGCAACCAATTAGATGCTCATTCTTGAGAATTTACACTAAAAGACTATTAGAGATTGAAGTCAAGTGGTAGTTCCTATACTTGAAAAGTTACATGGAGTCAGGGCTCTTTGGGGACAAATTTAGCCATATTAAGAATGAGTAAGCAGAGGAAGCCAGTCAGGGTACTAGTGGAGGAAGCAGCCTGAATGAGGAAATAGAGCAGCTACATGAAGAGGAACCATGAAATGGAGAAGCCAATTGAAATACAGCGATCCTCAAGTGACAGCCAGGGTAGCCTTGGCTCCTGACTTTCCAGTTCCCAGAGCCTCCAAGAGGTCTGGCTATTAAGTATCACCCTTGGGTTCTCTAAGGTTTTGAAATGTTCTTTAAACCACCACCCACTATGGGAGTTAGCTTGAGCGGGTTTCTCTTCCTTTCAAGCAAAAAAGCATTGAGTAGAACATTGCCAACATATCTTGACCAAATGTACCCAAAGTGGCTTCCTGGGCCCTGACTCTGCATGTCTTCACTTTTTGAGGTACAGAGACACTTTGGTCTCACATCATTGCTAAGTGACTTCCCTGTCCAACTTTTATTCAAAGCTGCTGGGCTAAAATGGAACAGGACCAATGTCAGCAGAGCTAACTGTATGGTTAAGTGGAGCAGAGACACAGAATTGTGAAACCTGCAGTAACCTTTGGGATCATAGAGACTCGCATTAGTCTTTACTCCTCATTTTTGCCTTGCCAGGTTTGTTTTTGTCCAAATTTATTCGATAGAGAAAAAAGTGTTCAAGATACAATTTAAGTTAATAATGGAAATTTAAAAGCCCTAGAAAAGGCAGCACTAAGTTTTATTGACCTGGAAAGATAGAATCCATTAAATGGAAAAAGCATAAAAATATGGTCCTATAAGTGCCTATAGGATCTGAGTACTTCTAGGTACTCAGCAGCAAAGCATAATTAGAAGGAACTGAATATTTGGCCCAACTCATTGAAACAAGGAGTAGAAAAGTAGTTGCCAGGGCCTGGGGTTGGGGGAAATGGGGAGAGGTTGGTAAAAGAGTACAACTTTCAGTTATGAGATGAGTAAGGTCTGAGACTCCAATGTATAACATGGTGACTATTGTTGATAAGACTGAATTGTACAATTGAAATTTGCTAAAAGAGTAGAACTTAAATGTTCTCACCCTTCCAAGAAAAAAAAAAGGTAAATATGTGGGGTGATGGATGTGTTAATTAACTAGATAGGGGGAATCCTTTCACAATTTATACATATATCAAATCATCACATTGTACACTTTAAATATCTTACAATTTTGTTTGCCAATTATAACTTAATAAGGCTGAAAAATAAATATACAACTATTTGGTCCAAAATAATTCACTCTGACTCCTAGGAAAAACATGCAAGTGTTGGAGATTGATCCTATCATAGCCTTGGTATGTAGCTAGAGACCAGGAAAAAACCAGATGAAAAATATTAGCAGCACTTTTTAAATGTACTCTCTCACTAAAGTGTAATCCAGCCAAATGCATTTCAAAAACATTTTAGGAAATTTTAGCATTTACCAAGTTAAACTATTGACAGATTGTTAGATTACACAGAGGCACCATCACAAATATTATAAAGATGATTCATGATTACAAATATCAGGGAAGTCTTAAAATGAAATTGCATTTTCCAAAACTATCTTTCTCACTAAGATGGTGCCATATCTATGAAATGGATACCTTACCATAGAAGAAATCCTGACTTTAGCAAATATAGTTGTCTGGAATTGGGAATACAGTAAACAAACATTTAACTTCATCTAGGCTGTCTTATACAGCAGGCCAGCTCTTCATTGCATTGCCCCAGTTGTCTTCTACTCTTCAAAAGGATGTGCACACAAATCTCTGTAGGTAGGCTCAACACACAAGTTACTGCCACAAAGGGTCTCCCACAAGCACACCTGTGAATTTCCTACCTACCACTTCAATCTCTCTCTGAACCTTTACTCATCCTTTTATTCTCAGCTATCTCAGAAAAAAATCACATCTTTGCCCCATTTCAAGATCAGAATGAACCCCTCAACTTGTCCATATCCTGTCCTGCTCTCATCATCTCTAGAATGTTCCCTATTTCACATTATTCTTCATTGGCTTTCCCTTGCGCTGTAAATATATCCAACCCTCTCCCATTCTAAAACAAAATTCTTTTAAAAATCCTATTTACTCCTCAAGGTATATTCCCCATTTTTTTTTTCTACCGCTAAAGTACATCTCCAATTTGTCATTTCAATCACAGCAGTTCCTCCTCCCCCTTTTTGATGAGAACCTCTTCATCATCCATTATCAAAGTCAATCATCTCTTCTCCCTCTTCACTTCACCTTCCTCTTTGAAAGAACCAACTCTATTGAACACCACACACTTCAACTTCCCTTCTTCAGCTTTGATTTTGATGTTCTACTCCCTTCTTACCTTTCTGAATGATATTTCTCACAACTCTTACTAGTTCTTGTTCTTTTACACATCCATTAAGTATAAACTTTCCCCAGTTTTTGACCAGCTTCTACTTTCTGGGGTATTTCTTCCACCATCTCAGTTTAAACACTCATCTCCAGCCAGAAGGACTCCAACATCGACAATTTCAGGACTCGCCTCCCTTCTGAGTCTCAGACTTCAACCTCCAACTGATGCTTAACATCTCCATATGCATGACAAAATCAGACTCACTATCTTCTCTCTAAAACTAATTTCTTTTAATATTCTTGGTGATCTGGCCTTAATATAATCTTTCATGACACCCACTTCCTAACATTTTCTTTTCCAGCCACACAGAACCATGCACGATTTCTGCCTTTATGGCTTTGCAAACATTGCTACATCTCTGTACCATCCATCTCTCCCTATTTTCCTCTTGTAAAACCCCACCAATCCTTCAAGGCCCAACTATTGTCACTTTCTCCATGAATTTCTTCCATCTTTTTCCTATCTAAATTAAACTCTCACATAAATGGAGAGTTTATGTTCTTACCAGACTTTTTATACCTTTAAACATAAACTGTCCCATATTTTAGAGTTTTATCCATTTTTCAATTGCGCATTAATTGTATGTTGCATTTGCCATATGCCTATTACATGTCTAGAATTTTACATGTGTTAACATTAATCCAGTCATTCATTCAACCAGTATTTATTAAGTATCTAATTGTAAATTGGTTAACATTAAGTATCTTAGGGAGATGGCAGTGAGCAAGATGGACAAGATCCCTGCTCTGTGGACTCTAAAGGAGGTGGTTATTTTATATAAATATAAGTGCTCTTGTTACTGCACCAGGTCTGTTTTTTCCTGCTTCCCAGAAAGCCAAAACTGAGATGAGGAGATTGCAGCAGAGAGAGGTTTAATAATCACAAGGCAGCCAAGTAAGGAAATGGGAGAATGAATCTCAAATCTGCTTCCCTGAAAATAGGGACTCAGGCATATTTATGGAGTAGGGGGCAAGGTGGTCTGAAATGATTGGAGGTGAGGAGAGATGAGATAACTGATGACTTGCGCAAGCATAGTCAGGCTTCATGCCTCCTTGTAGGATGCATGTCCACAGAATGGTGGCATCAACATACCCTGAGGGTGAAGTTTTAACCTCTTGACATCAAAATGTCACTTATCAGACACACATCTGTGTGGGCCCACTTGATGCATTGGTGGTCTCAACTGGTATGAAGTGGGCAAGGGGTTCCAACTCCTGAAAAAAATAGCTCAAAAAACCCAGTACCATGGTGGCCCAGGCCCCACGGAGATGTTGTCTATAGAAACCTAGTGGGACTCAGATAGCATATTGTCTGAAGAGCACAATTAACAATGGGTAAGTTTATCATGAAGATTTAAGTCCTTGCCTTCCATTCTGACAAGTTTCTAGGTAAGGCCATTCCCACCCACCACCCCCCTTCTTCCTGGTACAGGGAAGAAGATACTTTTACAAATGGAGATTTCCTTTACAAATATAAATGTCTTTTACAAAGGGTAACCAGAACTAAGAATGGGCTTAACAAGGACCCTCTCTCGGATACCCAGAGATGTCTACGGTGATGGCCTATTCTGGGGCCAGGCCTCCCATCCCAAATGATTTTGGTCAGTTAGTGGAGGTGAGGGTCAAAGTGTCCTTCAGGCAGAGATCCACTTTGAGGTGGCCAACTCCAATCCCCCCAGTCACTAGCCGCTCAATCATCAACGGCCAACTGCTTGTTTCACTCTGAGAATTCAACAGGATAACATGTTAGTGACGGGGAGGGCTGGGGACAGCTGTTTTGATGGAGTGGTTAGGGAAGGTTTATGTGAGGAGGCAGGTAGCATGACTGACAGGAGAGAGCCAGCCAGATGTGATTCCACATGGAAAGACTCTAAGATTAGAGTGATCTGTGTATGTTCCAGAAACAAAGGGTCAACAATAGGGCTAAAACTTATGATTGATATCAGCTCAATACAAGGTTGATATAAGAGAAGCCATATTGTAGAAAAGAAGCCACATTGTAACTTTGAATGACCTCTGACTAACTCTGGATTTTGTGACCCCTCCCAGCTGCTATAAGTTGAAAACTTTGTTCTTTTGAGTGCCTTAGGAATATGATGACCTCTGGGCAAAGAGTCTATGCTGATAGCCATCATCAATGACAACTGAAAGATCAGGATATGGGGCTTTGTTCCGGTCTCTGATGCATATCCAGTAAAACCAAAGACCGTTGGGAACTAAGACAAGATGTCTGCCTCCACCCAGAGATCAGACGGATGCCCCACCCCAAGGCTAGATACCTTAAGTCTGGAGACTAGCCCCCTATATAACTGGCCTGTAGTCTTTGTTTTATAAGATGGTTCTTTGAGACATTAGTCAGCCATCTTTCCCTTGCTAGCAAGCTGTAATAAACTGTCTTTTCTTTTCCACCATCTTGCCTCTTGGTGATTGGCTTTTGTCTCTCAGCAAGCAGATCGTGCCCTTTGTGTGGTAACATAATGAACTTAACCAGGAAATCAAGTGATAGGACATAAGAGGGAAAGAGAGATAGAAGCCAGATCATGTAGGCTCTTGAAGGCTGTGGTAAAGAAATTAGAGGTTATTCTAATTGAGTTGAGAAACCATTAGAGTATTTCAAGCAAGGGGAAGATATGATCTATTATATGCATTTAAAAAAATCATTCTGGCTGTCCTATTGAGAATAAAGTGGGGGAAGGGTACAGAGAAAACCTTAGGAAGCTATTGAGTAGTCCTGGAGAGAGAGGATGGGAAATGGTAAGAAGAGGTCAGACACAGAACTCATGTTGAAGTGAGCATTCTTAGGGCTTGCTAATGTATTGAATGTGGGCACAAGGGAAAGACACTAATCAAGTATAAGTCTTCCATTTCTGTGTTGAGAAATTGGGTGGAAGATAATGCTATTGAGTAAGCTGGGGAAGGTTGAGGGAAAACCAAAATTTTTTATTGGGAAAGAGGATCAAGAGTTCTATGTTTCACATACTAAGTTTTGAAGGTATTGGACACTTTTAATCCTCACAAAAGTCTTACAAAATAGATGTTATCATAATAAAACTGGATATTCAGGGATGTACTAAGTGTCACCATCCTAAGAAGTGAAGCTAGAATTCCTTCTCAGGTCTTTTCTAATGTCACAGAACCTGAGGAGTTTCGAAAGTGCCCTATTGGCTCTCTATAAGGTGTCCAATAAATTTCAGGATCCTTGAGGATAGACACTACTCAGTCTGGACCTTCCATATCATTTAGCATCAGCTATATAAAAGATGTTTCCATAAAAGCAATTATTTTGGAATTTCAGGGTCTTAAACTTACATATAAGCATTACTTGAAAATGAAATCACTTTCCTCTGTCTTGGGAAATATATCTTTTTTGAGAAGCATCCTTTAATATCCTTGACAAAGGAGGTGAACTTGAGTAGTGGGGGGAGTGTCTTTCACCTTTATAGGTAAGTACTTGATAACCGCTTTATTGTGGTACCTTCTGCTTCCGAGAATGGCTAAATTGCTCTGCTAGTGAGCAAAATAAAAGAACTGAAACAGAAAGGCAGACTTTGCAAACATATAAATTGCAAAATAAAAGCCTGCTTAATAATCTCCACATCATCTTTTTACAGTGGCCATCTTAAAAGCTGTGGTTTTACTAACAATTTAAGTGACTGTGATAAAAAGTGTGACCTAATAAATGTCACACTTCTTTTAAACATACATTTGTGTATTACTAAAAGCCTTTATGAATCAGATAATAACCTTTCTGATTCTGATAGCTAGAGTGTCCTTATTCATTTGTCCAATGAAACATTCATAATGGCTTATAACTAGAGCCTGATTTTCCATTGTACTCAGAGAGCTTTCATTTACATGCATTGGTGTGTGGGGTGTGTGTATGCATAACAAGAATAACCCTTTACTTCTCTTCAACTTTCTAATAGTTGATATTTTGTTTCACAGAAATGATCGTGTTTCTGTGAGTACATTTATTATTTCAATTGATCCTATCTGCCTTCTCTGTCTTTAAAACTATGAAGCTGCCTATAGAGCTTTGATCTTTTTCAGTATTCTGCTTGAGTGAACCTTGTATGGAGCAAAATGATTCTTGCACAACAATAACTGTAGGGAAGATGAAGGGCATATGCAAAATTCCCATTTAACTGTTTCTTCTGCTCTATGAGACATGTTTCCTCATACAACTGGGCCCTTTGATTCAGTCCAGTATAGTGATTCAGGCAGTGATTTAGAATGAAGGCCCTGGAGTCCCACTGCCCAGGTTCAAATCCCAGATCTACCAATTACCAGCTGAGTCTCGTGTTCATCTGCAAAGTAAGGATAATAGTATCCTTTACTATTGTATAGTAGCTCAAACAATTCATAGATTGTTTGAAGATTTAACTAGTAAATACACTTAAAACAATTTCTAGCACATATATAAGACTAGGTTAGTATTGTTTTTGTCCCCACTTGTTTCTGAAGTTTGACCACAAATATGTGGCATGTATTTAATTTCTATTTTACTAAGTATTCGTCTTTTTCTCCTGAAAGCAACTGTCACCCATTAGTGAAAAAAAAAAATCAGAGTTCATGGCCTAGTCACAGAAATGAATAAATATAAATTAAGGCTAATTGAGACCTATGAATCAACAATACACCTCAAAAAACTAGAAACATATAGAAACTTAACTGAAGGTTTTTTAAAGATAATAAATGTGAGAGTTGTTACCCACAACATGTTTGGCATATAAGAGATAATGTTTGGGTGGTAAAAATGGTACATTCTCAAATGAATGACCTCTGCTTAGTTATGTACTGAGAGACCAAGCAGAATTTGAACCAATATTTTTTTTTCAGGAAATTGTTAAGACAGAAAATGAATCAATGCACTATTGCACTGGTCTGGAGGCACAGCTATCTAGGGCTCATCATATGGTGACCATTCTTTGTGCTCCTAAATGTGACAACAGCCTTGTGACTGTTGTCCAAGACTTCACCAAGACCTGGCTCCTGAGTTACCAAGAAAACATTTTGTAGAAGCCCCAATATAAGAGAAAATGATAATATGCTTACCTTTTCCTTTGCCTGGAGTTCTCTTTGTCCAGATATCTGCATTTCTATGTCCAACATCACCTTACAGATAGGCTCCTGGGGACCACTCTACAGAAATATAGGACACCATCCCTCTGCCCTGAACTCCCTATCCCATCTTCCAGCTTTACTTTTCTTCATAGCTCTTATCATCATTAGACATATTTTAAATTTATTCATGGTGTTGAGACTTTGTTTTGTTCACTTCCCAGTACTTGGCAAATAGTTAGTGCTAAATAAATAAATATTCATTAAGTAAATGAATATAAACCACTATATGGTTGTCTAGTGGGTAAGATTCTGTGCTCTCACTGCCATGGCCTGAGGTTCATTTCGAGTCAGGGAAACCACACCACCAGTTTGTCAGTTGTCATACTGTGGTGGCTGCGTGTTGCTGTGATGTTGAAAGCTATGCCACTGGTATTTCAAATACCAGCAGGGTCACCCATGGTGGACAGGTTTCAGCAGAGCTTCCAGACTAAGACAGAGTAGGAAGAAAGACCTGGCCATCCTCTTCCAAAAAAATCTGCCAACCCTATGAAAAGCAGCAGAGCATTGTCAGATATAGTGCCAGAAGGTGAGAGGATGACACAAAAGACCAGGCAGGGTTCCTCTCTGCTGTACACAGGCTCACTAGGAGTTGGAACCAATTTGACAGCACTAACAGCAAAAAAAATGAATGTATCTTTCTACACATTTAAATATTTATATATAGGGTATATATGGCAATCTTTGCTTTGCATAGCAGTGAGGAACCAAAAAAATGACTGTGCAAGCTGAAACCAGGAAAAGTAATCTTAACAGTTAATGGGAAAAATTATGATTTTTCTGTGACCTTTCAAAATCTTTGTTAAAACATTAAAAATTCTCTTCCTGTCTAAATGTGTAGGTTCATTAAAAAATGATAAAACTAATATTTATTTAGCACACTGTAATCTAAAACATTAGAAACATTGAAAATTAAAGTGCTTTATTTCTTTGTAAAAAATATTTATCTAGACTAGTCTGAACAGTGCTTACCTTTTTCTCATTGTATAACTCATAACATAGAGTGAACATCTTTACTTCACCTTGGTAAACTGTTATAAGTTTGGATTGAATAAACCAATATTTTATTCCTTGTGCCTTTAACATCATGATATACCTTTGAGAATTCCTTCAATGTGAAGTGGTTTTTGCCAGTGTCACTTTTGGGACCTCTTCATTCTTTTCATTACAGGCTTTTTCCTCATTCATGTTGATCAGGTAACCTCCACTAAGATCTTCTGGTTGCATATCTGGAGCCTCTAGAACTGCAGTAGTTTCAACATATCCCCACAGGCAGCTATTTTAGCTCCATTTACATTTGATTTGAATCCTGCAGAGTTATTTGCACAATGTGGTGAAAGTTCTGTCCTACTGCACAAACATTATCTGCTTTTACTTCCTGCCATAATGCTTCAGTGTTCTCAGTTCCATGCCTTATGACACATTTCTCCCAAAACTCAGCTAAAGTTACATGATCCCTAGTTGCAGTGTCAACAGCCTGTTCTAAAGTCCATATAAGAAAATAGGCTTTAAAATTTAAAACACTTCCTTAGCCCATTTACTGGATTAATGAAGTCATGTTTGGTGTTAAAAAGCAAGTTTTCTCATTTTCAAGTCCCCAAGAGGAACCAAGTGACAGTGGTAGTGCTTTAAAAGTTAAACGACTTTGCCTACATTATGTCTCTACTACTGGGAAGCCAGGCGGCAACACAACTACTTACTTTGCTTTCTGTGCATGAACTGAATAACAGATGTGCAGTGACCAATCACTTTCAGCCTTTGAAAAAGGTGATGTGAAGGTCACTGATTATGATTGGCATTTGTTAATTACATAGTGATTTGTGAACTGACGAGTTAGCTGCAAAAGTTTGTACTTGATGCGATCACTCAGTAAGTATACTGTGGTAACTGAAATTTGAACTGCGTTGTTGAGGGCTGGTGTCATTTAACTATGGTAACTGAAATTCGTGCATGTGAAAACTGTACAAAGCAAGGAACATGTATATGAAATTATCTATTTCCAGAACCCAAATTTATATCGTTCTGAAACTGACAGGGAGAATAGCAACTTAATAAACTGTAGGTGCAGAAAATATAAATCTAGCCAAATGATAACAGGGTAAAAAAACCAGAAAGAAGAGAAAGAAGAAATGAAAGTAAAGGAGAAATTCACATGACGTCTCAGCAGGGAACTGGAATTTGCTTAGACTGCAGTCTTCAGCTAATTCAAGGAATTGATGGACACGGGAACCAGGAAGGATAGAGTGAGTCATCCAGTCCCAGCATCGGGAGACTGCCTAGAAGAACAGTTTCAGCCTAAATCTGAAATTTCTGCTTGATTTCAATTTGAACAGCTTTGTCTCTCAAGACTCCTTTCACATAAAAATCCAGCAGGCCTGGTTGAGTGAAGCCTGGGGGACTTCAAGCTCCTACTGCCCAACAGAGTAATCAGTATACCTGCCATGCCTTGACTCTATGAAATGGGAAATCCACACTGGAGCTGAGAGCAAAAGCAGGGCCCTGAGCAGGCTGACAACTTTTTACCAGGGAAAGGAGCCTTCAAAGGTGCAAATATGGCCACTGAGCTCCACTCAACCACAGCCAGACAATCCATTCCCACTCCATCAGATCTTTCCTTATTAGTACTGCTGGTGAGCACCGCTTTCCAGCCTCATGTCAGGCACTGAGTTTCTCAAACTCTTACCTTCTTACCTTCTCCCCATTCACATCTGCCAAGAAGCAGCCTTGGGCCCCTGAACTAGGCTATATAGTCAGTCTTGCTTTTCCAGTTGGTGAAGGAAAGTTTTACCCCTTAGTCACTTCCAAGATCCAGCTCTAGACAGATCTGATCAATCATTTCTTTCCCTTTCCCTAGAGGGAACAATGTTTGTCATCTACCTCTCCAGGCCATGCTCCCCCATCCGTAGTTACTTTCCATTTCCAATCTTTCAGTTAGATTTTCCCACATGTATCTTGTGATTTTTTATTTGGAGTCTTTCATCACAAGCTGTAAAATATATTTAGCTCTTATTCCAGAGCATGGTGTCAGTTATTCTCATTTACCATTCTTTGTCTTTGTACATCTTCAGAATCCTAAAGGTATTATCCATGGGCCACTGGGTGGGATGTGGCCCATTTGACTCTTATCATTGGGAATGTAGTGCTCAAATAAGCAAGGCCACGTTGTCAGGAACCCTTGTAGAATTTTATTTCATACAAGGCTCATTTTTACATACCTGTAACTAAGTAGGTTTTTTTCTTGTCTGTAAATTTACCCACAAGATCTTTTGTAGTACCCCTGAAATAAAGTTTTTGCCTTCTCCAAACAACTAAGTGACTGGTACTTTGATAACACACTTGATTGGGAATCAATGTTTTAAATGAGAGAAAAATACAAAACTATCTTGTATATGAGACTGTCAAATTAATAAACAGAAACCTCATTAAACTGGAGTCAAGAGGCCAAAAGGAGGAGCTCTCATGCTCTACCATAGCAGAGCCCAACAGGAAGAAGAAAGACTTCTTGTTGACCACCAAGAAGCTCAGCCAATAAAAAGCCACAACACCTCCTCAGACTCTTTGTTTACAATAGCCCTCCCAACTTCCTCCTCCCCTCAATAAAAGAGTTTTTCCTCCCTTTGGTGCTGAGAATTCACACGTGGCTTGCCATGGTTGCAGACCCCAAATTGTTATTCTTTGCTGATCCCGAATAAACCCATTTTTGCTGGAGAAAAAACTAGCTGTCGATTTGTTTAAGGTCAACAAGACAATGAAACAGGTCTTCTTTGGAGGTGCCATGCTCAAGTTTCATTCATCACTGTAGTATGCTTCACTACAAAGTAAAACATTGTCCACTTGAAAACCTGCAGTTAGGAACCTGGCAACAAAGAGTGGGGCAGAGGAGTTAAGGAATTCTAAAGATAAGGTGACTTTTATTTAGTAAAAGGTGATACCATCAGGCAAAAGGCAGAGGTGACCTCAAACAGTAGCTACAACCTCAGGCTTCAGAACAGACTAAATGTCCCCCTGGGACTTAAGCAATGCAAAAGTCTAGCCACACCGAAACTCCTCAAGCTACAGTTGATCTTAGGCCAGGGTTCTCATAAGACTATTTTGCATCAGAAACTTCAAAGGTGTTTACTAAATATGCAGCTACTCCAACTCCACCCCACAGAGATTCTGAATCAATTAGTTTGTGAATGTTCAGAAATCTGGAAGCCACTCGAGTCCTGCCTTGGCCTATAGCAAAACGTGAAAATATTTCTAATGCCTAAAGAAGGGGCATTGCTGATCCTCTTTAAAGATGAGTTAGGAAGAGTGCCAAATGGTAAACTTTTTCATGAGTTAGTTATAGGATGTATGTATTTCAGACATGCTTTGGTATAATCCACAGCAGTGGTTTTCTAACTATATGGTGCATGACATTTACCTGGAGGGCTTGTTAAAACACTGATTGCTGGTTCTTCACCCGGAGTTTCTTATTTCATAGGCCTGGGATGGGCACTGGAAACTTCAAGAGTTACTGCTGCTGCTGCTGCTCTGGGTACACATTTTGAGAACCACTGATCTATGACATGTCTCTATTGGTTTACCTGTTGACTTCCTGGTAAAAGACAGTTTAAAAAGCAAGAAGTCTACATATACTAATTGAGTGTGTATTATATGCTGGTTCTGCTCTAGGTATCTGTGATATTATGAGGAATCAGCAGACACTGACGGCATCAGTTTGATACAAATAAGTAACCAGTGGTATGATTGACAACTATGTCCCTGCATACAGGAAAACATGTGAGCAATTGGATCCTAAGAGAAAAATGACATTCCAAGGATCGCTTTCTATTTTGAAGGTTATAATATAAATGATGATTAGTCACACATCCCTTCTCTTGAGACACCATAGCTTTTCCAGAACAGTGTAAAAGACAGGATTTTCCACAGTAAAAAGATAAGGTGACATCAGACAAGCAAAATCTTTTAGGAGGATACTTCCAAAAGCCTTTCACTGAAGCTTGTTGCTGGTAGTAAATCCATCAGCAACTAATTCTTACCCTTTCATGCAACATGGGAGCTAGCACTCAGCGGTACGGTATACTCGGTTACACGGACCACACTTGGGGAAGTCTAGGATCTGGCTCCTGGGCGCACACTCCTTACAGGCTCAACTTGAGTAGTGGCATCTGCCCCTTCACAGGCGTGACCCAGCGCTCAGGAGCATGTTTAACGTATTTTAAGGAGCCAGGTCACTGGAAGAAATTGGAAATATACATTAGAGTTAACATTCACGGGGCATGAGCTTAGTGCCGAGCGCTCTGCTACGTGCCTGAGAGGTAATCTAGTGGTTAAGGTCGCAAACTCCAAAGCCCAACTCCTGGGCTTTAGTAAATAGGTGACTTTGAGCAAATCCCTTCACCTCTGACTGCTTCAGCTTCGTCACCTGCAAAATGGAAATACTAACAAAGCCTGTCTCACAGAGATGTAATAAATGAGTTATTATATGCAAGACCCTGAAATAATGTCTAGCCCACAGTAAGTGCTCTTGGTGTTGATTTATGATTTTTGACAAAATATGTAATTGAATCCTAACAACACTAAGATGTGCGTGCAGTTATAAGATCTGTTTTAAAGATGAGAAAACTGAAGCACAGAGTGGGTAAGTAACTTTCCCATAGTCACAAGGGAAGTGGTGGAACTACTTCTATGAACTCAGGCAGCTCAACTTCAGAACTCATTTTCTTGATCTCAGTGTTATGCTACCTCTTGAGAGAACTGATTTTGAGAAGGCAGGGCTCATAATATGCATTATATGTAAATATCCTTGGAGCATGTAACTCAACTGCAAGTAGGGACTGTAAAAACATTTCCAGCAGATCCACATTCTCTTCAGACCAATGAGGAAATTAGGCCATTATTATAATTACTCTTTTCAGAATTGAGATCTCTGTAAGGCGAGCAGTGCAGTTTTATAGAAAGAGCATTTCCTTTAAAGTCTGACAGGCCTGCCCAGTCCATATCTACAGGCAAGTAAACATAAATTTTCTGAGCTTGTCTGGTCATCTGTAAAATACCGGCAGCAGTCCTGACCTCACGGATTGTTCTGTGGATTAAATAAAATAGGATATGTAAAGTACCTAGCACAATCCCATGCACATGGTGGATATCAAAAAAATATCAATTCCTTCCCCCTCTAAAACGTGTATACTAGAATATTTCCAGTTATAAAAAGAAAGCAATACTTCCCACAATGATGTCTTTTTCACAGGGAAGAAAGCACATGTGGCCCTTTTGTATACACATTAAATTGCTAAGTGTGAGGCTTGACCTGGGAGCAGACTGCCCTACTGAGTGTTTGATGAGCTCCCACCTTAACCCATAGGTCTAAGCTGTTGGAAGGAAAGTAGAGGAAGGCAAAGGAGGCTCTCCCCTCCACTTCTATGCTTGGAGCGGAAGTGAAAACCTCATTGAAATTTTAGTTTGCCTTTATCTCTCCCCTTAAACACTTGAAATTTCAGTATCTTCCTCCTTTTAATGTCATTTTGAGTTATCATAGTTTCAGTTATCAGGTTTCACTTACGAGAGTACTTAGATTTCACTCCTAGAGAATATAGTACAATAGCAATTTACTTTGCAGCATCACTAGGAAAAAGGATAGAAAACTGGAGTTGGGAGAACCAGAAGTGAGAAAAAATAAGCAATTACATGAACTGTAATTTGAACACATCAGCAAATATTATCTTTACTTCCTGATGATGGATCCCACACAGCTAGAACCAAGTACATGCATGCATATACATATATGTACACATACACACATATACATGCATGTATACATGCATATACATGTGTGTGTGTGTATATACACATAGGAATTTGTTTAAAAGATTGGACCTTACTCAACTGGTTAAGCTGGTTAAGCAGTCTCTGGAAAGCTGTTGTCTTCATGTCTGAAGCTGGAACTTAAAGTGCACAGGGAAGCAGTCAGGAAGGAAAGATGGATGTAAAGTGAGGGAGAGCAAGCACAATCTGGAACTCAAATGCATGAGCTAGAATCCATGAGGACAGACCAAAACCTAAACCAGTTTATGCTGCCTTTGATCTTGGTGACGTGGCTGTCTTCTGAAGCCAGGTTCTTCTTCACAGAACCAAACACACACGCCTAGCTCAGGTGAC
The DNA here is from genome assembly GCA_031878705.1 of Tapirus indicus. Classification (NCBI taxonomy): domain Eukaryota; kingdom Metazoa; phylum Chordata; class Mammalia; order Perissodactyla; family Tapiridae; genus Tapirus; species Tapirus indicus. The sequence continues at coordinate 140,589,119 of CM062917.1, read as the reverse complement.
AGAGAAGCCGAAGAAGGATCTAGGAGAAGGTGGGGCAATTACAGGCCCAGCCACTGCCTCATCCCAACTAGGAGTGCCAGCATATGGGAGACAACATAAGTGTGCTACAAAATGGCTGCTGCTTCACTTCCGTTCTCCAAATTTCCCACAAGAATTTCTCTTGCGGCTGGATGTAACCCAAAACATACAGAAAAGGGAATTCTGGTAAATGTAGTTTAGCTCAGCCAAGTAGATACATTACTAAACTATATATATAGATAGATAGACAGATAGATAGATGTTTCCTGTTTAAGCTGCTGAATTTGGATATATGTGTAAATTCAATAGCTGAAATGAGAAACATCTATTCTCTCACACAGTTTCTGGGGTCAGGAATCCAAGAGTAGCTTAGCTAAGTGGTTCTGGCTCAGGGTCTCATGAAGTTACAGTTAGCTGTGGCTGAAGTCATCTGAAGGCTTGACTGGGTTGAAGGATCTGCTTCCAAGGTCACTCATGTTAACTGTTGGTCAGAGGCCTCAGTTCCTCACCACATTGGCTTCTCCATAGGGCAGCTCACAACATGGCAGCTGGCTTCCTGTGGAGTGAACAATCAGAAACACAGACAGAGACAGAGACAGACAAGCCACTGTGTCTTCTTAACTTAATCTCAGAACTGATATGCCATTACTTCTGCCATATTCTATTGGCCCCACAAGTTCATCCCCGGTATGATGTGGGAGGGGACTACACAAGGATGTGAACACCAGGAGGTGGGGATGATTAGGGAACATCTTAAAGGCTGCCTACCACAAATGTACATCTGGACAGTTCTACAACACTACTAAAAAAACAATGCTTTCAATTTCAGGGTGGGATATTGGTTCTCTGCTCAAAGAGTGGTGTCCTCATTTCATTTTAGCTATGAACTTCTTCCACTTCTCTGGAAACAATGCCTTTAATACCAATGTTCTTCTTTTGTATTGGTCTTTACCTTTTATAGCACATTTTCACAAACATTGTCATATTTGAGCCTCACACAGCTACGAAGAGGACAAAACTAAGGTTCAAACACATGTCCTTCCGTTTCCAAGGTCAAAGTTACCTTTACTATTCTATAGCTAACTCTATAGCATTTGCCTTGTCAAAATAACCATTCTCTATTATTAATATTACTGACAGGTTCATAATCAACTGACACAGTTTAGAAAAGCTTTTTTCTTCTCTCTCATTGCAAGTAATTTTTCTTTAGCCTGACTAGATATTTTCAGCACTATTTGTCATTTTAAAATCTAATTACATGCTTTATGCTAGTTTGTATTTTTGTATCCATGAAGTATATGGGGCATAGTTTTCTCAACTACAAAGCATCTTGCCAAATATAGTCACATACATTTTAATGTTTCATAGATCTTTTTTTTTTAAAGCTAGTGACTCTCATTATTTAAATTATTTCTTGGATGCAAATTAGACAACTTTAAGTGATAAATTACTCTTCCAATTATATCCGGTATTATTTAGTTACCAGGGATCTTTTGCCACAGATACAATCTTTATACTTGCAAAGTGGCTTTTTATTCCAGCCTCCTTCCCTAATTGGTGAATTGACCCGGTAATGAAAAAGGAAACCTAATGCCCTGCTTTCTTCTCTCCCCTGAGCTGCAAGCCCCTTCTCCTCAGCTGGTCCCCACCTCTTCCCTACAATTTGCTACAGCCAAATTTGTCCCTAAATAAAGATATCTTCATCCTCAAAGCCACACACCCCCTCCCAAGTGCTTTTTCCCTCACCAAAAAGGCACCCTCCTTCCTAGTCCTGAGCTAATGTGTGTTAATACTCTAGCATTTGAAGTAATAACATCTCTTCATTCTATCTTCAAACGCTACCCCCACCCTGCTACTGATGGAGCTTGCATGTGAGCTGCCAGGGTGGAATATTGTTTCACCTCCCTCCAGCATTTTCCTATTTACCTTTTTAACCATTATTCAGCTGAATGCTATTCTTCAGGCAACGTATTAACTCCTTATGGGACTCACAAAGCTGTGAGTTCTTGAAGCTGTCCACCAACACTTCTTGAAGTTCCTGGGTAAGTAGATAGAGTGAGCTTCATTTACATTTTTAGTATCTCATAAAAAATATACTTTTTAAATGTGGCCACTTAATGTGGGTTTGTCTCAAGGTATATCCTCACATAGCACTATTTCAAGTTGCTTTAGTAGCTCCCACTGTGTTACACGGTGATTTATTTACTTCTATGACTCTTCTCTCTCCAAGTCACTTTTCCCTCCACTTTTATTTCCAGCGTGTAGCAAAGGGTCTGACACATAGTAATTATTCAGTAAACTGAATATAGACTCATAGAAATTATTCAGCTGCTCTTAAAGAGCAAAGGGAAAAGTGACCACCACTAACAACTAGGCATCCTTCTCTCTTTTCTAAATTTAATTTTTGTGTTCTATAACATTTAAAACTCTTTATCCTCCAGTCCTTAACTCAGTAAATGCATTTAATTATTTTACCAGTTGTGTCTGACATTCACCCCTATATTTTTAAGTGATGTGTTCTGTCAGTCAGAGTTTAATGAGAGAAGCAGAACCAGTAGGAGATATTTATTAAGAGATTATTGCAAGGAACTGGCTTATGCAAATCTGGGGGCTGGCTAGGCAAGTCCAAAATCCACTGGGCAGGCCATCAGGAAGGACAGGTTAGAACTCCTGGGAATGGGCTGAAGTTCTGTACACGGACGGAATTTTATCTTTCTCAGGGGACCCTCAGATCTGCTCCTAAATCCTTTCAACTGATTGAATCAAGCTCATCAAGATTATTTAAAATAATCTCTTTAATTTAAAGTCAACTGATTATAGACTTTAATTACGTCAACAAAATCCCTTCACAGTAACACCTAGATTAATGTGTGAGTAACTGAGGACGGTAATCTGGCCAAACTGACACAACAAAAGATCATCACAAATGTTTATATCACTCTTTCTCTTTTTTTGCTAGGAAGATTGGCCCTGAGCTAATATCTGTTGCCAATCTTCCTCTTTTTGCTTGAGGAAGAATGTCGCTGAGGTAACATGTTCCAGTCTTCCTCTATTTTGTATGTGGGATGCCAACATAGCGTGGCTTAGTGAGCGGTGTGTAGGTCCACGCCCAGGATTTGAACCCGTGAACCCTGGAGCGCCAAAGTGGAGTGTGCAAACCTAACTACTATACCACTGGGCCAGCCCCTATATCACTATTTGTTGATTTATCAAATTTCCCCATTCTCTCTTTACTTGTTATTACAGTGGAGGATTTAAACTATTTACAGCCTCCACCCTCTCCCCACCTTCCCCCACACACAAATTCTCCCCAATCATAGTTATATCACATTGGGGGTGTAAATCAATATTCAGTGTTTACATTATTATGTCTATTTAAATATTATTCACAGCAGGGACACATAGTAAGCTAATGGATTATTTTTCTCGTATAACTTTGTTGGCTTCCTGAAATTAATTCTCATTTTATGATTTAACTTTCCCTGTGCATATCACTAATTCTGTCCTAAACTTTTGGACAGAACTCTAAAACTCCTCTTGATATATTCAGACACATTAAGTGACCTGTCAGTTTGATTTTTTTCTTGAGAGCCCCTCTATCATCCTGCTCTGGTCTGGAAACCTTGCTCTCTGGGCCTGCCGCACGGTTGTCATCCTGGACGTTCCCTCCACCTGCACAGCGAGAAACCCCTCCCCTCTCTCTTACATGGGATCCCCTTTCTCTGGGCTCCCGTAGCTCCTTTGTTCTTGGTTTATTCCCTGATTTGAATAGAGCACATCCTCCACGTCCTACCTGAGAAAGTAAAGTGTGTTAAAGTATAATTTTCACAAAGATAAAAGCATGACTTTTATGCAAATATAAAATGAACACGTGTCAAAGTAAGACGTAATGACCAGTTCAAAGAGCATTTGAGAAGCTAGATGTTAATAGGAGGATAAGGTTACCGGGTTAGATGCAAATACGGTTAATGCCCAATGGGGCTGTAAACCATAATTTGAGAGAGGGATCATTTTTTCCACAGGTTGGGACAGAAATTATTTATATCTCTACTAGACAAAAATCTAATTATCTACATTAATGTCACTGAATCTGAGAACTTTAATCAATAGTAAATCATGAATCAAATTAATATTTTCCCCTGGATCAGCATCTCTCAATATTTTTTCCTTATCTCCTCCTAAGGAGCCTTTTAAGATATGTTTTCTAATTATGAAATTTTAATGTCATAGATACACTGTATCTCTGTTTATGTGTATACTGTTTATCTGTGCTTTATTTGTAAAAATACAAAGTATAAAGCTTACTCTTTTTATTCAATTCATGGAGAAGAATCACTAAACATAATTTTTTAGTTAAAAGTTAAACTAAAAATTAAAAATCTACTAACCTTTAGCTTTATAACTGTATTTTCTGAGTACAGTAGTCCCCCCTTATCCAAGGTTTTGCTTTCCACTGTTTCTGTTACCCACAGTCAACCTCAGCCCGAAAATATTAAATGGGAAATTCCAGTAATAAACAATTCATAAGTTTTAAATTCCACAACATTCTGAGTAGTGCAATGAAATCTCGAGCCGTCCTGCTCCATCCTGCCCAGGACACGAACCATCCCTTTGTCCGGCACATCCACGCTGTATACGCTACCCGACCCTGAGTGACTTAGTAGCTGTCTCTGTTATCAGATCGACTGTTATGGTATCCCAGTGCTTGTGTTCAAGTAACTCTTATTTTACTTAATAATGGCTCCAAAATGCAAGAGTGGTGATGCTGGCAATTCAGACATGCCAAAGAGAAGCCATAAAGTACTTCCTTTAAGTGAAAAGGTGAAAGCTCTCAACTTAATAAGGAAAGAAAAAAACCATATGTTGAGGTTGCTAAGATCTATGGTAACTCTTATTACAACATATTGTTATGACTGTTCTATTTTATTATTAGTTATTGTTTTTAATCTCTTACTGTGCCTAATTTATAAATTAAACTTTATGATAGGTATGTATGTATAGGAAAAAACATGGTATACATAGGATTCGATATTTTTCACAATTTCAGGCATTTACTGGGGGTCTTGGAACATATCCCCAGCAGGTAAGGGGAGACTACTATAACTTCTAATGTAATTTATTTACTTATGTAAATTGTAATTATTAAATTACATATGCAAATTAGCCATTTATGTGCATATTTAACAATGTAATCAGATTTTTAAAAAATAATTCAAAACTGCTATATTCAGCAGGAGTAAAACTATGAAAAATTATATTAATTTTATAAAAATCATTTCTAGTGGAGTTGACTTTTAAATTTTGATTGATGTAAAAAAATAACTTTAATTAGCTTCCAGATACTCATTCAAATAATGTGGACATTTTTCTTTTCAGGCCTTGACATCACTGGTGATGGGATGAATAACTTTTGTAGAATCAAATATTAGAATATAAACTGTTTTTATTTAATTCTCAAATTCCAAGTCACACAAAGCACTGAGGATCAAACATGAACATCAATAAGGCAGTGAAGAGGCATGAGCAGGCCACTGCTCAGTATATGACTTTGAGATCAAGCAATCCATCCAGAGACAGTCTTTCAGTCACAGCCATCTGTTCTTAGTTTTGTAGCACTGACTGTGCATATGTCTTTTTGTCTCTTCCATGAACTCAAAGTCAACACTGCTGGTATGATAGCCAAGAAAACCCAACAAGAGAAATTAAATATAAAGAATTTTTATTTAATTCTTTAATTAAGGGTAGGGTAAGGTTGAGCTTTGGAGGGCCACAAACCATTATAATGGCTAAGATTTTTTTGCCCTCCCCAAGGAACTAATTTTTATCCCCTTGGGGATGACATTGCCCAGGCTGAGTATCTATTTGTAGTCTTGAGTCCCAAATGACAATGAAAGGACATGCCATTCACATACTTTACCTAATTTCCAAGGGTTTATTTGAGAACTTGCACGCATAAGAGTTTGTTTTGCCTACCTACCTAATCAATAATTTTAGAACTGATGATTCGAAATCCTGAGAAGTTTGAAGGTCTTGCTCCATTATCTTCTGGATTATGGTATTACTGTCAAAAAGTCCAATGCCATTCTGATTTCCACTTTTTCGTATGTGACCTGTTTTTCTCCCTAGACACTTTGGTGCCCTCTCTTCATATCTGTTATGTTGAAATTTTACTATGAAGTGTTTTGACTTGGGTCTTTCTTTATCTGTTGTGCCAGGCGGTCAGAGGGCCTATCTAAAACTACATGCTTTGTTTTGAAAAACTTTCCTTAGAGTATTTTTTTGGTCTTTTCCTCCTCCTTTCTTTTCTGTCCTCTCCTTCTAGAATACCTATTAGTTAGATTAGATATCCTCCATGACATTCTAATTTTCTTGTCTTTCCCACAGTTTCTGTTTCTTGATCTTTGGTGTTTTATTTCTGTGAAAACTGCTTGACTTTATTTTCTGCTTTAATATTGAGATTTTACTTACGCTCTTATGTGTTTTAATATTCAAAAGCTCTTTCTTGTTCTTTGCATGTTTTTAGGTAATATATTCTTTTTCTGTGTGTGTATGAGGAAGATTAGCCCTGAGCTAACGTCCACTGCCAATCCCCCTCTTTTTGCTGAGGAAGATTGGCCCTGAGTTAACATCTGTGCCCATCTTCCTCTACTTTATGTGAGATGCCACCACAGCATGGCTTGATAAGTGGTGCACAGGTCTGCGCCCCAGACCTGAACTTGTGAACCCCTGGCCTTGGCAGCAGAACATGTGAACTTAACGACTACACCACCGGGCCACCCAGTAATATTATATTCCTGTTTCATGTGTTGATGAAAATAATCCATAACCAATCTATAAATCGAAATTGGGGTGAGTTTATTATGAACCAGATCTGAGGACCATATAGCCCGGGAGAGTCCTTTCACAAAGGAATGGAGCACTCCAAAGAAGTGGGGGTGTACAGAGTGATTATATACTGTCAAAGAGCATGTATCACATATGATTGTAATGCCCCTTTTACAAAAGTCATGAGATTGCCTCACAGGCACAGCAATTCACACAGCAATTGATGAACACAGCAGGTAGCAGGTCTGTGGTCTGGAGCTGGGTGGTCACAGGTGAACGCAATCAATTCCTAGCCTAGGGAGAGATCCTTATCCATAAGGAAATGCCAATGTGGGGGAAGTTACATCTTTATCTTAAAGTGCATTGTTCTTGTCTTTGGGACATAGTAAATGCTTAAAGCAGATATATAACACATGCTCAAGGGCCACAACAGTCCCTTTTAGAAAAAGGAGGTCAGGCCGAATTAGTCTGACACCAGCTGGCTTCCCCATATACTCCAATATATCCTATTGCTTGTCATTTATTTATCATATGAATGGAATATCTTCTCCTATCTGTCTAACGATATTAATTATGATAAGTTTTTCTTATACTTCCTACATTGTCTGTTTTTACTGTTTTTTCTCTCTCATATTTAGAGACTTTCCTAATACATCTGTTGATCATTGGCTGTCTGTTCATAATTAAGAGAGAAGAACTAAAAGCAATTTGGAGATTTTATAACATGAGCAAGGTTTAGGCACTAGTGTAGATCTCCTGTTTGGAGAGGAAAAAGATAACGTCTTGGTTTGCCTGGTGGAAGTCCTTAAGATATTCTAAAGTATTCCAGAAATCAGAGGCTGCCCCCAGGAACATTTCTGTAGCCAGGACTCTCACAGTAAAAGATAAGAACTGACTGTTGTGTACAGTACACACCACCAACATAACTTGAGTTGTTCCCTCTCAGGTCATTTGGGCTGGGATGTGGGGTGCAGCATGGAGAAGTGAAAAGTAATTGGAGGATTAAAAATGCCACAAAGTTGATGAATTCTATTACTTTGGTTTGTCCAAGTAACAGTTTCCTTGCTAAGCAACTAAAATGCCAAGATCTCTGTTAGGGACTGAATTGCGTCCCCTAAAATTCATATATTGAAGTCCTACCCTCCAGCATCTCCCAGTGTGACTGTATGCGGAGATAGGACCTTTAAAGAGGTGATTAGTTAAAATGAGATGGTTAGAGAGGGCCCTAATCCCATCTGACTGGTGTCCTTGTAAGAGGAAATTTGGACACACAAAGAAGAGACACCAGGGGGCGCATGCACAGAGGGAGACCATGGGAAGAGGCAGCCTGAGGGCATCCATCTGCAAGCAGAGGAGATTGGCTTCAGAAGACACCAAACCTGCCAACACACTGATCTTGGACTTCTAATCTCCAGAACTGTGAGAAAAATAAATTTCTGTTGTTTAAGCCACCCAGTCTGTGGTATTTTGTTATGACAGCCCTAGCCAACTAATACAGCCTTCTACCGGGCTTTATCTAATATCCAAAGCCCCTTCTCATCTCGGAGCGGTAGTCTGAACCAAGGGGGTTGTTGACCCCATCCCCAGTCATTTACATGTAGCTATACCCTCCCCACACCCCACTGAAAAGTGAACACTGAAACCATCCTCAGGCAAAAGCATTTGCTTAGAAATGCCATCAGGGTTCTTAGTTGTAACCAACAGATGATAACTCTGACTGATTAGGCAAAGGGGGAATTTATTCAAAGCATATCCAAAAATCTCAAGATTGCTGGGAAGGCTGGCGTACCAGACTTCAGGCTAGTTCTCAGGAATAAAGCCCAAAACCTCACAACAGAAGTGGCCTGATGAAAACACCTGCTGTCGCTGCTGCTTTCAGAGTCCTGCAGGAGACTTGGCAGTTGCCACCCACTCGATGCTACTTCTGTGCCAGGAACTGCCTTGGACCCTCTGGGGAATGGCTCTTGCCACTGCCAAGGCTGAAAGTTTAATGCATCTGTTGCCACTTGCCTGAGCCAAAGTGGAAGCTCCCCTCAAGGCCAATACCCTCCCATTACTTCTGACAGACGTAGCCTAGGCTCAGCGCCTGCAATTTGTCTGCTAGCAAGTCTGGGAATTTGGTTGTAACATAATGAAGAAGAAGGATCCATTGTGTGAGAATTTACCCAAATTCTGAAAGCTATTTCAGAGATGCTGATTAACTTTAAAATTACAACTACATTATTAGAGACCATTCAGACTTGCTGCTATGACTTATTAATCTCCATTTTCCTTTCAACACTCAATTTTGAAACCTTCATTTCCCTAACTCTAGGTGAGATCTTCACTCCAATACTCAGAAGGGTGCTCACTGGCCAAAACAGCCCATCTGACCTTTCTCCCTATAGAATCAAGAGAGAGGATTAAGACTGGAACTATGACCTAGGTCCCTACTGATAACCCAATTCAGATAGATAACCTGTCTGTGGCATCTGTTAACAAATCATTTAGTTGAAATCAACTAGATGTGTCATAAAAGAGCTGCTAAAGGAAGTATATGCTGTTAATCTTAGGGAAAATATTATTCTTTTTTCTTAAATTGAAATGATTTAGCATACAGGTTATAATTTCCTTTGTTATATTTTCTTGTTATTAATAGAATGATAGGATGTGTTTTGACAATGGGTCTAATATTAATTTAGATGTGCCACACTGAAAAAAGAATTTTTGCAGAAGTGAACAGTAGACAGGATCCTGCTGCTGGAAAGAACATAGCTTACAGTCATCTTTCAATACCTTGTCCCCTATAGCCATCTTTTATAACTTCAAAAATTGTTGATGACAATTTTGAGACCCTGGTGTCATAATTTTTGCTTTAAACTTCAATGAATATTCTTTTGCCTCCACTTTAACCATACATTTATATGACCAAACCCAACTCATCATCCTTTAAAAGTATTTCACTTTCAAGTTCTCAAAATCAAGAATTCCTTCTCTAACTGTGTCATTCTTTCCCCTCTCTTCTTCCTCTATTCTATCTACTGAACCTATTTCCCCATCTCACTGTGACTTCCAGTCCCTGTATGTCTTCCTACTATCCTATAACATCACCTTTCTAGCGGTACTTGCCATCCAGCTGGGCCAGAATCACATACACACATCACAGATCTCCACCACTGGGTTACCCTCACCTGTCTCTTTCTCAGTTTCCACACCAAAGCTGCCAAACTTTGCTGGAGAAAGTAAGAAAATTAGTCTGACAGGACTGTTAGATTTGTGCTCTCTAACTTTGGGTGTCTGCCCCACTCTCCCTAATTTACATCTCTCATTTCTTGTTGATGTCTTAATTTTCAAAAATGGTTCAAAGAAACATCTTCTTTCCTTAAACCTCCTCTACCTCCTACCTTTGGCAGATGATTTTATCTTTTACTCAATTGAGCAATCACCAGCACTGAATCCATGCTGCCTGCCCAGAGATAAAATACTGCAAATAATAACACAGTATAAAATATGATTATATGAAATTTTAATGTGCTGTTCCCATAGCCACAACCCCGGTTCAGGCCCATATTCAAAGGCAGATTTACTGTGAAGTGAATAAATTAAGCTTTGAGGCCCTTCATTTGTACCAATCCCAAGACCCTAGAAGGGACCTGTGTTTGTTTTCTATTGCTGTGTAATAAATTACTTCACTATTTAATAGCTTAAAACAACACATTTTTTTTTTGCTGAGGAAGATTTGCCCTCAGCTAACATCTGTGCCAGTCTTCCTCTATATTGTATGTGGGTCGCTGCCACACCAAGGCTGACGAGTGGTGTAGGTCCATGCCCAGATCAAAACCTGCAAATCCAGGCCGCTGAAGCAGAGCATGCCAAACTTAACCACTATGCCATGGGGCTGGCCCCCAAAACAACACACATTTTATCTCACGGTTTCTTTGATTTAGGAATCAAGCATGGCTTATCTGGGTCCTCTGATTCAAGGTTTCTCATAAGGCTTCCATTAAGGAGTTGGCCAGAGCTGGGACCTCATCTAAAGGCTCACCTAGAGAAGGGTTGATATCCAAATTCATGTTAGTGTTGCCAGATGTTTCAGTTCCTCAAAGGTTGTGGGGCTGACAGCTTCCTGCTTTAGTTTCTAACTGGCCGTTGGCCAGAAGCCACCCTCGATTCCTTGCCACATGGACCTCCCCAATATGGCAACTTGCTTTATAAAAGCCAGCAAGGGAGAAAGTCTGCTAGAAGATGGTAGTGACTATCTTAGAAAACTTAATCTCATTACCTTTGCCACATTGTTAGAAGCAATCACTAGGCCAGCCTGAACTCAAGGAGAGGAGATTACACAGAGGTACGAATACCAGGAGACAGGGATCGTTGGGGCCATCTTAGAGTGTGCCTGCCACAGGGCCCTAGCAATATGTTCAGTGGGTCAAATATTTTCATAAAATTCGCAAAAATGAGATATTTTAATTGCAATTGTTTAAGACTACTACCTCTTTCCACTTCAACATCCCTTCCCCCCTTTGACATCACATGTCCCCAAGGAGCACCCATCCCCCTTCATCAAGAGGCATTGGAATGATCACAGGAATTTTCCAATACAGATGAGGGGAAAATGAGTTGGAGATATACTTAGGGTGGGTTTAGTGTGGTCTGTTAAGTGGTTCATAGTCACTTCCTTGTGTGGCTAGTTTATTGCGGCTTACTTGGGCATAGGAATGGTTTCGGAACACACCAGTTGTGTACTATGCTGACTCAGCCAGACTTGTGACACAAATCAGAGGTCATATCTTGATATGGACATGTTTTCATGCTTCCAGCACTGGCAAAATTAGAGGACGACACACAAGACTTGAAAGGTTTAGAGCCAGAAGCTAGTGTGGGGGAAATTCAATCACTAGATAGTACAGTTAGAAGTGGAAGATTCATTTCTCATCAATGCCTAGTCAAAACAAGTTCTGTCGGGGCTGCCCAGTGGCGCAGCGGTTTAGTCCGCGCTTGGCAGACCGGGGTTCGCGAGTTCGGATCCCGGGAGCCCGCCGACGCACTGCCTGTCAGCCATGCCGTGGTGGCGTCCCATATAAAGTGGAGGGAGATGGGCATGGATGTTAGCCCAGGGCCAGTCTTCCTCAGCAAAAAGGGGAGGATTGGCGACGGACGTTAGCTCAGGGCTGGTCTTCCCCACAAAAAAAAAAACAAACAAGTTCTGTCTAGTCAAGAATATATTCAATAATGCAACATATACAATTATAAATGCAGTATTTTTCTCTGACGGCTAATTTGTGAAGTAGAATTATTAGATTTCCTGTGTATAAAGCAACAGCACATAGTCTCTGAACAAAAAGTTGTATGTTTTAGGTATCCGATCATATCAGAATCCATCTTAGTGTCACATTACTAGTAGCAAGCTGTAAAGTTGGAAAAAACCTTTCTAAATCATCAATAACTTTTTTAAACTGTGATTAATCATATCACAGAAAAAAAATCTTTCTGTTCTCTCTACAGAAAATTATGTTACAATATTGTTGTCATAGGAAGAAGCAATTAATGAGCATGCTGCCAAAAAATGCAAGAAAATAAAATGTTATAAATGTGTATCATGTTGTTAACTTTAAAAAAATTCTGATATTTTTCTGGATTTTTTTTTCTGTTTATGGTATTTATTAGCTTTTAACATATGTAATGTGGTTTTTTTTTCCTTTAAATAAATACTTACTTTAATACTTGAGTTTGTATTACTTTTCTTAAAGTGTCCAAATTGTGTAAGCTTCAGGTCCCACAAAAACTGGATCCACCCATGTTTGGCCACCACTAGCCTAGACTAGTGTAGCAGCTTCCTAAAGGATCTTCCTTATTTCACTCTAATCTATTTCACCCCATACCACCCACTGCTACCCAGTAGTCTTCCCAAGGAAACACTCTAATCCTATCATTGCCCCCTTGGAAAATCTTTACTATCTCCCCATCATAAAAGTTATACACACTCTTCAGTCTGGCAAATGAGGGTCCCAGTCTAATTTTTAGTTTTATTGTCAACAATTCTCTGTTTTTGTTTTGTTTTGTTTTTCTGCCAATATAGCTACTTGCTATTATAAAAGCATCACTTTGGGACCATTCTCTTCCTATTTTCCCTTTACTCTCATTTTTGTTTCTGGAAATCCTATTCATCCATTTCCTTCCAATGTTTCCTTTATGAACTTTCTCTGCTCTCTCAGAATACAATGGTCTCTCCCACCTTCTGGATATCTATAGCACTTTTCTTCCACGCTCACTGTTCGTATATATTACCACTGCGTATTATATCTGTATCACTTGATTTTTTAATATTTTGATTCCCCTTATAAATCCTAAGCTCTTTGAGAGAAAATGTTACTTCTTTTTCATCGTTGTAACCTCAATTGCATCTCTCAAGTTACCCTTGTAGAACAATAAATATTATTAGTTATGAATGATTCGATGAATAAATAATGCAGCATTTGACCAAATAACAAATGAATCTATTCAAATGCTACCTTGTTCACTCATTCCTAATAAACAATTATTTATTGAGCCATACTATGTGCTGACACCTGTGGTCAATTCTGGGAATCTAAAAACAGAACAAAACAACAAAAATGCAAACCTTGCCCACAGAGAGGTAACATTCTGTGGGGCAGACAAACATTAATTGAAGAATCCCACAAATTAGTATATAATTTCGTCCTCGATGGGGCCTATGCAGTAAAGGTGGCTGGGGCCATGACAGTGTATAATGTGTAGGATTTCAACAAGTCAGGACAATTTCATATGCATTTCCCACAATGAACCAGAAGATACAGTTCCATTTTGTATCCTCTTCTGTAAGGAAATAACTAAATTGTGTGGGATTTCATTTAACCACTTCCATAATTTTTAATTCCTTAACTAATAATTAATTTGATCTTGAAATTTTGCAAGATTAAAGCACTGGTCTATTCTTTGTTTCCAAAAATCAGTAAGTTCTTGGTGCTATCTGGGGGCAGGAGTGAAACTGAGAAGCTCTATGGGGAGGCCAGGCCCCTTTTCCAGGTACTATCCTCCCTTTATTTGGGCCTGTGACTCTCCATAGCTGAGTTTATCCTGTCTGTGGTCCTCTTCTTAGTCTGTCAGCCACTGGCCAGTGCCTTTGCCTACACGAATCAGCCCGTCCTGCAGCCTGCATTGCAAATTGTCTGCTGCTGACGTTTCCCAGATTAGAGTACGTTATGGGTTGAATTCTGTTCCCCCCAAGAAAGATATATTGGAGTTCTAACTACCAATACTTCAGAATGTAGCTTTACTGAGAGATAGGGCCTTTACAGAGGTAATCAAGTTAAAATGAGGTCATTAGGGTGGGCCTTAATCCAGTATGACTGGTGTCCTTATAAAAAGGGGAAATTTGGACACAGAGACAGACAAGTACAGAGGAAAGACTATGTGAAGACGTGGGGAGAATGTGGTCTACAAGCAAGGAGTGCCTGAGGCCACCAGCAGCTAGAAGGGAGGCGCAGCCCTCAGAAGGAACCGACTCTGCCGACACCTTGATCTCTCCCATCTGGCCTCCACAACCTCGAGACAATAAAATTCTGTTGTTTAAGCCACTTAGTTTGTGGTATTTTGTTATGGCAGCCCTAGTAAACGAAGAAGAGTATATTTCCATAGAAAACTTTATACCAAACTAACGTCTCCTGAATGTTTATCCTATAGAATTTTTTTTTTATGGTGAGGAAGACCAGCCCTGAGCTAACATCCACTGCCAATCCTCCTCTTTTTGCTGAGGAAGACTGGCCCTGGACTAACATCTGTGCCCATCTTCCTCCAGTTTATATGGGACGCCGTCACGGCAGGGCTGACAAGTGGTGTGTCCGTACTCACCCGGGATCTGAACCGCGAACCCCATGCCGCCCAAGCGGAGTGCACCAACTTAACCACTGTGCCACCGGGCTGGCCCCTATCCTATAGAATTTCTGTCTCTCTAGGATTATTTACATTTAAGCCTAAATACAAATTCAGAAACAGCCCCCAGAGTCTAAGTGGTATATAGCCATTAAAAAACAACAACAAAAAGCTCTGTTGATAAGAACACTTCTTTTGTGGAAACGCCTTAACCTCACCAGGCCAATTTGGCAGCATTTCCTCCTTTGTGTGTGGCTACCTCTGACAATATTAAGAGGGAGTGGAGCAGTTACACCCTCAGGTCAGAAGGAACAATGCCAAAAATGCTCTTGAGCTGAGATTCAAAAAGAAATGTGCCAGGAACACAATGTAGTTTTGTATTAAACTCTCTTAATGCTCGAGTTACTACCATATTTACTTTAAGAGTTGAAGAAACCATTGTTATGTCTTGGCTCAGTGTGAAAGGCATTATAAAATCTATCCAGTGGCTGTTCCCTGTAAAGGGGTACCTACAAATGAACAACTTCTCTTCTTTTCACAATATGACAGAAGTAGGGTGCTTTCTCCCCTCTGGGTTTAAAAGGGGGAAAGAGAAGCACAAAGTATATCTGCCAAATAACAGCAATTTTTAGGCTTATTAAATCTATTTGGGTAGAAATAAAATTGTACAGGTTCAATACTCCTTTCAAGAAATATTTTTGAGCACCTAACAATGTATTACATGTTGGGAATATACAGGTGAGCAAAAATAGGCACAGTCCCTGTCTTAGGAAGTTGTCAGACTATTGAAGGAAATAGATAGTAAGCACATGGCAAATTGAGACCATGCTTTATAAATGTAAAATTCCAATTGTTATTAAGAAATAATTGCTGCAGTGAGAATCAGCAATGAAATTTAACTTATCAAGGAGATCAGGGAAATCTTTTATAGTGGAGATATGTACTTCTTTTTCACTACCCAATATCTGAGCTTCCTTCAAATGTTTAGGGAATTTCCTACTTTATAAGCCTTGGTGGGAGCAAGAAAACACCTCTTACCATTGAAGCTGAAAATGTCAGATACTTGCTTCCCCAGCTTCCGTTGTGGCCAGGATGCAGTGGGGCTTGATTCCTCTCTCTCTCTGTCTCATTGTTGTAGCAGTCATGTTTGCCTTCAGATAAACACTCAGTGCAGAAATGGCAGCATTACAGATACTACCACACAGTGCCTCATGACTGTGGTAGAGGTTTCTTCCCCACACCAGTTTCTGAGGGGTGGCATGTTATTCTTGGAAGCTGGAGCTTGGTTCTCCAGTCTGCACAACCATTCCACCTGTGAATTATAAATATCTTTTTAATACATTCTTTTTTCTGCTTTGGACAGGAAAAGTTTCTGTTGCTTGTAAATACAAACCTCAAGTGATACAACTTCCCCTAAGGAAGTGCCTCTTGAGCTGATATTTGAAGAACAGGTAGGAGTTAATTAGTCAAGTTAGCAAAACCATTCTAAGTAGAGAGAAAATCATGATGAGGGTGACTATAAGGGCAGGTGTTTATGGAATGAGGGGGAGCCCATGGTGTGAGATGAATTTGAATGGGTCAGTAGGCAGACCATGAAGAGGAAACCATTGGACTACAATAGTTTCAGTAGAAATGGTGGGAAATTTAGAGTCTTAAGCAATATTTAAGAGGTATTGTTGAGAGGTCCATAACCACTCATAGTTTAGATAGGTTGATAATTTGAATATCAAAAGATAATGGAGGGGGGAGTCAGGGCTTGCATAACTGATCGAATGGCAATGCCATCCCCTGAGATAGAAAACACTAAAAATGAACTAGGTTTAGGAGTTATTAGTTAGGAGGGGAAATCATGACTTCTGTCAGGGAAACAAAGTTTAAGGGGTTTTAAAGATGTCCAATAGGAGGTGTCAAGTAGGCAGTTAAGTCTATCAGTCTGTAGCTCAGAGGAGAGGTCTAGGCTGACATATAAATTTGGGAATCATTGATATACATGTGGTAATTGAAGCTGAGATGAGCTCCTCTGGGGAGAGAATATAGAGTGAGAGAAGAAAGGGCCTACAGCCCAATCTTGATGATGCCCATCATATGATGGATTGGGTAGAGAAGGATTAGCCTGACAAGGTCATATCAAAAGAGCAGCTAGAGGGGTAGAAAGAAAAACAAGACTGTCTAGTCACTAAAGCCAAGGGAAAGTGTAATACTGAGGAAGAATGATGTCTGTTTAACTGGTTTGAGTGTTCTTGAGATTGCCAAGGACAGCATGGATGAAGAAATATCTGAAGAATTCAACAGTGTGGAAGTAATTGATGACTTTAGGGAAATCTATGTTCTTCAAATAAGGGGACAAAAGCCAGGTTGGAATTGAGGTGAGAAAATGGGACAGGCAAGTATAGAAACCTCTTACAAGTTTAGCTATGAGGGGGAGGAGTGAGATGAGGCTTTAGTTGGATTTGAGGTGTGGTTTTAAGGGGAATTTGTTTGTGTTTGTTTGATAAAAAGGAAGAGATTTGAACTTGTGTTAAGTCAACAGAAGGATTAAGCTGAAAAGGAAAGGCTGAATGTTCAAGATAGAAAAAAATTAATTGATATTGAAAGGGTTTGAGAAGGCAAATGGGGACAGGATCCATAGTTCAGGGGAGAAGGGATTTGCCTTAGGTGGAGTGGATCCAGATATATTTGCATGTTTATTAGAGAGAAATCGAGGTAGTTCTAGTCTGACGGCTTTAATTTTCATTGTGAGATAGTCATATTGGGGTGGGGGACAAATGATATATTTATTATATAATGCTATTTTTGTAAATAGTGTTATTGAATTTCCTATTAGTTTACAAGTTTGGAATTTCAAGCCAAGTACTCCAAGATATTAATTTTCTCCACACAGATTTTATGTTTTAATTAACATATTTGCCAAACTAATGACATTGGTGTCTTGATTCTGGTCTTATGATCCAAACAGGTAGGCTTCCCAAAATACATATTAAGTGAGAGACAAATTACAGTCTACTTTTGCCCTCTAAGAAGTTGCTTGGATTACATACGCAGATATTAATAGGAAAACTGGTGGAGTCTAAATAAGATCCATAGGTTAATTAATAGATTGTATCAAAGATAATTCCCTTGTTTCAATCATTGCATTACAGTTATATAAGATGTTGACATCAGGGGAAGCTGTTTGAAGGGTATCTGGGAAGGCTATACTATTATTGCAATTTTTCTCTAAGTGTAAAACAATTTTAAAAGTAAATTTTTTTAAAATAGCCTTTAAGAGTTATTTTTTATGACTCAGAAATAGACCTGTTTCTTATTTAGCAGCCCTAAGTTTACATAATTTGTTAGGAAAGAGGAAGGATGCATTAATGGAACTAGTACTGTTGTGTGTAATAAATCACAGAATTAATTCCATTGTTTAATGGTGGTGTTTGGGGATATATAGTATGTATATATATATACTAGTTAGGAAAAATTTTTTTTTCTTTCTCTTCTCTTATAGGTTTAAACGGAACCATTTGTAAAAATGAATGTTTGCTCTAGAGGGGAGAATTAATGCTGTCTACATGTTTGCACTTGTATGTATCGATGCACTGGAAAGACGGGACACATGAGAGAGAGAGAGAGGTTGTGAGAGAAAGAGAGGAGAACTTTAATAGTTATCTACTATATGTTTCCTGTAGCTGCTTTAATAAATTTCCACACTGGGTGGCTGAAAACAACAGAAATTTATTCTCTCACAGTTCTGGAGGCCAGAAGTCCTAAATCAGTTTCACTTGGCCAAAGTCAAGGTGTCAGCAGGTCTGCCCTCCCTCAGAAAGCACTTGAGCAGCCCTAGGAAACTAACGCACCATAAAGTAACAATCACAGGTTCCAGGGATTAGGATATGAACACTTGGGGGGCTATTAGCCTATTACATATACTCTACCCTCAGAAGTGTAGGTATACTCACACATCACATAGGTGGGTGACCTCAAATAGGTCTTGCTTGGTGCCAGTAACTGTCCTGGACTGTTTCATCAGACTTGAGACAAAGTGGAAATGAAAAATCAAATAAAATGCTATGATCAAATAAACAACTCAGGAGTAAAATAAGACAAGTGAACCCCATCCCCCAAATACTCAAGAGGTGAAAAATAAAGGGAAGGAAAATGATTTGAGTTAAATGTGAGTAAACATTTCGAAATGATAAACGAAATGCACCACAGGACACTTAAAGGAAAGGACATAATATTAGATGCTATTTATATAATACAAAGAGTAAGACTCAAATAAACTAGGGGGAAAAAAAGGAATTTTGGCTTGAGGGAAGCAGGGGAGGTATATGAAGAAAAGGAATTTGAAATGGGTCTTCACTCATGGATAACAGGAGAAAGGAAACCATTCTGCCATCACTGAGGAAACTCAAACTAGAGTACCCCTCTCTCTGAACCCTACAATTTGCTAACCTTGTTAGGGGTTCGGACCTTTCCCCTGTGTTTCCTCAATCTACTAACCACTCTTGCCTTCCCTTTCTTGCCTGTCACTTGACTCATTCTATTACTCTGGCTCTAATCTCATCCATCTCTCATCAATTCTTTCAACTCCCTTGCCTACTCAGTCTTCTGCCACACCTCTCCTGAAACATCCCACTCAGGCATTAGTCTACACATCTCCTTCTCACCTACTATACCTTGTAGGAAAATCACAGACTAGGGCAGATTGAAGAACTTCCAAATTCAAAGCTCAGCTAGGTCCTCAGCCGAGTCCTCAGTGCTGCTCCTTGTCGTTACCGATCTCCTGTTCCAATGTTTACACATCGGTAGCGCACATCCCCA
Source organism: Tapirus indicus (assembly GCA_031878705.1). Taxonomy (NCBI): domain Eukaryota; kingdom Metazoa; phylum Chordata; class Mammalia; order Perissodactyla; family Tapiridae; genus Tapirus; species Tapirus indicus. The sequence continues at coordinate 140,569,598 of CM062917.1, read as the reverse complement.
CACTCCCAAACATCTGTTCTAGTACTGTTACCTTCTGCCTTCTTCAAATGATTTTACCTCCTACTTCGGAGACAACTGAGGCTAAATTCCTTCATCTTCTTGCTTCCTCCATTTATTTTCCTCCATGATTTTCTTCTGAACATATCCTATTCCCTTTCACAACAGTTTCAGTGGATGTGTCCCTCTCCTATGGAAGGTCAGTACTTCCACTTGTTCTTCTCAGACAGCTGTTGATCTCTGCCTGACTGTTCAAATTGAAAGGAGGAACACTGAGAAACTGATGAGAAACTCTGTTCCCATGAGTGGGGCTTGTTGACAGTGGACTTCACCGTAAGGAGCCATCTTATGTCAGTATCATTTTACTTGGGCTGGTCAAATTCACCTAAAAAAGGACCTTCTATCTTCTAGCTTGAAGGTGCCAGCCTTGCTGCCATTGACCTGGGAATCAGTGCGCAGAAGAGAGCTGGGAGTCTCAACCTTCAGGATGTCAACTTTCACTTAATCTCCCTGTGTTCAATATGGTATTCTCATCTTTAACTGCACTTCTATTTTACTCTCTCCAGGGAATAAATCTCCAGAGGGAAAGATTCGTTCCCCTGGCTGTGTATAGTTGAGGAGGAGATCTGGGAACTCACTGCTTCTGAAACTGACTGTCAGCCAATCCTCTTCTTTTCACCCCCTCACCGCACTTCTGGAGTGTCGAGGGGCTTCTGTGGCTTAGTTTCCACTCTGCTGATGGAGCATTCAGCTTTCTTAAATCTGCTGTCATTTACCACTAATGTTGACTGCTTGCCAACTTCCCATGTTTTGTTCCTGTCATCTCCTCTCACATAAAATATTTGCTTTGGGGGTTTTGTGTTCTTGAAAAATCTTTTTACACTCATCATAACGGGGTCTCAAGGGTGAATGGAGGTAAACATAAGCTCTCTAAATACATTTCACTCCTTTAATCAGAACGTGGATTAATATTTCATTCCTGACCCTTGGTAGTGTATTCAGGAGCATTCTTCCACAAACTCATTTCACTATTTTACCCATTTTGTCATCAATTTTATTGTTGACCTTTCCCTGGCTCTGTAAACACAGTTAGATTAAGTGTGCCATAGTGTGCAGAAAGCTCAAAGTACAAACTATAAACTGTGAGGTTTATAGTTTGCCACGGGATTTCTCCTTGCCACGGGATTAAAGCTTTCAACTCTCCTTGTCAGGCACTCCCTAGGGTGGTTTCCAAAGCCTCCTTCTCTGGGTTCTTATCCTACCATCCAAGCTTGGGTTGGCTGAGCTCTACATTCTCTCATACTGCAACCCTGGCTGCAGATCACAGCTGACCAGCCTATTTCACTAATGTCTACCCACAGGGTATTTCTGATCAGCCATCTTCCTAAGAGTCTTGAAGTGAATATATTTTCATTTTGACTAACGGGTATTGTATCTTTTCCAGCTTTGGGAAATGGGAAAATTCCAAATAATTTTTTTCTTAGAAGCTCAAGGTCATTGTTACAAGCATCGGCTAGAGTATTCTGCTATAGTGACAGCCGCTGTTGGCCCTGCTAGACAGAGGGGGTCTCTCCTCTTCACCCAACACTGCACCTTACCCTATTGTCCTTATGAGATTACAACTTTTTTTTTTGACACATGTCTGCCTCTTGTTTTAGATGCTGAGCTCCCTAGAGGCAGGAAGAGAGGGACCATCTCTTTTCCATGTGTGTAGTCCCTGTTCCTACCTTAGTACCTTCATATAGTAAATGCTCAATAACTGTTTATTGAATGAATGAATGGGACTGTAAATTATATAAAACATAGAACTAAATAATGACACTATTCACACAATTGTGACCATGTAAATATAGTTCAAGTAATGTAAATGAATAAGTTTCCCTGTAGATAAAACATTTTTTTCTGTATTAACAGTTGTCCTTTTTTATTCCATTTGCTTCCTTTTTCTATTCACATATTACTGGATATTCTCAAGGGATGCTTTATAAGGTCAATAATCCCCCACATCATATGCCAGATGTATTTTCCCCCTGAAACCTCTCTCCCTCTATTCAGGACTGTGGACCTTCTACTCCAAAGCTATCACCCCACTGCTCTCCTTGTCTTTTTTGTGTTGAGTATCCTGTTTCTTGGATCCCACATCCCCCCCTTGTTTTTTTCAATTTTTCTCTCTGTTGAAAAAGCACATATTTCAGTAGCATTTTAAGAAAGGACGCAGGAGAAGTGAATTTAATGTGACCTTTAATTGCACGAAAATGCCTTTATTCTACCTTCATGCTTGATTGTTTGTCTGCTAAAAATTGCTAGGTTGAATATTATTTCTCTCAGAATTTTAAAGGCATTGCTTCACTGTCATCTAGCTTTCAGAGGAGCTAATGTCATTCTATTTCCTAATCTTTTGTATACGACCAATTTTTTCCCTCTTTGGAAGCTTTCACCATATATTCTTTGCCCAAGTGTGCTGAAATTTTGCAATCATTTTTTTTTACTGAGGTTCTTTTCAAGTTTATCATGTGGAGCTTTCAACAGACACTTTCAGTATGAAAATGTGTGCTTTTTATTAAGTTCTGGGAAATTTTCTTGTACTTTTTTATTTTTAGTTTACTCATCTCCATTTTCTCTCTTCTCACTTCCTTTGACTTCTGTTAGTCAGATATTGCATCTTTTGCATTGTTTCCCCCATTTTCTTTCATTCATTATTTTTATTCTAATTCCTATATAATTTTCTAAAATTTACTCTTCATCTTTAAACTCTAATTGAAAATTTTTATTCTATCTTAATTTTAATGTGTAATTACTCTTTCAGTTCTCCGCTGTTCCTCTTTTATGCCTTCTTATTCTTGCTCCATGATGCACTATCACATCCTACATCTCTGAGGCCATAAATTACACGGTTTTTTTCTGAAATTATCTTCTACATTCTATATGGTCTCTGCTTTCTCTACATTCCTTCTCCCCACCCCCACCCCACTCCATCCAGTTTTCTGGTTTTGGTCTCTTTTATACTGGAGGCTTCTCTTAAATGTTTAATTATTGGCTGTCCATTCTTATTAAATTTAAGGCAGCTTAAGTGTTTGACTGAAAAAATTTGTGTACAAAGCAAAGCCCGTTAATTAGTGGACTTCGAGGCATAATCAGCCAAGAGTGGGATTTTTCACTGAGTGACTCACAATGTCAGTAACCGAAGGAATTTGCCCTCGGGATGTCAGTCCTTTCTGCTCCTGCCTGGGAGAGTTATCCCTGGCTTCTAGAGTTCTGGGAGAGCGGTGGAGGAGCTAGGGGCTTTCAATTTAATTTGATGACTCTCACTTGATTCCCCTGTTCTTGGGGTTCTCTGTTTGCCTCAATAAGGAGTCTTTCAGTTTCAATTTCTCCAGACAATAAACCAACCTCCTTCTTCTGGGAGGGAGGATAGGGGTACAGGTAGTTGCCTGACCCTGGGAAGAGCAGGAGGAGCCCCACAGGTGTCCCAGCTCTGTATGCAGACTCTACCCCAGTCCCTCTGCTCTCAGCTCCTTTTCTCCCAAACCCATATCAAGGCCCAGTGACCCAAATTCTGGGATTTTCTGGGTCTTGCTTCCTGTTAACACTCTTCCTGTGTGACCTGAAAGTGGTAGTTTTCTTTTATGTCTCTATCAGCAGGCACTCCTCTCTTTTCTGTCTTCCAAAAAGGTGTTAACATCTTTTGTCCACTGTTTTCTCTTCTCCTTCTGTAATCTCCTCTTTTTCTCTTTGTGGATTTAACCTCCCTTCTTCATTTCCTGTCATTTTAGAAGAGATTTAGCAATAAGGAATATTAGCAGACCAGAAGGAACTAAAAACTATTTATTTGACACTGACCTTTTTCGCTGACTTGAATTCCACATTATTTAGTAATTGCGTGCTTCATTTAAGGTCGTGGTCTCTGTTGCAAAATAAAGCCACCACAAAAGTTTCTTTGACCTTTCAGGCATGAGAAAGTTTACTTCCATAAGCAATAAAGTGTGTCATATTGACAAGCTCTAGTGTGCCTAAATTTCCTCGTCAAAGGTTTTTATATCTTTAAAGGAAAAGATAAACTACTAGTTACCAAGAGTTGATTGTCCATCACCGAACAGTTGCTCTCTAATTTAGCTCTCATGAAAATCTTTTGAAATAGGTTCTGCTGTCCTATTATTATTTTTATAGACGAGAAACCCAAAATCAGAGGTTAAAGGAACTTTGTTATTGTCCTACACAGCTAGAAAATAGTGGGGTAAGGGTCCTTCTAAGTCCACATTCTCCTACAACTTAACTCTTGTGACTCACTGCCACTGCCAAGGCATGAGGTTGACACATTCTGCCAAAATTGATGGGTTTCATCAGATTCAGTGATAGACTGCCATCAGTCATGTTCTCTTCTAAAGTCGTCCTGTAAATCATGGCTTACAAATTTTCCGTACACTATATGTATCTCTAAAATTATGGACGTATGTTGGAAAGTCAAAACCTCATTTCAAAAAACACACAATTCAGTTAAATGCATTTTCCTTATTGAAATATTTTACTTTTTAAAGTAGTTTTGGATCAAAGCTAAGGACACTGCCTTTTCTTTTTTTTTTAACTTAGATCCCCATCTATTAAAACTCTGCCTAAATGCACTACATTGGCATATGTGGAACACAATTGTATTTACCAATTTTGAACAAAGATATTTTTAAAATTTACTTTGTTTTCGTTTGTTTTGTACCTTATTTTTAAAAATAAAATTAAAAAGAGCCTTGGCACTTTGGAGCCAGACAGTCCTCAGTCTGATTTTCAGCTCTGGCACTCAGTAGCTATGTGAATCTGAGCAAATTTAAGTTTGTTTTATCTCCATATTCTAAGTTGGTGGTAATAACAACCAACTTGCAAGTTTGTTAGGAGGGTTAAAAGAGACAATGTCTTGAAAGGCTTCGTGGATTGCATCCTTAGCACTGTCTCAGCCAGATTTGTTTGCTGCAAAAAAACAGAGTCTGATTCGAACTAGTTTATGTAAAAGGAATTGTTGTAAAGCTTTGTGTGAATGGAAGTTCCCTGAAGAGTCATCAGAATGAAGGCAACTTGCAAAATGGGCTGTGCCTGCCTTCCCATATACAGTGCATGGGCCCTATCCAAGTGTTATCTCCTCGGCTTCTCCCTGGACTCCTGCTTCCTTCTCCTCTCTCTACGAACCTGCTTCCTCTACTTATTTATATTTTGGCTCCTTATAACTAATGTTTGCATGTGGTTTTGACTTACACTACCAACTCTTTCTTATGATATCTTTCAGTGTGCCCTTTTACTTCTGCCTCTGCTAATCATTGGCAGATTACTTCATTTATTTTTTAGTTCAGATTTTCAAGAGCAATTATCTTATTGCCTCCCATTTATCTTTTCGGTGATTGACCTAGATTGTAGTGGGTAACTAGATTATTTAGGTAACTAGATTACAAAGGTAACAAGAAAAAGGAAAGAGAGTTAGATGGTCCTCCCACAAAATGCCACTCACTCTTTTGCATAAACTAAATATGATAGTTTTCTGAGAAGTCATATGAGTTGAGCGGATAACTCTAAAAACTCTGGAATAGCAATCTTCACACTACAAGTTTTAGTGTCTTTTTCCCTTTGATTTTATATATTCTGAATGAAAAAAACATTGTGCAGCTTCATCGTTTATCCCCTAATCTCATTCTATTTTTCTTCTTAGAGGATTGAGTGATGTCAGAAACAGGAAACAGTATTTTACCAATATCCATTGCAGTAAATTGGCCATTCATTCTGGATCTACCAGAGTTAGTGCAGGTGGCTGGAAGGATTGAAAATCAATTTACTGAATTTCTGCCTAAACTTCATGAGCTCAGCACAGTGCTAGGCATTGTGGTTCACTTAAAAAAACTATAAGAGTTAGGCCCTATCTTTAAAGAACTCAGTCTTGTTCATCTATGAGTGGATAATTCACAAGAAACTGTCTAGAACAATTAATAGGAAGGTAGTGAGTGTGGTAGAAAGAGAACTGGATTTGATATTAGATTTTGCTCTAGCTCTGACTGTACCATTAACTAGTCAGCTTATGTTCTCGAAAAGATAAAAAATGTTGATCTGAGGTAATATAATAATGAAGCTTTTCCCATTTTGCTTAAATCCAGAATGAAACTTGAACACTTTGGAAGACACATCTCAGATTACTAAGGAATCATTTAATGTACTATTTGTGTAGAATTGCTGCAGATGACTTCCTTAATTGTCTAATTTACCATCTCTAAACCTTTAGATGCTGAAGAAACTCTAGTTTGACTATACATATATGCCACCATGGGCTGAACTGGAACAATGAAAGGAAATGACTGAACATCCAGTTGGTATGCAAGTACTTTTGAAGGGGTGTGTAGAATACATTTTGTTCTATTCTTCCCACAAGTGAGACAGAGAGAGAGAACGAGAAAGAGAAGTGGGGAGGATCTGTTAGAATTACTTTGATAGTGATTATACTATAACTTGGCTCTAATCTGATATATACTTCTAAGTCCTTTCTTTATGGATTTTCATTTGAGCTGGAGTTTATATTTGGTCTCCCCTTGACCTCTTATTCTTGTTTTCCCACCTATTCTCTTTAAATGCATTTTCTCGCCATAATAAAAATGCAAGACCTTCTTCATGCTTTATCTCTTTCATGATGATTAAGGGCATAAATATAGATTGCTGGGAATCATTCATCCTCTCCCTCCCCTTTCTCTCCACTTCCAACTTGCCACCAAGTCCTTTCAGTTCTACCATCCAACTGTACACTGAAGCCATACGCTGCTCTCCACAACTGCTGCTACTGTTTGAATTCAGACCTTCTTCCTGTCCCTTCCTCATAACAACTGCAGGAACCTCCTAAATGGTCTCCTGATCCTAGACTCTGCTTCATCCTCCACACTGCCACAGTTTTCTTCCTGAAACACAGATATGACCGTGGCTTTCCTTAGTTTCAAATATTTTTGAAGCTTTCCAAGACCCATGAAATCAATTCCAAATTCTTTAGGCAGGAATTCCTATGACATTTATGATTTGACTGTACTTTTCCAACTTTCCATCAGGTTGTCTCCTCCATTCATCCTCTGATCCGGTCCCATTACCTGATCTTTAATAGGTCCTTGCCTAGTGTCTGGTCTTCTCTTTGCCTCGAACACTGTTTCCTTTCTTGTCTGCCACATGAAATCATATATGTCCCAGTTCAAATACTACCTTTCAAGACCCCTTCCCTTATTAACAAATTTAGACCCTGTAGTCCCATAGCTCCTTGCTTAATCTTCTATTTTAGCACATCTCATATTTCATAGTAATCTTTTACTCGCAGGCCTTTTTCTCCAACTAAATCAAGGGGGAAAAATATTTTATTCATCTTTGCATCCCTAGCATCTAATGCAGTACCCAACAGAGTATGCATTCAATTAATGTTTGCTGAATGAATAAATGATTTTCTGCTACAGGCCTTTTTGACAAAAAGCTAATTACTTTCTATGACATAGGAAGTACCTCTAAAGAGAAGGTTTCACTGCTACAAACCAAACGTAATAAATTTAGGAGATTTGTCTGTAGTCTGAGATCTGGGAACACAGCCCTCATTCTTTGATACCTTCTAGCACACTTCCTCTGAAGGAAATACAGTAATTAGGGATATCATACTCAAGCATTCATTTAAAGCATATGAAACCAGTTTATCCCACCATGAGAATTATGAAATCTTAGTATCCACAGGGATGTCAGTAGTAATATAATAATTATGAGTTGAATTGTGTTCCCCAAAAAGACATGTTGAAGTCCTAACCCCCAGTACCTATGAATGTGACCTTTTTTGGAAATAGGGTCTCTGCAGATGTAATCAAGTTAAGATGAGGTTATAATGAATTTGCGTGGGCCCTAATACATCTGGTCCTTATAAAAAGAGGTGAGACAGGAACACAGACACACAGGAAGAACGCCATGTGATGATAGGCAGAGATTGGAGTCATGCAGCCGTAAGCCAAGGAACGCCAAGGATTGACAGCCATCACCAGAAGCTAGGAAGAAACAAGGAAGGATTCAATCCAGAGCCTGTTAAGAAGCATGGCCCTACTTACACTTTTAACTGCATATTTTGGCCTTCAGAACTGTGAGAGAATACATTCCTGTTGTTTTAAGCCACCAAGTTTGTGACACTTTGTTATAGCAGCCCTAGGAAACTAATATAATAATGCAGGCCTTACTTGATGTCTTCAACACCCCAGACTGTGCTTGAATAACTCCTGAAATGGTAAACTTACCACTTCTAAAGGGGGTGTATTCCATAATAGTAAAGCCCAACAGGCTAGAATGTCTCAGGAAGATTTTCAATTTACTTCCTGGGCCTTTTGCTTATTATTCTCAAACTGAAGATCATGATGTGTTTAAGTCCCACAGTTTTGACAGCTTTTAATGACAGTTTATGTGAGGATATTTTGACATGAAATGACTGAGAATTGAAACATACAGTCTTCAAGTTTCAAGCATATGGGGCATGACAGATATTTTCCCTGGATTGACAAGAGACATTAATATTATTTCAGTACAACTTTACCCTGATTGACTGATGGTTTATGTTTGCAATCACGCCCTTTCAGAAAGGGGAAAATTATGTGGCTTCCTTCTCCTACCTAGGCCTCAATAATTACATGAGAGGAAGTATGGGTCGGTTTTCTGTGTCCCTGGTTGCTCTGTCACCCAGTAGGGTGGAAGACAGGCATAGGTATTGAGAAATGCTGACACCAGATGAAAAGAATTAGAGGTCAAAGCAGCTAAAATTCCAGGGAATATTATGGGATTGAGGGAAAGTGCAGGCTGTAAAGTGAGTAAGCCTCCTCTGGCTATAAAATAAGAGGGGAAAGCATCACTCAAGTTTAAGATTATCATCCCTCAAGAAATTGCAGCAAAAGATTGTGTGTTTTTACTCTTTAATGGCCCATAAAGTTGTAATTTGAAGATCATTTCACTTTTTCAGTTATCAGAGCTTCAGCGAAAATTGAAAATCAGGACCAGGAAGGCAAATGAATCCTTTAGACAGCTGCCAGGAGAGAAAACCAAATGTTGTCTCTATAAGAAGTGAGTGTTAACAAAAGAGGTAGATCTAGGATGTTCAGATAACCATGAAGATGTTACCAGTGGGAACACTGGCCATGTCTGTAAAGGAAAGGGCTTCTAGGGTTATTATTGTCTTCTCCCCCTGGCTTTTCCACCCACACCATCTCCAGACCCCACCCCACCACAAATGATGTATTTGTAAGGCAAACCAGAGAACTACAGGAAGCAAAAATTGCCATGTATTTTCCCTCACACAAAATAACAAATGGAGAGGAAAACAGCTTATTGGTTTGTTTTCGAAAGTTTTGACCTAGAACACTACTTTGTATTATTGAAAAGCTGACACTTTGCCTGCTGGTCTGGATCCATGGTACAGTCAGGACAGGTACCACCGTGGCCCCCGGGGGTATTTCTGTGGGAAGGCATGGCTAGTCTCCAGGAAGCAGTTCCCCAGTCCTGTCCTAAAGGCTCTCATAGTGTCTGCCAGGTCTTCTGTATTTAAACTCATTTTGGGTTCTCTGCACAAAATTCCTTCAGTATAATTTCCAATAAACTCACCTGGCCCAGGATGGAAAATAAAATTCAGTATTTCTTCATTTTAAAAAAGGCTCTATCTCTACCCAGCATCACCCAGGCCCACACAGAACTGGAGGCAGGGAAGGATTTGGAGCAGTGCCAACTATCACGGGGCTCCTGATTCTTAGCCCATAAAGTTGGATGCTGTAGCCTCTGCTTCTGCATTCCAAAAATCACAAGTAGAAAGATGCACATCAAATCTAAATCCAGGGAACTGGAAGAGGCTTACCAATACTCTGTTATTTCCTTCTATATTTTCCTTGAATCCGACCGTATACTTCTCTCATTGCTCCTACTTGTTTATCTTTCTGGTTGTTCTCTCCTCACACTTCTCATCAGCTATTGTCTGGTAATCCTTCTTGTCCTCCTACTGGAAACAAGGCATTCTAGCTTAACTAGACTGAGTGGGAATACAAGTTACCTCCACATAGATCTCCTCCAAAAAGATCTTTGCTTTTTAATCGACCTTCTAGGCATGAGGCCAAATGTCCCCAGACCTAGAGATGCGTTATCCTGCTGTTCCACAGCCATGCTAAATACTCTGCAGGCATGCAAGCAAATGCGGTGGTGACAGCCCTCCATCCAGGGAGACCATGGTATGTAGAAAACAAAACAATAAAAAACCAAATAAAAATTGGTCTGCTTTATGTTATCAGATAGCATCAATTCTATACAATGACAGTGCTGGGGGTGGAGGACTGCCATCTGCAGCTCCACTCTCGGTAAACCACTTCTCTTGGGTCCTGACATTATCTATAGATTCCTGGGAGAGAACGGCATTTTCTTTGATGATTCTCAAAAACTCCTTTTTGGGGTCCCTCCATGACGCTGACCCTTCAGGCCTTCCATTGACCTATTTGGAGTTCTCCAGGCCTAGTTCTGGGAGTCTTTTACCCTCTATGCAGATGCACTTTTCTCTGTCCTGTTAATCTTACTGAAAGTTTAGGTTCTAGCTGTCTCAGCCCTTAGGTGAACTAGGCTTCTTGCTCTTTGTTCCAAATGAACTTGGGACCTACTTTTACCATAAACCAGTGGTTTCAAGAGTGGGTTTTGTGTAAAAGAAGCCTGCTCATATTTGGCCAGCCCTCTGCCAGCATACCGCACAGCAAAGTCACCCCTCTCTCTCTCGCCTTAGTAACTTTCAAAATATCTACTCTTGATACTGTATGTTTAAAACCAGGTTTCCCAAAGTATGGTATATTGTGCTACTGATAGCACCATGACTTTGAAAGTTACTAAGTGAATAATTATCTAAGTGGTAATTAGAGACAGAAAAATTTGTGAAGGTGGTATGTGAATGACTAAGGCTTGAGAAACTTTGGTTTAGGTGTTTTTAAATGATAAAGAAGAATTTCACGGAGGAAGGAGAGACCAAACTGGGACTTTAGTTGGAAATTTAAAAAGAACAGTTTGCAGAGAAGGCAAGGCATTTTTCTAGAGGAGAAATACCATATAAATGTGCTAATTTTGTTATTATTAAAATACACTCGCTATTGGTGTTCACTAATGCCTTTGTGACAAGGACAGTGAAGTTCGTGTATTAAGGAATATGTTGTGAGGACTAGGAGACTAAATTAGCAATTCATCTTGGCATGGAGCCCTTCTGATTTCTCTCCCTTTTCTCAATACAAAATTTCTAGGAAACTCAGACCTCTGAGGGACCTAATTATCTGACTAAATTATTAACCAAACTCTCTGCATGACTTAAGTGATTCTTTTAACAGACACTTTCACTTTGCTGGTATGGTTCTGAGTAAACTCTCGATGAGCCAAAGATAAAGTTGAATAATCTGTAAGAGGATCATTGAGTATGATAAACAGAACAAGTGTATTCAGAATCTTCCATTGTGCTGAGTATCATTTACTAACATAGCTTTCAAAGTGATTCTCTTCATGAGATCTAAAAGTCAAAAATACACTTCTCTCATCTGTTTTTACCTTTTTAATATATACAGCCTTTGAAGCACCAGAATGATTGTGGGAAGTTGTCAGAAAGCAGTAGTTTTCTGGAAACAGTAGGAAATCGAGTTCCTCAGGTGTTCAGTAACCCCAGCAATGATCAGACACTGAAATAACCCATTCCAGTTATTTTGCTCTTCAGAACCCAAGTAATGTCTTTCAGACACCCCGGAGAGTTGAACAGCTTTTGAGGCAAAATGACTAGATTCCCCAAACTATATTAGGTTTCTCATCACTCTCATGAGAAGGGTAATACAGACTCTTGGCACCAAAGCCAAAGAGGGAACAAACAATGTCCTGACTGTCTTTTCATCCAAATAGTGAAATAAAATACAGGAATCCCTGGGTTTACATGGGTTTCTCAAACTATAGCCTTTCAACTTTGAGAAAGCAACTTTACTACACCATTTTTATTTAATTGTGCCCTTATTACCTGAAAATTGGATCCAAAATCTGTTACACTTCATGGGAGGCAGCAAAATCCTATTACTTAGAATGTAGTTCTAATCTGGTTGTAGAAAAGTGAGAGATATTTGTATGTAATGAGTAAAACTGTTATTTGCCATTATTAAATCATAATGCTTAAAAAATAAAGTGATGTTATAAGAAGACAGAACTGAATATTAGAGAATTAAGTTATATTTGAACAAATTTGACACCAGCAAAAATTTGTAATATGTAAGCATAAAACATTCTAACAAATATTGTAGGTTTGTGAATTGAATTGAAAAATGCTTGATCAACTGATGTGATAAATTCCAATTTTTAACTTGGCTGAAAATTTTAGATTTGTAAGGTGAACTGAACAATGACTCTACTAGAAAGACCTGGAATAGAAAGTGTCATATTACTAAGGAGATCCAGATTTCTGAGGACTTCCAGGCTGTGTTCTAAAGGGTTGGGTAGACTAGAAGGTGGGCTCCAGGTAAACAGGAGGCATTCTTTGATGCAATGTTGCATCCATACATCAGGGTTAGAGGTAAAAGTTTACCCTTTATTTGCCATAGACTAATTTAAAATATTTATTTTTTATATATAAATGTATGCAATATAAAAAATCTTATAACAAAAATAGGTATAAATGAAATGAGAACTGAATAACTATAAAAAATAAGTTAGAAATCTTGGAAATGAAAATAATAGAATTATGGAAATGGGAACCTTGAAAGCTGGGGAAAACTCTAGAATGAAGAGATACCAATGAATGAGAAGATTGCACTGAGGAATTCACTCATAACACAGAACCCAGAGACAAAGAAATTAAAAAATATAAAAGAGATGGATTAGAAATTAACAAGCTCCAAAATTTGCCTGGTAAGTGTCATAGAAGAGAATGAAGTAGGAGAGAAGTGCTATGTGAAGAGATGGCTAAGAATTTTTCCAAACTTATGAAAAGCATGAATCAGATTAAAAGTACTCCCTGAGTGTCAAAGAAGTACAAATAAAAATAAATCTAAGCCTAGACACTTTCTAATGTAACAGCAGATCCATCAAGGATAAACGGAAAATCTGAAAAGCTATTAGAGAGAAAGGGCCCTTGCAAAAGAACACTAATGAGGCTGACAGAAGATTTGAACAGTGCAATAGATGTCAGCAGAGAATTACGTAAAAATAAAAGGGAAAACCCGCCCAAAAATTTATGACAGTATTTCACATCACGTTCCTAAAGCACAACTTTCAAATATATAAAACAAAGATTGAAATTAAACACAGACAGTGAGAAATTCACTACCATGGTGGGATATTCACTGGAGCTTTCTTTGTGGTTTTACAAACTTGGACACAAAGAATATGTACATCATTAGGGTAATGATTCAAAACACTGTGATACCCATACCATGGAGTTTATTCAGTCATTAAAAAGATGGAATTAGAAGCACATCAGTTTCTGTTATATTTCCACTTACATGAAAATATCACAATGCAGAGGGGTAAATCTAAAATGAATGCCAGTGTAAACAAAGCCCCGTACGTGTACATATTTGTATATGATTATATGAGCATGAAGAAAGTCATGGAAAAATACACACAAGATTACTTTAATTACTTAATAGTTGAGAGGGGAGAGATGGAAATAGAAATAGTGGAGGAGATGGAAATTTATTAAATTTCAATTATTACAGAAAAAAAATTAACTTTGATCAAGAGTACTCATCTAAAATTCCTCAGTAAAGGCTCTGAAGCAAGAAGGAACATAAACTAGTAGGAGGAGCCCAGTGTGGGGCACAGAAAAGAGGATCCTTTTTTGTACTAGCATTAAGGGGACGGAAGAGTCTATCTGGCCCCTACATAGACAGACAGACATAACTTACCTAATGTGTTGGATGACCAAACTTTGCCACACCCTCCTGTGGAGAATGCTTACGTTTTCATTTCTTCCTGTTATTATACATGTTTCTTTAATACACATTTCTGATTAGAAATTTAAGGTTACTTTAAGGAAAAAAGCAGAACTGGAAGAAAGAAAAGGTCAGAGGCCAGCTTGGTGATGTAGTGATTAAGTTCAGCACGTTCTGCTTCTGTGGCCTGGGGTTCGCAGGTTTGGATCCCAGGTGTGGACCTACACCACTCATCAAGCCATGCTATGGTGGCAACCTACATACAAAATAGAGGAAGGTGGGCACAGATGTTAGCCCAGGGCCAATCTTCCTCACCAAAAAAGAAAGAAAGAAAGAAAGAAAAGGCCAGAGTAAGAAAGCAATAATAAAGTCAACAAACAGATATTTCTAAATGAACCTACTTTGCTTTTAAAGGGAAATAAAACTATATTTACTTATGATTATCATGGCCCATAAGTGAGGGGAAAGGCCATAAGGCCAAAGCTCTCTATAATTTTAGAATTTGGGGAGTTTATATCTGTGAGAACAGAAGGGTGACTCCTTATTCACTTCCTCGCTGATCTATTAACTGCTTCTGGCTTTTAAGATGCTTTAAACACTAAACTCAGCAAAAAATGCAGCCCAAATATATGTCAGAAGTTGATTGAATGCGTCAAGTTTCATATTATGTATATCCTTTAATATAAGCTTTTTATGCCAATAAATGCGTCATGTATAAATGAAATGCTACACTGTCTATGGTTTAAAAATGTTGGTCTGGGTCTCAGATGAGTAGTTAGAAATTATCCTCTCTTGAGATTAGTCTTCTTTGCCAAAACGTGTTTATTCACCATCTAGGTACCCCATGGCTGTTTTGCTGCACCCATATACATTTACTTGAGAACATATCCACTGTCTGAGGTAGAGTTAAGTATTTATTAATCTATTTCTGAAGGAAACCATAAATCAGTCACACTGTTAGCATTCCTGAGGAAATATGCCTTTAATCAAATAACGCTAAGATGCATAAAAAGGAATATGATGGGAAAACACTGGGATTCCACTAAGATGCTTCTCATCCACCAAATTCTTCCTAAAATATGAAGGTCTACCAAAGCGCTTTACGCCTTTGTCTCGGAAATCAGTTCAGCTTAGACCCAGACTTAGGGATGGTCCAGAGCTTATGTGTAACTATTTAAATTCAAATTTGAATTTAAATACTTTTAAATAGTTTTAAAAATTTGAATTTAAATAAAGTCAAATAAAAGTAAAAATTCTGTTCCTTAGTTGCGCTAGCCACATTTCCAGTAGCTACCATATTGGAGAGAGCAGATATAGAACATAGAAAATTCTACTGGACAGTGCTGGTCCAGACCACGGAAAGCCCCTGTGATTTAACTCATCCTCAAGATTGTTTCTGGTCTGAGGGAAGCATAAAGAAATATGAACTTCTGATGCAGCCTCAGAACTACCTTGGACTTCACACTGACCCCAAACTGAAGCTTTGAGCTTTCCCAGTCTGGACCTGACTCAGTATAGACCCACATCAATCATCAGAGTTTAGAAGAAAGATAAGGCAACACTTATACCTCAAATGACATAATGATGCCTGAGAAGGTCTTTTTAAAACTATGAAGTGCTATGCAAAAATAAAATATTCTTTCTATTTCTTCATGCAATTGCCTTTACTTTGTTGTGGGACTCTCCCTAGATTATTATATTCAGTATTGGACTCTACAGCTTGAGACAAATGCAGAAAATTTGGAGGCCATTCAGAAAAGACCCACAAAGATGAGGAAAGGTTTGGAAAACAAAATATGGTGGTTAAAGACAAAAGTCACTTATCCTGGGAGGAAATTTTACAATTATCTTCAAGCATAAGCACATATATTACACAGAGAATTATGTCCAGCGACATTAAGAGATACTGTGGACAGAAGGGTAGAATTAGATCAAATTAACAGGACAAAGGGAAATTTCCTGACAATAGTGGCTGTGCTGGAGCAAGTTATTAAGGGAATTTAAGAAATCCTCTCTGGAAGTATTTGAAAGCAGAAAAGGTCCCATGTGAAATGTTTCCCAGTCACTGGCTCCTTCTGAGGAAAGCAGTAAGATATAGTTCATTATGCATATATTCCCATGTGCAAATCTGGTCCCAGTTGGTTGGCCCAGGGATTGGTTCTGGCTCATATCAAGACACCTAGAGCCAGACCAGTGGCTATTATGAGAGCCCCATCCACCAGGCACTTTACACTGGGAGTAATATAGAGGATAAGGTTGTTGCCTCCCCAGAATCCACTTCTCCTTTCCTTGTAAGATAGCCCATTATTTTTCTTGTGGAATCACCCTTGACCCATCTCATTTAACCCAAGTCTGGTTAATCAAGGCATCAATTTCCCCTGGACCCAGTGATTGGTTCAGAAATAACAATAACCCAAGTCAATCCAATGAGACTCAATTCCAGGCTTTTTTTTTTTCAAACTGTTGGGAGCAAAGAATCTCTCTTATGACATATTTGGAGGTGTGAGATTATAAACCTCATTCCAGTAATCTGGGGTGGGTTGCCACTACATGGAGAGTAGAGCAGTAGTGCTCCTTATATACACTTCCATTTCTCCAGAGCAGAAGCATTTGAGCTGCTGCCAGGCAGCAAGCCCCCAGAGATGCTGAGCAATCCACTAGCTACAGAGCTGGGGGAGGGGGGTGGGGGTGGGCAGAAGGAAGAGGCAGGCCACTCTTCAGCACACATACTCTCAATCCATCCCCCTCTTTACAGCAACATACTCCCCCACCTTCAGTGGTCCTTGGCCGTATCATAGTTCTTTGGGACAAATGAGCACTCTTCTCCTAAACAGTTTCCTCTGCCTCTTAATTCAGTTATCACTGCCCCATGCATTCTCTCTGCTAAACATTTACTGAAATTTCCCAGCCACTGATGTCCTCTCTCCTGTTGTTTTGTCTCTTGAGTATGTTTTTTTCATTTACCATCATGTTAGTGTGGTCTTAGGAGGGAGATAAATGTGCTTGGCCAATCCATCATCTTTAAACTACTTTTATGGTGAGAACAAACCAAAACACCTAAAAAGAAGGAAAAATAATAAGGAGAAAGAAAGAGACTTAACCAAGGCTTAATGTTTGCTCCTAGCTGTTAACATGAACAAAATGGCAGGGGCTAGGATGCTATTACTCAAGTGGCTCTGGAAACCCAGTGAGTACTTGCATGTCCTTAGAGTAACAGATAACCCTTCCGGGTCCTGCTGAGTCCTGGCAGAGAGCCGCCTGTAGATGTTTGCAACCGCAATATTCCTCTGGCCCAGTGAGAGTGATATGGAAGTTAATTAGGTTGTTTTGAGTTTTTTCTCTACTTTTGGATTGATTGCTAGGTATTTTTGTTTGGTTATTTAACAAATATTTAATAACCAACAAATAGGCTCAAAGTATTATGTTATATCCTAAAATACAAGGATGAAGATCCAAATCTTGCTTCAAAAGATCTTTCAGTCTTTTAGAGATAAGCAATCTGTACATTAAAAAATACAAGAAGAGAAATATTTTTGAAAGAGGAGGGCAGGCAGGGAAGGAGATGGAGATGAGGTGGGTGGGGTGGCGGTTACAGGAATCAGGAGGAAATGTTTGGAAGCAGGCAGCCTTTCGGTGCCAAACTGGAACATGGATGTTTCCAGACATCTCTTTAAAATCTCATCTCAGCAGCAGGATTAGTATTGGAGAGACTTACCCAGATTTGAGCGCGGGGGAATTTGTCTGGCAAAGGTATATTGTTAAAACACACAATTTCACTCTATTCTTGAGCTATAATCTACAATCTTTTACTACCCTTGGTTTCCTCACTTAAAATTTCTAAGGTTGTTTCCAGTTCTAAAATTTTAGTATTCAAACCCAAATTCTGGCTTCTGGACAATCTTCCTATCTATACCACGTCCTGTCCCCAAACCATTGAATTCTTTTACTTTAACCCTGATCTGAATTCTACATTACTTATTTCAGTCCCTACCTAAGCATATTTCTTCTTCCCACTTTATTTTCAAGGCAGAAGTAAAGTTCAAGTGAAACCTAGCAACACATAAACCTAGAAAAAAGAGGACATAATTTCTTTTTTGGTGTAGAAGACATTATTTGTAGCTAGAAGCATACCAAATGCTCCCAAATCTATGAGTGGGATTATATTAATTACATTTTTTTTCAAGAATATCCTGAAATGGCATTTTTCTGACACAAATGAATCACCCAACTGTTATGATAATAACAGCCCTCCCAAGCTGAGAAAGCCCAGGTTTTTTGATACTATAATGTACTGCAGAGCCATTTGTCTATCATATAATTTGGAAAACAAACTCTAATTTTGTTTTCCTTCATAATTAAAAAGAGTGCCTAAAATTGGCTGACTTTATGAAATGGTCAGGAATTCTTCAGTTTTGTTCTCCAAATATTAGAATTATCCCAGTTTATACCCAAAGATACTTTAATTATAATGATATAAAATTCACTGAAAAAATAGTGTTATGGAAGCAGTGCTTCCCACCTTTTTCACATTATGACACACATGAGAGATGATATCAGCATGGCATGCAGGGCTAAGCCGCCGAGGCTGCTGCCAGCCAGAGGCAGCAAACCCAGCGGTGGCAGAAGCCCTGCAGGCTGATGGGACTGGGATTTCAGCACTCAGGAGCTACATGAAGGCACCCCAGGAGGGAAGCTTTGGGCTGCAGCACAGACTGTGGTACAAGTTGCCTAAAACTCCTTCCAATCTTCTTCCAAATCAGCACACCTACCCCTCCACCCCCACCGTGCACTCCAGAAAATTGAATTTTGCTCAAGGTGGGCTAAGCATTTGTGATTTCATTTTTACATTGGTTAATACATTTTAAAAATTTAAAAATAAATGAAAATAGAATTTTACTATTTTACTTTAGAGGAAGATTACTGCTTTACCCACTATGATTTTAGAGGTAGACCTGCTGTGAGGGATTGGCAATACAATTGTTGACCTTCATAATCTGTATTTAATAGTGATCACACGAACCATCAGACTACACATCGGTTCTCATCCTTGTGACTTGCGTTGCATATGTAATGAAAAGCCTAGCAACGCATTATGTATTCAAGAAAAGTATCCCTGCTATTACCCAGGAGACTAATAAAATTCTTGAAATTTTCTACTCAGTACCTCCTACTGACTTAGGTGTGCAAAAGATGCTGTAAAGTTAATTAAATCCAATGCGAGTTTGTGATTGCTGTTGTACAGCACCATCACAAAATCACTCCCATTTTATAGAACAAAAGAAGACGAGGGGAAATAAAGATAGAGTGATGAAGGAGAGGAGAGTCAGCAGTGAATGAAAAGAATATCTTTTTTCCTTTTTCAGAAATTAAATTTGTAATAAAAAAGAAATATATATTCATTATGAAATCTTCAGATAGTAAGTAAAAGAAGGCCTATGGTAACTTTCTCAGGTGACTTATTCAGACTTTTTTTTAATAAACAAGAAACATAGATTCAAAATTCTAACAAAATATAATGATGGCTAGAATACAACAAGTTATGGGTACCAGACTGTGCCAAGCACTTTCCCAAACTTATCAAACTCCTCTAATCCTCAGAACAACCCTATGAGGTAGGCATGCTATCGTCATCATGGAAACGAGAAGACTAAAAGTAAACAAAATTAATTGGCCAATCTGAGGCCAAACATAGAGCCAGAAAAGACAGAGCAAGATGAAGAAGCTGGACTGTGCGATGCAAGTGCCTTTGATCTTGACCACGTTGCCATAGGTGCCACATTGGCAAGAAATAGACCGTACAGAAGCTAAACCATCTTATTTTACTAATTTAGCATGATATTGACCAAACCCCAGTGGGTCCCAAACTTTATTTCACATTGGAATCACCTGGGGAGCTTTCAGATTCCTAACACCCAGGCCTCATCTCATACTAATTAAGTCATGTTTGGTGGAGGTGGGAGGAACCAAGTACCCATATTTTTAATGATATTCAAGCAATTCCAAATGCAGTAAAATTTAGGAACTACTGACCAATGCTCATTTTGGAGGTCTCAGCCTA
Source organism: Tapirus indicus (assembly GCA_031878705.1). NCBI lineage: Eukaryota > Metazoa > Chordata > Mammalia > Perissodactyla > Tapiridae > Tapirus > Tapirus indicus. The sequence continues at coordinate 140,549,612 of CM062917.1, read as the reverse complement.
TAGCTGGTCCTAAAGTCCTAAATTTCACTTAGGAGAAGCCATTGTGCTGCCAGTTCTGGAGCTGGACGTGTAGCTACAGGCTATGACCACTCCCTGCTTGTGGACATCTTCTCCCTTCTGACACCAGCCCCCCAAAACAACTACTACATAAGCATTATTTAAACAATGGGATATGCACAGGTGAACTGAGCAATGGTAGCAAATTTTTTAATGTACTGGAGCAATGTTGGCTAAGCGTACAGAAAAGTAGAGAGTACAAAGAAAAAGTACAGAGAAAAATTTGGCAATTAACAGTTAGTCTGATACTGCTAGACAGTCAAACAGGAAAATTGGGCCAAAAAATCCACTTTGGGACCTAATTATCCCATTTGGCTGTCTACAATGAACAAATTAGTCACCAAATTGCCTCTTCACTTGCTCTGTGTACTCCAGCATGTTATAAATGAAAACACTCACTTTAGAAACTTTTCTTTTTGCCGTCTTTTGTAGAAGGGAAGAATTGAAGAGGATCTTACAAACAATTCAGGTCAACGCCTTCATTTTACAGCTGAGGGAAATGAGGCCCCAGATTGTTGCCTTATTCTCCCAACATAGCAGCTGGGCCCTCAGGACCTCCTGCTACAGCCTATTGTCTCAGGGAGATAACCTGGGGTTGACACAGTGCCAAGAAGGGAGTGTTAGGAGACTTGGTGGTGGCAATCTGTCTGGGGAGGGGTGAGCGATTCTGACACTCGCCATGTTTTGCTCCCCTGGGCAGGTGATGCATTCTGCTTGGCAGGATCTGAATATAGAAAATTTAAATTTTTTTTCTGAGGAAGATTAGCCCTGAGCTAACATCTGTGCTAATCTTCCTCCACTTTATATGTGGGTCACCACCACAGCATGGCTGACGAGTAGACTATGGCCGTGCCTGGGATCCAAACTTGCGAACCCAGGCCACTGAAACAAAGTGCGCTGAACTTAACCGTTATGCCATGGGGCCAGCCCCCCCCAGTTTGTTTTTTTTAAGATTGTCTATCAGAACTCTTTTTGGAATTGACCAGGCTACAGATATTTGACTTTTCTACAGCAACGCAGCCACCTTCCTAGGCTAGGGCTTTCAGGGGAGAGGACAAGGAGTCTGAAGCCCCTGCTTTGCGAAGCCCCTTGCAGATCTTGAGGTGTTAGGAGGGTGGGCTCTTTCCTTGGTCTCAATTCCTATAGATCTGAAGCACCTACCAGAGACCTGGACGATTTGTGACCTCAGAACTGTTGTGGTCCCTGGACTCTTATTTGCACTGTGTCCCTCAGAGAGAATGAGAGGGCTGAGCAAGTAAGGGAAGAGGGAGTTGGGCCTGGGATAGTTCCATAGAGTTCCCCCGATGATCCACCCACAGGATTATATTGTAGCCTATCCTCACCTATGTCCAGACTGGTTTCCTAACTTTAATAACTTAACTTTTTTTTTTAACTACGTTTGTTCCTTAAGAGCATCTATATAGTGGAGGGAGAAGAGGAACATTAATCAACCAAAATTAAGGTTTCCCCTTGAATCACCAGAAAAAGTGTGAAGATTATTCACATTATAGAAGTAAAACTTGACCATGTCTCAATATGACCAAATAAAATTTATCCTAGCATACCAGTTCATTAATGACTATCTTACCAATAGATTTATTTCATTACGATGTTAGAACTATTTCATTTACTCCCCATGGTAAATATTGAAGAATAAGATTATACTATTAAAGAGAATATAATTGCATTAATGTGGCCTAAGATAATAGTCAGCAATTCTGGAAGTCAAATCACAGGATTTGTTTGTTTTGAACTTATGGACAAAACTTCTGGCCTCTTCCACATGTAATGTCAATCAACACGGCTCTACCAAAATGTATCTGGTATTGGTTTATTTGTGTACTTTTTGTATTGGCTCCACTCAAATGTGCTATTTAGGATGCTGGAATCAGGCAGGTTCTCTTTTCTTGTCTGTATTTAAGCATTTCTAAAACTCTGTATATGTGAACTGCCCTCTCCTTTTAATTCCCATATCCCCCTCCCCCCAAACCACAAATAGAAATCTTATCTACTTTCAGCCAAAAAATTCCCATAGCCTCTTATTCTCCATTCCCACTGCTCTAGGCAAAAGCCCATCATCCCCAAGATCTTCTGAAATTTTATATCCGTATATCCCAAATCCATCTTTCCCCATGCCAAAATCTTCCCTCTGTTACTCCCTTTGGCTGCAATGCATTTGTAATAGGAAAGAAAAATTGCTATTAAAAAAGATGACTCAAACGTTCTTCCATAACACAGGGCAGCTGCATAAATTATGGCTTTTTTATTCATGCTCATTTATTTACATAAAGGTAGGCCCTAGAGCTCAGTTGGAATTGGAATAATTGGAATGACAAAGACACAAAATTTGCTGCATAATTAAGATTTTTAAAAAAAAAATTTTCCCTTGGAAGTCGGGGGAAAAAAAGGATCGGGAGTCCTGGAACTGGAAGAGAAGCTTTAGAAAAAAGATTCATGTAAGTGAGAAAGGCCTAGGGAAAAAAAAAAAGAGCAAGTGAGAATATCCTTCTGCAAGGATGCCCATGGATCTTGAAGAAAAGTGACATCTGAAATTGAGAGGGGTTTGGGAAGCCATCTTTATCTGGTCAGAGCCCAGAGACCCTCCCTTGTATCTGGTCAGAGAACCCCTGTTTTCTGCACCATTTTATAATGAAATATACAAAATACAAAGATATCTGTATTCATTACGACACAAGAGAAAGTTCGCCTCTGTAAATTACTAAGATAATCAAAAGGCAGGACGTTAACTGAAAATATTAATCATGAGTTGGGAACTGAGAGAGTTCCAGAGAAAAGAGTTTTCACAGTACTAAGCAAAAAGCATCCGTCAGTGCAAACATGGAGGGGAGGCTCTTCATATAGATAAGGAGGAAGGGACCTCCACCCTGGAGGAAGGATCCAGCTGGTACTGATAGGGGGTAATTCACATGTCAGACCACACCCATTTTAGGAGACAAAAACCTGGAACAAACTGCCTTAAGATAGAGTACATCTGCAGACTCTCTCCTCCAGGATTCTGTGAGAGGTGCCTTTCTTCTTTACTCATTGGTACAGGACTAGAGGAGAGCTGCTCAGAGTTGTCCTGTTGCATTAGGAATCTCCATCATATGGCCTTCCACTCCTCCCTTTTGTTCTTCCTTCTTTTGTTCTTTAGAGAAGCACAGGGCTGAGATAAAAAATAAGCACTCCTTTAAAGAAACCAAGCCCAATTTCCCCCCCTAGATTCTTAAATAATTTTGGGACTATCTGTTTAACAAAAGAAGTGAATTGCAATCTTAATATGGTTTTTAAATTATTTATTGTCTGGGTCCCAAAGAAAATATAAGCAACATGAAGACAGGGATTCTTATGTTTATTGTTCAGTGCTTTATGCCCAGTGCCTAGAAAAATGTCTAGATGACAGATGGTGCTAAAAGCTATTTATTAAATGGAATAAATGAATTCTTCATATGGCCCTATTATCCTCGAATCCTATGTAGATATCTGTTACATAAAACAGCCTGGTGTTTGTAGTGCTTTAGTGAATGTAGGAGGAAGAGCAGTGGCCATATGTGGCATGATGCAGGGCAATGGTAAAAGCCACAGCAGTCAAGAGCACAAGCAGGGATTAAGAATCAGAGGGAGCAGGAATTATGAGTAATAGGAGATCGGGAGACATGAAAATATGGGGGAGAGGAGAGGGTGCTTTCCTTCCCACAGCACATAAGATGGTGATCCAAGTCAATTATTTGGATTAAAAGGAAAAGTGACCCAGAAAGGCAGGAGAATTTAGAAACAATTGAATGAATAAATTGTGAAACCATTCTTTCATTGTGGACAAATTCCTCTTCAGTCTAGACCTTTATCTCAACCTGAGATTTGGAACAAGAGACCTAAACATCAATCACTACTTATCAGATGAAGGCTCAAGAGTAAATGTCCCCCTGCCCCATTGTTAGTCCTTAAAACTAGACCAACACACCTACACACCACAAACTAATGAAAATGTGCTGAAGTTTCACCAAGACTCTGTCTCCACGAACCCTTCTCACTTTTTTTTCCTGAATTGCTCTTTATCTCTGGTCCATGCTCTGTCCAGCTCTTGACTCAGCAGAGCTAATTTCAATCCTGTCTTTGACCTTTCAGATTTGACACCAAAAGCAAAGGCAACAAAAGGAAAAATAATCAAGTGGGGCTACATCAAACTAAAAAGCTTCTGTACAGCAAAGGAAATCATCAACAAAATGAAAAGGCAACCTATGGAATGGGAGAAAATATTTGCAAACCACATATCCAATAAGGAGTTAATATCCAAAATATACAAGGAACTCATACAACTCAATAACAAAAAAACAAATAACCCAATTAAAGATGGGCGAAGGACCTGAATAGACATTTTTCAAAAAAACACATACAAATGGCCAACAGGTACATGAAAAGTGTTCAACATCTCTACTCATCAGGGAAATGCAAGTCAAAACCACAATGAGATAACACCTCACAAATGTTAGGATGGCTATTATCAAAACGACAAGAGATAGCAAGTGTTGCCAAGGATGTGGAGAAAAGGGAACCCTTGTGCACTGTTGGTGAGAATGTAAACTGGAACAACTGCTGTGGAAAACAGTGTAGAGGTTCCTCAAGAAATCAAAACTAGAACTACCATATGATCCAGCAATCCTACTTCTGGTATATATCTAAAGGACACAAAATCATTACCTCAGAGAGCTATCTGTATTCCCACGGTCACAGCAGCATTATTCACAACAGCCAAGGTACAGAAGCAACCTAAGTGTCTATCAACAGATGAATGGGTAAAGAAAATGTGGTGTATATACATAAAATGGGTTATTCTTCAACCTTAAAAAAGAAGGAAAACCTCTTTTTTAATAACATGGATGAACCTGGAGAGCATCATGCTAAGTGAAATAAGCCAGACAGAAAGACAAACACCGCATGATCTGTGGAATCTTAAGAAAAGGGGGGAAACAAGTTGAACTCATAGAAACAAAGAGTAGAAAAGTGGTTGCCAGGGGCTGGGGGATGGGGGAAACAGAGAAAGGTTGGTGAAAGGACGCAAAATTTCAGTTATAAGATAAATAATTTTGGGGAATCTAATGTATAACATAGTGACTATAGTTGAAAACACTGTATTGTATAATTGAAATTTGCTAAGAGAGTAGAACTTAAATGTTCTCACCAAAAAAAAAAAACCCCAAAACGTAAATATGTAAGGTGATGGTTGTGTTAACTCCATTGATGGGAGGGAGGAATCCTTTCATAATGTATACATACATCAAATTATCATGTTGTACACTTTAAATATCCTACAATTTTAGTTGTCAATTACACCTCAATAAAGCTGGGGAAAAAAAGATCTGAGCAAGGTTCTAACACATATAAATTTAACAAATAGATATTTATTCCTACGGGAAAAAAAATAAGGTCATCGTCCTAACTGCCATTAACACAATTCAGTACCCCAGGTTGGGACTTTTCATTCCCATGTGGTAGTTCTTAGTGCTAGTCACGTATTTCTGGAGTATTTCTGCTCTCCAGCCACATGCTAGAACTGCACTTCACCACCCTCCCTTTTTTTTTCAATTTTTCTTTTATTGTGATAAAATGCACATAACATAAAATTTACTGTCTTAGCCATTTTAAGTGTACAGTTGAGTGGTATTAAGTACATTCATATTGCTGTACGACCACCACCTCCATCCATCTCCAGAACTTTTTATCCTGCAAAACTAAATTATACCATTAAACAATAATTCCCCATTCCCCTTTCCAACTCACCCCTGGAAACCACTATTCTACTTTCTGTCTCTATGATTTTGACTACTTTAAGTACATCATATAAGTGGAATCATAGAGTACTCATCTTTTTGTGTTTGGCTTATTTCATCTAGCGTAATGTTCCCAAGGTTTATCTATGTTATAGCATACATCAGAACTTCGTTCCTTTCTAGACTGAATAATATTCCCTGCATGCACATACTACATTTTGCTTATTTATTCATCTGTCCATGGAACTTAGGTTGCTTCCACATTTTAGTTTTTGTAAATAATGCTGCTATGAACATGGATCTATGAATATCTCTTTGAGATCCTGCTTTCAATTCTTTTGGGTAAGTACCCAGAAATAGAATTGCTGGATCATGTGGTAAATCTATTTTTAATTTTTTGAGAACTGCCATACTGTTTTCCACAGTGACTGTATCGTTTTACATTCCCACCAACAGCACACAAAGATTTCAATTTCTCCACATCCTCCCCAATACTTGATATTTTCTGTTGTTGTTTTTTTGTTTTACAGTAGTCAGCCATCCCAATGGATATGAGGTAGTATATCATTGTAGTTTTATTTTGCATTTCTTTAATGACTAGTGATGTTGAGCAACTTTTCATGTGATTATTGGCCATCTGTATATCTTCTATGGAGAAATACCTATTAAAGTTTTTGCCCATTTTGAATAGGATTGTTTGTTTTTTGTTGTTGAGTTTTAGGCATTCTCTATATTTTCCGGATATTAATTCCTTATGAGATATGTAATTTGCAAATATTTTGCCCCATTTTGTGGGTTGCTTTTTTATCCTGTTGGTAATGCCTTTTGATGCACAAAAATTTTAAAGTTTCATGAAGTCCAATTTTCTATTTTTTCTTTTGTTGTCTGTGCCTTTGATCCAAGAAATCATTGCCAAATCCAGAGTCATGAAACTTTTTGCTTTAGGTTTTCCTCTAATAGTTTTATAGTTTTAGATCTTATATTTAGGTCTTTGATCTATTTTAAGTTAATTTTTTAATATGGCATTAAACGTCCAACATCATTCTCTTGCATGTGGATATCCATTTCCCCCAGTACCATTTGTTGAAAAGACAAATGGTCTTGGCACTCTTATCAAAAATCATTTGACCATATATGCGAGGGTTTACTTCTGGGCTTTCTATTCTATCCCATTGGTCTACATGTCTGTCTTTAGGCCAGTACCACATTGTTTTGATTACTGTAGCGTTGTAGTAGTTTTGAAATTAGGCAATATGAGTCCTCTAGCTTTGTTCTTTTTCAAGATTGTTTTGGCTATTTGGAGTTCCTTGCAATTCCATATGAATTTTCAGATCAGCTTACTAATTTCTGCAAAAAAAAAGTGTGCTTAATATTAAAGTTAAATGTGTAAACAACCCAATTTAGAATTAGAATGTACCTTAGAGATCATTTAGCCCAATACTCTTACTCTATAGATGAAGAAAGACCTGGAGAAGCTGGGTGACTTTCCAAAGTCATGAAATAAGCTGGTAGATGACCCAAATCCTGAACCTAGTCACCTAATCCCCAATCCAACATTCTTTCTGCTATACCATGCTAGTTTTCTAAGACAGAAGACTGCAGCATCCCACGATAGAAAACAAAAAACAAAAAAAGTTGTTGACAGCATTCTGCAACTAGAACTGCTTAGCTGATTTTTCCCATTCTGAGCATCAAAAATTTTGCTGTACTAATAAAAATGATTTTTACACATTTACTAAGCAAATGTGCTAAGCAGTTTATATTCTGTATTATTTTGGGTTCTTTGGTTACAAGCAACAGACAATGACATGGCCTACTTAAGCAAGAATGCTGTGTTCCTAACAGAATCACAGGAAAAAGTGAATAATCAAGTCTTAGAAACGATGGGGACCAGAATGGCTCCCAAGATCTCAGTAGCAATAATTCGCCTAGAATGCACGCATCTCAGTGTGTCTCCATTCACGATTCAGATTTCTGGAAAGAGATCCTGATTATCCTAGCCTTGATCACATGCCCACACTTGACATCATGGGATGGGGTCCTATGACTGACAGCCCTCTAGACTAACATGTAGTAGTAGAGAAACAGGTCATCAAAAGATGAGATGCTGCATGACCAAAAACAAAAGATCCTCATTACAAAGACATTATCTCATTTAATCCTGACAACACTACGTAGTAGGTAGTATTATGCCATTTTACTAAGGAGGAAACTGAGGGTCAAAGAAGTTAATAACTTGCCCAATTTACAGAGCTAGAAAGTGGCACTCACATGTCTAATTATTTCCCTTGGCTCAGCTCTGAGGCTCTCTTTTCTGAGTACTGTCTCTCCTACATCTTTGCTCCTCTCTCTGGGTAGTGTTCTCTACCACGTTTCCAAGTTAGGGTAAGTTATAATAGGCTCCCTTTGGAAGGAAAAGTCACTTCCTGATTGCGTTCTGGAATGAAACTGGAATGCACAACTATGATGCTCTATTTCCAAAACAACGAAGTCTTCCCTTGCAGCAGGATTATTATTTAACCCCTTCACCTCCACCACAGTGTGGTCATGGTAATGTAAAATTCATCTTGGTTTTGCACAGCTCATTTCTGTCACTGGATGTGTTCTTACCTATCACTTCAACAGAAGGTGGTAAAACTTGATAGAGATAAAATTCTGTACTTTTATAAATGCAGAGAGATTGTTAACAGCTCCCATGGGACAAAAATAAAAAGAGTGTAGGTTGGGGGAAAATATAGGTCTACCCACAGTTTCACAAGAATTTTTCTTACCACTTCTTCCTAAGTGGTGATAATAACCAGTTCAGGATTGACTAGATTTAATAGGTAAAAAAATTTTACCTAGCAAAAGAACCTTTTCCTATAAGGAGTTTCCTGCTTTACATTTTAATGGCATAGCATTTTGTTTACTTTGGATTGTGTAAAAACTGGAGTAGACAAGATCCTCAAATGCACACTGTTTTTTTAAAACTCTAATTATTTGATATAATTCGTAAAGACAATTTCACAGCATAAATGAAAATCAAAGTTTTCTTGTATCAATAACACAACTGGCAGTAATATCAAGATAAAATTACTCAGGACATAACTCTTTTCCCTTTATTATCTGTGTTGGTTAATATGTGCCAACTTGGTTAGGGCACAGTACTCAGATAGTTGGTTAAGCACTCTTCTAGATGTTTCTGTGAAAATATTTTTTAGATGAGATAAACATTTAAATCAGTAAACTTTGTCAAGCAGATCATGGTCCAGAATGTGGGTGGACCTCATCTAATCTGTGAAAGGCCTTAGTAGAAAAAAGATTGACCTCTCTCAAGGAAGAGGATGTTCTTCCAGCTGACTGCACTGGGACTCAAATTGCAACATGCAGCATTAACTCTTCCCTGGGTCTCCAGCTTGCCTGCCCCCTCTGCAGATATTAATCTTACCATCCTCTACAATTTTGTGAGCAATTCCTAATTCTTTAAAATTCTCTTTTTCTCTCTCTCTCTCATATTCATATACACACACATACATACTATATGGGTTCTGTGTCTCTGGAGAACCCTAATATTCTATCATTGCTATTGATATTCTAGCAACACACTTTCTGACATCAAGATGACTTAAATCCTGACTTATTTATCAAGGGATTAGTTCAGTTTAGTTTCATGTACAAAATGGTATTTTATAATCTTGGTAAACTGAGTTGCCAATACAATGCATGGTATACAGAAGGTGTTCCCATATTTTTTGTTGTTGTTGAACTGAGTTAGAAACTGTACAACATTTCTATTGTAAGCAAAATTTTCTACATATACCATACATGGTGATGAAGATGGCTTCTTGGGGGAGAAGTGCACTTTAAAGGGTTTTTAACTTGGAAATTTAGAAGAGAGCCTTTAAAAACAATTGTGTTATCATCTCCAATTGTACTTTGTTGAAATACTCATTCTTCAGGAAGATGTTATGTTAGTCATGGTAGTCTTTCCTTTATTCATTCTTTGAACAAATATTTACTGAATGCTATTGGGTGGTAGACACTATTCTATGTCCTAAGGAAAGAGTGATTGAACAAGACAAAGTGAAGCTTAAATTCTCATGGCAGAGATAAACAATACACAAGTAGACAAATAAATAATATAAATCTACTCTTAATACTATGAAGAAAATAGAGTCAGGAGCTACTGAGTATTGAGGTGGGGAGGTCAGGCAAAGCCACCCTACTGAGAACTGAACGGTAAAATAAAGCAGTCATGCAAGGATCTGGGGAAAGAAAATTCCAGGTAGAGATAACAGAAAGTGTAAAGTCCATGAGGCAGGAACCAGGCTGGCAGGTTGAGGAACAGCAAGAACGTCAGTATGCACGGAGCGAGTGAACAGGGGAGAGGAAGGAATGAGGTCAGAGAGACAGGAAAGTGCTTGGTTATGTAGGACTATGTAAACCTTGGATAGAAATTTAGATCAAATGGAAATGAATTATGCATAGATTATGGAAAATAAATATTTTTGTGGTTGATATCATGGTCTACCAGTCACAACCTAAAACAGAGCTTCTTAACCTGGGACACCACAACTGCATTTAAGGCTTCCAGTCAGCTTTTGTGTGTGTGTGTGTGTCAGGAAGATTAGCCCTGAGCTAACATCTGTTGCCAATCCTCCTCTTTTTGCTGAGGAAGACTGGCCCTGGGCTAACATCCGTGCCTATCCTCCTCCACTTTATATGTGGGACGCCTGCTACAGTGTGGCTTGATAAGCAGTGTGTACGTCTGTGCCCGGGATCTGAACCTGTGAACTCCAGGCCACTGAAGCAGAGTGTGCGAACTTAACCACTACGCCACTGGGCCGGCCCCCCAGTCAGTTTTTTTAGTATCCCACTCTTAAATATAAGCCAACAGCCAAGGGTCACTGGGCACCTGAGGAAAGCCCCTAAGAGCAAGGCAAAGATCAAAGCAAATATAGACAAGGAAGAGGACAGTGCAGAAGCAGGAGAAATACTATTTTTAAAAACCTCATTAGAGTCTTCAGGATGGTGGTGAAGTAAAGTCCTACAACAGAACTGCACAGCAGCCTGGAGCAGAAGGATAGAGGAGCGACAGGAAAGAAGATTCCAATAAAAAAATGGAACTGATACATTATCTAATGTGTGGTATGACATTGATCAGAGGTTCACACATCTCCAGGACAGTTTGGGTGTGAATTAATCACAAATACACAGAAAACTAAGCAAATGAAAAAACATGGCAACCATTACCTAGGAAAAAAATTAAAAAGAAAGAAAATTGAAAACTTGGCTCAACTAAAAACAAAATTTACATAGTCATAAACACTAAATATTGATTTGATTCATTTAGTATTGTGGGAAGATCCTATATTTCGATATGTTTTGCCTTGAACAATTGGGAAAATTGATATTAAATGAAAAATACCAAACTGGTATAACTATATAAGAATGACAAGGGGAAGTGAACTGTGTGTGTGTGTGCATGTGTGTGTGTGTATGTGTTCAGAATGCAAGTGGGTTCATAATGCCAGAAGAACTACTTAAAGGGGTTGAAAATTTAACATTAGTGGTGACAATATTTTTCAGAAAAATTCATTATTGTTTATTGTATTCGAATGCTAAAGTTGTGCCAAGTTTGTCAGAAAGGTTTTCTGACAAAATGAAAACCCATGATCATGGGCCAAGCAGCCTAAAAACTAGCTGAGATGATCGCTGTGCACACTTAACTGTGGTCACCAAGAACATCAGTAGGCAGAGACACTACAGATCTGTATTTTTAAAACAAAAGATTGGCCCTTAAAACAAAGATTTAAAAAAAAATACAGCAGCCACAAAATCGAGCAGTCAGCCATTGACAGCTGCCAACAGTCCAAGTTGAGGCAGGCCTAGCTACTGACAGACTCCATGAAAAGTGAATCTTGACTGTAGACTGGAAGAATTTTTTTAACCTTAAAAGTTTGACTTTGAGATACTTGATATACTTATCAGGGTTTATCTATGAAACAAAAACTTGAATGGATATTAAGGTGTAGTGGGTTAAATAGAAGCTCCCAAAATGATAAGTCCATGTCCTAATCTCCAGAATCTGTGAATTTTACCTTATTTGGAAAAAGACTTTTTGTAGATGTAATTAAAGTTAATGATATTGAGATGAGGAGATCAACCTAGATTATCCAGGTGGGCCTAAATTCAATGACAAGTGTCCTTATATGAGACACACAGAGGAAAAGACAGACACAGAAGAGAAGGTGATATAAAGATGGAGGCAGAGATTGGAGTGATGTGGTCACAAGCCAAGGAAGCCAAGGAATGCCAACAGCCACCAGAAGCTGGAAGAGGCAAGGAAGGATTCTCTCCTAGAGCCTCCAGATGGAGTGCAGCTCTGCCTACACCTTGATTTTGGGCTTCTGGCCTCCAGAACCGTGAGAGAATAAATTTACGGTGTTTTAAGCTGTTATTGGCCATAAAGTCACGTGGTATTAGCTTTCTTAACCAGATGGGGCACAGAGCTCTTAAGAAATCGAGAGTCACACACAGTTGGAGCCCGGTCCAGGATCAGGCGACAGACAAGAGCATAAACTCAAAAGGAAATCTAAAAAGCAGGCTCTGGGAAGGACAGAATCCCCATTGACTCGCCCACCTTATCTAACTACCAGGACAACACAAAGATACCAGACGTTGGGTGTCAGTGGCTTATTTGCTTGTAGATTTGGATGTTTGTTCTGAAAACTTTTTCCAGCCAAGTCCATGTGTAGCTTGACCTTGTTTACTTTAAAATATACAATTTTGCTCTAAGAGATCCTTTCTTTCTATGTTTCTCTGTTACTTTTCCTTAATTCAGTTTTGTTTTCTCGTAGGCTCTTAAGGAATTCATTTTGTCAAATTGTAACTTGATCAGAAGCAACCAAGGTGAAAGGATCTTTCTTCTCCTACCTAGACCAGGAGAAGGAGGGGGTCAAAACCGCCTAAAGATGGGTTTATCGTGGTGGTGGTGATGTATGGAATCCATGGAGGAAAGTGACAAGAGGGACCTGTGGAGGAAGTAGCAGTTATAAGTGGTAAAATGAGCCTCAGGAACCAGACCTTAAGAGAGGCCTCAGATTATTGTGTCCTTCCTGTCTACACTCTTCCCTTTTTACATATAGGACATATTAAAAGCAGTAGAAAATACAAGTATTACATATTAAATGTAATCCAAATGCTCATTTAAGGTTACTGAAACTTTACAGTGAAAAGTGACTATGCAAAAAAGTATAAAAGTCTTAAGGGATGACTTTTAAAAGTCCTAAAGTTTATCTAGATTAAGAAACTAAAGCTAAACATATCAGGTATGCTTAGTAATATTTTTTCAGTACAGTTTGGCAAATGTGTGTAAATAATCAACCACTTAGCCTTTGCAGTATGGCCTTTATAAAAGATATCACAAAATGCTAACCCTATAAGATGAAATGCGGAACACAATCATATCCTTTGCGTTATATGTTGTAGAGAAGTATTTGAAGAGTGTTATACAAGAAACAATCTTTCTCTCAGTCCACTAAATTCATTTTATCTCAAGGAAGCTATTTTAGTATTTGGAAAGGAAATAATGACACAGAAGGGAACGTGGCCAATGGGGTGATCTGCTTAGCAGGCTTTGGTAATTGAAAGGGTAGTTCAGGTGATTGTAATCTGATGTCCGTGGATGGGCTTCAGAAGGTCCATATACCTTCTGGAATGATAGGCATATCAAAGAGGAAAAATGCTATTTTGAACTATAACTTCCTTCTAAGAAAATTGAATCTGTTAAAGGAAACCACGAGGGGCCAGTTCCATGGCATAGTGGTTAAGTTTGGTGTGTTCTGCTTCGGTGGCCCGGGTTCCCAGATTTGGATCCCGGGCATGGACCTACACCACTCGTCAGCCATGCTGTGGTAGGGAACCCACATACAAAATAGAGGAAGACTGGCACAGATGTTAGCTCAGGGCTAACCTTCCTCAAGAAAAAATGAGGAAGATTGGCAACAGACATTAGCTCGGGGCTAATCTTCCTCAGCAAAAAAAAAGGAAACCACAAGGTTTCAGAAAATGCTTGATCAGAGTAGGTGGCCCCTTTCTTGCGTTAAGCACCTTGATTCTCTTTTCTTCCAATGTTTTTTCTGGGAAAGGGATCCCTTGGTTTTCCACAGACACTTATCTGCGTATAAGGGCAAAGGAATCGAAAAGAAATGGAACTAATAAAGAGGAAAACCTTTTTTTTTTAAAGTAATTTTATCTTGCATATTTCTGGACTCCTTCTGCATTTTTTTTAATCTCCACGTGCCTCTTTGTCACAAAGACACATTAACATCTCCAGGAAATTAAGACTCTTTTTTAGCATTTCCTCTTTTTCTTCTTTCTGGATATTTGCACTTTGACATCGCTGCAAAGATCTTTTCGGAGCCAAGATAACCCATTCCTTTTCTTGGATTTCTCTCTCAAATTTCAAAGACAAATTCCCAGCCTTACCTTTTTGCGACTCACCTCACAAATTTCCATTAGCCCTGGACTTGCTACACACCCAAGTGAATAACATCTGCCCCTTGGGTGTCTGTATGCGGCTGGTATGTTAGTTTATGAAGGGTTTAAACCTGTCCTAAGCCAGTTTGCTCATTACAAATTTTAGATTATTTGTTATAGTTAATGATAGTTGCCAATAGAGGTGATTGAGGGTTAACTAATATCTACAAACTTGCTAACAGTTTACAATGAAAGTGAGTCTTGGACCCAAATCTGCCACATATACATTTATTAAATAAATGTTTATTAGCAAGTGGGCACAAAACAGCATAAATCCATTCATGCAAACTCTTCCAGAAACTCTTTGAAATCCCTGTTCTCTATCCTGAAGAGATTTGAACACAACTTGCATAGAGGTTCATTTGATACTGACAAAACATTCTGGAGGCGGGAACATTCTAGAGGCAGTGCCTTCAGGCATCATTCTTAAGGGCACAAGCTTACTAGATTCCTACACTTTGCTCGTATGATGGGGAAGGAATGTTCTAAAATATTTTTTCTAATACATATATCACAAAACCACTGATTTCACCAATGAGTGAACACAATCTCTAACCTTTGTTACACTAACTAGCAAAGCCTTTGGAGTTGCTGGGAGATAAAAATATTTGAAGCACTTGTAGTGTAGCTGTTTCTGGAGTGTAATCTTTCTTAACAGAGAACTCCAAAATCATGAATTTCTCATTAGGGCAACTGACTACCCTAACGTTCAGCTCAAACTAAAACAAATGTATTATCATACCATTAAGGCTGATATGCTTTACAACAACATACAGATGTCACAATAGCCCCTTAAGCTGTTCCCTCATTCTTGAGATGTCCCTGCATGACTCCTGCTAAGCTAAATCAGCTTATTTGCACCTCATGCAAAGAGCAGCTTTGGGGGAGTCGGAAGAGGAGAAGGTTTAGCGGAAGGAGGCCCGCCCAGAGTCAAGATGAGAGCTCCACAGCTTGAAAGCCAAAAATGAGGAGCATACCGGGGTCCACTCAGCAAGCAGAGCCCTGAATGTTAGTCCTGGCAGCTTAATGTACATACAAGTTCACATTTTAACGTACTTAACATGACTGCTCACCTTCCTCAGAGATTAGCTTCCTTTCTGACGAGTAATTTCTGGCAATAGAGCTTTCCACTTTGTCATCTCGAAAGCATAATTTTGATACATTTTGTCTCTGCAATTTTCACATCCATTCAATCGCAAAGGCTGTCTATTCTTCTTTTATGGTATTTCCCAACTGACTACATAATTTGTGGGGCCCAGTGCAAAATGAAAATGCAGAACCCCTATTCAAAAAGCAGAAAAAAGATACTGTTGAAAGAACTAAATGGTCTTTCCATGGTCTGTCTCTCTCCATCTCTCCCGGAGTTTTTTATTTGTGATTTAATGCAGCACTCCCTCAAGCATAGGGTCACTCAGGCCCCTCCCACCAGCTGCTGGATCACTTTCCAAGCCCAAGTTGGGATCAGGGAAGCCCTCTGCCCAAATCCCCAGTGGATGGTGACCCATAAGATTGCAAACTCTTTGCCAAGACTTGCTTAGTACCTGGATTGGAGAGGGACAAGAGCTCATTCCCATGCAGTTGTCCACTGAATGCGTCATGGCCTTACCAGCTGGGGCTGAGCTTCCAGGCTCCTCTGTGAGATGCTGCAGGGCATGCATAGCCATCATCAGCATTCCTCTCCATGCTTGCACTAGTCCCCACTAGGACCAGAGGGCAGCAGTGGTCACTAGGCTAGGGCAGGGAGGAGGAAGTAGGGCAGGGCCTAGGACAGCAGGGGGGCGAGGCTGGTGGCAGAGAACCCATCCTGGGGAGATAGGGAGGCTTCAGGAGGTAGGGTTGCAGGTGAACAGTGGCTCCAAGCCTCCAGAGCACACTTCATTGCCCCCAGATTTCTCTTACCAAACAGATTCAAAGACAAAATTAAGAATTTTAAGACAGTGACCACAGCATTAAACCCCAAGCAGAGTCCTTCCGGGTGTGCGGCTGTGATGGTTAATTCTATGTGTCAACTTGACTGGGCCACAGGGTACCCAGATATTTGGTCGAACATTATTCTGAGTGTTACTGTGAGGATATTTTTTGGTGAAATTAACATTTATTTACTATTAAATCAGTAGACTGAGTAAAGCAGATTGCCCTCTGTAAAGGAAGTGGGCTTCATCCAATTGGTTGAAGCCTGAATAGAACAAAAAGGCTGACCCTCCTCTGAGTAAGAGAGGATTCCTCTTGCCAAACTGCCTTTAAACTGGAACATCGGTTTTTTCCTGCCTTCAGATTCTTCCTAGGTCTTAAACCTGCTGGCCTTTGGACTGGAAGTACACTATTGGCTCTTCTGGGTCTCCAGCTTGCCAACACACCCTGCAGATCTTGGGACTCATCAGCCTCCATTATAGCATGAGCCAATTACTTATGTTATCCTATTGGTTCTGTTTCTATGGAGAACCCTGACTAATGTAGACCCTATATGAATGAGCGCTCCCCTACAAAGCCTGCCTCGGGTGTCTCCCATATCCTTCAGTTTCTTTCAAATCCCACTGTTGCCAGATGAGCTCAGAACTTATTTCTTCTTGCGAGCTCTATGCCAGAGCTCCCCAGCTGATCTCTCCTTGTGGATACTTCCCTGTCAGAACCCCCCAGATACAATCAATTAGTGCCACAATTTTGTTAAGAAGCATTCCATGGCTCTCCTTTATCTTAAACTTCCTTAATTGCACTCACGTCCCTTTGGGATCTAGCCTCAATGCAAATTTTCCAGTCATATACCTCAATATCAGCCATTTGCCTGAGTCAGTCTTATTTCCTCATACTTACATTCTGGCACAGTGGTCACTTTCACCACAACTCCTTTGCCCACATTATTCTTCAAGCCTGAAATGAAATCTACCAGCCTTTAACGCCCATCTCAAGATATTTTGCTTTCAAAAAGCCCATGAGAAATCTATCTAAAGCCAGTTGACAAAGGCCCAGCCTTCTTGGATCTCCTGCACTTGACCCCTGCCCTCACTTGTACTTCTGCATTCCTTATATCTACTGTCATTAAGCTTTGGCATGTATTTTGCCCACAGGGTAATTACAAGCTATTCACAGACGCCAGGGTGCATGGCTCCTTTTTCCTAGGATGGCATTATGTTCCTATTAGGAGATCAAGGAATATTTCTTGAAAGAATGAATGAATTGTTGCTCATCATAGTAGGATGTGGTGCGCCCCAAAATATATGAGCACATCCTAATCCCTGGAACTCACGAAGGTGACCTTATTTGGAAAAAGCTTCTTTGTAGATGTAATTAAATTAAGGATCTTCAGATGAGATCATGTTGGATTATCCAGTGAGCCCCAAACCCAATGACAAGTGTCCTTATAAAACATAGAAGAGGAGAAGACACAGCGAGAAGAGGAAAAGGACAGGTGAAGACAGATGTGTTGATTGCAGTGATGCATTCACAAGCCAAGGAATGCCTGGAGCCACCAGAAGCTGGAAGAGGAAAGGAAGAATTCTCCCCTCGAGACTCCAGAGGGAGCATGACCCTGTCGACACCTTGATTTCAGAATTCTGGCCTCCAAAACTGTAAGAGAATCAACTTCTGTTGTTTAAGCCACCTAGATTGTGGTAATTTGTTATGAGCAGCCCTAGGAAAATAATACATCCATCATTCCCTTAGGCTGTTTGTAGAAATTAGTTTCCATCACATCTCTGTATAACAGTAGAACCATTTTTATCTTAGAAGCTAAAGAGACAATTGTCCCAGGCTCCTTGCATAATATATGCTATTTGAATTCTTTAAAATGGCAAGTGCAAAATTCCCTCAAGCTCTTTCAAAAACTGATGTTCAAATTACATGATTCTTCAAGAATACTGTCATACTCTAATAGTCAAAAACATCTCATATGTATTCTAAAACTTTTTGAGATCATTGTAGAGTCACATGCAGTAGTAAGAAATAAAAGAGAGATCCTGTGTACCCCTTACCCAGTTTCCTCAAATGGTACATCTTGCAAAATTATAGTGCAGTGTCACAACCAGGATATTGACATAGACACAATCCAGCAGTCTTATTCAGATTTCCCCAGTTTTAATTGTACTCATTTGTGTGTGTATTTAGTTTATGTAATTTGAACACTTGTGTTGGTTCATGTACCCACCACCATAGATAAGAAACAGAACTATTCTGTTGCCACAAGGACCCCTTTTATAACCACACCCACCTCCTTTTGTGCTCCACTCTCACCCTTATCCTTGAGGAAAACAAATTGGTGAACCTCAAGGGAATCATGCTGAGCAGAAAAAAGACAATTTCAAAAGGTTACATACTGTGTGATTCCACTTATATAAGATTCTTGAAATGACTAAATTACAGACATGAATAATCGTTAGTGGTTGCCAGGAGGTGTGTATTCTCTTGAAAGTGAAATTTATTTAAAAATCTTCAGGGGACTCAAAGTTGTTCTATACGGCAAATTAATTTTTTCACTCAATAAACAGTTGGGGAAATCTTTTGTGTGCCTGACAATATTTTGTAGCTGGGAATACTCAATCTCTGCCTCAAGAAATGCACTAAGATGCCAAGTGAGAAGTCTCTAAAGTGGCATTATATGTTAAACCCTTTGGTGGGGAAAATGACCCACCATGGATGAGAGGCTCCAAGAGAGGTAGGCTGTGACTGAACAAAAACAAACAAATAACAACAACAACAAAAAGGGGATGAGATTCATGAAGAGATACAATGGTGATCTTATGAGAAATAAGTGCAACTTCTGTCTCCATTGAGGAACTGTGAGAGGATTTGGCATACGAGAGTGAAGGATTTTAGCAGTTTAGGTTAAGATCCAGTACAGACAGTTAATGATAATCCATGTGGCCTGTGGATTCCTAGAAGAGGGTAAATGGATCAGTGATGAACTTGAACACCTAGTAGGTGTACCACTGGTGATGGAGAGATGACAGCTCTGCTGAGCTGGATGGTAGCAAGTGGGGTGAGGAGGCATGAGGTGTCAGCTCTTAATCAGCACAGGCCATGTTCGAAGGATAGTACAGAAAATAAATGAACAACAAAGACCTGCAAAAATGAGTCCCAAGAGTTTTAGAGAGTACTAAAATAAGACCATGTAAAATTCCAGGACAACTGTAGTTTGAATTGATAAGCAGATATCTCATCAGTTTTGCAGGCAGATCAGGGGGAAAGTGGGTGAGGGCATTTAAGAATTCTCTGGGACCATATATGGCAAATGAGTTTTCATCTCCTATACTAAAAACTATACTAAATGTTCTCCACTTCTAAAGAAAAAAACAAAACAAAACAACAAAACAACTGTGAGGCAATTGTTATTATTCCCAGTTACAGGGAGGAATCTGGCTTGGACAGGCTAAGCAACTTGCCTGAGGTCCCTTAGCAGCTAGCAATAGATAGAGCCAGGATCTACAGTCATCTGTCTGACTCCATATCCAATCCAACTGTCCCATCACAGGCCTTTCAGTGAGTTAAAAAATGATGGGGTTAGGGAAGCGTGTCCTGGAGGCATAGAAGAGAAGGGGAATTTGGGAAGGTGACATTATTTTGGAATCTATAGAAACTGAAGGTTAGATTTGCCACTTCTGGTTTTCTAAAGTGAAGTGAGCAATTTCTCTGGCTTTTGCTTCACAAATAGAGATGGAAAATTTGACTATTGGATAGAACTCTACAAAATACCAGATGCTATATTTGAGCAGAACGTCTCTGGGTAAATAAATTACACTTAAAAACATGTACCAAAGCTCAGTGAGGCCACAGCAGTTCTACAAGAAACATTTCAAAATAAAAGTGCAAAAAATGATCAGCTTAGGGACTCATAAATATTTTTTCAAATTTAATCAGGATACAGGTTCAGAATAGCTCAAATGTGGCATGTTTTGGTGGTGGTGGGAGGGGTGAGTGAAGAAACTGCAATAGAAATTGATCTGAAATTGAACAAAACAATTGTGGATAGGTAGGCAGATTCCAGTTCCCTATCCAGGTCATAGGTATATTGAGGATAGATATTTTACACGTAGAGCCTCGCACAAATCATACAGCGTATAAGATTCGAAAGTCAATGGTGTTGTCTGGGATTCCAATGTTTCCATTTAATTCCTTGGACAGGCAATATTGAAATTAATATTAGGAACAAGGTTCAACAAATTGAAGCCAGTGTATAAAACTACATGAAAAGAGCACATGAAGAGGGCAACAATGCACACAGTACTTTTTGTTTTGCTTTGCTTTGCTTTGCTACTTGTAAATTTCTTAGACTGGCTGTAACCACAAGGGATTTGGGCCTCCTGGAGTGTTGCTGAATTATCTTTAGTGACCATGAAATCCACTAGAGAACAGGTCTTAATGCAACACTAACAATTGGATGATATTTTGTTACCCATATTCCTAGGCTTTGCCTTTCAAAGCAAACAATACCTTTCAATTTAATGTAACCAGAGATCTTAATGTTTGATGTCACAGTGAATCCTTTTGTGCTTAGAGTAAAGGGTTCCCATATTCAGTTCTTAATCAAGAAGTTACAGACTGAAGCAATTATGTTTTAAGAAAACACAAACTTTGTTCAGTATTTGTTCAGTTGCTTCTTCTCAGAGGGTTTTCTGGCGAACTTTTTTTTTTTTTTTTCATGGGATGAGGAAAGAAGTGCTTTTAGATGACTTAATGCAAGGCTTATTCATTCATTTACTTAGAATTATATGAATGTCAGGGGTATAGTTACATTTTTCCATTTGATCTTTGGCAGAAAAAAGAAGTATTTTCTCCCAAGGTCTGATAAATATGTATTTTAAAATAGAGACTATGTGTATATTATGTATATGCAGGGGGTATGTGTGTGTGTCTGTGAGTGTGTGTGTGCCTGTGTTTAGGCTGATCCATGGTTTCCGTATCTTTGCTTGGTGTTACAAACAGGTAATATTGTCATATAAGACTTCAAAAAAAGTATTTTTAAGATTACGATGCTGATGGAGAAAGGAGAGTCTCTTCAATAAATGTTATTGGGAAAACTGGACAGCCACATGCAAAAGAATGAAAGTAGACCATTGTCTTACACCATACACAAAAATTAACTCAAAATGGATCAAAGAGGGGCCACCCGGTGGCGAAGTGGTTAAGTTCCCACATTCCGCTTCAGCAGCCTGGGGTTCGCTGGTTCAGATCCAGGATGCAGACCTACTCACCACTCCTCAAGCCATGCTGAGGCGGTGTCTCACACAGAAGAACTAGAAGGACCTACAACTAGGATATACAACTATGTACTGGGGCTTTGGGGAGAAAAAAGAAAAAGAGGAAGATTGGCAACAGATGTTAGCTCACGGGCATCTTCCTTAAAAAACAAAAAAGGATCAAAGACTTGAAACCATAAAACTCCTAGAAGAAAACATAGGCAGTATGCTCTTTGATATCAGTCTTAGCAGTATATTTTGAATATCATGTCTCCTCAGGCAAGGGAAACAGAAAAAATAAACCAATAAAAAAGAAAAACAAATGGCACTATGTCAAATTAAAATGCATGATGTCAAGCTTCAACAAGGCAAAGGAAACCATCAACAAAAGGAAAAGATTACCCATCAACTGGGAGAAAATATTTGCAAATCATATATCTGATAAGGAGTTAATATCCAAAATACATAAAGATTATGCTGCTGAGTCAGAAATTTTTCTAGGAGGTAATATTTTACAAGGCAGAATAACAAACTATTCTTCTGGAGAAACCACCAATAATCTTAATAATTGTTTATAATACACACTTGTGCATAATTTCAGGGAAAGGGGAGTTACTTTGTAGTCAAGATTCTAATATACATTTCAGATGTGGGTTACCATATTCAGTATATCATTTAATATGATTTATAACCAAGACAAAATGCTCAAGTTCCCACACTGAAAGATCTATTAAAAGATCTAATCCAAACCAGAATCTCCTAGGGAGTAGAATCAAAAAAGGTATCATTTAAAAATCCCAATTTTTGTGGTATCTAGAATTTTCTTGTTATGTTGCTAGAAAAGTAGCAATAGATGGAAAACTAGAGTTCTTCTTTATGCAATTTGTTACCACATGATTTCATGTATCTTACATATGTTTTATAGTAAATTAAACCACTTATTTTGTATAGACTATGTTGCTTATACATTAAATATCATGAAATCTGGGGGCATACCAGCTTTTTAAACTATACTATTTCATTTATATAAGGTATTAAAAGTAGTCAAACTCATAGAAAGTAGAATGGTAATTGCCACGGGCTTAAGGGACAGGGGAACTGGGAGTTATTGTTTAGTGACAGAGTTTCCGTTTTTCAAGATGAAAAGAGTTCTGGGGATGGACGCTAGTGCTGGTTGCACAACAATGTAGATGTACTTAATATCACTGGACTGTATTTAAAAATGGATAAAATGTTAAAACGGTAAATGTAACAAAGGAAGGAAAGGAGGGGAATTGATGGTGAGGCATTTAGGCAAAAGTCCAGCCAGCTCACTAGGCCAACACAGGCTGTGAAAAAGCGTCGTTAGGGAGATTTCTAGTCTACATAGACACTGAAGATTCAGCTTGGCTCAACTGATGACTAGCCTGGCTTGGCAGAAAAGGAGTTTATGGGAGGAAAGGAGTTAACACTAGTGTCCCAGGACTTATACCAATAGGCTGGACCAAGTTTGAGGGTTCTGAATGCACATTTTTGTGAACACTCTGAACAACAGTTTTTAAACCACACCTGAGTGTGGTATTAAACCCAGTATAAGTATCAATTTTCTTTCACTTTTGTTTTTATTATTCTACCTCGTTTTTTTCCCCCTGCTATTCTTTAAAAACTAGACAAGTTTCTGGCTATCCCTCTACAGGCTTGACTTTATAATCCAATATAAACATGCTTTAATGTTTTAAAGTAACCCTATTCCCAGAGTTAGTCACCTTCTTTTTTTCTTTTAGAAACCTTTCCCTCCACGTTTCAGTTGTCTATTGCTATGCAAAAAAACTACCGCAAAACTTAGCAACTTAAAACAGCAACAATTATTTCTTAAGAATCTGTGGGCTGGCTCGTCTTAACTGGGCAGCTCCCACTTGGTAATGTCTGGGGTTACTCATGTGGTACATTCAGCTAGGAGCTTAGCTGGGGCTGGAACGTGCAAGATGAGTTTCTTTAGATGGTAACTGGATCTCACGACAGTGAAAATGGAAGGCCCTGAAGTCACACAGCAACACTTCAACTGCATTCTAGGGGTCAAAACAAGCCCCAGGGGCAGCCTAGGGACAAGAGCAGGGAGGACAGACTCCACCTGTTGATGGTAACAGTGGCATGAATTCACAGGAATGGGAGGAATTGTTGGTGGCTGTCTTTGCAGGCAAACTACTACTCCATATACAGATAACTGGTACCAAATGGAATATTCTGCTTGAGAATGGGTCCAATTAAAATTTGGAGGCTTTTCATCAAGTTTTATATTTAGCAGTATGATGTAATTCTTATATGGGAAATAGTATAGCATAAGTTATAGTTTTATATGAAACTCTGCACCCATCGAAGAGAAAAGAAACTTTTCAAGTATACACAAGGGATGGGCTGTGAAGCTGGGCACGTGAGTCCGAATCTTGGCTCTGCCAAGTAGGATCTGACAGTAGGATCTTGAGCAATTTTCCCTTTCACTCTCGCACTTTTCTCCTCTGAATTAAAGGACTGTTGTGAGGATTAAATGAGTCAACATATGTAAAGTGCTCAGAAAAGAGCCTGGCACACAGGAAATATAAAATAAATATTGACTTTAAAATATAAATTATCATTATCTATTATTACGTAACATTGCAATACCTGTTTGGATTAAACCTCCCGGAGCTGCAAAGTTCTCTGTAGTCTTATCACACTTAATCATTAATCCTGATTACTTCTCCTGCCTCCCCCACCTCTTGCCAAATAAAAAGGTAGGTGAGGGGGCCGGCCCGGTGGCGCAGCGTTTTAGTTCGCGCTTGGCAGCCCGGGGTTCGCTGGTTCGTATCCCGGGCGCCCGCCGACGCACTGCCTGTCAGCCATGCTGTGGCGGTGTCCCATATAAAGTAGAGGAAGATGGGCACGGATGTTAGCCCAGGGCCAGTCTTCCTCAGCAAAAAAGAGGTCCTCCAACGAATGTTAGCTCAGAGCTGGTCTTCCTCACACACACACAAAAAAAACAAAAAAGAAAAACATAATTTACATTGCAACCCCAGGACATTGTAACCCAGACACCCATCCACACCTAATACTGTACAAATGTTTCCTGAAACAAGACTTCACCTCAAGTTGTGCTATGAACTCATGCTTTGTTCTATTCCATTTCAGTGAATCAACAACAACAAAATGTCAGTTGTGGCCTACTATTACTCATTTCACTACCCACTGAAGGGTTCTAAGCTATATATTATGGTCATTGGCTAATAGGATATTAAACACACTTTCAGCCTAGAAATTGTTTCAAGTGTGGTGCTATAAGCCTATGGCATATGTCATTTCCATACAGGCCAATTCAATTACAGAACAAAAAGCTCTTTCACAAATATGGCCTGACCTCCCTACTCAAGAGGCTTCATAAGTTCTTTCAGTGGGACATGGGGAACTAGGGAGGCATGGTGACAAAGTTGTGGGTTTTGGTACCATGAGAAACAAAGTGCTTTGTTTGTTTGGAGCTGGAGGGACGAGGCTAAAATTCCAAATTTACAACTTACTACTTTATGTTTTTGAGCAAGTTACTTAAACTCAATGTTGGAGTCTTGGTTTCTTGATTTGTTAAAGTAATACACAAATAACATCTGTGAGCATTAAATGAGAACACATACCCAAAGGCTCAGCAAAGTCTTTGGCACAGAGGCGGCTCTCAGAATGCATTTGCTTCCTGGAAGCATGGAACACAAACTCCAGAATTCATTGCTATCATTTAGGTTCTGTGTTTTATAGTTTTGGAAGAAAACTAAGACTTGGTAGAATACTTACTATGGTCAAACTCTATTATTTCTTTAATGCAACTTAATTTCTACAAGAATGTACTGTCCGGATATTCTACCTAAAAATAGTTAATAACAATAGCTAAGTTATTAATTATTCTGGAATCTGGATCGGAATTATGAAACAATTTTGTGTTCTCAGGTTTCGTATAGTGGGATTTGGACTGCCTTCTCAGTTAACACAATCGTGGAAAAAAATGTGTGTAGAGGAGAAAAACATTTCTAACGGTCGTGTTGCTAAATAATTTAAACAAAAGTGATGCGCAAAATACTAGCACCATTTTTCTCCTTGGGTGGAACATTTGGTACTGCCAGCTTTGTAGGGCTCCGGACAGGCAATATTTTCCCGATAGGTTAGCCAGCTTTTAAGGAGTCTAAAGAGAATTGCCCAAGATCTTAGGCTGATAGGACCATCTCATGTATCCTAGCCGGTGGGTCTCTAGAATGGGACTGGTTAGGATCATGAAAGATGCGTGTGAATGGGGGAGGGAGGGAGTGACACGTTTTCTCCTCCCCTGGGGTGCTACCCGGCGCCGGCCGCCAGCGCTGCGGCTCCCACGTGGCAAGTCCAGAAGGCGCAGCGCGGGGCGGG
The DNA here is from genome assembly GCA_031878705.1 of Tapirus indicus. Taxonomy (NCBI): domain Eukaryota; kingdom Metazoa; phylum Chordata; class Mammalia; order Perissodactyla; family Tapiridae; genus Tapirus; species Tapirus indicus. Next base: position 140,523,703 of record CM062917.1, on the reverse strand, counting down.
GAGCGGGGAGCGGGGAGCGGGGGGCGGCGCGCGGGACCGCCGAGCCCTCGCTCGGCTCTCTCGGGCCCTTCCCCTCGGCCGGCCGGCGCGCCCGCTCGGTCCTCCACCGCCAGGGGGCGGGCGCGGCTCCCCGGCGGCGGGGGCCCATTGGTCACCGCGGGGAAGCGGGGGAGGAGGCCCAGCGGCGAGCTGGCGTCTTCCTGGCCACCGACGGGGTGAGGGGAAGCCGGAGGAGCCCGGGAGGAAGCGGAGGAGCGAGCGGGAGGCGGCGGCGGCTCCCGTCGGCCTCCGGCAGGACTGACGGCGGGGAGGCGGAGGGGAGGCCGGTGAGACGCGCGGGGAGGCGGACGGAGCCGCGGCCGAGGGCGGGGAGGATGGAGGGAGGCCGGGGGAGGCGGGCGCCCACCTTCGTCTTCATCCTCCGTCCGCTCCGCGACCGCTGGCCGGGGGCGGGCCCCTGGCGCGCCCAGGTCCCCGTGGCGCGTCCCGCCGCGGGGAGGGCGCGGGCAGGACCGGGGCGCCCGGAGCGCGGTTGGCCGGAGTCCGGGCCGTCGCCCCGGCGCGGGCATCCCCGCCTGGCGTCCCCCGCCCCGGGTCCGCGGAGGGCGGGGCGGCGCCTGCACCTGGCGCTCGGGCTCGGCGGGTGGGCCTGGGGCTGGCACCTGGGGCGCGCGTCCCGCGGGGGCTGGAGCGCGCGGTCGGAAACGTGGGACGAGCGCTCTAAAGAGGCGGGGGTGCGGTTGGATGTTGCATTTGAACTCCGTGGAGGGTGTCTTGGCTCACTTGTAAAGTTTTAGTGTCTCTTATACTGGAGGCACTTTTTATTTTTAAAACCTATCCAGCCCATTGATGTTCTGTGTCATTGATGAATGTGCTATTCCTTCCTTTTTCTTTTTTCCCGTTTGCTACTAGCCTCACAGTTCTCTACCATGTGTGACCATAGTGACCCTAGATCTAAATAATGTGAGTGACGGATTGACGATTTGAGGTTGAGATCTGCAGCTGTGATTTTTTTCCCTCATCACTTCTACCTTTTTGATTTTGTATATACAGAACTGCTGTCTAATTGACAATCTTTTTTTTAAGTTTAGTCAGAAATATATTGATAAAATGATACTAGATAATATAGATTGCTCACTAGGCTTGGTGGTAAGTGCTTTTCATATGCACGTTTATTTCTCACAACCCGAAGAATAGGGCCTTTTATCTATCTCAATTTTACAGATGAAAATATGACCTCTCCTAGAGTTTAAGTAATGGTCGATGCTGACAGTAGATCCCAGACCCCTTGGACCCTTGACCACTTTGCAGGACTTTTGGTATATTGTCACATTTTCCAAGTTTTGGAAAACACCACTGTCGTTCATAGAGTGCGTTACAGAGTACAAAGGGATCTCTGTTTAACTTAGAAAATAAAAGTTAATAACTGTGCCATTCAACAAGAAATTGGCAGAATCAACATCCGGGTTTTTAGTCATATTATTAACTACCTCTTTCTAAAGGCTGTCAGCTTCTTGAGGTTTCTGGCTGTTGACTAAGTCACAGTTTTATACAGGTGTTAGAAGCTTTGTTTCACAAATTCTGTGTAATGTTTTCTCAGCTCATTCAAGACTAGCATTTCTTTCTTTTTTTTTGAGGAAGATTGGCCCTGAGCTAACATCTGTTGCCAATCTACCCTCTTTTTCTCCCCAGAGCCCCAGTAGATAGTTGTATGTCATAGCTGTACATCCTTCTAGATTCTCTATGTGGAACTCTGCCTCAGCATGGCCTGATGAGCAGTGCGTAGGTTCACCCCCAGGATCCGAACCAGCAAATGCCAGGCTGTGGAAGCGGAGCCCACGAATTTAACTGCTAGGCCACCTGGTCGGCCCCTAGCATTTCTTGATAGTAAGAAATAAAGAGTTTAAGGCAGTGATTCTCAACCTGGAGACCTCTCAGAATCACCCACAAGTGGGGATCTTTAAAAAGGACATAGGCCAGGTTCCCCCCATATCCCCAGTGTAGGGGGGTTTCTGTTTAAAAGGGAGTCAAAATAAGATGGAGCACCACTGGGTTAAAGTGACTTTCAAAATAAACTTAATGGATGTTTTATTACAGTTAAAAATTTTTACTCGAGATTGCTACCTTAAGCCTTGCTAGCTAACTAATCTTTTCATAATTAATGAAGATACATTAAAAAGGAAAAGGTAATTGGAGAGTGGATCAAAGGGCTAAGAGATTGTTGAATGGCTGAAAGTTGTGTTCCCTGTGGGGGATCATAAGAATCTTAATTTTTTTTACCGCATATTTTAGGTCTTAAGTGGTGAGTCTCAGTATTCAAAAATTTTTATATTCATTTAAAAATATGAGAGTGCCTACTGTGTGGCAGTAATTATAGGAATCATGGGTGCTGTGAATAAGACAGCCTGGACCCTCACAAAGCTACTTTACTTTCTCTGAGGCAGTGAGTCTTTCTTTTTTTATTTTTTTTTTAATGACTATTTCTTAAAGCTGAAAGGTGCCATATCCAAGAAGCATAAGATTTTGGTCTCAGTTCTTACAAAAATCCATCTAGCTCAGAGCTTAGTACAATAGCAAAAATTTGTCTTGAACTCAGTTCAGAAGGGATCTTGTCCTTGGGATTAGATAATCTAGATTTTAAGCAATAGTTCTGCATTTAGTTACTTCATAAATGGCATTGACCAAATTAGTTAATGTCATGCAATGCCTTATTTTCTTAATCTGGCTGGGGAGATTGACCAGGATTCCCAAGATCTTTCAACTTCAAAAGGTTTGGGGATTTTTATTCAGCTTCTAGAATACAGTCAGCTGACTTTCTCTCAGAAGAGGAAATCAAGTGTTCCAGTACCTCTAAGTTTCCACAGTTACCCCATCAGTATTCTTGCGTTCTCTTCTTTGTTGGCCTGTTGCATTTGATTGAAGCTATTCTTATATGACTTCCATCTCCGTTTTTCTAATCTAATTAATTTCTCATTTTTTTAGTTTCACTCTGATTTTTTCCTTTCCAATTTCCTTTTTAAAAATATTTAATTCATATAACATAAAATTTGCCATTTTAAAGTACAATTCACAGTGCTGTGCAGTCATCACCTCTAATTCTAAAACATTTTCTTCACCCCAAAGGGAAACTTCATTAAGCGGTTATTCACATTTCCCCCTCTCTCCAACCTCTGGCATCCACTAGTCCACCTTCTGTCTCTATGGATTTGCCTGTTCTGGGTATTCCATATAAATGGAGCCATATAATATGTGATCTTTGTGTCTGGCTTCTTTCACTTAGCATAATGTTTAGAGATGCATCCATGTTGTAGCAGGTGTCAGTACTTCATTCCTTTTTGTGACTGAATAATATTCCATGTATGGATACATACCGCATTTTGTGTAGTCGTTCATCCATTGACGGACACTGGTGAGTTTTGTGTGCTAATGAGAAAAAGTTGTACCGACATTTATAGCAATGAGTCTGAACTGATTTTCACATGGTATCGGGTGTACTACCTAACTATCGGTATCATCTGTCATCTGCAGTTACGTGATGATTAAATGTGTTTTGAAGGATCTGTGGTCAACAAAAATGAACTTTTTAGTTGATTCAGACATTTTTACACTAGAAGCTTCTTACTACCTGTTCTTTGCAAATGGCTGCTAACTTGCATTCTTGTTTTTGTGGTAGAAATGGTGTGCTATCCAGGGCCCTGGGGCTGATGGAACCACTCTGCTCTTTCTTCTACATGTGGAAAGTTTGACTGACAGAATTCTGTCTGCCCTGGTGCAGTTAAATTCTGCAGAGTGCTGAAAGGCAGTATAAGTGGAGTGGATATGTAGGGGACTTAAACATTTATTCAGAATAGGAACTTGTAACTTCTCATCTGATACAATGTAAAATAGTTACATGAGATGAGAATAGTTATACTGTATGTAAATTTGTGCCTTTCTCCAATCTTTTTGTAGCAATTTATGAACTAGACACTTCTTTACCCTACTTACGTTCAACTTCTTATAGTTAAAATATTTAGTTTTATTTTTGCCATTATTCTCAATAATATCTATTTCTTTCTTTCATTCTTTTCTATCTCTCCTTCCATCCATCTATCATTCTTTTTATATATACCTGGACGGTATAGTGTAGGATTAAGGTAGTTTAGATTACAACTGTTTAATTAAAAATTGTAGAACACTGAAGGAGCAGGCAGAACCAAATGTCATTTTGCCTTGTTTGGGGTATGTTTGTGCTCTCAGTTACAGACATCTGATCACCATTTCATTTCTTCAACTGGATTACGACTTTTAGAGCAAAATTCTGCTTTGGTAGATGAGGAAAAACTGCAAGAAAACATTTGGGTAATTTTAAATCGAGCACTCTATTGTAACCGTTGCAAACAGGAGTTCTCTGCTCTGCTCCTCAGCACATTATCTCCAGATTATTCCCTGCCCACCTTTCCCTCCTCGCCTCCACAGGAGACCTGGCCCAGAGTCAGGCTGATTTCCATTCATTGTTAAGGAAAGAATGAAAATTCTTATATGAATTTTACCTGTGGGCTTTTTTGGCCTAGATCTGCCTGGCTCTTTTTCCCCCCTAAACTTCTCTGTGTTTGAGTTGGTGTGCTGTAGATCGGAGATTCCCAGATCTGAGTGGGAATGCGAATCACCTGGGGAGCGCCTTAAACACGCAGATGTTTTCATCCTCACTCCTAGGGATTCTGGGCTCAGGAATTTACGTTTTTAAAAAGGCCACCAGTAATTGAGGTGTGCCTGCTGTGAGTTACACTGTAGTGAGGGTTTCAAAGAACCAGAGATGATGTTTCACTGAGTCAAAGGTGTCTGTAAGGTACACCATTATTTTCTATGATACTAAGGGGAAAAAAATGTGATTTTAAGCCTCATCCCAATTTAAGACATGTTAAAATGAGGGTAGTGTGCACCTTAGAATCAACAAAATAGAATGTTAGTTGCCTGAGGAAGCCCAGGCCCCTCTTGTTAGAGTAAAGGATTATCATGAAGCATAGAAGCTATGAAATAAAAGAATTATAATGCAACATTTCTCCAGACCTTTTACCAAGCAAAATACTTGTTTATAATAGAGTCTAACATAAAGTATCCTTACTTGACATTTATTTGTAATAAAGAGTATACTGAGGACTTTGTTCTAAAATGCACCTTAGCTGTATTGTGTGGTGTAATGCACTTCAGTTTGGCCCCATTATTATTTTCATCCTACCCATTTCCAGTCATTTACATGTTGATAGTTCAGTTCAGAAGTCTTATTTCTAGCTTCTTTGTACTCCAGTGATTTCAATTTTGTAATTATAGTCCACTGAAATATTTCCTTAGTGTCACATCGACATCAGATGTGGCTTGATCATTTGATTTCTATCTTTTTTATCACCTTTTTCTCTGTTAGAGAGTCCATAGCCCTCATTAATGCCAGCTAGCTGATTATAGACATATTCACCAGCCACCTGCTGTCCTATATTGAGTAGTTTTAGAATATAGTGGTAATAATCAGGGTAAGCACCACGTTTGTGTCAGCAAACCTGAACTCTGGCTGCCAACTCAGAAAGAAATGCCATGGTGGCATATTGGGTACTGTGTGAGAAAATATCTGTAGATTTGAATAAATCTTTCCCCACCGGAGAATTCAGTGAAGAGCAACCCCACCTGCTTAGTGGTATCATCTTAGAAAACGACACGTCTGTCTGGCAAACGTTGCTTAGCTGTGTTAGATTTGGGAGGGGAAGCAGAACTCGTGTCTGTTTAGTTTTTTAATCTTTTGAGGTATTTACCAAAAACATGGTTAAATGCTTGTTGCTCAACTGAAATATTTCAGGAATCTGATGTCTCAAATTTCTGAAGAAGAAAGAACTTTAGGTCTCTTTCACTGATTCACATTGAAAAGTTGTACCATGGAATTCTTGATGTTGAGATGAATCATGTTGAAATGCTTTTCCTCCCAGAATATAGTGTGTGTAATCTGTCAGGCTTGGCTGCTTCTCCCTGCACTGGGTCACTGGGGCGAAGTTGGTCTAAGCAGGGCACTTGCGTGATTTAGCAGGGCACCTTTGCTAACCGGTTTTTAACTGGAGAGACAAGTCAGTATTATATTTTGTCACTTTTCATTCTTAAAAGAATGGAGTTTTATCTAGCTGTTGTAGATCAGACAGAAGTTGTTTAAAGTGTTATTGTCTCCATGCACTGCTATTATTCACTAGAGAACCAAATGAAAACAAGGTATCGCAATTTATGGTGGACGGTGGAGGAAAGCTAAACCCGCTCAGTGCAATCCCAGTGTGCTTCATAACATTTGGCGGGGAGGGGATTGGGGCTTAAAAACACTTTCTGGCTCATTTGTGCTTTTCCATAGTATACTGTTAATTCTGTTTCTTAGCCACGTTTAGATATTAATCCTCTTTCTAATGTAATTTCAGTGTGATGCTATTAAGAAAATAAGAAAAGCCATATGATACTAGTTCAGATAACTTAAAAATCCAGCACAGAGCATCCATAGCCCTCTCTTCCCCTGGTTTTCAATAGAACATTAGCATTTTACTTCAAAAGACTTATTTATTGGTTTTGTTGAACTATTATTTAAAAGTTTTTGGTCTGTTGCTTTGCAGTCTCACCTTTTCGAAGGCCACTTAGCAGGAGGACTGGATACATTTATATTTTTCTCAGTGATTTTTTTTTTAAAGTGATTATTCCTGGCATTACAGAATTCATACAGATCTCTTCTCTCCCTTCCCAAAATGAAAAAAATACTCTGTTTTTTGCTCTTTTTTTCTTCTAGTCAAAATGTAAGATTAATTCAGTCATTTAAGAACCTGGAATACTTGTCTAGGTGTTGGGTAGTCATTTAAAAATTTTCCCTTGAATCATTATCAGGTCATGTGTGTTAAAATGGTAGATTTTTAATTAATCCATTTTCTAGGATTCAGTATCAGAATCTCCTACTAGTACTAAAATACTTCCTCAAATTAGTAAATGGATTTTTCCTGTTAAGCATTTAGCGTTAATTAAACCAAATTCTATTAAATTCACAATATAATGTCATAGCAGCTCAGATTCATACTGAGTTTTTAAATGTTAAGATTCTTTCAAATGAATGCAATCTGCTCACCTAAAACTTATCCAGCCTGACAGAGATGTTTGTTTGGTAGCATGTGGGTGAAACAGGGTACTTGACAGCAGATTGCATCTCCTATAGTGATAACTTTTTATTAAAACGAAGGTTTTTTTAAAGCTAAATATTTGGAATTTTAAAAGTTGGTCAAACATCAGATGCAAAGTGACCCACCCCCTTTTTAAGCCCATCACAAAAATAATCACTTTTAAACACCTACATAGAGAAAACAGTAGTGTCAGTTTCTCCTCACCAACATAATTTTACAGTTAATGAAATGGGATATCGTAAGATCAATTTTTACTCCTTTCTTTATATCTCCTGGGATCACTTTGGAAAACATTCCAGAGCTGAGATTCATTCTCGACTTTGCTATAGATGGATAGCTTCATCTATAGGAGGAGAAGAATTTTTTCCTTCCTTTTGAAGAGGATCCATTTTGTTGTTTCTCATGGAGTATATGCTTATTCCATGGAGAGCAGTTGGTTATGAAAATGTATGAAGAACACACATAAAACACAGAATTTAGGGTTGTTTGATCTGTCTACTTCTGTAGTAGTCCTTCTAAGAGGACCAATAGAAGCCTTGTGAGAATTGTATATCCTGCAAATAACCAAGCAAGAAATGTTGGAATATTAGGGCATGGTCAGGAAAGGTTTTTATTCCTCTATTTTAAAGGTTTTTTTTAGTTTTAATTTAATTTTTCTTCTATCTCAGGTTGGCAAATTACAACCCATGGGCCTATATGTCCGACAAGCCAAGATAGGTTTTTACATTTTTAAGTGGTTGAAAAAAAATCAAAAGAAGAATAATATTTTGTAATGTGAACGTTTTATGAAATTCAAATTTCAGTGTCCATAAATAAAGTTTTATTTTAACACCACTGGGCCCATTTGTTTACATTTTGTCTATGGCGGCTACAATGGCAGAGCAAGGTAATTGAGATAGGGACTGTGTGGTCCACAAAACCTAAAATATTTACCACCTGGCCCTATTACAGAAAAAGTTTGCCGACACTTGCTCTCTCATATTCACATACATGCAGGTAGTTTTTGCAAATAACTTTTTTAATAACATACTTTTGTTTGTAAACATAAAATCAGAATAACTTACCCTACCCTAGTGACTTTTAATTGCAGGATCCCTTTGATTTCAGTATTCTCTTTTTAACTGCTCTGGGACTGAACATTTAATCTTTTGCATTCTGATTTTGAGGCGACCTGTCTTAGTCTGGGTTCTCCGGAGAAACAGAACCTGTAGGAGATGATAGACAGATGATAGATAGATAGATTAGATAGATAGATGATAGATAGATAGATAGATAGATAGATAGATAGATGATAGATAGATAAGGTAGGTAGGTAGATAGGTAGTTAGGCAGGCTCATGTGGTTGTGGAGGCTGAGAAATCCCAGGATCTGCAGTCAGCAAGTAGGAGACTGAGGAGTGCCAATGGCGTAGTTCCAATCCGAGTCCAAAGGCCTGAGAACCAGAAGAGTTGATGGTGTAGGTTTCAGTGCAAGTCTGAAGGCAGGTGAAGACAGATGTCCCAGCTCAAAGATAGTAGACAGAGCGACTTCTCCCTATGCAGCACTTTTTGTTCTTTTCAGGCCTCCAACATGTTGGATGTCCCCACATCGGGAAGGGCACACTGCTTTACTCAAATGTTAATCTCATCCAGAAACACCGTCACAGACACACCCAGAATAATGTTTAACCAAATAGCTGGGCACCTGCTGGCCCAGTCAAGTTGACACATATAATTATAATTAACCATTACTAAGCCTAAAGGTGATTTAAATCTACCTGCTGGCACTTTGACCTTTTTTTCTTAGTCCTGGTGAAAAGCCCCAGTTCACACAAATATTAGAATCATCTGAACTTCACTCAGTTGATTGGTTTAAAATTGCATTTGGCCGGCACTGAGTTAAAGTTGGATTGAATTGACTGATAGTTTCTTTGTATTTGTGGTGTATAGTCTGTAGTATTTTCTTCTGGTTTAAATAAGTGACTGTTGTTTGTTAATATTAAATACATCAATGAGTGTATTTGTATGCTTCATTTTCTTATATCTTTTCTGTCTCGAAGGGGGTTCTAATTCACAAGCTTAGTCATTTTGACAAACTGTCAAGTCTCTGGAGTGGCTAGTTGGCAGCAGAGATTAGCAATTACCAGAGCAATTTGCAAAAGCCAGATTGATTGGCATGGAATTTTGTCAACAAGCTTCTTAGAGTCTGTCAGCGAGCTGTGGGTGAAAAGGAGGTGGGTTTATAGTATCAGCTTCTTACTTACCCTTCATATGACCTTAGACAAATCCCTTGACCTCATCCACCTATAAGCCAATGTAATACCCACTCCAACTAGAGGGCTGTTAGGAAGATTACATAAAGTAAGGATGTGTGTGAATTGCTCTGCTGTATGCATTATTACCTAGTTTATGTTAACTGGCAAGAGCTTCCCCTCATGGTAAATAATTGTTTTTATGGCTTATTTTGTTGATATAATGGTATTTTTGTAATTCATCTGATGTAGCTCAAGTCCACTTCTCAAGGAAAGAATGAAAGTATCACTTGACCTGTGTTTATATCTGTTATTCCTGAAGCTGATTGATTCTAGGATGATACCTACTTATTCAGGCCTGATTTTAGCAAAACTTGACTAAATTTAGACCAAAGTAGATAGTTGGGCTAAAGGAAATGTTTAAATTATAAGACTTCAAAGAAATGCAGTATATCAACTTGAGATCTTAATTTTAGGCTCTCTTCCTCGGTCTTGGTCACATACTTAGTGTTTATCCAGAATAGTCTTTCATTGCCCAGGGGTGTCATGGTGGCCCTCCTTACAATAAACTCTCAGATGGTTGTGCAGTTTACATATTAGCAACCTAATTTCATTCAGTCATGTATCTAAAACACTGAAGCTTATTGTTTTGGCCTATACTACACTTTTTGGGACAAGTGTATTTCAGAAATGTACTGTCAGAGTTTTTGTTTTTGTTTTAATCTGTCCTAAACATGTCCTCTTCCTACCGCCAATATTCTAGTTTTGGTAAGTAGCTCTAATTTCTATATCTCTACCTTTTAGTGAATATATTAAGGTTATAAATTCTTTCACCTGTTGCCTCTGGATTAAAGAACTCTCAAGTTCTAGCAGAGGTCTTTTTACCCTCATACTGCTGTGTTCATTTTCTCTGGAACTGTTCTATCCCCCACTTGATTGTTGGAGATTCAGCTTCAGGTTTATACCAGATCCAATTCAGTTTTTCTCCCCCCTCGCCAAGATTATATGTAATGATTTTCTTTGTTTTTAAATGTCCTCCCAAGAAGACAAGTTAGGAATGAATTGGAATTAGCACATCGTAAACAGATGCTCCTTGATTTGCTCTCAAATATATTCAATACTCTTTCTTTATGCTGATTTACACTCTTACATCATTAATTTGCTTCTTAAGCGAACTAACTAAAAATGTGTTATGAGTGAGAGTTGATGAGATTTTAATTTAGAGATTTTACTAGATGTTCTTCTCTGAGAAATTTTCATGAAAAACATTTGTATTCAGCTGGACAATTGTAGTTGCTTATATTGTGGTCTTACTAGTGATAAGTTTAGAAGGAGACTTCTTGGGAGGTACCAACGGGTGGTAGGTGTATGACGCGGTGACTGTGATTGTACAGATGTGGCCTCAGCAGGTAATGGAAACAGCGAAATAGAACAGCAAGTGTCTGCCCAACTGCTTGTCACACTTTCAAAGAAAGTTTCCTAGGCCACACTCAGGTAAGAGTGAGGTTATTATGGAATATTAGCTGGGAGGAAAGGCATGGGTGTGTTGTGAATGTAGTGTTCATTTTTGCTGGAAGTCAAAAGAAGATTTATAATGAGTTGGGGTTTTCATTTGAAAAGCCAAGGATTTTTTTCTGTTTTAATGTGATGGTTTGTGGGTACTTCAGTATCTTTTGTTTGCTTTTAGTATTTTCCTAGCCTGTGGCTAAGTAGTTAGTTTAAAATAGATATTTAATATTGACTTTTCCCATTATGTGGAAGGTGTTCAAATAACTAACAAAGGAAAACAAATCAATAATGCTCAATTCAGTATCAGTTTAAGTGTTGATATTTTCTTCAGTGTAGATTGGACAGAAGAGAGTCAGCATAGGAGCATTTGTCCTTTGGGTGCTCACCACCCCTGCCACCTCTGCTTCTTCCTTCTTGATGGATAATAAAACTAGATGTCTCACTTCCTTTCAGTGTCCTTCAGGGCTGTGCCATTATTTTTATTTGAAGCATTCTGTGATTTACTAGATCAGATATCAAGGTTGAAACATCAGTATCAAAATACAATCTAAAATCAAGAAATATGTATTTTTGATTACTGTAATTCATTAATCAAAATTTTCTGTTGAATTCCTTTCCTGTCGAATAGATTGAGTAGACCGTGGAAACTGTTCAGCTAAACTTGGGCATGAATTTCCTATCAAACTCATTTATTTGCTTTTCCATTTTCTTTTTAAAATTTCACCTATCTTGAGTTATTTATTAGGAGGAAAACACACGTACACGTACACGGATTTTTTTTTCCAGCATCTCTTTCTTGTTATTAGAATAATATCAAAGAATAGTTTCTTCATTTGATGTATAGCATACACTGTCAATGATAATTGCTGGAATATTTAAAATTGCAATTCTATACTTCTGAATACATTCTTTTACAAACTTAAATTGAAAACAGGAGGAGGAAGAGGACCCTGGTATTAAAATAAGAAGCCTTTGCTATAAGTGCTTATCACAGTGACACCTGAATTATGTTGCACTAAAAATGAAGTGGCATCCTGTCTCTACTGGAGATAAGGCCTAGAGCAGGAACTAGCAGACCTAAATCCTGCCATATTTTTGCTAATAATTTGTTCCGTGACTAGATAAGCAGCTTAACCTCTTTGGACCTCAGCTGCAAACTGAAGGTTTGGAAGCAAACATCAAAAGTTCCTTATAGATGCATAATCACTGAGAATAATAGGCATTATCTTGTAGTCACATGCTTGATGGCAGATTTTCCCTCATTTGTTCGTTCAGGTAGGGAGCTGAGGACACAGCAGTGGAAGACATGACCCTCCTCTCAGGAGCTTTTATGGTCCAGTGGAGGGAGCCAGGCCCAATGCTGAGTATTCTCATTAAATGTTAATATTGGTCGAATACTTAGAAATGTCATGACATTTACTTAATTAGTTTAATATATATACTCCAAATCAAACTCAATCTAGGGAGAAGTGTTCATTCTAAACCTAATGATGTTTGCCTTTTCTTTTGATTTTAGGAGCTTATTTAATGAAAAGTGCCAGAGACTGAAAAACCAGACATGAGGGTAGCAGGTAAGATATTTAATTCAGTAGAAATAATTCTGCTTTTTGTGTAACCTGCTTGTTTAGTAATGACTCAAGGAAAGGATAATCTTTTTCTGTATTGAGTGCTGAAATATAACAGATCATTATTTAGCCTCTTTTTTAAGTAGTTGGCAAATCACAAATTGGATATTTAGTGAAACGTAAGTTTTTGGGGGCACTTTCATTGAAATTAGTTATGCTAAATATTTTAAGTTATGGTTTTATTGTTTACGTTCTTATACATTTAGCTTATTTGCTAATAATATATAGAGAATGTCCATATAAGGAACAATTTGACAACCTAGAGAGGCTGATCTTTGGTTTTGATAAGTTCTAGCTTGATGAGAAAAATGAGTTGTAAAGTTTAAAAGCTTAACTCTTTCCTTTGTGTATACTTAAATTAGAACCAGTGTATGTGAAGGATTCAATAAAATGGGTTTTTGCATAAGTGACTATTTGCTAGTTCAAGTTCAATCTGCATAAGTGTGGTTATGTATAAGGACATCTGTTCTTTAGGCAACGTATTGAGGAAATTGAAAAACACCACTTGATGTTCATAGTTTTAAGGTAGATATCATTAAACATTATGGAAAGACAGATTCATAAATAACTGGAGGAGGCTGATGACCTCTTCCTGCCTGTAGTGAAAGTAGGTGTGACCCCTGCCTCTCCTCCAGCACAGCCAAGGCCCGGAAAAAATGCACACTTTACAGAAATATGTAAAGTGTGTGCCCAAGATAGGAGATAACTTGTAATGTCTCAAAATCAAGATGGTCTTTTTTTTTTAATTGTCATCTTCTCACTGGCAAACAAAATATTCTTACGAGAGCATCTCTTAGAATAAAGTCAAAGTGGGTGAACAAATAATTCCTCTTGCTTCAGTCATAATTATGTAGAAACGGGTGCAGGTGATTATTAAAGATAACAGGGTTGTTCACAAACACTTTTGTAGAAATTTGAAAGTCTGGATCCCTTGGTTGTGAACTTACAGAAAGCATTCTTTTTTTGAGTAGCTGTACAATTATTAAAGAAAAATATTCCCGGAAACCAAGAGCTTGTTTGTGGTTTAAGAAAACGTATTATAATGTCTTTTTTTAAAAAAAAAAGTCTTTGAATACAGTAGGATTGACATTATGATTACATGTCTCCAGATGATTTTAAAAAAGTGCAGTATTTAATTAAACATGGTGATTTGAAATAATCAAAGCAAGTTTCTCTTTCTCACATAATTCTGCTTTCCTTCTAGTTGAAACTAACTGTGCCATCTAGTCCATTTCTCTGATTCTGACAATACCAAGGTTAATTGATGAGTAACTATTCGAGTGCTTATTTTATTTTTGGCACCATTCCTAGTACAGCTCTCGAGGGGACTGCCTTTAATGAATGAATAAGGAAGATTAGCTATTAACTTATTGCTTTTAGACTAATTAATTTCTTCTGATTTAAAAAAAATACCTGGTTGCTTTGAAATATCCTTATAGCCATTATTCTTACAGTGAGGCATCAATGTCTGAAATTTGTGCTTTTGGGTTTGTGAAAAATAGAGACACGCAGATTCATGCAGTCCATGGCTAGAAAGAAGAGGGAATCTCATGGAAAATCAAGAACAGGAACTGTTGTGGTGTGGTTAGGCCCCTCCAAGTCCAGAATTGGATGGTTGCCAGCCCTGGAGGACACCCTCTGTAACAGAAATTCCAGAACTCAACATTATGTAAGCTCTGCTGGTCTTCACCTGGCTGCTCCTCTCGGGGACCACCTGCTTGTTCTATTACCAGTTTCTCCACCTCTAACTTCTCTCTCCCTTAGAGCTTTTGTTTCTTCCTAGCTCCTCTGATGGCCCAGGATAAGTGAATTGGTCTTGGTTTAAGACTCAGTTCTACCACTGACTAGTTATGTGACCTTAGGCAAGTGGTCTAAATTTTTAGCCTTGTTTTCTTTATTTGTAAAATTAAAATAATATATATATATATTTTGCTGAGGACCCACAAGCCCATCGTAACACCCCAGGATATCTCTCTGAAAACTTCGGGGGTTGGACTCTGTTCCCTATCAGCTTTGACATTCTGAACATCTCGTCTAATGTCGCTGTTGTGTGAGTGTTAGAAGATCTGTGTGCTGGGGAAATGGGCTTCAAAACCAAGAAAGTGAATGTAGCTGTGAGTGTTGAGGGAAGGCTGAGAGGAGCACACCCCCCTTGTGCGCTTTGGCATCTGAGGAGTTCTCCTTTTCTGTGGGAACCCGCTAACCTGCTTTTCCACTGAATACATTTGCAACTTTAATGTCGCATTTCTGAGAATTTGCTTGGTTCGTTAAAAAAAATGGTTTGCTGTGATGGGGATTGTTTTCTGCTTGGCTCCTCTATGACAGACCCCTGAGGATATGCTGTCCTGCAGAGACAAGTGAGAAGGGAGCCCACTCCTCTCAAAGTCACCAACCATCAAAACCCCGTCTTCCTGCCCCAGATGAATTGAGCTGTAACCGAGACACTGATGATGTCATTCCAAGCAATGCATTCACCTTTAGAGCCTTGATTTAGTAACACCCATGCGGATGTGACAAATGGCTGGTGTGTAATTTTGGTTAGCAGAATATATGCCCCCAGAATCCAGTATATTTCTTAACCTCATACAGTTTAATGGAGGCCAGGATAAATTTCCTTGAAACCTAATATACCATAACTTAGTCTGTGTTTTATAGCTAAACTCTGCAAATGAACTAATGTCACCTCAGAGCTACAGATTTCCAAAAATCATCTGTGTTAAGCTGTTAGAAATCAGTCTGCTCTTTGGGGGTGGGGGAGGGGGTGGTTATCCTGAGCCTCCTGTTAGAGCTGGTTGAGTATTGTCAGTCCTTAAGTGTATGAAGGAGCATGACAGTTGACATGGGTGAGGCACACCCTTTGCACATCCTCCTTCAGAGAGGATTGTCATTGCTCTTTTTTTTTAAATTAAATTTATTTAAACCGAAAATAACCCAAAAGCAGTTCACCCATTTCTCTCAACCTCCTAACCCCCATCTCTGGCAACCACCAATCTGTTCTCTATATCTATGAGCTTAGTTTTTTTTTTTTTTTTCATTTAATTTTTTTTAGAGTCTACGTATAAGAAAGATCATAAAATATTTGTCTTTCTCTGTCTGACTTATTTCACTTAGCATAATACCTTTAAGGTCCATCCATGTTGTTGCAAATGGCAAGATTTCATTCTTTTTATGGCTGAGTAATATTCCAGTTTATATATATACACACACCACAGTTTCTTTATCCATTCATCCGTAGATGGACACTTAGGTTAGGTTTCCATATCTTGGCTATTGTAAATAATGCTGCAGTGAACATGGGATATATCCCATGAACATGGCATATATATTTTTAAATTAGTTTTCTAGTTTTCTTTGGATAAATACCCAGGAGTGGAATTTCTGGGTCATAATCGTAGTTCTATTTTTAATTTTTTGAGGAACTGCCATACTGTCTTCCATAGTGGCTGTACCAATTTACATTCCCACCAACAGTGCACAAGGATTCCCTTTTCTCCACATCCTCACCAAAACTTGTTATTTCTAGTCTTTTTGATGATAGCCATTCTAACAGGTATGAGGTGTTACCTCATTGTGGTTTTGATTTGCATTTCCCAGATGATTAATTATGTAGAGCATCTCTTCATGTACCTGTTGGCCATCTGTATGTCTTCTTTAGAAAAATGTCTGTTCAGATCTTCTGCGCATTTTAAATCAGATGGGTTTTTTTTTTTTTGCTGTTGAGTTGTATGAGTTCTTTATGTTTTGAATGTTAGCCGCTTATCAGATATATGATTTGCAAACATTTTCTCCCATTCAGTAGATTGCTTGAATGTATATATATTTATTAATATATCTTGAAAAGCTGTGCAAGTGAGATTATGCTTCTAAAGCATTTAGCTCTATAGTAGACACTAAGTAAATGGTGTGTGTCTGTGTATTATATATGTATATAATATATATAATGTGTATATGTATGTGTATATATGTGTATGTATATAATAATGTGTATATGTGTGTATGTTTATATGTGTATGTGATATGTGTATATAGCTTGTTTAGTGTAGGTTCAGGTTTAGCTTGGTATTGAATTTAGTCTAGACCTGCCATTTAAACTTGATATTTTAGTCATTTTAATATTTCAATCTTGAACAATGAAGGTTTCATATATCTGCTTTAAGGGACAGGGAAAGGTTATCTGTAGTTGCACCTGCCCATAATTGCTAGAAAATAAGATGTTGACTGTCATGTGATATATAATCTTTAAGCCCTTGTCTTAAGTGATCAAGAGGGAATATGCCACCTGTTACCATTCGTCCATTTAGCAAACACTTGTTGAGAGTATTACTATGTACCAGGCACTCTGCTAGATCCTCTGGGGGAAGAGTTCAAAGCCTCATGAATTTTGCTCTCTTACTCACTAAAAATGTAGGCAACTTGTAGTTGCTCTTGAAAACGAAAAGCACAGTTTTTGGAATGGAGAAGGTAGGAAACAGAGGAGGGGTGGGGTTGATTAGTTTAGTGGTTAGGCTTCCTCATTGCCACCTCATTTCTATATTTATACAGAGTGTTCTAAATAGAAATGAGTAGCTCTGAAAAATTACTGCTCTTAGTGTCATCAGCCTTTCCGAGCATCATCAGTTCATTCTCTTCTCTTCTCTAAGAGTGCAGTTCTAATCTCTTTAGGTTTATGAAATTTGAATGAACATAGTGCTTTCTTAATCTTCCTTACACAGTAAGTTGAGTGCTGGTAGATTTTCAGGAGACTGTAGTAATCGGGTGTTAGAATGGAATGCTGTACGAAGCCCTGGGCTCTGCCAGGATCCCTGGACCCCAGGCCTTACGCTGTGCTAATTTATCTGTATTCTTGGGCGGTTGCCTCACCTCTGGGCCTTTGTGTCCTTAAGGATGGAGAGATGACTGCTGATTCCATCTACCTCTTTTAGATCAATATAAATTAAACTTTTGGTAAGAGAGGGGAATGGAGAGTGTACAGACAATGTTAATATTGTTCCTGAATAGCCAATAAGATGGCTCTGAAATCCTAAGGGTAAGAAGAAGATGTTTCTTTCCTGTCATTTTCCATTTCCTTTCCCATCTTGCACTTTTTTCTTTTCCTAGATTTGCTTAGCTATGGAGAAATAGGACAAATGATATTTCATATTGAGCAGTTAATTAGTTAAAGTTAGCAATGCTAACTATTTGTAAGGCACTCAGAAATGGTTAAAGATATAAAGGTATGAAAGACTAACAGTCTGTCTTCACAGAGCTTACCATGTAACCACATCAGGAAGCATATGTGATAGGTGCCAAATTACGTCCTCCAGGAGGTGAGAAGACCTGTCTTAAACTAAGTATGAGGAGGAGTACTTTGTTGTTCACCATACCAGGAGCACTTGTGTAGCTCCAAGAGAGATGTTGGTTGGTGATAGGACAGTAAACCTGCTACATTTCACTGGAGAACTCCTTGTTAAGTGGATATCCTGCTCTGTTGCCTTAGTGTCTCCAAGAGGTCCGGTGTTTTTGTATCATTCCTGTTTAGTATTGCCCTTTATGTTTGAAAATGATTAGGAATGCATCATTCAACACCCTTGGTGGTGGTGTTCCATTAGCCATGATACTTTTGTATAGTTGGCCAGCAATTGATGGCACGTCATTCTTTTGCATGTAAAATAGGCAGATGACTCAAGCAGTTCCTTGTCTGGATTACTAGCCAATCTGATAACTCTTTGATCAGGAAAATCCCTTATCTTGATGGATTGTTGGTACAGTTTTTGTTTTAACCTAAGTATAATTAAGATCCAATAGCTGAAAAGTAGAAATTTATTAGTCTTAAAACATTTTTTGTAAACTTACATTTTTCATTGAAATGCTATATAATACAAGTTCTCTGGGCTCATAAGCTCATGCTGAATTATTTCTGCCCTTTATCTAGGTGCTGCGAAGTTGGTGGTAGCTGTGGCAGTATTTTTACTGACATTTTATGTTATTGCTCAAGTATTTGAAATAAAAATGGATGCAAGTTTAGGAAATCTATTTGGTAAGTTTCATTTTTCTCCTTTCTTAAATCTTAGTTTTGACGTGATTATCTTTTAAATTTTTACCAGTGATCAGCATTGAGTCACTGCTGTTTAGTCTGTCTAGAAAAGAACATGTAATTATATCGGTGTGATTCATTAGAATGTTCTAAAATACACAATCGAAAGTCTTAAAATTAATTTCAGTATAAAGCATGAATCTTCTCTTCAACATTTTGAATATTTAATGGGGTCTATTTTATACATGCTTAGGGACATTAATCATGGCATTCTAAATGCACATTCTAGAAGATACCACACCCTATTTGAGTTGGTTTCTAGAAAACTTGGAACCAAATCTTACCCTCAGTGAGCACATGGTTAGGAGTCATGATAATGCATTTTAAATACCAGCCATAGAAATCCATCTTGCTTTCCTACTCTTATTTTCCTTCTGCAACATTTTTCTTTTTACTAATTTATTTAATACTGTGTTGTAAACATACCATTGTAAGCTACCTTAACTCAGTTTTTAACAAAATCTTTAATAAAATAAATTAACACTTGAAATGTTTGCATAAGCTTTGGCTAAAGCATTGTTTAAGGTATTAAAATATTACACATGAAAGGTGAGACTGTGAAACCTAGAAACAGTATGTTGACATGCTAGGCAGAAATTGGATGAAACAACTTGTAGATCTTGGAAATGGTGAGTTTTACTTTCCAGAAATTAATATTTGGAAGGGATCTCCAAGACGTAATTCACCTCTCACGTCTAGTTTCAAGACCCACTTTAACCAGTGCTTCTCAAACTCTAAGTCAAAAGAATCTCCAGGGAATCTTGGTAAGTGCAGATTCTGACTCAGTGTCTGGGAGGGGCCTGAGACTCTGCATTTCTAACAAGCTCCCAGGTGGTGCTGAGGTTCCTATGTCTGGACCACTCACTGAGTATCAAGGCTTTAGACAATTCTGACATGTGGTCATCAATTTCTGAATATACATTTTCAGGTGACTTTTCTTACAATGACGACTTAAAAGTACTTCTCTGTATTGCACTGAATTCTGCCTTTTATACTCCCAGGTAATTTCAGTCCACTGACCTTGCTTCTACCTGCTGGAGCCCTCTTCAACATTAATGATCCTTCAAGTAGTTAAATTGTAGTCATGCTCCTTTAGGCCATCTTTTTACAAATTTTCATCTTTTTAAGTTGGGGAATTCCCCTTTCAACCATTCCTCTTAATGTACTGGTTATTTTTCTCCTGAAATGCCTGTTTTTCAGCACCCATCTTAAAATGAAGTATCCAGGATCCAGCACAGAATAATTATTGCAAAGTATAGTGAGATTTTACTTCTTCTGACCTGTATACTTCTGTTACTCTCAAGGGGCCAGCCTGGTGCCTTTGAGAGAGCAGCTGATTTCAGTTGAATGATGGGGCAGACACCACATCGGAGACATTGAGGACTTGTTCAGTGTTGCTGTGGAAACGTGTATAATTAATTCTTCTAAGAAAGGTTGATAATAAGGGAAGAAGATTATGGGATGGTAGCTTGAAGCAGAAGCAAGTTGAACATTTTTTTCTTTTTTGAAGTAGTGAAGAGACTTTCACATGTCTATAGGCTTGGGCGAAGATTTAGTGACTGACAAATCAATGGGAAGAAATTGAACAGACATGAAAAGATGGATCCTTAAGGGAAAGTGGGCAATAGGACCATTGATACAAATAGAATAATTACTCTGGGAAAAGACCCACTGTTTTCAGAGAGAAGAATGAAAGGTGAAGCCACGGTGTCTGGCCTAGTTTGCATCTTCATCTCTAGTCCGGACTGTCTTTATAAACATCACAGGGATGTCACTATGTCTGTTTCTCATCTTTGATGTCTGCCTATCTCACCACTGCCAGAGCGATTTTCTAAAAACTCGTGAGCCTGTAGTACTTCCGATGACTGGAGAGTAAAATCTAAACTCCCTACTTAGTCTGGCACTCAGACCCCCCCAATCTGCCTCTGGCTTTCTTGCCTGTTCTCCACCCTGGCCACCCCATGCCTCACACTCATGGGGCCGATCTGCACATGATCTGCACTCACAGACCCCGTCCTTCCATACCTCGGCCTTTGCGCCTGCTGATTGCTCACCCTGCACATCTTTCTCATCTCTCCTTCGTCTGTTAATCCTTCTCAGTTTTCCAAACTGTGTAACTGCCCCTTCTTGAGAGAAATTGTATCTGAACCTCCTTCTTTCCCTATTAGAATGTGTTGCTCTTTTTTCTGAACTGTTCTAATGCATAGTATTTATATCTCAATTTGGCACTGATTTATTACATACTTACATTATAGAATTTCTTTTCTTTTATTCTTTTTCATGTATCCATCTCCCCTTACCAGAGAATGAATTTTGAGGATAATAATACCTTGGAGCTTTACCCAGCATCTAGCGCTGGGCCCTGTAGATAATGTTGCCGATTGAATGGAAGATGAATATAGGTAGTTAAGGATTAGGATTTTTATGTGGGGAGGAAGAGTATTTCCAAAGTGGGATTCATTTAAAGCTGTGTTAGTTGAAAAGCCACTGGTCATCAGCTATGAACAAACGCTGGGCTACTTCACCTAGGATAGTTGTCTTTCCTAATTTTCATTTGATTTTTCCTAATGTTAGGAACCTACAAGGTTATATGTGTTTATGTTTTAGCTATTTGATTTAGGCATTCTTATGGCATGGTATGGTTGAATTTTCATTCTTATTTCAGAATAATTGAGCAAAGATGAATATATGGTTGTCTTTATCATTTGTTTAACATCTAACTTAATTTACCAAAGGATAACAAGTTTAACTTGACATTAAGTTGTTTCTATAATCAGTATCTTAGGGGGATCCATGACATTTAGCTGTAGTTCTTTTGATGGTGAGTTTTCCATTTTTCAACCTATTGATATATAACTTACTTGATAGTTTCTATAAATTTAGATTCAGGTTGATTTTGTAGTACTGTTTCAGAAAAATAAAGTGAACTTATTTCTAGAAAGGAAGAATGAAAAATTTTGCCCATAGTTTGTAGTTGAAATTACCAAAATAAATTGTGATTTTTTAAAACAAATTTTTAACAAAACTTTTTATTTTGAGATAACTGTAGATTCACATGGATTTGTAAGAAATTATCCAGAGAGATCTTGCATACCCTTTACTCAGTTTCTCATGTTGGTAACATCTTACAAAACTATATACAGTGTCACAAGTAGGATATCGATCTGAATACAATCCACCGGTCGGTCGTAGTCACAATTGTGATTTAACGTAGCGTTAGTTTTCCTCATGGATACTTAACAACCGGTAAAGGTACTGAACACAGTCCAGATTGTTTTTGCATATGTTGCTGTAGTAAGTACTTAGTGTTCTATTGAATTGATTTGTTTTTGCCCTTTCAGATTTAAACCATTGATAAATGGTGTATAATTACTTGAGACATTATAGGAAACTAAAGTACAAAATAGTTCTGATTTCTTTAGCCTGACTTGTTGAAAGATATTTGTTAATGAAACCAAATCAGAAAGTTTATTATTATTCCTTGAAGTGAAAAGTTGTACATTGAAATAAATTAAGAAGTAAAGCTCCCAAGGTAGTTTGAGGAATAAAAGTTGCAGAAAGGAGAGATTTTTGTGTTTGTATGCTGTGCCTATACTCGACACTTGGACAACATCCTGTTGTATATATGAAAATTTACCCGTTTGGCCTCCAGGTGTTAAAATTCTCAGAACTGCAGGCCTAGGAGAGGGCTTTTGGTTTTGATGAATATTGGATAAAAATTAGTTTTCGTCTGGAGAGAAAAGTCTTTCACGAGAGTTTCTTTAAGCATCTTCTCCCCTTACTCTTACACAAATTAAATGGAGGTGATGTTATTTGCTTAAAAGCCTGATAATTAAGAAACTGGTTTTCCCAAAATCGTATCCCACTAAAGTTTTTTGAATTGAGTAGCACTTACTTTTTTTTTACATCTCTTAAGTTTTACAAGCAAACTTGTTTGCTTGTTTGACCATTTTAGGGGCTCATCCCTGGTTTTCCTTCTGCTTCCCTTTCCTCAGCCACACTCTTCCTCTGAGCATTATTTGATTATTGATGTCTCTAAAATTCTCTCCTCAGCCCTCTTCTCACTTTAATTCCTCTCTTTGGGTGGCCTCATCATTTGCTAAATTTTCCAGTTTACATCTTCATCCCAGATCTCATTTACAATTGGCCTCTAGACTTTTCCACTTGGATCTTCTCCAAGTATCTTAAAATTAACAGATCCAACGCACAACTCATCAGCCATCCCTCACCCCCATCTCCATCTCCTCACTAGATTATAAACATCTTGAGAACAGAGATGGTGTTTTTGTTCACTGGCTCATGTGAATGAATAAATGAATGCTCCTAAAGCCAAATGTTTGAGAGAGAAACTTGATTCCTCCCTTTCTGTCACCTCTCCATCTGGTCCATTCCCAAGTCTCCTCAAGGATGCTTCTTTGGTTGTTCTGAACCTGTCTACTTCTTTCAAACCCACCGTCACTACCTTTGCTACCCTTTTTTACCTGGATTACTTCAGCAGCATCCTTGTCCTTGTGGACTTGTCTGGAGTCTTGAACCCTCTGCAGTCTGTTCTGCACTCTGCAGTCAGAAGGGTTGTTCTAAAAGCTCCCTGCTCCCAGCAGGACTAGCAGTTTTTGTACATGTGATCATAAGACCTCAGACATTCCTGTTTTGGGGGGTGGTACAATATGAGTTTGGATGCTAAAATGAGGTATGGCTTGGAAAACTAGCTCTGCCAATGACTAATTATAGCTTAGAACAAATCAAATCAGTAAACCTCTCTGTTCCCAGTTGCTTTCTCTTTAAAACAGGGGTGATGATGAAATCAATAATAATGTAAAAGTCCTTGACAGAGTGTCCAGCATTTGTGAATGGGCTATGTTATATTACCCCCTTCTGATCCCACTGTCTTCCTCGTATTCCTGTTACCATAACTTAGGTATACCAGAGTTCCTGATTTGAACAGTGTTCCTCTGTAAGCATCCTAACACTTGAACCTGATAATACGTGTTTGTTCAGGACAAAGTGAAATTGAGAATATCTAGTCTTCATGCTGCTAATCACTGGTTGTTAATCACTCTCTGGGCTTTTGTTCTCTCATTTACAAAACTTGAGAGCATTGGACCAGATGATCTCTAGAATTATTTTTCCCTTAGTTTTATGACATGATTAAGGAAAAGTGACATAATTAAGGAAATTGAAAGAACAAGCCCCAGTAATCCCAGCACCTTAATTTACTAACCAATTATTTCTTTCAAGTCTTTGACCTTATTCATGAATATTCTTAGTCCTTACAGATAAAGGTTTTTTCTGCTTTATTCCGTGCACTAAACGTTTTCCATGTTACTACATTGCCTTTATGACTTCAATAGTGCATAATATTCTGAGTGTTCTATAGAGTTAATGAGCCTTCATTTACATGATTATTTTCCTCTTTTTAAACATTTACATATTATTTTCCAGCTTTAACTTTCTTCCTCCAGTTTGAGTACTGGACTTGCAGGAAATTCTCAAATATCTAAAATAGTACAGAACTAAAAACTGGCTATTTTTAGTCTAACAGCTGGCAAACAGTTATAACACTGCATGCTTATCAGCCACATCAGGAAATGGCTACCCACAATACTGTTGATGACCTGAATTGTAATCTCCTGGGCTAGGATCAGATGTTAGTGTTTGTAAACTGCTCTAAGTGTAGATGGCTGGGTTGAGATCTACTACATTCAGGTTAAATTGAATCAGAAGATTCTGGCTTCCTTGAACTGATAAACTATAAAACTCTTAGTAGTGACCTTAATGTTTTCATTACACCCAATTCAGTTTTATTTTAGGGAAATTAAAGCTCCCCACCACCGCCATCCCTCTCTCACCCGCTCTCGCCATCTTCTAGCCTAACCACTAGGCTAGGTTTATGTGTATTCTCCAGGGCTTTATATGCATATGTACACACCGCATACAGCAGCAACAACTTTTGAACACCTTTATTATTCACCAAGTATATATTTAAAGTCATTTAAAGGTAAGTTTGTAGAGTAACTTTCTCATTGGGATTTAAATTTATAACTAAAAATAAAAACAAAATATAAAGTTAAGAATAAAATATTCTATCAATAATAAAACACTACCCTCCATAACTCCTTTACGTACTTGTTTATAGTGAATTATGTAGTCTAAAGTTACTTTCTTACTTTTTCTCCAAAGCAGTAGTTTTATTTATTGTATACTGAGCAATAGTTCAAACACTTTTATTTTTGTAGGCCTGTTAAGCTCTAAATATGTTTAAGAAGTGGATACTTGTTAATAGTCTTATTTCTTCTAACAAAGATAACTTTGTTTTTTCTTAGCGAGGTCAGCATTGGACACAGCTGCCCGTTGTAAGTATTTCTTCCCAATATTTTGCACATGGTTTGTTCTGTTTTATCTTAGACATATGAGAACTTATATTTGAGTAATGGAGATAGTGTAATGTGAGCAAAAACTGATTTAGAAATTGCTTTTTAAAGTTATAAGGGTGTTATTTGATTGGACTGCCCAATATTCCTGGTATTTATTCATGATGGATATTTTGTTTTATTAGTGTTTTTTAGCTTCAATATTCTAAGTACAGAAAGTGTATAAAAGGGGAATTCCTAGTTAGAACTAGTACATGAGCAGGTATTCAGTGATGCATTAGGCTTTTTACTGGTCCTAGAGGCAACTATTGGTGTGCATATATGGACTGGAAATGCAAAGTAACAATTCAAAACCTACCCCCATTCTGAACTTTAAAAATAAACTAAAAAATAACTAGATGAAATGTATTTACCCTCATCAAGATCATATTACTTGATCCATTTACATCAATTATTAACGTGTTTCCTGGGAGGTTCTATTTCTTGGTTTTTGTTTTGTTTTGAGGTTCTTTGAAAACCTCAGGGAAAAAAACCCTGGCATGTATTTTAAGATATGTATAACTTGGTGTTTTACATAATGCCCTTTGTGGTTTGAGATGTGAAACAAACTGATTGTAGATTCTATTAACATTGTTTTAAAATATATATATATTTTTTCTCCCCCAAAGCTACAAAACCTCCCAGATATAAATGTGGGATCTCAAAAGCTTGCCCTGAGAAGCATTTTGCTTTTAAAATGGCAAGTGGAGCTGCCAATGTGGTGGGACCCAAAATCTGCCTGGAAGACAATATGTAAGTATTTATTGATTTGGAAGTATAAGGAGTACTGTTAACTTATGGCAAGTTGAACCTGAGTTTAATGGATCTTTTGAAAATGTATTGCATGCTTTTACTAAAGAAAAGTGATTTTAATTTTCATTATACAACTTTTTCCCCTACGCATTTGAGTCTTAAAGTTCTTAAATTTCATATAAAGAGTGACATAAGAACACGGCATTTATCTAGCTTTGTGTAGAGATGAGGAATTTCCTCTTGAGTTCTCTAGATCTGTGCTGTCCCATATGGTAGCCATAGAAACATATGGCTATTTAATTTTGTTTCTTAAATAATAAGGAAAAAGTTAATTCATTTAAATTAATTGAAATTAAAAGTTCACTTCCTTACTCACACTAGCCACATTTCAGGTGCTCAGTAGCCACATATGGCTGTGCCTACCAAACTGAACAGCACAGATACAGAGCATTTCCATCCTTGCAAAAAGTGCTGTTTGACAGCCCTGCCGTAGATAATGAACACTTTATCTTACATGCCAGCATCTTCATTTTAAATGTTTGAATGCTGCTTGTTGACGTGTGAAGTAATCTGATGATAACCTCAAGTCGGTTGTGGCACAGGACTGCTTGCCACTAAGCTGAATGGTTTCCTATATTGAGACGCTCTACAAAATACAGTTTTTAGGTTTTGCGATCTCCTACCTCAGTGTCAACTGTCACTTGTAACTTAAAGCTCCTGCCTCTGAAGTTGAAAACCCTATTTTTATTTGGTTGCTTTTAATCTGCCTTTTGCCTAGAAAATAAGATATATGAGCTTATTTAAACTTCATGTAAAATAATAAATAAGCCATTAATTATGTAGAATAAATAGTGAGGTAATTTTCCAGATAAGAGGAGAGTCTAGGCAGTTTCTCCCTGCATTTTGTGTGTATTTTCTTTTTAATGTAGAAGCTCTTAAATTTTTATCCTGTCTCCCATTTCAATTAGCTATAGGCAGGTTATTTCGCCTCTTAGAATAACACTTTTCTTTTAAAATTAAAGGCTTGAGCTAGGTGATCTTTAAGGTCCCTATTCATTTCCTTTCTTTTCCCTCATGCGAATGATAATCCATTGTTAATTGTTGTCTTCTGATTTCTCAAAATGGTCCTGTTTTACTGAATTGTGTAATAAAGCACTTGGATTTTAGAAGTTTGTGGTTTTTATGTTAAATGATACCCTTCCCATTAACTTAGAACATTCTTATTCCCCCTTTTCACCTTATTTGGCTAAAGAGGCCCCAAGTTTGATTCTAAGTAATGGGAAGAAAGTTCTCTTAGAATGCCCAGCCCATGGTAGGTTGTCACTGGAGACCTCCTCCGCCTTCTTGAAGCATGTATGTTTTAATGCAGAGACCAAACTCTTTACTAGCAGGTTTTCTACTCACAGATTATATAAGTCAAAAAGAAAAGAGTATGTAGGCAGTGGAGTCTGGTAAAATAAGTACTGGGCTCAGAGACAGAGAATTTAGTTCTTGGGTGGAGGGAGTTTGTGTTTCATTTTCTTTAACTGTAAAATTGAAGCAGGCCACCTATCCATCCTCATTTCAGGAATCGTCCCACCATTCCCATGAGAGATTAAATAATTGATGGGATTTTATAGCTAGGTCCCAGATCATTAAATCTAGTCCCCAAGGAAGGGCTGAATACTTGGTCAGGGATCCCCAGTGGAGAAACTGCAGGGACCAATTCACAGTCTAGCATTTTTTCCAGTACATTCTGTTTCTGTATTGAAAATTTTTCCAACAAAAAGTTTAAAGAACATGTCTGAATTTTTGTGGCATCATTCATTCACTTATTTAACAAGTATTTATTAAGCATAGTTCCTGCTGTCATGGAACTTACAGTCTTATAGGGGAAGACAGATATTTAAGAAGTAAATGCAAATAAATAATTGCAGATTGTGGCCTAAGCTTTGCAGAGCAGCAGGGTGTGACGAACACAGATAGGGTGAGCGAGATGAGGTTGACATGTCCAACGTTAGATCAAGTGGGTCAAGGAATAGTTTCTCTCAGACAGTGATGTTTAGTCTGAGAATTAAAGAAAAGGAAGACAGCAGGTTAAGAGTGGAGGAAGAACATTCTAGCCAGAAGGAAGAGCATGCTCCAAGGCCCTAAGATGGGAAAGAGCTAGAGAGAAGGGAATAAGGGCCAGGCCAGTAGGAACTTATGGGCCATGTAGGTAAAGAAATGATATCTCTTTCTGAGTGTGTTGACAAGTGTTGAAGGTTTTCAAATTCCGGCCTCTCATAATTTCATTTATATTGAAAAAAATTATCTGACTGATGTGTAAAAATGATTAGAGAAGTAAAAGAGAAATTGGAAGGCCATTGCCAGTTGCTGCCACAGCTGTTTGATACTGCCTGCCCCCCACCATTGGTATAGATGTTTTTTTGCATGTGCACTCACTAAAATATTATAAGTGGATTCTAAATATACATGAGTAGAAATTTTAGTGTTTTCCTGCACAAGCTCTGAGTACATGCAAGCTCATTTTGTTCAGATCAGTGCTTCTCATGGGGGGCGATTTTGCTCCCCAGGGGACATTCATCCAGGTCTGGAGACATTTTGGAATGTTACAGCTGTGGAGGTACTACTTGTAGAGGCCAGGGATGCTCTTAAACATCCTACAGTGTGCAGGACAGCCCTTCCACATGAATTGTCAGGTCCATGATATCGTCATAGACTGAGTTTGGGAAACTCCAATACAGGCAAAAGATGATAGTTAAGATTAGGGGTGTGATCATGGTTTTAAGACAAGTAGATGCAGTCAAGATATATTATGAAGATTAAGATGGATTTCAAACTTCTCATTAGTTAGAAATAGAAAATCCTGGATATAAACATCAGGCGTCACACAATACAGGAATAGTAGCTTTTCCTTTTGTGTTAGAGAACCCATAGAGTTTAATATGTTCAAGGTGTGGCTTTTGTTTTAGGCATATACTCATTTGATTTCAGTTTGTATGAAATTGTTATTAGGAATAATGCTTCCTCTCTTTTTATAATCTTAATATTTGGTACAGGAATATGCTTATAGCAGACTATTTTGAGGGATTTTTACCCCCTACATTGAGGGGCCAGGTAATATTTTTGGCTGTGAGGCCAAGAGGTAAAATCAAGAATATTATATATGTCCTCATATAATCATTTAAAAGGTAAAAAACGTTCTAAGCTCATGTAAAAATAGGAAAACAGCCAGCTGGCTACATTTGGTCCATGGGCTGTAGTTTGTTAAACCCTGCTCTAAAGTAATCATTTTAAGATGTAGTAGCCAGAACATATAGTTAGGCATTTGAAACAAAACTATATTCAAAGATGTAGAATCTATCTGGAGATTATATAATCATTTTCTTTAGATTTTTGCCTGGAGGTATGGAGTAGTGATGGGGGAACCTTCATGTTCATGAAGGACAAAGGAAAATATTTCAACTTGTGTTAGTAAGAGTGACTAACCTTTATACGTTTAAAATCTTCAGTGGATTGTCGCTTGCTAGTTATAGGTGTCCCAACTGAATTCTAGTTTTTAAAAATTGATCAGCTACCGCCCTCTCGTGGGAAGTCTATGTCATCATGCTTCTTTGTCGCCTCTATTTCTTTGCTGTCTGGTGGACACAACAGCACACTCCAAGATGATCTCTGCTTGGAGAAGACACTGTGACACTTAATTATTAATCTAACAGGTTAACCATAGCGGTTGCCTGTTAATGTTAATGGTGGGATTCACTTCCCTAATATAGTTCTGAAAGGAGCAGAGCAAATGCATTTTGAAACTTCCCTCCTCTTGTGTGCAGCAGACTTGTTTGGTCCTCTTGTGGCCCACCTTTCAGAACTAATCTTGCACACACGTGGAAAAGGTGTATACTTTATTACATGTAAATTTTAGAGAATGACAAGTGAAAATTTGAAGGCAGATATATAACCAGTATGGGTAGCTAAATAGTCAAATGCTACTGAACTTTTAAAAATCAAATTTTTATGCTTTTCCTTTTTTAATGGACCTTGGAGTAGAGTGTTTTTTAACTTTTCATTTTGAAATAATTACAGAAATCACAGGCAGTTGCAAGGACAGTACAGAGAGGTCCCATGTACTCTTCATGCAGTTGTCCCCACGGTTATATCTTATGTAATGATAGTACAGTATCAAAACCAGGGAATTGGCATTGGTGCAGTATGTGTGTGTATAGTTCTATGTCATTTTATCACATATGTAGATCAATGTGACCACTATAACAAGATCTCCACAAAGATCTCTTTCCTACTACCCTGTTACAGTCACCCCCACCATCACTGACCCTGGCAAAGCACTTTTTATCATTTCTATCATTTTGATGTTTTGAGAATGTTATATAAATAGAATCATACCGTACGTGACCATTTGAGATTTTTTTTTCACTCAGCATAATGGTCTTGAAATATTGGTGCATGTTAATAATTTGCTACTTTTTTATTGCTGAGCAGCACTCTATGATATGGATGTACCACAGTTTATTTATCCATCACCTTTTGTCCTCAACCAAACAATTTCAGTTGTTTCCAGTTTTCGGCTGTTCGCTATAGCTGCTCTGAACAATCATGCGCAGGTTGTTGTGTGGACATATGTTTTTATTTCTCTGCAATAAAATGCCCAGGAGTTCTGTGTTGTGTGGCAAGTGTGTCTTTAATTTTGTAAGAAGCTCCCAAGCATTTTCCAGAGTGACTGCACCGTTTTACATTCCCACCGGCATGCGTGAGAAATCCAGTGTCTCTGTGTACTTACCAGTGTTTGGTGTCATCACTGTTTTATATTTTAGCTGTTCTGATAGGTGTGTAGTATATCTCAATTAATTTTCTTTCCCTTATGGCTAGTGATGTTGAACATCTTTTAATGTGGTTTTTTTGCCACCTGTATATCCTCTTCAATGAAATATCTTTTCATGTGTCTTGTCCATTTTCTAATTGGATTGTTTGGTTTTTCACTGCTGAGTTGTGAGAATTAGAATTGCACTCATTCATTAGTTGCAACCACGGGTTAGCTACAGATATGAATTCTATGAAAATCAGCTAACATTCTGTGAGAATCAATTGGCTATGTGGAATTTCCAATAAAGTATTGTAGATTTTATTATTCATGAAATTCTGTGCTATCCATCCTTTATATCAGTAAAATTTATAATAAACTTATGTACCTATATATGTACATACAGATGTATAAATAAATGGATACTCGTGTGTGTGTTCACGTATGCATGCTCTCCCCTCTCCCCCAACCTCAAACCTGTTGTTAAACATTGAACAGCACACCACTGGGAATATCACTATTACCTTTAATTTTAAAAATTAAATTAAATTTAAAAAATTTAAAATTACAATTTTATTTCAATAATTGAACAAATGGAACTGATAACTAGCAAATGTGTCACTGGTGCCTTCCATTTCACAGTGTCATTGTCTTGATGTAATGATCTGTAAGCTGCCGGTGGATGTTGATTACCCCAGGTAGGATAATATAAGTGACTGTGGTTAGGTGCTGTCGTTATGCGAACACAATATTTCTTCTTCTGAGCACAGAGAAGTTTTACATTGATAATCACAAGAGAATGTTCACAGTTAGGTGAAACGTTCATGGAAGAGTGCTTCTCCGCTCTTGCTGCTTTCAGATTATAAAAGATTTGGGTGGCATTTCACTTCTGTTTCATGTCACGGTGATATTGCAGAAAGTGCAAAAGAGGTTATCAACTGATCCCTTCAGAATGGTGCAGAATATGTGCATAATGGCCACACACTTTAAGGATTTTCTAAAATGGTATTTCATAATCTGACGCAGAGCAGGCAGAAATAGTCTAGTATTTCGCCCTAACACTTGTTAATACATATTTCTATTTGTGAAATTTTATTTAAGGACATTGCTTTAAAGTTATTCAATAGTCGACTGTCTTTTCTAACTTAGTAGCGACCTTTTAATCTCCTCTGCAGTACTAAACAATTGTATGTGTATATAATATCCCCAACTTCTTTTTTTTAATGTATTTCTTTGATGTACGTTTGTGCAATATCTAATTCTAAATTTGTCTTGACTTTTTTCCCTTCAGTTTAATGAGTGGTGTCAAGAATAATGTTGGAAGAGGGATCAATGTTGCCTTGGTAAATGGTAAGAATAATTATTTTAGCTTATGGGTGTAGTCAGTGGATATTCGTGTGCCCCAAAGTAAAATACACTTTAATATCAAGGGATCAGGTCAGAAAGTGCCACTCTTGATACTGAAGTCCTCCTCCCACCCCTCCCTCTAGCCCCCAAAAAGCCAACTATAGGTGGAGACTCGGTGTCTCAGTATTTATAGCATGAATTCTTGGAAGCATCCAGCTTGCTGTGCGATGTGTGGAGAGCTTCCCATGAGGTTGTCAGAAAACAGACAATCTGACATTAAATTGATGAGTTCTTGCTGCAAATTTTGGAATCCTAATATAATGTGAAGATAGATTGACATGAATGTGGGTGTGTAAAATGACAAAGGGTGGTGGACTGTTGGATGGGATGGGGGAGGAGTAAAGAGTAAGAATTAATTGTAATTTTTCAGTATTGTCCACATTCTTCTGATAAGTTCATTAGTGTAAATAAGTTCACTGAATCCTGAGTATCTCGAGTGTTCTTGCAAAATCAGATCTGAAAATATGAACCTATAATAAAGTGAGGCCATCTGCATGCTGATCTTCTTTCTGGTACAATAACCCTAAAGCTGTAAAGGGTAGTTAGAAACCACAGCCATCTTACACTGTTCGTAGCGTAGGGAAATATCTTTTACAGCAAGAGATAAATTTTTGAGTTTCTACTTCATTTTCTTACGTAAAAGTTTCTATACCTACTTGTCAATTGATAGCAAAAAAAATACATTTTAAAAGGGATATAAATGTAAATTTTTTAAAAAGATTGCTTTTTTTTTTTTTTGGTGAGGAAGACCAGCCCTGAACTAACATCCGTTGCTAATCCTCCTCTTTTTGCTGAGGAAGACTGGCCCTGGGCTAACATCGTGCCCATCTTCCTCTACTTTATATGGGACGCCGCCACAGCGTGGCTGACATGCAGTGCGTCGGCGAGCGCCCGGGATCCGAACCGGCGAACCCCGGGCTGCCAAGCGCGGACGAAACCGCTACGCCACCGGGCGGCCCCTAAAAAGATTGCTTTAATGATAGAAGATAGCATCAAGTTCATCTTTTTGTAAAAGGTTTATGTATTTTGGGGTAATTCTTACATAAGGGAAGATGGTATACCACACATTAGGATGAAAAACAAACTTTGAATTTGATTTTGAAAAGTCTGCAGTCAGTGGTGAACTTCTATTTGCTACTTTTTGGCTCATAAGATGAGAAAGTCCTATCCAAAAATTACCCTTTAGAAATATATTTCAGTTGCATACAGTTCAGATTTTAAGTCTTTCTTAAAATAATTCTTTCTCTGCTAATGAATTCACATCAATCATTGGGTAAGATCATTTGTCTTATACAATGTAGAGTGTATTTCAGCTGCATAATTTGATATGAATTCAATCTCTTTCAGGAAAAACAGGAGAAGCATTAGATACCAAATATTTTGACATGTGGGGAGGAGGTAAGTGTAAATGACATATGACTGTTCTGTTGCTAGCACTGACTTCTTAATCACTTCAATATAATGTAGCCCATTAATGAGAGAAAAATGGTACTCTTTTTGTGTTAGTTCATTTTGTTTCTCTTACTTTCTTTTCACTAAATGTCCACCTATATTTAAGTGATCAGTCATATTGCATGTACTTTTCTTTTTTATAAAAATTGTTTGCAGTATGTAATTAAGAGCAATAATATCAAAATTGAGATTTTAAAAAAAATCTGAGTTCTATTTTCTGCAGAACAACTAATTGAAGGCTTTGGGCTCCTTTCAGTTTCTATCTGAAATTAAAAAAAAAAAAAATAAGTAATTTGAAGAAGGGCATAACCAATTTAAGCATTTTAACTTACTGAATTGATTTCTTTACATATGATTTTTCAGTCTCAAAAGTTGATCATAACCAGGATTATTATTAAAGTAGATGAGTATTTGAGAAAAGGAGTAGAATTTTCTTTCTAGTTCATTGGACTTTGAGCACTACACAGATATCTTCCTAATTTGGAAGTTGCTCAAGGAGCAGGTAGAAGTCAGTCACCAGCATGCAGAGGCAAGAAACTGGCACCTTGAGGAAGAATGTGCCTGAAA
Source organism: Tapirus indicus (assembly GCA_031878705.1). NCBI lineage: Eukaryota > Metazoa > Chordata > Mammalia > Perissodactyla > Tapiridae > Tapirus > Tapirus indicus. The sequence goes on along the minus strand of CM062917.1, from coordinate 140,489,716 downwards.
GAAGGGGATTTCTTCACGTTTGAAGGAAGGTCAACACTGATTTATCTTATGATTTTTCTCTAAGTGGTTGGTTTGGGAAATTTATCAGCATGAGGCTCTCCCCTGCACCTCCCCATCCCCATCCCTTTTATATGTTTTCTGGGAGCCAACAGCCGTTAGGCTTTCTGACGTTCATGATAAGTTTTCAAACCATTCAGCAATTCTAACATTTCTTCAGCTTGTAATGAGATGCCATGTATTATTTATTCTTTAAATGTGATTAGAAGAACTTTTCATATCTGTCAAAACTGTGTAAACTTAAAATACTACCATCAGTTTTAGATTCTAAAGGCATAATTGGTCCTACCAAAACTTACTACATAGAAACAGTCTGACAAAACTGTTGCTGAAATCAGTCATGTGACCAGAAGCTCTGGTATTTCATCACAGGTAGATTACTGCTGAAAATACTCCTCAAGTTAAGAAATGGTTGCGGTTTACTGCCATCTTTGCATTTAAATGGAAGTGATTTGTTAGCTGCTCTGCATTGTTTCTGAATTGAAAATGCTATTATTATAAAATAGAGTTCAGTTAGAGAAAATATTTGGAATCTTTGCTGTAGAAAGAAACTGAGTAAATTTGGAGTAACCCAGTTTTGAAGTAGTGTTGGACTTGGGGCCTGTAAGGAAACCTGACATTGTAAAGAGCTGAGGATCTGAAATGGTTTGTGTACCTGATCTGCCCTCCAGCTTCACCAGTTTGTAGTCACCGAAGGGATTTAGTTTGAAGTCCTTATGAACCTTGAGACACTAGTGAAGTGGGTAATGACTGTGATATAATAAATAATTATATGAGAACCTACATTCTTTCCCCTGGTTTATAGTGAACAGATATGCCTAGAAGGCCCCTTAATTCAGAGTGTGTGTGTATGTGTATATATATTTATATAATTTTTAAAAAATTACAGATCCTTTTGTGAATTAGATAAAAGCTGTGTATCTTCTTTTTAGAAAAGTACCCACACAAACAATTTTACATACACTCAGGGAATCCATGAGCCTTTCTCTTGCCCCCCTGAGTTTCTTACTTTAAATCTAAGTCATGCTTTAATATGACTTTGCTATGGTTTTTTTCATTTAGCCCTGGAATATCAGTACGAAAGACACACAGGATGAGTCAGGATTGGGAAATTTTGAGTTGTTGGTGGGATCATATTAAGGGACCAACTTAACAATTTTTTAAATTGTTCATAAGACTTGTCTCCCTTTTGGTTACTCTACATTGGAAATTACTGATTTACAAACACTTAATATTTTATATTAACTTTGGAGATTATCATGATGATTACTCAGTCATTAAAAAGAATCCTCAACCCTTTCTTTTTCTTCAGATGTGGCTCCATTTATTGAGTTTCTGAAGTCCATACAAGATGGAACAATAGTCTTAATGGGAACTTATGATGATGGAGCAACCAAGTATGTAAACTTAAAAATTTATACAACTTTTTGGAACTGTAGTTTATAATTATGAAAGCAATACATTTTCGATGAAAAAAGTTTATAAAATAGAGCAAAGTACTCCAACTTCCAGATAAACACTATTAACATTTTTTTAGTTTGCTTCCTTCTATCTTTCTGTGTATTTATCATGCGTATATTGTGAAATTAGAATCACATTATACGTAAAGTTTGTTATACTCTCTTTATATTCTGTTTTCAACAACCTTAAATTGTTTTCTCTGACATTAATCTTCTTCAGTAGCATTTTTCATGGCTCATGAACAGTTGATCATATGGCCCTACCTTTATTTAAAAGTTCCCTATTATTGCCAAATTTTTCATATTATAGATAACATTGTGATAAACTTCCTTTTACATAAATTTTTTTGCACCTTTGATTGTGTCAGGGTAAATTCCTAGAAGTGGAATTAACTGTAAAAGGAGAAGTGTGATATATTTTTCATAAAGTTTAATAGATGGTAGTTTGTAACTTTTTTCTTAAAATTGTATATGTTGTAAAAATTTGGAAAGTACAGAAAAGCACAAAGAAAACAAGTTACAGTTCATCTCACTACTCAAAGATAGCCATTGATGATATTTTAGTTTCCATCTTCAGATTTCTTAATGCACATATTTTCTTCATTTTAAACATTTGGAATGGTAATATTTATAGCATAACTTTTCATTTATTTATGGGGTGAACATTTTCCCATATCATTCAATATTTCTCATGACAAAATTGTTTGTATCTGCCTAGTATAGTTTTTAAACGTGTCAGATTTAAAATTTGTTTTAATAAAATATCTACTGCTGGACTCAGGCTATTTTCAATTTTTCATGCTCAGCAAAAATGTACTATCTTAAAAATTTTTGAACAATTAATTCTATTTCCTTAAGATAAATTTTTCTGAAGATTGTTGAATTAAAGAATGTGCTTGTTTTTATAAAAGATTTTTTTCAAGTTTGTACCAAATTTTACGTGTTTCTCAGAAGTTCTATGACACTGATTGTTAATTTTTTAAAAGTTCCCTATTCTAAAAGTTTTGGAAAGGGATTTTGTGTTAACATACCTTTCTTTGGTTATTGGTGAGATTGGATTTTTTTCACAAGTGTTTTTGGCTCTTTCTCTTGTAAATTGTCTTTTGACCATTTAGGTTAACTCATATTGATTTGTAAGAGTCCTTTATATGTTAAGGATATTAACCATTTCTCATACTAAAATATATTATTTTGCTTTTAATTTTGTTAGTTTATGGTGCTTTTGACTTTTAGAAGTTTAGATTAATTCTTATGTAGTCAAGTATATGGATTTTCCTTTTTAATTTCTTCTACTCATACACTCGAGAAGTATTTTTCCATCTCCAAATTAAACATTTAGTAGATTTTTCTCTTCCAGTAATTTCACTCTTTTCATGTATTTTTAAAAGTCTATTTGTCATTTCTCAGTGCTTACAATGCCTGTTCTTATGTAGATTTGACTTTGTTTCTAGAAGTTCTGTTTTGTTCATCTGTTTCTTCTGGTTCCAATAAGATGCTATTTCAATATTTTAATGACTTTTATAAAAATAAGTGTACTTAATACATTTCTCGTGGCCTGAGTCTCCTTTAATAGTCTTCTTTCTCAAACCAATACTTTGTCCAGATGACTTTTGTCAAGAAGAATCAACATCCCTTACAGATTTTAATTGAAAAGACTTTAAAACTATAAGTACCACACAGGATTATGGCATATCTTTCTATATATCGATTTTTTTTAATACGTGTATTTAATGTGTAACTACATTATTGCAGATTTGCACTAAGAAAACAGTGCCACTTTCTGAATGTTTCCAAGCTGAAGTAGTTTCATTGACATTGTGCATTTTATCAGGGCAGCTCAGGATGGGTTAAATCCATAGATCAAAGGTTAAATAAAACTGACGTATTCGTCCATTGCCATTTAGCTAGGTACAGCTGAACAGAATGAAATTAGGCTTTCCTTATCAAAAAACAAGTAGCTTGCTATTTGCTTTTGCTGAGAGAATAGGATATTGCATGTATAATTTGAGGTTTTAAAGTTAAAAAAAACCGAGCCTTGCTTTTCTGAATAGACACACATGACCTCTCTTTTTCATCAGGTTATTTCATTATTATACCTGATGAGCATCAGACCTGTTCCCCTTCTGCTAATAATAAATCATAGCCATACCTAAGAACCAAAGCAAGGATGATGTTTACTCTTGAGCTGCTATTTATTGATGCCCATCAAATGCGCCAAAAGCAGCCTCAGAAGAGGGTTCAACCTATAAGGCAAAAGTAGAAGTCTAAACGTGAATGTCTTTACACTTGGTCAGTGTATGATTCAACTTCTGTGCATTTAAAATGAATTCAGTTGTATGCCTTTTCAGTTTGGGGCCCATGAATTTATATTTCAAATACTTCCCTCTCCAAACACTAGTGAAATAAATTGTAAGCATCATGTCCTTTATACAGAAATGGACTAATAACCCTTATGAAGGGCCATCTACATCTATTCAATATAACAAAATATAAACATATACCTTGGCAGGTGTCTGACTGTGGAACATTTGAAATGATTCATCAGTTGTGGTAAACCCAGTCCTAAATTGGAAAAGAAGCTCTGCTTACTTCTGCTGATGTGTTATGGCTTTTCCTTGCATAAGGCCACTGGCTTTTCCCTCGTAAAGAATGGTTTGTTCTCCCTCTTATACCCAAGAGAGTTTAGAATACCAAATGGATGTGCCTGCTCTCTCCAAGACAGGGGGTTGGTATCCATGTTGATTAAGGAAAGCAAGACTCACTTCTCTGTAGTTGTTCTTCTCTGATCCTACTTGTTACCGTACATACGCGAGCTCCTGGGCTGTGCAGTGAGCTTCAGCAGAATGACTGAGATTGGTCTCCGTCACAGCATTTCCCCAAGTGTGTTCTGGTGGACCCAGTCCTCTAAAACTCTAGTGATTGAATAAGTTTGGAGGTGGCACCATGTATTTTGCCCTTTTAGGGATTTACAGTGACAGGCTCTGAAGTTCTGCCCCAGAGAAACCTCTTTGCTTTTGTTTATCCCAGTATTTCTTGATTTTAACTAGGAAGCCTGTTTTGAAAACAAAACAGAAAAAAACGTGTATCTAAGAAAACTTACACTTCGGGGAGTGCAGCTTTCTATAATGATGCCTACTTTCCACCCCCTCCCCATCCCCTGCTAAAATATGTTCATTTTTGTTTGTTTAATGAAGAATATAATAGTTTGAATGAGCAAGCTTAATTTTGCTATTCCTCCTTTTGGAAAGAATACTCTGTGACATGTTAACTTCATGCCTAAGTGAAGGGTTTACATGTGAATGTCTTGAAGTAGGGAATCTTAAAGGTCACCTGAACCAGTGTCCCAGTGAGGATGAGATGAAACTTCCCTATGAATACCTCTGCTGAACTACTCACCTCCTAATTTGCTAGTACTCTCTTCATTTCTCTATTTAAAACCAAGCACAATGAAAAGCTATCCTACGTAAATGCTATGTTCTCAGGGTGGTCTGCCTCCAAATTCCACCTGATAGTCTAACTTGGGTAAATGGAACAACAAAACAATAAATAAGGTCTCCAAATCATTTGATACTTAAAGTATTTGAAACCAGTTGGCATTTCTCTTTTCCAAGCTCAATATGCATGGCTCTTTTAACCTTGTATCATGTTAAGTTTCTAGGTCATTTTACCCTCCTGGCTGCATGTCTTAGGCATTCTCTAGTTGATTATCATCTCTCTTAAAATGAGTGCCCCAAATTGAACACAGTGTTCCAGACGTGGTCTGGCCAGTACAGGGTACAATGGAGATGCTAGCTTACTATGTCTTAGAGATTACATTTCTTTGAATATTCATGCAGATTACTGTTATATTAGTTTTCTTTAAACAGTCACATTCCCATTTTTGGCTCATGAATTTTTGGTCAAGTTAAATTCTCAGATCTTTTCATTTGATCTCAGATATTTTTTTTTTATACCACTGCCAAGTCAGGTCTTTCTCTCCATTCATAACTTGATTTTCTTTAATCTAAATGATGACTTTGTATTCATTTATCCTTGTTAAATTTCATCTTGCTCATTTTGGCCCACTTGGTTTTGATTCTGACATTTGTCCTATGAGGTTTCCATGATCCAGGCTTTATATTCTCTCCAAAGTTGTTCTTAGGTCTAAATCTAAGTCATGGATAAAAATGTTTACCAAGGGCAGTATGCCACCCTGCTAGAGGTCCTCTCCAAGGGATTCATCTGTTAATCAACTGCAGAAACTACTTTTCAGACAGCTGCCAATGTACCCTAATAGGCAGGCCGTCCAGCTGCTATTTCATTATTTTATTCGTAGAGGCTATATTCTGAGACTATCATATGCTCACTTGAAATTCATGAACTATGCTAATTACGGTACCCTGATCTACTGCCCAAAAACCTCTTCAGAAGCTGAAATAGCTGAGATGATAACTTGGCTTTATTTATTCCTCCCTCCTTCCCACTACCCCCTCTTTTCTTCTTCTTCTTCTTCTTTTTTTTTTGATGCCCTCGAGATCTCCTTGTTGTTATTCATTCTAGAATTTTGCTGGGAATTGGAATTAGTTTTATTGGCCCAACGTTTCTAAAATTTTCCTTGTCTTTTTTGAAAACTGGGAATATTTAACCAACTTTTAATGTCTTAGCATTTTTATTTTCTATGATGCTTCTAAAATAAGTAACACTATCTTGAAGATTATATTAACAAGTTCCTTTAGAATTTAGGTGTATGACATATGTGGGCCTGGAAGCTTGAATTTACTTTAAAGCAGTTATATGGACATTCCTCAACTACTGTTCCCTTTTTTATGTTGATCAAAGAGTGTTTGCCTTCCTGGAAAAGACAGCCATGGTTTGATCTCGATGTTATATGATTCTTGTAAAATAGTGAGTCCCTTCGTTATTGGCACTTGGGAAAAGTTCTTTCTGTGGCCTTTAATAGTTTTACGAGTCTCTTCTCATTCTGAGCCCTACAGGTCTTCCTGGTGGTAGTATTAAACATTCTGTCATTAGTAATAGGATTTGCCTTGTATTTTTGCACACTTCCTTTTTGAGTTTGAGCCCATCACAGAACACTCCTGTAGTAACACTAATTTAGAAACTATCCTCCTTTTTCCTGGGATTGTTAGCAGTTGCACAGTGAAAATTATTGGGGTCTTTTGTTTTTAAAGAGTCATAATCTCTCATAAGAATTTCTAGTCTGAACTTTTTATAATATGCCCTCTTTAAAGTCTAGGCTACATGGTCACCTATGCCTAGCATTTCTTATTCTTCAAACTCTTGAGGTAACATGGTGATTTTCTTCCAAAGTTCTTGACATTTACGCTTCTACCTCCCAAATGGTTATTCCCAGAGTTGAGCCCAGAATATCAGTTCTCCTTGTTGCTTTCTGTGCTTTCGAGAAAGGGAACATTGGCTTGGTTTGATGGTGTGACTATAGGGCTATCAGGTATTCCTCCTTTCTCAGCAGAGATGGAGGCAGGCCTCAGAGACTCCCCATCTCCAGTTTCCAGTTCTATTTCTACTCCACATTGCTTCTGTGCAGCCTTAGAATCTGATCTAGGAAAACCTGGTCCCTATCTCTGTCTACCTTCTGGTTTGTCACAGGATGATTTTTCTATTCATTTTAAAGAAAATTCTTAACTAAAATAATTTATTTCATATAAATTTTTAGCATCTCAGCTAGTTCACATCATTAGTAAAGATTAAAATATATGTAACAAACTCATGCTGCTTCTATATAGAATAAAAAGCTTATTTCTCCAAAATTCATGCTATAGATAAATACATTTGTTACACTGGCTTTTAAAGAAATGGGGCATTTTGACACCTACTGTATATTTAACCAAGTGCTCAAAATATTGGCTATGTTATATGGTTTTAAACTTTTTTGAGACATGAAATTATCTTTTACTTAGTTAAGTAGAAGATATCAGAAAGGAATAGTAAAATCCCGCATCTACGTGGGCAGATCAGAAAACTTTAGAAGTTATTGCGAAAGTTATCTTATTATAAGACTGTAGTTACATATACACAGGGACATGTGGCAGCGGTGCCCAAGACCACCCCAGGTTTGATGATTCGCTGGGAGGACTCACAGGACTCAGCGTACAGACCTGCTCACTCACGGCTGTGATTTGTTACGGCACAAGGAAACAAAACAAAATCAGCAAAGGGGGGGAGTGTGCAGTCTAGAGGGACCCAGGCCCAAGAGTCCTCTCCCAAGTGCAGTCACATAGGACATACTTAAGTCCTCCAGCAACAGATTGTGACAACACTGTGAAATGCTGTCTGCTAGGGAAGCTTGTTAGAGACTCAGTGCCCAGGATTTTTACCTGGAGCTAGTCACATAGGTCCCCTCTGCCTAACACATCCCCAAATTCCAGACACCCAGTCTGAAAGTAGGTGTTCAGCATAAACTGCACTGTTTGTACAGTTTGGGCACAGTGAACCATTCTGATCAGTTCTGGGAATGGTGGGAGCCCTCCCCAAATCCAAGTTTCCAGATGCCTGCCAAGGACCAATCTTGCTATTAGACCTTTCTAAGGAAAGCCAGCTCAGGCCTGCTATGTGAGTCCTTTTCTGCACAGGACCTAAGGGTGTTCCATGGGAAAGTAAGGAAAGAGATTAGCAAAGTCAAAAGGTAAACCTAAATTTTCAAGTTGCTTCTAGATCTTGGGCTAAATTGGCTTAGTTTATTCATACAGATCAAAATGATGACATCTGAAATTCAAAAATACAGAAGTAAAAATGACTGCCCTTCAATCTATTTTTTAATTGATGTAAAATTCTTAGATAAGAAAGATTTTACTTACTTTTTGCAGGGGGCCAGACCTGCGTTTGGATAACCACCTACTTTGCATGTAGTTCCTGTGTACAAAGCGATCCCTTGGCATTTGTGAACTTAACGTTCAGCTATTTATGAGCAACCCTAAAGCCTGTGAGGGGTCAGTTTGTGATTTTTCTGAGATGTAACCGTGAATCTAGCCCCCAAGGTCTCTGCAGGAGTTTGTCCCTAAGCTGCCTGGTGAAGCTGCTGTCCGACCTCTGCGTTTCAGTACTGTTCATTCTTGCTGTAGCAGTAAAACTCACCTACTAGTACTGATGGTGCAAGTAAAATGTTCTAAGAAAGTAGTCAGAAAATAGAACATTTGGATAAAGTAAAGAGTGGAGTTGGACAGTCTTCCAGATTTATGATATCCTCATACTGTTTGGAAACAAGAAAACAGAGTTCAGGCAATACTTTCGGGGGTAGCCCTCCACTACAAAAGTTGCTCATTGGGTGAGCAAACGAATGAAAAATAATAGCTAATTCATGTAGGGATGGGCACAGGAAACACAGCTACAGGCATACTTTGGGGAGAAAGCCAGAAGCGTGTACACGTGATTCTCTGTACACGTCTCAGGCTTCAGAGAGGCCGAGACTGCACTGGGTCTTTTGCATGGCCATTTCATTTATTTTTATTTTGCTTGGTTATAACTGCATCACTTTATATAGATTTGAGTCTGAAAGGCTAAATACTCCAGGGCTGATTTTCTCACTGATTCTAGTGAACTTCCCCCGGGGAGGACAGCAGTGCCCAGGTTGTGGTTAAAACAGCTCCACCGCCCCATGGATGGGGTTTGCATAAATTGTGGAAGTCTAATGGTATATGTAGTTCTTTTCCTTCCTTTTATGAAGTTTTTTTTTTAAACAAATTATCCCATTTATCTTCAAGTTGGTTGAATGGGAACTGTTGTACCTAGTGTTTCTTTCATTATTACATTAAAGGAGCTGATGTTAGCATTGGATGTTTCAGAGAACACTGTGGAATAAATAAGTACCTTCCTCACTGATCGTGCTGTTTGCAGTTAATGACCCTCCAGCCATTTGCAAATATGAAACTTGCCTCAGATTTTAGCAGGACAGACCTCTCTAACTGACCTATTTAAGTGCCAGTCTTTTGGGTGATATATAGGACTTACTGCCAAATACTTGCACAGGTGGCCCTTAATTATCAATTTTTTTTTTTTTTTTTTTTAGCTGTACAACTAACATGTATCTACTGAATTTCTTCTCCCTTTTGAGACAGAGGGGAGATTGAGGATCACTCAACATTGGATAGTAACCTACACAAAATTCCTTAATGGCATCTTTCAATTAGCTGTGACCCTGGCAGTTGATTTTTGTCACTGCCCTGCCTCCTGCTGCAGGTACTTAGCTGCTGTGTGGTTAATATTTTCATTTTTATTAAATAACCACTTGGCAGTTATCACTGAAGTGCAATTTATATCTGTATTCTGAAAATTCATTTTCTTTTAAATAAAACATAGTCTTAGAAACATCCAGATTTCTATCAGCATTTACCTTTATCCTATTCAAGTGTAATTTACAAAGAGTTTAGTGGAGATTCAGTGATTTTTAATTTTACAAAGATATCGATTCCTTAAGACCTTAGATTAACTTGGATAGGCATCCACAAACTGCAGTATCCTTATTTATTTGATGAATGTAGGTGAAGGTGAATTGTTGCTGTGAAATAAAGGCATCTAAAAGGTACTTCTTAATAGGGTAAACTTAAAATTAATTGCTGCATTTCATGTCTTTTGTCACTAAAGAATTCAAATAGTGGGAATGTACTCTGAAAAATTTCTTTATTCTTTTTTTATGTTCTCTTTTAAGCCAACATTTTCTCGTTTTATCTCATGTTATATGTTAAATATCCTTGGTGAGTCAGTATTAGATGACATACAGTGCACTATGTTTATTGTATTTTTCTCTCTCCTTTAAGACTCAATGATGAGGCGCGACAGCTCATTGCTGACTTGGGCAGTACATCTATTACTACTCTTGGTTTTAGAGACAACTGGGTCTTCTGTGGTGGTAAAGGCATTAAAACCAAAAGCCCTTTTGAACAGGTTAGTGTATTAGACTTTCATAATTAACGGACAGAAGCAAATTGTATGAAACCATGTGGTACATATTCCCATCCCAGTTATCTGAAACTTAAACAAAGCAGACATTAAATATGTTCATATCTTTTTCATAAGTTCTTGGTGATCAATTATTTGAAATAACCATGGCACTGTTTTAATTTCAAAACTTAAAAATAGTCATATTCTGCATGGAAGTTTTTTCCTACATGACAATGCATTGGCATATGATTACTATACCTTCAGCCTTTTAGGAAGCATTGGTTAACAAAGATTTTAATTGAGCTTCTGATATTTTAATCAATTAAGTTTGGAAATACTTTAGAACTAAGTAGAAGATAAACTTTACTTTTTGAGTAACAAATAATCCTTTAAAAAACATCCGTAATGTTTTGTTCTTTCAGCTGTTATTTGAAGGTCTGTTGCTATGTGCCAGGCCTGAAGGGTTGCTCTTTTAATATCTTGAACAATAATTTATATGAACTCGTCGTTGACATGAGTGTTGCTGAAATGAGTGCACTAAAGTATGTTATTGCAGATAAGCAGTTCACAGAGGTTTTTAAAACTGTGTCCTATTATTGTGTTCCAACAGTATATAAAGAACAATAAGGACACAAACAAATATGAAGGATGGCCCGAAGTTGTAGAAATGGAAGGATGCATCCCCCAGAAGCAAGACTAATGTGGAGAAAATTGAAGGAAAAGCACTTTCGTTGTTAATGGGAGAACTAGAACAGAGGAACTATGTAAATATTTTAAGAGCATGCAGCCATCTTGGTGTGTGCATGAGCATTACCCCTTTTGATATCAGGATTATTTATTGCTAACGTAAATAGATATCTTTGTAAATAGTCATCATAATGAGCAAATCACGGAACCATTTCTAAGCACGTTTCTCTAATAGTACCGTGTTTAGAATGCTATGGTAATGACATCTTTTAATTCTAAAAGCATCCCCAATGGATAACTGAACAAATTGTGAAAAATATATTGATATATATACTGGTTGCTGTGAAAATCTATCATGGAATAATATGGATTTTAGGGAGGAGACTTTGTTTTCTTTTTTGTATATATTGCCTTTTGATGATAGTATCTTTCAAATTAAAAAGATATTTGGCTAGTTGTGTATGTAGTGTTATTTTACAGTCTGACTCTCCTGGTACCTCTTTTCTTGGTCTTTCTCCTCCCAAGAAACCTAGAAATAAAATGATACGAAAACATGGATATGTGAAAAGCACAACAAAATTCTTATTTTTTAATATACACAGTAAAACGTAAGTATATAAATGTAGATGGCATTCAGGACTATAGCTTGCTAGATTTTGTGTTAGCAGTGTGAATAACTTAATTTTGTATAAGCTATTTAGAGTGAGATTGAAGGTGGCAACTCCACAGAACTGGGGAACCAGGCCAAGTCCCTTCCCCAACCTAATTAGGCCATTCAGGATGGCCATGTCTGTATATTTAGAGCAATACTGGAGTATATTTTCCTTATTTGTTATCAGCATTGACGAAGTGGTTGGGAAAGAGGCATGCTTTAATATCACATAATTTTGATTTGTAAACCAAGAAATTAATTCTGTATTTACTTCATCTAACTTCATAATAGCAATTTTTGCCTGAAGATATAGTGACGTATTTAGAAAAGTCCTAATTACTGAGTGGACTGATAACATTTTAAAAATAACTTCATTTGCCACAAAATGACTTTGTACCCAGTTTTTGTTAACTTCAGATATTCGCTAAATGACTCAAGTTTTTTTTTAAATTTTTTAGGACATTCAATACCTATTGTGTATGAAGTGTCTTAAACTGGGATATAAACGAGTTTAATGATCAAACTGCCATTTACAATAAAGGCAGCACTTAAATTTTGAATCTAAATTTTAGATGACTTGTATAAAAAAACCAAAAGCAGTATTTTTTACTTTGCTGTAAACCAAGTTGGAAGCTATTCAGCTATTTCTTCAATATTAATGAGCTTTGAGGTACTGTTTCTTCCCTCAAACGGAATGTAATTTACGAATAAATGCACCTTACATGTTTAAACAATTTTTGTGAACTTTTCAGATTTTTGGTGCTTATTAATGCTGAATCACATTCAGCATGTATATTTTGACATTTAAAATACTTCCCTCGATTCTGTAAATTAAAAGAATAGCTATTTTACGGTTCCAGGGATTGTGAAACAAATGTTGCATTTTTTTTTAAATAAGGAAAATAAATTCTCTTGGTTTTGCATTGTAATTTCTTTGTTGTTGTTTTATCTGGCAAAGTAATATACCTATAGAACTTCATATTAAGATTTTGTCAAGCATTTATTGTACTGCTTATTATGCAAAATTTAAGTCATTCCTGTGGTTAAACACACTGATATCCTCATGATATATCTTAATATGTGTAGAATTTAAGTATCTAGATGATAGGATGTCCCTTTCAAGATAAAGACTGAAAAATGATAGCTTTGTAAAGGTGTATAAAATGTCAAAAGAAGGGATGCAGATTGGTTATGTACCTGCTTTGGTGCAGTTTGCTTTTGTTTCAATTCTATCTTGTAGAGATTGTGCCAACTTAACTTTGGAAGCAATAATTTTACTACATTTCATTTTCAGATATCTTAAAAATCATTATCAATGAACCAATGCTCATTTAATGTTGTTAAGAATTTTCTTTATTAAAATCAAACTTGGCATTGACACTTTGGTATTTTAAATGGTGTTTAAGGACTTATGGATGCCTATTTTTTATTTGTAATTATAGATGCTTTCCCAGAAAGTGTATTATAATATACCGGTTAAAATTAAGCAAAGAGAGTGGGAAAATAAGTGATATTTGGGAAATTAAAGAAAAATTGAGCCAGTCTTTATATTCCTGACTTAATTTAATTGAAGTAAAATTTATCATTGTTCTTTCTATATTGTATTTGTTTTGAAATGAATCAGCTAATATTTTGTAATTTTATGCCAGATGGAGCTCAATGCATTTAGCCTGTATTGCACTTTATACTTTAACAGTTTATACAAATTATAAATAACTTGACTCCCAAAAAAGATGATATTTTCATTCAGTTTGGTTGACACTTTCCATTTTTAAATGAAAGAATGAGAAATATGCACTGTGTTCAGTTACTAAAAGAGTTAAAAGTAGAAGTGCATTTAGAATACTTTTTAAAATGAATATGAAAGGGAAGATTGCTTGTGTTGATCAGGGAAAAGATTTGCCACTTAACCTCTTCAGTTAGGCCTTGGACGGCAATAAGTACATGTAAATTAAGAGTTGTAGAATAAAGTACCAGATTTTACCTTTTCTAAAGCATTCCTCAGAAGAATTCTTTTGCTGTCTCTTCCTGGAATGATTTTTCTATCATATACTTGGTTTTTGGTTGTCACATGCCAATGGCTAATCTCCATTCCCCTCAAAGCTCCCTCCATTTAACTAGGCCTTGTCCTCTCCTATTGATTCTCTCTCCCCTCCCCCATCCCCTTTCTTGAGTTTCCAGTCAAATCAAGGGTTAGATAGAGCAAAAAGCAGACAGGCCTGGCTTGGAAGTGTCAGTCTGTTGCTAGGCAGCTCAAAGGGAGCAGCAAAGGATGGTGCAGGCAGCATAGTGAAAGCCAGCTGGGAATCTAAGGGACTCTTCCTCCATCAGAACCTTCCTCCAATCCAGTGAAGAGGCAGGCTACTGGAAGGCAGCTATATTAAGGAAACACTTTCAACATCAGGATAGTTCTTCTAGGAGTAGTCAGGAAGGAAAAGGGACTGGCCAGCCCTTTGAGACAGAAGAGAGGTTTCTCTTGGTTTGTTCGATGGGCAGTTTATAAGCAAACTTAACCCAGGGAAGATGGTCTTCCCAGGACAGCTCTGTCACAGGTGCAACTTGCTGACATTACTAAAGTCACTGTTCAGCTCTGCATAAATTATGCCCACCACTGGAGCGTGTTAAATATTGAAACAAGCTGAAATTAAATTGGTAAAACATATTCCTTTTTATTAGGGAAAATTGATTTATAAACCTGCGAGCTGCTAATGTTCCATATGATCAGCCCATATTTGTTTCACTGGATAGCCAGAGAGAAAAGGAGCCTGAAATCTTAAAGGGAGAGAATTGTGTAATGAGGGGACAGTATAGCATACTGGTTAAGAGTACATACCTGACTCTGTGTCTCTGACCCACTGCTGGCTACATGAGGACCTTGAGAAGGTCAATATCCTCACCTGTAAAATAGGGATAATACTGTGTGTTTTTTGGTGCCTGCCAAAGTGCATGCCATAAGCTACTCATTAAATGCAACTGCTAGTATTTCTCTTGTTGACTATGTCTCTCTTACAGGCTAGTAATGTTTTAGCCCAAGAGAAAAGTCAGACTCTTTAGCTTTTCAGTCCCATATGCTACAAGTGCTACAGTCTGAATGTTGGTGTCCCCCCAAAATTCATATGTTGAAACCTAATCCCAATGTGATGGTATTTGGAGGTGGGGCCTTTGGGAGATGATTAGGTCATGACGGTAGAGCCAGCATAAATGGGATTGGCACCCATATAAAAAAGACCCAGAGAGCTCCCTGGCCCCTTCTGCCGTGTGATGATAAATCGGTAAGATGGCCCTCTGTGAACCAGGAAGCAGGCCCACGCCAGACATCAAATCTGACACCTTGATCTTGGATTTCCCAGTCTCCAGAATTATGAGGAATGGATTTCTGTTGTTTATAAGCCACCCAGTCTAGGGTGTTTGTTATAGTAGCCCAAATGGACTAAGACACCAAGCCTAAAGGGAACCATTAAATGAACACTGACACCATACTACCTTTCATGTGCAGAATTCAAGCTTTTGTGTACCTCCAGGCAGCTAGCATTTCAAATGATCACATGATATGATTTCACTTGTTGGCCCACCTGTAGGGAAAGTATGTGAAAGTTTGTGACTTCAGCCAGAGGCAGGGAGTGTTTTCTGATTCCTTCTTGTGGCTGCAACTGGTTGAGGAGCCTCAAGGGGAGCACTCTGCTGAAGCCCCAGTCTGGGACAGCGCGGGACAATAGACCTTGATCCTTGTTTCTAATAACTTCCTAACTATCCACCCAACTCTTGCTGTAGGGCAGGGTGGGACAGCTGTCAGGTCATAAGAGATGCTGGGACTCAGCTGGCACCCCCTTGCATACCTGCATTTGCTTCTTGCTCAGAGAGCCTGTGAAGGTTCTCACCCACTAGCAAGGTTGCCTGGGTAAGAGAGGAATCTTGAATGGGAATTTTGAGACTTTTTTTTGTCTTCTGGGATAAGCACTTTTTTTTTATAACAGTGAGTCTATTATTAGAAATGTATACATTTGACTTTCAAACACATTTTCAGCAATGTGTTATGCATGCAAATACAGTCCTGCTTGTCTGCAGCGCTGTTGCTACTGCTTGGATGTGACATGATCAGATGAACAAGCTCAGTACTGGGGCCAGTGAATTCCCTGCCAAGTCTTAGCCTTCTCTCTCACCAGTGGAATAAAATGGCCGATTTGGAAATTGGCTTCTGTATACCCCTGTGTGTTGGGAGCCCAATTAGAGAGGTACTGTGTGCTTTATTTGACAAAAACAGAAATGAACTTCAAGGAGAATGTCTTGCAAGTTCAAGCTCTGAGCAGAGGAGAGATTTAAAAGCAAGAGCTATAGTTAGAAACATGTCCAGTTGGTGGAGAAGGCAGTCATCCCTGAAAGTTGTGGTTCTCATGGGTTAGCCCTGGGTGGAAGAAGTGGGAGAGTCAACTGGTGAGAATTTCCTTAGGCTTGAGGAATGAGTCTTGGGCCTTGAGTCCTGTACGCGCCTTACCAAGGGGCAAGCAGCCTGCCCTAAATGACTTTCTGTTCTCCCTTAGCGAGAGGGCCTGAGGTTTAAGATCAGTCAATGAGCTTATACCTTGACTCCTGTAGAAATCAGAAACTTTCGACTCAGGAATGAGGTTGAAAACCAATTCTTGTGGAACAGTTAACACCTTGCAAGGAGGTGTTAAAATTCTATTGTGGAAATACTCTGGTTAGAGGAGGTTCCTTATAATTCCACAGCACTGGGTGTGTGGGACATGGGCACAGTTACAGGAGCAATTGAAATGTTGAGATTTTGTCCTATGTTTAGTCAACAAATTTTAAAGTGTAGTTGCTAGAGAAATGATAAATTGGGCATTTGGAGGAAGAAAAAGTGTTCAAGCCATCAGAGGAGAGAATTTCTCATTCTGAATAGTGAAATTTATCTTTGAGCTTGTAAAATTGTTTAGCCTGTACCCATTAAATAGGGAGCGTGTTAAGAATTTATCACTTCCACTTTTCCAGTTTTTCCATTTTCCTATTGTACACTGTGCTGTTTCTTGCCTTATGTAGAGCCTTGTGAGAAGCAAAAATTAGTTGATTGCCAGGGAGTCTGAGATGAAGCAATTACAATGGATGGGACTTTAAATTTACACAATGTTATATGTCAATTATATCTCAATAAAGCTGGGAGAAAAAAACTGATAAAAAATTTTAAAAACATTTTAGGAGAAAAGTAGGGATTATGTACTAGAAATAAATAGGTAAATATTGACTTACATTATATATATTTATACATTTCTTTGGTTAATGAAAAGTTTGAGATATGTTTAAATGTACAGTGAAATTTGGTGATATTCCTCTTTTGTGGAAGAGTAATTAGGGCTACAAGGAGCCACCCTTCATTTTTCTTGGCTACACGTGGCCGGGTGGCTATGGGCCATGATTATCAGTGTTTGGTTGTTAATCACATGCAAAGGGAAGGCCTCTTGGCCTCTGTGGAGGTGAATCACACAGAGCGGTTTGACAGAGGGAAACAGGCAGCCCTATATCCACCCCTCTCTCTGCTTTTCCAATTCTAACCCAAGAATCAGATGCTTTCACTTATTCTGCAAATTAAAAAGTCACATATGAAACTTTAGTTTGCGTTGACATGGTCCACATTTATTATTACTTCCCTTTACAACCACTGGGAGAGGCTGTTTTTTCTAGCATGTTTTTGTTTCAAGAGGTTTTAATCGTGTAAACAATCTGTGGTGGTTTTTCTTTGGATGTGAGTGTAAACCATTACCAGTGGTAAATTTCATCCATCTATTAAAAATAACACTTTATGTAACAATTGGCTGTAAGCACAGCACTAAAGAGGATGTAAGTATTTATTTAACGTCACACTAAATTAGTTTGATCTTTACCCCTAGTCACTTCCTTTTGGAATGATTGTTAGACTCTTGCATAATCCAACTGTTAGCCGCATGGAGATCTAAAATTGCAGGCAGTTTAAGTCACTTTGAGCTTAGAAATCAAGAGGCAGTGTATTTTAATTATATTTCATGGTGAATTCTAAGATCTCAGTTCTTCCATCACTTCCCTCCTGCTCCTCAACCAAGTTTATATAACCAAACCATGAAGGAACATCCTGTGATTTACAGTTATTTACAAATCCCCCAAACTCTTTAAATGGTTTACTGTAAACTCAGTGTACTGACTATTTTGATGCTCTGAGAGGCACAATAATGATATGATGGTTAAGGGCACAAACTCTGAGGCAGTCCGTTCTGTGGGACGTTGGGCTGGTTACTTACCTCACTATTACTGTGTCTGTTTCCTCATCTGTAAAATGAGAGCCACAATAATGATACCTACTTTTTGAGGTTATTGTGACGATTAAATGTCTTAATATGTATAATTTACTTAGAACAATGCCTGGTACATGGTGAGTGCTGTCTACGTGTTTACTAATATTTTTTTTTCAAAGGAAATGAGTCCCTGGTGAACCACTGTGTCCCCGTTCACGCTGTGCCACATGCATCTGTCCTCAGCTTACCTCATCATCTGATTCCAAGAAATGTTATGACTTATCACATCTGGTCTATAGTGAAACTGAAAACAAAAAACTGTGGCATCTTAGCCAACTTTCCTTAAGAAAGGCTTGTCTTGAGGAATATTCATGGTTCCGGGAGATATGATTTGAATTTTTCTTTGCTCAAGTCAGCTAAGTGGATTATAGTGTTCTGGATAAGTAACTAGCTCCAAATGGTGGGTTTAGTTCCTCAGTTTTTGACGGCCTTTGGGAGGTGATGCAAAAAGTACCAGCAGCTCACCAAATTGCCTATAAACAAATTTTTTTTTTTTTTTATGAGGAAGACCAGCCCTTAGCTAACATCCGTTGCTAATCCTCCTCTTTTTGCTGAGGAAGACTGGCCCTGGGCTAACATCCGTGCCCATCTTCCTCTACTTTATATGGGACGCTGCCACAGCCTGGCTGACAAGCAGTGCGTCGGCAAGTGCCCAGGATCCGAACCCGCGAACCCTGGGCTGCCAAGCGCGAATTAAACCGCTGTGCCACTGGGCCGGCCTATAGACAAATATTTTGATGGAAAACTTTTCTGGTTCCATTTTTTAAATCGAGTAAAACCAAACATATCAGAACTGACAGTACTTCAGAAAATTAAAGTGTGTTTCTGAAATACTTAATGTGAATATCATTGATTACAAAGCTGCAAAATAGGGTCATAGCATCTAACATATAATTAAAATCCATTGTTTTTCTTTTCTTTGTGTGAGCAAGACTAGCCCTGGGCTAACATCCATTGCCAATCTTCCTCTTTTTTGCTGAGGAAGACTCGCATCCGTGCCCATCTTCTTCTACCCTATATGGAACGCCACCACAGCATGGCTTGACGAGCATTGCATCAGTCCACGCCTGGGATCTGAATGTGGGAACCCCGGGCCGCCCAAGCAGAGCACGGGAACCTAACTGCTATGCCACCGGGCTGGCCCCTCCATTGTTATTCTTAATATAACTATCATAGTTTCTTAAAAAATAAAAACGAAACTACTATCATCCAGATCATAAATAAGGATATAATGCAGTTGTATAAATTTAAAAAATGAAAATGTTTTTAATTTTGTGTAAAGTAGTATCAGTGAAATGCTTTAATTAGCCAAGTTCCTTATCTGGAGGTTAAAATAATGTCATTTGACATGCTTTTCCTTGATTTTATTTCAAGACAATCATCATTCTCTGTATTAGGCAGTTCCAAATTTACAAAAAAGATGAACTCCTAATTTGAAAATTAATACACTGGAGTACCTCCCCTTTCCTTTTTACATCATTAAGGGCATTTAAACAAATCAAGGCACTTTGTACCCACAGTGCTTTTTCTGGCTGTGAGCCTGACCCATGTGTTAATGGAAAGCTGTTTCCTAAACGTATCACTAGATTTGAGGACATCTGCTGTCTGTGCTGTCCAGCACAGAGGTTCCTTTTAATGGTAACATAACACCCTGATTTTTCTCTATGGACTCACCCCTTTCCTGTTCTCAAGCTACCTGGGTTTATTTGGAATGAACCCCACTGCCAGTTCCCACATGAGTCTTGATTGCCTTACCATCCATGATCAGTGTATTTATCCCCCAACCCTAACGTCCAATGGCCATTGTGATTGGCTCAGGGATGTGCACACTAACCAATCAGAGCCAATGATGACCTTTGCTGGGCATTCTGAGAAATAGAAGTTTTCCCCCTCTCCTGTATGAGCAACCAAAAAAAGTCTCTCTCTCTTTCCTTGGAATGGGACCTCCCTCTTTCCTTAGAATGAGTAGGAGAATGTGAGGTCTGGAAGAGAAGGGTGGCAGCCATGTTGCTAAGAAAAGCAGAGAGCCCGGAGCTGCTGGGAGTGGGGCATTGTGGGGAGGTGGTGGCATTGCACCATGTGGAGCCTGAAGTGGAAGACAACACCACAGAAATCAACCTCTTTAGGCTGGAGGTGGAGAGACCTGAGCCCTGGGAACATAATGTGAGCTTTTGGATCAAGCTTCATCTGAACCAGTCATAATTCTGGATTTTTCAGTTATTGACTCAATACATTTCCTTTAATGTTTGTCAGTCTGGGTTGCCTTTTCTATTACTTGCAACATAAAGAGCCCTAAACAATGCGGGCAAAATAGCCCAGACTGGATAGGAACATTTGGGCCCCAGAACTTGTTTGTAATCCTAGGAGCACCATGGTACTACCTCTACCATGATGGGGAGTGGGAGGGAAATGGGCCAAAGCTAGGCTGTCAGCCAGTAAAACAGATAGGTGAGAAATTCAAGGACGGCTTCCATGGTGATGCCAGGGAGGAGAAGGAAAAGAAGAGCCCAAAGACATAGCTTGGGAGTTAGGAGTTCCTGCTAACTCCAGGAGAGCCAGAGAGGAGAGCCTGAGTTGGCATCACCGTTTTGAAGCAATGGCTGCATAGTAATCCAGTATTTGTGAATTTGAGGCTGCCTGATTCTCACAACTGGTTGGTAAGGTAATTATAAAAAGTTTTCTAGTTAACAGAAGAAATTGGTTGTTAACAGGAACTACAGTTTTCATCTTTTAAAAAAGAGTGCTTGTTTTCAATGCAGATAAAATAGATTTACTTTGCAAAAAAAGGCATAAGTGTCTATTTTTCAGATTATTCTAATAAGTGGATGCTAAAAAAATGTAAACCAGTTTTTTAAATAAGGACTATATTTGTTCATTTGTCATTTCTGAGTCTCTCATTCAGTAAATAATAATTTTGTTAAACTTTAAGAGTCACAGGTAAATGATTAGCCTGGATTTTAATATTAGGCCTGAGACATTCTCTACGGTTTGTTCTTTTTCATAAATTATTGCTCTGCCTTGGTAAACAAAATTGAAAGGAAATAGAATGAGACCTGGTGGACAGGGAAACATTTCTGTAGCTTCTTGTAAGAAAAAGAATATTCTTTCTTTGTCGATTCTGAACTTAGAAAATCTATTTTTTTCTATATAATACTGAAATATTTAACAATTCATAAAAAACATAAGCATTTACATTAAAATACAACCTTAAATATAGTCCTGTAATTTTTACCAGGAATCTTGTAAAATATGATGAATATACATGCATGAATACTAAAACAAGAAAGACCATTCAACAGTCACATGGAAATGCAGCATTATATACAATATAATAAATATCCAGGATATCAAATACACAAATTGATCATTATTCTGATTTAGATTCTTTTTCCCAGTTGAGATTTTTACTGTATAATTTATTATAATAACCTTACAAGTTAAGCATAACTAATTTAAAACAGAACTCAACTAATCTGACTACTGAAATAAGACAGTTCTCAATATTTTGTAGCATATTTTAATCTATAATATATAAAACCATCATTTTGGCAAGAAATACACATCCATTTAACTAACTGCTCAATTAACTTCTTTTTCAATGTATAAAAAAAGTCAGAGTTAATAGTATGAAAAGAAACAGAAGCTAAGATTATTTCTGGGATAATTATTGCCTTAGCTCTTGGGCTTTGGCAATAAATGTCAAGTTTTTATATATATCATATAACTTAAATACTGTATTTACAAAATATAAAACTTTTTTTAAGCAAAATATTATACAAAATACTGTCTTTACACATTTAAAGGGTGCTTTTCCTTACAACATATGCGAGTCCTTTATATTTTTGTCTCTCATTTTCCTACATGCTTTCAGGATCCCTTTCTCACCCAGTATTTCAGAGCTGGGTTTTTAATAGTGGAAACTGGGTATGAAGCCAAAGATCAAAGATTGCTATATACCTTACAGATATTTTTCTAGATAAATTCTCCTGGTTAAAAGCCACTTAAAATCTAAATCATACATTTTACTTTTTACATTTTGATTCTTTCCTTTCATCACTAAACATTTCTAACAAAAACACTTTTTAGGGATATTGCATCACTTAGGATAATTCTTTTTGATTGCCTTTCTTTTGAAATGCATGGAAGGGTGAGTCAGCACCCACCACTTCTGTTAGCTTTTCAACATCTTCTGTTTCTATGCACAAACAGTATAGTTTCTTCATATAAAATACTGACAGAATAAATGAGATTCATGTTTACCGCTCCTTGCTGCTATAAGAGGTGTCTTTTAAAAATGACTAATATTCACCCATGAGTGCGTAACTGAGTTCCATAGTCAAGGATCTTATCCTGAGTATGGACCAGGTCTCCCAGTAGGAAGGCTCTTTCCTATTCTTTCTTCCTTAGGAGACAGATTATCTTCTTGGTATGTCAATATATATTCCCCAAACCACCGAATGATGAACCCAAACTTTTTCGACTTTAGAATCCCAAGAAATCCACATGCTCAGTGTGTGATTGGACATCGATCAGGTAAAGGGAACTCTGAGAGAGGCCCAAGGATCTGGGAATTCCGATGCAGGAGTGCACAGGAGAGGCACCCTCTGGGAGGCTCCCCCGATGTATGTCACTGAGGAGGTTGCCCAAGGCTGGATGGAGTTACTTGCAAGTGTGGACATCGTTCATGCTTTCACACCTCCTGCAGCGGACGTAGCAGCACCAGATAAACTTGCACTCACACCTCTCCACGTGCCTGACCACGTGGGTGTTGTAGCCTCGGCCACAGCAGAGGAGATTGCAGCCGCCTGCACCCTCTGACGTGCGGTTGCATTCTCTGCCTTGTGTCCCTGGGATGCCCAGTTTCTTATCCTCTACACAGTAATTGGGAGACTTATTAATGTAGAGCAGATCATCCTTGTGGATTGGTATTTTCCTCTGATCTTTTTCTCTCCTGCGCATTTTCCTCTTTATTTTATCTGAGATTTGGACACTGTTTTCATATTTATCCTTCAACAAACGACCAATCTTTTCAAAAGAAGACATGGTTTTCCAGCACGTTTTCACAGCACAGGAGCCGGAAACTCCATGGCAGCGGCAGTCCACTGACATCAACTTGGCAACAGCCTGAAACCAACAGTAATTGTGTTAAATATTATTCATGAAGTGTTTTACTCAACAACAGAAGGACGACTAACCTAATCACTTAACCCACTTCTGGGTCTGTTTCCTCCTGTATAAAAATGATGGTTTTGAACATAAAGGATCTTTAAGATTGTTTAGAGTTCAAATGTTTTGTCCTTCTCTTGACCCTGCAGAGCAAACCTTGCCAAGTCTAATTTAAAGTAGTGACCCAGGCTAATATTGTGATCAGAGATTATCTGAGATAACAAAGGAAACTACTTTTATTTCTAATCTCTTGAATTTTGGGGTGGCAGGATGTTCACGCATGTCTCCGTGTTCCTTATGTTATTTAGCACCTTGCTTCTCAGAGCGTAGTTCACGGAACAGCAGCACCAGCATCACTTGTGAGAAATGCGGACTCTCAGGCCCCACTCCAGACCTACAGAATCAGAATCTGCATTTTAATAAGATCCTCAGGCGACTCGTATGCACATTAAAATTTGAGAAGCACTGATAGAGCAGTCATCCTCAACTCACATAGTGCGTAGAAACTTCTGTAGAACTTTACAAATAACCAATGCTTAAACCCCTGAGATTCTGATTTAATTGGTCAAGGTGGGGTCCAGGCAATGGTACTTCCACAAAGCTGCTCAGATGATTCTAGTGGACATCCAAGGATGTGATCTACTGAACGGAGTTCTCAGGTTTGATCACTGTAAAAGTCAGTTCCGTTTATGGGGGCTTGGGGGACATGCTATCCCCTGGTCACAGACCACTTGAGAAACCCTGACTAATCAACTTAAGTTGGTCAAAAGGAGAAGGAGCTGGAGATTGTGGCTGCTCCCAGCAAATTCTTCCCCTCTTCTGGAAAATTAATTCAAAACATATGTCCTATTCTTGATGGATCAGTAGCACCACCCTAACACAGAAGAGGGCTAATATTTATGTAATTTTTCAATTCTAAATGCTGAGTTTAGTTTATTCAGACTGAGGAATTAATTGAAATTACATATCTCTGTAAGAGCCCACTGCCTGACACATATTAAGGTCCAAAGAAATGCCCCCTTTCTCTGAAGACGAGGGTACAGTAAGAGTTGAGATAAAGTTTAATGGGGCGCACAGTGCAAAAACAATATAGAGATTTCAGAAGTTTTAGGGTCCTAATATCTTACATACCAGGCTGATCAGCACAGCTTCCTTCAATCCCCAGAGGATGGCAGAGCAGATTAATAAATCCTTTGGACTAGCTGTAGAGTTGATGTTCTGTCAACATGCTGAGTAAAATGAAAAACTGATCTATCCATTCAATAACTTGTAAATTATGTGTGTAATCTCACCAAAAAAGGGGAAAACCTCACAGCTTAAATTCCACTTATAGTTCTTATCAAAACTATAAAATGACAGGAGTTTATACTTTGCTATTTTGTACCAAACCTGACATTGACATGTTTGTGGAATGTTACATATCCTAACAAATTAACTAAAGTTTCTGAACTATTGATTGAGACAGAATATTTCAAACAATTTATGATATTTGCAACCTTGAATGAGAGCATATGGTATTGATTTGTGCAGTCTTCGATACTTCTTCTTAGTGTTTAAAAGAATAAACAGAATAACATTTAAACCCCGTCCTTTATAGAATACAGCACATATGCTCTTTTTGAATGCATAAAACTGAGAAGTGAGTAGATATGTCTATTTCTTATTAACTCAGGAAAAAGGCACCTTTCAATGATATGAAAGCAATTTACAAAGTATGGCACACAAGCTTATTTGGTTAAATTCATGGCATTTGATATTTGCAATTCTTTAAAATATCTCCAGGCAAATAAATATTCACATTTATGTGATCTGCCTAGTTTTGTTCAGATTTTAAGTGCCCGAAGGATATGAGAAAAAGACAACTTGAGCAATGCTAGGTACTAACAAAACAAATTATCCAAAGAAAGGCAAAAATCTAAGAACGTACGCTTATGTGTTTAACCCTGATCAACGTTCCTCACAGTCATCAATTAGTCATTTAACGCTGCCTCTCACTTGGGATCTTGACTGAGGAGCTGACTTTTCCTTTTATTAACCAATTCAGACATCGTGAATGATGTTGCCAATTTGCAAAGCATGGAGGACGGAGTAGATGTTCACCAAATAGTTATTGAATAGTTAGTCTAGCTCACTTGGACAGTTTTAACTCGTCCTCTATTTGTAATCTGAACGGGGAGAAAGTAACAAAAACCACCTTCTTAAGCAAGAGTCACTGCCCGGAGGTCAACGGTAGTGGGAAACCTCGATGCAGCTGGGTTCTCCTCCAATTCCTCAGCCCACAACTGAGTTAGTCCACGAGAATGATACACTGCTTCACAGGTCGGAAGGATAGGACACTGATTTTCTTTTTTTTTTTTTTTTTTTTTTTTTTTTTTTTTTTGTGGGGAAGACCAGCCCTGAGCTAACATCCGTCGCCAATCCTCCCCTTTTTGCCGAGGAAGACCGGCCCTGGGCTAACATCGTGCCCATCTTCCTCCACTTTATATGGGACGCCGCCACGGCATGGCTGACAGGCAGTGCGTCGGCGGGCGCCCGGGATCCGAGCTCGCGAACCCCGGGCTGCCAAGCGCGGACTAAACCGCTGCGCCACCGGGCGGCCCAGGACACTGATTTTCAATCCCATGATATCACCTGCTGAATTTGTATTGGAATTTTGCAGAGATTTTCCTGCCATAGAAAACTAGAAACTTAAATACCTGCAGTTAACTATAACTTCTCAGGGAAGTCCTTAACAATAAGTATAAGAAAAGAAATCATATTTTTATCATATATATATATATATATATATATATATATATATATATTCTAGGACAGAAAGACAAATACATTTCAAGAAGAAGAATTCCAATAACTGGACATGCAGTTTAAATGATTATAGCCTCATAATGCTCCAAGGAAGAAACCTGGAGAAATAGCGATTAAAATAAAGCAATGTAATCACCACCAGGAGAAGTTGATGAAATGCAGAGTTCAAGGGCAGATAACACACACACACACACACACACACACACACACACACAGTTTAACTCTGTAGAGCTTGGTGCTTCTTAGAACACATTTTCATAAATTATTTTACTAGGTTTAGCTTTATAGGAAGAAATGTCTTGTACATACTAGGCAGTAGGTGGTACTTACTTATTATTCCAATTTTACAGAAAAATAAACAGCATGGTCATGACACTTGTCATACACAAGGAAAGTTGGAGATATATGACATAAGGTCCTTACAGGCAGCAGGATAATTTTAGTAGAACAGAGAAAAATGAAAGTGGAAAATGCAAGCATATTTAAGGAAATAGCATGACTACTCCAAAAAAAAGGAATATTCTGAAGCTTTTCAGCTAGGATTCTTAATTAATGTCAAATAGCCATTCCGAGCTGCAGTGATAGCACATTTTCTGCTAGCAGGGAAAGAGAACAGCAACCGAATGAGTTGTGTGTGGTTATGAGAAAATTCCTTTCTCTTCTCTAGCTGAGTTGTTAAGGTTTATAACGATATTAACAGAGGAATGTTTTGTTAACTATTGCAAACAGATGTGCACATTTTGGTGGATATTTTTATACTATGGGAGAGCAATTAGGAGGGTAGCATTTAATCTACTGGCTTCTTGTGTTAAGTTTTGTTTTGATAAATTTCTAATAAAGTGAAATAGGAAAGACGTATCATTAACACTTAAAGCAAAAACAGAAACTGCTTGAGAAGTGCTCTAAGGAGCAATTGGTCCCACAGTTTTGACTCAGAGGTGACACACAGGCGGTGATTGTTTTCCAGTATATTGCTTTATCCAAACTTTACAGAAATGACAAAAAAACTGTCGTGGAACGTTTTGTGATGATTATTTCATTTTGTCAACTATCAGATGATCTGTTTGAGTTTTTATGAAAACTGTGACATAAGGTTGAATGGCTGTATTCCTTTTCCTCTGACCCATTTTGTCCCTTTTGGTCTAAAAATATATTTGAACCTGTTGAAAAGCAAAACACTCATGTGTTGTTCAAGTACTTATAAATATTCTTGAAACAGGTCAATGAAAATTTGGGGTTGGGCCCTTCCCACTTTTTTGAGTTACTCATCATAAAACAAATTATGGGGTAGAGAAACTTGAAAGTTTATGAGGTGGACATGGGAAGAATGGAAATATTTTAAGCACACCAAAAGAAATATCCATAAATATTCCAAGTCACATTATTCCCAGAAGTTCTGCCCCTGGAAGACATCACATCATTCTGTTATCCAATCACCATTCAGCAACATTATTCTTGGAGTCATAACTTTAGGAATGGTGTCAGAAACCAAGTGGGAATCAGAGTATTTAAGGTCAGCGGTTAGAAAATCATCTATTCTGCTCATAGCACTACTAAGCGCCAGTACCCACATTTCTCTGAACGCTTTCCTACATTTTGAGTTTGGGATTTTGAGATGAGGAAAATCAACTTCAATTGAATGCAGACCTTGAACTTTACTCAGAAGAATATGCCTATTAGATTAAAATTCTAATTGCCAATAATGAAAATGGAGTTGATTGTTCTTCCATATTAGATAATAACCCGGAAACCTGGTTGGCTTTTGTTGTTGTGGTGGTGGTGGTGGTTTTTCTTTTTTTTTGGCCACCAATGGAAAGAAAAATACAAAAATGCTTTGAATTGTAATACTTCATGAGAAAAGACCAACAAAAACACCAGTGTAGTACCCTCCAAATATTCAGGTAATATTTTGTAGTATTTTAAGATTCCTCCTAGACCAGTGTGAAAAAAAAAAGATTCAGTAGAGAAAACTCTGAAATTTAAACAAAATGTGTATATATGTATAGGCTGCATTATTTTCTGCATATTTAGAATAATAGCAAAACCTCGGTAATCTGAGGAGATTGTTTTTTGCCAACAAATGGTGGATTAAAATTGATGCTGAACAGTTGTATGTTTTTAATAAAATCAGAATATAAATAATAGTTTAAGATCAAAGTTAATAGTTACAGAGGCAAATACTGCTACCTAATTTGAAACACACACAAGATAGAATAAAACTAAATAACTGCCTAATATTACTAATGAAAAAACATTTTAGGATACTTTAGGGCTTTTCATAAGTACAGAGATGACTTTATTCAAGAGAATTAATCATAATATGAATTTCTGAGTTTTGTTTTCCAGTTCAAAATTTTTTAATCTTTATCAAATTATTTAAAGAATGACTGAAAAAGATTTAAGGTCTAAATTGATAATAAATATTCATTTAATTGTTTTCCTTTTTTAAAAAATATATTAATTTGACTTATCTTGATGTTTTTCTCTAGTTTAACTCTAGAGTTTTAAAGAACATATATTAATTACATTAGGCTCTTTTATATTAATATGTGAGAAATAATAAAAATTCCTTTATTGGATAATATTTATATTGAAGCAAAAACTCATTTATTTAATTTTTTTAAATGTAAAACTTTAAGGAGAAGAGACATGCGCATAACTATGAGGTTAGGCAAGAGTTACTTTAGTGAGATAAATTAACTTTTAAAATTTCTAAACAAAAATGTGAAAAGCTAAGCTAAGCATAACTATTTACTGACTTTCCTATTTTCCTTTTTTGCTATTTTGAATCAATATTCAAATTGAATTAAAAATTTAAATTGGAAGTGTTAAGTTGATATATTTATTGGGTTTTCTGTTTTTGTATTTTAAACCAAAGTGGTTAAGTAAAGAAAACCAGCTGAAACTTGCAACTATTCTGAGTGGGTTCCACTTATTCACTTTCCAAAAATGTAAAACAAATGCAACAGATACTGTAAATATTCCTGAGAGATACTGCAACTTGTTTTAATTTATTTCAGGAGAATGTGGCAGATTGCAATGACTACTCTGGGGACTTTACAGGTTATCGGATATTTACAATAATATAGGCTATATGCTGATATTCCTGTCCTGAAAAGATGATTACAACATAGAAAATACATATTCATAAAAAATGTTGTGACTGTTTTATGAAAGTCACTATGAATTGCCAAGTAATTTAACCATGTTGTAGAACTCAAAATTTATTGTGTCAATATTCATTAAGGTAAATATATGAAAGTTAAATTAAGTTACAATTTTATTTCCTTTTAAGAAAACTTAGTATAAAAAAACCAGAATTCATAAAAGAGGCTAATTAGATGGTTGTTCTCCAAATTTGCCTCCTCCTCAATCTTTAATATCTATATTTTAAAATATCCATATATTTCATATCCCTATAGCTTCTTTACATTTATCTGTATTCATCAGTTTTTATAATTAGTCTACACTGATTTAAAATCAAATAACTACTTCCCTTAAACAAAACTTTGTTTTACACCAAATATTAGTTGTGTATTCCCTAATATTCAAGAATATTTGCTAGAGAAAGTAAGACAAAACTGATCACATGTTTAGGAGCCACTGCCCACTAAAAGATAGATTTAAAAAAATAATCAAAATTCAAATTTGAGGAAATGAAATTTGATTCAGTCCCGTTAGAAAGGCAGATGCTCTAGATCTTATTCCATCTCTGCCACTAACCAGCTAAGGGGTGGAACCAAATGACCCAACAGGCACTTGTACATCTATTATTTTATAATCAGTGTTTCAGGTATTCAAAGTATATGATCACAAATAAATTTTATAACAAGATTCAATTCACAGATGGAGAACTTAAACTAAATCAATGTGGTCAGTACAAGTTCATGAAAAAATACACATGTTGTATACTGAATATGTTTGCAGTTATGCATATATAATAAACACACACATATACAGAATTAGAGAGGGAGAAACTACAAGTGTTTGTTTTTTAAACTATTTGGACAGATTCATCCAAAAGTATAATCCTAGTGTCATTTACCTAAAGGGACAGGATTTCTATTCTATTTTCTAATACATACCTGCCTTCCAGCTTCATTGTTATGTAGGTTCATTGCTAACAGTATTTTGCTTTCTTTTCCCGTGGTGTTTTTGATGGGGACATCTAGAAACTTTCTGCTGAACCATATGCCATACTGGACATCATCGGAGCAGCCCCCCCAATGCCAGCCTTCACTCGCCGACCCGCCGTTCTGTAAGGTGGTATCACAGGAACACTCCATCATGTTGCCTGCGCTGCAAGACCTTGTCACAGAATGCACCAGGCCTGCAGCCATCACAGCATAAATAAATGCAGTTTCCTTGGTGCCTAGAATAAAACATAAGTTGCTAAATGAAAGAGCCACACTACTCTCTGTTTATGTTAATAAACAGAGCCTCCTACTTATCCTCGAATCAGGGAAGCAATTTTTCAGTTGCTTACAATAGATACCTTAATGAGTACATATTTAGAAAGGACAATTTCATATTGTTCTAGGCTTTTGAAAAAGCAACATTAATTTTCAGTATCCCACTTGAGGGGATTTTCGTATATTGTACGTCATAAATTGTCCTCATACCTTAAAATTACTTGTTTATTTTTAAAATTTTAGACACCTAGCTCAGTGAAGTGCTTAATAGACAATAAAAGTTCAATAAATAACATGTTGAATTTAAAATCCTTTGCATGGATACGGTAAATGGTAATACAATGCCCAAAGGAGTCCAGATTACCTTTCTTTTTAAATTTAAAATGTGTTCTCACAAAACACAAGCTAAAAAAAAAATTGGTGTGACTTTTGTATGTGTAAATAATACGTGTCCTGATGTAAATTAAAATTAAGCAAAGGCCAAAGCAATTAGTAGATAAATATTACAGTTTACTTGCACATCAAAGACTGATTTTTTTTTTTTTAGGATATCGTGAATAACAACCACTGACATTAACATGAAACAGTTAAATATTTTATAAAATATTAGCTAATCCTCTTACAGTCTTAAAGGCAATGAAAGATAATTGAAATATCAGCAAAAAAACTTGTTATGGAAAATTATTGAGTATGTATTTAGCAACCTGAAATAGAGTTTGAGCTAAAATCTTTGAAAAATTAAAGCCCCATTAAAACATTAATAAAATGGACTAGAAGAGACTCAGCAGGGGACTTTTTTTTCCGAGATGTTTAGATTGGAGTAGAAACAGTTTCGCGCCCGTTGTCCAATGAAACTTTTCAGCAGCTGATGCCTTTGCATTTCAGCAACTGTGAAGAATACATCTTTTTTTTTTTTTTTTCTTCTGCAGGGGGTCGGGGCTCCTTCGGAAGGGTGTGCCGGCCAAAACTCAGCGGGGCAAACGCAACGCTTTGGCGGCGGCGTGTGCAGGGACCGGGTGGGGAAGGGTCAAAGGTGGAGGGAGAACGGAAATGAATGTGAAAAACAACAACGAATCTTTCAGCGCCCAAGTCTTAAAATGGTTTGAATCTGCTGATATTCCTGGAACAATCCTGGCTCCTTGGACCTTTATGCTTACCAAGTAACCAGGCACGTGGAAGTGGGACTTTGTTTACTGCAGCTTCCCGCGCAGCGGGTGTGAGCAAAGGAGGGGAGAGAGACAAGGACCAGAGAAGAGAGCGGAGAGCCAAAGGAGTCGTGCTCCGGTTAGCCTCACACTGGGTTGTCCAGGACAACCCCTTGTAAAATCACCGTTATTTCGTCAGCCCGGTGCTCCCAGGAGCCAACAAACGTGGGGCTTAGCTGCAATTAGCCACTTGTCCAGGGCTCGGTGAACAGCAGAGCTGCTTAAATCAAAGCAGATGCGGCAGCAGCATTCCCTGCTGCCGACATCATGTTTCTCCAGCTGGTCACCCACGTAGGGGGGCGCTACGGGGTCCGAGGGGTCGGCGGGGTGGACAGTTTGAGTTTTTCTCCAACTCCGGCCGCGCGCCGCGGGATGGAAGAAGAGCTACAGCTCCAAGCGCCCCGCTCTGGACCTGGGGAGTCACCCCCCCCAGGACTGCACCTGCGCCCCGGGACTGGCTTCCGTCACTCCCAATTCCCGTCCACTGAAGGACTTCTGTTGGGATTTAGAGAGCGACGGGACACGCGAGCGCTATTTATTTATAGGAACGGGAGGAGTTGTCGCCCTCAGGGCCGCGCCGGCCCGGAGGGTCCTGGGACTCACCGCTGCTCAGCTCGTAGCCAAAGATGGGGCTGGTGCCCGGCGTGGCGGTGGCGGCGACCAAGCAGTTCCACCTCTCGTGTCTGAACTGGCTCCTGCACTCCTGAATGCCCAGCCGGGCGCCCTCTCGGATGCTCGGCAGCAGGTACGGTTTCCTCTTGCACAGCTCCTTCTGGCGGCTGTTCAGCGGCAAGTTGGCGCAGCCCAGCTTCTCCGGAACCCCAAAGGAGGCGATGCCCAACCACCTGTAAGACACGGCCGCCCCTAACTAAGCCGCTCCCCTGCTCTCCTCCCCAATCCCAGATGTTTTCCCGAAAATTAGGTCACTCGCCCTAGGGTCCCTGCCCCTCCTCCCCCGCCTCAGCTGAAAGTTCCCTGAAGTTGGGCACCCCTTTTGCCACATACCCTGTTGCCCCCATACTCACATCCAGTTGCCTTGGGCTCCGCAGGGGAACAGCGCGAGCAGGGCTGCCCACAGCGCGCACAGGCGGGACAGTCCCAGGAACGCCACTCTGTCCATGGCCCCCGCATGGAGTCCCCCAGTCCCAGTAACTCCTCTTCTGCCCTCCCTTCCCAGAGGCCCGCCAGGCCAGAGGTCAGTGCCCAGCACCAAGTTATCCCTCGCCCTCTTTCTCCCTGCAAACAACATAAAAAGACGGCCAGAAGTGATAGGGGCTCTCAGCAGCCTCCCCCTCGCTTGCAGGGAGCAGTGTGAGGAGGTGGGGAAAATAGCTTGGGGCCCTCCTCCTGCACGGAGTTGGAGATGTGCAGGAGATGCGGGAGCGTCCCTCGCATTCCAAGGTGAGAAACTTCTGTTGATGTAGCTCCGTCTCCATCGCCCCCGGCCTCTCCTCCCATCTCCTCCCCCCGGCCGCGCCTGCAGCCTGATTGGCCCAGCCTCGGCCCCGCATCTCATCGCCCCCGGACCTCAGGCTCCCATTGGCTGAGAGCAGGCTCCGCGGGGCGCGCTCGGGGCCCGCCGCTCCCGGACGGCGCGTCCAGACCCGGGTGTGTTCTTGACCTTTCCTCCTGTCACAGTCTCCTGAGAGCGGATCTCTGCGGGAGGGGTACTGATTCAACCCCAAGACTGATAGGGGCGCTTCTGTCTTGGCAACCCTGGGTGAAGGCGTGGGCTGGATGGGAGATGTTTGAGTTCCACCCACCCCGGTCGCGTTTGGATTAATTACCCTCTGGGTGGAGTGGCTGGAAAATCTCACCACCTCCGTTTCTTTCCTCTCCTTCACCTCACAGGAGAATAATCTTTTTGAGTCAGAGTTGGTACCAAACAAGTTGACCTTTCAACACCCTGCTTGAGGTCTCAATGTGTCAGGAGACTTTAGAGGACGGGTGAAATGCTGTCACGCTTGAGAGTGTCATCGTTTATGTAGGCATTTAGTTTGAGTGAAAGGGAAGGTTCCAGCCTAGCATCTAATCTACCGTATTTAAATTGTTATGTGATTTCGTTTTCTCGGTTTGTCTTATTTTCTGCAGTCCTTGAGATCACTGTCAGAGATGGAGGGCAGGAGGGAAATGTGAGTGAGAGCTGTCTGAAGAGCTCCAGAATAGGCCAGGGTTGTGTCCTTACCCTTCTCCCCAGTTCACATTTTGGCTCTTATGGAGACCTTGGAGAGCTACATACATGCTGAAGACAAGTTTTAAAAACGTACTTATTAAACACCTACTGTGTGCCCAGTACTGTGGGACTTTATAAAGACAAGACATCTTCCCTCAGGGGGAAACCAGACACCGAGACAAGTCTAAAGCAAAATAATATGAGGTTATCAGTGAAGGAGAGTGTAGAATCCAGTGAGGTACTCTTTGGGGTCTGGAGAGTTCAGAAGCAGGAGAATGTTGTGGGGCCTGGCAGTTTGGGAAGGTTCGTTAACCAGTGTTTTGCGGGATAGAAGATCTCCGGGAGAAGTCTGAAGGCAGATGGGACAGGCTTAGCTGTGGTATCAGAAAGCCCTGCCTCTCCCAGTTGGTGACAAGAAATGTTTCTGAGAGGCATCACCTGCTCCTCAGAGCAGATAACATTCTGAAATGTTAGTGAATTCTCAGGGGGGCCAACATCCAGACTTACTCAAATAAAAGATTTGCTGTACGCTCAAATAAAGGATTTTATTTGCTGCATATCTCCTATATCAGCCCAGAGCGATAAAACCTCACTGAAATTCCCATTCTATCCCATTCATTCCTTTATCCAAGGAATATTTATTGAGTGAACACTATGTACCAGGTCCTAAAGCCACATTGTAATTTTTAAAGAGTCAAGTTGATGATAGGGTGTAGTTACTGATCCAGAAATATTTTGGCTAATGGCTAGTGGCTTCTTTGAAACTCAGAGCCTTCATCCAAGCTCGCTTTATTCTGTGAGCCTCTCCAGGAGGGATCATGGAGCATTCATCGCGGTACCCCACCACTGGGCCCAGTACATGCGAGCCTGGTTTTGAGCACAATTTATTGAATGGATTAACATGGTGAGGAGCATCCGGAGCAGATACCTAAGTGGCCTGGATGATGAAATTAGAGAAGTGACTTCTCAGGGGAAGCAGGGAGCGGGGAGAAAGCAATTTTGGGATTGGGGATGTGGAGGACATTAATACTTTACGCTGATTTTAGGGCCAACAGTGGTAGATGTTTTAAGGAAGTTGGATATTTTTCACTTAAAAACATATATGGAGCCTCTCTTATGGGTTAAAAAGTGGGGGTAGCACTGAACTAAAATGGTAGTGGAGTTCATAGCCTAGTTGGCAAGACAGACAAGTGAGCAGGCAATTACAGTACAATGCGATAAATGGGGGAAGTATAGTGTGCTGTGGACACACATAGGACACACACACATTCGTAATCTAGTTTTCGAGAGGGAGTCACTTGAATATTGTCTTCGTTATAACTCTAGAGATCCAGCACCGGCCAGGTATCCAGATGAAGCCTTTAGAAGAGCACTCAGAATATTCTATTCTTAGGGTCTAAGACCTCTGGGTCAACTATTTTCAAATCCAAGACACAATTTCAGGGCCTGAGTGGTCTTGTACCTCTTTTGTATGGTCTTAGGCCTTAGGGGCTATTCTGATCATACCTCTAAACAAAGGAGACATTTCTAGGAGTTGATCCAGCTGAATCAGGATATTTTGTGTCAGACATTGTGATCTTTCATGCTCTGAGAGCCTCCTCTGTGCCCCAGTTCTCGCTCTTACGCTCTCTCTTTCTCTGTCTGCCTCTCTCTTTTCTCTCTCTCTCCACACAAAATTTCAATCTCCCAAAATTGATACTCATTTTATACATAAAGAAATTAATATGGAGAGATTAAGAAACTTGCTCAAGGTCACTCAGATAGTGAGTAATAGAGTCAAAAATCCATCTTATTTTAGAGGCTTCGTTCGTTCTATGGAAATATACTACTGTATAAACTAATTAAAAACCAATTTTTTTTTCCTGACCAAATCCCAGGTCACTGGGCCTCAGGGTCTAAATTCTCTTTTGTGTCCCATGGTTCTTTACACCGGAGTTCACAGATCTCTTCAGCAAGAGTTGTTCTGTTCTCTGAAGACAAACAGAAACCACAATGGGTGGGTCCCCTGAGGAGGTCTCCCTGAAGTGGGTCTCTCTGAGGCAGATGGTGGTCTGCATGGATGCCCTTCCCTTTCTCTCCTCTTTGCTGTTTGGTTTTTGTGGGCTGAGAGGAGCAGTGGAAGGAACACTGGGCTGAGCTGGGCGACTGGGGCTCCAGTCAACAGGTTCTAATCTTGGGCAATTACTTTCAACTTTGAGCCTCAATTTTCTCACCCATAAAATTGTCAAAAGCTCTCTTTCAGATCTGAATCTCTTACTGGAGTTCCCAAAGTGTTGGAGGGAGGGAGGTGTTGTGTGTGGTCATATGTTTGGTGGTGGTGGGAGGACTGCATTTGCTGGTGGGTTTCCTCTCCTAGGAGGAGGAAACCCTAGCCGTTGACAAGTGCTTATCTATCTGAGACAGGGGCCCAGTTCCCAGGGTGGCACAGGCTAGAGATTTTTGGCCCCCATCTTGTATCTTCAGCTTCACTTTTGCTTCTGGGTTTCAGTTAAAATGAATTAATTTAATTATTAAATCATTTAAAATGGTTGAACTTTAGCATATATTATAATCTTGTCAGGTCATATGAAATTTTATTTAGAAGATAAAAGAAGTTACAGATATTTTATTTATCCTGGAATATGAAAGAGAGGAGCTCTTTCATAATCTAATTTATATCACTTAATATAAAGTGGTTCATCTCTACTATCTTTAGTGGGGATTATGCTCTCTATTTAAAATTGGGGAATAAAGTCAATGATGGGTAATCCAAACATATACACAGCTACCATTTCAGATTGTTTATTTCTCTAGCTGCAAACAGGAGCCTCATTTCCTGTTTATTATTTTCGATTCTGTAATT
This sequence comes from Tapirus indicus, assembly GCA_031878705.1. Lineage (NCBI taxonomy): Eukaryota > Metazoa > Chordata > Mammalia > Perissodactyla > Tapiridae > Tapirus > Tapirus indicus. The sequence continues at coordinate 140,453,045 of CM062917.1, read as the reverse complement.
TGGAGAGAGAACAAAACATTGACTGGCCAATAGAACATGACCTGGTGCTTACTGTGTTATTCAAGCTTTCTATGCTTCAGGTGCCCATATCTATACAATGTTGTAAAGTTCATACCATTAATTGTTCATAAGTGGGAGCTGATGTTATGTCATCTCGTAATCTGAACCCGGCTACCTAAAATTTCATTAATGCTGTTAAGAAAAGCACCATGTGGGGCCAGTCAGGTCGTGTAGTGGTTAAGTTCACGCACTCTGCTTCTGTGGCCTGGGGTTCGTGGGTTTGGATCCTGGGCACAGACCGACGCACTGCTCATCAAGCCATGCTGTGGCGGCATCCCACATACAAAATAGAGGAAGATTGGCACAGATGTTAGTTCAGGGCCAGTCTTCCTCACCAAAAAATAAAAATATAAACAAGTGACTCCACTTTTATGCAGGTTACTGAAGCATCTGTCTCTTCTTGATTCCACAAGCAGGGTTGTATTTGAATTAGTTTTCCTAGCAGGGGGTAAAGTGTTTTGAGCTATAATCTGGAAAAAGAGATTTAGGACGGGGAGGACCAGATTTCAGGCATATTTATTTCACTCAAAGGAGCTCTCTTGAGGGACTGAATCTATGACTGTGGTCATCTCTGACCAGCTGAGCCGACTGAAGCAGATAAATAAGTGGCCAGCAATAAGTCCCACCTCCCACCCAGGACACTTGTAGATTTCTAGTTGTAGACCCCAGGAGAGCCTGTTCCTTCTAGTAGCTTTCGCTCAGTCCCTGGGAAACTCAGCAAAAAAGTCTGCCTTCACAGATATGCCTTGGACTCTGTGTCTGGCAGTCCATCAGAGGACGCGACTTCTAAGGGCCCTGTTGTAAGAATTTCTGCTGCAGATCACAGAGACTTATGTACTGGAAACTGATACCAAAAGCACCCCAGCTGGTCTTAACTCCCATGATACAACAGAAGACCAGAGGTGACTTTTTGCATAACTGGGTCCCCATCCATTCTATTTTAAATTCCACCTGGATGCTACCAGCGTGCAACAACAGCACGGGCTTGTGACCACTGGCTCTCAGGCGGGGGTGGAGAATGGCATTCTGGATGTCCTGTTGTCCTTTGGTGGCCTGAAAAGACTGTAAGAATGACAGACTTGGAGCAGCAGAGGAGACACCAGTAACAGAACCAGGAGAAAGAGCAGGAGTTGGAAAAGGATGCTGTCTTGCTTTTTAAATTTCCACAACAGAAGTGAAATTTTTTTGTCTGCTTGTCCTAGAAATTAGGGTTGAAGACGCCTCATAAAGTGTTAATAGAAAGGAGCTTATCTCAAGTGCTATTTGTACAGATTATGCAATCTTTTCGGAATGAGGGAATAAAAGTGAAAACAATCCTTGACAGACAAGCGTGGTCACTATTGCCCGAGGGCACAGGCAAGCAAAACACACAAAACTGAAATACATGGAGAGTGTTGAATCTCTCAATACCCCTTTCCAAAAAAATTTTCCTGAATTTTGTAAAACAAAACAACTCAATTAATGAGTTATTATCAACTTTAATAAGTTATCAAGAAAAATCTGGCATTTGCATTTTTTAGAGTACTATTTATGGAGTGATCGCTGGGCTGTCTATAAGGGAAAAAACAAACTTTCTCTTTTTTTCTTTTTTACTAAAATCAAACAATCTAAAATTTTAAGAGAGAAAACTTAGAGGGAAAAGTCATTTAGAAAGAATTGACTGTGTCTGTCTTTTTCTAACTGTTGGTCCACATAACTATACTTAATTGTTATGATATAATACATATCCTTCTGCCAACAAAATGCCAGTCAAACATCAGCAAATGCTGAAACTGTTTTTGTATGCAAGATTGTCATTCAGATGTTTAACCATTGGCCACTGTCCTCATTATGGGTGGGTAGCATGTCACAGTGGAGTTTCGGTCTGGCTAGGCAGCAAATATCATTTGGTGTTCACTCATGTCTCAATTTTCACATGTAGGTGCATCACATTTAAACTTGACCTTAACTTTTTCACTTTTCTGACTGAAATCTTTAATGATTTCTTATTTACTCCTACCTAAATATTAAACCCATCGGTTTGACTTCTAAAATCCTTCATTCAGGATTTGTCCATAGCAGTCACTTCTGATTAAATTCACTCTGTTTCTCCATACTTTTTCTCCCTAGGCAGCTCAACTTCATTCTTTCCTTTTCCACAAGCAAGGCCTGCATATTTCTATTTCAATTTCCTGAGAAACACTACCTTCATGCCTAGAATTTTTTCTTCTTTCTTTTTCGTTTACCCCAATCCACCTACCTGTCCTTTAGGACATACCCATTTAGGAAGCCTTCCACAGTTAACCATATTAATGTCTCTCTCTGCCCAACTCCTATATCATCTGAGGTACCTCTCAGAAAATTTATTTGATTTACTTTTGCTCTCTGACAGTTTTATGTGCTTTAATTGTAACTCATTAATTAGATTATAAATGTCTTCAAATCAAATGGGGATCTTTGCAATCCCCATTGCCTACAACAAGGTTGGGTGCATAGTAGACATTCAATAATGTTTGTGTGGCTGTTGTTTTAAAGACAAGGAATTTCTCATAACAGTACAATCGATGAAGCATTAAGTTGAGAGCTGTCAGCATTGACATAATCTACTAATTTTCAATTGGAAATTCTCCATGACTTGTACCTAGTACATTGCATTAGTATGTGCCACATGATTTGCACAAGTTCCAAGGGGACCACCAGATGGCCATGTCTAGAGTATTCACAGCTTCAGTTTCTGTTAGTGTTACAATCAGTAAATAAACTGATCCTCATAAATCTTTCTGACAAATCTGTAGCTGTGCCATGTGCTCCTTCCAGGTAAGTTTGTTGAGCCAGGCTAATAACTCAAACTCTTACTGGAGTTTCCTCCAGAGAATGCTTTTATTTGAGTAGGCAAGTGCTCAGAGCCCAGGAGATTTACGAGGGTTCAGAGACATAAACACAAACTGCGTACTAGGTGTGAGGTGTGTTCCAACTGCAGCCCTCTCACCTTCTGTTAATGATTACGGAAAGGGAGGCATCAATACAAAAACAGCCGACTTGAGGGCTCTCAAGTTCGCAATCTGATGAAGTCTTCTGGTGCCAGACCAACTTTTGGGGTTATCACATGGCTTAGTGAAGCAGCTTCCAAAATAGGCTGAAAACCACAGTATTGATATACTGGGCCACACGCCAGAACAGAGCCTGAGTCCGGTCGACTGGGTAAAAGATTCCAGTTGCTACTTTAGCACCAGCGTATTGTCTGGAATCCCCAGGGCACACTCATGAAAGCAGCACCAGACGAATACAGTGGAGCCACGTTTTTATGCTGTTTTGGGGAGAGACCTAATATTTGCAGTATAAGTTAACCAAGTTATGGCAGGCTTTGGCTGGAAGGAGTTTTCCTTCAGGAACTGATTTGACTCTCAGCATATCTTAATCTTATAGTAATTGTTGGCAGTCCAGGGTGGGGTTCAGTTCTGGAATCTTACCCATCATACTCCACCCCCATCCTTGCCCCAGGGATTCTGATGGATAAAGCATGCACAGAGAGAACTGAACTAGTTTGGGCAAAGTATCAGCTTTATTAAGTGTAAGGCTTCCTAGTAGAGCTGGATTATGCAAAGTGAAGTTTCCTATTCCTTCCTCCTCAATTGAAGACAGCAAGGCTGACAAAGCAAGGCTGATCTAATACATCCATCCAGTCTCAGGCTGAGAAGATGGATGTCAGAGAAGAGGCGCAGATGAGGCAACAGGAAGTGGAGAAGAGAGCCCACTCTACTTGAGGATGTCTGTGTCTATGAAGAGAGAAGGTGGAGCGATCTTACTTTAGGAGCACCCGCGGGTGATGGAGACCAACTGGCTGGCTACTTTTCTTAAGGGAGGAGTAACCAATAAGGAGAGGGATACGGTACAGATTTCCTCATCATAGAAGAAAGACACGAGAGTACAGAAATGTTGAGGGAAGTCCTTACCTCCTTGGGCAGAGAGAGCAAGTTGATCAGTCCTGCCACTTACTGTAAAATGTAGTGTTGCAAAACCTCAGAATAGATGGGCAGGCAGATTAAGAACCTTCATGGAAGCTATAGGCAGGATAACTATGATGCAAATGCTCCAGACTGTATTCTGAGAAAAGGCAAGTTATGGAGTGATAATTAACAGCGGTGTAGGGAGTGGTCAGTATAGGGCACGTCAATGCTCACTGAGCACCATCTACTTCTGCACTCAGAAGCCGTGGTCAATAGAGTAGTGTATTCTTATCAACCACCCAGGATTGTACAGATTAACCCAGAGGAGCAGAGGCATGATTTCACCAAAAATCATAATGTCCCTCAATAATGTCCTCCTCCACTTTTTAATCCTTGGAACACATTATTTGGTTTATTTTTCTGCTTGTGGTTTCCTTTGGTAACATTAAAATCAACTCATGATCACTCACACATTGACATCTCAGGCAAGTGGCCCAAAAGCATGTTGGGTGGCCTTGAGTATCAATATGAGGTTAGAAAGGTAGATGAAGATAAATTGCAAAACAGATAATCAACAGGTGGCTTAAAATCAGTAGGCTAAATTTGAGAAATATATTGTAATATTCATGTATGTAGATGCTAATAAAAACGCTGAAGAAATATTTTCATTCATTTAATATGCGTAATTATTTGTTGACAGATTGCATAAATTTTCAGAATAGACAAAACATGTTATAGCTGCTTGTGATTGCATATAAAGAAATATGCTATATTTTTTCAGGATAATTTAAGTCATTTGATAGCACTTTTGATGGAGAGTTATTTTTATTAATTGCTTGCTTTAAGGTGTGTCTTGGAATTCAAAAAACAAACAGGAAAAAGGAGTTGAAAGTCACAAATATATTTCATAGCAGGAGAAAACAGAAGAACCACTTACAAAGATTAAGCTCGTGCAGCAGTGTTTATCTTTCTGGCTTAGTTTTATGCAGTAGGCCTCAGCAAGTCTTGGAATCTTCCTGTGCCTCCTTTCCTAATATTTAAACTCTACCATTAAGTAATCTAATCAAAGGAGTATGACAGTGAATCAATGGAACTTTGCAAACAACTTAAATAAAATGATCATCCCACTGAAATTCTCACAATACCATAGGTTTTAAAAAATCACATATATGAAGTAATTAAACAATTGTATAGGTCTTGTAATGAGAAACAGCAGTTCTCCACTTCTCCACTTGCCATTTACCCCTCCCCAGAAGTAATAACTTGTAGCTCTTTTGGTGGAATTCTTTTGGTATTCTGCACCAGTTTGCTAAATATCATACTTATACTGTTACTTCTTAAGTTTTGAAACTTTAGGTATGATCTGCAACTTTCCACTGTGGAAGTTGGGGATTTGCTCTGTTTCACCCTTCTCACCCTCCTGCTGCACACATGTACTGCAGTACGTGTAAAGGATATCTCATATCCTCTATATTCCCAATATAGATATCTCAAAATTGTGGTTAGATCAGCAGTCAGCTTTTACATTATTATGTCACATTATGTTATTCATGCTAAGCTATATAGTATACTATGATTATTTTCCTTTTCCTCACTTGCCTTTTTCCCCCATTGGCCTGGTTTCTATGTGCTATTTCTATCACAAATTCAACCCCAATCCTCAACAGTTTCTAAATCTCAGATGAATCAGAAGATCTATCAATATCATCTTTTTGATGCAGCGTCTCTCCCAATCTGTTTTAATCTGGAGTGGTTGCCTCCACATCTGTTACCCAAGTGTCATCTGGGATCTGCTTCACCGTCATCCCAGAGATCATATTTTTCTTGTGTCTATTTTCTGAATCATATATTTCTCAGTTTGGTCTAGTCCCATGTTCTAGTGGAGCACATACTCCTGTAGCTTCCTGAGAAAGAGTGTACGTGAGTTAAATTTTCTGAGAATTTGCCTGTCTTAAAATAGCCTTATCCTATTCTGGTAGTTTGGCCTGGCATTGAATTCTAGGTTAGGAATAATTTTTTTTTCAGAATTTTGAAGACATTTCTTCATTGTTTTTTAGTTTCTATAGTTACTATCAAAACATCTGAATACTCTAATTCCAGATCCTTTGTATATAAATTTATTTTTTCTCTGGTATCTTTTAGAATCTTCTCTTTCTCCATGTGTTTGAAAATTTCATGATGATGTGGGTATATTCTCATCAATTGGCCTAGATACTCAATAGGTCATCTCACTATGAAAACTCATGTTTTTCACTTGTAGAAAAAACATTTTCAAATTATTTCATTGAAGATTTTCTCTCCTCTATTTTCTTTCTCCTTTTTAGAACTCCTGTTTTGTGAATGTTGGGTCAACTGTATGATTCTATATGTTTTGTAAGTGTTCTGTCTTATTTTCCATATCTGTTTTTTCCTTCTAATTTCTGTGGATTTCTCAATTATATTTTGCTTGGTTTCAATAGATTTTAAAATTTCTGCCAGTATACATGTATATGTGTGGATATGAATATGTGTGTGCATGTGTGTGTATGTGTGTGTGTGTATGGCTTCCAAGAGTTCTTTTTTATGTTCTCTGCATGTTCCTTTTTAAAATTAAATGACATCTTGTGGTCATTTTCAGGGTGTGATATCTTCTCATCATTTTGAGTATATGTATTAGTTTTCTACTACCGCTGTAAAAAATTCTCACAATTTTAGTGGCTTAAATTAACACATTTGTTATGTTAAAGTTCTGGAGGTGAGAAGTCCACAATGTATCCGCAGGACTGGATTCCTTCTGAAGGCTCTAGGGGAAAATCTGTATCCTCGCCATTTCCAGTTTCTAGAGGTTGCCTGCATTCCTTGGCTCATGGTTGTTTTCCTCACATCACTCTGACCTCTGCTTCTACTGTCACATCCCTTCACTGACTGTGATCCTCCTGCCTCCCTCTGATAAGGGCCCTTGTGGTTATATTGGGACCACGTGGACAATCCAAGAAAATCTTCCCATCTCAAGATCCTTAACTTAATCATGCCTGCAAAATCCCTAACATATCCATGGGTTCCAGGGATCGGGACATTGTAGTGGGTTGAGTGGTGGCCCCCAAAAGATATGTCCATGTTCTTATACCCAGAACCTGTGAATGTGATCTTCCTTGGATTTTTCTGAATTTTGTTTCTTTGCAGATGTAATTCAATTAAGAATCTTAAATGAAATCTTCCTGGAGTATCTGGGTGGGCCCTAAATCCAATGATAAGAGTCCTTATGAGAGATAGAAAAGGAGAAGACAGATCCAGAGAAGGAGGAGAAGGCCATGTGAGTCTGAGGCGGACACTGGAGCAATGCCACAAGGAATGTCAGGAGCCAGCAGAAGCTGGAAGAGGCAAGGAAGTATTCTGCCTCAGAGCCTCCAGAGGGAGTGCAGCCCTGCTGGCACCTTTTTTGAGATTTCTGGTCTCCAGAACTGTGAGAGAATAAATTTTTGTTGTTTTTAAACCACACTGTTTGTGGTACTTTGTTATGACAGTCCGGGAAAACCAACTTAGATGTGGACATATTTGGGGAGGTCATTTTTCTGTCTAACAGTATATTAATGATATTTTTTTACAATTTTATTCCCCCTGCTTCTTCTGCATTGCTTTATTCTGTTTGCTTTGTCTCTATCAGTCATTTTAGTCACTTAATTTAATTACATCTGACTCAGATGTCTGATAATCCTTTGTTGTTGGTCATGATCATAAGTGGAGTACTTAAAAGCCAATTAGAAACTCTGAGCATGCCGTAGAGCTTATTGACTTTGGGTTTTATTTTAGAGAGATCTTGATGGGTCATTTTATTGGCAAATCTTCAGTATCAGTATATTTATGTCTTGTCCCTTAGGCTGGTCAAATTCCCCAGAGAAGAATCTTCCAAGTCTCCTGTTTTGATGATATCAGCTAATGTTCTTTAGTCTAGCAGAGGAGAGGGCTTGAGAGGTCTTAAGATTTACTGTCTAAATATAGTTTGTATGTGTGTGTGTTTCTTAGGACCAGACTTGTGCTGAAAATTTAATATAGCCCTCACTGAAATAGCTTGTAACTTAAAGGGTTAAGTTTCTACACTGGGAACACTTGAATCAGAATAGAGAGGACAACATTTATTACTGGGAAATACGAGAAATGCAATTAACTAGCGAGTTACAGTAGTTAGGTTTATTCCTAAGAAAAGAAAACTCTCATGATTCTGAAGACTAAGCTAAGAAAAGGTCCTTTTTAAAAGGTAGTTTCAAAAGTACCACTAATCAGATTAATTAGTAGAAAATAAGACATTTTCCTTTTGCAACTACAATTATCCTCTCTGATTAAGAGCATCTTTGTATTCATTCAGCAATGCAGTTACTTAATGAATGTAAAACCAAACACACGTCTGGATAATTGAAAATTTTAGTTTTCAACTGGAGACTCTGACCCTTTGTTGCCTGTTTGTGGCATATCCTCTAAGATCGACTTGCTGAATTTGTGGTTAAATTCTAGACCATTCCGGCTGACTGATAATCATGACACTGAATGACATCTGCCACCATTTCTTAAGGTTTCAAAAACTCCTCTTTCTTTCTCCCCTAATTCCTCTTGCTCTCATTCCTTCTCTTTCCTTATTCTTCTCATGTCCTGTTGCCTCCTCCTTTTTCTTTTCTTTTCTTTTTGTAAGCTGATGGACAAAATTATAAAATTGGTTTACCTTACCAACTGGTGTTCTAGCCGCACCCCCCCCCCCAAAAAGCTGATGTTTCTGGAATCGTAAGAATTGGTGGTTTAAGTGTTTGAATCCTGTTCCCCAAACAAAACTTTTCCAGTGGTCATCTTTTAGTTCAGCATAGAAAGAAACACTGGAAAGTAGAGCACACTGCTTAGGTAACAGTTATGCTTTTTATTTTCATGAAAAGGACAGAAGGATAGCAGTTCTTATAATTCACTCTCAGGCCACTAAACTACCTTACCTCTCTGGAGGCCAGAGACAATGGGCATAGATAGTCAAATTTTAAAAATCCTTTAAAACAGAATTTCACTGCAGCTTTCTTTAACCTGTCTAATTTTTCAGGGACCATGCATGTCTTAGAAGCTTGATGAATATATGTTCTTATATAAATGTTCTGTAATCATTTGTTTGGAGGTTCTAGAAGGGGAGGGCCATTGTTATACACTTGATTGAATAACTCCTTTTCTTTCTGGAAAATGCACCAGCATGGAACCATGAGAATGGGTAAAACGCTTAGGACACTCAGCCCAAGAGAACAGCCAAATTGATCCTGGCAGTCTTTGAGGTAGTTGGCATTTCAAATCCTCTAAGCAATACAGGATGAATGTAAACTTTTTATTTCCATCTACAGTTAAGCAAATGACTGAGTGTCTCCACTTTAACAATGCTTTACATCCTTGACAACCCTCTAGGTGGCCTGCCTTCAGATGTAGTGGGCTCCTGCTTGAAAGTGCAGTGCAATAAGTACAGTGTTTTGTTGCTCTGGGCAGTGGTGGAAACCAGCAAATGGAGAGATAGAGGGGGCAATAAATGTGGTGTTTATTAGGGCTTCTGATTAAGCTGAATTGGTAAGATGCAAAACAATGGGTAATGGGAGTAGCCCACTCAGGTCATCTCTGAAATCTTCACCTCTCCAGGTGAATAACTCGAAGTCCCTTAGCAATTCCTCAGAGGCACTATATTCCAAGTCCATTGCTCAACTGTAAGTGATTTTAAAGTTCAGCTTTTAGAGGTGAACTTGGCATGGCACGGCCCTTGGTCACAGTGGCCCACTGGCAGCCAATGCCTCTCTGCTTCTCAGGCTCCCATTTCTCCCAGAGATATCTTCAGGATTCCCTTCAAAATTATGCTCCATCCCCTAATTTGCTCAGTACATAGAATTTTGCCAGCTGTTGGGAGGGAAACAATGTGATTGAATTCACTCATACTGCAAATGTCTAAGAGCCTCAACGTTCCAAGGATATTAGCATCGTAAGAGTCTCTGGAGGTTAATGTAAGTGATTTCACTAATTGAAAGGATTTCAAACAGAAGAATCTACTAAAATAAAGAATTTTGAACACAGTGGGGAGCCATCTGGTCACAAAGCAAGAAAGCTTTCCTTTTGCTCTTAATTCCAGATGCAACTTTGTGCAAAAGTAAGAGTATCTTTCTCATGGTTTGTAGTCCTCTTTGCACTTCCCAGATGCATATTTAAAAGGCATATAGAATACTATTTGCAAAATTAAATTGCTGGAGAATATATCTGCTATCTTGTTCAAGGAAAACATATAGGCAGGGCAATCTTTTAGTTAATCCACTGTTGCAAAAAATTATAGAATCGATGAGTGTAAAGATGCAAGTACCTCTTTGAAACTCACCAGAAACAGATGTCTCTCTACCTATGCTTTTCAGTGAAAATGTGATCCCTCTACCCATAGCATTTTCAATCCCATAATTAAATTCAGTTGCATTGTTAACATACTGTTGACATTAACTAGTATCTCATATACACAAGACTGGGAATACACATATGTTAACCTGAAACAGATGTTTGCAAAATTACTACAATATGGCCAATACTTCTTTTAACCATCATATCCTTCCATTTAAACATGATTTGCATCTGTATGCACTTATTATATATAAAATTAAAGGAAGATTTATGACATAAAAATGATGAATTTTGATGCTACATTAGTATTGCATTTGATGGTAGTTCAGTAGAAAAAGAAAGTTAATAGAATATTCCTACAGATCAGAAGTCATGCCCCATTGGTATGCACGCCTGAAGGGCAGGGCCTGTGTGGACATCTTCCCACACACTCTGGGATCCGGTTAGCGGACAGCTCTAGATGGGGCCATCACTGTAACTTCTCTCTTGTCTTGTCTGTTCTTGGAGATGGCAGAATCTTTGGGCTAAGTTATGTGATGCTTCTTGCTTCCTCCAACAGCCCCATTTCTGGATTGCTATCGTCTGAAATTCCACAACTAAAAATGTCTTCCTTTGTCCTCTCTTAAAACTTCAGCACTCTTGTGAGGGCTTGAGGTATAAGGCCTGATGATTCATGAAACCTGGGCATGACTTCATCACACCCTTTCCAGTTTTCATAGGAGTAGGGCAGAAAGATCATCAGCAACTGTGGAGATGAGCAATCAGTGGAGTACAGCCTGGAGCACCGGAGACCTGTGTGGACTGCAAGCCTTAGCGCTCTGCACCTGGTGCTGGCAGCTCCCAGAGTGCCAGACAGTGTCCTCAGAGTCCAGGCAGGCAGCTCCCGAATGTGGCTCACACCTTCTCCAGCTACCTCTTTCATGTCTCATCTCAGTCCTCGGGGCACAATGGGAATAAATAAATAATTGGCACTTGCCAGAGAGGGTTTTAGGAAGCGATAATGCTATCTCTAACATAATGCTTCGTCAAAGCCTCTTAGACAAATTCTATTCTGAGCATAATTTCTAACTCCAGAATATGCTAGAGTTTGTTAGTGCATTTATTTTTTCATTTTATAAAAATTCATTGAACATATTTCCTTTGCTAGGCAATTTATTTCTAAACTGAGAATGCAAAGATAAAAATACTAAGTGAAAGAAGCCAGCCACACAAGACCACATATTATGTGATCATATTTGTATGAAATGTTCAGGATAAGTAAATCTATAGAAATGGAAAGTAGATCAGTGGTTGCCTAAGGCTGGGGAATGGAGGAGGAGAAGGGTAGAGAGTCACTGTTATGTTTCTTTTTGGGGTGATAAAAATGTTCTAAAGTTAGATTATGGTCATGGTTGCAAACCTATGTAAATATACTAACCACCATTGAATTGTAGACTTTAAATAAGTGGACTTTAGATGAGTTCTAAACTCAGACTCTAAATGAGCGAACAATGTAAATTGTATCTCAATAAAATCATTAAAGATAAAAAATAAATAAATACAAGCAAACAAACAAAAATGTCACCTCCTCATGGAGTTGCCATTCGAGGGTACAAATTATTAAACGGACAAAGAAAGATAAAGGCTGGCATAGGGGTAAGTAGAGAGTGCTAATGGAGCACAAGGAAAGGACACTTTGACGTGTGTTTGAATCAGAGAAAGATTCCTAAAGGAGATGGCATCTAAGCTGAGAAGTAGTAGACAGAGAAAGGAGCTTGGGAGAAAAATATTTGCTGAGTTCCCACCCTCTGTTAGATACTGTGTGGTAGAAAGATGAATAAGGGTCAATCCTAGGCCATGAGGGGCTAAGGCTAGTGGGGGAGGATATAAATAGGTGATTATAGATAATTATTGTATAATGTGGTAATGCAATGACAGTAATAGACACAGGGACTGTGGAAATAACAAAAAGGGGAAATAAATCTCGTCAAAGAGATGGAGGCTGAATAAAAATTTGACTGGGGGTTGGGGGGGGGAGTTTTATTTTGACCTAATGAACTGTGGAACTGTGATCTTGCCAAGTGCATTCCACCCAGTGGTGCCCTCTGCCACAGTTTATAGGATTCCATTATGCTGCCACTGACTTCCCACTCCTCATCCACGTCAGCATTTGCCAATGGGAAAGATCGGAGCCACTCAGGAAAGCTGTGAGGTGGAGAGGAGGGCGAAGAGACAGAGCATGTGAAAGGAATCCCTTCTAAGAGTGATTCCCACAACCCTATGGATCCATTTGTTTTTAGCAGGGCACGGAGCTGTCCTGTTCTTGCTTTCCCCAAGGTCTCCTTGTAGTTTTAATAGTGGGAGCCCTCATGACTCTGCAGTCAAACCTTTCCTAGCATCTTCTCATTCTGATGATTTCTGGCAGTTTGGTCATTTGTCACCTCCAAAGAGAAGCATCTGCCAGACACTTCCTGCAGCACATCCCTGCTGACTCTGCTTGGCAGAGGCCTCCAACCATGTTCCCCACGTGTCCAGACGAGCACTTGGCTAAGGCACCCAGATAGAGACCTGTTACTCTCAAGGTTTTTACACTGCTACAAATAAGAAACGAGGAATGTTTTAAAGAAAGGAATACAGTGGATATACAATTATTTGGTACTTCTCTATTATCAATTTCATTTTGTTTAATGTATATGCACAAACACATATTTACACACACTTGTGTATGTATATTTATTCAGTATGCGTTTTTGTTTAAAATAATCCAGAGTTCCTTTTTCTGTGTCCCTTATTGGACACACACTCTGCCTAGACACAAACCAGGAAAGGCTTGGTTTTAGCCCCAGTTTGGGCTTTTATGTCTACAGAGGCAACACAGCAAGTCAGCGCTCAGTGGTGAAGGGAAGGCATTTATTTTCACTATATTTGATAACAGTTTACTGAAGATGATGCCCAGGGAGGCTTCCATTGAGAGACAAATTGACTTCCAGAAACTCAGTACTTCAAAGACTGATGATGACCCCAGGAAACAGAAAAACACAACTCAGGCCAATCACCCGCTTGAGACTGCTCGTTGTTCTGGGAAATAGAAACCTGAGATACAGTGTCTGTATCAGCCTCATCTCAGAGTCCATAAATAATTCATGGAATATATCAATTTATTTGTAAGATAGGTGGCCAAGGGAGAGTTCCGGTGTTTACCAATAACATGGCCCTGGAAACTCCATCCTATTGAAATGATTCCTGTTTTTGGCAGGAGTGACTTGTGCTAAGGTTGTATCCACACCCTTTTAAAAACATGCCATTGCTTTTGCATAACTAATGTGAACATTGAAGTGGGGACTCTTTGGAGACAAGTATGAACAGAGACCAGGTTTTCCCCAGGGGGTGTGCACATGTGGTGGGAACTGATGAACCCAAATCTGTGCCATTTGATGACTAAACTCACTTTAGGCTACAAAGGCATTGTTCAATTTCCCCCTGTACTATTCTTAATTCAGACCAAATTTTATCTTACAAGTAGAAGTAGCTGCAAATAATTTCATGCCCTGCCAATGACATAGGCACTGATTTTTAACAAAAGGCTCATAAACTCTTTTTATGATGCTGTAAAACTGGAGAGCTTATGCCCATTAAAACATAAGCTTCACGTTACATGTAATTAAGGCAAGAAGGGGAACATAAAAATGTAAGTTTTAAAATGTATCTAGTATTACTTATTATGTGCACACAGAAAATACTGCATAAGTTCCATTTCAAAGGCAAAGGTGAGGACAAGCAGGAAATGTCATGGTAGGTGAATGATTCCATGAGCGAAAAAACATTAAGTGAAAAATGGGTTGCCATTTCAAGTTCTGTAGAGGATATACTACATTGGCGGTCAGAGGTCATTTTCTATTTCTCCTGATTGTAAATAAGAAGGTGTCATTAAAGGCACATTCAGCTGCTGTTTGGTTGAGCTAAGTTATAATTTTTGGTCCAATAAAGTTTGAAAATTATTATTTATTTTTTCCTTAGGAAAGAGACCTCCAAAGTGACTTGCACATTAAGAAGAGGTTTGAAGAGATGTTCAAAATCTGTCAAAGGCAGCTGGAGAAGGTGCTTATAATTTTTATCTACCCCAGAACTCAGTGGAGCAGGGGAGACTGTCTCCTGAAGTAATGGGCTATGCTGTAGCCCCCTGTTCAACTCTGTTCTGATCGTGATGGGCCTAATGGATTAACCTAAGCCGTGTTTGCTTCAGTGTTGGCATTTTGTACCGTCCTCTCACTTCTGTGTACTCACTGCAAAGGGACGTCAAGAATTCTGAATCCCAGATCATCAGCTATTAATGTAAGAAGATCTACTGGAGACCAAACCACCTCTTATATTTAAGTGGAGACTAGTGGATATATGATTGATCATGTATTACAACATATGCCCATCTTATTTTAATGTTCTTAATTTTTTTTACTAATATTCAAATTCATGATTTAATTTTAAAAGCATACAAATTATAGACCAAATAAAAAATTAAGTAACAGACTGTAAGGAAAGTTAAAACGTTGACCTTGGTGCCACATACTGAGATTTTTTTTGTGTGAGGAAGATTAGTCCTTAGCTAACGTCCACTGCCAATGCCCCTCTTTTTGCTGAGGAAGACCAGCCCTGACCTAATATCTGTGCCCATCTTCCTCTGTTTTTATATGTGGCATGCCTGCCACAGCATGGCTTGATAAGTGGTGCGTAGGTCTGTGCCCAGGATCCGAATTTTAATCTACAGATTTTACCATTTAAAAAAATGAAAGTACAACTTAGCAAAATATATAAATAAATCTCACATGCCGTCACCATCAACTCGTTAGCCTAGCACTAAAAGCTGCATCAAATTGATACATTTCACCAGCCAACCATAAAATAAGAAAAGTCACTGCATAGTTGAGAATCAGTTGAAAACATTTTATATTTATAAGACTATGTTACTTCTGAGTTCTGATGTACCAATAATCAATTGTCATTACTTTGTGTTTAAAAAATATCTAAACATTTTACTAAATTTTATAAGAATTACTTTTTCATGTAATGAAAATAATAATATGATGCTACACATAAATTTCCTAAGAAAATATCTTGGTTAGATATATTAAATGTCTCCTCATAACCTAATGTGAAATGCAATTTTTTCCCCAGATATATGACACAAGGGTTGGAAAAAAGCTTTTAAAAACTAAATGAAAACAGTTTTTTTGCAGAGAGTGCTATGGACTTGGGAGAAAAAGCCAGTCAGTATAAATCAAATTCAAAACCTAATCCACCTAAATATGATGACCCTGTAGGAATCTTTATAGTGTTTTCTCTAAAAGTGGCTGCTTTAATACTGTTCTATTAGTTGAATTTAAGTAATTACCTTCATTTACATTGCAAATAGACTTACAAACTGTAAATACTGTTGATAAGTTTTAAGAATTAATATTTTGATTGTGGATTGAGTGTGGTAAGGCGTAGTGATCAGACATCGAACAGAGCCGTAAAACAAATTATTTATTATTTCAGCAAACATAAAGAAAACAAATGGAGCATCATTTTAGGAGGACTGCATGGTCTACATCGGTTAGAAAAAAATGAGTTCTATAGCTCCCTACACCCGGTGAGTGAATCATAAAAGAAATAGGGAAGTTGATAATAGTAGTTACTGCAGCAATAAAAACATGATAAAAGGCTCTTTGACAGTATGAAACCTTGGAAGCCGTGCCAAATACAAAATCGAGTTTGTCGGGACTGGCAGTATCCTGCTGTCTTTAGTTGGTCTTTGGGGTTTCTGACAACCTCTGGTTCATCTCTTTAAGCTGAAGTGATCTATCAAAATGCCTTAGTTTCCAAGAGCAATCAAAATCATTTGAACTTTAAATACATATTTAAAAAAAAGAAAACTACAGTAGCATTTGCAGAGCAATTACTCCTTGATTCAGTCAAAACGGTAGAATCTGCTGTAGTATCATTTTGCACTTGGATACATGTTTTTGAAGTTATCAGCCCGTATGAACTTAGTTATGTTTGTTAATTTTTAATACAATAACCCTAGCCACTGATTTGATGACAGTTTTTGTTTCTTTTTATAAGATGAAAATTCAGAGAGAAAAAGTTTAGATACTGATGATTCTTTCAGTATCTGCTCAAATTAAAGAGTCCATAAGGTAATATTTAATAAGATCCTAACCCTGATCATCTCTGCAGGCTCTTAACCTATTACTACATTAGACACCAGTCCTCGCCACCCATGCCAAGGCATTAGGGATTTGAAATAACTCCTACTGGGTTACAAAATTTTTGACCAGTTTCTGTATGCCTTCTTGGAATCCTTCAGTGAAATGGAACTAAAAGAAGAAACTTCTTATGCAGAACAGCATTTTTTTTCCCCGTAAACATTGCAAGAACAACTATTTCCATCTCAAAAATCAGTGATTTCTTCCAAAGCTTTCTAAGTGGAAATCATCGTCCTGTAGAGAAGACTGCTAGGTGCAGGGGCAACTAACATGAGGAAGATTAAATAACCCGAGTGTAAACTCAACCAGCAGGCAATGGTGAGCCCTTCTTTTTCAAATGTCCCTACAGGATCCTATCCACCTACTTGGAGGGCTGGCAAATAACACAACTGTGCCTTTAAACACACACACACACACACACACACACACACACATCAACAGTGATGCTTGGAAATGCTTATGCAGTTATTCTTGACTTTTAATATTATAAATGTTTTCTTTAGTTTAGTTTAGTTTAGATTGGATACTAATCAATTCTTACCAAAAATAATACACTTCCTTTAACTTTTACATCTAAAAATGCGTTAAAATGCCTACTCCTATTTTTTTCCCACTCACATTATGAACTTATTAAGCACACACAAATACATGTTCACGTATATACACACACCTATTTCCTCAAGGTAAAATAAAATGTAGTTTTTTCAGTTAAGGAGCAATTAAAATGATTCCCAGTATTCTTATCTTAAAAAAAAGCTTGTTGTTGCACTATGTTCAAAAGCTTTGGTCATTGTACAGCAAAGAGTTTATCTGATCAGAATTTAGAGAGTATTGGTTGGAAGGAAATGTATAGCTAATCTTATTAAACCAGACTCCAATACTTGAATCCGAATGATAATATCCCTGCCAAGTGGTCACTGTTTGCATGGTCGTATACCTCCAGTAAAAAGGAAAATAAAAGATACTCTCTGAGCACAGACTATCACTATTAAGACGTTTATTAATAGTATTATTACAATTGTTTCTAAAATCCATTATTATTTCAGCGATGAAGAGGTAAATGCCAGACTAACCTCAGTCAGATGGTTATTACAACTAGGTTGACAGTAAATTACAAGAAACACCCACTGAGTACAATCCTGTTATAGACTACATAATACATTAAAACACAATGTAGAGGCGGCATGAACTGGCAATATTTTATATCATTAAGAAAATCATTGAAAACCGAAAAATCATGCTTGCATGTAGCTGCAGACACTAGAAAAATCTTTCATTTTAAAAGTTAATTCTGTACCATCCTTTTTAAAAATCTATCATCCGTCAGATGCAGATGTGTGCTGTTTATGTCAAGTGATATTTGTGCTTAAATATAATTTGAGAGTTAAATATAAATTCACATTGCTTTCATATAAAAATATATATAAAAATAGAGTATTTAAAGGAGGTGGATATTCATAATAAGGAACTGATCGATCAAAATAGTTTTATTTTTTTGTATGGTAATGAAATTGAGGTATTTGTACATTTGGTAATTTCAGCCATGTATTGAATTGACCCGCTCAGCATTTTTTTTTCCCCAAAAGAAAAATAATCCTTTAAAAGCAGTTGTAACTGTGAGATGTAATCTCACAACGAAGTATTTGTAGAATAAAGAAATTTACTATTTTGAACTTAAAATATAAAAGAGAGAGTTCTCAATACTAAAATTATTTATGTTTTACAGTATGCTATAATTTTAATACAAAATTTTTTATACCTGCTCTAAATTTGGATTCAATACAGTTGCTCAAGAAAATCAAAATACAGTTACTAGTAACCTAGTAGTATTTGGATATACACAAGTGCTTTAAGGAAATAAATGCCTATGCACTTGAGAATACCAAATCCTTTGAAAAATATTTACATAAAATGTAGTTGCGCACTTAGTTTACACAGGGCACTAATAGCAAACAAAAGTTTTCTTAAGCAATATCATCAATGAAACATAATAAAGTAATACATGAGGAACTATATTTGGTTCTTCACTTAAAAATTATGTATGTAGATTGCAGTTACTCATCTGAGTTCACAGACAGGTTAGGAGGGAATGTTTATGAAAAGTACAAAGAGTGCAAAGTTAAATATATCGGTGTTTTAACTGTAAAATATTACACTTCCTAACTCTCTCAAGAAGCTCTTTGAATTCCCTTGTGGGCATTCCTGTTCTGTTCTTTTCAATGACAAAATTTTAAAAGTATACGAAGAAACGTTTTTCATAAGCATTAGATTCACAAAGGCTAAGGCATCATAAACACCCTGTTTTCTCCCGGTAAAGGACACAAGAGAAATCCTTACTTGCAAGTGGAATGTAATTGCTTTTTCCCCTTTCCAGTATTAACGTACCCAAGGAGAAGATAACACAATGCTCAAGAGCATTATCCTCTTTTTTCCACATAATTCAAATGTCTCTATTTCTCTTTATTATCACAATACCTGGCCTGCAGTAGATCTAGTAGTTTATGATTATAGTTCAAATAACCTTTTTCTAGCTCCATCTTTCACCTTGAAAACAACTGATTTTCAAGTGCACGTCGTGACTTTATAAAGCTGTAGAAAAAGCATTATTACTTTTTGTAGCATTGTGTGTGTTGGTGTGAATGCATGTGCTGGTGTGTATGAGTGTGTGCAGTTGACCCAAAATACACGAGTTGCACAGGATTTGGTTCCTAGACCAGCGTCCAGGTGAGTGGCTTGTCTCCTACTCCAAATTCAGTCCTTCTCAGGAAGTCTACACAGTTCTTTGACTCGCACACATCCTGCTGAGAAGGATTTCAGAGCAAACCTGATTAACTGGACCTCTGACGTGATATGGTGATTGAAAGTTTGTCACAGAGTCTTGTTGTCGTTTGCTTCGATTGCTGAAATATTTTCCCACAAGATGATTTCTTGATCGTTTCATTTTAATAAAATGATATTCTGTGGATAACTTTGATTTCACTACCTGCAAGTAGAGAACCAAAATGATAGTGAGACAAAATCAAGGACATTTGAGCCCTGCATAGAGCAGTACAACTAATTCACAAACTTGAACAGCATCTCTATCACACAGATGTTTCCCAAAGGACACAAATACGATTTATACAACCAAGTACCAGAGTGACTTATCTTTCAAAAAGGACCAAGGTCAAAATTAGAATTTCTGCCAGTTTTCTTCCTCAGAGCAGCTGTCCCCACTGCAACTAAAGAATATTCTCAGATGGTTTCTCTACCACACTGCTCTGTGTGCGTGTGTGTGTGTGTGTGTCTGTGTTTAGGCTATATGTTAGATGCTGACATATAGAGAACACTGACATGTCTTTGCTGAGTGGCTAATTCAAACACGGTACTCTAAACCTGTCATGGCACCCTTTTATAGAATGGCAACTGAAACTATTTTCACAGGAAAGAAAAAATATTCTTCCATTGCACACCCATAAGCTGACATTGTTACAATTAGTGGTTTCATTTTTCTAGGCATTTAGCATGTTATGAAATCTGAAGGAGCAGCCTATGCCCTAATAACTTTATATATGTTTGTACATATGTAGATATACTTTATCTTAAAAATTTTGAATAGGCAGTATTATAATCATTTATAAAGTATAAATGGATATATAATAAAAAACTTCCTTCCCATCTCTGCCACCCCACCTCCAGTAGCTCAATTCCCTTCCCAGAAGCAACATATATTACTAGTTTCCTTGTGATCCCATTCGTAGGTATTTTATGAATATCAGCACACATATATACAAACAAAGAGGCCATATTTACTCTCTATTTGTACAGTTTACAAAAAGTTACCTTGATGAAATCCCAAAATTGTTAGCTTTAATCATTGGGTTAATGTAACTCAGGTTGTAAACACCAAATGTCAAAGGACTGAGGTGGGGATGAAGACACAGATTGGGGGAGGGCTGGGAAGTAGGGAGGAGAGAAAGTACTGGCAAAGATGTTTTGGGTGTCTTTACAAATGAATGACAAATCATTAATTCCACCATATTAACATAATTGCAAGACATTATTTTCAGTCAATATGAACACATAAACTGTTTATAATTGATGACTAATGAAAGCAGCACTAACTCACGTGGATTTTTTTTATTCTTTTGAGTGCTATATAATGATTTAAGTACATATTTTTTGATCCCATATAAGAGAATACAATGAAAACAGTTCCAAAAATATAGAATATTTGAAAAAAAATCACATGATATCTATTTTGAAGATAAGCATTTTTAGTTATGGTGCAAGTGAGCATGAACCTTTTTAGAAGATTGAATAGAAATTCTGTAAAGATCAACCACAAAATGTTAACAGTAGTGATCTTTGGGTGGAGGAATTATAGGTGATTTAAAATATATTCTTTTTAACTTTTTGTCTTGACTTTAGTTTTAATACAATGAATGTGTATTACTTTATAATCACAAAAATTTTGAAGCCATCCCAATTTTGAAGAAAAAATGTAATAGTAATGTGTTTAAAAACCAATTATACCCTCATAACCCCAAAGAAATAAACTGTTTTCCTATAGCTATGGAAGGTTTGGCTTTTCATATCAGGCCCTCAGATGAAGTGACTCTTAGGTCTGGTGAAATCAGAGAGCTGTGGTAAGGAATCCCTATGGGTCCTCATTCAGAGCTCAGTTTGCAGTTAACCACTGATGAATATTCCAGGTCCCAAGGCTGTAAGTTTCTATCATGTGCATCTCCTTCCACCTCTGTTTGGTTATCCTATAACTTTAAATATGATAGGCTGGGGAGGTGCACCAATCTTTTCCTGAAGGTTTTGTCCATTTTGGAGGAGGTTTGTACTTATTAATAGCAAGCGTAGTGAACATTTTTAAGGAAGTTTATTTAAGGAAACACTTAAGCATAAATATTACATTCAACCCTGAAAAAATATTATTCCAGTGTTCTGAAGCCAGAATAAGGTTAATTTTGTTTATATAATTTTATCTTAAGTTCTAGCTTTTGCAACTGCCTGATGATCTACATGCTAATTACATGTAAAATAGATAAAGGTCCTTCCTGATGCAAAAGGTTGTTATAGTTCTTTAAAAATTCTTTTAACATTTTGTGTGATTTCAGGGTTGCATTTAATGTTGCATTGCAAATGTTGGATGTTAATGTAGATGCTTATAGCAGTCTTGAGTGTGATTCATAAAAGGAATATACAAAAATACATATTTCTAGTGTATTTGCTAAAGCATATATCTCCCACTTGGGAGTAGTGTCAATATTTTGCCAGATCACAATGGGAAGGTTGACAAAGTGTTTCTATTTTTAAATCATTGAGGTGATCTCTGAGAAAGGAAGACAGAGGATGGGATCCCCCCCCCCAAGCTACTAAGGGCCAGCCTAATGCCTCCTACAGTGCCAGTACCCCCATTATGCTAGTCAAGATTGACTCCCACACACCCATGCCAGCGATGGGCCCAATAACACTTAATTCAGTTGGTTTCCTTTGAAAATTATTTTATAGGATATAATCTAAGATGATAAGTTTCCCAATTCATTTGTTAAGCCAGTATCACTCTGATACAAAATCCTGAAAGCTGACAAACCTACAGAGAAAGAATTATTTCAAAATTTCGATATTACATCCAAAATATAGATGTAAAAAATCCTCCCCAAGTGCGACTGTAAATTGAATTCAGGAGTCTTTAAAAGATCCAGCAGTATTATGCACTATACCACTAGCATATACAATTTATTTCAGAAGTGCAAGCTTCAATATTATGAAATATTTCATTATAAGAAATTACCAAAGAATTATTTGTAGCTATATGTTTCTTTACCCTGAAAACCCAAAGGAATCTACTGAAAAATAATGACATATTATAAAGTTAATATTTAAAAATTGTATAGCTTTTCTATAGTCTATCAGTAATTAATAAGAAATATATTAGAGAAACGATCCCATTGCAATACTGAAACAACTTTATTAAGTTAAACAATGATGCAGGTGAAGAATACATCAAAAGTCTAATGAGACATAGAAGAAAACATGAACAAATGGAAAGATGTACCATGTCAAAGCCTCCCAAGTTAATTAAAGTGCTATTCCAACTGTAATCACAGCAGGATTTTGGGGGAATGTGACAAAAAATTCTAAACTGTCTTAAAGAATAAATCTAGGAATATAACCAAGACCATTTGGGAAGGAAAAAAGGCATGAAGGGGAATTTTCAACTCATCAATATGAATTGAGTCTACCATCAACCTACCATAGACTCAATTTGTTGGTTGTATAAGCCAAGTATAAGCAGAATTCAATACTGAGATAGAAAGAATAGAAACGTTCATACTGCAGATCAAAATGCATTTTATAAACTGCTACTGTTCCCTAAGAATGTTTACGGAGAAATAATGTAGTTCTAAATAAAGCCCAATGTTGTATAAATCCAGTGACCATAAATGTTGACAGTCTAATGGTTTCAATTGCATGAGATTAAAATCAAGAGTGTATGTTTAAAATGGACCTAACTATGTACCAAACTGCTAATATAGTTTCCAATGAAGAAGGGAGTGAGGATTCGGGGATATATGTAGTGTAAAGGCAGGAGTTTTTGTTCTTATTGTATATACTTATTTTAAAATTTTTGGAGTTAGCAAGAAATCATGTAATCTTTTATAACACAAAAGCAGTAGAAGAGAAACAAAATGATGCCATATCTTATAAAATTAAAATTTAATGATTTTTTTTTCCATATAATATCCATCTTTCAATCTTCAGAGTTCTCTGCTTTAGGAAACACATGGAGTAATTCAGATATGGTCCCGGCTCTCATGGGGACTATATAAAGACACATGTCTAAGATACTTGAAGTAAGAACAAGAATGAAATGACTTCAAAGACATTGTCTGAGACTAGCTCCCCAAGGTCAGGCACCATGTTGTTTCCATGTAATGAATAGTTCCTCAGTACATTAAGAAGACTTAGTGCTAATTTATGATGGGCATGATAATCTGTTCAAACAGCTATTATTTCTTTGAACTTATCTGTAAAATTCAGTGTCCAACATTGATGTCAAACTGCTATCTCTGAGTTTCAAAGTATTACCTTATTTTACCCACTTTTATGGGCTCTAAAGTGGAGGAAAAGGAGTTAGCTACAATTGCAAGGCTTGGAAATATTATGCAAGTGAAAGATGTTTGATACCTGTACAATAAAGAGCTAATTGCTTCTTTCCTTTGATCTCATGTGTGGAAATGTGCCCAGCTGGGTCCTTCCCAAAATCAGAGGACCATTTGGGATTATTAAAATCCAACTGAAGTGTCAACTGGAATGTGGCTTTGAAAGAGAGCTGTTAGCAATACAAATGCTAGGTTACCTCCAGGGAATACTACTACTAAACAACAGAAATGAGTTATTAGAAAACATCAGTGAAAGATGTAGGCCTTGAACAAGAGACAAAGACTCTAGGTGTTTGTGTACGGTGGTCACCTCAATCAGAGACAAATTCTAATAGTTCAACTCTTCCAAACACTTTTCCAAATTTGGGTACGTATGACTTGACCATTGAGAAAGAGACATGTCGACCTAGAAGGTTAAGGAACCACTACATATGATTAAGAATACATACATAGATGATTTGGCAAATGTTTACATTACTTTAAACATGAATATTAAATGACAATTTTTTTTGCCACTTTACAATAATCCAAAGTAACTCCTTGTCTTTAGTTTTGTTGTTTATTTTCTTTTTGTGACTTTGCCGTGGCAAATTATATTTAAAATTAATAAGAAATAGTGAAGGACAATTGATTTCCATAAAGTGTGATAACCTGTGAGGTCAGCATTGTTCTATAATCACAAGTGTAAGTGTAATAATAAAAATCATTTTTCTCACAGCAATGTTCAAATTTAGATTAAGTTACATGTAGGAATAGACTTTCAAGTAAAGATTACAGTGTTTCAAAACAATAATATATTTTTAATATATTAACTATAGAAACTTAGAAGAGTCATTTTGGAGCTGGAATCAAGTGTTGTAATGATAAGATATTATAGGATATGTAGATGATCACATTTTTCTCTGACTCAGTGTAACAAGACTTGAAATCCTGTGCTTTGGCGTGTAGAAGTAACTTTTACTTTTTCATAGGTTTTTTATATGCTAAGAGATCTACCAGTTTATGATTGTAGATCTTTCCACATCTCTACATAGTTAAGAACTTGGGCACACAGACATTTTAGAAGGTATACAAATGGCCACAATTCAACTTGACGGGTTTTGGCCAATGGCTATCATTAAGATTTCCCAAACAAACAAAAAACTGTTATAAATTATACAACAAAACTAACATTGCAACTTTTACTATTAAATGCGTGTAACTTCAATACTCAGATTGATTTCACATAAATATTCATCAGAATGAGTGTATTACCATTAATTGCTGCATCTGAAATAACTTTGAATTTTCAAAAAGCCAGTACAAAATGGGAAAGCTTGGTGAGTTGGAAAAGAGTCAGGCAGATTACAAGCAAATACCTTTCCTAAACCTATCTCGACCTGAATAACACCCAAGGAACTTCTGATGTGGTTCCAGATCCACAGAACAAAATAGAAAACAATTTTCGGGTGGTGCAAGTGTTCCAAAATCTCTCTAGACTAGATTAGGTGGGGGGACGTTTTGATTACAAATGTGTTTCATGATTATGGGTGGGGTCTGAAGAGGAATGAGGGTAAGGGCTTTCTAAGGTTCTAAGGTTGAAAAACATGAGATTGACCAGGCAAAATGTGCTAATAGTAGTCTTTTAAGATAAATGTATACTATTGAAGCACGTTTTAATTTGGTTTAGTCATTCTGCAGACAGGACATTCAATCCAAGATCCAGTCACAAAATTTACGACCAGCTGAAAAAGTAGCCTAAGAATTCACAGAAATGGGAAAAAAATAAAGCAACAAACAATAGCTAGAAGCCAGTCCTTATAATTCATAATTCCATTTCAGGAAATCATGCAATTTTTACAGATAATAAGAAATTCTTTCATCCATCCCCCCCCAAAACATTTAATTATGGCCACATGAAATAAGCTATGCTTTGACTGAAGGGAGTCCAACTTCTGAATGGGTCAAAGATGCTGAGGATTAGAGGGCAAGACTAAAGTTTTCTTTAGGAATGAGGGATTTTTTTGTTTTCTGTTTTTGGTGTTTCCAGATTTGCAATGTCTCAGTCTTTCACCCTACATCCGAATCTCCAACCCTTCTCATTCTGACAGCTGGGTCTTTTTAACTCCTGCCCCTAGACAGAGATCAGTTCCTGGCTCTGGGAACAAATTCTGCTCTAAGGTGGGGAGATTGATTATAAGGAGCTAAAGACCAATAGTTTACTAATTTAATGTTAAACTGTGGGTTCTGTCTTGCACTCCTATGCATTTCCCCAGAGACTAACTCCTGTCGTAAATTCAGTTTCCTAAGTGGCTGATTATTCCTGTCACTGAATTCTTGATACTATTTAGATGACCTTCATTAGTCTGATTGATTATAAGCTAAGTTCCTACCTTGCTCTATTTAGATATACATCTTGCGTCTTGGAATCTATTTTGACCTTAACTCACAGGTATTTGTTTCCATCTCTCTCTCTTGAACTTAGAATTTTTATTTAAGAATATGGTGCTAAAATGTTACTTAGAAACAGTGTGTGTAGACCAACATTTCCAACCGCTGGCTTCACTGCAGGGATATGGCTCAGCACGACTCTGGCCTTTTTAAAGGAGATCTTCTATTGGGCCATTCAATTTCTTGTCAGAAGAGCTCTCCAGCCTCCTGTCTGAGGTGGCGAATGCCTGTCTGCCAGAATTCTAGGGGGTTTGGGGAGAAGTTTAGGGGCTCCACCCTTGGGTGCCAACATTCACTTTCATCTTTCTAATTGCAGCCTCTAGATTAATTGTTCTTTACTATACTTGTGTTTCTGAGTCTAGACCCTCTGCTGTTCGATTTTAAAAGAAATTGTATGTATGCATATAGTCTCTTGACTGCATGGGGTGGGGTGAGGGACTTGGGATCCATCAGTTTGCAAAGACTTTTAACCAGTTGTTTCTGACCTGTGCCTCAGCCCTGCTCTCCTCAGCACTTGGCTCCTTCAGGTCTGAGCCACAGAGGATCTGAGGGGCAGGCGTGCTTCAGCTCTGATTGGTGTTTCTCTTTTCTGGGCACTTCACATTGTAACCTCCTTTGTAGGCTAAGTCAACTTCTTAAAACAAATTTGGATTTCTTGTCTGTTATGATTTATTTCTTATTCTGTCGTTTGGGGGGTGGTGTTGAAGAGCTTTATGTCTTTAAAGTCTTTTTAGTGGAGTTTCAAGTGGAAGAGTAGATAAATGCTTGTGGTCAGTCTGCCACATTTAACCTGTACTCCACACATGATTATAGATCTTATTCTCTATGCTAGTTTTCCCAAAATGTGTTTATTGAGGTGTTAATAGTTGTTATTAAAGAAGAGATGTGGTTCTGTGGTCAAAAAAGTTTAGGGAAAACTGGGTAAAAGCAAGCTAAATAGTCTCTTGCTGTAAGGGCTTTTGGGATCATTTGATATACTAATATTATTTGAGAATCCTTAAAGTGGAGGGGTATGCAGTATTTCCCAAACCACAGAACCTGTTTTCACAAGACAAGAACATTAAAGCATAAAGTAGGAAATGCTGATCAAGGCAGTTTGAAGTCCATCTTAGCTTGGCACTTAAAGGTTGGTAGTAAACTCCCAGAAATGAGGGTTTATCGCAAAGAACATGAAAGGGTGATAGGTCAGCATCTCTTTCTTAGCCATATTGACATTCTAGGTTCCAGTCTTGCCAGATGCTGGGATGTATAGCTGCCTCATTGGATCATAAAACTAGTTCAATGTAGAGTGACTGACACTCTGTTCATTCTCCATTTGATTAGCCTTCTTGAGAGAGACCCTGATGTAATTGATGTTACCACCATTCAATATAGGGTGCTCTCTTTGGAACAGGATTTTGCACCAAGTCATCTCAGAAAAGGCTGAGCTCCCTTAATGCTGATGAATTCATTCTCACTAGGCACTGATCTCTATTCAACCAGCAGAAAAAGCTAGAATTCAACTTGCAGATGATGGAATGAGCACTAATTATTTTACACAGAAAGGACTGTCTAGAATCACTTTCCTAAAAAGGAAGTAAAGGAATGGTAGGCAGTGAAAACTTCCGTAACTCCTCTTTAGTTACAGAGCCACTGAAAGATTTTAAATGGTAACATTGGATTTGAAGTATAGCAACATTATCCTGGTGGAGGCATGAGGGACGAATTCGCGTAGTCAAAAGTGAAGGTTCTAAGATGAAAATATTGCAATAGTCTAGGGCAAATAAATGATAGGGAAGAAGAGACCCTCCAGCCCACCTTGTTCATTTATCAGCACCCTACTAACTATTTACACTGTCCTTGAGCTGATCCTCTCCCACATTCTCAGGGGCCTGGCCCCAACAGTCCTAACCTCCTGTATTCTTGACATATCCCTTAGTATTGATTATTCCCTCTCTGCTCATAAATATGCCAAAGTTCTTCCTCCTATAAGCTGCCCCTAGATCAGTTGTTTTTCTAAATGCAATATCTTTCCCCTTTTCTTATTTTTACTTGTTGAAAGGCTTTACCAGCCCCCTTTTCTCATTTCTCATACCTCTTGCCCCCAATATTTTACTGAAACTACTCTTAATATGGTCAGAAAGGATCTTTTCAATGCCAAAATCAACGACTATTTAAAAATGCTTATCTTAATAGATCTATTTATTACATTTGACAGAGTTGACCCTGTTTTGATCTCTCCTTACAGATTTCACTTTTTGGCTTTCCATGGCACCACACTTCACTCGAGTTTTCCTCTAAATTCAAATGTTCCTATTTCTCCAAATTTTCCTTAAATATTGGTGTTTCCAAGAGTCCCTTCCTCAGCTCTTCTTACTCTATGCACTTTCTCTGGATCATCTCTCATGGTTTCAACTATTACCTATTTTTTGATGACTTCCAACTTTTTATCTCCAGCCCCACCCTGTTCCTTAAGCTTCAGACTTGTGTAGCTAACTGCCTGTTAGAGATCTCCACCTGGATGTCCTACAGGCATCTCAAACACAACATGTTCAAAACTGAATTCATCATCTTTTCCCTAAGCCCAAACCTTCTCAGTTATTCTTTGTCTCAATTGCTGGTTTAGCTCTCTAATCCATCATCCAAGTTAGGAATCATCTTTGATTCTTCCTACTCCCTCATGCCACAGATAAGATCCACAGATATTATTTTTTAAAATAGGGCTTGTATTTGTCTGCTTCTCTCTTATGCTTGCTGTCTCTATCCTGGTTTGGGTGAGACTTTATCATCTCTCCTGACTTCTGAAAGTCTCCTAACTTCTCTCTCCCTGACTTAGTCCTCTTCAAATCTTCCCTCCTCACTGTTATCAGACTTACCTATTTGGAACAAAGACGTGACCATCTCACTTCTCTCTAAAACCTTTCATTGGCTCTCCATCGCCTATAGGATAAAGTCTAAGCTCTTACCTTGATCTGACCCTAGCCTAATTTTCCCAGTCCTCTTTTATAATTGATGTTCTACAATATACAGAATTGCTTGTGGTTTCCTGAGAACATTAGGTTATTTCAAAGCTATTTTGGTTCACATTTCCCATGGGATTAGAGTGGCCTTCCTTCTGCCATCACCCTATTACCTTGACTAGGGCCTACTCATCCTTTAACAATCATCTTGAACAGTTTTCAAGGAGAGGTTCACTCCATCATCAGATTGGGTTAGGTGCCCCTTTTGGTATTATTACAATATCCTATTTATATCTCTAATATGCCACTTAACATATTGTTTCACAATATGGGTTTTTATGCCTGACCCTCAGACTACGATGTCTTGAGGGCAGAGAGTGTATCTTACTTATTTTTGCATCATTATTGTTTAGCCCAAGAACTATACTCACAAAACAAATGTTGGATGATTAAGTAAAAGAATAAACAAGGTTGAGGCACTGGAACAGAGTACAGGGGAAAGACTTGGGAGAATATTTAGGAGGTGAACAAGACTTGGTAACTGGCTGGTTGGAGGTTGTAAGGAGGCTGGAGAAAGATAGGGAAGAGTCAAGAATGACCATAGTTTGTAAAGGACAGTGCAATAAATTCAGGAATACTAGAGAAGAAAAAAGTTTAGAGGGAAGTTTGAGATGCTTATGGGAAGCCTACAAAATGTTCTCCCAGCTCATTTTTTAGCACTTAGTGCAATGCTTATATAGACACTAAAAAAGAATTATTGAATTAAATTGCCATTGCTAAAAATAATAATTGCCATTATTAAAAATAGCTATGCTGATAGTTAAATTCTGGGATCTGATATATAAGCTAACTATATTTGGATTAGATCTTTTTTCTCTAGAAGTCATTAATTCAGTTTCTTAGATACATTTAAAGGCTTTTTTTCTTCATTGCATTTATGATAAACCTTTATGTTTGAAGGAGAAAGGGAAAAAATTTAGGCCCATGGTACAGAAGGAAAACATTTCTAGGCCAGATAAGCTTTTGTTTATTTAATTAAGATTAAATAGTACAGAGTATATGATGAAGATTAAATAATAATGGAAAATCATCTCTGACAAAGAACTGAAAATCTCTTCTTCTTTCCATGGTGCCAGAATCAAAGGAAATTTGCTGGTCTTAGAGCTGGGTGGTGATGCCAGAGGGTTCTTGTTTTTTGACTGAGTCAAAAGCTGTGGCTACATCTGACAGAAACAGAGATAGCATATAAGGTCTGTACAACTGATCAGACTGATTAATAATCACATAACAATTGGTTGTGGATTTGCCCCTTCTGTGGCGAGGTTTGGGCTGATAATATTTTTGCATTCTTCCCGGGTTTTAGCTTGTTCCCAGTAGATGTTTGCCACATAACTAAAGGCAGCATCCAAAACCACGCTTGGGCAAGAGCTACCTGGATCCTGTTTGTTGTCTTGCATATACACTGGGAAAACAAAATTCCATTTCTACCCATGAAAAGAAACACCTGTTTTTCTAATCAGCAGAAACATTTAGTCAAAACTAAATGGACACCAGTTGGGAAATTGTTTATAGATTCTTGATGGCAACATCTCTCTCTTGGTGACTTGACAGATGAAAGAGATGCCCCAAGACCTTTAATCTCACCTATGGCAACAAGAGCCCACTGGAGCAGGTTTGTTATGTCTATAATAGAATTCTCACCACGAATCAAAGAGGACACATTGAGATCTTACTGTAACAATTATGTCAGTCCTTCTCAGGTATCTGTGACTCTATTGTGGAAATAAATGGTTTAACTGAACACCAGAAGATACAAGTCTCCCAAATCCAAATTCTTATGG
The DNA here is from genome assembly GCA_031878705.1 of Tapirus indicus. NCBI lineage: Eukaryota > Metazoa > Chordata > Mammalia > Perissodactyla > Tapiridae > Tapirus > Tapirus indicus. Next base: position 140,422,108 of record CM062917.1, on the reverse strand, counting down.
TTCCAATACAGCTGATTTTAATTCTTGCTATGACTGTGACAAACTCCTTTGCCAGCTCATAAGATGAGCACAGAGGAAAAAATGGTTATTATTAACGTATTTCTGCCCTAGAATATGTTTTGCATGAGACCAATAATCTACATTTTCCTGTCTTGCTCTCTTCATCACTAAACCATCCTTTGCAAAAAGCTTTAGATTTTCTTAATTGTTTATAATAAGTTAACAGTGATTGAAGATGATGGGTGATGGTTTCGAAAAATTATAAAACATCAGTGTCAGCACTAGAAGCTTCCTGAGGTACAAGTGGTACAAAGTGTTGAAGATTAAGCAACAAGTATACCCAAGTGATGAATGGGTTTAGAGACTTTGTGATGAAAGGAATCAGTTGAGAAAGATGATCTTGTCAGCTCTATGTTGTACCTGGAAAGGCAAATGCTCCCAGAAATATTTCAACTCAAACATGAAAACTTACAGTGCTCCAGAGTCAACTGAGATAATTTGGGGATACCTATATAGCCTGTCATCAAGACAGCACACATTAGAAATAAAGTTTAAGAAAAACAATTTATCCATGATAATTGTACACAATTATAAAATCAAAGAAGTGAAATAATTTTACATGGCATGCTTAAATTATTATTATGCAAATTAAGGTTAATTTTATTAGTAATAATTATAAGCCAATATTCTAGTTCTAATGGTTCAAAGAGTCTTTTTTTCTAGTTCTCAAATTCAACAACTATTAGTGTCAACTGGCTGATGCTGTGGCAGGAGATGCATGTAATGCAATCATGTGGGAAGGACATCTTCTGGTTTTAATTGGAACCATGCTGGAAATCATTGGAGAACTTCTTTTTAGACTTCCGGAGCACTAAAGCTGAAAAAGAGAAACAGATACCCTCCCCCCAAATACTAATTGAAGACACATTATGTAAAAATAAAAAAATAAACCTTTTCTAAAAGAGGCAAAAAAACAATTTGTATGTTGTCTTTCCGAGTCCCCATTTTCCGTAGGTTTGGCAACCTTTGGCATGTTTTTGTGGTCAACTATGATAATGAGCTGGATCAGCTGCAAGTTCATTGTTTCTTCCTCTTCCAGGCTACCTGCTTTTGTGTTTCTAAGTCTTGACCTTTTGCAAATAGGATAGGCACTCCAAGCGTGTTATATTTTCTGGTGGGAGAAGTAAGTAGACACACAGTATCCTACAGCTTAAAATCTGTTCTGCAACAACATGGCTAAGTTTCAAGTTGCTAGATCAAAACTTAAAATGCCATGCTCTCTACTGTGGGTGCAGGTTCTCACTTCTCTGAGAGGCAGTTTCATTTATCATACACAAATATAACATGAATCCATTACCAGAACATACAGAAGAACTAATGCAATATCAATAACTTTTGGGTATTCATAAAAATCTGAGAACCAAGATGGATTCTGACTGTCATCTTTGGGCTGAAAAACAGGATCAGAAGAAACCTTTAGTCGTCCTCTCACTAGTCAACCCTCTAATGACTGCATCCCGGTTTACAAAAGGAGCCATGTGAGAAAGAACGAGTGAATCAGTATCTGACAGGATAATCACATGGTCATCTTTTGATGATCAACAATTCCATTGCGCTTTCAGCTGAAGCTCCTGAGATATAGAGCAAACAACAGTAGCCAAGTAACCTCATATTCCAAAGCAATGTCTGGACAATGCATGCAAAACTTGCAAAAATGTGGACAAAATCCAGTTTTGCAAACCCTTGTGCCCCTCAGAGAGCTGGGAAGGAAGAGAGAGAATTTCTATGTGAGAGGTTTTCCAACTCCTCTTGAGGAGTTGCTTCACCCCTGCTTTAAGCCAGCTGAGAGGGGCTTCAAGAGACCAACTCTGAGAGGTGGACACATATCTTTTGGGGATTGGGGAGCATTAGAACTGGTATGAGACATTGCGGCTACATATCAGCTTTAAGGTGGCAGAGAAAGTGAGAGAGAAAGAGAGAGAAAAAGAGAGAGAGCTGCACTGGGAGCTGACTGTACTTTTAGCAACAGCAGAGCAAGGATACATGAATGCTTCTTGTGGACCTAATGTGGGCAACTGAGTATGGCAAGCCTAGTGCTATTTTGAATATTTTCCAAGAGGATGCCTGGAGGGGCAATGTGACCCCCGACAGAGGGAGGGACAATTGGAAGCCAAGGGGCCAAGGAAGGAATGCAGCTACAAGAGAGGTATTGCCTCTATCAAGGAAGCTACAGTCAGAGGGCCCCAGTCGGGGGTGTTTTCAAGGAACTCCACAAAAGTACCCTAAAAAGAAAGAATTGGCATCTCCAGAAAGCACATTGATGGGTTATGCTTATGCCAGTCGAGTAAGACTTATGTTGCCCTTAACATCTCCCCTAACCTGACTCATGAAGAAAAGTGTGGGAGAAGAGTAGCAAAGCCAGATGGGGAAATAGAAAAGAAGCCTGCTGCACCCTCTCTCCTACATTTTGAGACTAAGGCAGGCCTGAGCTGGGGGAAGGAAATAACTTTATACGGTTATAACACAGGGCTGGGCAATTTTAGTACTGAAGGGAGAATCTGATTATGCCTGAAAATGATCAGAGTCATTTTATTATCTGAAAGTGGCTTTAAAGTTTTGGGACCTACCAAGATTTTATTCAAGTGGTAGGGAGGAAATAATCCACAGAGTTTGAAAGGACAGGGGGAAAAAGGATAAAATTATTTTCTGCTATCACCTTATCAGCTGAGCCTATTTAAGTACTAGCTACAAATAAAATCATTTTCACCACTGGGGGAAATACTACTCAGAACATAGGCCCTCCTGTTAATGCATTGGATAAACCAATGGAGGAAGGTCATTCATTAGTTTAGCACATTAAGTTGTCTTAATTTTCAAGCTGCCTCCACTAAAGACATTTGCCAACTTCTTTGGATACAGTTTCTGATGGGAAGGATTAGAGTCTATTAGACAAAGCAAGTGCTCTCCAGGTGCCCATCTTCCTGCTTGTATTGACCAGTGATCCTAGTTTTCAGGTACCTACATAAACACTAATTTTTTTAACACCTCATTTTGTACAGCCTTGAGTTGTGATTGCTACATGCTTTGGCTGAGTAATGATGAATATATTATTTAATCTCCTCTTGATGTAGTTCTTTTCTTGTTTTTGGTGAGGAAGATCGGCCCTGAACTAACATCTGTTGCTAATCTTCCTCTTTTTGCTTGAGGAAGATCGTCCCTGAGCTACATCTGTGCCAGTCTTCCTCTATTTTTTGTATGTGGGATGCCACCACAGCATGGCTTGATGAGTGGTGTGTAGGTCTCACCCGGGAGCCCAACTGGCAGACCCTGGGCCGCTGAAGTGGGGTACACGAACTTAACCACTATGCCACTGGGCCAGCTCCCTGACATAGTTTTTTATTGTAAATAAGAGTGAAAATAATGCAATTAAAGATACGATGAGAAATTTAAAAAAAAATCAAAAGCAGCAATAATCAGAGAGCCCACATAAATACCTCATGGAAATGACATCCACACGTCCCCTGCAGAAACTCTTTGTATCGCCCCATTGTTATAGTGAATGTGTCAACTACTTCATAGCCATATTTTTTTGCAGCATCCAGAATAATCAAATTTTCTTTCCATAAGTTCTGAACTTCACTCTGCATTGTAAAGCAGAAGAATGAGAATTTTTATTAAGAAGATTGCTTTATGATTTCCTAACTCAGGTAGAAATCATGTAAATATCACCTTTTTACTGATTGGTCCTATTGTGAGAAAAAGAATTAATTTCACATGCATTTCTTAAATAAAGATGTGTTCTAATTCTTTAATTCAATATAAATAAAAACAGTTATGTATAAATAAACAGCATACACAAACACTATATCTATAGTGACACAGTTTGGAACCTTCCCTTCTATGAAAGTAGTTAGATTTATTGCCCACAAAGATCCATTGAAATATCTAAAATTTTCAATTTAAAAGCCAAGATTTGAAAATCATAAATGCTATCTCTATCTATTTAGATTCTTATTCATTTAATTGTTTGAATTTAATTAGTATCTGTTTGGTGCTTAGCTCTGTGCTGAGGGACAGGAATACAGGATAAATAAATCGTGATCCTTGTTCTTAAGACATTACATTCTAATTGGAGAAACAGATACGTAAACAGGTACTAAGTCCTTTATTGGAGGTAAATACACAGACTCTGGGCTAGTGGAGAGAAGGGAACATCTCTGCAGGGGCAGGGACACAGCTGGACAGTGAGGCTTCAAGAGGGGGTTCCCGAGCAGAGTGAGGTTTGCCAGTTGGATGGGGGTGGGGACACAGAGAAGAGGTGTGTGCTTGGGGAGCAGCAGAATTGAGTGAAGGCTCCAGCTGCTGCTTCTCTGGGTCATATTCCCCCCTCCCTCCCAACCACGTCCCAGGCAATGATCACGCTCAGTGCAAATTCTAGTTCAGGTCCACCGTTAAGAGGAGGGACTCCTCCACTAACTCCTCTAGCTCCAGGGTTCCTCATCAGCTTGGCCAACACTTTCTCAGACTCACCTGTAGTCTGAGGCTATTCCTACCTAATCCATCCTTCTTCCACTCCTTTCATATCAGACACATTACAGCCAAACACAGTTCCCAACACATAGTAGACACTCAAAAAATATTCAGTGCAAGATTGAGTGCTAGGCATTGGGTGCTGTGGTCTGAAACTCTTCCTGCCTACTCCTGCACCCTTCCCTTTAGTCTTTCCAGGCATTGTTCCCAATAAATCCTCTGATTCTGCTAACCCTATCTTGGTGTCTGTTTCTTGGAAAACCCAAACTGACACTGGGAGGGAATCGTATTCCCTCTACTTTTTCTTTTCTTCTTTTTTTTTTTTTGGTGAGCAAGATTGGCCCTGAGCTAACATCCATTGCCTATCTTTCCTCTATTTTGTATGTGGGTCACTGTTACGGCATGGCTTGATGAGTGATGTAGGTCCACACCCAGGATACAAACCCACGAACCCAGGCCACTGAAGTGGAGCACGCTAAACTTAACCAATAAGCCTTCGGGCCAGCCCTGCCCCTGCCTTTTCTAAAGGACAAAAATGATTTCTATTTTCCAGATAAAAAAGCAAATTACTTGCATTTGTTAATCCAACTGCAAGGTAAAAGAAGCAGTACAAAAGCAGCAGTCCACTGTGCTTGCATACCTATTTTTATGTGATATTCAAAGAGCATTTCCCCCAAAATAAAGGTAGTGAATAGAAAAGGCTCATAAAGAACAAATCTGGAGGAAAAGAGACAAATGCAAATTTGGTCTGTGCCACCACATGAAAAATGATGCTCAATATGGTTTGTAGGCTTTTTCTCATCTAGTTACAAGTATTTTCTCAACTTTAATATGTCTAATTATGAAAAGTATGTGAGACTTTATAGTAAGCAGTTTCTAGAGAAGTTTTTCTAGAGAAAGGTATGTTCTCTGGGAAATGGACTCTGAGATGGAAATTTGCTTGCAAGAGGCTAACAGGAGAGTGTTCTTGGGACCAAAACCCGTAAGGGAGTGATGTAGTTGCAACAGAGGCTTTCGTGGATCCCACCGGGAGTTCTAGAGCTGGGATGGTCCTTCCTAGATGGCTCAAATTAAGGGAATGAGGCTGAGTCTTGGTACTTCTGCACGGGCAAGTTGGGTGTCTGCAGCAAAAGGCAATTTCTGCTGAATTCAGGTGTGAGTTATCAGTTGGCCACACTCCCAGCAGCCCAGGGGAATGAATGTCTCATTGCCAAGGAGGTGATCTGGGAGCAGCCAAATCATACAAAATATCACTCACTCATTCATGCAAAAGATATTTTTTGAGAGTCTACTATGTGTTGAGCATTGTGTTTTCCATTTAGGGGTACCAGAGTGAGCAATGCAGCCCTCCCTCCCTGGCCCTAGCTCTCACAGAGATTAGTCTAGCAGGGGAGACAGATAACCAAGGATTGTATCTCTTGAGTGACATGAACAAGGACACAAGACACTATTATAGGAACTCATGGCAGGAGTAGCCAATCAAGTTGTCAATTAAGTCTTCATTTAAAGTAACACTTGAAGGGTGATGGGAAGTTACTCGGGTGAGGAGGTGGTGGGAGAGTGGGCTCCAAGAGGGAACAGTGATTTCAAAGGCCTGGAGGTGACTGAGAGCATGGTGTGCTTGAGAAGCTGAAACATGCTTAGCATGACTGAGCTCAGTGGTGTTGTGAGTGTGTGTGTGTACATTTGTGCATATGCACTGGTAGCAAGGGGTAAGTCTACAGAGGAAGGCAGAGGCCAAGTCTTGAATGGCCACGTGAGCATACGATGAGAAGTTTCTGCCTCCACTTGCTATTATTCCTCTCTCTTTCTTTCTATCATTTCCTGTCCCTTCTCCCTCCTTTTGTCCTCATTCAGTTTGAAAAGACTGATGAGCACCTTCAAAGCCCTGGTGGCAGGCATAATGTTTAACACGGGGTCTGGCACATAGTAGGTGCTGAAGAAATGTTTGCTGTCTTCTGAGATGAACTGATTCTAAATTAGTAACCCAAATATAAGTAGGGCCACAAGTACTCCAGTTCCTGTGGGAGAGTTCAATCAAAGAAGCAAAGTGGAGCCACCAGAGTCCTCCAGAAGGAATTGCAATCTTGAACTGTAGCCTTCAAATAACACTAAAGGAGATTCAACTCATAACCCATGGCAAAAATTATCAGAGGACCCCTCTTCTAATCCCCAACAGTCTCAAAACCCTTCAGCTACCCCAGATGCTAAATACCTCAACTCATTTTACATGGCCTTAACCTCTCCTGATTCCAAGAGGCTGAATTTGGAGCCTTTAATTGGGCCACTTTCTACCGGCTCTCCTGCTTTTGCATCACAGATCTAGGCAGGCAAAGTTTCAAGAAAGGAGAGGGTGGTCGTGTAATCTGTGCTGGAAAAACCTAAGAGGGCTCAACATTGCCATAAATATAAATCTCACCCGGCTTACAAATTAAATGGACAGCTTCCTGTGTCCCCAATTCTCATTGCTCCCTCAAGCTCCCCTGAGCAATTGCACACAAACCTGGCTGCCCATGCACTCTCCTCACTTGAATAAAAGCAGCTGTTCCCCTACCTATAGATGTTGTCTTTCTTTTCTATCCTGAGACTTCTATTCAGTGTTGAAAATAATTTACTACCTTCTTTAAGAACTGGTCAGAGCCTCTATCTCCTTTCATTTATGAACATCCAATCAGGGAAAAACTAATGATACAACTTCAAAGACGACTTTTTAAAGCAATCAGCCAGGAATCATCTTCAAAACAGCCACTCTTTCCCAAAGTACTCATTGATACTGACAATTTCATTTGTGGTTTCAGCATGAGCCTTTAAAGGTGTATGAAACCTTAGTGGGGTAAGGGGATATTGAAAGCATAGTCTCTCTCACCTACCCTTTAGTTCTTTATTTTTTCATAGTTTGGCACCCCCTTTCTTCTTTTATGAACTCAAAACATTATTTACAACATATTTATGGTCTATGGTCTCCTTATCTCCAGGAATAATTATAACTGACTTGAAATCATAATCCTTAAGTATATCATCTGCTTTGATTTTTATGAAGATCACTGAACATTATGTGCTGCCTTTTGGGTCCTTTTCCAGCCACCAGCAGAGATCCGTACAGGAACCACGAAGTTCACATAGCCTGGAAGAAACGGACTTACCTGTGTTAGGAAATGCACTCCATTCACTGGAAGATGAAACCCAATTCCCAAGGTTTTGATGATCACGAGGATATTGAGTAAATTTTCCCTGTGAAATAATCAGAATTCTAAAGTCATGAACTTCAATTACATTTCTAGATGTTTATGTTTACACAAGCAAATACAGTGCAATTCTTTTGGAATGTAATTGGCATATGGGACTAAATTCTCATTTTATAGATTTGACGTATATTAGAGTTTTTTTGTGGATGGAGTTTTGTGTGTTGGTGGGCGTTTTTGATCTATAGTAAATGTAAATTTGGATACTGAAGAGCCATCTTATGATTAGATACAAAAGTACTTTGAGATATTTTAAATTAGACTTTAAGTACTCAGTTCTAAATTACAAATTGCTTTTTAAATAAAATCTTGATAAAATTCAGTCACATCAAGAGTACTTTTTTTTTACTTAGAATACTGACAACTATTTTTGCAGAAATTCACCTTTTTAAAACCTTGTGAATAATTTGCAGGTGATTGGAATTAAGCCACTGAACACCACCAACGACCAATACAGTCTGGCCAGTATTCTCCAGGGGACGTGATCTGAAATCCAGAAAGAAAAATAACATATGTTGCCTTGAAACAGATGGTAAACATTTTAACAGCGTTGCTTCACATTTCATTGAACCATATCTGGCATCCTGATCACAGGACCCCCTTGTCATTTCCAACTCGTTTTCAGCCATATTACTTGGTGTTTAAGCTTTTCAGCACATTTGATATACAGTGAGCAATTATGACCTCTAGTAAAACATCAGCACATTGTGGCATTGTGCTGCTCATAAAAGTTCCATTGTACCTTTGCAAGAGATATTCAAGTGCTTTTTCAAATGTTGGTCTCAATGAAGGGCTTATCCAGAACTGGGGATAGTAGGAATAACTGATCAAAGTCTTCCCACCATTGATGTTGTGGTAGAATTTAGTTCCATGCACCTTCTGCCATTCCTGCAAGGTTTCATTCAGTCTTTCGATCAGATAGTACATTATCCCTCTGTTGGTTGAATCTCCAATGAAAAGAATCTATAAATTAAAGAAAAAATATTTGCTTTCAAATCTGATATTTACATGGTTGTAGGAGATAATGTAAAGTAAGCAATTCGTTGAATGTTCATAAAGCTGCATGTTTAATTGTTTGAAGGACAGCCTTTCAAACTGTTAGAAATGATATTCATCATATTTCCCCCAAAACCTATTTTCCTCTCCCATATTCCTAGTAATGACATCACCTACTGACACACTAATGTTTAAAGCTTTTTGCTTGATGTTATCTTCAATTTCTCTACCTCCCTTATGCTCTTTCCTTTCTCATCTAATCAGCTTAACAAGTTTTATTGATTCAAATAGGCATGAAGTATTTTGGTGCTGGAAGAATACTTAGAGATTTTCTAATCTCTTTATTTTATAGATGAGAAAACTCAGAATCCACAGAGGTTAGAGAGCTCAGTAGAGGTCATGCCATTATTTGGGAAAAGAGCCGCAGGAAAGAATCTGAATTTCTGAACAGCAGTCTACGTCCCAGGGTGCATATCCCGGTGCCATTTGCCCTGGGAATCTCCCCACCCATCACCTCCTTCCCATTCCCACCAGCACAGCCCTGCTTCAGGTTCCCATTGCTTCAAAGCTGTGGTATTGTTAACACTCTCCTGATGGGTCTTCCTTCTGGCACAATGGCTGCCCCCTAATTCATTCTACACATAGTATTACTGGGATAAATTTCCAAATGCCTACTTCTGGTCTTCTTTTCACAGATGAGGAAGTTGAGGCTCAGGGATTGAGGTCATAAATCTAGTAAACGGGGAACACAGGACTCAAACCCAGGTCCTTTAACTCCAAGCGCAGGGGCAGTGGTCCCATCCTTTCAACTCTTCCCCTCATGAAAGCAGGTCAGATTTCTACTTTTTTGCTGAACATGATTTGAACTCAATAACATCTCTTTTTCCTTGTGCTAATCCACCTGCTTAGAAAGCTCCTCCCTCTGCAACCTCACCTGTGTAAATGCTACACAACCTTCAGACCCGACACGAACATCTCTTCCAGCAGGTCTTGTCCAAAGCCCCAGCCAGCATGACCTTCTCTGTCCTCTGTGATTTTGTCACATTTTTTATTTCCAGTACAGATTTTATCGAAGCCTACATGAAATTAAGGCTATTTGTGTCTATGTCTTTTTTATCATATCATATCAAGAAGTATTTGAGGTCAGAGTCAGGGTTAATTTCTAAATACTAATTTCCCCCATAATACCACACATGCACTTTAAAACTATTTTTTGAATTGAAAGTCAAAGGGACTTTTGTTAGAGACAATCCCTTTCAATGTCTTTGGTTAAGGTTTATTTCGTTCTTCGTTTTTTTCTCTCTTTCTGTTAGTCATGCACATTTTTTTTTCTGATTTTAACATTAGTCATTGCCATCATTTCTCAGGCACTACTGCATTTGTCCATCCACAGCAAATTTAGGGAGAACCTGCCAAAGTTTATTACTTCCACAGTAAGTATATTTCAGTAGCTGCGTGAAGAAATCCAAAAAGCATCTATTTGCCTTCAGAGCAAATACTGTCACCATAAGCATTGTTAAACTAAGCTGAAAAACATAAGATGTCAAGGCCCCAGTCACTGATCCTCTTGGTCAAGCTCTATTTGGGGCAATAAAATTCCAGTTGATAAAATAATTTGTGAAATCACTTGAAATTCTTCTTACTGGATTTGATCTACAACAATTTTTGTTAGCTTTTCTGATCTACAGTTCTGATTTTTAAAAGGGAACTTTGAATAATCAGGAAAGCTCTTAATTTCAGATACTAGCAATTATCCAACTCCATTTGTATTAGTTTGCTAGGGCTACCATAACAAAGTACCATAGACTAGGTGGCTTAAACAACAGAAATTTATTTTCTCAAGATTCTAGAGACTAGAAGTCCAAGATCAAGGTGTTTGCATGGTTGGTTTCTTCTAAGGGCCTCTCTCCTGGGCTTATAGATGGCCATCTTCTTCCCATGTCTTCACATGGTCTTTCCTCTGTGTGTGTCTGTGTCCTAATCTCCTCTTCTTATAAGGACACACACCAGTCAGATTGGATTAGGGCCAACCCATGGGACCTTATTTTACCTTAATCACCTCTTTAAATGACTCATCTCCAAGTACAGTCCCAGTCTGAGGTGCTGGGAGTTAGGACTGCAACACATGAATTTGGTTGGTTGAGAACACAACACAGTTCTTAACACCAGTGAAGGACCTTTGAGATCCAGTTCTTAAACTGAATTGCCACTACAGGTTTTTCTTACAGGTTGTTTTCATTTTAATAGCAAGATGCAATCCCTCCTACGGTATCTCTAGGCAGCCAGGAAGATCACTGGGTGTCCGTATTGTGGGCTACCAAGAGATACACAGGTTTAGTCAAGGTAGCTGCATGTTACTGGGAGAAAAAAGTTCTAGATTTTCAGTCTTTTCTGTAGGGTTACACAAAGATGCCGCCCACCAAAGCATGTCAGAGGTACAAGAGTCGTGTTCAGAATTCTTAGGTAATGCATTTATCAACTAGATAATCTTAGACAAATTATGCGAACTCTCCAAGGGGTCATTCCCTATGTGTAACATGGGGAAAATCATAGCACCACCTTAGAGGACTTCAGTGGGATTTTAAATACTTATCTTATTCCTGGCACACAGTAAGCATACAATGCATGTGAGCGAGCATTCAGGCATAGGAAGGGCAAGCAGTGTTTTTGTGTCCCCAGTGTGCCTTGCAGTGTGTTGCTAGGCACGTTAAATTCATTAGCTCATTTAGACAAAATGTCAGAGAAGATAGGAAATGTCTAAATCACAGCAGTTTCTCTCTTGCTCTACCAACCCTGCTACAGACCCCCAGCAGGACTTGTAGGGTTGCTGGTGAAACTGAAGCTCTGGATGGAGAACTGGAAGAGAGATCACCACCCCGAGCAAACCAACACTCTCAGAACAGTCCCTCACGTCTGCACTGCTGATTAGTGACTAAGAAGAGCTACGTGGATGGAAAAAGGAAGTGTCACTACCATCATCTACAAAACAAGTTCTTCTAAATTGCAAATATCTAGATAGCATTTTTCGAATCTAATAGACACAGTGCTAGGAAGACTATTTTCTAGAGAATTATTTTATTCTGGTGCCTTTCTATTCATGAAAGATAGAAATGATAAATTACAACTAAAATGAAAATGCAGTGGAAGATTGCGTGTTCTGTAGGTGAAGCAGTTTTTGTAAGAGGTTAATCAGCATTCCTAACTAAAATGTTGCTAACTTCAAAATGTCAGCTCTTATAAGTGCACACATGCAATTAAAAAATAATATCAGGAATCAGAGTGGTTCTTTTTAGCCACATAATTCGTATTCAATCTTTGTATTTTTTTAGATCATTTAATTTGGTGAAGTTTTAAAAATAAAATTCATAGATTATTTGTTTTAAAGTCAACTTTGAATTTAAAGGTCTAAATTACTATAACAAATATTTATAACTAGCCATACAATTTGTAAATAACTCCTCTCTCCCAGGGAAATTATTTCCTTACACTAGCATGCACAGGTGTCGGTTGGCATATGCAATCAAAGAAAAAAAATGTGATCATTAAATACAAATAACCAGTAAGCAATTATAAAAATAATCAATATTAGCAATAAAACATTAAAATAACTAGTATTTTTCCCCTACCAAAGTAGCAAAGATTTTAAAAGCCCTAATGATATTATGAGTTCAAGGAAATGGATCCTCTCATGTACGACCACGTAAGCAACACAAGAGAGGGTTTCTGCCTTTTTTTTTTTTTTTTTCAATTGTTGAATCCCAAGTGTCCAGAATAGCGCCTGGCATAAAAGTCGTTCTCATTTGTTAAATGGATGAATGGAAACTTTGCTGTTGTGTGTATAAATTGGCAGGTTTCAAGGAATTCCACTTCTAGGAAATATTTAAGGATGTCTATTAAAATATATTTTAAAAGCGAAATAAATTGGAAGCTGCATAAGTGTCCATCAGAAGATTGATTATATGAAAGTGTAGTCATAACTTGAACTCTTTTTATCTTTTAACGATATTGTAATATGGACATATTGTGATGGGAATTTCAGTTAGCTTTTATGAAAAGATGATTACAATCACAATGTAAATAATGACTGCATTTTTATAAAGCTAAAGCATGTGGATGCATAGAAAAGGTCCTGGAAACTTAACTGGGGTTATTTTGAAGTGATGACATCATGATGGTTTATTCTTTTTGTTCATTTATATTTTATAAAATAAACATATATTGGCTTTTTATGATAATAATTTTTAAAAAGCAGCAACAGCAAGAGCAATAACAATAAATCTATTTTATTTAAAAATTTTTTGAAAATTCAAATAAAAATAATCAGCTTAAATAAACTTTATTTCTACTTTTGTAGAACAATGGCTTAAGAGAGTTGGGATTAAGCACTGGTTCAGTAGACTCATCACAGGAATAAAGTTAATAATATTTTGGAATTCCAATGGCAACTCTATTCCAAAGATTGAATCACATTTTCCTGTGCAGCATCTCTTTTCTGGCCCTGTGATGCAGTGAGGGGAGCCCGTCTCCAGCAAGGTGGGCTCCGGAGAGGAGCAGAAACATCTGTCTGGATGGATTATGAGAGGCTGGATCTTAGCTCATCAGTGGGAGATGAAGATGTGTTGAGATGAGTTTTGCATCTGTTCTATAGTGTGTCACCAAAAATATACGGGGGTTGGTATTTTTCCTACCCTTTTTCACACCACCAAGGACTATAGGACCTAGAAGCACATCATGTTCCTAGGCTGTATTAAAGCTTGGGGCTTATTTAAAAGCAGTCTTATTAAAAAACCATGAAATGGTGTAATTATCTTTATTTTCATTCTAATTTCTCAACATTATAGGATCTCTGTATTAGGTGGGACAGGCTAAGTGCTATAACAACTACAGACCCAGTATGTATGGTGGCCTAAGCACAACTGAAGCTTATTTCTCCCTCAGGAAAACAGTCCAGGTCATTCTAGGCAGGTGTATGCATGGAGGTGGGGACAGGGAGGTCATCTAGCACCCCAGGATAATTAGACTGTGCCTTCCTCAATTATGGTTTCCAAGAACTCTCTGGATATCAATATACAGCTGGGAGACGGAGTAAAGAGCTGGGCACATCACTGCTGCTCACATTCCATTGGTTAGAACTCAGTCACACGACCACACACCTAATTTCAAGTGAGACAGAAATATAGTCAAGCTATGTGCCAGGAAGAAGAGGAAATGAGTTTGATAAACACTTAGCTGGTCTTTACCACATTCTCCTACATGCTAAGTCTTTCGGGGAAAAAACTAAAACCCTAAATTCAGATTTTTCACTCGTGAATTAGCAAAAGTATGAAGTATATGAAAGGCTAAATTTATAATCTACATGATGCATAAAAGGACTTCTATTCTTAGAGAAATCAGTTCCCTGGGACAAATAATAGCAAGAAATACAATTTGTTAGTAAAAATGCAACTAAGACTTCGGGAATTTTTCATTTAAATATATAATAAAATGATTTTCTTTCCATTTTATTTCATCGTGGATTAAGAGAACTAACAATAATGATACTTAGACATCCAAATATTTTACTCTATCTCCTTTCTCCAGAGTTACCAAAAGTAATAAGGACACAGTTCGCAAAGCAAGTTATAAAGAAATGAAAAGAGAAGCATGGGTGGGTGTCTGGGTTGTGTCAATATAAAGGTAGTAAATTGTCTGGAGCTTGTTAGCTTCTCAGATTCTTCTGATTTGTTGAGGCTGGGCAAGAACTAGGTATATGTAGAATCAATAGACAGGAAAAAACCCCTTGATTTAAAGCCATTTCCCTCCTTCCTCTTTCCTCTTGCATAGATTCTATCTTCCATATTCACAGAAGAGGAGATATATCTTCAGAACCATCAAAGTGCATGTAGATGCCAACATAGGACTCAGCCTGGCTAACAGGAACCCACTGGAACCTTCCAAGAGGAGAAGTTACATAGGAGTGCAATAGGAGCTACCTGTCCATTGATCTAGGCAATGCCTGCTTAGTGGAGAGCTCTCACACAGGTGAATAAAAGAAATGAAAGTGCTGGAGTCTTATTCATTACATCTAGTCCAGGGCCAAGCATAGCCCATATGTTTAGAAAGCTCCACAGTGATTCTGAAGAGCTCTCATAGGGTAAATACCCATTTCTAAAAGAGGCAAGGGGTGATTCCACTCTAATGTGAAGCTGAGACTGATCAGATGGCTGATGATATTCAGGGCATGATGAAAATCTGGCTCAACAAAGCATCTCTCTGTAATATGGTTACAAGAAAATGTAATATGGTTACAACGAATGTTTTCCAACGATGCATTTTAATTCAATTGGCTATAGATGACCAACCAAATTGCTCTTTGGGGTCAAGAACAAATGTAAATTGACATTTAGGCAAATCACCCTCGAACACATGAAATTTGGCAAAAAAGGGAAACAAACAACTAAACAATATCATGTAGACATAGATCTTCTAGCTACTGGGAACAAAATCGTTTGTCTCTATTGCCATTCTGCCCGGAATGTGTTTGTCGGCATTGCATGTGTCATCCTTTCCTGGGGAAAGTGGGATGTATTCTTTCCTTGTATCATCCCCCCTTTTTTTGAAACTGACAAGCAACAATGAATTGTGTAACCATAATAGTATTCACATATTAGTCCCAACATATTATTAAAAATTAGCCAGACTTGAAAAATTTAAATACCTTTAAGTCCAAGACTCTACTTAACTTGTAAACATTACTTAAAAATGTAAGTTACATTTCCCGTTTTAACAGTTGAATTTAAGTACTTTCAGTAAATATTGCCTTTTTTTATTTCCCTTTCTTAATTGCACTATTCTCTCAGATATTTTTTTACTGGTTTAAATTCTGAAAGATGTTTTCAACTGACAAACAAAAATAAGGGCTTGTTTAATTCAGTTTGGTCAGGCTCCTACCTTTTTTCAGTTGTAAATTTGATCATAATTCTAAACTATTTCCTCTATATTTTGCACTGTGATTACAAAGTTATGCTCTGATAAATTTTCATAAAGTCAGAGTTTATTAAGTAAGAGGTGGGTATCTGTTTAGAGAAATGTGTGAGTATAATTGCAAATGTAGCTTATATTTTTCAATTGATCTTGCTTTGATTCAACATGATTACAAATCACATATCACAAAACCTATACATATATGCAAAAAGCTTTATAGGAAATAACTCATATTTGGATAAATTTAGAGTTTAAAAAGAGTCCCACATTTACCTACGCTCCATACACAAACAAGTAGGCCATAGAAACAAATACAAATGCTTCAAGGAGAAACCTTGTTCCATCTTTCCTCCAGGGATCAGCCTCCTGTTCACGCTGCTCAAGTGAAGGCAAGTGACTGAGGTGTAGAAAGTACGATCCTGCTCTCATGCCACTAAGCGCAGTGGAGTTCCTGGTCAAAGTTACCAGAAACTCGGCCCCTTTTTAAATCTCAACGGATTTGTGTCTTGTTCCTTCCCCACAGGTGGGCATGGATTTCCAAGTATAGTCTTGCATTCATCAATGTAAAATAGTGGTAAAAATATGTAAAAGGTCATGATAACACAGAAGGAAATTCAATGGAGAGAAATGACTACTTGGAGATTCTAAAGAAAGCAAATGCTATTTGAAGTCCTAACTTTCCAATAATTCTCATCGGCCCAATCAGATTCTGTTGCTTTTTAATCTGATTCTTTGGACAAAGATAACTCAGTTTAATGCATCCCCAAAGCTGAAGCTTGCCTTGATCAGAATTTAAAATAAAGTTCTGTTGTTGGTAGCACATGTTTGCACTACTTATTCATGGCAACAGAGAAACTTTTGCATTCTCATTGTAAAAAATCTGAGTCTTCCATATTAATTAAAGTCTTCAGGTTAGTAAGGCTACTATATCATTAGAATTTGCATGTTTAGGTATATCCCCACTTTTACATAATCCAAGATGCATAAATTGGAGCACACTGAAAAATGAGATACTCAGAATCCTTTCTGGTGCACTCAACTGCTTGCTTCCTGCCTATTGTCTGTTCCCTCCATCCCCTGTTCCCTGCAGTAAGAGGAAAATCAAAGAAAGTACTAGGCTTGAGTGATAGGACTCTCACTGCAGATTCTTTTGGGGAAAAAATGAAGATCCCTATTTTTTTCTCGTGCAACTAAACTGTTTCAAGTAATGTGATTGGTAGATTGCCTATAACTACCACCCCTGCTCTGGTCAGGCACTTTCTCTCTTAGCAACTCTTCCAGAACCTCCGAGTCCAGGTCAGGTGCCAGCCTCCGTGCTTCTCCCTACCTTTGTGATGATCACGCTAAGTTATAACACTTGCTCCTCCCATTTGTCTTCTTCTATTAGAAATTTAGCACCTTGGAGGATCACATTGTATGCATCTAGCACAGATTCTTAGCTCAACAAAAGCTACATGAATGAATGAACAACATAACATCACAAAAGTTGTAACAAGTATTCTGAGCTTAACTGTGTTAAGTGATCAACTGGACTCTACTCTGTGGTGACATGTTGGGGAGAACTGATATTACAAGGCTTCTGATATGGGGCAGCAGAGTTAATCTGGTGGGATGGATGAATAAAAATCATTTCGTCTGGTGGGATCATAACTGTGGCGCAGGCTTCCCGATTGCCAGTCTGAAGCTCTTACTACTCCATGAATCTGCTGTCCTTATGCATACGTGAAGTGAATTTCTGCAAAATGTTCAAATAATGTGGTTCTTTTCTTGAATGTTTGACATAGTAGAAAGTGAGTCAAATAAAAAAATGTCAGTATATCAGGTGTTTAAAAAACAAGGTATTTATGTGACATGTTTTCTATTTTTGTAATTAGTATGCTTTAATGTGTATTTGTCTTTGGAATAGAATGATGATTATAAAAAAATTCTGGGCAGGATGAGAACTTTACTGTCTTAATAATGAGAGATAAGAGTTTCAAGATCACTCTATTTACATTTTACTCATGGAGAATGAGAAATAAATGTACTGGGAAAATATTTTGCTAACCTACTCTTCTTCATAAATGCAGCTTTCTTAAACTCAGTGCTATTTCATATTTGTAATTTTGAATGCTTATACGATTATCTCTGTGCTGTGTGGTGTCTGAGTGTATGCACCAGTCTGTATATTACCTAGTCCTGTGATTCTGAAAATAAAATATCTTCTTCTGGCTCTCCCTCCTTTGCATTTCCACTGCCTCTGCCCTAGTTCTGTTTTATACCACCTTTTAAAAATACAGATTTTTAGATTTAAAAAAAATGCTTACACATTGTAAAAATGAAAATAAGACAGATATTTAAAAAGATCTCTTCACTCTTCACCAACCATGCTTTACCACCCAGCTGGCTTCATGGGCGTGTGACCCAGGCAGTTGCACAGGGTTCGTGTGGTAGAAGGGTCCTGTGCTCGGTTTATTGCTCTGCTGTCACCTTCTTGAAATTCCAAATAATTTTGAACTTAGGGTCCTGCGTTTTCTTTTTGCACTGGACCTCGCAAAATATGTACCTGCTCCTGTCACCACCCCAGCCCTCTCCCACTCTCTTCCACTTACGTAACCATTTTTAACTGTTACTTCCAGGAATTTTCTGTGTATGTAGGCATGTTTGCATGTATGCATTCATTTTACATGGATGGGATTATTCTCCACCTATTCTATGCTTTCTTTGCCTCCTCAATGTTGCGTGATGGAATTTTTCCATTAAACAGCTCTGCCTCCCCAGCAACCATTTCCTCCTTCCCCTAGGCAGTCTCCTCACAGCTGCGAGATGGTTTTTCTAATTCTGGTTGTGCTACTCCTCTGCTAAAAATGTGCAATGCTTCCTTGTTGTGTATAGAATAAACTAGCATCCTGGTAAACAAATCAGATTCTGTAGGACCATTGCCAGTATGCTGGCGAATTTGAGTTTCTGAGCATGCAGGTCTGAAGGATGCCTCTGGACTAGGAGAACCACTAAGATAACACCTCACTGCTAAGCAGCCAGCTAGCTGGTCTCTGCTTGGATCAACCAATCTGAACATAGGCCTTTATTTTCAGACTTTGCAACATCACATCTCTCTAACAGGTAGGAAAAAGGATCTTCCCTTTTTCTTACCATTACTTTGTAAAGTTGCTAATAATCAGCCTTGAAATTAGAAAGACAGTATTAAGAACTGCATGTTTGTGTCCCCCCAAATTCATATGTTGAAACCCTAACTCACCATGTGATGGTATTAGGAGGTGGAGCCTTTGGAAGGTAATTAGGTTTAGACGGTAAGAAGAGGAAGAGACCAGGGCTCACTCTCCCTGCCTTGTGAGCACACAGCAAAAAGACAGCCAATGGAAACTGGGAGGAGGGCTCTCACCAGAACCCAACCATGCCGGCCCCCAGATCTTGGACTTCTCAGCCTCTGGAACTATAAGAAATAAATGCCCACTGTATAAGCCACCCAATCTATGGTATTTTAAGACAGATAAGGAAGAGAGCTTTCAGCTTTCTACAGAGTTGATTAATCTACAGCATAGGCTTAGATCATAGGCTTCTTACTATTTTACAGATGAAGAAAATAAGCCTGAGAAGCAATACATGTCATGTCAAAAGCCATGGAAGTTACTGATGAACTTAAGTTAACATCTACTGTCTTTCAGGTTAATAGACTGTGACATCTTGGAATTTTCCTGAACACTCTAAATGCTGAGGTCAGAACAGTATTCTGAAAGAGCTTAGAGAAGTCTGACTGTTACGGCAACAATTAGTTTCATTGCTTCCATTCCTGCACTTCTTGGATGTGGAGGTTGGATTGTCCAAGTTGGTGGTTAAAAAATGCCTGAGTAGTAGTCATTCACATATATGTGTGATCATGGGAGAATTATTCAATCTTTCTGAGCTTTAATTTTCTTAAATAGAAAAGAGATAAAATAATATCTGCCTTATACTATTGCAATTAGGAATAGACAAGATTTTAACTTATCCATGTACTCAACAAATGTTTATTAAGTGACTATTATGTATCAAAAATTGTGCTAAGCAGTGAGATTATGGCAGTGATTCAAACACGTTCTCTGCCCTCATGAAGCTTACAGCTTGGTCAGACTTAAGGTTTAAAAAAGTTAGCAACAGTTCCTTGCACAGAATCAATGCTCAGTTAATAATAATGTTAACTGACAATTAATAAATTTCTAAATGTTTGTTTTTTTCCCTTCCCTTTTTAAAAGTAACTAATACTGCTGCTTTATCTTTAGAGATATTTTGAGTCATGAAAATTGGAGTATTTATACTGAAATCACCATGAAGAAGATGTCCATCCTCCTGCCCTGCCCCCCACCCCCTGTCATTCTTCTTAAATTATTTGCTAGTGGAAAGTCCGAACATAGGCCTAATCTGAAAAACCGGCATACATTCAGTCCAGTCCTCTTTTCTTTATGCATTAATACAGCTTTTAAAAAAAAATCAGTTTTTGAATTCAGTCTCGCCCATGTGTTGAGAGCTTACAGTTTGTTAGGAGATGTCCATCTAATAAAAAGTACTTTGAAAATCTGGATAAGGATTACTTACTTCATGTTAACCAAGCATCTCAGTCTATGTGCCCAGTTCGCACGTCCAAGAACTCTGCCGGAATCTACCTACTCAGAGCGCACCTAGCAAGAAGACACTGCATGTCCAAGAAATCAGCTTAGAAGCCTCACTAAAGGAAAAACAACCTAGTGAGATCCATGCGAGACCTGCCCGGGAACGTGAAAGAAGATCAGGAAGGTTAGTATGGAAAAACAATGCCATGCACTTGGTCAGCTCTAGCAGAAGTGAGTCTTACATGCGGGAACATTTCATTGTGCAAGCTACAGTGTCTGTTTTAACTGCAGGGCCTTGCTAGAGCTGCAATTGACAAGGCCAGCTGCTCCGAACTGCCAACTGTGAGTTGATGTGGCAAGCTCTTACCAATCTGTGCTGCGAAAACCAGCATGGAATTGGGTCAGCACAGGACATGACTTTAATATCCTCCATCTGTCAAGTAGACTTATTTGAAAATAATCGAGCATTTTGAGCAAGAATTGTTAAGGATCTCCTATGGTAATATTTACATATTATGCAAAAAGCTAAACTGCATTCAGTTAGTTATCCTCTGCAGAGTGAGAGAGCAGGGATTGGTCTAGTAAACACGACTATATGGATTTCAGTGCTGCAAGTGGCATAAATTAAAGGCTTTCCCCACCAGATCTGGAACCTACCTTCCTTCCTCCCAGGCACTGCTGTAGTTGAGACTTAGTTACGACACCATAGTGGCAGTTGTGGGGCTGCCAAGTTATTTCTCTCCAGTCACAGGTCCTGTTGTCTGAACAACTAAGGCAAGGCACGATCCACTGGCCTGGAATAGACAACAGAACTTCCTTTGGTTCAGTTTCTACTGGTCAAATTATAGTTTACAAGTAACTTTAGAATTCAGCTATGGGACACCATTACAGAAATTACAGTGAAAAGACCACTCTTATCATTTTAATCCAGTGGAGCAATGTATGGCCTCCTGCCAACCAAATAGAATCACAACATGTAGTAATGTTCTGAAATAACACAGTTCATGCTGAAATCAAGCATGAGTTCTGTTCCGTGAAACCACATACTTATAAAAAATTGAGTGATTAGGTACTACTCAATTGTTACTTATTTTTAAATAGTACATTAGGCATTTAATAGGACCAAAGTAGATGGGGAGCCACTAATATTAAGGTAGTTGGCCACAAACATTTATTAGCCTAAAGCACACTTAGGGTAGCAATCTGATAACAGTAGATTCCCTTCTCTCAAGCCAGTCAAGACATAAGAGAATTATTTTCATAGTCTGATAATTTATTATTTTGAAGACTAGTGATTGTTCCTTAACTTGATTGATGGCCTGTTTGGTGTGAATCTCTTCACCTCTTTCTAGCTCTGTCGCCTTTATTTCTTCAGTTGTTAGATGAGGTGTGTACTGTTCTCACACGATTGGTGTGAGGATTTAATGGGATAATGTATTCGATGTATCTAGCCCAGCTATGATACCATATTCACCTTTGTTACTAGCAGACTTCAGGCACAAAGCCGGTCACAAGCTTTAGTAAATGTTTATAAGATAAATATTCTCAGTGCATTTAAGATCTTTTCTATTTTATTGATAAAATACTACAAATTCAAAACACTTTGGCTTTTAGCATGAGTGGATACATTAATAATTTATTAGAAAAAAAATCAAGAAATGACTTTTGTTTTTTCCTTGTTCATCTTTTCAGAAATGGAGTTTGAACTAGCACATGAAATAGAGTGGTTATTTATCTCCTCTGTGGAGAATACCGTGATGTCTCCAACAACCACCCGCTCTAGCCTAAAAGTCTGATCTATGTTACTACTATATGTTTCTCTTTAAAATATCGAGGAGCTAAACATTCCCAGCTACTCTTTTGAGTTAGAAAGAAAAAATTTTAACAACGTTATTCATTCCGGCTTTGATTTGTGGTACTGCTAACTAAAGTAACTGGTGCGACATTAATTTTGGTGGGAAGAATTTCTACTTTCAGGGGATGACTATGATGTAGTTTATACTTATTGACCTTAGGGATGTCAGAATTGTGAATTGTGTATGTGAGAGTGTGCATGTGTGGAAATAGTTACGGATAATAAAATATGAAAGGAGATCTAGTTTATGGCATACTAGTTGATCACAGAAAGGGAAAAAGTGGGGATATGCTAAGGGAGAGAAATTGGGGGAGATAAAAGAAAATAATACTTTCTAGGAGGATTTTAATTTAATACATTACTGAAGTGTCTACCTTATTAGATGTTAGGTGTTATTGGTATTAAATATTATAATAATTAAAAAAATAGTTAACATTTTCATAGCACCTGCCAGATACTGGGGATATTCTGAGCACTTTAATATATTAACTTATTTAAACTTCTTAGCCATAATGCTAAGTCTCAAAAATTTAAATCAGGTTAGAAGATTACAATTTATACATGTAAAATAATTATAGCATAATAATACATAATGCATAATTGAGTAAAAATATCTGTGTGGTCCTGACACACACACCTGGGCTCTGCCTCCAACTAGCTCTGTGGACCTCAGTACCACATGTTAGAGTCACCTGGAAAGACTTTTCAAGTCCCCATGCCCAGACTGTATCCCAGACTGATTAAATCAGAACCACTGGGTATGGGACTCAGGCATCGGTATTTTTTTAATGCTTTTCAGGTGATTCCAATATGCAGCCAAGGTTGAGCACCATTGTTTAACTTGGACAAATCCCTTAACTTGGACAAATCCCTTAATATGCTGTACATATTTTCAGTACAGCACCTGCCATATGCCTGATACCTAGAAATTGATGAATATATTTTGCTCCCCCACCCCCACCTTAAGTAAGCCATGGTAGTTCAGAGTAAGGAAAGCACCACAGGGGCCAGAGTTGTCTGGAAGGTTCCATGGAGCACATAAAATGTGATCAAGTCTTATGGGTACATAAGATTTGGAGAGATGAACTGGGTGGTACTTTAGGGACAGTGATGAGGTGGGCCTGACAGGAATGAGACTGAAGAAGTGACTGGCCTTCACAACAGAGTGTATATATTGGAGGGAAAAAGAAGGTCTGCTAGGTGAAAGGTGTTTCCAAAGTTTCCAGATGTAGAGAATAGCAGTGCTCCTAAAAAATACAACACAGAAAATTTAGGAGAGGTGCTGGTGTTTGAATGGCAAAATGAAGACTATCCTCACAAGTATTTCTCCATCCAATTCTCATTTGTAATTTTTCTGTGTTTTTCATTCAGAATATATCTTGCTTTCTAATCCTAATTTTGCTCTGGCATACAGAGCTTTGCTGGCATACAGTCATCAACCCCTTCACATCTTTGCTTGGCTCCTTCTAATACTGTGTGGTTTAGACACAGCCTTAAGTTTAACCTTTACTGGTGAATTCCTCAAGGAAACCTCCTTCCAGAGGAGCCTGTTCTTGATAGAGATGTGCATTCAGTGGGCATCTAGAATCCTCTTGGATGGGGTTGGAATGGGCCTTGGAACTCCCTTTCCATCCTCCTCTTTTACAGATGAGGTAAACTGAGGTCCAAAGAGTTAAATGGAGAAACAGGATCATGCTGTTATTGACAGGGCTGGACCAGAACTGAGGTCCCCGAGTCTTGAATTTGCTGATCGTTTTCTCTTGTTAGGCTAGGTCAGCACAAAATCATCAGTTAAAAATGAAACATAGGTCAACAGTCTCTCTGGTAGCACTCGTAGGAAAACCCACGAACAGGTCGTTATAATGAACTTATCTTTATTTTAAAAAGCTGAATTCAGTGAGTTCATGTGTTGACAGAGACTATGTCTAAAAATAATTGTTAATTTTCTTTCTAATAGGACAGCAGTATGTTGGGGACATAAATATGTTTCTGCTAATGAGATTATGTTTAGTAATATTTTGAAAGGCTCAGTTTTCAACAGATCCTTGAGTATCTAAGAGCACATGCATCCTGTCCCCCAGACACTCTCTCCCTCTCAATCTTGCTGACAGTTAACTTTGCACAAACTGAGGCCTTCTTTGGCCATTTGCTGCTAAGGTTGAAGAAACAAGTGGCCAATTGCATGCACAAAGATTCAAATATGGGTGCAATTAGTTTGTGGGCATAAAGTCGCATGCACATAAAAAAGATGCCTGATTGGTCTCTGAAAACTTGGCCCCAATGGTTCATACTGCTATATATTTATACAGTCATAACTGCATTTTTGTATTGGTTAACAATGCCTTTTTTTTTTTATTGTGAGTTAGTAATACTGCTTGAAATAGACATCTGTATAACATCTGCAGGACTGGAGTTTCTTGACATTTTAAATGATACCAGATCTTAACTAAAATTGTCAAGAAGAAGGATATAAATTCTATGTTATATATTTAAACGTTGAATGAATCAAAGCTGTGATTTCTGAAATAAAGTAAGACATACGTTTTAGAGAATAACATTCTGAGGAATGAAATTGCCTTTCGGGAGAATTTATTTGATTTATAATTATGGCCTTATATTTAATAAAAGTTAGATTTTGGCCATTTAAGTGAATCAGATTGGGTGATATAATGGAGAAAAAAAATTCAACTTTGTGACTTAGGGCCATGGTGAGAAGCAAAATCGTATAGATAATAATAGCCCTAATTCCTGACTATATAATGCTATAAAATAAAGCAGTTTTTACTTAAGAAGAAAAAATGCATCTATGTTTTCAATATTAGAAGTATTAAAGTGTAAGTTGTCATATTTCCTTGCTAAAAATAAGATATCATAAAATTTTCATAAAATCCAATCTGAACTATTTCCTTAAAGGTAATTCTCATTAGATAATCATCATATAAATTTCTTCTTTCTCCAAATTATAAGAATTATTTTTTCTTTCTTAAGCAAGAGATTTTATTCTTAGGCTGTGTCTTACAGTTCAGTTATTTTTTAAAGGTGAGATATCAACTTAAAAAGAGAAAAAAACCCAGTCACTCCAAATTATTAGCTAGTGTTGTTGAAAAGACATTTTGACCATCATTACGTTGGCAAGGTGAAAAAATTGATTCAGTTCTGCCAAATAACTGTAATGTGCTGTGAAAAGAAGATTTTGGAACCAATCTGTGGCCATATAAGCTGAAGTCAGAGTGCCTAAGTAAACTTCCTTCCAATGTTGTCACCATGACAACTTCTTTCAACAGGCGGGAGGCCTACCATCAAGGAAGGAGATCATTTCTGTGAGCAAAAAATCCATTCTTGCAAACTGCTGTTCCTGATCTCACTCATTTGCTTTGAATCTTTAGGTCTTTAGAATCTCAAGGGTGGAGCAGTTATCCCTAACTGATGGCGCCCTGGCCACTCAGAGTCTTCTGTGGGAGGGAGGAGGGCTTGGATCTTGGTTCTAGTTCAGCAACCACTTTTAGATCATATATTAGACAGTGAAAAGTGGATAAGAGACAATCTCTTCTCTGGAGAGACATACAATCTAGGGCAGTCAACAGTAAAAACTTATGCTAATGCACCTTTGACATATTAATACACATACACTGTAATATATGTACATATACTCCTATACATAGATATTATGTCCATTATAAAACAAAAATAAGAATGATTAGATAAAAATAAATGTACATATATTTTAATCTTTACTGGCTCCATCCCTGTGGATTGTCCTAGGTCTCTCCCTCCCCTTGTTCGGATGCATCATTCCACTTTAAAGACTACTGATTAAAGAAAGGGAGAGAAACATGTAAATTAAACACTTGAAACATGATGAAGTAAGTGCTGTTGTAGACATGTGCCCAAGTTATTCTGGGAGCACAGAAGAGAAGCTAATCTGGGTGGGGGTGGTAAAGAAGGGCTTCCTGGAGAGGAAGATACAGTATCAGGAGAATTAGGCCACGATGGGAAGACTTTTAGGGGCAGGAAATAGCAAGGACAAGAGCCTGGAGTCCTGAGGCAGCAGCACTGTCGGCATGCAATGAGGACGAGAGGCTGGGAGGAGTTAGGAGAGAGAGGAAGGGTCAGGTTATGGAGCCCTGGAATTGTCAGGCTGAGGAGCATGGGCTTGATTGTGGAGTCAATTTTGGGGGCCTCTTTAAGGAGGCTTCCTACTCAAGTTACCAGAAGGCCCCTGCTCTATGACGGCCTCTCCTGTAAGGACCAGGCCCAGACACAGCTTCATATCAGGGCCTGGCATAAGTCACTGCAAACTTAATGGACAGAAGAAGCTGCCACTTCTTGAAGAATCTCAGTAATGTATCTTCAACTTTTTGTTGAGGAACTTTTGACTTGGTTCAGTAGGAGGAATAGAATTAAGTTGTTTTATGATTCTCATAAATTGTCATCTGATAAAAAAATACTTAACTAGACACATCGGTGTCTCCTTTGTATGTAAGAGTATATATCTCATTTAGCCGAGAATCGTAAATCATACCACCGACACACCGTAAAGGGTAAATCCCTCCCTATGCGCTAACTGTAATTTATTATTTAGAACACATGTTCAAGAACAGGGATATGCCCACGTTTGCTAACCGTGCATGCCAAATTGCAATTTGTCCTGCCCATTTGTGAAACTCATTTCTCATTCCAGCTGTGGTGTGAAGTTCATGGCAAGGGGAGAAAAGCTCCTGAGTGTTTTCTCAGACTTTTTAGATGAAGGGAGACCTGGGGTCAGGAGGCCGGAGTGGTAACCAGGAATCTCAGAGAAGATGCTTTCTAGTTCTCTTGTTGCCTTGGAGGCATTTTTAGCCCCAGCTGTGGCTTGACCCCCCCAGCTTCCACTGAGAGAAGAGGGTAGAGAAAGGAGAGAAACAGGGAATGTGGACGCGGCACCCAAGTCTCTCATTCCAGTCCACTCTAGGCTTAGGCAGGATTGAACACTGTAATTTGAAATTGACTTCACAATTTTCCTACCTCTATTAATACTTAACATATGGGAGATATTAGTGATCATTCCAAAGATTTTTTTTTTAATTAAAGGAAATTATTTAAAATTGAACATGTATACTCTGCAGTTCTTTGATTCACAAGGTCAATAGATATTTATTTTGTACCTACTCTGAGAAATTAGAGTGCTAAGTGAATTGATACAGTGAAAACAAGTCAGACTCTCTGCCCTTATGCAGATGACAGCCTGGGAAGGCTGATATCAAACAATTAATTGCATATTTAATCATTTAAATAATTGGTGTAGCTGCTATGGAAGAAAGCACAGGGTCTACGGGAGTATAGAATAAGGAAACAAATCTGGGGCTCAAGGAAGCCTCTCTGTCACAAGTGACTAGAACTGAGATCTGTAGATGAATATGGATTAACTAGGCAAAGAGCAGAGAGTGAAGAGAAAAGCATTTGATTATTCAAAATACTTCACACATTAAAACCATGCATTTACATGAATTGTGTGTGTCGCAGTTCATACTAATGAAAAAGTGATGTATTAACTTGATATCTTTGTACAACACAGTTTAAATAAGCAAAAACTTATCTATATTAAAGCATTTTTTTAAAGAGAAAAGATATCCAATGTGATAGTCACCTTTCATGTCCCCAGATGGACAAATCTTTAGTTCGGGCTGAGAAATGGCTTCAATGTAGTCAGAGGAAATAGGCTGTAACCCACAGGTTTCCTCCGGGTGGATCAGTAAACCACAGTCCTGCATTAAAATGATAGAAATTAGATGTCACAGTAATTAACCTGACCTATAATAATAAAATGTAAAAAATAAGATTTTCTGTGCCAAATAACCGTTATGGTTATGGATAAAGGGATATGGATAAAAGGATGGATATGGATAAGTGGATATATGGATAAAAGGATATGTAAATCCTTTTATATATAAAAATATATATTGTACATATAAAATATATATAAAAGGATATATAAATAAAAAGGATAAAATGGATATATGGATAAAAGGATAAAAGGTTATGGATAAAACCGTTATGGATAAAAGGGAGCAATTCTTATTTACCTTTCTTGGGATACTGACTTATCAATAGTTTTTGTGCTATAAGTAGCTACTTGCATTTGGGGATTAATATAAATTCTAATGACAATTTAATCTTTATTTTGGCATTGATATTCATTCGTCATTGCTCTGCCAACTTTTAAAGAAGTAGATGCAAGTTTTACTTTAAAATATACTTTTGTGTTAACTCATTAAAAATATATATAATAGAGGACTATACTATCCTCTAATATTGTTGAAAAGACAGTTAATGTGAGAAGAGAAAAGGGAAATATTTGGCGAGGATATTAATTTAACAGATGAATTTCATTTCAACGAATATTTGTTAAAGACCTTGACATGCCAGAAATGTAACTAAATACATATATTTTATTCAGAACATGTCCATATATTTATAAAAGTAGGTAACATCTCACTGCAGTGAATATCATCATAGAAGTGTGTTCTGTACTAAGCAATCCCTTCCATAGTCTGATGCATGCAGTGGAGAACAGTGGATCATTGGCTCTCTGAAACCTCTCTCCTCATCTCCTCTCTGCTCCAGCAGTTTGGACCACTCTCATTTTCTCTAACTTATTCTACAAAGCTATTGGCACCTGTACCTGTCCTGTGTCCTTCTATGTTACCTCACCTGGTTCCACTGCTGCCTTTCTCACAAGGTTCTCTCAGTCCATCACAATTTAGGGCAGGTAAAAATGCCATAATATCTGTTAGGAATGGTTTCCCCCAAAGTTTGCATGGAGAGCATCTTTTTGGGTTTTAGGTCTCAGCAAGGCCTTCTTGAAATTCTAGCACAATTATGCATCCTGCTTTTGTCCATGTCTACCAATTGTTTCCTTCATACTCTTCACCATTTGGTAATTAGGTTTGTTATTTGTGTCTTTTCCATGAGCCTGAATGCTCCATGAGAACAAATAATTATTTCACTCACACATATACCCAGTCCCTACCACAGGCAACAATAAATATTTATTGAATGCATAAAAGGAGAGAGTTGTCTCCCTCTTTATATCATAAATTCTCAGTAATGGAGAGAAATAATTGGTTTGACCTCTTCTTGGCTCTGTAACTCTGCCTTTAATGAGTAATTTCTAGTCACTTTCCCTCATGCTCTCAAATATCCTAATCCCCAACTCACATTCCCAGATCTCATACAAAAAGGTCCAGGATATTAAGAGACAAAAGGAATATGGGGGGGGCAGGTGTACGGACTTCTTGAAATCTTGATTCAGTATACATATTTTCATTTTCAATTCATGACTGAAAGTGGAGTTTAGGCTACTAATTAAAGATTAGGAATTTAATTTGTATTAAAATATTAATTATAATAAATGAATTGAAATAACACAAAGTTTATAATAATGTGAGGAGTTTTAGTCTGAATAAACATCTATGAGTGACATATTTGTGTGTGGGGGTGCGTGTGTGTGTGTGTGTCTGATATCTAGCTATACATTTACTTTTGGTGGAGACGAGACCTTTTTTTTAAGGCTAGAAAAAAATGCCATTATGCATCTATCAGATTGAAAAAAGTGTTTATATCAAATGTTAGGGAGGGCAGTGAGAAATAATTACCATTATACATTGCTGATGGGAGTGTGAATTAGTTCAGCTACTTTGGAGGGCATTTTATACTAAAATTAAAAATTCACAGACTCCATATCCCTGAAGTCAGACTTCTTAGAGTCCACTGTAGGGAAATCCTCATGCAATGTATAAAGAACATGTATAAGGATAGATCTAAATGGACTAACATGGAGAGATTTCCAAGACATATAATTAAGAAAAAACTGAAGAACATGTTTTGTTACAGAACAATATATGCCACATGAAACACACCAAGAACATGCCACAAAGTCACCTAAATTCTGGTACTTTCGATTGACATGTTGTGTTCAATTTATTAATAAATAAATAAATATTTTATGTAAATAAATAAATATGTCTCTCCATGCAAATAATGTTGAAATATTTCTAAAAGACTGGATTTAGATAAACCTTCCCCTGAAAATGATTGTTTGGGGTCTCTGGTGTGAGTGTATATGACTGTGTCCTAATAGTCAGCTGGAGGGCAGTGAAAAGAAAGCCCAGACCACAGCCGCCAGTCCTAGCTAGTCTCTCTGTTGAAGCCCTACACACAGTTGGGGTCAATCAATGAGTAAGATGTACCGTTATGTGCGCTAATGGCTGTCTTGTGGGGAACTGATGAGTGGGTGGGGGCTATTTCAGGTAGGTTAGTCACAGTTGTCAGTTGAGGAGACATCTGAAGTGAAGGATGTGAAAAACTGGGGGTATGAGAATTCCAAGAAGAAGGAATTGCATGTCCAAGTCCATGAGAAGGGAGAAGAATTTATTTGACATCTTAAGTCAAAAAAAAAGTAAGTCATTTTTTAAAAAGATGATATGCTGACAATCTATATTTTAATAATCAATCAAATCAAGGAATCTTTTCTTAAGATAGCACCTCCAAGGTTATCTACTATAAACTCCTCATTCAGAGGAAAAATGATTAATTCATAATGTGGTCCTAAGCATTTTTGAATACACTTTTAAAATGGAAAGGTATTAATTTAATATCTACAACGTGCAAAGTGCTATGCTGAGAAGATGAGGCCCTGACCTCAAGAGATATAGTCTAGCTCTTCGTCAGAAGTTTCTTCTTAATCATGAAATGAAATCTACATCTCATTTGTTCTAATTACCTTCATGGGTGCAGCTTAGAACAAATTTGCTGTAATAATACAGAAGGACGTTCTGATCTGACTTCAAACCTGCTGACACAAATGACCGGCCACAGAGAATCGTAATGTCTTAAAATGTTCAATGTTCAATGTTTGCACTTTCTAAATACCCAGGATCCCACATATGAGCCGTGATAATAGAACCAACATAACGCAGAACACAGAGCATAGTGTAAGTGGGAGCCAGACTGAGTGAAAACCTTGGCCTTGTCTTAGTGTTTGAATCATTAGCTGGCATGGTGCCGTTTCTGCCTCAGCTGGAGGTTCCCATCGGGTACCTATTCTTCAACAGTCGGTAGGTCAGGCCTGTTGGTTCTAACTAAACAACCATGACTCTAGTAAATTCCCAGATAGGACAGAAAGGAAAGCGATATTGCAAAGGATAGACAGAGCAGAGACTATGAGATGGACAGTAGATTTTGACATAAATGAAATTTAAAGTCATACAATCTTGCAGTTTCAGCCAAAGAATATCCTATTGTATTCTGTGCTTCCTTTTGAATTTCTCTTTAGCAGTTAATCTTTGTTTGCAGTTCATACATCTTAATCTTTTATGTTAAAGTCTTCACTATTTCGTAAAGCCAGGGCGGCCCACTGGAGTGGATACTAATGATTTTCTGGCTGCAGCCAAACAATGTTACCCTTAAAGTTGAATGAAACAAAGCATATGGCCAAACACAGACTCAAGTTCAGAGACTGGCTGACAGAGTCAGGGGACTTAGGAGAGAAAAGCTGGTACCAGCATAGCTGGGTGGGCTTCGTATACATTTTATGGAGTAAGAGAATAATGGCATGTGCTGGAGAGAGCACCACTGCGTTGAGTCACACTCATGAATTTTCTTTCCAGCTTTGCCGTGAGCTGGCTGTGGGACGTTGAGTAAGTCACTTGATCTAGTTTTCTCAATATAAAGTGGTGAAGGGTGGAGAGAGGAGAGGGGGAAGAACTGCATGAAATGATCTCAAGTACTGAAGCAGACAGTGTTCGGTGCTGACACAGTGTCCATTCTCCCTTCTGCCTTCCTAAAAGATATTTGTTTTGTTGTAGGTAGCAATGTATCTAGCATTAAAAAAACAAACAAAACTCTATTTCCCAGTCTCCATTGTAGCTAGACTTAGCCATATGACACAACTCTAGCCAAAGAAATGTGGGAATTGGCTATGGATTTCTGGATAAATTTTGCTTCCCTGACGTCACTTTTTCTTTCTCACTCTGTTTCTTCTTTCTACTTGGAATGCTGACGTAAGCCTGAAAGAGGAGCAGCCATGCTGTGACCATGAGGCAACCATAAGCAGAAAGATACAAAGATATTGGCCTGCCTACCTCAGCACTTCTTGCGATGGAAGAAAAACAACTCCTGCGTGGTCAAACTACTATGGAAATGTAAGATATAGCCAAACTTCTCTCTTCCTCTAAAAGTCTATGAAACCTATTATTCTCAGGCTACATGACTTTTTTTGATTATTCCTTTAGATCTTAAAAGTGATGAATTTCACTAATAAAAAAATTTAAACCCATCTTGAAAGGAAAAAACTCATTAGCATCTCTCATTTCTTTCCTCAGTGGTGTGATTAGTAATTTGGTCAGGTTCAGACATATTCAAGAAAATGAATGATAGTTCTTCTGTCTTAAGTGTCATCTCTTGGAACCTCAGAGTCTAGATGCCTGGAAAAGGTAGCATATAGCAAGGTTGCTTAAAATGTCATTAGCCCCAGAAAGCTCCACATTTAGAGTGTATCATTTTGCTGGAGACTTCATAAATTCCTGAGTGGGTTGTCATAGCTCTTGACAGAGTGCAATAAGATAATTAACAGGGATTTTCTTGTTCAAATGTGTGCAGAGTACGCATGTTTAGGACATAATTTTAAAAATGTCCTTAATTTTTCATGGAGTGCTGCAGTGACTAACAGAAGATACTAAGGTGCCCTTGGTTTTGGCCCTGCCCTACCCAGGAATGCATGTCCCCTCTTTCTTGTTACTCATTTCCCTGGAACCCCATTTAGTTCCTTACAGAAGTATTTAGCACAAAGAAATTTGTAGTATTTCTCATTTTTAATGTGACATTGCTCTCTCTCTCTCTCTATATATATATATAGACATTTTTTCTTTTTGGTGAGGAAGTTTGGCCGTGATCTAACATCTGTTACCAATCTCCCCCCTTTTGCTGAGGAGGATTGGTCCTGAGCTAACATCTGTGCCCATCTTCCTCTATTTTGTACATGGGATACTGCCACAGTATGGTTTGATGAGCAGTGTGTAGGTCCACGCCCAGGATCTGAACCTGCGAACCCCAGGCCACCGGAGGGGAGTGCATGAACTACTCTCTGGACCAGTCCCAACATTGCTTTATTTTTAAAGCAACACCAAATTGGACTATTTGATCTGATAAGTATCTTTAAACCTTACCTACTCTTTTGATCCCACAGAATCATTCCTGTAAGGTCAATTTTCCCCTTCCCCCATTAAATAGTGCAAAATGCCCACCCAAATTTAAAAATATACATTCACTCCCTGTGGCACCCAGCTCCGGCCAGAGAGACCCGTTTCCTCTCCTTCCCCTGCGCTGCTGCTATTTCCAATAAGTCAGAAGTGATCTCTCAAACTTGACAATCCTGGCATAGTTGCCTCCCTCCAGAAAGGCAGAGTCCCCTTCCAGATCAGGACTGTTCTGTTTCCCACAATAAATTAGGTTCCTGAGGAGCTAATTTCACTATCTTGTTCCAAAGGAATGAATTATTTTCTGTCTTCACAATGTCTCTAAATTTAACAACTGCTTTCCTTGTATTGCAGTTGGCCAGCCATAAAATACTGAGTAGCTCTTGTGTGTCACAGTATGAGACACCGAAAGAATATTTATAGAATAATTAGCTGAGGTATACATTAGCAATAAATAATTGCAGCATGATCCATCTGAAATCATCCTTTACATACCACAGTGATCCTAAAACAATGTTTTTTTCGTAAAGAAAAGAGTGTAATGCATATACATTCACATTAAAAGAGATTTATATCCTTTATGGAAGGCAATTTGGAACTATCTCTCAAATATAATTATACAGCTAAGACTTTATCCTACAGCTATACTTGATAAAGTCTGCAAAGATTCACGTTCAAGGAAATTTACTGAAGCACTTCATGTAATAATAACTTGACACAACTCAAGTGTCTATCAATAGGGAACTGCTTAAATAGCTTATCTGTCCATATAATGGAATATTTTGTAATTCTTAGAAAAAAGGATGCAGAGTGAAAATATGGGGAGATATATTATTAAGAGCAATAAAGCAAGTTACAGAGCATTATATATACCATGATCTTATTTAAGTAAAACCAAGTGCTAGATATTATATATGCTTGACTGTACATACATAACTTCTGGAATAATATACAAGGAACTCTGAACAGTGGCTCTCTTAGAAGATTAAGAATGGTAGGCCGAGATGGGGAAGTAATCCCACCCCTTTTATGTTTTTGAAGATTTTGCTTTAGTATGAATTATGCTTATACTTTTAAAAATACAAATTTAAGTAAAGAATATAATATTTAAATGGTAAAGTAAAAGATAGAAAATCAGAAAAGGACTGATAGATCCTTTGAAGGTATATTAATTTCCTATGGCTGTCGTAACACAGTTTCACAAACCGGGTGACTGAGAACAACAGAAATTTATTGTCTCACAGTTCTGGAGGCCTGAAGTCCAAAATCAAAATGTTGGCAGATCTGATACCTTCTGAGGGCTGTGAAAGATTATAGGCCTGCACGGTCACTTAATACTGTCCTGTGTTCACGGAGTTTACAGTTTATCAGAGAAAACACACTGAAAAGGGAATCAAGTAAATATTCCAGGCAGAAGGATGAGCATCTGAAACATTCTGGAACTGAGTGAAAACAGGGCCATTCAAGTTCAGAGTGGATGGTGTTTGGAGATGAAGATAGGAGGTGGGTAGAAATCAGTAAAATTATTTCATAATCGTGATTTTTGTACTTGGCTCATTCTAACAACACAAAGTTTAGGGTTGTGGCAATGAATTAAGCTTCTTTAATTTTGTTCTGTTTAAAAATTCTTATCAGATAAGTCTCTAAGCTCTATTCCCCTTTATAAAACGTATAAAATTTTAACTAAGTAGCTGCTCTTTGAAGGAGCAGTATAGAATTAAACATCTTTCCTGAGGAGTAGGAGACATTTTGACTTTTATTTACAATCTATTCTAATAAATTATTTGCAGTGAACAAGGTTTCCCTATATAATTGCCTTACTCTGAATTTTAATGAAAATGAGTAGCTAGCTAAGTCCTTCTACTTTGTGAAGAAGGGATCTCTAAAAACATAGCTTTAAAAATTGTTGAGTTTCAATGCTTGATGTTATCCTCTTTTAGTGAGAGTTTACAAACAAGTCTTCCATTTTAATTGTTTTTTAAAGATAATAGAACTTGCTGCTGGGTAGCAGGATTGTATATGCGGCTTGACTTGCTATTTATGTTTGGAGTTCATAGTCTTCCTTATAACACATGAGAATCCATGTAGTAATGAGCCATCATATAAGATAACACAATGTGTGTGTTTCTTTCCTTAAGTAAATATCAGCTGAAAAGTGGCCATACGTTATACTTCCTAAGAATTTCAAGTTAGTCCCTAATGAACTCAGGAAAAAGGAAAATTGAAACAAATTATAAGCAGATGAATTAGTTCTACTCAATTAAATTTATTAACATGACATCAATATTTGGAATACTTCTTTATGTTTCTCACGCATTCCAAATCCCTGAACTCACATGCAGTTTTATCTTTTGTAACCTAGGTGGCCTCCAAATTAACTAGGATGGGGCCAATGTGATCCTGCTTGCTGGAGTTCATTCTGAAAGGCACCCTCTATTCTCAATTGAGCAATACACGTGAGTCTCTGGGCTTTGTAGAACTTGGACGGGAAAACCTAGTGAGATGAGGCCTGAGAAATGACTAATGCTTCCCACTTCCGGTGAGCTAGGAACCCCGAGGAAAGCAGCCTTTGTTGTGGTCTTTCAGCACTTCTAGCTTTGGTTCCAGATGGGATCCAGAAGGGTAGATGTGAATGCAATAAAAGGAAAGAATGGATTTGTATGTTCGGATATTTGAAAAAGTTCAGTTCTTTTTGATTTGTGAACAAAGAAGCGTGGAATTGGAACTGAATGTATGACCACGGCCTCTCTCATACTTTGAAGAATCTGGATCAGTTTGGGAAGAGACAAGTCAATAACAACAACAAGCAGAAAAGTTCATTTCATATTCCAAAGGAGTAAACCTATTATTTATAGACTGAAGCAGAAATAGTAGTGAGTAGAAATAGGCAGTAGGCTACAGAGATATTTTAAAGGACCACTTTTAATTGATGTGTACTTATCAATAATGGTGACACCAAATAATAAACATTTGCCACATATTAAGTAGAAAGCAGGTTTTCCCAGGAGATATCAATCACTCATAGTAAACATAACTTCTGATGTAAGTATTTCAGCATGGACCATCACACTCATAAATAGTCCACAAATAAAGCATATGAGGTTGTGATCCTTAAAAATGTAGCTTTTTAAAATAAAAAAAGCAATTACGCTAGTTTTGGGCACCATGTATGCATTTCCTGCCTACATTCATCTTGGTAACTGCTACACAAACACACCTACACCTACACCCACCTGTGAATGCACACACAGGTGCACACACACAATGATCCCTAGAATTGTGGGATTTTAAAACTTGAAGGGAACTTAAACCAAGTGACATAGGGAATATGTTATGCTACAAAAGAATTTTCTCATTACATATCTTAAGTTATAAATTCCACCCTTTTTTAGGCTTTAATAGTAATTTTTTAGCACTAAATAGTATTTTTAAAGAATACCCACTAATCAGCATCTTATACATCCAAAGTTAAGCTCAAAACATGCCAAATGTAATTAAATTCTGCTTAGAAGGAAGTGCTGATGCATTCAAAACCGAACGTCCAAACTACTCTGACATTGTGAGATCAAAAATTAATATTAATGTTTAGTATAAACATATTCAAACAGTGCAAAAATTAGCTACTGGTGAAAATAATTGTGCTATGATGGGACAGTCCTCTCTATGCATAGTCTTATATTTTTATACATATTAATCAGACTTAAAAAATACTCTAGGAACAGTGTAAAGGTCACTCCCCTAAGATATTTATTAACAGGGAAAAATGTAAGTTTACAGTGGAGAAACCCAGCTAACACTACCTTCATCAAGTGATCAAGAGAAACACTTCATTTCTGCAGTATTCTTGCCACAAATGTTTAGCTTCATTTAATCAGGAGAAGACATTATACAATCCCAAATTGAGAGGCATTCTAAAAAATAACCGATCTGAATTCTTCAAAAGTGTCATGGTCATGAAAGACAAGGGAAGACTGTGGAACTGTCACAGATTAGAGAAGACTAAGACACATAATAACTAAAAGCAATTTGAGATCCCGGAACAGAAAAAGATATTATTGGAAAAACTAGTGAAATCCATATAGGGTGTTCAGTTAAGTAAATATATTGTACCAATATTAACATTAGTATTAACTGTATTGATAAAATACCATGGTCATGTAACAAGTTACTATTAGGGGAAGCTGGATGAAGGATAACTTCCTGTAATTCTAAAATTAATTTTAAAAGTGAAAAGATTAGTCTAGCACAATTTGATAGTTATATTTTAGAGTTTTATGAAAGGGAAAAATACATTAATGGAAGAATGTTCTAACCATTAAAGGGCTTTTAAACACTTATGTTGGAGTTTCATAGAGCAGAGCAATGGCTCTGCGTATTCATATCGTACTGGCATTCACGGATATCCCATGGCATAAATTGTGATCTACAAGCTTTTTGCTCTTTAAAATTGCGGGAATTGTGGGAGGGCAGTCCACAGGCTAAAGAAGAGCTAAGGTACACCTACTGTATTTATGGACTAACTCTTCGGGGGACACCAGTCTCCTGGTGAGTTGGCAAGGAGGATGAGAAATGCCATTTTTAGGGAACCTGGGTTCCGCCAAGCACCAGGGTAGGCACTTCATATACACTATGCATCAATTCTTTACAACTGTTTGAAGTCGAGATTATTATCCTCATTCAACAGATGAGGAAAGAAAGATTTGTAGAGTTTTAGGGAAGCTTCTCTGAAGTCAAACAGCTTCATAAGTAGATTAGCTCGAGGTTGAACCATGGATCTATCTGACTTCAAACTCATGCTTCATAGACTGAAAAACAAAACAAAACAAAACACACCATACTAAGAAATGAAGATCATGTTGTGAAACATTTACAGACCAATTAACTCTTCAGCAAGGAAGACTCTTTTGTCATGGCCACAGATGGCATCCCTAACCATAACCAGCTGCACTTTAAAATGCTTACAGTTGGTCAAAAGGGGGACTAGGCAACAGAGTGGATGATTCAGGCCAAATCTATTCCCTCCAGTGGGAAAAAAGCCTCAAAACACCTTTCCAGCTAAAGCTTTGTTGCTCAAATAATTTTTACTTTTGAATAACAGCACATTGGGAAACTACTTATTAACTAAAGATTTAAAATTAATTCCCATGGTAGATAACAAATATTTATATATTATTGCCTATCATCAAGGAAGATATTTGTTTTAATTTGATTTTCAAAATCATCAGTACTCATGTGTCATGTGTTCTCAGTTCTCCCAAGAAGTTTATAGTTTATGATATTTATTCGCTTGGTTTTGTTTTTCAGTTGATCCCTTTAACAGACATTTGTTCAGCGTCTACATGAGCCAGCCACAGCCCCTGCCCTCATGGAGTTCTAGCAGAGAAAACAGATACGTAAACACACAATTTCTGTAGAAAGTGCTAAATGCTGCAATGAAAATTGTTCCGGACACAGTTTTGGCACAAAGAGAGCGTGATCAACTCTGTTTTACAAAGGCGATTACAACTTGAAATATATTGGAGTTCACCAGGCAGATGGGGGCTGCTGGGCTCTCCAAGTAGTGGAAACAGTGGAGGCAGGGTGAGGGGGGCCCAAAGCAGTTGGTCCTCTCCGGTACCCATGCATACAAAGGAGTGGGCATTCTTTATATCTGAATACTAACTGCATCCCGATTTATAAAGCACTAATTTTTCTTTCCTTCTGTGACTATTAGCTTGGGATTCAGTTCTTAGCCATAAAATACACAAGACAATCTGGAACAGATTGGAAATGGATTTTGTCTACTTGTGTTTGGGGACTGTGTAAAGCATATGGTGTCAGTTATGAAACTCTGAAGCAGTTTATTCAGAACCCAACCGGCCATATCAGTTCAGGCTTTGATATTGTCAGTTATCAGCCTAGTGAGGCGTGGGCATTTTCCTGTGGAAAATGTGCTATCTTCCTTGGCATGCAGTGCAGAATTAAGGGTTGCTCTTTTTAATGGAGGAGCTAAAGAGTCCATGACCCCAGTTATAAGCGAAGCTGTCCTGGAGAAATTTCAAGATATAAGACTGTCATTTAGCTTGTCTTAAATTCCCCTTGGGTTTTAAATTAGCTCATTATTTCCTGAACTTGAATGCTGTTGTTGTGATTTGATCATCCTGTTAAGCGGTTGTCACAACTCACTGTGTGGGATGAAATGACCCTTTCATTCAGAGCCAAGTCTGGTGAGTGAGTCCTTATAGATCACATATCTTCAAGTCTCCACAGCTTTAGCCTCAAAAGGTTGCTGCTATGAGTCTGCCCCAGGCTGCTCCTCTCCACTCAGCTGAAGTCACTGGGTCTTCCCTCCTCAGCCACATGCTCAGTGGACCTGCCTTCTGCCACTGCTTCTCAATAATCTGCAACCACGTGGCACTTCAAACTGATCTCTAGAACATGCCACTTCTCTGCATTAGTCAACAGCTGTTCCGGGACCCTTCTGTCACTAATTAGATATGCTTGCCTGACCTAGCAGAGCTGAGTTATAGCTAACATTGCTTTAAAGTCAGAGGTCTGGCTTTGTTCTAGAACTTTGCAGTTGTTACTCTGCCCAGAGCTGATACTTGGTTGCTCCTCAGTGTTTTATCTTTAAAAGGCCAACTGTGCCTCAAGGCTCCACTGTATTGGCTAACTTTGACTTGTTAAAACCAAACACCAAAACCAAATGCTATTTGGACATAGCATCAGACACTACTAATTCCCATTGAGTTCCCCTTTGTTATGCCAAGTGTTCCTTGTAATTGGAACTGTGTATATGGCTGAATGGTTTTAGAGCTAAGGCTGATAACTGGGGAAAAAATAGTATCTAGGAGGATAGATTGTCCAATAGATTGGCCATTATTTTTATCATTCCCTATGGTGTTTCATAAAGTTTCAAAATCCTATGCTAAGTGTACTCTGAAAGTTTTATGGAAAATAAAAATGATATAATAATTCAAAGAAGGGTTAAATGTTCCCCAAAGTGTGTTCCATGAAATAAAAGGTTTCTGGGAAGTTAGTAAGTAGGTGTTAAGTCAAAAAAGAATGGTGTAGTCCAACTATATTAATTTTTGGCAAACATTTCCAAATAGATTTTGCCTAATCTCACTGTCAGTAGTAAGGTGTTCTACCAACAAATTTTTACAATTTTATAAAGATGATTCTAAAAAAATGTATAAACAAGTTGTCGTTGTTTATACTGGAGATAATTCAGCTATCTCAGAGTTTTAATTTCCTGAGGAGAAAGTCATTTTGGATGAAATCTCTGTGACTATAAGTTAAAGAGCCCATGGCCAGGAGAATCTATCTAAATAGCTCTTCTGATGACTAGCTTGTGTCAAAAACACTGAGCTAAGAAATCATGGGCGGTCATTTGTTCTATGATGGGGTCATGAGCAAAAATCTCATTTGTGGCAACAAAGACCAAAACAAAAGACAATCCCACAAAGCTGTATGGAAACAATTGACATTCATTTACTTTTTTTTTTTTACATTATAAACAAAAGAAATATTCTGTGATGACAGACATCTGTCTGACATAACTAAGAAGTCATTCCTGGGAATGAATAAGTTCTTGAATTAGCGGCAAGTTTTCCTTTTTCAGTAAGTTACACATTATGTACATGATATAAATATATTCTATGAATACATTCATTTCTTTGTTCATTTATAGCAACTTTCCTGAAAAGGCATTATTCAGACTCTACACTATGCTACTAAATTTAATTTTTAAAATGGAATTTCTTTTCTGAAAGATATTAGTCATATTTCGTATGCTATATCAGATGCTATCCATTATTATGCTCCTGAAATTGGTTATATAATAAGTAGTTCTCCTATGAAATTCACTTGAGTGCAGAGTACTGGAAAACAGAGTCATTGAGGCCAGAGTGCACATGATAAGAGAATAGAAAGGTCTAGATCTAACATTATTAGTAGTACAGTGGTTAAGGGTGGGCGTGATTGTGTGCAGGATTCAGATTTCAGCTCCACGACTTGGTGACCCTGGGCAAATTAAACCCCTAGTTGCTTCAGTTTCCTCTTCTGTGAAAGCCTACCTCACAAGACTGTTGAGAGGGTTAAATAAATTAATACACGTAAACAATGAAGAACCACACATGATCCACAATAAGTGCTCAATAAATATGGCTATGATTAGAACTGAATGTCATGCCAATACTCACATTATACAACATAGCTATGAGTTAGATAGTATTGGCTCCATTAATAGAAATTCTAAACAAATGCCACTTACAGAGTTAAGTAATTTGTCTGATGTATGGTCAGAATTTAGACACAAGTTTGTATGATTCTAAAACCCTTACTCGTTTCCTTATATCATTCTGAAATTTAAAATAAAAATACCTGAGTTTGTGATAGCTGTGTAACATGGGTCAAATAAATGGACCAGAGAAATTGACCTTTCTCTGAGCCTCAGTTTCCTAACATTTAAAATGGGGACACCAATGTTTATTGCTCATATACACCTTAGCATTGTTTCTGTCATTCAAATGATAATGTATGAGAAGGCACTGGTCATCGGTAAATCACAACCCAATGCCTTGTTTTTATTCTTAACCACCACCATCTAATCTATTACTCAGAACTGGCTACTGATGAATATACAGAGTGGCAGGGTTGAACCCAATTACATACCCATATAATTGAAGTTTTCTTTGAGTTGGCTTAACACTTCCAGGGCTTTTTCTGCTCCTTGGAAATTTATTACATATATAGAAGGAAAATTTATATTTTATTTACAACTAAGTTTTATGAAAAACCAAGATATGAAAATATATAAATTTTACTTTTAATTCTTTGGGTTGCAAACAAAAGTAATTTATTACTTGCCAATGAGACTTAAACATTCGAACACTTTTCTCACATTTTAAGAACAATTTTGTAACTATTGTAAATCAATAAAAACTAGAAAGTGACTTGATATTGTTGAGCAGTATTAAGTGATAAAAGTAGACTGCAGGTGTGTAAAAACAATTATTGATGAAATTGTATCTTCCTGGATATACATAAGAAGACGTATCCAAAGATTTTTCCCTGCATTAGTAAAATAGGAGAGAAAAAGCAATGTTTTAAAACCTGCTTTAAAAGTTCACATATAATACTGAGTTATATATGATTTCAATAGTTTAACATGTCAGCTAAGAATTTTTATGTACCAGAGGATTAAGAAATTGTTGTGATCTTTTTTTGCTATTATTAATCTTGAAGTCTTTTAAAATCACCTAATAAGTGTTAGCTTATTTAATTCTCAGTGAATTTAAAGAACAATATATATGTAGTTAAGTGAGTCCAATGATTTTAAAAACAACTGCATCATTTTCATATTAAGGAAATAAAATGCATTATATGTAAAAATAATTAAATAAAATTAAAATCTTCATATTTCAAATGTGACTTATAAAAGAACATCCATGGGTCCTTTTTTAAAATTACGGGATTAACACAGTTAAAAATCCATGCTTTCTTGGAGCCAGCCCTGTAGCTTAGTGGTTGAGTTCAGTGTGCTCTGCTTCGGTGGCCCAGGTTTGGTTTCTGGGTG
Organism: Tapirus indicus; assembly: GCA_031878705.1. Lineage (NCBI taxonomy): Eukaryota > Metazoa > Chordata > Mammalia > Perissodactyla > Tapiridae > Tapirus > Tapirus indicus. Next base: position 140,379,143 of record CM062917.1, on the reverse strand, counting down.
CAGACCTACACCACACGTCAATCCATGCTGTGGTGGTGACCCACATATAAAATAGAGGAAGATTGGCACAGATGTTAGCCCAGGGTGAATCTTTCTCAGGGGAAAAAAATATCCATGCTTTCTGAAGCTTAGCCCACCACAAACAGCCATTGTCTAACACCACAGAGAAAGTCATTTGGCATTCTTTTCTGAGGTTGTATAAAAGGTAGCAATGTAAACATTGAAGGAAGCTATATCTTCAATTTATAGCTAAGAAACTTATTTATCATTATTTTGCTCAGGGATCCTTTGCCGTGCTCTCATCATGTGCAAGGAATACAGAGATAAACAAGGTGAAATAGTCCCAGTTTTCAAGGAACATAGTGTTAAAAGGGGGAGAGAGCTGAAGGATGAACACAAAGAGAAGAGGAGAAAAACGTCTTCAAGAAAAGGGAATAAAAATGCAAGATCTAACAATCAGAGAGGTGCATTGTATTTTAAGAACATCAGGACAGTGACATCAGCATCATAGTGGAGTGAGCTTTCCCCTTTAAAATCTCTCCCCCCTCAGATACAACAAAAAGACCATTCACATACCAACAGAGGACACTCACACATCACAAAAGATGTTTAAGAGACCCATGCAGCTGTACATCTGAAGGTGGAGGCATTGGAAGCCCTGGAGGAAGTAGGGAGAGGTAAGGAGAAATCCTCTCAGACCTGTTCGATCAGCAACTTTGGGTCTGTGTGGCTCACAGAGAGAGAGCGGGGAGGGGCAGCCCTCTGCAGGAAAACTATCATTCTCCAAGTTCTTTCACAGCCTGTGGGGAATTACCACAAGGAGGAGCAGGAAGTGTTGTGGGGTGCAGTCAATATCTAAGCATCCCTGGAGAGCAGATAGCAAGGAAAGAAAGAAAGCCCCAGGATCAGGCAGGTGAAAGAGAGAGCCCCTCCCCCTGCATGCCTGGTGCTTCAGCACAACCAGTCAGCCAGAGGGCCTGCAGGTTGCAGGGGTGTCAGAATGCATAGCTCTTGACCCCCAACCAGTGGCGGCAGGTGGAAACTGTGACCAGAGATCTTTATTATGAGAAACAATAAGCCAAAATCAACAGGCTCTATGCAAAAATATATTAAATCTCCAGAACAGAAGGAAAATGACAAGCACCCAGAAACCAACCTTGAAGGCACAGAAATCGATAACCTCAACAACAGAGAATTCAAAATAGCTATCATAAAAAAGCTCAATGAATTACAAGATAACACAGATAGACAATTCAACGAAATCAGTAATTTCTTCATAAAAGAGATCAAAACCATAAAGAAAAGCCAATCAGAAATCTTGGAGATGAAAAACATAATGGATGAGATAAAGGAAATTCTGGAATCTTTAAAGAATAGAGCTGACAATATGGAGGAAAAAATTAGCATTATTGAGGATAGGAATGCAGAAATGTTCCAGATAGAGGGGAGAGAACTAAGACTAAAAAGAAAATGAAGAAATTCTCCAAGAACTATCAGACTCACTTAGGAAATGCAACATAAGGATTATAGGTATTCTAGAAGGAGAAGAAAGGGAAAAAGAAGCAGACGGCTTGTTCAAAGTAATAATAGCTGAGAACTTCTCAAACCTGGGGAAGGAGCTGGAAATACCAGTGAATGAAGTCAACAGATCTCCTAAATATATAAACATGAAAAGATCATCTTCAAGGTATCTAGTAGTAAAGCTGGCAAAAGTCAATGACAAAGAAAACATATTAAGGGCAGTCTAAACAAAAAAATAAAATAAAGTACAAAGGAATTCCCATCAGGCTCTCAGCAGATTTCTCAACAGAAACTCTATAGGCTAGGAGAGACTGGAATGATGTATTCAAAATTCTGAAAGACAAAAATCTTCAGCCAAGAATACTCAATCCAGTGAAAATATCCATCAATTATGATGGAGAAATAATAACTTTCCATTATAAACAAAACCCAAGGGAGTTCATTACCACAAGAAATGTTCATTACCACGGTAAGAAATGCTCAAGAAGGCCCTCATGGCTGAAAAAAAAAAAAAAAAAAAGAGAAAGGAATACAAAGTTTTGAGCAAGGAGAAAATAGGTAGACTAAACCAGAAAAATTGTAGCTCTCAGAATAGGTTAGCAAACCTTAATTATAAAAGTCAAGATTAAGGGAAGGAAAACACCAAAAATAAATATAACCTCATCACTTTAAACACACACTAACAACACAAGGTAATGAGAGACAAAGAGGGGCAATATATAATGATAAAAGGGACACTTCACCAAGAAGACATATCACTTGTAAATATATATGCACCCAACACAGGAGCACCAAAGTACATCAAGCAACTATTAATAAATGTAAAAGGAGATATTAACAACAACACAATAATATTAGGGGATTTTAACACCCTAGTTACATCAATAGACAGATCATCCAGACAAAAAGTCAATAAGGAAATAATGGAATTAAACAAAAATCTACATGAGATGGACTTAATAGGTATATACAGAGCACTCCACCCAAAAAGAGCAGACTACACATTCTTCTCAAGCATGCATGGAACATTTTCAAGGATAGACCATATGTTAGGAAATAAGGCAAGCCTCCATAAATTTAAGAAGATTGAAATAATAACAAAGATCTTTTCTGACCAGAATGCTATGAAACTAGACATCAACTACACACAAAAACTGGGAAAGTGACAAAGACATGGAGACTAAACAGCATGCTACTGAACAACCAATAGATCATTAATGAAATTTAAGGAGAAATCAAAAAATATCTGGAAGCAAATGAAAATGAAAATACACCATACTAACTCATATGGGATGCAGCAAAAGCAGGCCTGAGAGGGAAACTCATAGCAATACAGGCCCACCTTAAGAAACAAGAAAAATCCCAAATAAGCAACCTCAAACTACACCTAACAGAACTAGAAAAAGAAGAACAAACAAAGCCCACAGTCAGCAGAAGGAGGAAAATAATAAAAATCAGAGCAGAAATAAATGAAATTGAAACAAACAAACAAACAAAAAGAATAGAAAGGATCAATGAAGCAAAGACCTGATTCTTTGAGAAGATAAACAAAATTGACAAACCCTTAGCCAGACTCACTAAGTAAAAAAGAGAGAAGGCTCAAATAAATAAAATTAGAAATGAAAGAGGAGAAATTACAACACATACCACAGAAATACAAAGAATTATAGGAGAATACTAAGAAAAACCATATGCCAACAAATTGGACAACCTAGATGAAATGGACAAATTCTTGGATGCATACAACTTTCCAAAGCTGAATCAAGAAGAAATAGAGAATCTGAATAGACCAATCACAAGTAAAGAGATTGAAACAATAATCAAAAATCTCCCCAAAAATAAAAGTCCAGGACCAGATGGCTTCTCTGGAGAATTTTATCAAACATTCAAAGAAGATTTAATACCTATCCTTCTCAAACTATTCCAAAAAATAGAGGAAGATGGAACACTTCCTAACACATTGTAGAAGGCCATCATCACCCTGATACCAAAGCTAGACAAGGACAATACAAAGAAGGAAAACTACAGGCCAATATTACTGATGAACATAGATGAAAAAATCCTCAACAAAATATTGGCAAACCAAATATAGCAATACATCAAAAAGATCACACACCATGACCAAGTGGGATTTATACCAGGGACACAGGGATGGTCCAACATGCACAAATCAATCAACATGATACACTACATTAACAAAATGAAGAACAAAAACCACCTGATCATCTCAATTGATGCAGAGAAGGCATTTGACAAGATCCAACATCCATTTATGATAAAAACTCTCAACAAAATGAGTATAGAAGGAAAGTACCTCAACATAATAAAGGCCATATATGGCAAACCCACAGCCAACGTTATACTCAATAGGGAAAAACTGAAAGCCATTCCTCTGAGAACAGGAACAAGACAAGGGTGCCCACTCTCGCCATTCTTATTCAACATAGTACTGGAGGTTTTGGCCAGAGCAATTAGGCAAGAAAAAGGAATAAAAGGACTCCATTTAGGCAATGAAGAAGTGAAAATTTCACTATTTGCAGATGACATGATTTTATATATAGAAAACCCTAAAGAATCCATTAGAAAACTATTAGAAATAATCAACAACTACAGCAAAGTTGCAGGGTATAAAATCAACTCACAAAAATCAGTTGCATTTCTATATGCTAATAACAAACTAACAGAAAGGGAACTCAAAAAGACAATCCCATTTACAACCACAACAAAAAGAATAAAATATTTGGGAGTAAATTTAACCAAGGAGGTGAAAGACTTATACAATGAAAACTATAAGACACTATTGAAAGAAATTGATGACAAAGAAATGGAAAGATATCCCATGCACATGGATTGGAAGAATAAACATAGTTAAAATGTCCATACTACCTAAAGCAATCTACAGATTCAATGCAATCCCAACCAGAGTCCCAATGACATTCTTCATGGAAATAGAACAAAGAATACTAAAATTCATATGGGGCAACAAAAGACCCTGAATAGCTACAGCAATCCTGAGACAAAAGAATAAAGCTGGAGGCATCACAATCCCTGACTTCAAAATATACTACAAAGCTATAGTAATCAAAACAGCATGGTACTGGTACAAAAATAGACACACAGATCAATGGAGTAGAATTGAAAGCCCAGAAATAAGACCACACACATACGGACAGCTAATCCTTGACAGAGGAGCTAAAAACCTACAATGGAGAAAGGAAAGTCTCTTCAATAAATGGTGCTGGGAAAACAGGATAGCCACACACAAAAGAATGAAAGTAGACCATCTTCTATCACCATACACAAAAACTAACTTAAAATGGATCAAAGACCTGAAAGTGAGACCTGAAACTATAAAACTCCTGGAAGAAAATATGGGCAGTACACTATTTGACATTGGTCATAAAGGGATCTTTTTGAATTCCATGTCTACTCGGACAAGGGAAACAAAAGAAAAAATAAACAACTGGGACTCCATCAGATTAAAGAGCTTCTACAAGGCAAATGAAACCAGGATCAAAATGAGTAGACAACCCACCAGCTGGGAGAAAATATTCGCAAATCATATATCTGACAAGGGGTTAATCTCCTTAATATATAAAGAATTCCCACAACTGAACAACAAAAAAACAAACAATCCGATCAAAAAATGGGCAGAGGATATGAACAGACATTTTTCCAAGGAAGATACACTGATGGCCAACAGGCACATAAAAAGATGTTCAGTATCACTAATCATCAGGGAAATGCAAATCAAAACTACAGTAAGGTATCACCTTACACCCATTAGAATGGCTATAATCACCAAGACAAAAAACAACAAATGCTGGAGAGGTTGTGGAGAAACGGGAACCCTAATCAACTGCTGGTGGGACTGCAAACTGGTGCAACCTCTATGGAAAACAGCATGGAGATGCCTCAAAAAAAAAGTTAAAAATAGAAATACTTTATGATCTAGCTATCCCACTATTGGGTATCTTTCCGACCCAATTGTTGATTTCAGCAGTCCAAAGAGGAGTATGCACCCCTATGTTCATTGCAGCATTATTCACTATAGCCAACAAGTGGAAGCAACCCAAGTGTGTCCCTCAACTGACGATTGGATAAAGAAGATGTGGTATATATTTATATAATGGAATAAAAAAAGACAAAATTGTCCCACTCACAACAACATGGATGGACCTTGAGGGTATTATATTAAGTGAAATAAGCCAGAGAGAGAAAGGCAAACACCACATGATTTCACTCATATGTGGAATATAAACTAACACAGGTACAGAGAGAACTGTTTGGTGGTTACCAGGGGCAAGGGGGATAGGGGGTGGGCACAAGGGGTGAAAGGAATCATTGACATGGTGGCTGATAAACAATAATGTACAACTAAAATGTTGTTTCACAATGTTATAAACTATTAAGACATCAATAAAAAAAAGAACATCAGGACACAGGTACGGGTCAACTTTAGGTTTTGTGGGGAGCAGGGAGCAAAGTATGGAGTGATATGAACTACACTAAGGGATTCAGATTTTGTCTCTCCTCTCCCTCATTGATTCATTCATTCCCTCATTTTTATTTATTTATTTAACACGTATGCTCATCAGAAAGTTGGAAAATAAAAAATAAAAGAAGAAAACATAAAGTCCAAGTAACATTTTGGATTTCCCCATGCCTCTATATGTGCACACAATGTTTCACTTGTGTATTATACACATAGTATTTATTACATGTGCATATATTTTGTAAAAATGAAATTAAACAGTTCACTATGTTTTGCAAACATATTTTTACCCTTATGATATGGACATGATAGAAGGATTTTAATGGTGATGGTGGTGGGGTGGGATATCGCAATATAATTAGATCTACATGTTAAAAAAAACATACAGAAGCTAGACTGAAAACTGCTGACTCTAGAGGCAGGAAGGTGGGTTAGGGGACTGTTATAGTTGTTCAGGAGGAAGGTGATGACAGTCTGAACTAGGATGGTGGGGAAGAGGCCAGGAAATAAGAGATGTATAGGAGAAAGTTATAAGCAGGGAAGGAGAGGGGAAAAAAATCTAGGATGACTTTTGGAAATCTTTGGGCTACTGGATGGAAAAATAAGGGAGAGGATGGTTTGTTTATGAAGTGAGGTGGAGGGAGAGGTGTTTTGTTCAGTTGTCAAGCTCAAAGTGCTTGTAGAATATGCAGATAGACTGTCCAATGGAGAATGGGATAAAAATGCTTAAATGTAGAATTTTGAGGAGAGGACAAATATGGCGGTATTTATCAAAACGCCGTTTCTCAGAATCAGAGTAATGTTTCTTTGACCAGTGACTCACTGGGGGTTATGAGAAATTGCACAGTCCACGCTAGTAATGATTTCCAATCTTTCTGGAATGCTGATGCTCTGCTATTGCTTGGTCAAATTTGTGTTTCATCCTTGCTTAAAAAAATCCAGTAGCTCACCAATGGGTACAGGCTTGGATCCAAACTTTTTGGCATAACAACTAAAATTCTTTACAATTGAGATCAATTTGTCTCACTCATGTGCCTCTCTCCTACTCTTCCCATCTTTATATGGTGTTACAGCCACATGGATATACTTGCTGTTCCCCCATGCTGTCACCTCTGTCTAGAAGTCTTAGGATGCTCTGGGACCACACACAATTGTTATCTTTTGTAAGAAATCTTTCTTGGCTCTCACTCCCCTTCCTCCCCCAAATAAATTGTTCTCTCTTTGCTGTAATGTCATAACACAACACCTTTATCAGACTTATCATACTCTATTGCAACTGCTTGTTTATAGGTAGGTATATCTTTCTCTTCAAGCTTCCTCAGAGATTGATATATCCATATCTCCCTCCACATATACTGATACATGCATATGTATATGATTTATATATGCATCAAAAATATATACATATGTTTGCCCCAAGAACTAGATAATCTAGATAGTACACAGACAATAGCATCTGCTATATAAATATGAGTTTTAAATCATTTTTGCCTTTGTTTGATTTTTGATATGTATTAAGCCATATAGTTAATCATTACTAAATATCAATACAATTCTCTTCCAGCTTCTTGACATGTAATGATTTCCCTCTTGGTAATAAGAAAAACCTGAAATTAGTGCTATTGGAGAGAAGAATCAATATCTCTTAATGATGTATATAAATTAATGGAGCACTTCCCTGTGCTACAAGTTTTTGTCAATGTGTCTGAGAACTGGGCTGACCACCTGATTTATATTTTTCACTTTAACATATAACGTTGTAACTAACAGCAGTGTTGATGAGGGTGTGGGAAACAGGCATGCTCATGCATTGTTTATGGAAAGTAATTTGGCAGAGTATATTAAAGTTTAAAATTCTCATTCTTTTTCATCTATTAATTTCATTTCTAGGAATCTTTACTACAGAAATAAGAGTGCAAGTTTGTAAAGATCTATAGGTGAAAGGATGATCATTGTAGCAATATTTATGATGGCAAAGCATAAGAAATAATTTGAAAGCCTGTCAATAAAGGAATAAATAAGTACATTCACATAATGAAATATTATGCAGCCATTGAAAAGATGGAGGTAATTTTATATCTACTGATCTGAAAAGATATACATACATATTAAGGTTGGAGAAAAGGGAAAGTTTCAGAGCACTATTATAGATGGTTTCATTTATATTTAAAAGTACATACAGGCATACTTCGTTTTATTGCACTTCACTTTATTGAGCTTTGCAGATATTGTGTCTTTTACAAATTGAAGGTTTGTGGCAACCCTGCATCAAGCAAGTCTATCAGCACCATTTTTCTAGCATTTGCTCACTTCATGTCTCTATGTCACATCTTGGTAATTCTCACAATATTTCAAACTTTTTCGTTATTCATGGTGATCTGTGATCAGTGATCTTTGATGTTACTATTGTAATTGTTTTGGGGTACCAAAAACCATGCCCATGTAAGATGGCAAACAATTGATAAATGTTGTGTGTGTTCTGACTGCTCTACTAACCTGCTGTTCCACCATCTTTCTCCCTCTCCTCAGGCCTCTCTATTTCCTGAGACATAACAATATTGAAATCAGCCACTGATCCTACAGTGGCCTGTAAGTGTTCAAGTGAAAGGAAGATTTGCACATCTTTACTTTAAGTCAAAAGCTAAAAATGATTAAGCTTAGTGAGGAAGGCATGTTGAAAGGTGAGATAGGATGAAAGCTAAGCCTCTTGCACCAGTTAGCGAAGTTGTGAATGCAAAGGAAAAGTTCTTGAAGGAAATTAAAAGTGCTACTCCAGTGAACACATGAATGATAAGAGAGCAAAACAGACTTATTGCTGATATGGAGAAAGTTTTAGTGTCTGGATAGAAGATCAAACCAGCCACAACATTCCCTTAAGCCAAAGCCCAATCCAGAGCAAGGCCCTAACTCCCTTCAATTCTGTGAAGGCTGAGAGAGGTGAGGAAGCTGCAGAAGAAAAGTTGAAGCTAGCAGTGGTTGGTTCATGAGGTTTAGGGAAAGAAGCCATCTCCATAACATAAAAGTGCAAGGTAAAGCAGCAAGTACTGATATAGAAGCTGCAGCAAGTTATTGAGAAGATTTAGCTAAGAAAATTTATGAAGCTGGCTCCACTAAATAACAAATTTTCAATGTAGATGGAACAGCCTTATATTGGAAGAAGATGCCATCTAGGACTTTCATAGCTAGAGAGGAGAAGTCAGTGCCTGACTTCAAAGCTTCAAAGGACAGGCTGACTCTTTTCTTAGGGGCTAATGTAGCTGGTGACTTTAAGTTGAAGCCAAAGCTCATTTACCATTCCAAAAATCCTAGGGCCCTGAAGAATTGTGCTAAATCTACTCTGCCTGTGCTCTATAAAGGGAACAACAAAGCCTGGATGACAGCACATCTGTTTACAACATGGTTTACTGAATATTTTAAGCCCACTGTCAAGACCTACTGCTCAGAAAAAAAGATTCCTTTCAAAATACTACTGCTCACTGGCAATGCACCTGGTCACCCAAGAGCTCTGATGGAGAGGTACAATGAGGTTAATGTTGGTTTCATGCCTGCCAACACAACATCCATTCTGCAGTCCATGGATCAAGGGGTAGTTTCTACTTTCAAGTCTTATTATTTAAGAAATACATTTCATTAAGGCGAAGGCTACAATTGCCATAGATAGTGAGTCCTCTGATGGATCTGGGCAAAGTCAGTTGAAAATTTTCTGGAAAGGATTCACCATTCTAGATGCCATTAAGGACATTTGTGATTCATGAGAGAAGGTCAAAATATCAACATTACAGGAGTTTGGAAGAAGTTGATTCCAACTCTCATGGATGACGTTGAGAGGTTCAAGATTTCAGTGGAGGAAGTAACTGCAGATATTGTGGAAATAGCAAGAGAACTAGAATTCAAAGTGGAGCCTGAAAATGTGACTAAATTGCTACAATCTCATGATAAAACTTTAATGGATGAGGAGTTGCTTCTTACAGATGAGCAAAGAAAGTGGTTTCTTGAGATGGAAGCTACTCCTGGTAAAGACGCTGTGAAGATTATTGAAATGACAACAAAGGATTTAGAATATTACATAAACTTAGTTGATAAAGCAGTGGCAGGGTTTGAGAGAATTGACTCCAATTTTGAAAGAAGTTCTACCGTCGGTAAAATGCTATCAAACAGCATCACATGCTACAGAGAAATCATTCGTAAAAAGAAGAGTCAATCAATGTGGCAAACTACATTGCTGTCTTTTTTAGACACTTGCCACAGCCACCACAACCATCAGCAACCACCACCCTGATCAGTCAGCAGCCATCAACAGAGGCAAGTCCCTCCACCAGCAAAAAGATTACAACTTGCTAAAGGCTTAGATGATGGTTGGCATTTTTTAGCAATAAAGCACCTTTTAATTAAGGTATACACATTAGTTTTTTTTAGACATAATGCTACAGTATAGTGTAAACATAACTTTTATATGCACTGGGAAACCAAAAAATTTGTGTGACTCGTTTTATTGTGATATTCACTTTATTGTGGTGGTCTGGAACTGAAACCACAATACCTCCTAGGTATGCCTGTATATACGCAGATGTGAATATAGATGCCATAGATGCTATAGATGTGAATATGTCAGTACTGATGTGGTCAAAATCTGGAAGAATCTGCTCCAAACTGTTAATAGTATTTACTATCAGAGCATAAGTGTTGGTGAGTAGGATCGAATGAATAGAGAGCAGATGTTCACCAGCTGAATTTTTCTTAAAAGTTGTGGGATTATGAGTAATTTTTTCTTTCTTCAGTGATTTTCAGTATTTTTTCAGCCAATAACAAGAAAAAATAATAAAGAGAATAAAGTAAATTGGTATGTATTGATCTAGAAAGATACTCATAATATTGCAAGTAAAAAAATGTAGGTTACAAACAAGAGTTTATGTTGAATTGTCTCATTTTTTAGTAAATATATGTAGTAGTCAAAAGGCTAGAGGTGTATAAACCAGACTATGATGTTTGGGGCAAGATTAGAAAGAAAGTTCGTGATTAGTTATACAGTCATGCACTGTATAACGACATTTCAGTCAACAGTGGACTGCATATATGACGGTGGTCCCATAAGATTAGTACCATAGAGCCTAGATGTGGAGTAGGCTATACCATCTAGGTGCGTGAAAGTACACTCTGTGATGTTCGCACAATGAAGAAATTGCCTAAGGACTCATTTCTCAGAACGTATCCCTGTCGTTAAGTGACGCGTGACTGTATACATTTTGTATTGTTAGAATAAAAATAGTAAAACAACACTTAATGAAAGGTCATCGTGGTTTGTTTTAAACCCTAGATATATTCTTTAAAAGTTCTGTGCAAATTAAATTTTAGTAAGGAGAGTTATATTTTAATTAGATCAGTAGAATTTTCAATTATGCAAAATATTCTTCTGTAAAGTGAATATAACCTTTTTGTGATATTAATATTCATGATTCCCGACTGCCCATTTTGGCCTATTTAATGCTTGTCCTTTGGAGAAATAGAAGTCAAGGGTTCTTAATTATCTGTTTAAAACTTATCAGAGAAAAATGTCATTATTTTGCTTTTATTAGTCCTCCCAGGGAAAGCTCCGTGCCCCACTTCTATGCCCTCAGTTCCTCTTTTCCTTTTTGAGAAAGAGGATCTGTCTGTGGCAGTCGAAGCTCCTTTTATCATTGATACAGTTTCAGTTTCAAGATGGATGAAGGATGGTTACTGTTGCCTGTACTTGTATAGAGAGAGCAGATGGCTGAGCAGATGATTTGCCTGAGCTAAAACATCCTGAGACAGCAGTTGTCCAGTCCAGCTTTCCCGTCAAAGCAATGAGCTTTCCTTTCTTACAGATGTTGAGGCTTATATAAGGTCCAAAGTCAGCTTTTATCAGACTTTGTTAAGGTAACAAACTAATTGGCTGGATAACTTTTAGCTTCCTACTTGTTTCCAACACATGTTTTAAAGAGCCTTTAGATTATGAATATTTAAAATACATTTGAACTGAACAGGTCACAGAGTCTTATGCCTTCAAAGTGAGCAAAGTGTTAGCTTGAACTCAGTGACCATACAGGTGAATGCTTTTGAGAGAGTCAAGAAAACTAAGCAAAATGAATAGTTTAAGTTTTGTTTCTTTATATAAAATCATATATAACTCCATTCTTCAGTTCATGACTACTAAAAAAGAAAATTATCTCAGTCTTAATTGGAGCTCAGCTTTCAGAAAATAAAAATAAAAAGGACATTATCAGAAACCTCTGAAATTGTGATGGAAAGATTATATCCAAAAATACTCCAAAATAGACTTTCCTAAATATCATCTGAAGAGTCACCAGAAAATCTTTCCACAGTATGCAAAGTGAACAAAGAATTCAGAATTACTTATAGGGTAAAAAAATAGACGAAGGATGAAATAATTACCTTACCCAATATGGAAGTGTTGCTTCATTGACAGATAGATGGGATTTATAAAATCCCAAGTTGTAAAAATTTATATAACTTCTCTACTTCTGATGTATAAAGGGCAATGTTTCTAATGTTTCTTCCCATGTTTTATAAGAAACATGGGAAGACATTTTGTGCTTGATAACATATATAAATTTAAGAAAAAATCCTCAATAAAAGGGAAAATTATAATTATTATACCTATTAATAGAGACAGCCACGTAGTTTTCTTAAGTATTGAGAATTCGTCTGAAATCTTCATCAACAAAATGAACCTTGCCAGACCAGTCAGCCTTTTCTTGATTAATAATGAAAAGGAACTCTGTGCCAGAAAAGAAAACCAATGTTTTATAGAGGTAACCTGCAGCCCCCATTTGAATCAACAAGATTAGGCAATGACCCTTTTTTGGTTATATTTATCTGACCATTTTCTGTAGGAAAGGAACATTAATAGCTGTATAAAGCTTCAACACATGTTGCATGGAAAGGACTATATAATCTGCTATTATTTCTGCCTGTAAATGACTACATGTCTAGCACTAGCCTGGGGCAGAATTGGCTGCCAGGAAACTTGACCTGCATCATGGGCTTAATGAAGCTGTAACTTTCTGTTTATAATTCTTTCCACTTTTAACTAGTATTGTATCCAGGCGAAATGAGATAATGTGCTTCTCCTTTTTCAGATCATCTGGACTACTGATCAGTCCTCTGTAAAGTGACAGCAACACACTCTGGACACTGTTTAAGTACTGTGAGCTGCTCTGCCCGTCACTCTGGAGGGTCAATCAGACCTGGCCCAGGTGGGGCACCTGAGGATTTCCACCCGCCAGAGTAGAGTCTGAGATCCGGCTCCCTGTAGGTGCATGCTGACTGGCAGACTTTGAAAGATACGCATATGAAATTTCCTTCTGCCTTTCCCCCGATGACAATGAACAAGCGTGGGCCTTTCCAACACTTAGTTTAGAGAACTTTTCCTTCAGGGTCTCCAGCCTTTTTCTGAACCTTTTTCTCATTCAGAAGCTTCTACTTTGTAAACCTGTTATGGAATTTGAGACTTCTGATCTGCTGAGTATGTTAGTCTCCACAACAAGAAAGCAAAGCATATTACTATTTTTGTCACCTAAACTATAAATAAACTTCAGTTTGCCATGTAAGTCTCTTCTCCCTAATTTTGGAACAGAGGGTTTGAAACAAAGGGTTTGAGACATCATTAAGTAGGTGAAGGAAATTTTTGGAGTGAGGACTTATTTTCCTGTGAGTGTCCTGGAATGTTGGGTGTTTGAGGAAGTATAGACTATGGTGAATCTCTCCTTTCTGAGCCCCTCTGTGCTCCCTTTCCCTGAGAGTGGAAAATTGGGCCGAGATGAGAACAGGCGCAAATCGGGAGCTCTGGTGGAGAGGGGGATGTCTTGGCTTTTTTGACCCCATGTAGTGACAGCTCCAAGCCCTGTGGCCAGCCCTGCCATGTATGCTCAACTAGTAAGCAGCTTCCCACCGTTTTCTCTTTTCTTTTTTTCTCTCCTGTTTCTCCTTCTAATCTTCTGTCTTCAGACACCCAAATAAGACGTGGCCTCACCACCTACTCACTTAATACAGTCACCCTTTCCCTCCATCATGCCTAGTCATGTTTCCCCCTGTTATTATGAAAATTGTTAACTTTGTTGGCCTTTTTTCCCTTAGACAGAAAATTCAGAGTTTCCACAGCACCATGAAAACCAGTATTAGTGCAGAAAGAGGACAGAAATTTCTGGACTTGTTGCTCAAGCACACTGAGGGCAGGTGGTGATTTACTTGACTTAAAGAACAGAACTACAGAGGAAGCTATCAGGGCCTCTGGGATGGTAAAGAATGGTCTATTGGCAGAGTGAAAGCTGTGTGGCAGGGGGCTTAGCTGTTGACAGGTGGAAAGATGATCAGATGGCCCCAGGAGTAACAAGGATAGAGAAAGAATTATTTTTTAATATGGAGGCAACTTGTATGTTTGCCGACAGACAGGAAGGAGGTAGTAGAAAGGATGAGTTTGGAGAATAATTAATTGATGGAGCAAGGCTTCCAGGAGATAGGAGGTAGTGAGGTCTGAGAGACGTGGAGAGATTAACTTCGAGAGAGCAGGGACACCTTCCTATCAGAGAGAGGAGGAATCTGTGAAGGTATAGAAGAATTTGGAGACATTATGGTTCAGACCAGCTGACTTTGATCTTGTTAATGATCTGTTGAGACTTAGGGCACAGGGATAAAAGCTTGAGAAGAGTGGAAAAGATTTGGAATGGATGGATCATGTCCTCTGGTGGTGGGCCAGGTGTGTCATCTTTATTTATGATGGGCTGCACATCAGTGTGTCTTAAAATAGGAGCAACTGGTTGCAGAAATTAACAAAAGCCTAAGCCCAAAGGAGGGAATAATTCTAGAAAAAATGTAGTCAGCATGCTTTGCATCAAGCATGTTTTGGAAACTTACTGAGTACACAAGACTTTCCAGAGGTGCTTTGGCAAATGTATCAGAAGACCTGGGTTACAGCACCAACTCAGCTACTTCATAGCTTTTCTGTCTTTGGCAAGATCATTAATTCTTTCCAAATCAGGTTCTCCATTTGCAAAATGAGTATCCATTAATTCACTCGATAAATTTTCATTGACTGTGCACTACATGCCAGGAGCTCTGTTAGGAATTGCAGGCACAATAGGAAACAAGAAACTGGCTGTTCTCAAGCTTCCATCAGTCCAATGGCTCCCTATTCTGCTTCCTTTACCAGCAGGGTCAAATGAAATAATACATCAGAATGTGTTTTGATAATTCTGGAGCCCAGCTGTAAAAGAAAAAAAATCTATTGGAAACGAATTTTTTTTTTTCTTGAAACAATTATCCCGTTGTGATCACGATCATAACCATGCTGACAGTTTCTGGATGGAAGACTCCATATGATGTCATATGGCTCTCTCAGGCTTAGACCTCCTTCCTGCACAGCTTCCCGGCCAGGCATGGTAGCCACTGTCACTCACTGGAAAGCGAGGAGCATGGCTTTACACTGGGCTCACAATAGCCTCACCACTTCCTCCTGTCTCCAATGACTGGTTGCCCTATTCCTCTGGCTGGCTCCTCTGAAGACATCAGTGCTAATTCCAGCAGGGGCACAACACAGAGCTATCCCGGCAGCCAAGTGTTCTTTGATCTTCAGCCTGGTGCATTCTTTGGGTGGTCAAAACTTTGGAAGGACAAGCTAAAAGAGTATGTCTGGTGATTGGAAGCCAGGTCAAAGGTAATGTTCTGGAAAGGATTTCTGGGAGTAGATTTAAGGAAATTGCCTTTTCTTTTTGATGTCTAAATCAAGAATGGGAAAAATATCCCCTGAAATGTGTCCAGGAGCTCTGGGAAGAGTCTATCATTACAGTTATGGTCACAGTTTTAATTTTTTTTATACTACACCCAACTTTCTTTAGCATACCCAATCTTGCTTCATATTTTCATTTTATCCAACATTCAAATATTGTCACCAGTGGTGGAAGGCAGTGGGAATCTTTCTCTTCTTTTGTGTCCAGGCTAAGGAGGAAGTCCATTTCTAAAATCAGGATTTTTCAGACAAGAAAAAATACAGGCTGCAGATTAGGCGAAGAGCAAAGGTAGAGAGAAAGAGGAAACTGCGATTGCGTTACTTTCTGCTCTGTGTCTTCCTCCATGAGGGACTATACCTATAAGGGGATCCAGAAATTAGATTCCTAGAGAGCTTACCAGCTAGTGGCATGGGCCAATCACCCCATATCTAGATGTGAGAAAAGCAGAAAAAAGCTGTGAAGAAGGCAATTTCCTGGGCATTCATCTCTAAATAATTCATTTCAGTAAACCATGTGTTTCTTGGGGTATCTGGGTAGAAAAATATACTCTCCAGAGTTTTTTCCCCAAGCTCTGGTTCTTGACCTTCCCACCTGACACAAGCCTCCCCCTGCCTTTTGTCTCAGATCTCATTTTCTCAAAACCTAGAGATTTATCTGGTAAAGGCAGAAACTCCCATATGTGTGACAACGAAGGTAGTTTTCAGTTTGTTAAACTTTGGCATATGGTTCCCTGGCTTGCCTTGTCTACCCTTCTCTCCACTGCTTCCCTTGCCGTCTCCTGTTCCCTAATTTGCCTTGAATGTGACTATTCTCCTGTGAACAACCCTGACACTGAATGCTTGAGAGGAGTTGGGAGGGGCTTTTTTGCTACGTCAGCAATGACACTGTTCCTCCCACTGTCATTTCCCTTAACCTTAACTTGATGGTGTGATTTGTTTCTCTTCTTGGGCTTACAAAGTTCATTTCTCTTTAAGTGTTCTACTCTGCATTGGTCTCCAGCAAACTTTCTTTTTAATTCAATCCCATAAATATTTACTGATAACTGTGCGTGGTCCAGTATGGGATCAATATATGGATAAGATTATATTTCTTTTTTTCTAAGGAACTTAAAGACTTTTGGGGGAGACAGCCAAGTGCAGAATGGGCCAAATGCCATAATAGAGATTGTGTCAGACATGCTGGAGAAGAATTAACTGAAGGTATACCCACATCCCTGTGAAGGCTTCCCAGGACCTCTCCATTTTGTCTCTTTCTGATTTCCAAATTCCTACATCATGTATTTTGAGCTTAAATGAGCATTTTCCAAAGTATGTTCCTTGTAACACTAGACCCCAGAGATGCTCTGTGAAAAAACAATTTCATGTTCAATTAAGAAAAGGAAATATCGTACACACACTCCCTTCTCAGAAATCCACAACGTACGTCAACATACTGGAGATTTTTGCCAGAAGAGGAGTGGAAGAAAATTTGTTTAAGCCAGAATTTTCCGATCCTATATCCTATCACTTTTTGCATAACACTTTATAGGAAAAGTAGTGTTTCTCAGACCACACTCTTAGAAACATTGCCCTAATTGGTTCATTAAATGAACACAAAAATCCCATTTGTTTGCAAGATTTTATTTTTATCAGTATGTAAAAAGACCTTCCATAACAGCTGGATTTTTAAATGCCTAGAATTGTGCTGTCCAATATGGTAGCCACTAGCCACATGTGGCTACTGAGCACTTGAAATGTAGCTCCTCTCAGTTGAGACGCATTGTAAGTGTAAAATATACACCGGATTTGGAAAACAATATGAAAAAAAGAACATAAAATATCTCATTAATAATTTTTATATTGATTATATATTGAAATAATTTGGATATTTGGCTGAAAAGATTATCAACATTAACTTTACCTCTTTCTTTTCACTTTTTTTATTGTGGCTATTGGAAAATTTAAAATTACATATGTGGCTCACATTATCTTCCTACTGGATGACACTGGCTTAGAAAATAGGAACTGTATTTTTCCTATATTTTCCTATAGCGCATAGAAAAATGCTACACCCAATGAAGATATTTAAAACATACTGTTGACTGAATTAATTTGGTTGGCAAGGTTGGGATTTGGTTGGGAAAGGCAGTGAATTGAATCTTATTCTCCAAGGTATTCATGCTCTGACTCATTATTATACCCCCTGTGTGGATTGTTCCTGTTGTCCATTCCCTGCTTCAGCCTATAAATCACAGAGAACAACTGTAATGCTGAGCTGAAACTGACCACCTAAGACCACTTGTTAAGTTCTTCTTAGCTCCCCAGTCAGAATGCTAATGTGCACTTGTCATTCCTATTTCAGTGAAATCATTCTGATGGCATTTCAGTAAATTTCAATAGTTTCTAGGCTTTTACAGACTGTAGAGTTATTCCCTGGCATTGAATCTATATGCCTGAATGGATGTCCACTGTTTTTCATAACCCAGAATCCAACTCCTTGGCGGGTAATAGAAAAAGCAGAGGTTAAAAATCTCCACTATTACCACACTTACTTCAGAGGAACCTTCACAGATCTGTACTGAACTCTGAAGGTCCATATAATAAAGTAGGAAATAACTGATTTAGGTCATGTTTTCAGTTACTGATAGAAATTAAACAACATAAAAATCACACACTTTGATAAATCATGCCACATCTGTAATATAATTATGCCAGTGAATGAAATCTTGTAATCCCCTGTACCCACAGCAAGGTGAAGGGCGTAGAGGTAGCTGTACTTCACCTGAGTATATAGAACAGCCTCTGGTCCAATGAATTCCAGAGAATGGTGAGAAGGCAGCCTGATGGCAGCTGATGTGAAAGTTGCATTGAGAGGAAAGAAGCAGGATTGGGCAGCACTCTCCAAGGCATGAGTCAGAGTAAAACAATAGGAAACAACACCATGGAAAATAAACTGCAGATGCTTTCAATCAGACAAAAGTGTGCCCACTCCACATACCCTCTCCATCAGAGGAGAATCACAATGAAAATGGATCTGATATACTTGTCTTTCATGCGGAAACATAGCATCTACGCAAGACACCATACTGAATGTAACTATCAAAGATGAGCTTTCATTTAAGAAGCTACAGAAGGCCATCAAGAAAGGTGTACACCCATGGCATTCAGGAGTTTGCATTTGAACAATAAGGCTTCTCATTTTGTCAGGTTGGTCCGATAGGGTCTTTGAAGATTTTCCAGTTTATGGATGCCAAGGTGATGTAGGGTATTGAGGAGTTTTTCTCCTTAAATAATAAAATACTCTGTTGGAACCAGCTTGTCTTTTGCATAATAACTGCCATCCCCAAACACTATTTTCTGGCTTTTTTTTTTATTGTAATTCTATTCAAGACAAGTTGTATCAGTCTTTCTCCATTACAATCCAACCACACTCTGTTATTAGACTTAAACTTGGAAACACGTTTCTGAACGTATCTCCCCAATAGTAAAAAACCATCAATGATTTTCTGTTGGCATAAACAAAGGCCATACTCCCTAGCCTGACCTTTAGGGTTTTTATAATTTGGCCCAATCTACTAGTCTAGCTTTACGCCCATAATCAACTTAGAATATTCCACAGACTAGGCCATTTGGGCAACTTGCTTCTCCACTCCTGTGGCCTGGTAGGCCCAGCCTCCAACTCTGCACATCCAGCTCACACTCAATGTTCAAGCTTCACCCAGCTCCAAGGTACTCCCAGCAGCTGAGACTCTCCAACCTCTGGGTCCCTGCAGCACTTTTCTAAGCATTCTTCGACCCCTTCCCTTACACACACACACACACAGTCAAATGTAAACAATTCTTCTGCCTAAATTAAGTCCTGACTCTGCCAAATACTAGCTGTGTGACCTTGGCCATTATTTAACCTTTCTATGCCTCACTTTCCTCAAATGTAAAAATCAGGATAATAATAACACCTACTTAATAGAGCTGTTGTGAGGAATAAATGAATTTCCATGAAGTGCTTAAAACAGTGCTTGAGACAGAGCAGGCCTTTAGTAAGCGATCTGCTATTAGGAGCAGTAGTCAGAGTCAAGGTATTGATGGTCTGTTATTCATTTTGTATCTCTGACACCACTTTGTGTGACCTCATACACTGTGCATGATGATTAAACATTTATAGCATAAAAGAATAAGTAAATGAACATAAAGCAAGAAATTTTAAAGTAAGAATCAATGCACTAATTTGCTACTATTTTAAAAAACTGTTTTAGGAATTCTCTCCTACCAATGTCAGGACTAACTAGATACCTTTAGGAAAACAAATTATAACTTTTCTTAAAGGGAAGAATTAAAATAAAAAACAAAGCTCTATCGATGGCACTTTGTAGATTGACTACTTTTTGAACATGCATATTTTAGTGTGCAAGTCTGGAGAAGCCAACATTTTCTTAAATTTGTATTTGATATCCTTAAACTGTATTTAGTTTACACTTACACAAAATGAAAACTGAGTTCAGTTAAGGCTGAATGACAACTAAATGGAGTTTTTTAACTTTCCAGATTGCTTTTATGCCTATTAGCTCATTAAAGCTTTCTTGCTCTAATGAGCTAGATTTGTGGGAAAGGATTTAAAAATAAAACTAAAAAAAGAAATTAAGTGTGATCTAAAATGTGGCCTCGTCTATTCTTCTCTATCAGTGTACAGTAGCACAGAGACTGAAGAACCACTCTCTGGCCTTTGAAAATCAGTGTGCACTTCGTGGAGGACAGCAGCTGCTTTTCACTTACAGTATTTTTCCCTGCTGTCTTATAACTATGTCCTGTACTATATTTAACAAGTCCCTAGACTCCTATTTAATTCTCACAGCTGAGAGACAGGTCTAGCCCAGCCAAATCTATGTTACTAGAGTACCTACAAATCCCCCCTTTAATAGTTTATTTTCTCCTATAGAGACTATAATGGTCTCTAACTAAGTTCTAATAGATTTTGCCACATAGTTGCTGCTTTAATCAGAGAAGAGAATTTTACGAGTTTATTCATCGTGCTCTTTTTCAAAAGCTACTGATTAAGCATTTGCCTTACAGTTGCAAGCAGCCAGAAGGGACAATGTAGGCTGCAAGCTTACTGAGCGGCAGTCTGCGGGTAGCTGTCACACGGGGCCCGCAGCAGACTGCATACAGCTAGTGCCAAATAAGCAGAATGAAGTTGCAGTTCTCCCCAGCTCTTAGCAACAGACTGCTCACAGCGATCTTCTCCCCGCCATCTTATTCACCAAGACTATTCCAGCACGCAACAGCAAAATTCCTCCCTGCTCCCCACATCCCAAAGCAGTTAAATTGTGTCTGAAAAATGAATGACATGCTTGGCAAAAGAATGTATTCTACCACGAGACAGTGCTTACAGCAGAGTTTACTTTGGCCCGCTCAACCAGCAGACCCACTAAACACCATCTCCCCCTGCCTTCTAGGAAAGCAGCAACTTAAGCCACACAGTCGCTTTAAGTGTTATATTCGTGGCACCAAAACAACTGCCAAACACCACCACGAGGCTTCCTGTACTCCAGAAAACCCCTACTTCTCCGCAGTCAATTTATAGCGCATTCATGAGAACACACATTCAGATCAACACCAACCAAACCTGAGGTTTTGTTAGAAGTCAAGACACAAAGAATAAGCAGTGAGTCGTGTTTTTGAAAGAAAAATTACCTTACATGTATGTTTTATAAAGAAGATAAATATTTTCTTCTAAATTCATAGCTGTCTGGATGTCCTTCATATTTCTTAGATACATATGCAAATTTCCCTAACCCATTAATGGTCATTAACAGATGGAGATGAGTGGAAATATTCTTGAGGTAAATGTAGTTACCATTGGTTCATGCATGCCCAAACTTTTCTATATTTGGCTCCAGGGCAAACGTTTAAAGCAGTACTTCATATTCTCAGCCTAGCATAAGTGTGTTAGATGTACTTCTCCTTTGACCTAAAATGATCAGATTTTTTAAAAAATTAAATCTTTACTTAAATTATCAATATTAGTCACCTTGATGTACCTTCAATCACTAGATAAATGAGCAATCCTTTGTTTTGATAAGGGCTACTGTGTGTAGCAAAAGGTGCTCCCCACCATCTCAAGAAAAATGAGATTAATTAAACTAGGGAAGAAAAAAAGGAAAAAATATTGTTAGCTTACATGTCTTCATAATCAAACTGTTACCTCTACACAAGGATTTCGTGGGTTAATATTGTAGATATCTGCATACATACTTTATCTTGCCTAGTAAATGAATCTGAGGTCTTATATGTTTATATTTTTATCTCCTAAATTTGAATGAATTAATAGACTAATCAATAAAAAACAAGAGACTTTAATATGGTGATTTGTATAGTGTAGTATGCTAAAAAAGAAAAACATACCATTTGTAGAATAACTAATAAAAAGGATGTAACTGATCATTTTAGTTCTCTAATGGAATTATAAAATTAAAACTCCTTTTCTTTTATGAGACATTAGAAAGTCCCAAAACACAAATGAATTTGGATTCAATTCTATTCTTCACACTATATTACATTTTCTATAAGCAATGAGATGTACTGAGTTGAAAAGCTTGACAGATTTAATGGAACAAAACTCTCCAAAACCATGTTTAGCTGGCAGTTGGAATGATCATCAGTCATAGTGTTGCTATGTGGAGACAATATACGCTCTGCTTCAATGGCCTGGAAAGCTGGTAAAATAAATTCATAGTTTGGTCTGTGGTAATTAATTATTTTTAATCAGTATTATTCAGGTAGTGCCATGAACATTTGTTACTGCTGTCATTTAAAAATATATTATAGTCAGTGCTTGCTCATCCACGGTAATAGAGGCCAAGCCTGCACAGACAAATGAAGTTCACTGATACTAATTTCTAACTCTTATTTTACTATCACATGTAAGAAAATACATCTGAATTATTTCTGAGTTTTTATATCAGGCATTTCTTCCTCTTGTATCCCAGTTTTATAGGCAATATGAAGCAGTGAATTTGGCATAAATCAGAACTAGGATTAAATCTGAACTCCACCACTCATCCTGGGTGAATTACTGACCTTTTAGAACCTAAAGTTCCTCATCTGTAAAGTAGAGTTAATAACGCTTACATAGTGGAGTTTTGTGAGGCAAGGTACGTAAAGTGCCTAACCAAGCTGAACACCCACAGGTGCTCAGGACACGGCATTTCTCTCTCTTTCCCCTACCTTTCCTGTGCTCTGAGTCTCCTCCCCACCATTTGTTTGTAGCTTACTCTTTAGAATCATGGAGCACATCACAACATAGCTGAAATTTTCTGATGATCCATGAGAAGACAAAGAAATTAAAGAAGAAATTGAATTAATGTGATTTTGATTTTATTAGTTGAAATGACCCAATAGAAACTTCCATACAAAAGAAAGAAGAGCTTTAACATCTACCAAACAAGCCTTTAAGGTATTAGGGCATTATCACTGGTTTATTTTTTCAACTAAAGTAACCCAGATTGTTCACATTTTCCATCATTTGGCTTGGTAACTGTAATACAATGTTGGCCGGTCTAACCGCTCTCACATTTCACTTCTGGTTCCTTCTCTTTTAATTTTTTTTATCGAACATTTGTTCATATGCATTATAAAAACAAACAGAAATTAACCATAGTGATGGCTAAAATATAAACCACAAATTTGACTGAGTCAGAGGAGGTCGTTTTGGGTAACCCAAAATTCCATGTCTCTGTGTATTTCAGTCCCTTTGTCAACTTATTAAATGATAAATGAAAGAGATCAGATGAACAGAATAAAAATTAATCCATCTTAAGAGTTCTGTATGTTCTTGGTCAGATCCCAGATCCAAAAAGAAATTTGATCTAGGTTTTGAAAGCAGTAGTGTCTTAGAATGATTTTAGTTGATGAAGTTTCCAGAAAAATACATGGTTGAGCCTGGCGACAAATTGTCAGGAAGTCACAGAAATGAAGAAAAGGTAGTTTTTCCTGAAAATTTATCTTTTCATTCTTCTTTGACTCCCCTGACTCCTAATACATATTAGTCTGCTTGCCCCCACAAAGTCCAACTGTAGTCATTCAAATTTGAACACAATGTATCAAGCATTTAATGCACAATATGAAGCTAAGTGAAGGGCACAAAGAACAAGATGAAGTTACCTCTTGTACTCAAGGAACTTATTACTTGATTTCAGAAAATATACATACAAAGCAGCATGTATAACCATGTATATCATCCATCATATATACAGCATTTATACATACCCTGCTAGGGTATGTATAGGAGAAGATGGGGGGAAATGGCAAAAGAATAGATGACATTGGAAAGTGCCAGTGATATTTAGGACATGACCAATAGACGTGGCAGTTAACAGTTGCAAATTCGAATATAATGGTGAAGCTTAAACAGATTTTCCCCTCCCCAAATTCATTCTCCTCTGCTTCTGGCTCTCTGATTTACTCATGATATCGGAGATAGAATCACTGTACAAGGTATTTTCAATGTATGCAAAGGTCTACTTACAGTACTACCCATTATTTAGTAAGTGTCTTTCTCCCTGGCATCTAGACATGAGATCAAACAGCATTTTGACTAAAATATTTATTGTGGATCTAATGATAGTGTCGTTTTGTTGTTACGCCAGGGAAATAATGCTGAAGGAAAGTGTATAAATTGAATTGTTCAAATGAAAGTGTTTCCTTTTGTCTTTATACTGTCTTTCTCAATTTCTGTGATGAGCTTGCCAATTAACAATACATTTTGACTGAGATCTGAAACTGATATACCTCCCAGAGTTTTGGAATTAAAACTCAATGAAAAAGAACTACAGAGGCATGCAACCGGTAACCATCCAAATTTGAGTGAATTAGAATTGTTCTGTTTTGCTGCACTACTCAGAAAGCCACAGGCATGCCACTGCCCCAGAAGGATCTGGAGAATTGACGGAAAGTATAAAAAATGAATACAGATCGTACATAACTGTGCTGCTGCATTCTTACATCAACGACCATGGAAAGAACCCTGTTTCAATTCAAAGGCTTCCCTTGCAACAATAACAGCCTTCCTAATAACAATTTTGACAAAGTTTTTCACTCAACAAAATTTTTTAAATGCCTTTAAAAATTCATCCTAAAAAATTACAACTCACATTTTTGATAGAAAGGGAGGCAAATTTATTAAAAAATTACATTTAATTTTTCCTTTGTATTTTTTACACTTGAAAAATAGAGATACATGGATTACTTTTAGGGATAGAACATATTAATCCATTTTACTTCACAAACATTCACTGAGAAATTTGACTACATCAACACAATTTATTGGGTGCTGAAGATATATACATAAAAGACAGAGTCCCACCAATTAAGAAGTTCTTAGCTGGTGAGAGAAACCTTTATAATATAGTGTGATCTGTGCTCTGTGATAGGTAAGAAAAGGTAATCTCAGGAAGCCTGAAGGACTTCTCCCACACTTGGTCTAAAACCTCAGGATGAGTGCCTAGAAGAGATGAACTCAAACTGAATGTATTTGCTAGGACAAAGAGAAAAAGGTATTTCAAGCAAAGGAGTAGTGCTTCTAAGAGAAAGGCAAATTAGAGGAATTGGTAGTATAATGAGGAGTCAGGAAGATGAAGCATAAGATGAGAATTGGAACTATGAGGGCCATTATATCAGGAGATTAGATTTTTCTCTTGAAGGCATGGGGGCCAAGAGTTTTATGGGTAGAATAAAATCATATTTGCACCTTAGAAAAATCAATCCATTGCCTAGAATGGCATGAGACTATAAGTACAGAGAACAGTTTGTCAAAAGTCCAAGTGAGAAATAATGAAGATAAAATTCAAAAGACATGAAAGATGTGGAAAAGCTAGGATTTGGTGATCAATTGGGTGTGGGGAGAGGCACAGAGAACGACCACCACTAAAAATCTCAGACTAGTCTTCCTAAGTACACTTCTTTCTTCTATTGAGAACTGCAAGAATATGTGCTACCTGACTTTACAGCTTGATCTCAATTAAACTCACAGTAATCTCGGGGGTAGACAAAAATGGTTTGCCCAGCCTGCCTGAAATCCTTTAAAAAAAGCCACTCATTTTCTACAATGTTTGAATGTGGAAAATTAACACTAGCCTTTCTCTGACAATAATTAATAATGCTTTTTTTTCAACATAGTAAACGAGTTTCAATGCATACAATCCACCAGACAGAAGTGCCAAGGTAGTTTTGGTTGGATTTTGTGCACCAGCAACACTGAACTACTTGTAGTTTCCCAAGTACACTGCATCACTTTTCATCTTTACTTATGATGTCCCCTAGGCCAAGAATGTACCCTCCCCCTCACTTTCTCTTCTACCAGTCCTTCAAAATAATCTCAGATGCCACCTCCTCCAAGAAGTCTTCCCTAAT
The DNA here is from genome assembly GCA_031878705.1 of Tapirus indicus. NCBI lineage: Eukaryota > Metazoa > Chordata > Mammalia > Perissodactyla > Tapiridae > Tapirus > Tapirus indicus. The sequence continues at coordinate 140,352,981 of CM062917.1, read as the reverse complement.
ACACTGAAATCAATGGTTTACATTGTAGACTGCAGAATATAGGTTTACAGTGTCATTTGCTCACTAGGACATGAATTTCCCTATAAATCTGTAAAGTATTTGTTAATCTCCAAAAACTTTGTGTTTTTCCTGTGCCCAGTGTTTTTAGAAGACTTCAGACTTAGTTTTTACTCCAAAATGTGGCAAAAATATGTTACAGACAATTCTCTTACTTTTTCCCCAAGAACCTATCCTCTGGAATTTGGGAATATTTTCCTCATTCCTTTAATTCTTTCCCTAATGCCAGAAGGCCCTCACCTCCAACTGATCTTGACATTACAGGCTCAAGAAACCAACACTGAAACAGCCAAGACTAGCCAGACAGGCTTTCAAACTCAGCAATGACCTGGGGATGGGGAAAATCTGATTTGTATGTGTGTGACTTTTGTAAACTAATTTGTAGTTTAACTCACATGACTTCAGCAAGATGTAATAAAATCCTGTCATCACATTCAGGTTTCAGACTTTAGATGTTTGTTAAATGTTGTACAATAATTCAGAGCTGATTTCATTTTTCAGAGTTTGAGAGACTATGATACTTGAGAGAGTTTTCAAAGATCAGAAAAGGATACACATTTCTCTGATAATAGAAAATAAAAGCGGCTGAATTAAAAGTATTTTCTTAAATATCATCTGGTTATTGACTTCTCTAGTTTTCCTGAGTCTAAAAAAACATTGTCTCTCTAGTGTTTTTAAAGTTAGAATTGAAATTAGTCACTGAAAACAATACATGGGATTGGAGGAAGTTTAGTGTCTGGAAAACACAGGACTGGAAGTGAGAAAACCTTGACCTTCGTCTCACTTAAATTACTCAGATATGTGGTCCTGGACAGGGGAACCAATTGCTCTTGGCCTCAGTTTCTTCTACAAATTAGAAAGAGATGGGCGGGAATGGACTAGAAGTTACTTTCGATCAATATGGCTGCACTGAATTTAATAACTTGATAGTTAGGAATGCAACTTTACCATGTTAATAATACCATGCGTACATGCCAAATATTTCATTTATTTGCCACAAGTTATTTTGTCAGTTTTTCTACGACTCTAAATGGCCTTGTGGAGCTGCTACAGAATAAAAAGATGTTTATACTTTGCTTGACCATTTCTAAGAAATGTCCTCAAACTTTATTTGCAGTATCAGATAAATAATGGGTGAATACACACAAACACATAAATCTTTTTAAAAACTAAGTCAGAGCATGCCAGGCCTGTTCTCAAAACCATTCAATCCCTTCCCTCCCGTGCCCTCCAGTAAAGTCTAGTTTTTAGCTTGGTCTACAAGGCTTTTCACGGTCTGTCTCCATTCCCAAACCTCCCAGTGCCCATCTCATTCTCTTTCCCTCTCTATTCACTCCTCACTCCTGGAGCCACTCTGCCTCCTCTACTCACTGTTCTTCAAACCATCGAGATGCTGCTCACCTCAGGGCTCTTGCACTTGCTGTTCCTTCTGCCTGGGATGCTCTTCCCAGAGAGCAAGCCTCCCTCTCTCACTTCATTCAGATCTCTGCTCAAATGCCACCACATCCTCAACACAGGGACATCGCTGACCAACTAGTAAAATAGCACCCATATTCAGTGGAATACTACTCAGCCATAAAAAGAGATGAAATCTTGCCATTTGTGACAACATGGATGGATCTTGGGGGGATTATGCTAAGTGAAATAAGTCAGATGGACACAGACCCATACCGTATGCTTTCGCTCATATGTGGAAGATCAAAAAACAAACACATAGATACAGAGAATAGATTGGAGGTTACCAGAGGGGAAGGAAGTTGCGGGAGGTAAAAGGGGTAAAGGAGCACATTTGCAGGGCGACAGATGGCAGCTAGACTTTTGGTGGGAAATATGATATGGTCAATACAGAAGGCAAAATATAATGATGTACACCTGAAATTTATACAGTGTTATGTCAATATGACCTCAATGAAAAAAAATAGCCCCCTTCTCACTTTCTATCCTTTCACCATACTTGACGTTTCCTCAGAGCACTTATCACTACCTAATATACTGCATATTTATTTCTTAAAAATTTTTAAATGTCTCTTCAACCCAAATGTAAATCTCATGAAAGCAGAGATTTTGTCTGTTTTTGTTTACTGCCTGGCTCTTGTCCACTGTTATTGCCTGGTGTCTGTAATAGTGCCGGATACTTAACAGTCACTCAGTAAAACCTTGCTGATTGCCTGTGGGATGAATAAATAAATCTTTACATCTCTCTCCTAAATGGACATAGAGTTAAGATGGTAAAGAAGGCAATAATATACAACTTACATATAAAAAAAAAAACCACTTCAAGTAGAGTAAGGGTGTGGCTAGAACCAATTTCATTTCTTTTCCAAAAATTCTGGGGACTTAAAAAACTACCCATGGATAAGCTCTTTATTTTTTGTAAATTGAAAGGCATCATGGCTAAATTATTTTTGCTAACCATCTTTCTTTGATTTTATGGGACTTTTTCATATTGACTTCAAAAATATCTTCCATAAATGAAAAAAAATCTATCTTGGAACATGAAAGATGTTAGAAGTGAGAGTAGCATTGAACACTATTATGTGACAATATGTATTCAGGATTGGGGAATGTCTGAATCTTGCCTTAGATGCAGCCATTCCTCTTTTAGAAATTCCTGACATAATCATACAGTGGATGATGGCAAATGAGAACCAAAGTTACCCAGGCTCATGTCTGTGTCCCAGTTTTCTTTAGTAAACTGGGCAGCTCGTATACTCAAGTGCAAGGAGCAATGTCTCCCTGCCCCGAGACCAATCCCAATCTTACCATCTTTCCACCCTTTTGCCAATGAGATAACAGAGCCCCAAATCACGCTTGAGATGAGAAGGACTTTTCTGCCCTCATCTTGCTTTATTTCTCAGTCACACTCCACATATTTTGACCACTGCTCCTCTTTTTTCTTGGCTTTGGCATGCCACACTCTCCTAATTTTTTTCTTCATCTTTGCCCTTTCTTTTCAGTCTCCCTTTCTGGTTCATCCCTTCTCCACCTCTAGAAGTTACGGGCTTCAAGTCTCAATTTTCAGATCTCTTATCTTTGCTCCTCACAAACTCTCTGTAGGAAGTGCCATCCATTCCCGAGAATTTATTTATTTTTAATCTTGTATTTATAGAAAATTTCAAACAAAACAAAAATAGATTAAATAGTGTGTTGAACATCCATCTTCAACAATTAGCAACATATGGTCAATCTTATTTCGTCTACACTCCTACTCCCTCATCTACTCTCACTGGATTATTTGAAAGGTATTTCCAGACATCATGTCATTTCACCTGTAAATTCTTCAATACGTATCTCTAAATGATAAGCACATTTTAATGTGACTAAACATTATCAAGTTTAGAAAAATTAATAATTCCTTACTCTCAGCAAATACCCAGTGTTCAAATCACTCTTTTTGTTTCTACATGTCTTTCAATCATTGGTTTGTCTGAATTGTGAGCCTAACGAGATCTGAACACGGCATCTAACTGGGTGGATTTGTGTATTTCCTTAGTGCATCATACCAAGAAGCACATAAGGTCTGGTTGTTCAGTCTGTAAAATAAAATAAACTATAAAATAAAATAATAAAACAAACTATATCATCTATGTTTCCAGACTGTAGGGTCACATTATAATACAGAGTGAGAGGGTGCCAGAATCTGAAAAAACAGCTCCTCTCTTTGTCCCTCCAGGGTGGTAGAGACTTCGCAATTTCTCGGCTGTCTCATCATTCTATTTTACTTCTCAGCTCTTCTATCACCTGTGTGAGCAACTCCCTCAATTAAATTAACTCTGAAAGAGCTGGAGTGTTTCCTGTTCTTGACTGACCTGACTGATACAGACAAGAAGATCACAAGTTATCATTTGGGATATGATGAGTCTGAGATGCCTTTAGGTGCAATGAACATGAAATCTAAACTCCCTGCCATGGCCCACAACATGCTGTGCCATCTGGCCCCATCTACTTCTCCCTTCTCTTCATGCACCACCTTCTCCCTTGTCCAACTGCTCTCTCACCAAACTGGTCTTTCTTTTTTTCTTCAAAAGTACCGCAGACATCTAAACAAGCAGGTTCCTTCTCCTGGAATATTCTTGCCCTAGCTTTTCTCAAGACTGGTTTCCTTTTATTTGAAATAGCCCCTTCACAGTGAGACATCCTCTGAAACCCCACTTACCCACAGCGTTCCCTGTCTTTGTCTATCATTTCCTCTACAGTACTTTCCATAATCTGTAATTACTATATTATTTATTTGGATGTTTCTTTAATGTCTTGATCCTCAAGGATATTGTAAACTCCCAAAGAGCAGGAGAGAAATCATGTCTATTTTGTTGACCTCTGTACCCTAGTGCTTAGAAAACTGCATTTACAATGAAAAGAACAAATGAGTGTGTTCCAGAGCTGGCCAGGTACGCTTGAGTGCAGATCCCAGCTGGATCAGTTGACAGCTTAGGCAGCAGGGACGCAGGAAGTATCAGAGTAGGCTACACCCATGTGCAGAATGCTTTGAAGCACAGTGACCCAGCTCACTGAGATATATGCTTAAACACACACCCTTGATTTTGACCTCTTCGTGGAGGTTTGAGAAGGTGGGTAGAGAATTTCTTTATTCTTCTGGAAAAGACATGACAAATTTAACCAAACTGAATCAATGGGTAAGAAATCCAGCTGTTGACTAGCTTGATTAAACCAGTGCCACTGGACTTATAAAGATTTAAGATAATTTTAAGATAAAAATATTTACAGCAATTTTATAGAATGTATAATTCTTTCATTTCTTAGACTCTCATAAAAGACTTCGTTTCTTTAATAAACTGCTAGGCACCTATAACACTGGATATCTTATTTTGGTAATTTTACTAGATATATACATAATATCCTACAAGTTATGAATCTTCTAAGAATTATATATTATCCTGGTGTTCAGTTTTCCAGGCTCCAGGAAATAAAAAATTCACACTGGCCTAGGGACAGAATTTTGATGGAGGCATAAAATATTAGGAATTCCAAATAGAGCCATAATGACTCTCTTTTATAATAATGTAGAAGATAAGTGCTATTGTCTCACCCACAATAGTCAAACATTATTTTAGGAACTTTTAAATTTATGGAAAAAGAAGCCTACTACAAATCCCTATGCATACAATTGTTAGGCAATTTGCAATTCTTGAAGCAAAACTTGAAGCATATTTTATCCAAGATAGAAAAAGAATAAAAGGCTGTAACAAAAATTTGGACAATATTCGCAACAAATTTGTTTCCCTGTCTGCTCAAATTATAAATAACAAGGTCTTGAATATGGAATAACATTTGGGGAAGGAAAGCAAATAAAAACATATAAAACAAAATGTCTTTCTTCTCCTGGGTCTATCTTCTTAATGATGCTGTGGAAGGGCAGCCAGCGCAACTATCAAAAAATATATATTCTGTAATAATCAGTGTTGTATCCAGGTCACCGGATGTAATTCTCAACACTTTAATACGTTATCACATGTCACTAATTAGTTGTTCTCAAAGCATTTGAGATGTCCTATGTCAGATTACTACTTGCCCACTGCAATTTTCCCAGCACATATCTTCCTTCCTTCTTGCTGGAATGGGGCTTATGGATTGTTCGAACAGAGAATGTCAGTTATCAGCAGCATGCTGTGGATCTAAAAATCCATTAGGAAACTGTGATAATTAGACACATGTCAGCAGTAGCAAATCATCATAAGAACCCCCAGTAAACACAGTTTGTTCACGCTCACCAAATGCAGTTGCTGGCTGAGTTTTACCCTTTCAAATTATGGTGCTTTGTACAGATGGGGAATGAAGTACAGGAGGAAGTCATACTGAACTTGCTCTTTCTCTATCCAGTTTCTACCCAAACCTCCACTATTAAGTGTTGATTTCCTGGCTGAAAACTATATTCTTAATTACCGGCAATAAAATATATTTTATTTTTAGCTCTTGGCTATTATATGTTATCAACTTTTGTATACTGTGTATTTATTTTATCTCCTGAGTTTTAAGAAAGATTTTGGAATTAAAATTTAAACTTGTTTGAGATAAAAATGCCTATTTTGAAATACTCCTGTGAGTGTTTTCCTATGCGATTTGTCACAGTCATTTATGAAATGTATATGTATCATACTCAAGAGTAAGAGAACAGATGGTTTCTTGTATCTAGTTCCATCACTGTAATAGGGATACATCATTGGCTACATTTTTGGTCTAGCAAATATCTATATTAGTATATGTCTTCTAAAACTTTCCAGAGACATTATACTGTTCTTTATACAGATTACATAGAATCATATAAAACTGATGCAATAGCCCTAGGGAACTTTTATTCTGCGTTGGGTCTCCAGGGTGATGACAGGGTTGCACTGAGCCATACCTCTGCTTGCATACATTATACAATTGTTTATGATAAACAACCCCCATTTCTGAAAGGTTTTGCTGCAGGGTAGAGTGTAGTATTAACTGAAGAACAGTGAGGTTAATCTCCTCATAAAGGAATCCCTGCGTCTCCTTCACTCCTTCTTTAACCATAGGAATGAAACAGTTCCAGACATAGCAACAATTATTTTTATGCTTCCAACTATATACTTAATTGGACATTGTTCCCTCCTCTAGGCTTTGCAAGGGTCACTTTGTTAAAGAAACTTAACTGTTTTCAGAGAGAAGTTGTTTATCTTTTATTTAAAACATTTTTCCTCCTATTAATTTGCTATCAGTGAGAACTGAGCACACTTCTACTATCTCCATCTTGTAATGATTTTCTCTTCATTCACCTCCAGTTTTTACTCTAATTTCTTTGCCAGGTTTTGGATTAAGGCAATCATTGAGTGTACTCAAAGCATAACTCAGAGAATAGTTACAATTGTCTTTAATATTGTTAAAGCTGGAAGAAATGGAAAACCCACCCACTGATTTTCTGTATGAAATACAATGCAAAACTCATTAAGAGGAAATGTGAGTCCCCTTACAAGGTTAATGAGAAAGGTTAAGCATTGTGCGGCTTTTGAGGGGTGTAGGAAAACCCTAAAATAATGAAAAACAGCTTTAGGATTAAATTAAAATAATGATATTATTTATTTTACATTTATCTGAAACTGGACCAGAATCTCAACTGCGTTTATGCTTCAACTGTTCACAAAAACTGTTGGTTTGCTTTCAGTTTTTGCTGTGGACTTACATTACTCTCTTCCCCTTTTTACGATGTCAATTTATCACTCAAATAATAGGAAAAATGGCTACATCAAAACTCTTCAAATTCCAATAAAGAATGCAACTGTGGTTCCAGTTCCTTGCTCTTGGAATGATGAGTCACACAAAAGAAATAATTTTTAAAGAAGTGTTGAAAACAATTGGTTTTCCCCCAAGTAAGTTGCATGAACCTTTAATCATCAACAGTCCGGCACCTCTTCAGTTATCAAAACTTAAACATATTCTATGCCTTATTCTTAACACGTATTATAAACCAGCTTTGAAAGTAAAATTCACCTGGAAAAAAATATCAATTATGTTCTACTCACAGCTGACCCCCACTAATAGTTAAACCCCCACATCAGTTAAACATTTACTCCAGCGGTTTGCTACAGCTATTCATTCACTGACCCGCTGTTGGTTGCTTTGCCTACTAGGCACAAAGTCCTGTGAGGTAACATGAAGACCAAGCCCAGCCTTAAGGAATATACAGAAGACTCCCAGCCTTCTGAAATACTCTGCAGATATCTAGAATTCATGAGAGTCCACTTTGCCCTCCTCCTTTCCTTTGGGAAGCTTTTTGAGGGAACGTGCCCTTGTATGTTCTCAGATCTATGTCCAAATTAATATTTCGTAAATACCTCTTGGCTGACAACAGTCACCAACTCTAGCTTTCAAAAGTTTTAAAAATTTGGAAGCAAACATTACTTAAATTTTAAAATTTTCATTGCCTTACGCCACTTCATTTCCTGCTGACAGCTTAAAAGAAGAATTTCTACAGGGCCGGCGCCGTGACACAGCAAAGTTCGCACACTCCGCTTCTGCAGCCCGGGGTTTGCAGATTCGGATCCCGGGCACGGACTGACGCACTGCTTGTCAGCCATGCTGTGGCGGCGACCCATATAAAGTAGAGGAAGATGGGCATGGATGTTAGCTCAGAGTCAATCTTCCTCAGCAAAACGAGGAGGATTGGCAATGGATGTTAGCTCAGGGCTAATCTTCCTCACAAAAAATAAAAAAAATAAAAAGAATTTCTATGTTGAACGGAAGCAGGAACTGCTAGAAACCTTGAGAGAAAGAACTTATTGGGTTGTCAGAAGCCAAATGATTTCTAGGCCCAAAGAGTTTAGATAAGCCCTCAGTTCTTGGGAGAAGCTTGTGAGTTCTATGGCACATAATTACTATGAATTATCTATGACTATTAATAATTACAAATTTTTGGCAGATTCTTACATTTTTGTAAGGCATTGTAGAAAAACTAAATGAGTTTTTTTCTTTGAAAGGACAAAGGTTGAACCTTAGAATAATAAGTAGGAACAATTCTTTGAAGAAAAATAAATGCTTGTGTAAAGTGGAGTAAGACGAAAAGAGGGAATGAATATATTTCAAACACCTTCCATGTGCCAGACACAGTGGTCCTCAGGCTACACACGTTGTCTGACTTACTTAAATAATGCTCACAAGGACACAGTGAAGTAGGTACTATCCCCATCTTAGAGACAAGGTAAAGTAACTCACCCAAAGTAATCACAAGAGCAATGGGAAAACTGGACTGAAACCCAGGGCTGTCTGTCTGACTCTACAACTTGTGCTCTCACTGGTGGTGCTTCTCTGTGGCATAGCATAGTGTTTCCAGTTAGACTGAACATCAGTTGAAATAGAAGTCTCAGCCTTAGTCACGTAATGATGCTCAATAATCACAAAATAGATAATAAAAGGAGAAAAGGATGGGGGATGGGAAGGAGGGAGGGAGAAGGGGAGGAAAAAAAACGAAAGGAAGGCAGGCGGGAAGGAGGGATAGAGGGAGCGAAGGAAGGAAGGAAAATGATTTACTGAACTGTTACCAGTCACTGTCTCCATTGAGTAAATTTCTTTCATTTTGATAAGAGCTGTTCTGCTTTTAATGAAGTAGTAAATACCTCAACACGGCCTGCCTAACTCTTCTGGCATTAATTTTATGAATTTTATATTAATTTTATTTCAGGAAATGTAACATTAAAATTTAAAAAGTTCTCATTTAAGTGTTTAGCGTGGGTTGGCAGGTCTAATTTTACTGTAGCTTTTATCGTGGTTTTTATTGTTTTTCATTGTCTAAAAGAACAGAAATATTTTAATATGTTGGATGGGTCTAGTGCACAATATTTTTATGAGGATGTAAACATGTGTGACACAGCTGATGCAGACAGACATAAATGGCCCCCTAAACAGTTTCCCATGTTTATTTTGGAATAGATAATGGCTTTTGAATTTCCGTATATCAGCTTTCTCCAGAAACATCTAATTCAGAACCATTTAAGAGTTATGAGACTGAAACATCCTCAATTAATATGCATCTAATATTCTTTTATTTAGAGATGTCTGACAATTATATCCCAGACCTGCCATAAACTGGTATGTGACCTTTGGAAAGTGACTCAACCACTCTGTGATTCATTTTCCTCATCTGTAAAATGGACCTAATAACAAAACCTTTCTCACATTTTTGGAGGATGTAGGTTTTAACAATTTTACTAAGATTGATTAAAATACTATAGATCTGTTCATGCAAGCAACAACACTTGCAAACTTCTGATATTAGTGCAGCTGACATTTTGGTTAAGAACTGACTAGTCCCCCTTAGAGATGAAACTGGAGAGCACTTTTTATGGTATGTTTCTAATATAGAATATAAATTTTTAAAACACGATTACCATTAAAAATCAATAATGTATTTATGTATGAATCACAGCAATATTCTGTGAGAAATGTATTTCAAACAAATATTTTGAATTCCATCCAAGGAAATATACAGAGTCCAATATAATTCAGTCATTGCTGGAACAGTGGTTCCTTACCAACCAATATGTAAATATTTCAGTATTTGAACAACTGGGAACTTATCCTTTCACTCCTAGATGATGAATGAAATACTCCTAAACCTTAAGGGGTACATGAAGAATTCTCTGTGTGTCAAACAAGCTGGGGAAACCATTCAGCTTCTTAAAAAAATGTAAAACAGGCATTAGCTGAAAACAGTTTTCTCTCCTGCAGTATGATAATCACTCGCATGAAAACACAATGAATCAATTCATAAGGAATCAATGAAAACATCAGAATCACACACGTTCTCGTGCAATATGCCTGACTGCAATAGAACACTTATTGTTGTGTATTTCTTGAAAATGATGAAAAAAATAGTAGTTTAAAAAATATTTTGCAAAAAAAATCAATTTAGTTTGGAGATAAATGCTGACACATCCCTGCTAATTACATTTGTTTTAAAAATTACTAAGAAAATATTCGAGATGAGGTATTAATTTTAAAAACTACTGATTGATCATTTAATGACAGTATCCTGTTTCTACCATAAAGGGCAGATTTAACTCTTTCCCTTTTTATTTCATTTTTTCCATTGTGTAGTATGGAAATATCTAAGGGGCATTGAAAACCTGGGGCCAACAGTAGTAGATGTAAGCAGTATACAGAGTGTGCACCAAGGTGTAATGCACTGGGGGAACTGACTACAGCACAGGAAACACCTGGAGAATAGGAGTGTACAGAAAACATACCCAGTCATTCTAGATTTTTGTCATGAACTCCAAGTGGTTGTATTAAAATAATTATTTTTTTAGGATATTACTATCCTATGGGCTTTGAAATATTAAAATAAATATTAAGTTCTAGCCTCATCTGAAGGACTGGTTTTTTTTTTTTTTTACTATGGTGGAGTCAATTCCAACTCCTAGTGACCCTATGTACAGCAGAGTGGAACCCTGCCCGGTCTTTTTGAGCCATCCTCTCATCTTCCGGTGCTGTATCAGACCAGGCTCCGTTGCTATTCATAGGGTTTTCATGGCCAATTTTTTTGGAAGTGGGTGGGCAGGTCTTTCTTCCTAGTCTGTCTTAGTCTGGAAGCTCCGCTGAAACCTATCTTCCATGGGTGACCTGCTGGCATTTGAAATACCAGTGGCATAGCTTTCAGCATCACAGCAACACGCAGCCACCAGCGTATGACAACTGACAGACAGTGGTGTGGTTCCCTGATCGGGAAACGAGCGCGGGCTGCAGCAGTGAGAGCGCCGAATCTTAACCCCTAGACCACCAGGGCTGGCTGAAGGACTCCTTACTTTGTTATTTTTGACTTTTCTAAAGTCTAACTTTTGTTATATGTTTTTAAAAAAATTAAAATTAAAGCAATAAAAATATAAAACCTAGTGTTCTTTATAAGAAAACTGACAAAACAGATGTATTCCAATTGAAAAGGAAAATAGCATATCTTTGTAACTGCGCACGAATAATGGAGAAAACCAAATTAAGAGCCTTAGAATTCTTGAAAGAAAATCAAATTTGCTGGCACATTAAAAAGTCTATTTCCATTTCAATGTTGATATTTTCCCATAGAAGTATACTTCTAAAAATCTGATGAAACCATTCATATGTTGGCTTAAAAAAAAAAAAAGTAAAATAGGCCATCTGCTGAAAACAGTTGTCTCTCCTGCAGTATGATAATCTACTCATATGAAAACATAATGAGTCAGTTTAAGAATCATCACACACGTCTCTTGCAGTTTGCCCAAGTGCAGTGGAACCCTTACTGTCAGGAATGTGTCAGGAAAAAAGCTAGACATCATCTGGGCCACATCTGATATTATTCCAGGATTCTGGAAATCCAAGAAACCGCATTCATTGAGAGGATGGTGAAGCGATGTGAACATTGACAAAGTTATACAGTAAACAGAAAAACACACTGCAAATCAGCTCTATGCTCTGAATGTGGGGTTTTTGATTACAATGTGTATCACCGAACACAGTGCAATCATTGTTAGCTTCTTTTTTTCTTCACACTGTGAATAATTTAAAACGTTAAATGTTTACTAAATGAAACTGTAGACTTTCAAAGTAATGCAATTAATTTGACTTATTATACTAATTAAAATGCACCTTCTCCCTCACTACCTTGGACCAGAGCTAAACAATAACCTTTAATACACAGTGATTAAGAAGAAGTTAAGTGTAAACCGCTACAGTGAGTTTAAAAGTCATTACCACTGAGCTATTATTCATCTCAAATCTTAAGAATTTGAACACACTTAAATTCATGTAGACAATAGAAAATCAAATAAAGATATGAAGCAAATAAAGTGAGTTGCATAAAGGCTTAAAGGTATAGACTCATGAAAAAACTGTCTTTTGGTGCTGTTTGGAAGAAGGTACCAGAAACATTCCATTCTGTACACTATTGTGATAGGACTTCAGCAAGATGTGGGGCATAAAATCATCTTCAGATAATAATCCTCCCATCCTTTAAATTTATTGCACATATACATTAAAACACAAGGGACTATGGTAAGTTGGATGCTTTCTGACATGCTTTGCTTGACCTTACTCCAACTATCACTCTTGACTTCATTCACTGCCAAACTTCTTACAAAGAGTATATATATCTATTGCTATTAATTTCTCCTCATTCACTCCTTTCTTACCCTTAGCAACCTAGCTTCTGCCCTCACCATTCCAGGGAAATAGTTCATTCCAAGGTCTCTAACTTCCTAACTGACTAGGCCAACAGGTCGGCTTGTAGTATTACTCCCCTCCACTTTTCTACAGCATTTGATTCCACTCCTTTTTGAAACATCTTTCACTCTTGATTTTCAAGGCACGGTGCATCTTGATTCTCCTCCCACATCTCTGACTTTGTTTTTCTATTGTGTGTACTGGCCCCTTCCTTTCTCCTACCTGTAGGGCTATTTCATAATTCTCTCCTTGGACATCTGTCCTCTACTCTATTCCTTGGATAATCTCATCTGATTTTACAGACTTAGTTGTCACTTTTATACCCACGACACCCACAGCTGCGACCCTAGTCTTAACTTCTTCAAATTTCTATTTAATTGTCTGTCTCTGCTACACGGCCCGCCTGTGCCTTCAGTTCAACTTGTTCAGTGGACATCCTCATCTTCTCCCAAAGTCAGCCCATCTTGCTCTCCCTGAATATTTATTGAGGCCACCATTCACCCTCTGTCATCCAAGCTCAGATCCTTCTATCACATTTCAGTTCCTTGGCTGCTTCCCCCACTGTGTTCTTATACCTTCAATCTTTTATCAGCACCTCCCTGTTCATTACTACTATAGTTCAGGTCGAAATGTTTTACAAAGTCCTGCCCATCTATCTGCACAACTTTTTTTCATGTTTAAGCCTCATCTTCAAGTGCACTTCAGGTGGATATTCCTGATCAAGCAGTTCCCCACTCCCTCTCTGCCCCAACATTACAACATGAGGTTAATGCCCTTCATCATAACCAAAAGAATACACACGTGTATTAGTAGTATAATAGGTACAGGTTTCACAGACCACAAACATAGGTGTGTGAAAATATAATTTTCTTTCTCCAAAAAGAAATTTAATTTCTAGTTAAATGCCTATTCCTCAAGGAAGTCAGAGGATGGGAAACTCCTAGATGAATTTGCATTCAGTGATGGGGCCATCGGACATTTGATGGGGTTGTTTTGAATGCTATCTCCTGAGTATTCCATGCTGTCATTTGTTCTGCTTTCACAAATTGCTGGCTCAACTTGCCTCCTCCTTGGAGGCTGAATTTAGAAAAGGGAGAGAGAGATCTGCTTGGCTATTGGGTCCCCAACATCTTTGTGATTCTGAGGACAGAAAGGATCTGGTTCAAGGGCTCCTTCTCGGGGACACTTTCCAGTATCTAGCTTTCTTCCCTGATGCTTTTCACTTCTGTTCTATGATTCAGATAATTGTCGTATCCTGGGGGTTGTTGTAAGGGATTGTTCTTAGAAACCCTTTTCTGTAGGCCAGAATTTAGTTTATTGAATTAACTTTATCTTCTTACTTGTGTTTATGCTATAACAACCTTACCCTCTGGGGCATAAGCTACTTCCTGCAGTGAAGGCAGATGGGGTAGCAGGAAAAAGAAGGAAGAAGCATAGGTTAATATTACAAAATATCATTTCATTACATTACAGTAGCAGAACTTAAAAACCATTGGCAAACCCATTCTCCAGATAGAACAATCTGGAGCTGCAATGCAGCACTTCCTGCCAGCTGCTCATTGGAAGGAACTGCCCAGTGCACTTTTTTTCTTTAAACTGTTCATTTGCATTCAATGCCTGTTTTTCTTTTCTAAGAGTTTTTAAAAATTTTTAATATTTTTAAAGACATTAGCTCACCATAGATCTCAACTACAGCATTTCCAAAACTCTTTATGGAAGTAATCACTTAAGGTGAATATATGGTCTATATATGTGTTTTGTTTGGCTTATAGAAAGTTTTAAAGCTTTTTGAATTTTTTTGGAAATTGAGAATTTTCACATAAAATCAGCACTTTCTGCCGCTCTAAAAATGGGCAATGGTGGGGATTTGTACAGAATTGGCTTGAATAGAGGTTGCAAGGAGGAAGAGAGAATGTGGTGGAGCCAAGGAGAAAGAACTAACATCAACTCAGTACCTTCCGTGAGCTGGACTCTTGACACACCCGACTATTCCATTTAATCCTTGCGAATAGGGAGTTAAGAGTCTATTATTCCCATTTTAAGAACTAGTAAGTGACAGAGCCAGTAGAGGAAACTATCTCTCTCACTAGGAAGCCACATTATTAAAGGGGAAATAGCTAGAAAATAACTTGGTCCCAATGCATCTAAATCTTAGGGGTACTTTCCATGAAAACCAACAAACCAAAATACAAAATCGTAAGCTGCCACCATTTCTTGTTACTCCTCAGCAAGCAGCCTGTTGCCAAATACTCTTACTTCCTAGGCAGTAAATTTAAGTAGCTGTAGATCAAAACATGACAGATTTACCTTAAAGTTATCAATCCTTCTATTTGTTGGAGCACTTCTAGTCACTATAATCATAGATGCTTCCTTTCCAAAGATTTCAGAAATTCCCATGATAGAAATAATATAAATAACTTGTATTTTGCTTCAGATTGCCCGATCTCTTTCAACCTGGGAGAATATACGCTGTGAAAGTGAACAATAAGTTACCTCACAGTGGTTCTCGCCACTGTCTCTATAAATGCACAAAGTAGCAATTTTTCTTTCTAAACCAAATCTGTCTGACAAGATACACTTGCTGTTGCACAGATAAAAAATTTGTCTCCCTTCAGGAGCCATTGCACCTTCCAGATATTTGTGAGCTGTTGTCATGCTCCTCTTCTCTCCTTTTGGACATATTTGGTTTCTTTAATCACGGCTAATAAATCAGTCCTTTCGTTCTCTTAATGGTTGCTCTTGCTTTTCTCTGAACTCCATCCAATTGGTTTATATGTTTTTAGTAACGAGCAAACGAAAACTAAATGTGATATTCCAACTGTAACCCTTTTTTTGTAATATTCCAAATGTGATGTTACAAACGCTATTGATTCCCTATAAAACACTTTTGAAAAATCAAAACACAAAACCAAAGAGAACAAACGGAAACAGTGAGGGATAGTGGTGGCTTCTATAAATGTTGTAATTCCATGGAATATTTCTAGAATTCTCCTCCATTCAATGTATTTGGTAGGCTTTGTTTGTTATTATTATTTTTTAACCAATTGTGAAATTTATTTCCAAGGGTTTTTTTGTAGCAGGTGAAAACTTCCTGTTATTACTCTAACCCAATCCCTGCAGACAGGGTCCTGCTAGCACTGGACCAATTCCTTAAGTGTCTCAAACCTGCCTGTCCTACATCACCGGGTCTCTTTTATTCCAGGCTATTTGTGTAGGAGACCACTTATCTTAAGTCAGCTTGCTGCTACTTGTACCACTGCTGCCACCATTTCTCTGAAAAAGCATGAACCATATCCCCTGGTTTGGCTGCCCTGCCTGACATATCTATTGTTGTCAAGAACTGCTTCCCAGCTTCTGTCTCACCTCATTGGCTCATTCTTGTGCCAGCTTCGGCCTTCCTCTGTTACTCTTCCTACGGCGGGTAAACAGCCACGTCATGCTGATGACTTCCAAAATACGATAGTGATTAACTTAAAATTTATCTTAACTTAAAAATTAGACCTTTATTTCAAAGATAATTCATCTTCAATTTTGGAGCTTTCTTGAAACATTCATATTTGAATCCAAGAAACAAAAACATTATTGCAGTAATAACCTTGATGGCTTTTAACTAAAGCAGAAGGAAAGAGTAGTTGAGAATACAAGACTCTGAAACCAAACCGTCTGCATTTGAATCCCAGCTCCACTATCCCGTGTAATCTCGGTGACATACTTAATTGTTCTGTGCCTCAGTTTTCACAACTATAAAATGGAGATATTAGTAATAGTAGTATCTATTTTCACAGGGTTGTTGTGATGATGAATATCAACATGTAAAACACTATTATTTTGTAAGTGAGTGTTAGAAGCACCTTTGAAGAACTGCATGTTGTTGAGCTAAATGATAAGGGAGTATCTCAGCTCCTTCCAGCTCCCAATAAAAATGGTTTCTGCCTCAAGGACATTGATTTCTAGTTGTCTAGTCATCCAGTTGTACAAAGTTTGAAACTGTTAATCACTAGAGACTTGCAAATCCTTCAGTACTAGATCTAGATTATTATTCTTAGCCTGAAAGGTAGAGCCAGTGGATCTGTCCATACATTGAGTAATAAATTACAATCATTTACTCCAGGTTTTCATAGATTATATTCTGTTTGGGACCTGACTTTGAGCAGAATGAGATATAATATAAAACCCTAAAATAAACAGACGTTTGGATTAAGCTATCTATCATCTATCTATCTATGATCTATCCATTTATGATTGGTGTTCCTTATATTTTAAAAAGGCACATAAATCAAAATTCTGAAAGGATATATATATCATGTTTGTTAAGATATTTTATTGACACCACACCACCATACCTTTCTATGAGAAAGCACCTTTCTGTAAATCTTTAAGTTTCACAGAAGATTTATTAACTATAAGAAAAAAAAAATCTCCAGTATAGTTCCAACTTGAAATGGAGGAAAAAAATTTAAGAAAAAACATTAAAAGTATTTCAGGCTGGACAGAGTTGATAAAATGTGAGATAAAAGAAAAATATCCTTGGTTTTCAATACTTGCCTAGCATTATGAATTAAGCACTAGATTTATAGAAAATCACTAGTTATTTTTAAATCTGTAAATATATTTCTCTAAACATTCATTGTATAAGATACTGATTTCTGCCCATCCAGTACAACCCTTTCTGTGGCGACCTAATCACTCTCCTCAGTGGATGGAAGGTACCGGGGCTCACATAGGGATGTGGGCTACAAGTTACTAGCTGTTTGACTTTGACAAGTTATTTAACCTTTCCCTCCATCAAGCTCTATTTTTCCACTCTATATGACTGTCATGATAAGCCACCTCAAAGCATTCCTTTTCAGAAAGGGGTATAAATAAATAGATGTTAAAAAGAGAAAGGGACTCAAACCCAGACTCTCTGATTCCAAATCCCAAGGTCATGATGATAGTTGAAAATATATTATTGTCCATTAGAAATCAAGTCAATAATAAATATTCATTGATTTTATAATGAATGTATTTTAATTTAAGAATGATAAATAGAGATACCCCAATTCTTAGGCACTGAGAGATTTAAAAAAGGTAGGAAACACCATTTTATCTATCATGGTAGGAATACACAAGATGTGTTTATGGGATACTAGGAAAAGTTAGGAAAAGGAAATATTCAGGATTTTTCAGATAATGTCATAGCATTATTTTATTGTATTGAATGAGATTTACAAAGAAAGTCCAAATAGGTTATAATATATTTAATAACACATGTAGGTTGTAGGAAAACATTACTGTGAAGGCAGGCTTGGGAGATATTGTGGATAAATATAACAACACTGTATATTTAAAAAATTCTTGCCTCCAATGAAGTCTGCAATCACGTGAATAATAGCAGGATTTGGAATATGGTATGTTGCTAATAAAGATACAGCTATTTTTAATCAGGGAAAATTTACTAGTTAATGGACACATAAGTGATCACAAACTAAGTTTGTTTTTCTCTAAATTTAGACATTACGGTTTTTCATTTGATAAGCTAAAGTATTATTTCTATTATCAGTTAAAACAAACCCAGTGCATTGGAAAATACGTAAAGATGTATTGAAGACAGACAGACATTTAAGTTTGAGTAATTTTAATGTTTTGGCACAGGAGTTTTTCTAAATTTACATGGTAGAGGGAGATTAACATTTACTGAGCATATTAGAAATTCTTTAACCAACACTTTATTAATCATTTAACGATAAAAATCCTCCTTGGTAGGAAATATTTGACTGAGAGACAAAAAGATCTTTTGATTTTATTTTTTTTAATGTGTGTATGTGTGTGTGTGTGTGTGTTTAAAAAAAATTTTTTTTTCTTCCTAAGCCCCAGTAGCTAGTTGTATGACATAGTTGTGCATCTTTCTAGTTGCTCTATGTGGGACGCCACCTCAGCAAGGCTTTTATGAGCGATGAGTAGGTCTGCGCCCAGGATCTGAGCTGGTGGACCCCAGGCCACCTAAGCGGAGCACGCGAATTTAACCGCTACGCCACCGGGCCAGCCCCGATCTTTTGCATTTTAACGAAGGATGGAAACTCATTTCTCATTACACTTTATAATTCCCCATCATAGTACTTAACGACAATTATAATTAATTTATTATTTGTATAATTATTTATTGAACATTTGTTTTTCCCACTAGACTCTGAGCTCCATAGGGACAAGGATTATGCCTATTTTAATCCGCACTGTATCTGGTGCATTCTAATAATAATAATAAGTGTTAACTTTTATTGAGTGCTTATCATTTGCCAGGCCCTGTTTTAAGCACTTTATATGTATTATTGTAAGTTTCATTTATTATATTTGTTAAGCTAATAAGTACATAGATTTATAATGAATCAAAAGACCCTAAATTTATATAAAGAGGCACAAAAGACTCTTTGGCTGAGCAGAATGGGGGCTCAAGGTGAGAGGGCCTACAGGTCAAGGTTAGCCAGCCCAAGTCAAAGTCAGAGGCCCAAGTAACTCAAGGTCAGCTGCTTCATATAAAGGATGAAACCAGGGCTCAGAGAGGTACAGCCACCTGTTTAAAGGCACAGGGGAATATCAAGAATGTGAATTTTCTGATGATGTGTCTGGTGCTCCTGAGTATAAGACATCTCATCAACTTTGATGCATTGGGTTAATTACTCAGAAAACTATGAATATTTCTTATATGGATTTATTCTTCATCACCTGTACACTCATTCAACATTCACTAGACATCTAGCTTGCTCCACTGTGCTTTTCGGGATGACAGGGATACCAAGACAAGGAAGAAATATGATAGATGAGGTATGCCTGTAAACAAGAATATCACTGAGGTGTGGTCAGTATGTAACATAGGTGTGGTGGGATTGACAGAGGAAGCGATTTCCTCCCATCGACACTAATAAAATCATCTGCTTTGGTGGAATCATCCCCATGGCGAAAAAAAAATTCAAACACAATTCCTTTAATGTTGTACAAAAAAATGGATTCTACCTTGGATATTAACTCAGAATGAGTTTTATCAATGCCTCAGAGAAATCACATTTCAGCACTATTATCCTTAACACAGAATGAAAAAAATCTCTTCGGCTGCCACTCTTCCTCTGGACATAACAACACAGATCGATGTTCATTCATTTATTCAACAAATATTTATTGGATGTTCATCACATGTCAGGCACTTCCTCAGGCACTGGGATATAAGAATGATGAATTTAGAAGGTCAGCCACTACTTTTCTCAGGGGCCTACCTGTATTTGATATTCTTATTAAAATGAAAAATTCCACAAAAATGACTTTTTTTTTTGCCATGTGGCCTCTTTCATTAGGGGCTCTAATTTTCATTCAATCAACAAATGTTTATTAAGCATCTACTACAACTCAGGCACTCGATTCAGGAGTGAACAAAATAGACAGAACTCCTTGCCCTTATTGCGTTTTACATGAGAAGCCATCCAAGAGAGATGAGAGTAATGGGATAAATGATGATTTGACTTAGAAACATGGAAACAAATGATTGGAAAGAAATCAATCGCCTTGATCAACCTGACCTGATTAATTCCAAAATCCAGTCCCCTTCCTGCCAACGATTTAGGTGAGAGGCCCACCTGGAATGCCCAAAGGTATAGCATGTAAATGAGAGAGTATAAATCGTTCCACATTATACCTCAAGGGAGAGGTATAATCGGGTGGTTGGGACAGTTGTCATCTGGGAATAGGGGCCTGGGATTTCCAGATCTTGACCAGGAACTGAAATCCAGATTTTTATGTGAAACTCTTGTTTAAATTCTGACAGCTAATTCAAAAATGAAAATGATATTTTGATCAAACACTTTATCAAAGTTTCATGGAAACAAAGAAGCTTGGATTATCTGCTATCTTCTAATAAAATTGCATTTAAAAGCAAAAATACATTTTAAAGAGGGAAATAAATAGGACAAAAATTTCAAAAGTGTAAACAATAAAGTTGTCTTTTCCTAATTAAAGTTAATTTTACCTAATTACCTTCTTTACAGAACTTAATTTTTTATATAGCCATTTTAATACATTCTTAGGAGTATGACTTAAGCTGATTTAACTTATCTGCAAAAGCTATAGGCAGCTTGTTAATTTGTCTGATGGCTTTATAGGACACAATGACTTGAAATCTTATTTAATGTTGAAACTTGTATACATATTCATTCATACATGCATTCTGAACTGTTTATCAATTGCATTTCATATTTTGAAAAAAGAAACCTGTAATTTGAAAGTTTCACCAGAACATTTTGCAAGTACGTGCACATACATTTCTGTTGTGTTGGATATTAATTTCAATTGTTATCAGCCATTATGAATTTTGAAAATAAAAAGAAAATTAAAAGTTGAGATTTTAAACTTCAGCTTGATTTTCCCTTTTCTCATGACCGTGAAACATTGCAGAGTTTGCATTATTGAAATATCTAGCTTCTTAAATAGTCTTGTTTCTAAAAAATTATGTAGGAACATGTTTTGGCAAATAAAATTATATATTAGTTGTGATGCTTAAGGGAATACAGAATTTTGATCCTTTGGATGGGGAAGACTACTTTTGAAATAATATCTTCTCACTAACCTTTTTTTTTTGGTAAGGAAGACCAGGCCTGAGCTAACATTCACTGCCAATCCTCTTCTTTTTTTGCTGAGGAAGATTGGCCCTTGGCTAACATCCATGCCCATCTTCCTCTACTTTATATGGGATGCTGCCACAGCATGGCTTGACAAGCAGTGCATTTGTCCACGCCCGGGATCCGAACCTTCAAACCCCAGGCCGCCAAAGCTGAGTGCACGAACTTAAGGGCTACACCACCCGGCCAGCCCCTCACTAACTTTTTAAGAATTGTGAATTTAAAAAACTCATTTCGGATTTTCATAGAGTGAAAGTTTAAATATTCAATGGGTAAAGAGATCAGCTGATAAGTAGCTTTTATTTGAGCAACTCTCTCAACATACTATTAAAACTCTGACCAGTAATAAATACTCATGCTATTATGGTATCTAAAAAGTATGCCAGTAATGAAGTACTCTGCATACATAGAGAAGCTGAGTCTAGTAAGGACCTCAGGAACTGAGCTCAGCTCTTGCAAGTTTAAAAGCAATAGACTCTTGAAGTGAACTAAAACTAATGGGTTCTGGGAGGTTCTTTCATACCTTAAAATCCACACAAAATTATTTAACTTTTATATCAGATCCCAAATATGTTAAGGCATCTGTTTCAAATAGTTATAGGATGCAGATAACGCATCTATTATCTTCATTAAGTTTCCCAATCAGACTTTATGCTGTGATCTCTTTCAACAATTCCATGATCTTAAACACGATATCCCACCTTGCTAGGATATGAAGATTATAAATTAAACAAAACAGGCTGAAACTAGTGGAGGGTGAAGGTTTCAGTCTTGGTTGCATTCCAAAGAACTCCTTTTTTCATAAAGAAATGAATTCTGTTGACAGCCCCTTATTCTTAGCGTTCTTCCTCTTTCCTACTAGGGCAGAAGAAGGTTTCTTACACTCTTTTGCCATCATGTTGGCTGCACTCTGATTTCATGACCTCTGAGTTAATCCTTCTTTTTTTCCTATTAGCAACTGTAAGCAGGCCGACTTCAAACGAAACGCAATAGGTCACAAGGTTTAATGGGCACAAGGTTTAATTTAGATAATCATCTAAATTACATTTCTAGGCCTGATGGGCTAGACAGACTTAGAGGGGGACTTGACCAGCACATTCGCTGTTAGCGAGGTTGATGTGTCTCAGAATGGAGCTGCCTTTGCCTTCCTCCCCGAGGGGCTGGGTCATATTGACTGATTAGTGAAGGCAGCTGCTTTAACTTTCTTCTCCCACAAAATGTGTCATGTCCCCAAAGGACATGAAAGTCAAATGTGGCCACAGCTCAAACACCAGACGCACTCTTTTCATCTCTGTGGAATTATCTGCCCTCGACTTGTAGATCATGCTCCGCGCACAACAGTTGTTGCTGATTTTCACGATCTGTTAACACTTAGGAATTTTCACATTAAAGAACTTTTTTCTCCATTTATTTCTTGTAGCACCTAGGAAAATGCCATAGACTGTTATATATTTTTTATTGATTCTTAACTTTAAAAGGAAGAAGAAACATGGAATTACTCTAAAGATAAAAGGAACCAAAGTAATTTACTCTTAAAATTCAAAGACAAACACCCTTTTGGAACTGGCAGAGGGAAGATCATCATGAGTTGTTTTTACAATATAGGCTCATCCAATTTGGTTACATATTTCGGTTTATTATCAAAGAAAACATCAGCCTTTCCTCTGATAGAGTATGATGTTAGAATATATGTTTAACTGAAACCCAAAAGAATGAACTGGAATCATCTAAAATTAATCAATATGCCTAAAATATAAAAGAATATAATACAATATCTCTCATCTCTATAATACTTTGTAATCTACAAAAGGCCTTTATATCCATTGTCATTTTATTCTCAATAACAATCCATAGAAATAGGTTGGGGCAAATATTATTATCTCCATTTTACAAATCATAGCAATTTTCTGAGAAGTTAAGTGGTATCTCAATGTCACCGAGGTAATAAGTGATAAAGCAAGTACAAAAATCCAGATCTTCTGATGCCACACCCAATCCTTGTGTATAACTGAATAACATTTCACAAAATGTGATCTTCTGGTGGAATGCACCAGTGGTTAAAAACAAAAAAAGCCACACACTCAAAGAAGCCCTATTGGCAGAGGAGGTAGGCAAATTGTGTTTACCCAATTCGAATTCTAAATTGAAAAAATCAGATATACTGAACTGATTTAATAAGAAGGATGCTGATTTGTCAAAATAGCTACAAACATTATAATGTTTCTGAAACCTTGGATGACTCTGAATAGCGTGGAGTTTATAAAGGCCACAAACACATGAAATCATATTTGATTTGATGCTGAAGAGACCAAGCAGAAATTTAACAAACAAATGGAATACAAGTGATTTAAGTGAAAGCCAGAATCAAAAGAAATGTTGGACTCTTATAAATTCCAAACTTAAAATATTTTAAGACTTTTTCTGAATTGTAATAAGTTTACCTCCCCATTCACCCACATACCAAAAAGAAGAAAAAGAAAGAAAAAATAATTTAGACATGTTGGACTCAGTGGTGGTTAATTATACAGAAGACTGAAGTAGGAAGTGGATGTATTGTGAACTCTGGTGAAGTTTCTAGAGATTGGGAGCAGAATGAAAGAGAATGAAATTAGAGCGTGGAGGGCATTAATTTCTAAAGAAAAGGACTTTTTAATGACGTACAGATTGGTCAAATAATTACTAAATACATCATCGCTCTTTCATGACTGAATAGGAGGAGGAGGGGGGTAAAGATTATTTGAATATATTCATACAGTGATATGTTGCCAAACACGAATCTAGTCCATTAATGAGCACAGCCTTTATTTTCATTACTGGTCAACTTAGAAGGTTCAAATTTTTAAAGTTTGACAAAAAGAAGCATACTTTTGCTTTTACCACAACAGATACAACAAACAAAACAAGAAGAAACACGTATTAGATTCTTAAATGAAGTTTTTATCCAGCATATACTACTTTGTTTGGCATGTCTTTTACCTGGTATTTGGTAAAGTTTTCCCTTTTGTTTTCATAGATTTGAATTATGTTTAACAAGGGCAAATAAAACTGAAAACACATAATTTATGTTAGCAAAATAACCATTGAAATACTCAATCGGATATAATATGTTCCATAAGCGAAACATGAATGCCTTTGACAATTTTGGAAAATTCAAGAAAAGACATAGAAAAACATCTTTGTCATTCAGAATCACTTATGGGAAAAGTTAGAAAATGCCAAGAAGACAAATAAAAACACATTTGTGTCATAAAAAATACAGAGTGATCAATATAAGATTGAAAGTCAAGTTATGGGAAGCGCCATAGAAAGAGTTTATTTGTTCCTGGAAAAACTATCTCCCTGGTGACATTGCCTAGAAATTAGTCTTTTCACACACAACAACAGGGTTTTTTGAGAGGTAAACAAACAGTCTTTCCTATCATACAAATAAATGGACTACAGAAGAATTGTATTGAAAAGAGAATGCACCTAAGCTACATAATCCCCAAAGCAGGTGCTTTCTATATGAGAAAGGAGAGCATAAGTTCAGGGATAATAGAAGTCAATAGTTCTCAAAGTGCAGTTCCTGGTCCAGAGGCCCGGGATCAGCATTACCAGGAAACTCGTTAGACCTGCGAATTCTTGGGCACCACCCCACCCCTACTGAGTCAGAAACTGGGGCCGGGGCCAGCAATCTACACTGTAACAAGCCTTCCAGGAGATTTCGATGCATGCTCAAGTTTGAGAAGCACTAGTATAAGGAAAAGCAGTGACTGGAGAGAAATGACAGCAAAGTGAGGGCAGCCCACTACAGCAAAGGCAGCAAGCCCTGGTAAAAATGGTCCTCCCGTCTCTGGCAGAGGGTATCTTAAGCCCTGACAATGCACATCACAATCTGTGACACTTAAAGAAACTAAGATGTAGATGGAAGTGAACTAAAGAAGTGTAATAGATGGAGATGAGTTGGATGGCAAACTGTGGGACTAATCCTCCAAATCTGTTTTGGCACATGGCCCCTTTAAACCTTGGGCCAAGTAGCCAGCAGTGGGACAGGCCTTGCAGCATCAGAGAAAGGGAATGATCACAGGGTCTTATCAGACTTGTGATGTCCTGAACGTTTCCTCCTTGGTGTTTACAAACACACCAACAGTGAAAGAAAGAGAAGAGCATCTAGCAGTAAATTGAGTCTGAGATATCCTTTTAACTTTTCATTTATTTAAAATGTATAGATTAGTGAAGTTTTAAAAAGTCACTTGAGGGGGCCAGCCCTGTGGTGTAGTAGTTAAGTTCAGTGCATCCTGCTTCAGTGGGTTCATGGGTTTGGATCCCAGGCACAGACCTACACCACTGGTCACCCATGCTGTGGCAGTGACCCACATACAAAATAGAAGAGGATTGGCACAGATGTTAGCTCAGGGATAATCTTCCTCAAGCGAAAAAAGAAGATTGGCAACAGGTGTTGACTCAGGGCAAATCTCCCTCAGCAAAAAAAAAAAAAAAAGCCATTTGGTCCTCCCAACCACATGATGCCTGAATTCTTTCTTTAAGATTACCACTAAGTGGTCAACTAGTCTATGCTTTAGAAGCTTTGAAGAGGAACTTATTTTCTCTTTAGAGGCCCTATTTTATTCTATCTTTGGAGAGCTAGAGGTATGAGAATGCACTTACTTATACTGAACTGGTAGCTGTCTTCTTCTTCTCGTGAGCCTCAATAAAATACCAGAATTTTTTTCACTGCCCATTACTCAATTTCTTCTTATTCACGAGGAATTCTCTACTATGAAAGCTAGGGATTCCTGCTCCATCTGCCTGGTAAATTGGACAAGGACATGTGACCTAAACTTGGCCAACTGGATGTCCTACCCCAAGACCTTGAGTTTGGAGCAAATGACACAAATAATAAGGGATAGTTTAGAATTCATTTATTGGCCCTGATGTTCAGCAGCAGTGGCAGAAGCAGCAGCTTGCAGGATCTGGAAAAGGGAGAGTGTCCAGTGACGGCAGGAGTAATGGTGCCAGGGATGGCATCCAGACCAGATGTGTTCTCATGGTGTGACATCGTCTGCAGCATCTTTTACTTCTTGATTCCTGTCTATTTTCTGGTTCTTTAGTCTTCCCTTAGTAGTTCAATTCTATAAGGGATAAGATATGTTTTGAATAAGATCCTTTCCTGCTTAGGTTAGCCAGAATAGATTTCTATTTCTTACACCCAAGAACCTTCTCTAATAAAGCAGATATGAGGGAAGGTTGTGGGAAGTCGGGAGGGGGAAGAAATAATGATTTGACATTGAAGATGCTGAATGTGACAGAAGGTGGGTCACCTAAGTAAAAGTGGTTCATACACAGTTGGAGAAGTGGATGGAGTCCATGAGGAGGGTTGAGTCTGGAGATAGGTATTTCATAGCCATCTTTAGATTTAAAGTGCTAGAACTGGAAGAAGTATTCACAGAAGAAGATGAACCCTATATGGATTCTGTTCTTTGTTTCCCAGCAATACTCTCTTGAAAGAGTATTCCTAATTTCTTTTGGTAATTGATTCTTGTCTATACTTAGCTATGAGTTTTGGGATGGACCTCTTACCAGTTCTAGAAATAGACCTCATTGACTTACATCAATCAATAGTAAATAGTTGGGCACAAAATCTAATCAGAGATATGGCAATTTGTGCAGATTTTGCAAGCGCTTCTAGAAATCTGATATGAAGGTATGAAGTCTAGTATTGTCAGCCATGTGTAGACATGTAAGAGGACCCACAGCTGCCCAAAGGTTCCCATGTGGAGCCTGAGGGAGAAGCAACAACTAGAATGCATAGCAGTGAGATGGAGAGGAAAGAGGTGACATAATCTAAGCACTGAATCAAACTTCACCTGAAGCCAAAAAATCTCTAGATTTTTCAGTTACATCAGCTAGTAAATCCACTTTACTTTAAAATCCAGTTCAAACTGGGTTTTCAACATTAGCAACATAAATTGTTCTAACCATTATATCCTTTCTCCTCAACTCCCATCCTTCTTCCCACACAAACATTGATTAAGCTTATCATTTATAATATGAGTGAACTGAGTTATATCAGAAGACACAAACTGATGGCCTGTGAGTTGAATCTGATCACAGAACTTTTATTTGTTTGCTTGGCTTGCAGAGGGTTCTTTTAAAAAAATTATTACCAACATACAAAACTTGAGAAGTCTTCCAGTAAAATCCAAATATTTGGTTTCTTTTGAAGACTCAGGAGATCTGACAATACTGAGCCAGAATTCCAAAATGGCAACAGTCGTCTTGCATTGAGGGGTTGTTGTTCACTCTTAACAGGGCATATGCTCTCCATTTCCCGCAGTCGCTACTGCTTCCGATTGCCTCGCACTTGGCCTAATTCTATCATGTACCTTATCCACCTCTGAAAGGATTTATGTTTGCAACACTTTATGGTCAGTGAGGTCTGCCCGAGGTCTCTTAAATTATTCCATTTAAGCAAAAAAACAAACAAAGAAATGCTAACAAATGCAGTGAAACTTTTAACCTTGGAAGAGGAACTAACACACATTTGGAAGCCTAATCATACTCTGTATAACAGGCTTACAGGAATTCTTTGGGGGGCAGAACATGATTTGATTACGAAAATATCCAAAGCTCTGATAATAGGCATTTTACTTCATGGCTGAGCAGGTTTCCTCATTTGTCATCTGGGGTAAAAATACCTTAGTAATTTAAAAGCAGCTAATTGTATAACAATTAATATCATGAGCTTTAAAACCAGACAGAGCTGAATTTAAACCCCTTGTTTGCTGTGATGGTAGTGCCCATCACATATGGTTGTCACATAATTAAAGTGACAAAATGTGCCAAGAACACAATGTGGCACATAGACATTTAGTGTGATAGACTGCTCTACTGCATGAGTTTATTTCAATCATGTTCAATAGTTCTGATTGAGGAGTTTCAACTTTTAAGGTATAAATAAAAAATAATTTTATTTTTTCTGATAACTACACACTTTATTGACCAACCTACCTCTTTTCTTTTTTTTTTTTTGTGAGGAAGACTAGCCCTGAGCTAACATCTGTTGCCAGTCCTCCTCTTTGTACTGAGGAAGATTAGCCATGAGCTGACATCTGTGCCCATCTTCCTCTATTTTACATGGGATGCCACCACAGCATGGCTTGACAAGCGGGGCATCAGTCCATGCCCAGTATCCACACCTGAAAACCCATGGCCACCAAAGCAGAGTGTGTGAACTTAACCGCCACACCACCGGGCCGGCCCCACCTACCCCCTTTCTTAATGGGCCTGGCTCCCTTAAGGATATCAAAGCCCTGTATTACTACACTTTAGTCATTACCAGTTACAAAAAGTCTCATTTTCACTATAAAGACTTAGGCCTATTCACTAAAACTTTAATTTCATATTGGACCCAAAGCTTTCTCCAGGAAGGTTAGATTTGTAGCTCCTACAGCTTATGATGGGTTTAATTCTAAGATAGCTCTTACAGTTCCTGGCCCCTGGTATATACACACGTTCCTCCAGTTACTCAAGCAAACACTAATCTAGGTGTTGCTGTGGAGGGATTTTGCAGATATAATGAAGGTTCCAAATCAGCTGACCTTAAATTAGGAGATTAAACCTGCGTCTAGAGATCAGAGACAGGGAAGACAGACAAATCCTGAGAGGGATCCAAGGAATGGGACATTCTCCACTGCTGGCCTAAGAGACGGAGGGAACCACATGGCAAGGAACACAGGCAGCCTCTGGGAGCTGAGAGCAGACTTGACTGATGGCCAGCGAGGAAACGGGAACTTCAGTTGCAAGTCCTACAGTTGTAAGTAACTGAGTTCTGCAACCGCCAGAATGAACTTGGAAGCTGATTCTTCCCCAGAGCCTCTAGCCAAGAATTCAACCTGACCAGCACGTTGAGCTCCTTAGCAGGCAACCCAGTCACAGTGGGATTTCTGAGCTATCAAACTGTGAACTAGTAAATGGATGTTGTTTAAGCTGTTGAATGTGATAATTTATTACACAGAAATAGAAAACTAATACCAGAAGATGGAGGTAATGATGGGATCTGTTCTCTCACAGCTTTCCCAAACTCATGCCTCTTGATTTGAGTCAGGAGGAAGGAGAGGGGAAAAAAAGTCTCCTTTTCGGTGGTCATCACTGTTGCTTGAGCTCACTGTCTACACTGGATGTGGATGGGGGAGTCTCAGATGAGCCTGATGACGAAGCAGCTGCCTGGAGCACTGGGAATCTTCCAGCTGACCCTGATTTATAGCTTCAGGTACCTCTTTGTCCCATGCTGGATCCCTGATAAGTGCACAAAACCTGGTTTCTTCTACCGCCTACAGCTTCAGCACTGGGGGCTGTGCCTTACGGCAGACACATCTCCAGGTCCTGAGATACACCTCTGGGTATGGATATACTTCTAGGTCCTTGCCCCTTCTTAGCCTGGTGAACCTCACCAGCTGCAGTATCTCAGACAGCTCTTTCTCCCTCTAGTAGTGCAAGGCCGTTCCGCGAGCCCTGTAACTGAGCAGACATCCAACCAGGTAGACAAGCACCTTTCTCTCCTCCTTTAAGTCATCTCCAAATTTCGTAGGTGATTACCTCAGGAAGGAGAAATCCCTCCCCGATGGGAGTGGAGGGAAGTAGGTGGCCTTACTCCATGAGCAGTACATTCCCCAAAGGGTACCTCTTCTCTCTCTCAGTCCCCTCCTATGTCTCTCGCTGCTGAGTATGTGAAAGTCTGAGGCTGGGAAGGAGGCCTTCTTTTTACTGAAACATGAAGAATTTAGAAACTCTATATTATTTGGCAACCTTCAGGGACAGGAATGATGCCAACACTATTCTGCTACAAACGTAATGAGGCATTTTAACATTTTTGAAAGGATGTCTTACTCATATGACCTAGAGCATAATAGCTTTTTAAAAAGCAGAACATATATTTAATTTTATATCTAGCTTGGAAGTATCATTTAATTTTACATATATTAATTAAGAGTTTTCTAGGCATGAGCTAAGTGAGGTAATCAAAGACCTAGGATTTGACCTAGAGAAACACACACACATACACACACACACCCAAGCATGCACATGTATGTGCGAGTAAGAGAGAGAGAAAGACAAAGAAAGAGAACGAGGAAGAGAGAGAGAAAGGCAGAGAGGTAGCAGAGAGATAGAGACTAAGCTCCAGGAACAGACTGGTAAGTAACTATAGTGTTATAATAAAGATACCCACAATGATCTCACCATCTTGAACAATATTGTGCTAATGGGTAGGGGAATCCACTCTGTTGAAAATAAGATTTGAATCAGGTTGTGAGTGATTCTTTCAGTGAAAAATAAGAGGTAGATTCATTTAAAAGCTACATTTAAGGGGCTGGCCCGGTGGAATAGTGGTTAAGTTCGTACACTCTGCTTCTGTGGCCCGGGGTTTGCAGGTTTGGATCCCAGGCGTGGACCTATGCACCACTTATCAAGCCATACTGTGATGGTGTCCCACATATAAAATAGAGGAAGATGGACACAGATGTAGGCTCAGGGCCAATCTTTCTCAGGAAAAAGAGGAGGATTGGCAACGGAGGTTAGCTCAGGGCTAATCTTCCTCACCAAAAAAAAAATTTTTAACTAAACATTTCAAGATTTAAACATGGATATTCCCTCAAGTACTTCCTTGGCATAATGAACACATGTACTTGGCCTAATGAATTCATGTGCTTCTGTTTGGTTTTTTTGAAAAAGCAAAACAAAACAAAAGACAAACACAAACTTTTGATCAGGTCAGAGGTCCTCTTTGATCTCCCAGAAAGGAGGATCTTACTAAAAAGTGACTATCACTCTCCACCCACGAATCCTCAGGGCAGTTTTGAAAAATCTGAGTTTTACAAATCAGAAGGGAGAATTGCAGAGATGTCTTTTACTCTTTTGAATGTGAAATTTAAAATTTATGCTATTTTTATGATACCCAATAAAAAGTGAAATCTTTATTCTATGCATCTGCAAAAGCAACTTTTGAAGGAGGATATATCTATCAACATACTTATTAGAGGCATTTTTTTCCCTACAGTTTTGGAGAGAGTTTGAAAACCAATGCCAGTGTGGTTTAGGTATTTGTAATTGTTTACACATGTTTCAGTAACAAAATATAGTTGGGGGGCTTGGCACTTTATGTTTAGGATTTGGGACAGCTGGAAATTATTATCATTATGGTTAAAAGTGTTCTAACTGGATAATGGTGTTAAAAAGAGCATAATATGCCAGAATGCTTCCTTCTAACATGGAACACATATTATTTTATCAAGTTATTTAAATATGAATTGGCTGCTGTCTGGTCAGTTACACATGAAGCAGTCTAAGGAAATAGGTTCTCAGAAGAAGCATCAAATAGAAAATGACTGTGGTTTATT
Organism: Tapirus indicus; assembly: GCA_031878705.1. Classification (NCBI taxonomy): domain Eukaryota; kingdom Metazoa; phylum Chordata; class Mammalia; order Perissodactyla; family Tapiridae; genus Tapirus; species Tapirus indicus. Next base: position 140,321,240 of record CM062917.1, on the reverse strand, counting down.
ATTAATATTATTGCTATATAGAGAAACCTTCGTACTCCTTTTAAGGGCTAGATAGTTAATATTCCATATATTGTAGCGGCAGATTCTAATTAAATATTTAAGAAATGGGACATTGTTTCCAATCATGATACAATGTATCTAATACCTTGGAGATGTGTAAAAATGCTTTTCATATTTGCTTATCCAGAAAAAAAAAAAAAGATGATTAATAAGGGACTCTGTGCCTCCCAGAATGTGAAGTGTTTCTTCTAAGGAGCTAGAGTATGTTAAGAGCAAGAGGAAGCAAGGTTCAAAGGAAATTCATCTAATATTTGTGCTCTGATTATGAAAGGGGTGAGAGGCTGTTCATCAGCGGCATGTGGCCAGTTGGCAGGGAGGGCTGCGGGCCAGGCCGAGGTGATCACAGATGGACTTAGCATGGGAAAGAGGATGCCAGAGTCCCAGGCAGGGCATGCTATTTTCGGGGCTTTACATGAATCATTATTTTTTCATTCTGTGCCAGTATTGACACAGACAAATGTACTTGTTGATCGGCTATTGAAGATTTGCAGATTACCAAAGTCAGTCTCATCCTTGGAGACATCACTCGAGGATTTTTTTAAATGATGATTTATAACTACCTCTAAATATAATGCCTTCCTTTCAACAAAGATATTTTCTTGGCAGTTTTTTAATTTTGTTATATCAAGTGGATGCCACTAAGACTTAACAAATAGGGACACAGAAGAGCAGGGTACACGCTCTAAAGGAAAAACAAGGAGCTCTTTTTAGTCGAAGACAGTATTCGGCAAGTTTGCAATCAATCATTCATTTTACACATTTAGAAATAGCAATTTTGCATTAGAGACTTTCTTAAGTATACAGACGTGGTTCAGGAAACTCAGGAAACACGTCTAGGTCTGGATTCCGATAGCTCTTCTACATAAGGCACAACCACTAACTGCCAGCAGGTTTGATAACCAGCCCATAGGTGCTCATCCTCACTCTGCCACTCACTGGCAGTGAACTTTGGTCAGTTATTAAGGATAGACCTTGGCAAGTTATTGAGGTCTGCTCATATCCAGGGTGAGGGATTAGGCATCCAAGATCCCCCCAACTCTAAAGGTTAGTGTGACATGGAACACAAGATTCACAAATGGCCTTTAAATGAATACAGCTGCTGCCCACAGAGTGTTGCTCACCCCTACAGTTAGAGACACCCCCAGCTACTCACACCCTCCTCTGCTGGCATCTTCCCCATTAACAGCTTCGCCATTGGAGCCCTTTCCCCACACATAACTGTCTCCGGGCTCCGTGGCATGTTTGCCCCCTTACCCTGGACTCTTCTGCTCTATTCATGATATCACATGTTAAGAGGATTTTTGGAGGTTCCCTGTAACCCTTTCTCACTTGTCAATTTTCTTCTGTAGAAGAAAAAATTGACTACAAGTTCCAAACAATAACCTACAAATTAACTTTCAGGGCCAAAGCCTTTTGGAAAGCATATACTTATTTCAGTAATCTAGCTTTTGAGGGGAATGTAGTGGCTAAGAGCATAGCTCATAAGTATCAGAGCTCTGGAAACAAGCTGCCTGTGATAAAAAATGTGCTATGCTACCTATAAGCTGTGTGACCGTGGGCATGTTCTCTGTACCTCCATTTCTCCATCTGTGAAATTATTGGGCGTTATCAAGGTATCTACCTCACAAGTGTTTTGTTTTGTCTTGAGAATTGAGTTAATGAATGTAAATCAATTAAAATAGGACCTCGCACAAAATAAGTGCTGAAAAGATGTAAGATACTATGCATCTTAAGTATTCTCAAAGGTGACAAAATTCTAATCTGTGAAGATGTATTAACATTTGAGAAATATCCAAAAGTCATTTGGAATGAATTCTGATTTTAATAAAGTGGGAGAGAATTTAGCAGTTTTGGTTGAAATTATGATGGGAGTATATAAAATGGGATTCGTTTTCTCATTTAGATTATTATCAGGTATAAATAAGTTTATTGTCTTTTGAAGTGATGGCTTTCAAAATGATAGTCCTTTTTCTAAGGAAATTATACATACTGTGGAATTAAATCACTTTATGGTTATACCTCTTGCCTGATGACACACAAGTACCATCTCTCTCCTTTCCTGCTCGTTTATAAAAATGGCACAGGGAACACTGAGCTCCTTACCTTTAAGGGAATCCACCGGATCATATCTGGGAAAGATGTCCCTGTGTTTGGCAAAGACATACCCCCCCCTCTTTTTGTTAAATACTCTTGACTATTCAGTCTGTCATTGAGATCGTTAATACGATGACATACAAAATTAATCAGGCAACTATCAAAATTAAAACACATGTTCAGGACAAATTTTATACTCAATTCTGGAATTTTTGTTTCATCACATTTACTACAAAATTTATAGTATAATTTAGCACAGGTGGGTTTGTTCTGCAAAGCCCTTTACATGTTTACACCTTATTAAATCTAAACTTAAATACAAGCAATTTAAAATCTCCAATTTAGTTTACTAGACCTCAACAGAAAAAAAAAAAGCCTGTTTTAAACTTTCCTCTTATACCAACTGAAGACATGTTTTATTTATCTATTTATATTTATATTTTGCAAATATGTATATTGAGCTTTGCCTGTGCCCAGGCACTATTCCCAGCTCTTCATAATATTAACTCAGTGTTTTCTTTTTTTTTTTTTTTGGTGAGGAAGATTAGCCCTGATGTATGATCTGTTGCCAATCCTCCTCTTTTTGCTGAGGAAGATTGGCCCCGGGCTAACATCTGTGCCCATCTTCCTCTACTTTATATGTGTGACGCCTGCCACAGCATGGCTTGATAAGCAGTGCGTAGGTCTGTGCCTGGGATCAAAACCTGAGGACCCTGGCCTCCACTGAAGTGGAGCACACGAACTTAATCACTATGCCACTGGGCCGGCCCCTAACTCAGCATTTTTTTAAAACTACCCTATGCCGTCAGTACTATTATATCCCTATCTGACAGATGAGAAACTTCCCCAAGGTCTCTAACAAGGAAGTGGTAGTTGTGACTCAAATCGAGGTAGCAAAAATAATATTTTGATCAAAGTATTTAAGAGAGGCTATCTCACTTCAAGAAAAATTTTCCCTCCTTGGTATTTCTTAAACCTTTGAAATCTGGGTCTCTTAACTTTATCTGGAATTTAATTTTAAAATAACCTATCAGGTAAAGAATCCTACATGCAATATTTATTTTCCAAATCATTAGGTCTGGAAAGATCATCCTCAAGCATGCTGGAGGTAAGGAGGGGGGAGGCGGAGGAGGTGAAAAATCCAGAAATGTCAGTGAGAGTCTGTACCACATTGCTGGAGAATGAGGTCCTAAAGAGTTGGAGGGCACTGGGGTGGAGAGGCCTGAGCTGCTTTGAAGAGTGAGGTCATGCGCAATGTTTTAAACTCATTAGTCCTGCCTAAAAAAGAGGATGTGGGTGAAAGAGAAAAAAAAGACAAATTAGCAGCATTTTCAAAAGAAGTGAAATAGTCAGGCAGTAAAGTGTCCTAATTCTGCCTTCAGGGAACACATGTCAAACCAGCTTGTCGTTCTGCAATTGGTAAAAACATCTGCCAGGAATACCCCATCCCTTACTCTTGTTCCTCCAACACATGCTTATGGAAGGAAACGTTACAGTTGGTCAAACGCATGTGGAAATTTTCTCAGCATTACCTAATTGAGCCATTGGGCCAACCTTTCTTTGAACAAAAAACAATTTGTTATAGCCTGCTGAAAGAAAGCCCATCAGTGGCTTTGACTAATGAGGACATTATAAATAGCCCAAATGACATAATTTTAAATTTCCCTATGCCTTCAGGCCCACCATTACCTCCAACTCATAACCACTTTCTGAACCTGTGGGAAGAAAGTAATGGCTAGGTAGATCCTCACAGATGTTTATTTCTAAAGCAATATTAGATTCAGTGGCATTTTGCTTTAAACTATAATAATTGCTGATTCTGTGCTGATAGAGGTCATTGAAAGATAACACATAATTCCAAAATGTAATATTGTTATATATACACTAATTCCCTTATCATTAAAACAATGAATGAAATAATATATGTAAACACTTAGTTCAGTTGCTGGGACAAAGTAGGTGCTCAATAAGTTGACTTGTAATCATGTATATTTATGCCAGAGATGAAACTATCTTTATTATGCTTGTTGCTGCTAGGAATTTTCTGCTTCAGGTTGTGGGTTACTAGGATATGAATTTTTTACCTGGATTTTTTCATAACTCTGAAATTGTATACAGTATTGGGTCTGATTGCACATTATTTCTTGAGACAAGGGGTCAAAGCTTTCATCAGATATTCAAAAGGGTACATTGCTTCCTTCAAAACGTTAAGAACCACTGGCCCAGAGGAATCATTTGCTTTAACTTGTGTTATACAGAACCAAAATCTGCTGTTTGATGAAGCTAAAAATGTCTTCTTAAATAAAAGTCATGTTCAGGCCAGCCTGGTGGTGTAGTGATAAATTCACATGCTCTGCTTCGGGTTCAGATCATGGGCACGGATCTATGCACAGCTCATCGAGCCACGCTGTGGCGGCGTCCCACAAACAAAAACGGAGTAAGATTGGCACAGAAGTTAGCTCAGGGCCAATCTTCCTCACCCTCTCCAAAAAAAAGTCAATGTCTAGACTTGGTTTGGTAGTGGGAGGAGGACTTATAAAAATGCCTAACCTAGTACCCAAGATCTCTCCCCTCTCTCACCACCATCCTCACTGTCCCGGTATGTACCTTTGCTAGAGTTAGTTTGGATTTGAGAAATGGGGAAGAACAAAGAGAAAGAGAGATACAAGACCTAGGGGCCCTGTGCAGCACTTAAAGCCCACAAAGAAGTGAGTGTTAGGAATTGGAGTTATCAAAACTAGGTTCCCTTTATCTGCTTCTCTTTTAGTCACAACTTCCCTCAAAGTTTCAAATGTCACATTTGATATCTGGTTACCCTAACAGAATACTTTATGAAAAAACCTCTTAGGGTTCTTTTCTATTTCCTTCTAGAAACCAGAAGACTAATTCTTAGAATGCCAAAACATAAACTTCAAACGAAAACGAGTGTATACAGCAGAAGGCTTTACTCGGGGAAACCTCTGGATGCTGTCAGGAGCCAGGGAGATCAATTCTCTTCCACATTGCATTGGTGCTGCTGTGTTAATGGTAGTAAACGTTTGTTTCTTCTTGTAAAGGAAGCAGATGTGACTTGGAGAAACATGGAGAACAGATGTGTTGAACAAAAGTTTTTATTTAAATGATAATTTATCTGACCATAAGTTACATTAACTCATGAGGTGAGTGTTTAACATAATTCTTTTTCACCAACTCAGAAAGATAATTTATATAAGCGCTAAAATAGATCATGAGTTAAAGAACCAAACCCCTCTCAGCTACGACTGCTTTTTAAGAAAACTGAAAGCTAAACAAAAATTCCCAAGCCTTCGATGTACATGAATGCCCACTGGCCACTGAGGAGGCCTCTGACTTCAGAATGTCTGGGTGTGAAACTGCTTGTGGAAATAACAAGTCACTCCCCTTGGGGCTACATGGGCTCTTGAAGAACTCTGTTCAAGGATTGCTCAGTCCCTGCACAGGGAACTTGAAACACTTGCAAAAGGCTAAGTATTTAAGTCAAGGGCGCTTATCAAGACTTGAAAGAATGCCTTCAGCCCGGTCATTGATCCTGAAATGGATGCCTCTGCTATAGATCCTTCAGAGCGAAGTAGAAGAATAGATCCAACTTCTTTATTAGGCACAGAGGGAACCACGCCTATGGCATGCAATACTTTTAGGTGCCCGGGAAAATGTTTGAATTTCCTTCAAAATTAGAAGGAAAAAATGAACTTTTCAAAGTCTCCATATATATCATATTAATATATTCATCTTTATATCAACACTGTTGTAAAATACGACTTTAAGTTTTTCTCATGAAAGAAGGCGTCTACAAAGGCAAAAGTGCCCAGGACCCATGAACATCAGGATCGCAACCACGTGGAACAGCCCCAGTCACTCACTCTCCCTTCTAACTCCCAACCAGCTCTTCCTGCCCGATTCCTGTACAATTTCAGCATCCTTGGTATTATTGGCTCCCACTTCTTTTGCTGTTCTCTACCTTTCTTCCCCCTTCTTCTCCTTCTCTACACACCTGCAGGTAAGCCCTAGAGGTGCATCTGGACAAAATGTTTTCATGATGATGATGATGTTGATGATAATCACGCTAGTTCAGTATTGGCTGAGAGCTTGATCGTGCACTAGGCTTGTGATAAAACTTTGTATTTGTCATCTAACTGAATCCTCAGAACGATTCTGTAAAATAGTTTCTATTACTAGTTCTAGTCTTAAAGAGAAGGAAACTGAGACTTAGGGAGCTTATATGCCCCACACCAGGAGGCACAGAGAGGCCAGTTAAAAGCAGAGCTGGGACTGCAGCTTGGGCTTTCCTCATAGCAATTACGGGCATGAGCCTCGGAGTCCATGGCTAGTAAACACTAGGTTAGGGAAACGGCCTGAGATACTTTGCTAAGATACAAAATTCGCTCTGATAACATAATTTCCACAGAGAAAACTCACACGCTTTATAGAACAAGAGGAGATTCTAACTTTTACAGTGGAGATATTCTCTCCTACAGGTTTAAAAACTAAATGTGGTGTTCAATTACAGCATTCAGGAATCTATTTAATTTTAACTCATTAAAGGCAGGGAGATATCATAATAAGTCACTGAAGGTGGAAATTTACACTTGAAGAACCTATTCACCAAACATCTATCACCTAAATATAAAACGCTTAATGTAAAATATAAATAAATATAATACATATGAAAAATACATAAATATATAAATTAACATAAGTAAATGGAAATACGTAAGTAAATTTATAAATAAATATAAAATAGCCTAAAACTTAGTTTCCTCTTAGAAGGGGGTGAGGTAGAATAGATAATAAAAATCACCTACATTATCTTATCTGCTTGTTAAGAGATAAGAAGAATCAAGGAGAATGAGAGTTTAGAATTAACGTCCTTTCCATTGAAGGTCTATTGATGAATGTATCATTGAAGTATTGTCAAAGCGTCAGCTCCACCATACAGTCCTCTCACATTATAAAGAATAGATGAAGAAAGCTTTTTTTTCTAAGTTTTGCAAAAATGTATTGTGGATGTTTTTAATAGAAACAATAGGTAGTGAGTTGTGTTAAATAGTGAGAATAAGTAACTGGAAATTGCTCTAATGTGTAGTCAAGCATAACATTAAAGAAAGCCTGTGCACTGGAAAACATTCGAGCAATTAGTAGCAAAAATAGTATTCTAGCTAAGTAGAATTCTACCATGTAAAATATTATCACTGGATTTAAATATTAGATACCAATAGGGGCCAGCCCGGTGGCACAGTGGTTAAGTTCGTGCACTCCACTTTGGCGTCCCAGGGGTTTGCAGGTTCGTATCCCGGGTGCGGACCTATACACCGCTTATCAGGTCATACTGTGGCAGGTGTCCCACATATAAAGTAGAGCAAGATGGGCACGGATGTTAGCCCAGGGCCAGTCTTCCTCAGCAAAAAAGAGGAGGATTGGCAACAGATGTGAGCTCAGGGCTAATCTTCCTCACCTATATATATATATATATATATATATATATATATATATATATATATAAATATATATATAAAATACCAATAAAGATAGTCCAATATTAGGATATATATGGAGTCTAGTAAAATATTAGATGTTTGTTCTAAAATGTTCCTAATAGATATGCTATTGAAGGGAAGACTCTAATATCACAACATTCCCCACCAAAATAAAGATTATGAAGGCCTCAGAATTTTGCAGTGATTCCAGAACATTATAAATATTATCATTATATACGACCATGGAAACAAATTCTAGTTAGCTCAATTCTAACAGGTTGAATTCTGGCTGAATGAGAGTTTCCTAAATAGGTCAATTAGAATTTAAGTATGATGAGGGTTTTAGATTCTCGGGGATCGATTTGGAGTCACTGAGACCTGTATTCAAATCCCACCTTTGCCTCTAATTACATATGTTACACTGAAAGCTTGGACAAGCTTTCTAATTATTCTGAAGTCTTAGTTTCTCCATGTGTTAAAAAAAGGGGGGAGAGGGATCAAAAAAATCACCTATGCTTAGGGTTGTGGAGAACAGTGAAGAAGATAGGAAGGTAAAGCACTAACATGATGCCTGGCACATAATAAAAGTTCTATAAATGTCGCATTGCTACTACTGCTACCCCTGCTGCTGCCATATCCTTGGCAGCTCATGGCATGTTCCTGAGAACAAGGGGCATCACAGATACTTGACAAACAGTTGCTGGTCGGGAGCATTTCACTACAACACAGACTCTATTGTTGAAAAATTAAATCACATTCCTCTGGTACATTGAGGTAAGCGAGGTAACTAAAAACCACTAAAATGAGTATTTAATTGATATTATAACTTTGGAAATGAACAAAGGTCTTTATTAAGTAATCACTGATAAATGCTCTTCTGTTCTTTTATTATGGCTATCTTCTAAGATATTAGACAACTAGCACAAGAGTTGTTTTGTAATAGTTTTCTGTGGTGTTGGAAAGATACAAAAAAAAATGGGAAAATTATAAAGCATTTCCAAATGCTATAACTGGAGTCATTCACACATCATTTAATAACTCAGCATCTAGACTGCTAATTATTTCTTTTAAATAAAGAAGCAAATGCCAGTTTTAAATGTGTAGCTAAATGCTGAACAAATCATTTTTTACAAAATGGTATTCTTTTCCTTCCTTGGTATTTTCCTTTTATTAATTGTAATTTATTTTAAAATGAAAGCTGTTTCTAGCAAATGGATCCATGAGACATCATTTCCTATGCTTCTGCTATGTGACCTTTCTGTAGATTTTATTTATGGCCCTATTCTGGCACAACACTTTGGGGGCAAAATGTATACAAGACCATAGATCATCTATACAAATCAATTTCTGTAGATGCTGTATTCTTATCCACATCAAAAAATTTTGATTTGGAAAGAGATATTAAAAGAAATATTTCCCCATATGTATTTTAATTTCCTTAGAACATAAATATATTTTATTAATTCCTAAGCATGACATATTCCAGCCATAATAGCAGTTTATTACTTTCTAAATCTCTTCCTAACAGCAAAACATCACACTATTTATGGGTAAATCAAAATGAAATAACAATCTAGGTATGTTATATGACTTTTTTATGTTTCATTAAGAATATGTTTTCTATAATTGAATGCATATTTCTGATTATAATTATATTAGACAGAAAAGATGGCAAATTAATGAGTAGAATAAAGAGCTGTCAGAATAGGATCACTGACTATAGAAATGATTGAAAATACAAGGATGAAAAAAGATAAGAATGATTCTTCAACATTCAACATTGAAAGATTACCTCTAACCTCTTTATACTTCTAGAGATTTACTAGATTTACCAGTGGAAAGTAGAAAAGCAGGACCTCTTATGGGTACACATCAGTGGTTCTCAACTGGGGTCGATTTGGCCCCTCAGGGGACATTTGGCAACATCTGGAGACATTTTTGGTTGTTACAGCTTGAAGAGAGGTGTACTACTGGAATCTAGTGGATAGAGGCCAGGGATGCTGCTAGACATCCTACAATGCACAGGAGAGCGCCCCAAACAAAGAATTATCCAGCCCCAATATCAGTAATGTCAAGGTTGAGAAGCCTTGGTCCAAATCTGATTGTTCTATAACAGTCATGTAAATTAGCCCTTTCTCCCTCACTGATAATAACTAAATGAAGAGTTGCCTCTGTGGTAACATACAAATTCCAATTGGCAATATAATTAGAAATAGACACTAAACTCAAATAGTTAATTATGGCTAAGTAGGTACTTAAGAATGTTTGATCATAGAAATGATACAAAGTATTTATTACCAGATTAATTAAATTATCTTATTATTCAACAAAATGCCATAGCAATTATTTTTTTAATTGACTGGTATGCCTTATATTTGCTTTCTCTTCACTGTTAGTCTTTCAGTGAAATGTTAAATGAATAGTTGATGTCCAGAAGATGAGAGAACGGGGAAGGAAAAATTAGAAGGCTTGATTAACCACAAACTGGATTCTACTTTCTTGGTTATTTGAAGGTGAATGGCCCTTTATTTTTATTTAAAATTTAATAATGGAGTCCATTAGGCAAAATCTAATTTAAAATGTAAGGAGGAATTATAATTTCCCCTCTTAACCAAGAAATAAAATATAATTAAAGTTTAATTTATTTCCTTTTAGTTTGCCACAGATAGTCTTTGGGGGTTGAAATAAAACAGTCTATCATTTACTGTGCAATAGTTCAACTCTGACTTCAACCTTAAAATATAATGAAGGCGCTATGGTTGTTGATAGAAAAGTAAAAGAACAATTTGGAAGACCAAAAGTTTATAAGTCTCATATATCTGTTTAGCTATTCACTTAATTTGGAAATTCTCCAATACCTGTGAATTGATAGGAGATTAGAAATTTTATTCCTCACTCTTCGTATTCTAAACTTCATCATGGAGCTTGCAGTGAAACCTAAAGACTCAATGAGATGAAGCATAAAAAAGAGAAATTAGGGAAACGTCTCTGTATTAGAATTTTAACTGGAGCCCATGGTGAGAAAATCCTACCTCTGCTATTGACTTCTCCCAGTTCCCGAGGCCACTTGTGTCCAGTTAAGTGTCTAAAGCAATCCACAGTATTCACTCCTTATCGGTTCACTCATTTGACAGTTTCTAAAAGGAAGGCTAAAAAAATACTAGTGCTTATTAGACACTTTTCTGTGTTATAAAATGTAGTACTGCTGTGGCACCACACATAAACTTTAAATAAGACCTTCTGGAAAGGATCTTATAAATAACTGAAATATTTTTCTGCAATCATCTGTAGGATACATCCCACAAGAATTTTTAAATATTTTTCTTCATATTAAAGCAAGAAATTCCTAATATAATCTATTGTCTAAGGTAATCGCATGGTAATTATCTTGTTTCTGATCAATATAATATTTGAGAAGGGAGGCATATCTTGGAAGATAATACACACTTCCCCACTAATGCTTTTTTCTTATATTATTGAGGTCTAATATATATCCAGTATACATAATTTATATATAGCCAAATACATTTATAGGTATTTTATATACAGTAAATGGCACAAATCTTAAGAGCATAGTTAATTAAATTTTTATATATCTATATACTACCTGGTTACATATGTAACCACCACCCAGACTAAGATATAGGACATTTGCCCTCAGAGTTCCCTCATGCTTACAGGTACCCATAGCTTCTAGGTAACCACGATTCTAATTTCTATCACTATAGACTAGTTTGCCTGTTCTTAAACTTCATGTAAATGAACTACAGTATGTCTTTTTATGTCTAGCTTCTTTTTTTCAACATAATGTTTTTGGAGACTCATCCACATTTATATGCATCAATAATTTATTTTCAAATATCTCAATAGTATTATATTGAATTTGCTTATCTCTTATTGAATTGTTTCCAGCTTTCAGCTATTATAAATACAACTGATATTAAGATTTCCTGTGCTTAAAAGAAATGAGCTATCAAATCGTGAGATGATATGGAGGAAACTTAAATGCATTTTACTAAGTGAAAGAAGCCAATCTGAGAAGGCTACATACAATATGATTCCAATTGTATGACATTCTGGAAAAGGAAAAACTATGGAGACAATGAAAAGATCAGTGGTTGCTGGTGGGCAGTGGGAGAGATGAACAGGCAGAGCACAGAGAATTTTTAGGACAGTGAAAGTCCTCTGTATGATTTTATAATGATGGATACATGTCATTATACATTTGTCCAAACCTATAGAATATACAACATTAAGAGTAAACCCTAAGATAAACTATGGACTTTTGGTGATTATGATGAGTCAATGTGGGTTCATCCTTGGTGAAAAACATACCATTCTGGTAATTGACACTGATAATGGGAGGCTATGCATGTGTGGGAACAGGGAGTATATGGGAAATCTCTGTACCTTCCTCCCAATTTTATTGTAAACCCAAAACTGCTCTAAAAATAAAGTCTTCTAAAAGTTAAAAAAAAAAATTTCTTGGATATGTCTTTTGATGGACATGTGACTTCATTTATCTTGGGTATATGGCTAGGAGGATTGCTGAGTCATAGCATATACGTATGTTTAGCTTTAGTAATACTGCCAGAGTTTTCCAAAGTGGCCAGACACTTTATACACCCCCCAGCAGTGTGTGAGAGAAAAATTGCTCCACATCCTCACCAGCACTTGGTATTGTCAGTCTTTTTAATGTTTCCATTGCAGTGGGTGGGTAGTGGTATCTCCTTATGGTTTTAATTTGCATTTCACTGATGACTAATGGGATTCAGCATCTTTTCATATGCTTCTTGGCCACTGGATTATCCTCTTCTTGTGAAGTATGTGCCTTTCCATCCCAGCTTCATAATTTTCTGACTACCTCTTGACCTTTTTTTCATAGATCGTGGGGAACTGAAAAGGCTAGAAAGATATCAGATGGCACCATTAGACCAAGGGGTTACCCAGTGGCCTGGCTTTTCCATTGTTGCCTTTTGCCCACACTCATCCCACCTGAGGATTCCTGGTTTGTGTGAAGGGGGCTTCTCCCCAGTTGTCTTCCTTAGGGCAGTTCTCCTTGCCAGCAGACCAGATCAATACCACTTTCTGGAGGAAAGTAGCGTCTGCTTCCCTAGTTTACTCTCTTTGGGCTCAAGACGATTACTACCAATGTTAGGTGGGCCTAGAGTGTTCTTGACTAGGCAACTGGAATCAGGCAGTCAGGGAATGGCAAGTTCTAAGGGTCTGGATCTTCTCCGGAGTCCATAAGGACAGGTCTGCTCATAGGCGGAGGACATTGCAGACTGCAGTTGTGGAGCCCCAAGCTGAGCTGGCAGGCACCGGGCGAAGGCCTGCTCCTCCTTCATCAGGCCCAATTGCCCCATCCCCACCCAGCTGCCACCCCCTCCTCCAGTACAAGGTGACCTCAGCAACAGCGTATTCTAATCACAGGAATTTGCAATACACCAAGGGTCAATAAGATGACTTCTCATTTTATTAACGTCAAGAAACCTTTAAAAAGTCACCTAATACAATTCCTCATCTGATCCTTGAGAGATGGAGTTCCAGCGGAGGCTTGAATATCTCCTGGGACAGAAAAGTCTCTACCTGAGAGACAGCCCATTCTGCCAGGAGGCAACATAATATAACACGGACTTTGGAATTAGGCACACTTGACCTGAATCCACTCACTAGCTGTGCAACCTTGGGCAATTTATTTAACTTCTCTGATCCTTAGATTTTCTCCTCTGAAACTTGCAGCTTAGAGTAGAATTCAATCTATAGGAATGCTGTAACAATCAAAGAGACTATAACTGTAAAACATTTAGGACAGAGCCTGGCACATAGTGATATAAATAATCCTCAGAGACCCTTAGAGAACTCCTTTATACAATTTGGGTCAAAACTGGATTCCCAGTTATAGCTACTGGAGTGACATCAAATAAACTCCTTTTAGTTTCCAGAGGGAAGGACAGCATCAGACAATGTTGCATGATTGGGATGCATGTCTGGGGAAGAATGAACGGGCCAGATTAGCAGAAGCCTAAAATACACTCTGACAAATAAAGGGACACGCAGCTGGAAAAATACACAGGCCAGCATGAGAGAAGCGAATGACCAGCACAGGGGCAGCTTGGAGCATTTTTGGCGAAGTCTACGACAGAGTGTGCTTTAGGTTGATCAAGATCAAGCTTGCAAAACTGAACTGGAAAAGAGTTAGACAGATACAGGGAAACAAAACGGGGACTATTTTAGTATTTGAATCAACAAGTAGTAGTGTCGTAAGAAGGAAAGAGAAATGATAAACCAGAGACAAGTGGGCAAGTACTGCAGATTCCACCTCTGCACTATCCCTTCCATTCATGATATCATTCCCATTCCTACCAACACCTCTCTAGACATTCATCATTTATATAATTACTGTACAAAGCTCTCTCCAAATGATACCCAGGAAGGAGTAGATATTCCTGAAATACATGTCAGTGTTAAATATTCAACATAAGGAGTTTACATTTTTACGAACACCGAGAAACTGAAAAAAAAAATTCATATTAAACTATTAATACCCATTAAATAGATTTTGCATATAGCAGAATAATGAATGAGTCATTTCATATTTAACCTTACCATGTTTCAGTTTAGAGTGGAACCAAAACATACACCTGTTCCAATAACTGTGGGTAACACAATTATGTTTCAAAAGATACAGCAAAAAATCCAAAAATACAAACCTAACTGGTGACAAGTTAAAAGTAAAAATACAGTTTTTCCTGCCCTAATACAGGAATTTTATTTTCCTTTTTAATCTTTGCTATCTATTTATTCCATACAAAAGTCAAGTTTAGGGGGCCGGCCCTGTGGCACAGTGGTTAAGTCTGGCATGCTCCATTTCAGCAGCCTGGGTTCGTGGGTTCGGATCCTGGGCATGGACAAACACCACTCATCAAGCCATGCTGTGGTGGCAACCCACATACAAAATAGAGGAAGAATCTTCCTCAGGCTAAAAAAGAGGAAGACTGGCAACAGACATTAGCTCAGAGAGAATCTTCCACACACACACACACACAAAAACCCAAAAAAGTCAAGTTTACTGACCAACTTAAAAATGTAGTCACCCATAGAGACTTTTAAAAATTAAAATCTACATTAAAATTAAATCTACAGTGCTTTTTAAAGTGAAAAACCTCTGCTGTTGGTAACCATAAATATTCTGGAAAAAATTATTCATACTATTGTCTTTTCCTCAAAGATGATTTATTCTAAGAGTTAGTTTCTAACTAAAATATTAGAGTAGGATAAAGAAAAACAAAAACTATAGATAGTCCCACACCAAAGAAGGTGAAAATATTTAGTTTGGAAATAATTATATACACACAAACACACACATACTTAGACAAAAACACACCTCCCTCTGGGTTTTTGTCTCCTCCCTCATGAACATTTTTGGTGTGGCTCTATTGTTTGTTTTCTAGTTCAGAAAAAGACTGAGGTATAGCAACCCAATAAAGGAAATTGAAAAGTGGAAAACCAAGAGGAACATATTTTGAAGTCTTCTCCAATGTCTAGCCCAGTGTTTCCTTAACCGTGTTCCACAGAAGAATAATAGCTATTCCATTAAAAGGATGTCAAATAAGTTTGGAAATGCCGCACACTATATATTCTCCTTTTGAAGGTCCACCATTTAAATTATTATATGAAAGGTTTAGAGAAGTCCTACAATAAAGAAACCTACCTAATTTTGTTTAACCTATTGCTTTATAACCATGGAACCCTACTCTTTTCCATCTTTTTTTTTAAGTACACCTATTAATATCTTTTGAAAAATGATTCTGTACTGCTTTAGACCAATGTGAAATTCTCTTTGAGTTGGCAGTAGTTCATAAATTACAGGTATGTGTTTCCTTGAAAAATAAAAATCTCGGTGATGGGTACCCTTACAAAATAGTATTAAACTCTTAGGAATAGATGAGATTGTGGTGCTGGTGGGTATATGGGGAGAGAACACTGTGTCCGGCCACTGCATTTAAGAAAACATGGTACCCATCCTACTCACTGAGGCCCAGTCAGCCATTTTTCTCTTTTACTAGCCCTCTGTGCCTCAATGCTCCCAGCAGCACATCAATCACTGAGACATGACATATTTGCAAGAATACTTTCTAAGTCGATTAGCAGATATGATGAGAGTACCAATTACTTCTTCCCTGGAATCACCTGTTGCAAGGGTTTATGATGTGAAGAAATGTAGAAGGTTATACATAAAAGTCTAAAAAAGGAAGAAAACAACGAAATAAGGCAAAAATCTCTGGGTAATGTTCACCCTCCTCCAAAATCAACAGCACTACAAAATGGTATGTGTTGCTCACAGGAGAAACCACAGCCTTTAGGAATGATTAAGGTGTGAGAAGTGCAAGAGAAATATATCTACCCAAGCAAATTTGATTTCATTCATCTGGTATCCCTTCTGTAAAATAGTTCCACAAATTTTTCTCTCATTCTTTAAAATAAACTCCACTGAATCTTGTTTAAAATTTCAAAAGAGATCCAGGGACAAATCCAGGAAACACAGCACAATTTTAAAGGGAAATATAAAAGCAATTTCATAACTAAGTGCAAGTATTCAGACATTTTTTTCAATATTAACCACACTAAATCCACCGAACACAGTAAGTGCAGGGAGTAGCCACCACACTAAAAAAAAAAAAAAAAAACTAATCACAATGAGGTATCTTAGATACCTGGCTGGGACTCTTTCTCCCTTTTAATGAGACCACAGTTTGGATTTGAAAGCACACATTTTTCCTAACAATTTTCATTTGGCATTTTTCACCTGGATTAACAGGTCACTCCCAATTCAACCCAAGTGCAAATGTAAAATTCACTTACCTGCACAAAACCGCATGCCGTGAATTCCTCAAACAAGGGCAGACTTGGACGGTCTTCTCTATAGATGGTGAGTTTGTATGTGATCATGGTCTCACTCTGGGCTGGAGATTCATCCACCACAAGCATTGAGATTTTGTTCATTCCTAAGCCCAGAGGGTAGCTGCCAAAGCTGGAGAGAGAGAGACAAACATTTATTCAGCCCAAATGGGTTCATACATCAAAATTTATTAAATGCCTACAATTTTCATAAAAAAGCAGATAAGGTCTGGACAATTTTATAAGAAACCTAAAATGTGAAAAAAATATTTTAACTTATGTTTCACAGTACTTTGGTATGCCAAGAGTTATCTCGCAGAGCAAGTCATGTCCCTTATTAATTATGAGGATGGGAACTAACATTTATTAACCACCTATCAGGATCATATATTATCTCATTTAATACTCACAACAACTCTACACAAAAATTATGATTGTACCCATTTTAACTATAGAGACATGACACAGAACTGGGAAACACATTGCCCAAAGTCACATGGTAGAGTCAGGGTTGGGACCCAAGTTGGTTTGATTTGAATCCTCTTATCTACTAGACTCTCTTAGGTCCCAAGGAAGCCAAGTGCATTTCTTTCCATATAGCGTGGGAACATGAGCATCTGCGTTGTCATGGACATGGCATGTAATAAGGTTCTATCTTTTGTTCAAAATTATAAACAAAAAGTTGGTGACTCTCAAAAGTGTCAACAGAAAAAAAATCTCATGAGACTAGGAAAGTGAGTGTTACTATGTCCACAAATTGTCACCAACTTGTTTATAAGTAATCAACCCCTGAATATTCAAAAATGAGAAATTGAGTTGGGGTAGAAGGAGGCTACTGTTCGGAAGGATTAACTTCAACCATCTAAAAACATAAAGACAACAATAAGCTAAATTTTCCCTTAATGAGTCCTCTTTAATATTTCACATCACAAGAGCCTCTCTTGCTACAACATTGTTACAAAGATTAGATCCAGAGA
Organism: Tapirus indicus; assembly: GCA_031878705.1. Taxonomy (NCBI): domain Eukaryota; kingdom Metazoa; phylum Chordata; class Mammalia; order Perissodactyla; family Tapiridae; genus Tapirus; species Tapirus indicus. The sequence continues at coordinate 140,303,716 of CM062917.1, read as the reverse complement.
TTGCCAATACGTCAGCAGAGCCCTGATGTGCTCTTTTTAACCATGTGACACCTGGAAAGTGGAAGGATTTCACACTCGGGCAATCTCTCCAACTGATCTTGCACCTCACCTTTCTGAACCATCTTCAAAGGTTGCTTCCAATGTCTGCTTCCCACTAGGATGTCTCCACTAAGCCCCAGTCAGGTCCCCGTACCTTGGTCCTGCCCGTTCATGCAGGTACACCTTGCACTGACACTTGGAAGTCTCCGCTCCAATTGTCACTGTTACCACATCAAATGGGACTTCAGAGTAATAATCTTTGATCTTCGGGTTAAATTCAGGATTTAGTTTTAAATGTGGATGCGTGAAGATCTTTTTGATGTGACATTGTGTGTCTTTATCTGTTAAAAAAACCAAAAATAACAACAAAGAAAAGACAACTGTGAAATGGATAAATGTTTATAAGTCATATGATTAAGGTTTTGTGTTTTTTCTAATTCCTTTGAACAACTTGAATGATCACTGCTGATTTTCCACTCAGCAAGCAGGTCCTAGTTGATTTCTGGCTTCAGCTGGATTTTCTACTTGTCAAATTTTGTAGAATTTGCCTCAGATAGCAGCTACTGACTTTAGTGGGTGGTATACAGATGATATTTTTTTGCTCAGCCCTGAAAAGTTTAAAGGCATGGAAGGTGGAGAAATGTCTCTCCAGTGGATTGATAACATTTTTGTGGCATTTACTGCATATATCAAGCAACTGTGTAAATGGGGGCGATGCCTCTGTGGGGCGGTGACAGAAGGGTACCAGCAGGGAATAAGGAAAATTTCTTAACAGAGAACATCATTAAACTGTCACTGGATTGATCTAGTAGCTTACAGGCAGTAGGGTGGAGTAAAGAATGTGAAATCCAATAATATACCAAACACTCAGACACAAAAAATATCAACAGGGCATGCTGAGACCCCTCCCTACACCGACCACCTCAACCTAAGAAAGTACCTTAACATATAAGAAGGAAATGCTATAATCTGCTCAATCCTATTGTAGCACCTAGCACATTACTTCATACCATTGATTCTAAGCCATTTTGAAAAAGTGTTTCTATTTGGTAGTCCAATGTTTACAAAAATATCTTGGTGAGAAAAAAAGAAAAATATGTTTATAGGCACATATACCAGCCACTGCTAAATTATATTGTGTTCATATCTGGAATAAATAAATTACTCAATAGAAGCTTAGCAAATGTTTTTCAAAGAAATATTAACAATACTTTGTTCCATAAATACTTTTCAAACGTCAACAAATTTCCAATAAAGACAAACATAGGAAATTCTATAGAAAGTAGCAAAAGTATCCTCCTAGTGCCTTTAAATAAAATGTTCAGTGATGTTTAACAACTCAGCAACAAAAAAGATAACACCAAATTCACTGCAGGAAGTCATACAACTGAACTGAAAGAATGCAGATTCTCCTATTAAATGCTGTCTCTTCCTCCATTTTTATACAGCAATCACAATGACTTTTCTAAAATCAAATCTGATGATTTGGCTTCACTTCTTTAATGGTCTCTCATCACGTCCAGAATCCAGTCCAAGTTCCTAATAAAGCAGACAAGGTATTTCACCATCTCTTCCTTGTCTTCCTCTCCAGTCACATCTCCCACTACATCCTGGACTTTGTGATTTGACAATACCAAAATTTTTATATTTCTTTGACAGACATGGAGATGCACCACCAAATCCATGGCAATGGATACCACCAACCTTATGGATGTGTTTTATTCTAGTTCTGGGAATTAGGTCCCAGGATAACTCCCATCATGCACTAAAATGATGAAAATGAAAAAAACCTATGTATTTCTGCACCATAGTCTATGGTTTTCTCAGTTGGTGGAAGAAAAAACTATCAGGTACAAATTAGAAACAACAATAATACAATAGATACATTATAATTTCACTGTAGGGAAAAGTCTTAATGAAAAAAAAAATAAACTAGTCAGTTTGGTTGAATAACTCAGTGAATTGGGTAAACTACCTGCTTGATTGATTTTACTTGTTACCAAATATTTTATCTGGCTCATAAATGTAGGTAGACTGCATCTATAATCTGATGATCATACCAGTTCCCTGGAGTTTTTTATAATCAAAGGGAAAAATTGAAAGAATGAGGGCAAGATTGTGTTATTAGATTTCCTCTTGAAAAGGACCATAGTGTTTCTTTCAAATTCAACCATTTATTAATAATACATTCATTTTTTTCATCAAAGTTTTTTTCTGGCATATTCTATGTTCAAGGGACTGAGATAAGCACAGTAAAAACAGGCTGGTGTTGGCCGTGAGATCTGACTCAAATGGAGACTGAATGCAACATTATACTCAAACAAGCTGGAGTTCAGGGATGTGGAATGTGCTTTCAAGGGGACAATTTCCTAAGCAGAAAGGGAATATAAATACTTGCACTACACTTTTACGCTCAGAACCAGTTAAATGAATAACAAAACGGAAGACTTTTTTTTCAAAATAGTAATCATAAAAGATATACTTTAACTCAGGATATATTTTTAGAAAACAGTCGCTGAGAGTTAATTTCCCTATAGGTTACACTTTCACTTAATAGTGAAAGTTTTCAATGGGACTCACCCATTACAAGAATGAAACTCAGCTCCACGTGAAACAAAATGTGTAATCTTTCTCTCAAGCAAGATTTTAGCAAGCGCTTGCTTTTGGTTTCATCAGAAACTCCCCACCTCTGGCTTGAGTGCTGCATCCTAGACCCCTGCTTGAAAGCTGATTTAGTCCTGACATCATCTTCAACTGAATCATCAGTGTTGTTGACTACAAACACCTGGTATTTCCTTGACATCCGTCCCAACCCGGTCCCAACTTGTCTCAGGCCAGCTTGCCTTAGATCTGCGGAGAGCCCAGCGTTGAGGTATGGTGGTAGCAGGCAGCTTAACTTATTTGGCAAGTATATACGGGAGAGCCGTTTGAAGTTTTGGTGGCTTTTAATGGATTTCTTTTAACCGCAGAATTTTATTGCTCTCTTGAGGGATAATCATAATTCATCTTAAACATGTGAACAGCCTAGACGCTAAAAGATAATCCCACCTGTTCTGAGGCGTCATCAAGTGATTTTTTTAATCTTATATCATACCCGTAAAAGTAGAAAGATTAATTGTGAAGACCTAGGTAAGATTAGTTTTTATCAACATAAAAATATGAACAATGTTGAAGAGCTTATCTACCATGTTCACATCCTCTGTACCATGCTACCTGGGAACTGAAAAAAAAATGAGATCATCCTGTACAATAACTTCATTTTATAAATGAGAAAATAGAAGACCAAAGAGGTGAAGTGGCTTTCCTGATGCTGCATCTAATTCAGTTTCTGGCACACAGACTCTCATCAAATGTTCACTCTACTCTTGTCCTAGTTTTCTCCCTCGTCCTATGCCCACTACAAACTAAGCACCAGTCTTCCAAGAGAATTGAGTAGCATGTATTTTTCCAGGAGTGGGAGATTGGATGGTAAGTGCAGAGAGGGAATGGCATAACTAACATCTGTTGTCTTCTCCTAATTAGCAATACTTTATTTAAAATGCTGTTTTTCTTTAATTGGAGGTATTTGTTGATTCTATTAAACCACATTATTTGTAACCTCTCAGATCACCCTGATTTTAATGATAGTGTTAAAACATAATGAGTGAATTAAATTGCATTTTAGAAGATTCAAATTAGATTTTATTAGAGTAGAAGTTTATTTATAAAAATTAGACCTCAGTCCATAAATTTTATTTTTTCAGCTTTACTGTTTTCCTGAAATTTTTGTTTTTATTTTCTTATTTGTGAAATTTTCTCTAAGTGCATGTTGTAGCACCAATTATATATATATACTTTAAAAGGTACATATTGTCAAAAAACAAACCTGCTGGGTAGAACTCTTATTTTTCTATCACATAATTATAGGGTATTAAAATAATTCATGAGCTTTGGACAAAGAATCAGAAGACTCAGCTTTATGATCCAGCTCAGGCATTTAATATCTCTGCAATCTTGGAAAAGTCAGTTAGATTCTCTAGAATGATAAATTTACAAGACCACTGGAATAATACTGACCAGACAGAGTGAAGAAAATTATTTTTAAATTTTCAAATCTATATAATACTTGAAATGTATTACTATAATATACATGTATTTTTTTCTTGATGATACGTTGGTAAAATAAATTCATGAATTTTAAGAAAATAAATTGAAAATCAGCTTAAAAACTCTCCATTGTTATAAAGAAAATTCAGCTCAAGTACTATCCATGATATCAACAACATGGCAGAAAAGGAATCACTGAAGGGTGGTGAGAGCCCTAAACTCAATGGACAAAGCAGATGAACCAAGCTTTCCCACTTGAGCAGTCTCCAAGGCAAAGCCTTAGCACCCTGGGGACCCCTCAAAATGAGCTGGGAAGTCACCCTCCTTTAACACGCGCACACACATAACATTTCCTGCTCAAAAATAGAAAATTAATAATGATCTTATGCAAGAAGATCAGATTTTGACTCATTCTGAAATCTCATAAATTCTGAAAATTTACTTAAAATACATTCGCAGCCTAGAGATACCCAAATATGATAGAATAATGATTTAGTCAAAGCAGGGCTATGCCCACCTGTTGATTATGCAGGGAAACACTTTAACTGGAACTCACCATTACTGCAATGTACTTCTCTGGTTTCATTCATAATTCGTGGAACCGCAGCTGAAAAAAGAAATGTAAATTTAAAATGAAAACTATTAATCAAAGTAAAAAGAATACACATTCAGTAATCTCAAAAGCATAATTTAATAAAACACATATTTTATTATTTAACTTTTATTATATCAGAAAGCATTTTTAAGTTAAACTACAGTAAAACAAAAGAAGTTATTTGGTTCAAATCTCAGAAGAATGGTTATTTCAAATAGGAAAACATTAACGGAGAAAAATAAATGGTCTAAAGGCCATCCATTGCCTGAAGGTGATCTATCTATATTCCTTCTAGTTCTATGATCCTATGACTATAATTTCCCAAGTTATTAGAATTACAGAAATTCCATCCAGTTGGCTCCACTGATATTTACTCTTTCTGAATTCAACGAAACATCTACCTAAAAAACTCCTTAATAAATATCAATGGAATAAATGAATGAAAAAAAAAAAAACACTCTTGAATCACTCGTTTAAAGAGAAAAAAATGGTAGGAGAGAGAAAGACAATCTGAACAGCAATTTATCTTCAGTCCCTTACTGGGCCTACTGATCCATTCTGTTGAATCTGTGGTTCTCAAACTGTAGTGTGCCTCAGAATCATCTGAAAGGCTTGTTAAAATACAGAATGCTGGGCCTCATGCCCAGAGATTGTGATTCAGTAGATCCGAATTTTCCAAGTTTCTCAGGTGATGCTGAGGTTGCTGGTCTAGGGGCCACACACTGAGAACCACTCTATTGGATTAAACCTTGATTTGTAATAGGAAAACTGATTATTTTTAAATTGTAGACACCTGGTGCTTTTCATTTTTTTCTCCTTAAAATTAGAAACATTTTCTTTTCGCATGACAAACAGCTTGGATGTTCTTTAGAAGGAAAAAATTAGAAAATAGAGATAAGCCTAAGAGAGAAAATAGAAATCACTATTAATTTTTCTTGAGGGCCATGTTGCTTATAGCCAATTGTTTCATTTGACAATACATCATAAACACCTTTCATGTCATAATACTCTTCTATAATATTAGAATGGCTCTATAGTACTTTATTGGATGACTATAGCTTAATTTTTCTTATCCAATCCACCATTATAGCAATAAAGGTAGTTTCTAATTTTTTGCATTTATTAATAATTTATGTAATAAAATTTTGTGTACATTCTTATTTATTTCCTTAAAATGAATATCTAAAAGTAAAATTCCTGGCATGTTAGAATAACTTTTAAAGCTTTTCTTATATGTTGTTAAATGGCCCCTTAAGAAAAGTTGCTCTTGGGGCTGGCCCCACGGCATGGCGGTGAAGTTCGGCACGTTTTGCTTCAGCGGCCCGGGTTCACTGGTTCAGATCCGGGGCGTGGATCTGCACCACTTGTCAGCCATGCTGAGGTGGTGACCCACATATAAAATAGAAGACTGGCACAGATGTTAGGTCAGGGCTAATCTTCTTCACTAAAAAAAAAGTTGCTCTAATTTATATATGTATCAGCAGCACAAGAATACTTATTTCACCATACTCTTCCCAACTCTATTATTTTTAAGGGGAAAAATCTTTCCAAATTTGAGGGAAAATAGAATTTCCTAATTTTTAATTTTTGATTGCTAATGAAGCTAAACATTTTTAATATGTTTTTTGGCTACACAATACTTATTTTCATGTTGAAATAAGTGGGACTATATCCTTTTACCTTTTTTATTTTCAGTTGCATCAAATGGCACTTGTGGTTTTTCAACATTCTCATCCTCTGAGAAAGAATTCCTGCAAATGCAATGCCAAACAACTCTGAATCAATGAAATGAACAAAATTCATGGAAATCACATCTAACACACTCTCCTTTTTTCTGTGTGGGCACAGTTATTTTGGTGAACACACACACAAAAAACACTTTCTGGATTTTATTCCTCAAAACTGGCAATCTCGTTTCAGTGAGGTGGGTGGAAATCTCATCATCTCTAATCAGCAGAAGCAGATTTGAAGAAAACCAGGGCGCAAAGTCACTCTTCAGTCCAAGAGTGAACAACCTCTGATAGCCTGGGTCCAAAAGAAGTGATTCAGGAACACACATTCCTGTTGGAATCTGTTTGGCTAAAGTTACATGTCTTTAAAGTTTAACTTTACAGTTAAAGACTTGAAGCAAGAAGTCTTGGAAACTCAGGCACAGATTGAGAAGAACATACATATAATCTATGAAATATAAATGTACCATGCAGAAAATGGCTCGTCTTACCAAGGCTTCTATCCTTAAACTCGATTAACAGCAGTAAATGATAAGGGTTAGTTATATCTTGGTGTGTTTGCCTCAATTTTCTGTTGTATAACTAAATGGTTGGCCAGATTGCCCTTTAAATCCTCAAATTTGGGACCAAAATGATCTAAATTGCAGACAGAAAAATTGCTGGTCCTGATGATAGAGAATATTGGGGAGGATGTGACTTGACTTTCTGTGCTGTGTTATCAATCTCCATTTCTACCTCAGCAAAATGGAAACAATACTGGCCTTACTTCACAGGGATGCTATGAAAATTAAATCAAATGCTCTGTGTTAAGTTACATTTTATAAATATTTATTGTCCTAGATATTGTGCTGGGCACTGTGGTAGAGAAGAGATGAATAAGGCATATTCAATTCCTTTAAAATATAAACATCAGATAGGAAATTAAGAAGAGTCAAGGAATTTAAAATATTGCTAATGTTGGAAGGTGTGATAACTTTATTGCAGTATTATTTTTAAAAGTCTTCCTTTTCTTTGATATACACAATGAAGTAATTAGGAGTGAAAAATAATGATGTTTAGACTTATTTTTTAAAATACTTATTCTTAAAAAAAAAAAAAACTTCCCTCCTCCCAAAGAATGAAAAAACAGATAAAGCAACCATGGGTGAAAATGTTTAGTTGAAGTTTCACTAGGTGTCATGCCAAATTAAAGAAAAAACAATCTCTGAATTCACATGAAGCAAAAACTCTAAGTGAAGCTCATAAAATATACAACCCTGAAATGTACATAAACTGAATTTTGGAAACGTTACTCTCAATGGAATGAGATGCTTTGTATGCTAAGGCATCCTGCAGTGATTTCTTGTGTAATTTTGTAAGTTATTTGTTTTGAAAATCTGTATTTTCATGGAAAGCATGTGATTAGAGCAAAGTATACTTGCAACTTTATTTCTAATAAAGTGAAAATTAGCAGATAGTGCACAAACATTGATTTTAAGATTTTCATTCTGTTCAGATTTACACTAACTCTTCTAGGACCTCTGGATTTTGAACCTCAGGGCACAGACATAATTGTCACCTTTTCTAATTGTTGCTTTTCTGACTTTATCTCTCCTCACGTTGTTGCTCTAAGCAGATAATCTTCATTTCAAGGGAAGGATGAAGTCATTAAACCCCACAGGTAGTACAGGTATGTAAAAATTGGCTTTTTCTGTAGAAAAACCTGGAGGTGACCATTGTGAAGGGCATTGATGAATGACTACACTTGACCTCCTCGTCTGCATGATGTACTGGAAGAAAGCACTGGACCATGAACAAGAAGACCAGGGTTCTAGTCTCACCTCTATTTCTGTTAGCTCTGGGGCTTGAGCAAATGACCCATCTTCTCAGCACCTCAGTTTCCTCATCTGGAAAATGTATCCTCCTTGTAATACAGCATGGATGATAATTAAACATACATATGCTCACAGGTAAATCTGAAGATAGAATTGAGTATTCTTTCTTGAAATGTTCTAAGAGCATTTTACCTAATTGCTTCTTGATAAAGATCTAAAGTTTACTTGTCTCAGTGGTAACTTAGATCTTTCAAACTTGGTATGCTTTTCCTATAAAAGAAAGAAAAATATTTCCCCCACTGTAGATGCTAGTGACCTTTGGGTGATACAGAAACATGAAAAGGTAAGAATACTAAATATCTACTACCTCCCTGCCAGACACCATGTGGTACATGGAGGTTATCTTATGTAATTCTTCTGAAATAATACAGGGTAGGCAGCGTAACCATATTTTACAGATGCGGAAACAGAGTCTCAGAGGGGTCAAAACTTTACCTGCTGTAATTAATCAACTCTGAAGTTGGATTTTTGAATCCAAGTCTATCTGATTCAAAAAAGTCCTGACCCTTTCTAACTATACTCAACACTGACCACTAGTAAATTCCCTTACTAGAAGGGCATCATTGAGAGTCAGGGTTAAATTCAATATTCTGAATTTAAGATAATTCAAACACTTACAATATATGTGGAGCTTGAGAAAAACTTACTGGGGAACAAACTTTCCAAAGCTTGCATATCTCATGGGAATTTAGTCAAAGTCAAAAACAGTACTTAAAAAGGCTCCTTGGGGGCCACCCAATGGCGTAGTGGTTAAGTATGTGAGCTCCACTTCAGTGGCCCAGGATTCGCAGGTTCAAATTCCGGGTGCAGACCTACACAGCACTCATCAAGCCATGCTGAGGCAGCATCCCACATACAAAAAATGGAGGAATGTTAGCTCAGGGCCAATCTTCCTCACCAGAAAAAAGGCTCATTGGTCAATCAAGTCTGCTCTTCCTCTATTGATAATGACAAATGAGAGAGTCTTGGATTATTTGAGTGAGTGCAAGGAACAAACAGAGGGGCATTGAGGTATATTATTTAAAAACCTAATTTTCAAACAAACAAAACCTTCTGTCAGGCTGACTAATTCTGAGCATTGAGGAAATAAGACCAACTTCATAAAGTTGTGGCAATTAAAGTGAGTTCTGACCCTGGGAGATGTCCTAAGAATTCTTCAAATACATGATTATTTGTATTTTTGAATTATAAAAAAATTTCTTGCAGAACTGTTCTCATTACCTCCTGAGGCAGAAGGAAATGAAGTACAGTCAATAGAAATGAAGCCATCCTGGGGGTGACTGTAAGAGACGTAAATGATTATGACCTGGCCATTTAGTCTTCCACCTCCCTAGGAGGTTTAGGTTTACTTCTGTTTTCCTGGCAGTAGAAAAGGCAAATATGCCCTTAATTCCATTGTATACAAAAGCAGGCAAACCTGAGGCGCGGCCCGTCTTCGCCAACTACAGGAGGTGTTAATATGTTCACTGGCCTGTCCTCCCCTTATTCCCTCATTACCCCTTCTCATTAGAATAGAAGTGGAAATGGGAGGCCAAGAACCTTTTCTCCCAGCTGAATGTTTCCCTCTGAGATCCTACCTTCTTTAAAAAAACCAAAAAGCTCTAATCTTGTGGCAGAGACAAAACATATTTATAAATTTGGATAAGTTTTTTCCCAAATAAAGTCATGCCTGAAAAACTAAATAAATACTCAGATCATCTAGGCTCCACTCTGACTGATGGTTCATAACACAAATCGCACCTAATTCTTTCTGTCTGACGCTCCTATAATTCAAGGATATATGTCACAGAGAGACACTAGATTGAAACGTTTAAACATTACTTTTTGGTGGAGTCAAGTCCTGCTGGTTTGAAAAACTGTGGACATATTTTTGTTAGTGTTTGAAGACCACTAGAATCATTATGGTTTCAATGCTTTAAAGAAGCTTATTTTCCAGGGCATGAATTTTTGGACACACTTCTTTTTGTTGCTTTCTTTAATGTAGGCAAAGCCTTTTGAAATCAATCTTTAGACTAGAGTTTTTGGACTGCACAATTCAAATTTGTGGCTGTCTTACCATTCCAGTGGATGTAGCTGTGTTTTTTTATTCAGGAGCTGAAACTGTTCAAACACATTTAAAAGAGACAAGTATTGGGTCAGGACTGAATCAGGTTTTCCCATAGGATTTGCCGTATCATAAAATTCACGCATCAAAGATTGAATCCCTGGAGTAGGAGATGGGAAGAGCTGAGAACGAATAATCAAAAACAGAATATCAGAATAAGTTATGGAAAATAAATTAAAATGTAGTATTACTAGGAAAGGCTTTATATTTATTTAGATATTTTCAAAATCAGATATTTATTTAAAACTCCATTGGTAAGTACCATAATTTAATTTTCTGTGCAGTTGTCAAGGTAAATGCCACTTTTTAGAAGTATAGAACTAATTTTGTTGATGATCATATTTCCAAATGTAGTGAATGGAAATGGATTTCTCCTTTCTACAGGTAACAGAAAAGAATAACAGAGTGAGTCAGGCAGCAGGAAGAATGAGGAGAAATCTTCTTGAGTTACAAGTGAATTATGTCAGGCTGGGAAATAGTAATCCTATCAATGCAAAAAAATCTATGGCTATCCTCTTTCTACTCTGAGAGTCAGGAATTTGTGGTTTGCCCTTTCTCCTGCAAAGTAATTCTTCAGTTCTTCTTCATATTGTGCTGAGACATGTTCTCTACATTCAAAATATCTTAAATTATGAATTCCTGAATGGTGAGGCCAGATCTCTTTGATTATCCTTGTATAGTATTGAGCCAAACTGTCATGAACATAATACTTACTATATCTAAATTAATTAAAATGATAATCCACTATGTAAATTATCTTTGGGGCAATGTTTATGTTGAACCCTCCAAAATATGGGGCTAAGTTATAAAAACGAGTGTCAAACATTCATTAACTAACTTAGTAAATTGGTTATAACTCATACAAGTAGCATATGAATACATAGATTTTTTTAAAGTAAAAAATAACTTTAATCCAAAGAGATTAATAATAAATTATCAGTGGACTTTTTTAAATGCTACTTTAAAGAGACGTTTTGTATAAATAAATCTTATGTGGAAAAATACAAGTCCATTATAGTTTATCTATATAAGTGGCAGAACTAGAAACAAAGCAAGTACCGAGCATGCACATATATCTGTAATAAATTTTACTTTGATATTGACCAATAGATTAACAGAACCCACAAAAATACACAGAAAAGAAAATAATGCCATTTATTTTTTCAGACTGAAACCAATAAAAAGTTATTATAATTATTTACATTTTCTTTCTTTGAAGTTTGCTATAGAGTTACAACAAATTAAGACTTATGTAGTTTTCTAAAATATTATTGTTATATTCAACAACATTTGATTATATACAAACAAAAAGGGCATAAAAAGCAGAAGGAAATTTTTGTTACATGTCAATTTTCCAAAGCTAAAGGCAAAACTTCTTTAGAAAAAGTGGACATATTCCCCCTTAAGAACTGCGAAATCCTACCAGCTACATTAATCCCATATTTCTTTACCTTTAATAAGTCACATATTATTTGCACTCAAAGTAAAGAATATGGATTCTGCTCATCTTAATACTTAGATCTCTGAAAAGAGGAAAGAAGCTTATGAAGATTTCTATTTCTTGAAGAAATATCTTCACCTAGTTTGAAGTCAAAATCAAGTAGTTTATGGCTGATCTACTATAATCTCAGTAATCAAGAGGAATCAAACATCACTTTTATTTTACCAGTTGGAATTGTCCCAAACTCCCAAGTTCCTTTATGAAAGTCATAATTGAGTTAATCTCCTCTAAAGACAGGCATTGACTTAGTTCCTTTTGATAGTTGTCACCCTATAACAGGGAGGAAAAAACAACTCAAGCAATTGCTACAAAGTCAAACCATGCTTAGCCCACTTGCCCCCCACTTCATAAACCAATCGAATTTTGAACCCTATAAATAAATAACTGAGCTAATTAATGCTAAATAACACACAGTAGCTTCAACTTGTCACAACAGTGAATATAAGAGAACTTCATATTTGGCAAAGAGGACCTGAATGAAATAGCTCAATAGTGCTTTGGTAGCAAGGTTGGAGAGATGAGTCCGGGAGGGCAGAATGAGTGACAGTTTGGGAATGCAGGAGGACTCTCCTTTAGCCCTCAGGGTACGAGAGATCAGAGAAGCGTATTTACACACGAATCTCATCTCTGAGACATCACCATTTTGGAGTTTCATAGATTCTAGTAAAGAGACACTCCCTATTTATCACATCCATTTTTTCTAACAGATCCCTGAAGCAGAATGTGCACATATTATCATTCTTTCTGGGTCATGCAGTCTAATGGTTTTAATGACAGCCCACTCACTAAAGAAGGAAAACAGGAATTATGGGAAAAAATCAATAAAATCGTAAGGAAACAACAGTCCATTGGTCCTTGCCATATCTCTTCCAAACATCTCTCTGTAGAGCATCAATGTTTGTGAGAACTTTCACATTCTGCTCTTTCAGATTTTCCAAATATGGTTTTTACAACAGAAAGATACATTGATTGATTGATATCTAGAGCACTCACTGCTACTCTAGACTGCCTCCAAACAGTTCTGCTATCCCTTTTAAAGTATTCAATAACATATAATATGTATTATTCATAATATCCACAAACCTGCCTTCAGCATTAGGAGCGCCTTACTTTGTTTTCAACTCATAGTTTCATCATCAGTCACTCACATACTTAGTTGACATAAAAAATAACATTGGTCCTCAGGTCAGAAAAATATTAAGAGGTGTAATATAACTGATACAAATCAATTTCAAATGATTTATCAAGTTGCTTAACTGTATAGTAAAGAAAATGCCACTATGTAAAAACAATGACTTGAAAAAAATATTTATCAGTACAAAAATATGCACTTACCTTAAATATACCTGATCCATAAAGTCTCTGAATTATCTCAGAAAATATGGAAAGTGAAGATTCATTAGAGAAGAGAAAATTGAAAGTGTCTTTTAAAAGGAATTCGTCTGTGTTTTGGTCCTCAAAATCCATATTATCATCATCTTGAAAACTTAAATGCTCGTGCACCTGTGACACAGTGAAAACACAGCAAATATTTTTCATTGACTTGCTTTTAATGCGGTGGAATCACTTCTAAGACATGATTCATTTCCTGTTGGATTGTAGATCAGAACTGACATCTAGTGGCCTTTTTGGAGGTCAACAGGTTTACAAAATATAAGTAATTTCAACAGGTTTATAAAATGTAAGTAATGTTCTTTCGAAGATACAATTCTTTACAAGAAAATTAACTAATGGATTATCAAGTCACATTAGTTTATCTTAAAACTCTTTATTGTTGAAAAATTTGTGTTCATGGAAGATAATATGTAACATTTCTGAACAATAAATTTTAAAGAGCATAATACAAACCGTTAGACGTGTGTAAAATAATGAATAAATGACCATTAAAAGATGTAGATTCATAGTTTCAAAATTTTCTGGATATCATTGAGCTATTCAACTAAATGTCTGAGCCACATACAATGTAATCATTCTCCTTGTACAATAGTTTGAAAACCAGTCAATGCAAAGTGAAGTTCAATTCTGGTTGCAAACAATTTTATTTTATTTCTCTTCCCACCCCATACACCAAGATATAGCTTTCTATAGTCTAATTCAATCAACTGTTTTTTTAATCTTTTTGCTACCAAGGGCTATTTTAGATGAAAAATATGTTGGGGGAGATGATCTGAATGAGTTAAAATAATTTGAGATGAAGTAAAAGAATCAGATTGTACAAAGAACATTCTTCAATTTATACTAGAAAAAAATATATATTTCAGAAATTCCTATGGCTTTTAAAATTAAAATGTAGACCAATTTTAAACTAAATACCTATATCTAAAGATTAAAAGAATTGCCTTTTTTATAAAGTCATGTGAATAAACTGGGTAGTCTGCTGTTTTCTATTATCCAAATTTCTGCTTTTCTGCATTGACACATACTTAGTTTTACGCCACATTTATTTCATAAGCAGTGGTTGAACCATAGAAAAATCTCTGTTCTATAGGGATATATAAATGGGGATTGGAACTCAAATCATAGATTCTCTACATAGTAGGTAATTCTCTGAACCACCGTAAATATAAGCCTGTAGTGACTTAGATGCAAGTTGCTATTTATTGATTGGTTACTGTGAATGAAAACAACACACACACACACACACACACACACAGATCTTTCAGCAAACAGTGGAAGCTCACATGAGGGCTTTGACATACTCACTTGGAGCACTACAGGGTACCTGAAATTGGCGTAACCAATATCAAAAGTTAAAAGTTGAAAACATAATCTGCATCTGAAATAAAAACACAAGGTAATATAAAAATATATTCTATTTGCTACATTTATTCTATTATTTGGTATTATATTACTAATAATTACTATAGTTAAATTTCAAGGTCTGTACTAATTAAAAAGAGCAGTAGATTGGATAATCTAAAATTATGTGTGATTAATCTTTGGATTTAGGGTCTGTTTTGTTCCTTACAGAAAATACAAATATATCTAAAGTATTCACAACACATTAAACTAAACAATGAAGTTACTCCATGAAAATATAAATATGGAGAAGGAAACTCTCCTACTCCTTCATGCTAGGCATTCTTATTCACATATAAAGCAAGATAAAGCTTGAGTCACTTCCCTTTTTTTTTTTTTGGCATACTAGATTTAACATTTCCCTAGAAAAAAGGCATTAAATTATAGTCAAGTAAACCAAGCTATGGAGATAAGAGTTATTGAATGCTGTTAATAAAGGTCTATAAGTAAAAATACACCTAGTCAGTGCAAAGTATGTATGATAGAAATAGTTGAGCTTGAAAGGGGGTGCAATTAAAAGATTAACTGTGCTCTATTTCTTGTCGCCACTATTTCGATATCACAAATTTGTAACATGCTCTAAAGTTTTAGGATCTATAAATTAGAAAATATGTTTAGGAGTTCATATTTGTATTTTGTTGTTAGTGCCGTCCAGTCGATTCCAAATCCTAGCGACCAGTCAATTCCGAATCCTAGCGACCCTGTGGACAGCAGAGCAGAACCCTGCCCAGTCTTTTTGCGCCATCCTCTCACCTCTGAGTGCTGTATCGGACAAGACTCTGCTGCTATTCGTAGGGTTTTCATGGCCAATTTTTTCTGAAGTGGGTGGCCAGGTCCTTCTTCCTAGTCTAAGTCTGGAAGCTCTGATTCGATGAAACCTATGGGTGACTCTGCTGGTATCTGAAATCCCGGTGGCACAGCTTTCAGCATCACAGCAACACACACAGCCACCGTGTGACAACCGACAGACGGGTGGTGTGGTTCCTTGACTGGGAAAAGAACCCGGGCCACGGCGGTGAGAGTGCCGAATCTTAACCACTAGACCACCAGGGCTGGCTTCATATTTGTATACTGACATAACATTTTCCAAGTAGCACTTGTAATAATTAAGATATATTTTCACTAACCATCAATTTTTAGAAGGTAGTTTTTTTCTTCTTTTTCTTTTTCTTTTTTTTTTGTGAGGAAGACTGGCCCTGGGCTAACATCCGTGCCCATCTTCCTCTACTTTATATGGGACGCCACCCCGGCATGGCTGACAAGTGGTGCATCAGTCCGCTCCCGGGATCCGAACCTGTGAACCCCTGGGCCGCCGAACCGCTACGCCATCAGGCCAGCCACTTCTTTTCCTTTTTTTAAAATTAAAATTTGTTTTTACCTATTGAAGCCCTTTGGTCCCAGAGTAGATGTTTCACTGAATACCTCAGCCGCTAGCAGGAGTTTGCTAATTGCATTCTTCATAGTCTCAAAAGCCTGAAGAGGTGACCTGGCTCTCAGGAATGTTTCAAAAAATGTTTGCAGCTGTGAACAAAGTAAAGGTGAAACAACAATCTCAGTTTGCCTCTTTATCATTTCCAAGGGGACCAGTTAGAAGGATTCCTTTTAGATTATCTCTCCTTGCCACACAGGAAGAAAAAACTCCTTAAATAGGAAAGTTTGACAATCTAAGACTTAACATATATTGGATGTATTACATATGCATATATATAATATACTGAAAGAGTATATAATGTAGTGAAAGTATATTATATGAAGAATATATATTATAAATAATATATAATATGTATATATTATATACATTTAAAAATATTTTATAATCTGTTAATTGAATATGGGGTGCCACTACATCTTGTAATTTCCATTACTTTAGAGATGCTTACTCCATTTTTCCCCTCATTTCACGGCATCTAATCATGGAAAGTGAGGTGGAACTGTAACAGGGCTTGTGATCAGAACTCTCAAAGTTAATTTGTGACTCTACTAATTAACTGAACTTGGACTCACAACTCACTTCTCTGGATTTTTGTGTCCTTCTCTTTAAAATGGGTTAACACCCACCAACAAGAGAATTGTGAAGACAAATTAGAAGAAAATGTATTTGAAAGCCACGCTAAAGAATCAAATTCAAATCTAAGCTTTTTATTATTATCACCTTTCTGTATACATCAGAACAAAAATAATCACGTTAAAGTTGCTTCTTCTTCATGGTATTTTGCAAGAGGAGATCTAACCAACAGGGGAGACTCTAAGAGAATCTTAGTGTCCTCCTAACGTTTTAATTTCAGGTTTCATGTGGACAGAGAGGATGGGGCAGTTGTTACAAAAGGGGGGATGATGCTCAGATTTATGTCTTCTTAGAAACCCCATAGTTGGTATCGCAATAGCTATTTTTTTTTTTTTTGGTGAGGAAGACCAGCCCTGAGCTAATATCCATTGCCAATCCTCCTCTTTTTGCTGCGGAAGACTGGCCCTGGGCTAACATCTGGGCCCATCTTCCTCCACTTTACATGGGACTCCGCCACGGCGGGGCTGACAAGCAGTGCGTCGGCGGGCGCCCAGGATCCGAACCTGCGAACCCCGGGCTGCCAAGCGCGGACTAAACGGCTGCGCCACCGGGCCGGCCCCGCAATAGCTATTTTTATTTGCTTAAATATTAAAACAGTCACAACAAAACTACTTCCTGAGGATGCTTAGCATCAAAGTTCAAGTCAAAATTTTTAAAAAGTATAAAACAAATCTCATATTGATTCATAGACTTTCTCTGGATAAATATACTCTTTCAAAGATAAAGAACAAAAAATATTTTTTGAAGAAACATGCAGCAGGTACGCTATTAATGTTTTTGGAAGAGCAGACTATATTTATCTGAACTGCATAGACTGTAAAGTGAAAAACTTTTGTTGGTATGAGAATGAAGGACAGATATTGGCACAAATCACCTGGGGGAAACACTAAATGTATCTTTAAAATCCACAAGCGAAATTCCCCCAAGAGAAACAAATACTGACTTCATAAACTTTTAACAGCTGGAAAACAGAAACCTAATGAGATGTACACTTTAAGACTCTATGAACACATCATTAGCATTTGGCAATTGAGGTGTTTTTCCATCTCTAAGGACTAAAGAAAATGAATGTAATAACTGTATGATCAAAAGAAAACAAATTAATGCTAACACAAAAAATGTTAACACCCTTGAGTCAAAATAGAGTAACGTTATGTTTTCCCAAACAAAAATAACTCATCCTATTTCACGCAGTTCATCATATCATGTAGAAAGACTATTGATGAAATTATTGCGTTTTTCCATTTTAATGTTTCCTGAATATCACAGAGGTCAAGGTTAATCATTTAAGAAAGTTGGAAGTGTTTGTGTAGCATATAAGGTATGTAAGATTGGTTATCAGAGTATATTCTCCATGGTGAAAAATAATTGGCATATTAATGCCTTAGGGCTGTATTTATTCTTCTTACTATGGAAATGATTATTTCTTAATTTCTGACTGTAACGGAGCAGCGAATATGGGCTGCCAGCACATCAATTCAGTCCCATTCAACTGAACTTTTGGTGAGAATTTTACCATATGGACAGCACTTTGCTGTGGGCTTTTGGGGACAAGGTACATAGCACAGAGGTAACCCTGTAAACTCTAGAAGCAAAAAGTCCCAGGCTTTAGGCCTATTACTATTAAATTGTGAGACCTTGTGGGATTAATAACAGTGTCTACTTTATAGAGGTATTGCCAGGATTAAATGAGAGAATGTAGATAAGGTATGCTACCACCTGGCACATGTCAATCCTCAGACACGTTAGCTCCTTTTGTTAATCAAAACAAGACATGTCTACAGCCCTTTAAAGGAGATTTCAATTAAAGTTGTTGTTGAACCCAGATTCTCATAATGCAATGCATGATGTGGAAAATTAAAACTTCGCCCTGGGATTCAAACATTTGTGACATAAACCAAGGAAAAGTATTTTAAAAATAAATGATAAACCTTTCAATAAAAATGTTTTAAAGAGAATAAAGAGGTAAGATGGTTGAATGGATCCCTCCAGTGCTGTGCCTCCCAACAGAAGTAAAAAAGCAGAACTGAAGGACCCAAATAATGGGTTTTCTCCCATTTCCCTAAGAACTCAGACTGCTAAGAGAAGGACTAACCTCAACCAACAATCATGAAAACAGGGGAATCTGAACACAGCTCCTTTATAAACAGAAGTGTGAAGAGAGGAGAGAGAAATGACACTCAAAAAGCGCAGTTCAAAGTGGAGTGACATCATTTAATGTTGTATTAGTTCCTTTCCCAATTTTTGTCTCTATATGCGTTTCCTTGTATCTCATTGCATGTATTTCAATTTATTTAAGCCCTTCAATTCAAAGAAAATTCTAGATGAGTGACCTCTTCTATTTAATTTGTTTAGTACAATGGCAAGCAAACTACATATGCCAGAAATGAAAGTAGAATCATGCACATACTTAATAGGTGTTTTTTAAAAATCATCAACTTTCAGTAAGTTGCCCAGAGGGGGCACAACACTTCTATCAGTTCTTGAAACTAATCCACTTAGGGTAAGTGGAAGACTTCTTTGAGTGTCTAGTAGTATTGTAACTTGTTACGTTAATTGTATTTCCTGCGTTAAATTACTTGACTTCTGTACATCTCAGTGTGCTCAGATGTAGAAAGAGAGACCTGTGCCCAATGATTTCATCAGACAATGTCAAATCTGAAATTGTTTGAGATTAATTCCATTCAAAGCAATTAGAACCTGAAAAACACATTTTATTCAGGAGCTTTCTTAACTCAAGCACAAATACCTGAAAGAGCACCTTCACCTTTGTTGATAATCTAAAACAATCAAGCCATGAACTCAAATATCAAGAGACTTCTCCCTCTCTAGATCAAGACTTTTAATCAATGTTTTTGAGTTACATAAATATGAGAATATGAGATCCCAAGGAAATCAGTGCCTTGGCAGTGCAGTAAAAATGAATCAAAGAACATCTTAAAACTTTTAACATAACATGAAACTATTTTATGAACTATAAATTTTCCTCTTTCAGTATAAAATGAAATACAAATTTAGTGCAATAAATTATATAGAAATGACCTTGTAAGATCATGGTTGTAAAACCAGGCAGTTAAAGCATCACCATTTGTTTGTACTTATGTAAAATTCAAGCAATAACCCAGCAAGGTATTTATAATTTGTACATATATCCATTCAAGTGACTTATTGAAATATACATAGATGGATCAAAATTATCAATTAAAAATGGAAGGACAAGAGGAACGGGGGATGAACTTGAAAATATTTGTAGGAAAACTTCAGTTATGTCTTTGATATCTTAAAATACTTCTAAGGCACCCTTATATCCACCTCATTTCCCATCCCATTTCTTAACCCCCTCTCATGCTAAATTCTGGACTTCAACTAATTAATTCCCTTTATCCTCCCAATAAATCCTTAAATAATAAATATTTGGGCAAATTGCTCTCAATGGCAACATGTGTCATTCTGTGTTAAGCTTGCTGACTTTCTCGTCTGCTCTCACCACTAGATTATGAGATCTTTTAGGGCAGAAACTGTGCTATTTTATCTTTGGGTGGCCAGTACCTAACTCAGAGTAGGTCTTGAGTAAATATTGTTGAATAAATAAACCTAAGTATAACATTACAGAAACCACAGAGACTTTGATAAGAGAAATAGTTTACTGGAGCTTCTGGATAACATAATTTTTCTCCTTAGGACAACATGTTTATCTCTTGTTTCCATCTCATGAGAGAGGGAGGATACACATTCTTCTGGTAACTTGTAATAAAACCTTTGAAAAATAGAAGCTTACAGCTGTTCAAGAGGATTTTTGAGATAAGAAAATTTAATCTGAGTTAAAACAAAGAATGAAAGATTAACCAATATTAGAGTTTTTTTAAAAGTCATGTTCTTGACTAACTGAGAAACTATAGCAGAGCACTGATATTTCAATATTTTGAACTTTGAGTAGTGTTTAATAGCATTGTACTTTACTAAAGTTTAATAGAATTTCTCTCAATATTATTCTATGAGAGAGAAATTTTCATCTTCTCAGAATAAGGAAGAACATTGGTACTTAGAATAATTTTGCACCAACAAGCATATGAAAAGGTGCTCAATGTGACTAATCATTAGGGAAATGCAAATCAAAACCACACTGAGATATCACCTTACACCCATTAGGATGGCTACTACTAAAAAAACCCATAAAATATTAAGTGTCAGGGGGTATGTGAAGAAATCAGAACCCATGGACATCGTTGGTGGGAATATTAAATGGTGCAGCCACTATGCAAAACAGAATGGAGATTCCTCAAGAAATCAAAAATAGAATTACCATATGATCCAGTAATTCAACTTCTGGTACATAGCCAAAAGAATTTAAAACATGGTCTTGAAAAGATATTTGCACCCCTATGTTCATAGCAGCATTAGTCACAATAGCCAAACGATGGAAGCAATTCAAGTATCCACCAATGGACAAATGGATAAACAAGATGTGGTCTAGACATACAATGGAATATTATTCAGCCTTAGAAAGGAAGGACATTCTGACACATACTGCAACATCAATGAACCTTGAGGATATTATGCTAAGTGAAACAATCCAGTCACAAAAGACACTGTATGATTCCATTTACATGAGGTATCCAGAATTCAGAGAAACAAAAATATAGAGGGGGGGATGGGGTAAATGTAGAGTTATTGTTTAATGGGAATGCAATTTCAGTTCTGCAAAAAGTTCTGGAGATGGGTTGCACAACAATGTAAATATATTTAATACTACTGTACACGTAAAACTTAAAAACGGTGAAGATGGCAAATTTTATGTTATGTATATACTATCACAATTTAAAAATTTTTTAATTTTGCAGTTTTCATAGCCTCACTCTCTCCAACAACCATGTTTAAACACTTGCTAATTCTATATCATCAAAGTCCAAAAGAGCACTTCTTTAACAGTTAGCAATTTTGCAAAAGAAATAAAACAAAAAATAACCCCTCCCTTGCTCCATTTCTCAGCTCCTGCAAATAGCAGAAGTAATCTCCATCTCTACTCCATCTCCTCTTAGTCACTGTTGTATCCATAAACACTCTTTTATCCTTGAACTTTTTCTTCATTTGTTTAGGATGAGAAATATCACACAGCAAGCTTGAATGCTGATAGGAATAATCCAGAAAAGAGGACAAATTAATGACAGAACACAAAGTCTGGGGGCTGGTCATCTTAGGTTACAGTCAATGCTCAAAAGGAAATACCACATAAGAGCTCAGACGCAATTTCATCCCTGGGGAGAACTAAGGCTACTCAATTAGACATATGAACTCCAAGATTCTATGTTCTTTGATCAAATTAAAAGGAGAATAAGTATGCATTCAAATCTACCTATTTATAATACAGTAAGAATTTAAGTCTATTGTTCTTGATTAATATTATTATTCTGCTTTTTACAGACTCAACTGGGATCTCTCTGACTCTGACCTAACCAGTCTCTCTTCCAGGACTTGCCAAACTCTTAAAGTGTAGCTGAAGGAATCTAAATATCTCAGAATCTTATCCCAAGGTAATACATTTTGAATATGAAAGTCTTTTCTTGATCATCCTATAATGCTCAATATGAAAAGTGTTTACAAATTTAAATTTTTAAAATTTCAGTTACCTCACGGCTGTAAGTTTAAAAATAATTTTTCTTCCAAAAAGAATTATGGTGACAGTTATCCGTCGTATACAATTGGTCAGAACATTAGAAATATATTACACATTTTAATCATTTCTAAAATTAAAAAGGAAAGCTGTATTGGAAATGCACCTCTTAAATGAATATGATTTCTTTTTATTCTATTAGTTCATATATCCATTGAGAGAATATTACTTATTGCTAGAATGACAAGGGTTCAGCATCAGTATTAATATTATTTTTAATGTAAGCATGGAGAAAACTTGTTCACATAAACACATAGATGTGGATGGAAGAGTTTAGTTATAGCAAGATGACTTAACTCTTTGAACTCCCTCCAAGGTATATGAAAAAAACCACATAGTGATTTATCATGAAATATTTAATTTTGTTAAAAACTGAAAACAATCTGAGTTGTGAAGCATTTGTTATGTAGTGTTACGCAGTGTTTGTTACGTAATCGCTATTACATCCTTTCCTTTCTCTAACCAAAGCCATATTTACATATGTCTGTTTTGTTTTGGGGGGTGGTTTTTTTTGCAGAATTTTTTCACCCCAGAGCAATCATCATCATGATATTAGGGATAGATGAGAGCCAGTTCTCTTTGGAAGAGCAGAAGGGTGTCTACGAAAGGGATGGGGAAAGACTGTCTTGAAACTATCTGTGCGTCCGTGAGCCCCATGGAGTCTTCATGGATCCCCAGAGGCACAGGGCATCCCACTTGAGGATCACAGCTCTGGATGTGTCTGGCCCACAGGAACACATCTGCCGTGCATCAGAGGGCTGGGGCAGTAGATGAAGTGCTAGTGAGCATTCTAGACCCTAGGGAGAGGTCTCCTTTATGTTTTTAAAGGGATATAATATAGGGGGAAAAAATCACATATTTAAAAACAGAAGGAGAAAAGGACAAAAGATTTGAGAAAGGGAGAAAAATAACTAAATTACAAACCTAAGTATTGACGTAATTTTTTATTTAGTGCACATGTGGCATTTGAATACAATTCTATGTTGTATTCAATAATAATCACTAACCTTAGCCAAACTGACACCATGTGCCAGACTGTGCATTCCTCAGGCACTGTTTTGTTTACACTCCTAGCAATGCTATGAGATTGATACTGATTATCTCCATTTTGTAGATGAAAAAACTGAGGTTGAGAATGCAAATAACTTGCCTCAGGTTATACAGCCAGGAGGTAACCAATAAGGGTGTTGAAGCCAGTCTGCTTGGCTGCAAAGCCCCAGCATTACTTCTGTCATTGTGGCATGGATTGTACTAGATTTAGGAATGTGGATGGACCCTGAAATACAGACAAATGAATCATCTGTGCTTTTACTTTCATGGGGAAAACGTGTTTGAAACTGGCACCATTCTCAAGCATGTACCCTTACACTCACACATCTGAAATAGCAATTCAACAACTTGAGCATTTGTGTAGCCTAATTACCTTTTGGAGAAACTAAGAATATTTCTTTGTAACTTAAATCAAATTGCCTGGATCAAGAACAAATTTCATGTTAAGTCAAATGATTTAAGAACATAAATATTCTCATCATTTGTTTTAGCTCATTGAAAATTGGCTGGCTTTAGGGTAAACCACGAAAAAACTGAATTAATTGGCTGAACCTAAATTAGGATAGTTTTTACTCATTCCCTGGAATTAGATCAAAACTTCAATATTTAAATAAGTTTCATGCTTCCAGTGACATGAATAATTTTATTCATTTGTACTTCTTAACAATTCCAAGCTTTAAAGCATATGTTAAACTAGCAAATTTAGAAAGCAGATTCTATGTGTCTAATCAGTTTCATAGTTGAAAATTTTAAATTCTCCCACATGTCTATCAGAGAATTGATCAGAAGCAAGGTACAGGAATACAAAAGGCTGTGAATGGCATAAAAATTTAATTTTTTGCTTTGAACAGTAGGACTGTGATTGCATTATATTCAACCTTCTCAGAGAACTAGCAGGTTATCTTTATCACCCCTTCTGGACCCTCTCAGTGGGATATAAAGGAGCAGAGAGATTTAATAGTAAAGAGCAAAAGTTAAAACTGTAAAGATTTTATCATTGGACTCTGAATGTACATGTCTACTCATTTTCTTTATATGAATGCCATTGTTCACAACTATTTCCACTAAAGTTAAAACACAGTTTAACTTTAGCCTCCAATAAAATAAGTTCTGACAGCTTGTTTGGAAAACTTTCCATTTTTATTAATTGTCTTGTGTAGAAAATTACACTGAAATCTGGTAATATTTCCACCAGGTCATACTTGTAACAGGTAGTACAAAAATTTGCAAATAGGCATGCCTTTGGCAGAAAGATACCTATCTCATATATCTATAAATACTTTCATATGAGTAAGAAAGCACAAAGGGAAAATAGTTTCCATTTATGTTCTGGATATTTTATGCAGGGTATCTATTTTAGGTCTTATTAAGTTTCCTGGTCAATCACAAAAGAAAAAGAAATGTATTCATTATAAAAATAATGGGTTCTGGTTATACAATAAAGAAAATGATAGAGCAATTTGCCCTAACTTAAGAGGGCTGTAGTGTTAAAATCTGTTGAATCCACAGTAGACTTATTACAACCCTCTGCTATTTTCTTGCACCTCCCTCGTATCAGTTACCTTATAACCTCCTTACTACCAGTGTTCAAATAACATTCATTCTTTTATATGGGATATTTTAAATGAGCATTTAATTACTATGCATTATTTAAAAGTTTGTGATTTAGTATTCTAATTAAATATAATGCTACATAGCCCAAATCAATGTCTTCTCATTATAGTCCCAACTATTGACTTCTGATTTGTCTGCTCCCAACCACTTTCTCTGTCATTGCTGCCAGAGTAATATTTATGAGGCGTAATTAGTAACACCTCATTCCTCTGCTCACAGAGGATAGAAGTCCCCAGTATTTATGGAAGGAGGTGGTATAATAAACAGTGGAAGCCCTTTTATCCTTTTTGCTACAGACAGCTATTTTTATATGAGTATTCAGAAAGCAATACATACAATTCTTAAACATTTTAATTTAGTTTAAATTTAAATTTAAAATGTGATACACCACATTAATAAAATGAATAAAAATCTGTAAGATTCAGCAACCATTTATGATAAAAACTCTGAATAAAATGTGTATAGAAGGAAAGTACCTCAACATAGTAAAGGCCATATATGAAAACCCACAGCCAACATCACACTCTATGGTGAAAAACTGGAAACCACCCCTCTAAGAACAGGAACAAGACAGGATGCCCACTTTCACCACTCTTATTCAACATAGTATTGGAAGTCCTAGCTAGAGCAGTTAGGCAAGAAAAAGAAATAAAAGGAATCCAAATTGGAAAGGAAGAAGTAAAACTGTCACTATTTGCAGATGACATGATTTTATATAGCGAAAACTCTAAATAATCTGCCAAAAAAACTATTAGAAATAATAAACAAATACAGTAAAGTTGCAGAATAAAAAACCAGCATACAAAAATCTGTTGTGTTTCTATACACTAACAACAAGATAGCAGAAAGAGAAATCAAGAACACAATCCCATTTACAGTAACAACAACAACAAAAAAGAACAAAATACCTGGGAATAAATTTAACCAAGGAGGTGGAAGACCTGTACACCAAAAGTCCTCAAACATTGTTGAAAGAAATCAAAGAATACACAAAGAAATAGAAAGATATTCCATGCTTACAGATTGGAAGAATTAACATGGTTAAAATATCCATACTACCTAAAGCAATCTACAAATTCAATGCAATCCCTATCAAAGTTCCAATGACATTTTTCAAGGAAATAGAACAAAGAATCCTAAAACTTATATGGAACAACAAAAGACTCCAAATAGCCAAAGCAATTTTGAGAATAAAGCTGGAGGCATCACAATCCCTGATTTCAAAGGATACTGCAAAGCTATGGTAATCAAAACAGCATGGTACTGGCAGAAAAACAGACACACAGATCAATGAAACAGAATTGAGAGCCCAGAAATAAAACTACACATTTATGGGCAGCTAATTTTTGACAATGGAGCCCAGAACATACAATGGAGAAAGGAAGGTCAATTCAATGAATGGTGTTGGGAAAAATGGACAGCCATATGCAAAAGAATGAAAGTAGACCACAATCTTACACCAAATACAAAAATTAACTCAAAACGGATTAAAGAATTGAATGTAAGACCTGAAACCATAAAACTCCTAGAAGAAAACATAGGCAGTACACTCTTTGACATCAGTCTTAGCACTATCTTTTTTTAATATGTCTCCTCAGACGGGGAAACAAAGGAAAAAAAATAAATAAATAGGAGTACATCAAACTAAAAAGCTTCTGCATGGCAAAAGAAACCATCAACAAAATGAAAAAATAACCTAGCAATTAGGAGAAGATATTTGAAACCATATATCCAATAAGAGGTTAATATCCAACATATGTAAAGAACTCATACAACTCAAGAACAACAACAAAAAAATGACCCAATTAAAAAATAGGTGGAGGATCTGAACAGATATTTTTCCAAAGAAGATATACAGATGGCCAACAGGCACATGAAAAGATGGTCAACATCACTAATTATTAGGGAAATGCAAATCAAAACTACAATGAGATATCACCTCACACCCATCAGAATGGCTATTATTAAAAAGACAAGTTTTAGAGAGGATGTGGAGAAAAGGGAACCCTTGTACACTGTTGGTGGGAATGTAAACTGGTGCAGCCACTATGGAAAACAGTATAGAGATTTCTCAAAAAATTAAAAATAGAACTACCACATGATCCAGCTATCCCACTTCTGAGTATTTATTCAAAGAACACAGAAACATCAATTTGAAAAGATATGTGCACCTCTATGTTCATTGTAGTTTTATTCACAATAGCCAAGATATGTAAACAAGATGGATGAATGGATAAAGAAGATGTGATATATATATATCACATATATATATATATATATGCAATGGAATACTACTCAGCCATAAAAAAGGTGAAATCATGCCATTTGTGACAACATGGATGGACCTTGAGGGTATTATGCTAAGTGAAATAAATCAGACAGAGAAAGCCAAATACCATATGATATCACTCTTATGTGGAAGATAAAACAACAAATACACAAATAGATACAGAGAATAGATTGGTGGTTACCAGAGGGGAAGGGGGTAGGTAGTGGGTGATGGGGTGAAGGGGTATACGTGTACGGTGATGGACAGCAACTAGACTTTTGTTGGTGGACATGATGTAGTCTATACAGAGGTCGAAATATAATGATGTACACCTGAAATTTATAAACCAATGTTACCTTGATTAAAAAAAACCCCATAAATGTACATTCCTTTGTCAATCTTATAACACACAGCCAAGGTCTTTTATTTACATGTGGATGAACTAATTGGAATTGCCAGTCATCTAACTTATAGAAACCTTACCCATAATGCATTCACTATAATTGCAATTAGAGCAAGAACATAAAGACACTTACAAAGAAATCTCAGGGCAGAATCTCTGTAGGTTTTACAATCTCCCCACCCTCAAACTCTGAAAGTTGTTACCCCATATGTAATTTACCTGCAATGTTTTAAAGCAATTTTCCTGGATTTATTCTTTATAAATATTCAACTTTGCTCTTATGGAACAAGTCTGTCTCTTTTTGCACTTACAGTTCATCAGTGCATGACAAGGTATGCATACAGATACTTGTCTCAGGCATGAGTTCCTGCATCAGCAGGCAGCAGGCTTCATGGAGGGCATACAGAACATTGGTTAACACTGCAAGTAGTTAAGTGGTAATTAAGAGAGATTTTATTCACTAGAGATTTGAGTCCTATTCCTAATCATATTTGCTAGTTTTGTCATCTCTACTAAATCATGAATTTTCATTTCCTCATCCATAGAATGGGTATAAACGTATCATCTTATCTCCCAGGGTTCTTAAATGTATTAAATGAGACCACATATAAGAATACAGTCAGAAGTATAAAATTACAGTGGGATCATTTTACATTTTATGAGCATGAAATACAAGCTCTTCAGGATCTGACTCTACCATATCTTCTGGTTTCCCCCATTCCACAAATCCTATGCCTTTTTCCCTTCCTTCTTTCTCCATCCCTCCCATTTCAGGCTACCTTAGGATTCTCCCCACTGCAAAATACATAGACATTCTAGCCGAATAAGGCAGCTTATACATCTGAGATTATAACTGATGTTCCACCTGTATGCTTCATGATGTCTTTCCAAAGTAAATGCAAACATCTCCTCCCCATTTCTAAAGAAGCCTGACTCATTTTTCCAGGCTCGGCTCAAATACTACCTATTTCATGAAATCTGCCTAATTTTCCCCATGCTAAATAATTCTCTCCTACACTTGACAATCCCAGCAACTCAGCCATTTATTGCACTCTGTTCTGTATTAGAGTTACTTATAAATATGTCTTTCTCTCCTACTCACTAGAGAGTTCCCTGAAGGGAAGAACCAACATTTCTCTTTTGAGTCCCTCTCCACGTTGCCCAGCACATAGGTAGCCTTCAAACAATTTTGGAATACAACTGAGTTGAATTGACTATGAACAATTACTGACACAGTCAACACTGTTTTTCCTTTGAGTTGTTTTTGACTCCATGATCAAACACAAAAATCTTACACATGGAAGAAGGAATAAATTAAATACGCTAATTTCTCACCAATTTATTATGGGGAGATTATCTTGTTTCTCACCTTACTTGATGAAGGACATTCAACCATTAGAAGCTTCATTCTCATCAAAGAGTTGAGAAGCCATGAGAAAAGATATCTTTCCCTCGCTTTCTCTTGCTGTCTCCTGACCCCTAATTTAACTACTTCCCTGTTCTCACATTTCCATCCTGTAAAACTTGCCGATAATCTACTGTAATGTGAAAATCTTTCTTTTCATTGGTGTGGCAGTTTGCAAAAACTGGCCACAAATTCTTCCCACGCTGTAGGCATACCCTTTTGCGGTGTGATTCTGCACTTCCTCCCATCCAGAGGTGAAGTCTATATCTTCATCCCTTAAATCTTGGCTTTGCCATGTGATGTTCTTTGGTCAACGGGACATTAGTAAATGTGATGCAAACTGTTTTAACAAATTACTTCAAACTGGTGACTTAAAACAACAGAAATTTATTCTCTTGCAATTCTGGAGCCCAAAAGTCTAAAATCCAGGTGTTGGCAGGGCCACATTCCCTCTTAAGGCTCTGGGGGACAATCGTTCCTTGCCTCTTCCAGCTTCTGGAGGCTGTAGGCAGTCCTTGGCTTGTGGGTGTATAACTCTACTCTCTGCCTCTATCTTCACAGGACCTTCTCCTCTGTGTGTCTTCTCTTCTGTCTGTGCCAAATCTCTGTTTGCCTTTCTCTTATAAGGACATGTGTCATTGGATTTAGAGACCACTTGGATAATCCAGGATGATCTCATTTTGAGATCCTTAACTTAATTACAGCTGCCAAGACGCTTTTTCCAAATAAGGTCACATTCACAAGTTCTAGGGTCTTGGATATGGACATATCTTTTGGGGGGCAACCATTCAACCTATTATACAAACAAAAACTTGAAAAGAACTTGGCCTTTGGGGCTCGCTCACTTGCTATTTGTGGGAATCTTGACACTGCCAGCATATGAAAGAACACTGAGTAGCCTACTGGGTGATGAGAAATACATGGCCAAGTCATCCCCATGACCCTAGCTAACACCCAGCCAAGAGCCAAGCATAAGTGAGGCCAGGCTAGACCATCCAGCCCCAACTGAACCACCAGCTACCTGCAAAAATCAGCAGAGCCTGTCCAGCCAACCAGAGAATCATGAGAAATAATAAATATTTGTTATTCAAGGGTGGGTTGTTATGTTGCAAAAGCTAACTAATTTAATTTGCTTTTTTGTTTGTTTAAATTCTGTCTTCTTTTCTTCTCTTCTCCTTTTGAAATGGAGTCTATATCTCTTTCTCTCATAAACCTCCCACATGAGGGAGAAGGTAATCTAAGAACTTCACACCTTTTATTTTCAGTACTTAGAGTGCAGTCCTATGCCTGCTACATCTGCTATCCTCTGGTGTGGCTTCTTCATTTCAAACCCCTCCAACTTCACTCTGACTTCCATCCTAAACATTGAATAAATTTAACCCTTTCTGGGATGGGTAGATTCCTAAGCATTATCTTCTCATCTTCTTATCTGAATACATCAGAGTTGACCACCCTACTATCCTCCAAGGGAACTGATTTGTGATTTGAGACCTCATCTATTTGAAAATAACCCTTAAACCCATGGTGGCTGAGAAACAGGCACTTCTGCCTGGGCTGTTTTTACAATAATGGGGACCTGGACACATGGGACCTGCCTTGTCACACTAGGAAGTGTGAGCAACTAGTTATTCTTCTCTTATTTTAGAAGCGATAGGATACCTCTCTTGGAAATGGTAGGAGGGAAAGGAGACAGTCAGGGAGAGAAACTGAATGACTAAAGGAACACCAAATTCTCAAGGCAAGAACTTTTCTGTGTAGGACCCTCAGGCAGGGTATGGAGCAAAGGAGGCCTGAGAACCAGGCAAATGATTAGGAACCACACAAATGGGTAAGTGGCTGTGAGATCAGGAACCCAGCTCCCTCTCCACTTCTTTTCACAATTCTCTGCCCCACACTCTTCCATCTGGTCTATCTCAGGAAATGGCACCACCATGCCAATAATGGCTGAAGAGTCATCTTTGAGCCATCTCTGTCTATCCTCTTTCTCAACTCATCACCAATTTTTGTTTCTATCTCCAAAAGTTATCCACTTCTCTCCTTCTTTAGACCATCATCTCACCAACTAGTTCAAGCCACCATCCTCCTCAGCTGGACACCTGAATAGCTTTGCAATGGATTTCTCTGCCTCCACTCACAATCCTCTTCAATCTGTTCTCCACACAGCAGCAAAGTAGGCTTGAAAAGGTAAATCAAATTATGACATTCCCCTGTTCACTATCTTTCAGTGGCGTCCTTTTGCCCATAGGAAAAAAAAAAATCCAAATTCCTTACTTTGCCTATGAGCCCTGTGTGAAGTGGCTCTTGCCTTTCTCTCCTTCCTCCTCTCTACCAATCTCTCTCCTTTTGTTCAACATGATGCACTTTCAGTGCTTGTGATATTGTGTGGATGTGCAAGGACTCTTCTACCTCAAGACATTGGAATTGTCCATTTGCTGGGTGTGTTTCATCACTAGCTCCTCAAATGACGCTTAGTCTCCTCCATGAATTACAGCTCAGATGTCACCTAGTCAGGAAGATCTTTCCACCTCTCATAAAGTGGGCAACCCAGTCACTTTCTACACATCATCCTTATTCATTTCATTCTTAGCTATATTGATGATCCGTAATTATTGGTATTTGTTTATATATGTATAATTAGTTCTTTATCTGTGTTTCATCTACCATTCAATACAAGACTAAACTCCATGAAGGTGGGGACTCTGTCTTGTTTATTACTATATCACTAGAACCTAACACAGTGTCTAGCATATGGGAAATACTCAGTGAATATTTGTAGAGGAAATGAGAAAGCTATTTTAACCCGTAGGAAACTAGTCCTATTTTACAGACAGAGAAAGTGGCTCAGAGAGGTTGAAAGACTTGTCTGAGGACATGCAGTTGGTACCTTAGCACATCCATCCCTAGACCCCAGAGGTCATGCCTTGGGACTTTTCAGTCTAGTAGATCCAGCACTAGTGATTTACTCCTCTCTCCTTTAGAGTAAAAGTGCAATTGGATATTTGCTTATCACTCAGAATAAAAGGATGTCACCATTGTCCTATTCACATCTTTAAATCACATTTCTTTTCACTTTAACAGTAGCTCCTTGAAAGCTTGAAAATGTAATATATTTCCTTAGCATAATGTTTTTCTTCTGTGACTTCTGAGTCTAGAGTAATGATTTCACTCTCTGTGACCTGAACACATAATCTTTATGTAGAAGATTTGGGTAATCAACCACATGGGAAAATTCTCATACCTTTTAAATACAACTGGAAAAAAATTCCCAGTAGAAATCATTTTGGTACACTACTTTTTTAAACAGGTAGATGAGGCTGTGGTACCTGAAACTAATTAGATTCTAGAAGACTAGACACCAGGCGTGGGGAAGCTGATTGAGAGGAGAAGCCACATAGCATCTGGACATATATAGACACAGGGACACCTAGGATTTCCTCTCCTGTTTGCAGTCCTTTTCTCCAAATTTTAAAGACCTGATCCATAGAGCTTCTAAGAACTGATTTCATAGGCATGGCAGTGGGGGCGAGAGGACAAGCTGTTATGAGACAAAGGGGATAGAGTGGTGGGTACAGGAATGCACCATATCACTAAATGATGAAATCAGAGAATGAGTGCCTTACAGGCAGATGCTCCACAGAGACAGAACTAACAACAGCAGTGAAATAGATCGGTGTATTGCGGTAGATATAGAATGCAGCACGATGTATGTGTGCAGAATCCTGAGAATCCATCTTTGTCTGCCTTAGGAGCACTCAGAGAAGTGAAAGACAAATTTTCAGTTCCATATCACAGTATCAGGTCACTTACAAAATTCAAAGGAATTCAGGTTAAGCTGATTTGAGGTTCAGGTTGAAATCAAACAGAAGTACACACAAAAGATAATGGATAAAAGTAATGCATTCTCAGATGCTACGTCTAAAATGCTAGTGCTAACAATACAGTAATTTAAAAAAACCTTACATATCATAAAATCATCTTAAATGGAAAAACAGTGTCCAACGACTGACAAATGCTGAAAGCATTTCAAATATTTTGTGGCCTTGGCAATTTAAATTGTCCTGAAGATTTATCACCATTCAGAATCTCTACTTAGCAATGTAGACTTCCTACCACAAGCATGGATTATCAAATAACATCCTAAAAATAAATATGTATACTCCAATGAAAGAAAAACGTCAAAGCTTTGCTGTCTAAGCATCTTTGCCTCCTTTTTCCCCTTCACTGTTGGACAGCTCAGGCTATTAGTACAATACTGAAAAAGACCACTTGAGGGCAATACAGTATTTTTGTTTTGCTTTATCTCAGCACTACGTAGGTCTCCTCGGTGACAAAAGATTGCTGTTTCTTTCAAATTTGAAACCACATTTTAATATATGGGAAGAAAAAGGCTGTATTTCATTTTAAACTTACAATGCATAAATCACATAAGACAAATGCAAGTCAGATTTTCTCCTGAAGGGAGTGAAAGTCTGTCTTCTTTTGGTAGACAAATCAGTTTTACCTAGTTGGTACATTTGGGGATATTTTATATTTAGGATTTGTCACAGCCTTTGAGGTAGATCTCAAAGAATAAAGGAAATTGTTACTAGGAATGTTTAAAATGACAAACATGTAATAAGCCTCAAAATGTACTGGTGAAAAATTATTTCGTTTGTATACCCAAAGTTAAAATGTAAATATCATGTCTTCTCCACTGGGTATATATTTTACAATATTCTTAAACATTGAAGTAATTAATTTGGGAGAGACATTTATTGCCACTGTCTTCACTGTTATTACTTTGCATTCACATACCACTTAGTAAAACGGTTATTTTTACTACTAATTATTCTTTTCAGCAATCTGATGTGCGGCGTCTATTCCAAGCCATTTCTCTCCCACTCTGTCTGCTGAGTACCAGGCATTGTGTCAGACACTGGAAGTTTGTTGCCTTTTTAAATCAAAAATTAACATAATCTCTTCTTTCAAGGATTTAAAACATATTTAGGTAAGTCAATTTTTCTTCTTCATTTTCGTTCTTCTGATTCTTTGCTGACTTTATCTGATTTTTTTCTCCCAATATATTTTCCTGTCCTCAGAAGATGTTTGCCATTACCACAGTGATGGAAATCTCAGGTGAGCCCTATTGTGGAAGTCCAGGAATCAGGATTTATAAAATTAAATTCAGTAACTTTCTAGGCCCCTGCACAGAAAGAGAAAAATTCAGGAAGACTGCGGGAAGTTTTGCCTTAATTCATGAGTCCACTATCCAAAGCTCCATCTTAACAATTCTGTATCGTATAGAGGGTAGTGAAGGAAAGGATTACAGCTGTTCTGTTTTTGCACATCTTTTTGGCTTAGCTAGCTCATCTATTAAAGAAATAATGAGTAGCTCAAAAATTAAGATGGTGCGGTTCTCCGTGGATGCTTAAAGTAGTTGAAACATTGCTTACACTAGTCCTCTTTTCCCATGCTCAGTTTTTACTCTAAAAACTTGTTTATCAATTTGTGATCAGCGAGGTGCAACAGAAATCAGAGCAACACTCCTGTGCTGGATAAAGGCAGAAAGAGGAAGAGCCTGCATAGACTAATTTATAAGAGTTTCTATGATGTCCACAGGGTGTCGACTCCTAGGCTCCAGTTTGGAGAAGTGATACTTGCTCTTTACAAGTCCTCAGGTGGTCCCCATCCTCATCCTCACACAGGCATCCACTAGAGGGCGCCAGAGAGAAGCAGGCTTGGAACAAGACAGGTGAAGGGGGTGCCCCCCCTGGGGGGTAGGGAAATACACATCCTAACATCCAAAATACCACTGAGGTATTCCCTTTTCTGTCTTTCAAGCATTCTGATGGAATTCATTTACCTCTCCTGACTTCACACTGAAATCCCTGAATATTAGCTAACCTCCACTTTTCTGGGTATATAATTAATACTTGCCCATCAGTTTTCTAGTATTAAAGGAAATAATAATTAGCAAATTTACTCATCAGGGTTAAGTTTTACCTCATATTGTCACTGTAACACATTATATTTATAATACATATTATGCATACCTATCAATTATATTTGCATATATTTATCAGTTCACTGCATTAGTTAGAAGAGATATGTTTGAATTAACAAAGATGTTATATGTAAATTCATCATATTTATCTTTTGTTGAAGAACCTACTTTTAAATCATATTTTCCCAAGTGAAAGTTTTTAGTATGTTATTATTAATAAGATACCTTTAATAAAAATGATAATGATAGACAACCATTCTTTGATAAACGTTTTTTGATGTTTATCCCTCTGGGGATACAGACACATTGCCTGCTGTTCTGAAGCTTAGGGTCATGTGTTTAAATGATCATTTTTGATGAAATAACATGATCATACTTAATGAATAATTTTCTTCCTATTTAGGATAATAATCCAGGTTCAGTATTAAGAATCAACGAATGTAGGGGCCGCCTGGTGGCGCAGCGGTTTAGTCCGCGCTTGGCAGCCCAGGCTTCGCGAGTTCGGATCCCGGGTGCCCGCCGACGCACTGCCTGTCAGCCATGCCGTGGTGGCGTCCCATATAAAGTGGAGGAAGACGGGCACGGATGTTAGCTCAGGGCCAGTCTTCCTCAGCAAAAAGGGGAGGATTGGCAACAGATGTTAGCTCAGGGCTGGTCTTCCCCACAAAAAAAAACAAAACAAAAAAAAAAAAAAAAAAAAAGAATCAACGAATGTACAAAATTACCTGGCAAACTCTTTACGAAACAAAGTTGGGAACGAATAAATGAAATGAATGAATGAAATTTGTCAAAATGAGTCAAAGTTGCCATCAACAGTATCAAAGTCGCCATGAACACTAAAAAATTATTTTGCACTGATGCACTCTAAAATCATGTGCAGTTGCAAAACAAATATTCTTTTTCTAGAGCAAACACGTATCTGAAATAATATTTAACACCAATATGGGCTGATGAGATAAGTGTCACTTTGTAATTATCATTCTGTTTTTTTATTGTAAGTCAGCTTTAGCCACATGTTTATTTAATTTTATGCTGGCTAACTATAATTTCTATTTATATAAAATCATACTTTAAAATGAACACCCTGATGCAATTTTTAAATTTAATCCAAGCAAGAGTAGATTAAGTAATACATCAACTCATTTTACAAACTCCCAAGAGCAAGCTTTTATTCACATTCTTTCTACAGCTGACATAAATCTCCCAGGCCTGCAGAAGGACCAGATGCTCAGTGAAAAAGTCTTTTACAAGGTCTGTTCCATAGTCTGCAGTTTTAGACATAAAATGAAGATCAGGAGAAGAACACTTCCTAAGGTTGAAAAACCATAGTGTTACTTTATACCTGCTTCCAAAGACATTACTCATTTTTACCCTGGGAATATATGAGCTATTTCACCTGACATTATGAAAGGGGCTGCATAAATATTGACGACAAATGAGGCTAACTTCATCCCTGCAACTGTGTCATATTTCCAGAACAGAATAAGAGATATATGCATTCTTTAAAAAGGGTCCTTGTAAATAATAACATTTCCCACTTTGCCAAGGTTCACTCTGTCCTCTGTGCACATCTGCTGATCGTGTCAATGTGAGAGGGAACTGCAGGCACAGGAAATGGCAGAATGGTCCCCCAAAGGCCAATGCAGTGTGATAGAGAGCTGGAGATTTAGGGCCTCAGACTGGGCAGGAGTTTGCTTTAACTTGGGTTTCCATCAGAGATGGTTCTCCCTGGCTTGGGAAAAGGCTGCAATATCCAGTGTTTTCCCCTTTCTATCAAAGTGGACCTGCCTAGAAATTCAGGTTATGACGTCTGTCTATTGCATTTACTGGAAAGGCACGGGAAGATCGCTGCAAAATACAGGGGTTGAGTTAGAACAGTTAGGGATTAAATAGACTTAGGCAATTTCCTCACACGGTTAAAAATTTTTAAATGATCTTTAATTGAATTCAATCCAAGACACGTTTATCGGGAGCTGATGACGTTCAAGGAATCATCTTCAGACAACTTTTGAATACCGAATATCAGCAACTGAACATCTTTAAATGTGGGATGGCTGATCAAACAATGAATTCATTTAAGTCATGTCTCAACTAGACAAAATAAGGCCTTTGGCAGGTCTTCTTGTCAGGAGTCACAAATCACTCAGCAATACATTTTCATCAAAGCAGTCAGCTATGATCACAGGTATAAAGAATCTCCAGATGTTATAAAGAAGTTATGGATATGAGAGTTTCCTCTCTGCTGAATAAGTTTACAATGGATGAAGGGATAACTTGTGACTTTTTACTCTAAGAACCAAATTGAGATTTACAATATTTCTGGCAGTTAATCTATATGACCTGTGCATAAAGACAGCCATGGACACATTCGACCAAAAGTTATAGTTAGAATGGTTGTGCAAGAGTTCTACTCTTGAATTCATAGATATAAGTGGAGTGTTTTATAACTGAATTGAGAGCTTTCTAAAGAAAGAAATTTTTGAGTAAAATATCGCTTAAAATTGGATTTATTGTATTCACCAAGAAAATGATATTGCTTTGACAGCAGCAAAAATGGTTGTCTTAAAATCACATCAAAGGATATAGAAAGCAAATGTTACATTTGCTATTCATTTTCTTTCCCCTTTTCCATCTCCCTCCCTTTTTAAATCTGAACATCCTTCGGAAATATCTAACACTTAAATTTTACATTATTTTTATTGTATAGAAGGGGATTTTAGAAAAATTTAGTTAACAAAGCTTCTACTTTCCATTATTTCTCAAATTTGCATTTCTTGATATTTTTCAGCTCTCTCCAAAGCTTTAGCAAATGAAGTGTCTCAGCAGCAGACTTAATTGGAAATAAATGAGCTCATAGTTATATCTGTTATTACTTTCATACCACCTTTAGCTGCCAGAATATTCTATAAATGGCCACTGATAACCAGTTTAGTGGGCCTGCCTCACTGCACAGGGCATAAATCACCACTGATTTAAGTAAGTAATTAACTTTTGAATTCAGGACTCAGCCCGCGCACACACACACACACACGTTTTGTGGAATTTAGGAACAGTATTTAATAAAACTTTGATGTCACAGGATTAGTCTTTAAAGGGGGTTTTGGTCCTGTAGCATGGAGAACTATCTCTGTGTATTTTTTCACATCTAAACATCTCAGGAGGAAGCAGTATTTTGGAGGACGGTCAAAAGATTTAACAGATAAGTATAATCTATTTGTTTCAGCTGAAGCAATAAATACAGTTGAAGGGTAAATAAATATTCCCTTGTTTTCTGAAATCTATCTGTAGCATCAAGGGTAACTTTGACCTTGTAAGAAAATAATCGTTCTCTGGCACATTAACCCAGGAAGTGCACTATCTCCCTTTGAGAGCAGATAACAGTGTTGTCCAGAATAATCAGCAAGATCTCGAAAAGGCAAACCCCAAGGAGAGGATGAAAATGACAAGAACTGCCTGCTTTTCTGTGCTACAACTGCAGCTTGCATCTATCCCACAGACACAACAAAGATATGAATAAGAAACAAACTAGTGAATAAAGCATGGAAATCTAAAGAAAATCAAATCACACCTTCTTTTCTCACGATTTATCTTCAGGAAATACATAAAAACTATCTCCAAAAAAATGTAATATTTCTACCATTCATTTCTACTGAAGTTGGGGGAAGCGGTGCTTAAATAAAGAAAAAAGAAAAAACTTAAAAAAAATTGCTTGGAATATCTAGGAGCTTCAATTTCTTGTCAAGATAGTGAACTAGCATAGGTGAAATGAGATAAACATGAATTTAACAACAAAAAAATAATAATAAAAACCTGTGTGAAAGGGATTCCAAAAGCTGTTTGGAACTGGTCTGGCCAGTGGTGGCAATGGACAGGGAGGACTGGAGTTTGGGGAGGGTGGTTGCCGGAGGCTTCTCTGAGAGGACAGGCTGGAGGGAAGCATTTTCATTCGCCTCCTGCCTCTGCCCTGTGATCACTGCCTGCTCCCTCCCTGATAAGGATGTCAAGTCCACCCCAGGATTCAGGTTGCTCAATTTCTCAGGGATAATGTCCTGCTCAGGTGAGGAGTTTATGGAGACGTGGAAGATTACATCACATTCCACACTCACTCCTCCACCCTATTCTCTCTCAAACCCCAAGTTTGATGGATTATAATAAAAGGAAATGCCTCCTCCAGGGAACTTCCTAAGAGTTTAGGGGGTGAAATTCTGACCAGAGAAATTGCCTGCTACAGTGGCAGCAGAGGGAAGTGGTCAAAAGTGGTTTTATGGTGCCTGTAACTCATCCTCTCCCCTCTCCGTGGCTTCACCTGCAGGACTGGCCTTCCCCAAACACTATACCAGCTGGAATAAATAGTATCCGCAGAACTTAAGTTCAAAGGACAAAATAGGGGACACATGAAAAGTACAGCTACCTCGAAAGAAAGGCAAGAAACTGAATGATGTATATCAAGCTACTAAAACTAGTGGACTAGGGGTGCGGGGTGCAAGGAATAGCACATTGGACTAGGAATTTAATTCACCAGGAATTTAAAATAAGCATGATTAATATACTCTTGGAAATAGTGGAAGACAGTAGCAAATGAAATGTGAAAAAAGAATCATTCAAAAGAACCAAGAGGGAATATAGTAAGAAATCAATAGATGTAAGCAAAAATGTGCACAGTTATTAAGGGATACCAACACATGAAATGAAGTGGTCAAAACTTGGACAACAGAAGAAAGAAAGAAAAAACAGCAAGCAAAAATATTCAAGAAATAATGAAAACAGTAAAGACTTGCGGCCCAAATTGCAAACAATAAGAAAAGAAACAAATGCAGGAGGATGTTGTAAACAGGGGAAGTAAAGGTGACAAATTCCATGATAAAATTTATTGTTTTGTTTTTGTTTTCCTTTTGAAAGAAAAAAAGACTATAAAAAGAAAAAAAATGGTTATTTCAACCAGAACTAAAACTCTGAACTCTTTGAAAAGTTTAAGAAATTAATATGAGAAAATAAACATGTGAATGTCTTAAATGAAGGGTGCCACTGTATGTTATATATATTAAGAATGTATAACTTTTAAACTCATATAAGAAAAGTTGAGCTTTACAGTGAAAAGCAGGAAAAGATATTTTAAAAGAAACAAAAAGGATGAATACTAAGTAAAGAAATAAATAAGTCCTAACATAATCACAGTCTATGCAATGCAGTTAAAAATCATAAATTAAAAAAACAAAGTTCTCAGATTGGATCAAAACAATAAATTCCAAAAATATATTGACTACAAAAAAATACATTTAATACAAAGATGTGTAAAAAGAGTAAATATAAAATATATATATATATGGGGAAACAAAAATGTGAACCAAAAGAAAGCTCATAGCAATCTTAGTATCTAACTAAAATAGAAATTAACTGAAGTATCCTAAGACAAAAGAAAGATATTATATACCAGTTAAAGGAACTATGGAGAGAGAAGATATAGCCATCATAAATAAATAGGTAACTGATAATATAGTTTCAAAATAGTCAACCAACAGAATGGCAGGGAGAAATAGACAAACGTAGTTGGAGATGTTAACACATTCCACTTAGCAACTGTTAGATCCAGCAGAAAAAAATACCAGACATCTGCAAAACACAATTAATAAGTATTTAATAAGACTTTTTCTACACCCACATGTAGTTTTCCTTTTCAAGCACCCATGGAAGATTTTTTTTAGATAGAAAGATTATTAGTCAATAAAACAAAACCTCAATAAATTCCAAAATAGCAGTAGCATACAGACTATGTTCTCTGATAATAATCCTATAAATTAGATATTCATAACAAAAGGATAACAAAATAATCCTGTTTAGAAACAGAATAATATGTTATTAAATACCTTGAGTTAAACAAGGTAAACATAAAGAATATTAAGAAATACTTAGATTAAATAATTTAAAATTTATGGGACATGACTAAAGCAGTATATGGAAGGAATTTATGGCTTTTGCCATTTTTACTAGGAAACAAAAAATGTTAAGCATAAAGAAGGTGCGCATTCAAATGAAGAAGCTAAAAAAAGGACAATAAAGCAAAGAAACAAAAAGCTAGAAACCAAGAAATAACATAAATAAGGGCAGAAATCTGTGAAATTGGGAACAACTTGAAAATGATGGGAAAGATTAACAAAATAAAGAAATATTTTCTTTAAAAAGATTAACCAAGTATAAAGACCTGTGGCAATCCTAATCAAGAAATAAAAATTAAATATCTACAAATCATAAAATGAAAAAGATGAAATAGCTATAGACACAACAGACATAAAAGTGGAAGCATTATAGTAATCCGCTATACACTAAAGAATTTGAAAATCTAGAAGAAATTGATAAATTCCTAAAAAAACCCCAAATGCCAAATTGCACAAGAAGAAATTGAGAACTTAAAATTGATCAAATGTTTTAAATAAATTGAAATGTCAATGCTATTTCAAAGAACCTCCCCATCTATTTTTTAAGAGACATGTACCAAATTCTTGAGGGTCAGTTAATTCCTATCTTATACAATTGTTCCAAAAAATTGAAAAAGACTGAAAGTTATCCAGCTCTATTTTGTGAGCTAGTATAATCTCAATTGTAAAAACCAGATGAGAAATATTAAAAAATATAATTATAAGTACATATCATTTATGAACATAGATGTAAAAGTCATAGCTAAACAAATCCAAGAGTATTGAAAAATAGCCCAAAATTATCAAGTAGGTTTTATCTCAACTATGCAAGGAGGTTTTATTAAAAGAAAATCTAACAATGTAATATACCACATAAACTTGAGGAGGAGAAAAATCATATGATTATCTCAATAAATGCAGAAAAAAGTCTTTGTTAAGTTCAAAATCTTTTTATGATGAAGACTCCCAGCAAACCAAAAGTATCAGGGAACTTCTTTGACTTGGTTTATAAATCCATATCTCTTAGAGTTACACTCTAAACAGGTTTACAAATGAAATCCTACCACCTCTGGGATTTGTTTCAAAAGAAGCTAGTGCCAGGGAAGGGGAGTGAAGATATACAGATGAAACAAGATGACCCACAAATTGTAATAGTTGAAATGCAATGATGGGGACCTTGGGATTAATTATATTATTCTCACTACTTTGGCAGAGATTGTAAAGATTAAATACCAAAAACCTACTGCAAGCATTTTACTTAATGGAGAAACTTAAAATGTGTTCCCCTTACGAGGAAGAACAACTCAAGAAGACCTACTATCGTTTCTACTTTTAAAGATAGTATTGGAGATTCTGGCCAACTAGTAAAGGAAAAAAAAGAAAAAGAAAGAGGAAAGAAGATATACGAGAATTAAAAGGAAAGAAATTAACGTGACCCTATTTGCAGATAAAATGATCATCTGCTTAGTAAAACCAATAATATTAATAGTAAAATTATTGGAGCAAGTTTACCAAATAGATGTTCAACTTTAAAAATAGTATTTCTCTATCCTAGTAATAACCAACTAGACAATATAATTTTTAAAACAATATCAACAAATACTCAAAGGAATCTAGAAATAAACTGAAATAAGAACATATAAGATCTCTGTGGAGAAAAAAAATTTTAACTCTGATAAAGGACAAAGAAAATGATTTCAATAAATGGAGAAACTCAATAGCCAATTCTTTAAAAATTAAACTATAAATCCAATGTTATTATTATATATTGAAATTCCAGGAGGATTTTAAAAATATACTTGATATTCTAAAATGTTTATTAGGAAATAAATGTCTATAACATAGTTAACTTAATCTTGAAAAGAAAAAGTAGAGGAGGAAACTCCCCTGGCAGGTATAAGACATGCTTACACTGCCAAAATAATCAAAACAAGTGGGCCAACTGGAACAGAACAGAGAGCTCAGAGGCAGCTCCGTATACATATGAGAACTTATACCATACGGATGATTGATGTCAGACTCATGGGAAATGATGAGTTTTTAGCCCGTGAGAATTGATCATATAGGAAAAAAAATCTGAATCGAAGGTGAACTCTAGTTGAATTAAATATTTACATGTCCAGGAAAAAGTATAAAGGTAATAGAAGAAAAAGGAGAAGCACATCTCAGTGACTTAGAGATAAGAAAGGATTTCTGAAACGAAATCTCCAATGCAGGAACCATAAGACAAATTAATTTGATTAATCAGTAGAAGACTTATGATCTGCAAAGGACAGTGTGGATAAAAGTAACAAGATAGATGACAAATTGAGCTATTTGCAAGAAATAGGTATTACTTTTTACCTGTTACGAGGTGGAAAAGCTCAAATGTTTTTGTCTAGTGGTGGGGACAAGGAAAGCCTAATAATGGCATAGAAACTGATACAGGCGTTCGGGAGGGCAAGCTGGCATTATCTAATTCTACCAAATGAACCCATATCCTGTGACCCAGCAATTCCAATGCTGAGTATATATTCTCCAGAAAATCACATGCAGGCTCATAGAGTCACATACAAGGATTTGTACCAGCCAAGGGTTGCAGCAA
Source organism: Tapirus indicus (assembly GCA_031878705.1). Classification (NCBI taxonomy): domain Eukaryota; kingdom Metazoa; phylum Chordata; class Mammalia; order Perissodactyla; family Tapiridae; genus Tapirus; species Tapirus indicus. Next base: position 140,260,032 of record CM062917.1, on the reverse strand, counting down.
CCAAGATGTCTGTCACTGGAGGAGTGGATAGGAAAACTGTAATGGAATATACATCATGGATACTGTAAATCAGTGAAAAGTAACACAGAAGATGTTCACATAGCAATGTGGATGGTTCCATCCTAAAAATTCATTTAAAAAAAGTTAAAAAAAGAAAAAATTCCCTAATACAATACAATTTATATAGTAAAAATACATGCTTGCATAACACAATAAAAATGCATATTTTATAAGAATATACACAAAAAGATACACGTTAATCATTATAATGGTGGCCTTTTGAAGGGGAGGGGAATTGAGTGGAAAATAGGGATACGAAGGATTAAATAAATGTATAAAACAAAGAGAGGAGTGTTGCACACTGGTGATACAAGTTCCACAAGAACAGGATTTTGGTCTGTGCTCAATAAACATTTGTTGAGTGCCTGAATGTGACATGAATTGAGGAATATGACTTTTGTATCTCTCTAAACCCGAGTTCCAACTATTAGCTTGAATCACATGAAACGGAAATATTTTGTTGGTTAAAAATGGCCAAGTATCAGCTATTTCATATAATTCAACCTAATAGAAAAGGGAAATTTGTGAATAATCAGAGGTACTTAGGGAAATATAAAAAGCCACTATAAAGACTTGTGGGATATAACACGAGAGATACTTTTTCCTGATTAATTAAAAACTATATATATTGATATAATTGAGACAGGATGACTGTCCCTAAAATAAAGCTTCCTTAAGCCCTAAGTCATCAATACCATTTCGTTAAAATGTTAGTTATTTGACTAGACGATATAACACCTGCATCTTTTATCATGCTGCTCTGTTTTTTAACTGACAATATTTAAATAGGCTATTTAAAAATTTTTCAAAATTGGAAGATTTTCCAGAACTTAAAATGCAGTTTATGTTAAGACAAATTCTGAAAAACATCAAGTTCACTCACTTTTGATTCTCTTGAAACTCTGAAAGGCACTTGTACATTCTTTTTTTTTAACCACTTTGTTCTGACTGAGACATAAAAAGCTACACATATTTAATATATACAACTTGAAGAGTTTAAGAGATAAGTATACACACATGAAACCATCACCACAATCAATTCATAAACATATCTATCCCCCCCTAAAGTTTCCTCCCACCCTCTTATTTATTTCTTTAGTGATAAGAACACCTAACATAAGATCCACCGTCTTAGCAGATCTTAGCATTATTAACTGTAGGCACTCTGCTGTACGGTAGACTCTAGGATTTATTCATCTTGCATAACTGAAACCTTGTACCCTTTCACCCACACCTCCCCACATCCCTCTCCCGAGCCCCTGGTAACCACCTTTCTATTTTCTACTTCTGTGAGTCTGACTGTTTTAGATTCCTTCTATAAGTGGGATCATGTAGTATTTGTTCTTTGAAGGAATCTTTGATTTTACAGAATTAATTGTTCAGAAGACAGACAAGAGGAAACTGGAAGAAATGGAAAGAATGCACAATGCTAAGACACTTGTGCATTCTTTCCATTTCTTCCCACTTCCTCTTATCTGTCTTCTGAACAATTATTTCTGTAAAACCAGAAACTCCTTAAAATTTATCAAGTACATTGTTACTAGACCTTAATTTCAACTGAATTAACCCGAGTTACCTCTTGTAAGTAAACTTTTTGGGGTTATTATTAAGTTCTTCCCTGAAAACCTTCTCATCATCCTTTATGTCACGGCTTACTTTATTAGGCAGACTTGGGAGTGTTGTTTTTTATTCAGTAAATATTCCCACATTGACTGGTATAATGAAATAGGCATTATGCTTCCTAAGAATGAAGCAAAAAGCATAAGGGAAAAATTATATTTTCATTTGTTGCACTGACTATATTTTTCTTGAATAAGTGGAAAGTCAAGAAAAAAAGACTACAGCTGAAAACTACCCGTGTTAAAGGGTCAAAGAACTGAACTAAAATGATGAATTGAGAAAAAGAGATGTAGACTTTGTGATCCCTAGTGAATTAGGCTGTTTCCTGCTTATTTTTGAACTGCACCTATTACATGACAATCTCTACCTGCAGCAATAAAACGATGCAATCTTAGCTCAATGGGATTTGATAATCATACAGGTCGGATAAAGGCAGCCCAACTCATTTTACTTATCTTTACCATACTTCGTGTGAAATAACAGCTTCAATGGAAACTTTACCTTGACAGTGAAGCGTTTTTTCTTTGGTGGATTCCAAACTGTGCCAGTCGAATGAATGAATGCACGTAAAGGGGTTAAGGATGTCACCAACACATATGCTTTAAGAATCACAGATAGATCTTCAGCTCTAAAGACCGCTTCATGTGGAGCAAGGATCGTTGTTTGATTCCTAAGAAATAAAACAACATAGTCAATGCTGCATAATTTAGGGTGAGTATGTAATTTATAAATTACCTCAAAGCTTTGGACACCCTGTGTATCCTTTGTTGGACCTCAGCCTTCAATGTGTGGGTTTCCTTAAACAATTTCACTGCTTATTAGCATCACTACCAGGGGACATCCAGGTATGGAGAGAAGGGATCAAATTGATAAGAGTTCCCTACTCTGGCAGATTTAATCAAAAACTTTTTGAAAAGAAAGAAAGGTAGGAAAATAAAATCTAAGATAAGCTTTAAAATTTAACAATAGCCAAGACTTGGAAGCAACCTGGGTGCCCATCAAGGGACGAATGGATAAAGATGTGGTATGTATACACAATGGAATACTACTCAGTCATAAAAAAAGATGAAATCTTGCCATTTATGACAACGTGGATGGACCTTGAGGATATTATGCTAAGCAAAATAAGTCAGAGGGAGAAAGTCAAATACTATATGATCTCACTCAGAAAAAAGGTTACAACAACAACAAACAAACACATAGAGACAGAGATTGGATTTGTGGTTACCAGGGGGAAACGGGGACAGGGGAGGGCGAAGGGGGTGATTACGCACATGTGTATGGTGATGGATGGTAATTAGTCTTTGGGTGTTGAACATGATGTAATCTACACAGGAATTGAAATATAGTGCTGTACACCTGAAATTTATATACTGTTATAAACCAATGTTACCTCAATTAAAAAAATAATTTAAATTAGTCACATTTGGTACCTTTGCAACAAAAGTGACACAAATTTCAGTTTAGGGAGCAGGAAACACCTGAAATTTTCTGGTTCTGTCCTCGCCTACCTTTGGTCTATCTTTTCCTTGACAAGGAAAGATGTTAAATTTCTCAATAGTGAACAAGTCACCAAAAATATGCCAAAATGCTTTCACCATGAGTTTGATTCTATCTAATAACTCTCACCACAGATAGTTAAGGATCAATTGAAGGGATGAAGTATTAAGAAAACATTTCAGTCTGTAAAGAAAAAATAACACTCGTTTAATGTTTTGTAATGAGACAAATATAATTTCATCATAAATGATACTAAAATTTATAACTATTTGCTTTTCTGCACCATATTTCTATACTTTAAAAATCTAAGTATTATCAATGAAAAGACTGTGCTATTTCAACTTCTCACATCTAGGTAAGGACAAGATGCATAAGATTCTTCAATAAATACTGTTAACTATGAAAATACTACTTAATACTTACAAAATTAGATGAGGCAAACTCATTTTTGTCTTGGATAAGATCATGTAAATCTCAATTTTCACTATAATTTATCTACATTTTAAAATCCTTCCCCTGGAGGTAACTTAGTAACTTGGTACCCTACAGGAGCTTTCTTAGATCCTGGGAACCATAAAAAAACAATAACTAGGAAAAAAATGCATTCAGCCATACTCATAGACTAAGGCAATGTCATTTGAGTATAAAATGAAAGTTAAAATTTTATAGTTTCACAGTGTCAAGGTTTTAAATTCAATTTCCATTAATGTAACTTCCTAGATAAGAGTCTTATTTACCCAAATGTTTATTCTATGGCCGGAGAGGTTTGAATTAGTGGAGAAGGAAATCACTGATGGCATTCTTCATTAAGAAGAGATAGCCAAAAATTTATGTGACAGAACCCAATAATCCAAACATGTAACCCCCTCCCCCCAGATCTGTTTGGTGCTTTTCTCTTGTTAGCTGTCTCCTAAAACGCATGCTGGATATAACAATTCAAAGTGATTAGCTTACAGCTGTTCCCGCCTCCAGTCCCATGGTTTCCACATATGTGGCTTCACTGTTTTTAAAAGGTGACTTGAAGTACTCAGCTTTAATTGCATGCTCTGATCCAGACACACAGAAGGGCTCACCGGAAGTCGCAGTTCTGAAAAGATTCAAAAGAGCAAAAGACAGTCATTCTATTGTTTCCTTTTGGAACTGCTTCCAAAGTAGAGCCTGCTGTGTTAAAGTCAGGGTCCATGGGAAATATGCAACAAATTTTCTCCCCATTCAGAATCAAAGTTAGATCACAGTCTCAGGATCAGGGGAAGGTGGCTGCAGGAGTGACTTGTCTGTGATGAGAATATTACACAGACCACTTGAGTTAATTTCCTGACAATACAATCTTTCACATGCTAGAGATCGTCATGCTCCATGACGTTGGTAACCTCAACAACAGTGTCTTATTATTTTATAAAATATTATTTATTAGGTTTTTGAAGTATATATGAAGTACATATAAAAGTAAAGACCAACAATAATGACTTACTTCAAAACACTCATGCTGATATTTTTAAAAATAGACGCACCGTATGTACATGATTAGAAAAATCAAATTGTACAGAAAGCTATCACGTGAAAAGGAAAAGCATCCTCCAATCCAACCCCATCTAGGACCTCTCCCCACCATAGCCAGTGCTTACACATTCACTTTTGAACTCCAGATAAGCATACACTGTGTCAGATGCATGTGATTCCTCAAAATATAAATTGATGTAAATATCAATATATCTATATAAACCTATATATGTAGATATTTCTGTTTTTCAGATTATCCAAAAAGACCTTCTAATGGTCTACATCTGACTTATTTACCTCCTAATCCATCCTGGAGTCCTTGCATATCAGCATATATAGAATTACCTATACTTCCCAATGTCTTAGGGTGTTTGTTAAATGAATATATACATTTAATTTAACCATTCCCTTATTGCTGTGTATTTAGATTATTTTTGTAATGTTTTTCTTTTGCTATTTCAAAAGTCTTGCAATGAAAGCTCTTATACATCTATGTTGATGTACTTTTACAAGTTTATCTAGGGGCAAACTCTAATCTGTATGTGTAATTGCCAGGTCAATGGTTAAATGCATTGTAAATTTGATAGACATCACTGAATTGCCTTCCAAAAAGCTTGCCTCAATTTCCACTGTCTCCAACAGCATAAGAGAGTTGCTGTTTCCTTACTGCCAGGTCACAGTACTTTATTTTTAAATTATGCAATTTATCTAGCTCTCAGAATGAAACAAAGCCTTTAAATTATTTTCCCCCTTGTGCACATTTCATCAATACTAACATAGTCTAATTTAAAACAGTTCACACTCTTAAGTAAAAGTCAGCAGAAATCAAGCCGTTTAATGTATTCCTCTTTCTCATTATTTAGCACAGTGTGATCTTCCTCAAAAAATGATGGCCTATTTGTAAGGCTTCCCTATTAATGAAGTTCTAATACATCATAACAAAAGAAATACTCAAATTGCTTGTTTCTGGAGGAGACAAATGAAGAGTCATTAAGACAATTTCTTTTCTTGGGAATCACAACTTAAAAAGAGTTGAAGTGTTTATATAATCCTTTAAATATGCAGTAAGAAAATGTGTTCTTTTTTTTCACCAAATAGACTTTTTTTAGATTAAATTTGCAGTAAGAAAATAAGCGTTCTTTTTTTTCACTAAATAGATATTTTTTAGAATTTATTACTAGGAAAAATTTTGCTTCCCCCGAAGAGCTAATTTGAAGCCTTCGAGAACAGTATAATTGACTCTGATTTCCCTTTTACCCTTGCTGCCAGGAAGCACAGCACCATTTAAAGTCCTAGCAGAGCCCACGTTGAAGAAGCTAGACATATTAAGTATTTCACCAAGGTAGTAGCTCAAAGGTTTTGAGGAAGTAGTCAGCAAATATGTCAAAGAGTAAATAATTTTGTGTCATCTTTCTCTGTTTAAAGTGGAGAAGCCTATGTAGTTGAAGGAATCCAACACAGTAATTGCCAGGAATATGTCAGATTTCCACATCAGCCCCGAAACCATGGTTGAACAGTGGACCGGAATGTTGATTAAAGTAATTTGTACCTTTGTGATATATATTAAACTTTACATTATATTATTCCAGGGTTGGAGGTTACTTTTCATGATTCTTAAAAAATCTCCCAAAATGAAAAAACAAAAAACAAAACTCTGTAATAAGATGTCCCCTGACATTTAAAATCATTCTCATTTCCCTTGAAATTTTATGGAGGTTTTATAAATAATTGTGGAAACTTTAAGTACCCTAGGTTCTTATTTAACAGTCAAAGATTTGTCGGTAATCACTGTTCCTTATATCTTTCACTTGGCGTATCTATCGAGCACTCTCTCAATAGACCAGTCCAGTCCACCTGCTTTAATATTCTATTCCCCTCTCCCTTGACCCCCCCGAACAGACACAAGGAGCCTAGAAATCTCCTATAAACAATGTCAAAACTAGCTTCTGGTTTTGGAAGGAATTTGGGAGATGAGCCTCTATGATACAAGCAGTCTTCCAAATGGCTTTGTAATTCATTAACATGTATTTGTTAAATATTTTCAGAAAGGAATTAAATATGGAGGGCCTAGCATGCGTCTTCAGAGTTTTCCTACCCCACATTACGAGGACTGAAGGGATAACAGATACAGATGTGAAATATCCTATGTACTTTTATTTATTAACTACTCTTAGCTTATTTTACAGAACTCTGAAGTCTGTAACTTTACCACTCACCCCAAGTAAAAATGAACAATTTGCTGGGGATGCATGAAGACTGCTTTTCTCATGCCTTCTAATATCTGTTTGGCCAGGCACTAAGTACCTGCTGACTGTGACACGGTTTTATGAAAAGAAAGATTAAACCAGACCTAGGCTTTCATTTTGATTCTCACCAACCAATGCTTAATGGCCATGTGACATTGTCAAGGAGTCCTCTAGAATCCAGAATGTTATTCCCCATGAATCTTCTGAATGTCCCACATTACCGAACAACGCCGATACATAACAAGTGTTCAGTAAATGTTTGTTCTAGCAATGAACTAGTTTTGGCGGGTTAAGCCAATGGATGGTTAGAGAACAAAAGGGTATTCCAATGTAGTAAAACTATTTTATTCAGTTATTTACTTTTTCCCATATATGTGGCATACAATTATATATATCATATGCAAAGAGTAAACACTGGAAAACAATTGTACTAGCAAAGATTAGCTGCCAAATTTATATTGTATTTCATTTAATGTTTTGCCCCATAGCTAATAATTAATAGGAAAGTAATAGCAAAAATGGAATTATATTTCACAAATGTTTGAATTGTCTTGCATTTCATATTAGGAAACTTAGCCGGTATTTTCTTATTTTAAAACTTTCAGTGAAGATAAAAGGGCATAATTAATAATTAACAATTAGTTTTAAGATCAGAAGTGCAAATAAGTACCTTTAGTGGATGTACTAATTGTTCTTCCTGCCCAAGGGCATTTACAAGTTTTAGTCCCTAGCTTGCAGTATAAAAGCTATGCAAATATACCCTTAGAACTTACATGCATAGCAAATACAAATTAATATATGCACAAACTGAAGTCATAGCCAGGAAATAACTCTCAGTCAGGACCCTTGGAAAAAATGGATGGATGGCAAAATACAAGGGGTAACTGAAGAGACTATTAAAGAAGGGACTGTGAGCAAACACAAGGGTAGAGTTAAGGGAAAACAACACTCTGTAGTGAAGTTCCCCAGGGCTGACAAAATGGAAGCTCTTACCGCTCCTAACCCAGGAGGGAGATGATGACAGAAGCAGGCAAAGGGCATAGCTGTGGGAGAGGGCACGGAGCATGAGTTATGGTCACAGGTAGAGGAGCACAAGCACTTCCAAGCCAGAGTCCAGTAGGGAATAAATATCCCAAACTTCTCTCCTCCTGAACTCTGATCTCCTGCTGGAAATCAGGTGACAAAGAAGCCCTGCTGATGCAATCTATGGGGGACAGCTTCCTGCGGAAAGGTCTAGAGTGAATCTGGAGGGACAAATGGAGAATATCCAGCACAAACTCTACACTGGGAAAATTCGAGTTTTGGCCCTAGTCTTCTCCTTACTAGCCAAATGTCCTGGAGAAATGATTATATGTGTGTATGTGCATGTGTGTGTGTTCACATACAGAAAGTGAGTGAGAGAAATAATATTAGCTTTGATCTCAAATAAGAGCATTTGTATGTGGCAGCAGGGGATGGCTTAGGCTGAAACATATGAAATCGCCTTTTGTTAGGTCAAAAATGGTTGAATATTGATCAAATATCAGCAAGTTCATAAGGTTTCTCTTGTTATACTGTGGTGCTTACTGGAGGCAAGCAAGAGAGTGCATCAACATACTATCTGTGAAAGAAGGTTCCAGTGGCTAGAATGCCTCTAAGTAGGAATGACAAAGGGTGATGGTTACTTTTATATGTCAATTTGACTGGGCCAAGGGATGCCCAGATAGCTGGTTAAACAATATTTCAGGGTGTGCCTGTGAGGGTGTTTCTGGAAGAGATTAGCATTTGAATTGGTGGAAGGAGTAAAACAGATAGTTCTCCCATCAACCAATCTGTTGAGGGCCTGAACAGAACAAAAAAGGTAGGGGAAGGTTGAATTTGCTCTCTGCTTGATTGATTGAGCTAGGACATTGATCTTCTCCTGCCCTCAGCACACCTGGTTCTCAGGCCTTCAAACCTAGATGGAATCTACACCATTGGCTCTCCACACCACCAGCTTTCCTGGGACTACAGCTTGCTGATGGCAGATCTTGGGACTTCTCAGACTCCACAATCACGTGAGCCAATACCTTTCAATAAAACTCTTTCCCTTCCTCTCTCTCGATAAATGATAGATAGATAGATAGATAGAAAGATAGATGATAGATGGATATAGACAGACAGAGATATAGATATCCTATTTGTTCTGTTTCTCTGGAGAACCCTGACTAATACAAGGGATGGCCTTGAAATCATTCAATGAGTATTTAGGATATGCTTTGAAAGCAACAGAAGCATATACCAAGTTCCGCCAATTTCTAGAAGAGAACAAATATCCTCACCTTTGAATACATTTCCTCTTTTGCATGATGATGAAAAAGCACAGCAGCAAGCACAGTCGGTACTAAACAAATATTTGCTTAATGAACAACTAGATGATTTCTAAGGTCCTTTATAAGTCTAAATTTCTGAGATACTAGGTGAAAAGTTGTTATAATTTTTAATACATGCTATATGTGACCCAATGGAATAGGTAAGTGGCAAGGGTCCAAGGGCCAGAGCTGAAATACGGTCCCTTTGTGAATTGAGGAACATTCCAGCCATTATGAGTGCTCCGCAGAGTCAATCAGCTGCCATTTTATTTTTGTGAGGCCCAATAAACCTCACAGGAGAGACTGTATCTGGACCCTCTTTAAGCTCCCACCCTGTGAGAAAGTATTTGGGGAATATCAACCACCCTTTTGCCTCTTTAGCAGGGTCCAAAATGGGGAGAAAACACACCCCAAGGTAGATTCAAGTTCACAGACTTGATCACTCATTGGCAGTCAGAGAGGAGGAATTATTTTAAGTGCATCAAAGGGTATGATCAGCTCACTGGACTGTAAGCTCTGTGGGGTCAGGGATTCTGGGGTTTTTTTTCTCCATTGCATATCTAGCGCCAAGCACAGGCTGGCATGTAATAGAGCTCAAGAAATCTCTGCTTAATAAGTGAACTCCAATGTCTTCTTACCCAAATAACTAGAGATATGTGCATTGGTTGTAGAAAAAAGGGGCTGAAATGAAAAGAATGAGCAAGCCAAGTGCTGAGAGGTTTTACTAGTGTTGTTCGGCATAACATTTTTGTTCACGACCTAGGAAATGAGTGTAACATGGGCAGAGATTGGTTGTCTCTCTCTACTTCAATGTGGTGTTTGTCAGAGTGGCATGCTATGTCATGACCATATTAGGATGCTGCAACAACACTGAGGCAGCTCCAGTGAGCGGACAGAGACAGACACCCCAAGATGAACTATCGAAGGCCAAGAGGGCTAATATCAACAGAGCCCCCTGGAACCCATGGTGAGCACAGGAAACGATATGGAAGAGAAGGTCACCAGCAGACAGCTAAGAGAAAGGCTTCCCCTTATAGCGACACCTTGTAGGGGAGGGATTTGGGGGCCCAGGTTTCATTTGTTTTACCAAGCAAACTGAACCTGGGTCTGAGAAGACATGGGTGAAACCAATAAAGATGCGTGTTTTAATTGGTCCAGGACATTGTAATACAGTTGCTAACCAACATTTTTTTTCAAAAATATTTTACAGGGGCCAGCCCAGTGGCTAAGTGGCTAGTGGTTAAGTTCGTGTGCTCCGCTACAGTGAGGGTTTGCAGGTTTGGATCCCAGGCACAGACCTACACACTGCTCATCAAGCCATGCTGTGACAATGTCCCATGTACAAAATAGAGGAAGGTTGGCACAGATGTCAGCTCAGCGACAATCTTCCTCAAGCAAAAAGAGGAATATTGGCAACAGTTATTAGCTCAGGTACAATCTTCTTCAGCCCCCAAAAAATATTTTACAAATAATATTTATCTTAAAAATCCTAATTCCTGTCTATTAATGGGTTCCTATTCATAGGTATGACCATGAGCTAATTCCTTAACTTTTCTAAGTTCATATCTTTATCTGAAAAATGAGAGTAATAATAACAAGAAGAAGAACCTACCTCATATGGATGCTGACAGAATTAGATATGAAATTTCCTTTAAAGTGCTTTGCACAGAACTTGGCATGTATTAAATGCTTAAAAATGTTAAATAGCTACTAGTAGCAGTAGTTTAGTATAATCCTGATCTACAACCTAGAAAACCTGTTTATGACTTTAGAAACTTCAAAGTGCAACCAAAATGTTATTCCTTTTGAATTTATTCAGTACTAAGGGTTCTCACCACTGCTGACTATCAGACAAAGGCTAATCCATTAAATCGTCTTTTATGTGATTCTTAAACATCTGGCATTGGCTTTAGCCTCTTAAGAACAAATATGTAGACCAAAATAAAACACAGCATCTTTACTAGGAGTAGCCTGTAAAGTCACACTGTTTTGAGTAACTTTCCTCAAGTTTAGCATTGTGGTATCCCGGCAAAGCAGTTCATTTTCTGTTCCATTTCACTTACTTAAAGGAGTTCTGTATTAAAGCTAGATTTCAATGGATGGACTAAGCCTAGCACTGAGCCAGTCACTGCAATATTTAAGTCTGTTCCTTTGTAGCATTTTGTTCAGGGAGAGACTTCTTTGCAAACAACCAACACAACTAGCTCTTAGTCAACAGAACTAGATCTTAGTCAACAGATTTGTGACACAAAGACAAAAATCCCTGGACTATTTCAGACCTACCCTTGAACTTAAATGACATAATTTGAGGATCTGTATACTCCAAACACATCAATTCCTTAATACATTTTTACTTTCGTTATGCAAGTGGCATTGGCGAAAGAGTATCTTTAAGAGAATGGATACACCGAACACATGAAGACACTATTAATACATAATTCTAGCCTTAAGCCGGGCAACTCAAAAGTCTTTTCTCAGGATCTGACATTATTATATTATTACCTATGTAGCTTTGACACCAATAGTTTACTCTATATAGTTTCAGAATATCTTTCCTATGTTACCATATAAGGATGCATCAAGCCACAAATAAAAATAGCCTAGTACTTCAGTATAGTACTTTTTTGGAAAAAAGAATAACTTCCACTTTATGTTATGGGAAATGAGATGCAGTCCATGCCCTGATGTAAGTGGAGACACAATTTGACCCATAAAAATGACCAGATCAATGACATAGCAATGTGCTTTAAAGGGGTAGTCATTGTATAAAGTTTTCACCAACTAACCAGTCAATCAGTCAAATGCTTATTGAGAACTCAATAAATGCAAGCCATAAATGTTCTCCTTTCTGTTCTTTTTCAGTGGAAGTGTCAAAGTCACTCAATTCTACAAAAACAATTTTTCCCATGGATTGCTCTATGTTTTGACATGACAACATAAGAATCTTGAACTCTGCTCATTTTCCTTGGTAATAAAAGCTATGTCTAGACTACTACTTCAATTTTCTTGCCCCTATGATTTCACTGCAACGACCAAACAGCATGAAAGATTGTTTTATTACTTTATGGCAGCTTAATTTTGCTTTGATGTTTTTCTGCATGAATTTTCCAGAGGAAAAGGAAGGGAAAAAATGCTTGACTACTTCAGCAAGACCAAAGATGAATAATTCAGTATAAATTAATGAGCATCATTAATAACAATTTGAAACACAACCTCCAACAAATATTAATATGTACAGTGCAACAAATATGATAATAGAATAGCTGTCTAAGCCCATCCACTGTGAAAATAAGTTAATCACTTTATTAATATTAAATTTTTTTTCTCAGGAACATTTTTCTGGAGTAAACAATGAAATATTATTGATATAATTTACTTCAGAAAAATTAATGACTTAACTAGAAATTTGTAACGTTGATTCCAAATTCTCTTTAAGTATATTGAAGTCACTCCCAATTTAAATGTGAGACACAAACACTGAGGGTCATTGCCCCTATTGTCAATGAAACCATACATTAGCATATCTCTTCTTTAATGGCAACTTTACAGACCAACTCCATCTTCGATTTTTACCCTATATTTTTGGTATAATAAAATGTGCATGGTATTACTGTCAATTTGCTTCTCTCCTTGTATAGTATCTACAAGTAAATGTATTATATGTAAACTAAGTGCATATTTGAAATATCAAGATTTTCATAATATCTGACTCCGAGAGTGAGACAAGAATATAGAACATGCAGAGACTAGAGCTAATTGCCAAAATGAAATCTAATGAGGGCCAGAGATCCAGATGCCAGAAATAGGTCAGGAACATCGAAATATGTCAGAAAAGATTTTTGGTTAGGACACTGAGCAAACTTATTCCCATGGAACTGTTTTGTCCTCAAGTTCTTTCCCTCCAATTGGCAAGCGAAATGACTGGAATCTGTAGAGGTCGGTTTGGGCTCCTTCTAACACAGGAGTCTACTTCTAATAGATGAGGACACAAAGAATGCAGGTCAGAAGCCAGGCAGAACCTGACAAGAGTTTCTGAAATGGTGTCTCAGTTTTCATCCTCAGCTAGTAAGCCAATCATTAGCCAGGTACATTTGGCCAATTTTATATCTTGTAAATGATTAAAGAATTAGCCAATTAATTGAGCCAAAGGGGAAGGGGTCTTCATATCAGAAGTGATAAATAATTGTTGGTCTTTAAAGATGTTAATTAGGTGATTAAAATTTTGAATTTCTTTTCCCATTCTTGCCCAGATGTTAAACTCTGAAGTTAATCTGTCTCTTCTCCTCATAGAATTTAGACCAAGACATTAAATTCAAATGACTATTTTCTATAAGGATATTCTCCGTATTTTCTTCATACATCTCTCACCTTTCGTACTGCCGAAACGCTTTTAATACATATAATACATATAGTAATATATATTTCATATATATATGAACTATTTTCCAGAGATTTAACACACTCTAACTCAGGCTTTAGAGTTGTAACATCAGCACATCATCTCAGTTAACACGACTTGTATGCATGTCCCTGTGTAGCAATCCCAGACAAACTTCCAATTCTAAGCTATTACTTAGATGCCTTAAAATAGGTGGATGATGGATAACAAGTCGTTTATGTCTTGCTATTTCTTACCAAATAGATTAAATGTCTTAGGGAAAATAATTTTGTGGCACCCAATATTGTCCCAGTCATTTTCAATTAACTAGGGATGTGTAGTCATTGCTGTGAGCTCTGGCATCACTCAGGGGTTCAAAGTCATGAGTTAATTGCTTGAAGTCCCTGCTATAGTTTGACTCTGTGGACTCAGCCAGTGGAAGTTGAATTAAAAAGCTTGGGTTGTGAGTAGTGGAAAGAATTCAAGCGAGCTTTAAGTCAAAAGGGGAAAATACTGGGTAACAGTGAAAAAATACTAAAGTACAGGTTTTCCCCTCCTCCTTTTCTCTCCAAGAAAGAATGATTCATGCTCATTTGGGAACCAAGTCTTTGTTATATTGTATGGAGTAATAGGAAGAAATAAATGGATTTTTTTAGTCTATGTAAGTGAGTTGGAGAGAGGAGAGTGAACAAAGAGGCCAGTGAGGAGAGAGTTCACACAGGACGGTGAGCTAGAGGAGGTTGCCTAAGGAGAGAAGAGGGTTATAGAAACAGAATTTGGCAGAAATTTCATTGTGTGTTGAATAAGGCTAATTCCCTCTCTGCTGCCATTTTGTCCTCAATTCTCCTTCACTGAAAAAAAAAAAACCTATTAAAAATTTAAACTACTCTCAAGGCTTTTGGAGTCAGTCCTGTTGTTGTTGGAGGAGGTGTATTAATTTTTATATTTGTTTGCTTAACACAACATAATGCACAGCTTTCTCTCAAAGGGTCCATTTTTGGTAACCCTGCCATGCCTGGCTCAGTGCCCTGTGGCCAAGGTCAGGTCCCATTGCCTGGGTTGGGTGTTGGGGTGCTCCACTGTGAGGGAAGGGGGGCCACTGGCAGGTGAGCAAAATCAGATTTAGAGAAAAAGTACATGAAGTTTCTATTAGGAGAAAAGTTGAACTCAAGAGTGTTCAGTCAATTTCACGGATCTAGAGTGAAAAGTGACAGAATTTCATGGCCACCATTATCCATCAAATGATTTGCAATTCAAGTTTTCAGTACTATGCTTCAAAACCACTCACCTAGTCTCCAACTTGCCACTACCAATGATTTCTCAGAGAATGTTGCTCTTTTCTCAGCATTTTCTTTGATCCCCCAAATCTGGCTTTTATTTACCAAATCACTTAGAACATTAAAACAGTATCCATTAGTCCCAGAAGCTTGAGTTGACATTAGGGCACATGTTTCTGACTAGAAAATTTTCAAAATGACGTAAGACTAGGTTTTTGGTGGTTTCTCAGCTTCGTTTCCCCCCATGAGCCATATTCTATATAATTAAGGGCTTTTCACCCATGTTTCAATAGCTCATAAACAGCAAAATGTCCTATTAAAATCTGTCCGATAGGTAAAATTTCCCTTAATTAAAAACTCAGAGTACACCTGGAACATTGCTCATTTTGCTCTCGGCACAACACGTGCAGATTTACCAATAAATCGTATAACTGGAAATTTTTAAATACCACTTAGTGGGTGGTATCTTTGCTTTTTATAGCCTGCTATGAATACAGTTTAAATTTCTTTCCCTTAAATGACACAAGCTCTTCTAAAATTGGCTGTTGACTGACCTACACGGGACTGAGAAGGAATCTAGAAACAGAAACATTACAAAATACTGAACTGAAAAAGATAAATTAGGCATAACCAGTTTACTTAACCATGTAATCTTTCTCCTTTTCTTCTTAATTCTGTATTTAGATTCAAAGTAAACTTTCCTGATTCTGCAGTATTTGGAACACAAGAATATAAATAGTTATGGCTTTATATTTGAAGGATAAATACAGCCCTATTTCCATATTCTGTTCAGGAGAAATATTTCAGGTCCAGTTGTGACACTGTTAGAACTCAACAATACTAAACACTGCCATCATAACCCCCAAAAATAGGAAAAGAAAGAAAGACACCTATTTTTTGTTGTCGTCCTTTTAAACCCCGTGCTCCATGAGAGATGACAAGCACGCTCTCTGGTTATTATTTACCAGTGTAGTAGGGTTTTAGTGTGAAATTAATCCATATTCAACTAAGAGTTCACTATGTCTGGAAGAACTGTGGGTTCTGAGGCCTAATAGTAAGGAATCTATCCTAAAGAAAAAAAAGATGGATGGGAGAGAAGTTCAAGGATAACCGGATGATAGGAGGAAGGCAGCTTTTAGTACGTTGCTCCTATATTTCATAGGCTCTACTTCCACTCCAGATTTTAGGCCAGAAGCTAAAAGAATGCTAAAAACATATATTTTTTCAAATTATCTGTGAGAGGTTGAGAGTATAATATTACATGCAATAGAAAAAAATTATAACAGAAAGAAAGATTTTGACTACTGCAATGAGGAAATCAATTTAGTTTTGACTCATTCAGACTTCAGAGAACACAAAGGGACTTCCAGCTCATGGGCAAGACAGTGAGTGGTACAATGGGACATGGCACCAACAGCTTCAGCAGCAGCTGGAGGAGAAGCAGGCACAGCATGAAACTCAGTATCCCTGACACTGGGCATGGCACCTCAGCACAGACAATGAGAGTCACAGCAGCAGCAGCCCCTGCCACGTGGGGCTCCAGTGGCAGAGCGTCTTTGGTGGCTGTGACCAGTGATGTACATCAGCCACAGATGACCACAGGGCACCAGAGGAGAAGTGGAGTAAATGGAGGACATGGTATCAAACATGAGAGGATTGTGTTCATGAACACAAAGGATAAACCCTCTAAGACAAGGAAGGCATTTGAGGGCATCACAATGATTAAGAATGCTACTGAAATTTAATGGATGAGGGTCATAAATGCTAGATTTCTGCCTTGTGTAGGACAAAGCTGACGTTTATGTGGAATGCATTGGTTAAGGTATAAAGTTCAGCAACTGTTTGAACAGTTAGGCATCCACTCTCATTGGCCAGTGCACATACCACAACAGCTGTTACTATGTTGACTATCACCCTGTGCACAACAACTAATTGTTCCTCGTCCTGCATCACTTTTGACTGTCTCACTGGATGTTGATGTGGATGAAAATCCTGTTGGTAAATTATCTGAGCCTAGAGCTTGATTCCATTTTACATATAAACTCTAAGCATTTTACCCAGTGTTAATGTACACTGAATTTTGCAGGAATGCAATTCCATGGGGGAGCAAGGGAACATTATACTTCGTTTTGTTATGACTTTTACAAGAGTTATTCGTAATTGAGAAAGGCACATCACCAACAGCAATGTGACCCATGGAACCTTGGTTTCCCTACAATACAACTGCACCAATCTGAATTTGCAGCTGTCAATTCACGGTGATTCAAAATATAAGTGGGAGCATTTGACTATTTCATTATACCCTATGGTGTCCTTATGCCTAAACATTTACATATTGAATTACAAATTGTTATAAAGTACTTTCCTTTTATATTTGTCCTTTAAAGTTAGGGCATGATACTTCTTTGTTGAAATTATGTGTGTAGGTAAGTTATAAATATTTCCTTCCAGATCAAGTAGACGTTAATAAATATATTTGTTATCAAAAGAGTATGTGGGATCTTTTAGGAATGAGAAGATTGCTTTAGTATGACCCAAAATTGATTGGTGGCAGGATTTTGATATGAAGGGGCCTGAAGGTAGTGAGTATAGGTGGAGGCAAAGAAATATTCTTGTGACCATTTTAAGATCCCAATTTCATCTCCAGGTTAGTGAATCCTGAAAAACATGGGTCTCACTAAACCAGATAAAAGTGGTAGTCAGTAATTATCAACCAATGTGGGTTGCTTGCTCTGTGCAAGGCATTGTTCCAAGCACTTTGAATGTATTAACTCATTCTATTGTCTCAGCAATCCTAGGAGACAGAGTCATTATGTCCCTACATTGTAGACAGAACACTGAAGCACAGAGAGGGTGAGAAACTTGTCCAAGCACATTGGACTATTAAGCGGCCAAGATAGGATTCACACATACGCAGCTTGGCTCAGTCTGCATCTAGCCACTATGCAACAGCAGATGTGCGATCAGGTCAAAGCAATCACTCATTCTGAAAACCATTTTCGAGAACCATTAATTCCACAGAAATCATAAATTTCCCACATAACATAATTTGGTTCTACTTACATTTATTAATCCATATCCCCAGATTGGTGCTTTATAAACCAGTTTGGCAGCACAATCAGTAAATTCTAAAAACCCTGCTATGAAGGTCAGAAGAACAGCTTCAAAAAACCAGGATGACTAAGTCTTGGTCCTTCCAAGTGGCTCATGAAGGTCACTACCATTCCAGAGACTCAGACCTGAGGCTGGTGGCTACACCCACATCTGAGTCACCCTTACCCTCGGGCATACGGCTGCAGTATAAGGTTTGTCATGGTAAATTTTCCACTTTGCCTAGAAGGGTTGTAGATGGTTTGGAGAGCTGAGCCTAGAGTGGTCATATCAGAAAAGAGGTAACAGAAGAAAGGTAACGAGGACGAGATAGAGAGAGAGAGAGAGCGCGCGAGCAAGCCAGTGAGTGAGGAGGACCTGAGCTTCTGACTACCCAGGGCTGGCAATGCCCATCTGCTACTGAGTTGCCTATCAAAAGACTGAAACAAAACAAGACAAAAACAATCTTCTGCCTACAGCAAATTCATTTAACATCTGCTCGTAAGTAAATATTATGATAAATAAGAAATTACAAAGATCATTTTAGTTGATGAATTATAATTATAATAATAATAATAAATGGGTAAACAAGTTCAGTTTCTCATTAGGCCCAAGTAATAGGCTTTCTTTTCTTGCATTACGGACAGGCTTAAAATACAGTACAGTGGCTCAAGCTTATTATAAGAGGTATAGTATAGAACTTGAGATATGGATCTGCTTCTTTCTAGCTGTGTAGCGCAGAGGTTCTCAGAGTTTCCATTTCTTTATCTAAAGAAGGCATGACAGTACCTGCCCCACAGATGGTTACAGAGAATAAGTATGTAAAGTTCTCGACACAGTGTCTGACATACAATAAGTAAAAAAATTAACGTTACCCCTTGTTATCATTGTAGGCTAATTTATCTATTAAAAAAAATCATGTGGCATAAATCACGAAGCCCCACTGTAATTACCTATAAAACAAACCAAAACTAGTACTAATTCTGTTTGATGACTGTCTGTACTCAACCTCTAACTCTGGGTAAGACTTGTCTGTCTGTTCCCATATTAGAATGCCTCCAAAAAGAGAAACATATATTGTCATGACAGTTTTATGTCAATGTGGAAAACTGAAAATCTCATTCAATTTTCCTCTCCCAATCAATTCGTGGATATCTTGAGTAATATAGAAACAATGCCTTACGTATTACTTTTATAGATTTACAACACATATTCTTTTATAAAGCATTTTCATGACAACTCTGTGAGGAAAGGATGGTCAGTATCATTGTTCCTATTTTAAAAATCTAGAAAAGAGGCAGAAGTGGACTAAATACTTTTCTCAGAGTGTTAATAACTATAGTTAGTATCTGGGTGGAACTAGAATTCAGATCTCCTCATACCTGGACCATAGGATTTCTCACTTCTGCCTGCACTAGGTAGAAAGTTAGAATTCTTCTTAACTCTTAGGTGAGAATTCATATCAGTAGATACTTTCTTACAGCTGCTCAGAAATGGGTGAAGCAAGATGGGCCTTTTGAAGGCCCTCCCAGTTAATGTGGATGAATTACCTACTTTTTTCCTTTTAGGGGGTATGTTGACCCTTTGATATGCTACACATTTGCGTGTGAAATGACTATCAACACTGGGATCATACTGCTGCTATGACTCTATGATGTCATTAATTAAATAAAATGACTCAGAAGAAAAAAGAGAAAGTTCCATAATTTACCATTAGATGGTGCTAAGAGAAGTTTAAAGAAAATAGTCTCAAAAGTTATTGATGCCATGAATCACAGGATTTGAATGGGGTTTACTACATAGCAGAGTCTGTGTTTCTTTCCCAGAGAGAAGCACCCAATCCATCATCAAAGAGTAAAACGTCTTCCAAAGTACCCTATTCATTCAGTTAATTATAATTCTGCCAAGATATGTATCCTTTCTAATCACAACTTCAACTACAAATGAAGGATTCTAAGATTCTATTTAAGGAAATGAATGTATTTTACTTTGTTTATAGCTTGCTGCAACTCTCATTTTGGGTATTTATCAATATATTTTTCAATAAGATGTGTCAGCCTGGAAGACACTAAATGTCTGTTAAAATGTATTGATCCTAATAAGTTGTATTATTAATTATTATGCTTACAATGAGAAGTTCAAAAGACTAGTCATAACAACCCTCATCTTCCCAGGAATACTGCATTATATAACATACACTTTATGAAGTTGTGTGCATTACAGTTAATGCATCACTTTAGTGGGCTTATATTTTTTAATATTGATGATATCTTGCAAATTAAAAGTCAGTTCAGGGGCCGGCCCGGTGCACAGTGGTTAAGTTCACGCATTCCGCTTCAGCGGCCTGGGGTTCACCGGTTCGGATTCTGGGCATGGACCTACTCATCAGGTCATGCTGAGGTGGCATCCCACACAGAAGAGCTACAACTCTACAACTATGATACACAACTCTGTGCTGGGGCTTTGGGGAGAAAAAAGTAAAAGAGGAAGATTGGCAACAGATGTTAGTGCAGGGCCAATCTTCCTCAAAAACAAAACAAACAAACAAAAGTCAGTTCATGGCCCTGGACTTCCACGAACATGAATGAATGAAGTCATAAGCACTGCAAACTGACTAACACTGCCTTTCACAACACTTACAATTTCTGGTAGCTGTTCAATATTTATCTCTATGACCAGAAGGAGACTGGCAGAGAGATTATCTTGAAGATTGACACACTATATCCTCCAACACTGAACCCGATAGATATAGATATAGATAGATAGATATAATATACAATGAATAGATATTAAAATGCATAAGCAAATGACTCAAAATTATAGTATAGTTCTCATTCACTTATTGAGTTTACTCACAAAGCAAAACAAGCATGTAAGTTTCAGGATGAATTTTCACCACTTCAGCAGCTAAATCCTAGAACCTGATTTTGTTCTGCACCCTTCTCAACATAGCCCTTATACTCCTCAAATAGTGCAGCCCCCAATGGCTTAAAAATAAAAAGTTTGGCCACATAAAGAACTTTTTCATCTATTTCGAAGCAAGTTACTTTTTTCAGACATTTTATCAAGACTTCAGATTCACTGCTAATGTTTCTGTTGCAAATACAGTGGCTCAGGAAGAATTAATATGGGGGAAATATCACAATCACTGCTTGGGTGATGTATTTGTTGTGGAAAATGCAAACAACTATAGTATAGTTTATTTTAGCGGGCTACATACTGAGTCACGGAATGTGTCTACATATAGCTAGGAATAAACTATTGATTAATAGATGCAGGCTGGGTAAACAGGGTAACCAAATACATGAAGTAAAAATATACTTCACTGAGTTTTTATTATGTAATGCAAAGAAACCCAGTTTCATTGTTTGAAGTTCTTCTTGTTTTAACAAGTCGTTTTGGCATTATTTAGACACAATGCTTGCTACTCGTCCACGTTTATCATCAAAATAAGTAAATAGGGGCCTGCTGGAGAAATCTAGACAACAAAAGTGAATATCACTCTTCCTTTATGGTCTGTTGAAAATCAGAATTAATAAGCAGAATCATATATATTATAAGCGTGCCGTGCAATGTTGCCCCAGTATGTAACAGTGTTTGGCACAAGGTAACAAACTCTAAGTGAAATAAATAAATATACCTACATGATGGCACGAGGTACAGAGGTCACAAACCAGAAATGTAAAGCTTTACCAAACCAGTTCAAGTTTAAAAGATCAGAACCCTTTAAACTTGCCCTACCAAAGAACAGAGGGATTAACGAGCTCCCTCAGCTGCAGTCTTTAGCACAACTTCAGAGATGTCAATGAGCTGCCAAATGTTTACTGGAAAATGGACATGTTGTCCCTTTCAAACTGGTCTGATGCCAAACATGCAAAGTATAAAGTCCTGAGCAACACAAGAGCAAGAGTCACCTTTGGGTCAGAGAGCTTGGTTCGGCTTCTCCCAAAGCCAAGAAGAAAAAGTGAGTCTCCTAAAGCTCACACTCATCCACATATGCCAGTGCTACCAGTCACCACTGACTTTCCCTCCTGTCTTGCCAGTGACCATGCATGAAGAACTGCACAGTATATACCCCAGGCACATTGACGAACTTACTTCTTAGCTTTTAAGAAATTCCAAGTGGAAGGAAGAATTATGTAGTTTCCAACTACCAGGCTATAGTAAGCAGCAGATATTTTTTTCCCAATTTCAAGGAAATGAAGCAAGGCTAGGCTATCATTTCCCCAAAATCTCCATTTGGTTTTGGCTGTGATTAGTTAATTTAGAGATTGATGGCTCACAGACAGAATGGTGAATTTTATAGATAGGGCAGATTGTGTAGGTGATCGCTGTATTTGCATGATTCAACAGTTTCCATGACGTTCTGACTGGTCTGCAATGGTGTCTAAAATTCTCATCAATAGAATTATTCATTTGGGTTGAATTCATTCCTTATTCATTCATGTTCTGAGAAAAAAAATACATTTGAAAAAGGAAAGTATAGCAGCACTAATTAATTTTTTGCTTTAGCTAGCTCTGGAGGGCAGAGGCAAGGTCTGAGAATATGTGAAAGCTGCGGTTCAAGGTAGAAGTAAGAACCACGCAAGGCACGGAGAGGCAAATCCACAGCTAGACCAGAAGACTTGCGTAGGCAGGGGACAGTATTGAGCTCTTGGTGCTAAGGGAAGGAAAGGTAAATATTCCCTTACTTTAAAATGATTTTGGGAAGGGGGGGCTAGTTCTGCCTAAAGAATTCCAGGGACTTTATCATAATCAATAAATATTTATCAAATATCTGTAATAATAGACATCTATTGTTTTTGTCTGTCCAATATCTTTTTCTTCCTTTGGGGATCTCTTCTCTGCTCTCCCTATGAATCTGGTGGAACCACCAATCCCATTTCCCTGCCTCCTCCACCCATCCCTGGCTGTTATGGGCTGAACTGTGTCCCCTCAAAATTCATATGTCGAAATCCTAAACCCCAATATCTCAGAAGGTGCTGTATTTGGAGAAAAGGTCTTTAATGACATGGTGAAGCTAAAATGAGGTCATTAGGATGAAGGCAGGAGTAGGAGAGGGCAGTAAAGCGTGCTGTTGAAGGGACAGTGAAGGGAGCAGAGAGCTAGGGTGGGGGGATAATGGGGGACCAGGGAGAAATGTAGACTGCCTCAGCCTGTGGAGGGCCTTGAACAGCACCCTAAGAGAAGTGGTTAAGAAAGTAGGATCCAGACTCACACTGCCTAAGCAGAGATACCATTTGTTAGATGTGTGAGCCTGGAAAATTTACCTAATTTCTCTACACTTGAGTAAAACAGGAATAATAATGATATCTCCCTCACAGAGACATTGTGAGTACTAAATGAATTAATGTATGTACGTATACATGTAAGTATGTAATTTTAAAACAAAACTTATTGTTAATATACATTTTACACAGATTTCATATAAATAGGCAAAATGTATAATAATATAAAATATATATAATATATTGGGATTACTCTTCTTTTACTTTTAACTCAACAATATGGTGTGAATATTTTTCTGTGCCAATAAACGTAGATCTCCATCATTTTTAATGTCTTCATAGTTTTCCACTGATAAATATGCCATAATTTGTTCACATTTGAACTGCACAGTGATCTAGTATATAAAAATTGTACATTAATAGGAAATGTATGAAAAAGGCAATTTCACTAAATTTACATTTTCTTCTTTTTGTTTATCTGTATTTTCTGTTCTTTTCATAATGAATGTATCTTACTAGTATAACAATGGTATAATAAGGGAAAGGTAAAAGGAATTTTTAAAAGGCATGTTTATCAATTTTTAAAATCTATTTTCTATTTTTATTAACTTCCTTCTCACAGGTAGCCAAAAACCTGAACAGGATACAGGAAGGAAAGAGAACATTTCTACTAACTTTCATGCTTGACAAAGAGAGGATCATGCAAGTATTTTCCACCCCCACTGACTGCTGTTAATTCTCTCTATTCTAGAGTTCCTTATCCAGAGTGGCGATTCCCAGACTGAATTCTCCTGAGCTTCTTTGCGGGTTGGGCAGGTGTCAGGAAGTTACCTCCAGGGACCATCAGAAGGAAGAAAAGAAAGAGCAAAGGAGAGGATGAAGAGGGTAGAATCCTACCTGATATCAATCAAAGCAATTCCATTTCTTTGTTAAATAGGGCCTCTGAGATTTTTTTTTTTTAAGGTTTAGAGCTTAAAAAAGAAAAACAATCCACTTAACATCCACTGCAATCTAGATCAATGCTCTTTCTTTCTGATTTAGGTTTTCTTCACAGAATCCATGGAGAAAAAGTGCTGAAGCACAATAGTCAGCAAGTAAGTATTGGATTTATCTCCTCTGCCCTGAATGCAGAACCATTAAGATGAAGAAAACTGCCTAGAGAGCTAATCTATAAGGAGTACTAAAACATTACTGGATAAGTAAAGAGAGAGAACTCTCACCATTGTCTTCCTACTCCAACCTTCTGGCAGTCAGAGCTTAGCTTCTCCTCTAAAAAAATGGTGAACAAATATTTAAAGACTCTTGGGTTGAAATGGTGCAAAAATATGAGCCTGCCTAAGGGAAGAACATGTCAATGACCAGCCTGCATGAATGAGGAACAACCAACAATGTGAGAAAGTGATAGGCTTGTCCTCTTAGACGGCAATAAGGTGATGAGTCTCTTGGCTGCAATGGTAATCACCTAGAATTTGGTACTACATCATGTAATTTATTGATATCTTTCTGCCTTGTGTATGCGTAATATTATAACAGCTCTCTACTTCTTTCATAGATGCAAATACCTTTTTACTCAAAATGGGTAAGTATGTCTTGGAGGAACGAGACAGTATTTTCTACTTCTCCTGCCCCTGTTCTGTGCCCCATAGCACCAACTCAACATTGAGCTCGTAATGGATAAATAGATAAGTCAGTCCAAACATTGCCAAGACTCTCTGATGATTGGCAGGGCTCCCTTTCCACAACTCTAACCCCCTCCATTAGCATCCTCTCTAGTCTTTCATTTAAAAATATTAGAGTGACTATTATATACCAGGAACTATGACCACACACTGAACTTCAGAAATGAAAAATAAGGTTCTATCTTCAGGGAGTCTCAGTCCTTGTGGGGCGACAAACATATAAATACAACCAGGATACAATGTGACTTGGCTATAATGAAGGATTTCACAAGGCACAGTAGGAACACAGAGGAAGGAAGATATAAATCTATCTCAGCAAATCAGAGATTTCACTTGGAAGAACTCTTGAGTAACAATAGGTTACATTTTCAATTGAAATACATACACAAAAATGTTCCTAGTAATTATCTCTGGGTTTGTGAATTCGTGATATTTATTTTCTTCTTTATGTTGTCTTTATTTTAAAAACAATACAGTATTCCCCGCTTCAACATGAGGGATACGTTTCAAGACCCCCAGTGGATGCCTGAAACCGTGGATAGTACCGAACCCTATATATACTATGTTTTTTCCTATACATAAATACCCACGATAAAGTTTAATTTATAAATTAGGCAGAGCAAGAGATTAACAACAATAACTAATAATAAAATAGAACAATTATAACAATATACTGTAATAAAAGTTACTGTAGATCTCAGCAACCTCAGTATACAACTTTTTTCTTTTCCTTAAGTGGAGAACTTGCACCTTTTCACTTAAAGGAAGCATTTTACGGCTTCTCTTTAGCATATCCAAATTGCCAGCATCATATTCTTGTGCTTTGGGGCCATTAGTAAGTAAAATAAGGGTTACTTCAACACAAGCACTGCAATACCATGACAACTGATAACCAAGGCGGTTACTAAGTGACTAACAGGCGGGTAGCATATAGAGCATGGATATGCGGGACAAAGTGATGATCCACGTCCCAGGGGAGATGAAAGAGGACAGCTCAAAATTTCATCATGCTACTAAGAATGGCATACAATTTAAAACTTATGAATTATTTCTGGAATTTTCCATTTAATATTTTCAGACCACGGTTGACCGTGGGTAACTGAAACCACTGAAAGTGAAATCATGGATAACAAGGGACCTCGTATGCTTAATTTGGAAGGAATGTGTCCTTGGCTTACCACTTGACTTTTCTGAAACCTACAGCTGAATGACAGATTAAGGTCAATTTCCTGGTGTCTAACTCGTCTCTAGCCCAACTGATGGCTGGCTAAAACTGTAGAGAGACATTCTATTACAAACCACATCCAAATCATCTGCACATTCTGCTTCTATCAGCCTTAGAATGCATGGAAATTCCTCCTATATTCTTCCACATCGTGAGTCCTAGCAGTAGTTCTTAAATTTTTTTTATATATGTGTTTCATAATTGTTTTAGAGTGCAATTAGGAGAGGTTACTTCAGGGACCACTAGCCAGTTGTGTTATTGGTGGTGGTAGAGCTGACAATTGCAGGAGTCGTATGATTTTTTTCCCTTTTAGCAAGTGAAGAAGACATCCTTAGAAGAGAAAACAGCAAACCAGTGTGATTTTTCTCCAGTGTTTTTTGTATAGAAGCAGAGAAATAAGATTGTAGTAGTTTTTTCTATAATTCATGGCTTAAGGGCTGGTGTGGAAGAAAAAGAGAAATGTTGCAGGTGCCTGGATAGAAATACTGCAAGTAGCAGACTAAGTGGTCCAGGCTTCATAGGAAAGAAATTATGACTAAGTGACTGACGGACTTGGAGAAAGTAGTAGAATTAATAGCACCAAAGTGTCATCTGAGGTTCCAGGCTCAGTGGCACTAAAGAAGTGAAAAAGCCAGAAAACTGTGATTATAAAGTGGTGAATTAGTTTAAGCTTTCAATGATGGAGTGGTTCTGTGTGATGCTAGTTACTGAGCAAGGTCACTAAAGTAGGAGGCTGGAGTTGATGAGAAACGAAGACCACGGATTTGATGAGATCAAAGGGCTGTGAGGTTAGGATGATGAAAGGTCACCTGTATGGACATTATTTTGACAAGAATGACGGCAGATTTGAAGTAGAGAGGAAGAAATTAACCTAGGTGATAATTTCCTTATTGAAAATGTTGAATGATCAGGATAGTTGGTAGATGATAGTAAGAAGTAGTGCAGAGATGTTGACAATCGCTCCCAGTTCCAGAGATTAAGGTTTTAGTAGAAAACCCAGCTTCATTGTCTTCAGGAGTTAGTAAATTTATTGTTTTGTGAGGGAAATGGAAACTGGAATATCAAGGGCTTAGGGAAATGCAAAGATGTGCTAAGAGGAAGGAGCACAGATACGGATGGGGATAAGGAGGTGGGATCTGAATCTTAGTGGTAACTGAATTTTATAGGGATGAGAAACATGAGGGAACTTTCTTTAAGTTTCCAACATTGCAATATAGCTGAGGTGTAGCTGGGTGATGCCACGTGGCACTGCCTGGTACTTTCCTGTCTTCAATTCCTCTTCTCTTCTTAGAGACCAAATGGCTTATGTTAATGAGCCTGTAAATTTGATGACAGGCCAAATACTGAAACATGCAGCTTATCTGGCCTCTCAAGCTTCTGAATTTGTTATGAGTTTGTTACGTCACATACCAGGCCCATATAAACACTTGGGTGTGTGACCTCTATTCTAGATAAAATCTATCCCTGCATCAAGTCAGAGCATCAGAGAGCTGGTTACCTGGGCCTCACTGTTCAGTACCTAGACTGACTGCTGTGAGCAGGCCTAATAAACTTGTTTTATTTATGAAAGGAATGGGAGGAAAGATTACTCTGGCTGCAGTCTCCACAAAGGACTGGATTTTTCAGGGGCAAGAAAGGAAGTGGGAAGGGTATGAGAGAATGTTGACTTGGACTAGGCTGGTCATGGTAGAGATGTAGAAAAGTAGATGGATTTGGTAAGCTTTGAGAGTGGATGGCTTGCTGATGAACTGAATGGGAATTTGAATGCACTTCCAGAAATTCTACCAATTAGAAATACATTGGGTTTTCAAGCTTCTTTTATAAAAATGCAAATACATCTAAGAGGCTTATGACAGGGGTGAGGGTGTAATTTAGTCTGAATTAGTTCCATCAGCTTACTTTCTGCGATCACCTAGCTGAAGTCAGTCATACTAAAGAGATGAGAGTTTTACTTGGGGAAAGAATGTTTTGCAGAAAGGTTATAATCATGTGTGGGACAGGAAGTGGAAGTGCTTGGAAAGATAGAAGCATGAAGGTACACACAGAAGACACAAAAGTGGGTGTCAGCATTGGAGAGCACAGAGAACAAGCAAACTTTGGTCTTCTCGAAAGTTTGCCTGATTGCTTCCTACAGATAAGTCCCCCAAATTTTTTAATACTGGGAACGTTCCCATTTCTTGTACTCTTGTTTGAAGGAGAACATTCTTCCAAGTTATAGCAGAGGGGAGGAGAAAAATGAAACAATAAAGATACTCAAAGGGTATTAAGCATTGACGATTTCCATGTTGCTTTGTGTAAATTTCACTTAGGCTACCTGATTCCCTGACAATATTTCACTGAAGAGGAATTTTTAGACCCGGAATATTAAAAACAACCTTCAGTGCCACGTGAGATAAATAACTATTACTGGGCAATGTTTAAAAAATAATTTCAATTATGTTATTTTAAAGCTATGTTTTATATTTGGTAGTAACTATCTATAATTTTTAAAGTCCAGTCTTATTTAGATATAGCAAAAGATATTAAATTTTATTTATTGTCTTTTTTCTTTATGCACTCTCACATTACTAAAAAAATGAGGACACAGATCCTAAAATGTTCAAAATACTATCTTTGAGTACAAGTCTGGGTACATTTCAAACTTCACGTGAAAGCTAGTGCTCAGAGCTAAGATAAAACCACGGAAAGAATGAGTAATAGCCAAAACTTTGGCACGCTCCTAACTAGTACTTCTTGGATGGTGATGCTGCATAAAAAAGAACAAAAACCACAACTCACAACCCAAGGAAAACAGTCCTCTGATGTTTGGATTTGTACTTATACTTCAAATATGGGAAAGAAATCTTTTTTTTATAAAAAAAAAAAAACCAAACTTAATAAAAAGCAACAAAAAACACTGGCAACAAGTTTGGGCCAACTAAAAATTATGAAACTTTGTTTTTCAAAAGGCAAAGCATTAAATGGCAACATAAAAATAAATCTTTGTGCTAGCCAGGAAAAATTCCAAGGATTTGTTCCTTTCACTGTGAGTCACAAGTCTAACGGCAGGTACACTCTGTTTGTCTGTGGAACAGAACAGACTGTGTTAGTCTCGCAGGCTCTCTTCAAACACTCCTTTACATCTGGCCCAAACGCTGTTTGTCCTGTCACAACTACATTTACCAGTATGATCATCCCTCCTTTCTTAGCATCCTTGTCTCTACCCGTGGCTTAAGATAAAACCTGGGACACATGTCTGTAGGGAAAAAAGGCACAGTGGAATAATGGAATCTCAGCATTATTGATCATTGCCAACTGTATTTTTATAGATAAGAAAACTAAAGCATAATTAGGCTCTAAATCTTGCTCAGAATTATACACTGATTAAGCTTCACAGCTAGAACTTCTCAGGTATTCTTCTCTGAAACTGTTGACAGACACTTCTCCATGCATCTTTTACATTTCTGCACATTTTGCAGACAGAGGCACTGACCATCTTTGCTCTGAATTATCTTTGCAAAGATATTTGTATAGCAGATAACCTTGAAAGATAGAGATGGTGTCTCACTGCAGAGCACAGAGAAGGTTTTGTCCAGTATCACAAAAATAATGTCTCCCTCTGGGGCAAAGGACAGGCATGCACACTGCCCATTATAAAATATTCGAACTCCCTAAGCTCAGAGTTCCTCTCTTGAACTGCAAACCGCTAAGTACACAAGTGTCACCTAGCCCTCTTCACATCACCTGTGGGAACTGGGATTCAGTGAGGAGGTGCAAATGCTGATAGTCTGCCTACTCCTATCGCTGTAAATAACAAAGCATTTGTCTCTGACCCAGGAGTCTCATGTCTTCGGCTAGCACCCATGCAACTGTGGCAGGCTGACTTGTGAGCTTGGAAGTCGAGGGAAATCTTAGACCACTCACAGTTTTTGACAAAAACATAAAATCAAGTAATAATCAATCATACAAAGAGAGGAAATATTAAGTATTGAGAGGCCTGTTGCTTGCTTTTTCAATCTAGGATGATCCAGTGACCTTTTTTTGAGCATTATGTGTTAGGTATAATATATAATATTCTTTATTCTTCAGATCAAAGTATATACACACAATTATACACATATCTATAGAATCTACTTTATTTTTAAAATTAGATCTATGAAATGGGTTTCATTAGTCTCACTTTATAGATTAAAAAACCAAAACCAAAAACCAACACCCTGAAGTTAAGTCACATAGCTAATAGGTGGCAGAGCTAAAATGTCTAGTTTCAAAATTTATGTTTTGACTGCCTCCAAATGAAACAAAGCTTAAAATAGCATGGGCCATTGTGATTTTAAATAAAATGGCTAAATTACATAGTTTTATGTTTAGTTTTACTATCTCACCTTTTTTAACAGTACTATATATTTAAATACTGACATGTGGCTATCTAATCTGTATTCAATATTAAATATTCAGTATTCACAACAAAATGTTTTTCATCTCATGAATTCTAAGTTCATATTATACACAATATATTCATAGCAAAAGTCTACAACAAAAGCTATTATTTATAAAGCTTAAATCATAAAATAATGCTGAGACATATTCCTTTAAAGCTACACATCTAAGAAAATTATCTTCAGCTAGAGAAAGATAACATGACAGGAGAAATAATTCCATTTAACAGGGTGTGTAGTCTGTAAAACTGTCTTGTTAGTCATAGAGATAAACAGAAAATTAACATACTAGACAGAGTGGAGAAAGAACTGAATATGTCTAGAACTTATAGTTGTTCTTGAGAATAAAAAAATGTTTAAAGCAAAAGAAGACAGAAAAAAACTTCATAATTTTATGGAACCAAAATATAAAATATAAACTTATGTAAGAGTTTTTTGGGGAATTTTTAAAATTGGTACTTCATTTCCAGCTATAAACAGGCTTCCACTCCTACTATTCTATTCTGCTAACTCCAATGCTAAAGAAACTTAATGTTCTGAGTCAACCAGGTGGAAATGTCAATAGCAACAAAGAAAAACATACTTAAAAATACATAGGTTCTGTTCAAAATATAAATAATTTCTTTTCAAATTGCCTTAACTGGATTTCTAGGTACTTATTAATAATGTATTAAAAAATAATTATTTTACTTGCTCCTCACAAAAACATTCTTTTATAAAATAAAAAACTATCCAGCTGATGTCTACAAAAACAAAACAAAATTTAGAGATTATGGAGTCAGTTACAATCATCGTATAAAACAATAACTACAGAACCAAGTTTATACAGCTATTATTATTATTTTAGAAACGTATCTTAAATTGAAAGTTTAATTGCTGATTCGTTTTTATTTTATCTTAATCCTTGGTAAACGACAGAAGACTGTAGTTTTTATAATGGGACATGTCAATGTGGTTTATGTTTGGTGTGGAAGTAGAAACCCCATGGAAAAGCTGATGGGTTAAGACGTGGTCTTTCTGATTCTACTAGGACACATACATACACAAAAAACAGAATTAAAGCTATGCAGATCTAAATTTCAATTATATAGTGAAATACTTTCTAGAGCCATAAGCTATTAAATATCAAATGGGTTTTAAACAAGAAATTTGAGGAACTTTTCACTGATGGGTTTTAAAGCAGGCTATAATTTCATCTATGAGGAGTCATATATCATCTGATGGTTTTTTTCCACTCTGGGAATCCATGAGAAAACTGGAGACGGTAATTTTTTTGTCCCAAATTTCTAATATTGTCAAGACATAGATTTTACTCATTCAGCATCCTGTCTTAAACACACAGACAAAGTGAGAGGATTTCAGATAGAAGAAACAAATTTGTTAGGATCAGATTCAATTAATTACGAAGAAATGTATATATATATATATTTTTTCCTCCCCAAAGCCCCAGTACATAGTTGTATATTCTACTTGTAGATCCTTCTAGTTCTGTGTGAGCTGCCGCCACAGCGTGGCTATTGACAGACGAGTGATGTGGTTCCCCACCCGGGAATCAAACCCAGGCCACCAAAGCAGAGTGTGCCAAACTTTAACCACCAGGCCATCAGGGCTGGCTCAAAATATATTTTTTAAAAACCTCAAGTTTTATGTAATTAAGAAGTACTATCATAATTGCTTTCAAAATAAAGCAGTAATTATTTTAAAGACAAACACAAAGGAAAACAAGGAATACTCCTCTAGATGGCAAAACTAAAAAAAAGAATATCAATGTCAAGTTTGTATTCCTTATCATCAAGGTCTTCCCACTGGCAAAAACTTGTGGATTCTGGAAGATTTGTGATAGTGGAATTGATAGACAAAGGAACTAAATATGCTGGTCTGAGATCTCAATAGTTGGTGTCTGCTGAGGAAGCCTACACGGCTCACATGTTTATGCATACGGAAGCAAACTAAAGATTACCTGGAAATCTTCTAATTATTTGACATAATCCTTCCTTTCTGCAAAGCTGATGCTGCACTTCTGGTAATATGTTTACCTGAAAGGAGTGAAAAAAGATTCTAGTGAGTTAGGCATTCATAAATGCTAAAGCCAAGGAAACCCAAAAAACCCAGGGGGTATAGATGTGAAGTACTGTCTACACCATCCACATCCTACCTTCAGATCTCTGCAAGTCAACATTCAAACCCAGGATATAAAGTGGTTTATTTGATAACAAAATAAAAACTCACCCTTAGAAATCTTCAGATTACTTGGGAATATTTTGAAAACCTCGATACATTTCAAAACCATGATATTTGCTCGGAATAAAAGGAAACACTTATGTCCTCATGGCAAATAGAGTAACACAAGTAGCTTGATAGTTGCAAATTTTGCTTTGGCAAAAAATAGCACTAAAAGTACCCCAGAGTCACATAAGTCCAAAGTTCCAAAGACCCCCAGTGATTTGCATCACATGGATACTTAGTGGACATTCAGTGCTAAACCTGTTTCAAAACTTCATATATAGAGCCGCCCGGTGGCGCAGCGGTTTAGTCCGCGCTTGGCAGCCTGGGGTTCGCGAGTTCGGATCCCAGGCGCCCGCGGACGCCCACTGCCTGTTAGCCATGCCGTGGCGACGTCCCATATAAAGTGGAGGAAGATGGGCACGATGTTAGCTCAGGGCCAGTCTTCCTCAGCAAAAAGGGGAAGATTGGCAACAGGTATTAGCTCAGGGCTGGTCTTCCCCACAAAACAAAAAACAAAAAACAACTTCATATATAATCTTCACTTCATACTGAAGGATACTATTGCTTCCACATACAAAACCCTGTCACCACAAAACTCGATTTTAACAAAAATTTGTTCTTAGAAAGCTTCATAAATGTTAGCATAAATTCAAATATATATTTTAACTTATAAAGAAAAGATACAAAGAAGCTCAACTCCTCTTCTGAGTTTACATTGATTAATGAGCTATTATCAATTAAATCCGCAAAATAATGCCAAATACGATAAAGCCTTGTTAAAATCAACAGAAAGATCAGTGTAAATTAGCTTGAAAATCAGAATCATTTTTGAAGAATTATTGGTTATTTTCAAATTAAGTCACTCCAAACTAATACAGTATTATAGTTTCTCCACCACCGGCATGACGAGATACAAAGAACTCAGCTGCAGTTGGAGAAAAGAGAGGGAGCCAGGAACCCAAGTGGTAGTCCCACTCGGGCACTTAACAGAATTGTAACCTTGAGCACATCACTTTGCTTCTCTTTTTCAATTTCTCCATTTGTAAAATAAAGCAGCCTTTGATCCCTAAGTTCCACTTCTGCTCTAAGATTTTATCAATTCAGTAATTCAGTCATAAGTTGTAGTTTTAATAAAGTGATTCATTTAACGTGCTTTGAAGCAGTGCATCGATTAAATATTCTCCAACCCTTGCAATCTTGTTAACCCTATTAATTCATTCAGAAAAGCGTTAACTTCAGCTCAGGTCTTATGTGAATGAAGTCCAGGCTTCAGCAGAACTCGCTCTTGTGAATCTGCACTAGCAACATTCCTAAATCCTCCATTTTGAAAGTCTACAAAGATATCAAAGTCTGAGTCACTTACATTCTTATTGCTCTGGGAATTGAGAAAAGACTCTAAGTATAGTGCACTTTAGATTTTAGGGATTCTACATTTCTTAAATTCAGAAGTAAGAAAGTTCAGAGACCAAATGTAGGAAAAGAAGAAAAGCTTTCATTAAGTCCTGAAGTTTTCCATTCAGAATTCCTAACACAGGCTGGAGGGAAGGGACAGAATACTGCAAAAGTATGGGGAAGCCATAACAGAGGTTTGCAGTTTTTTTGTTTTTTTTTTTTTAACCCACAGAGAACCTTTCTAAACTAGATTGTGAAAAGCTTCAAAAGTCAATAAACTTGAACCATTTCCTCCCACAAAAGGCAAAATCACTCAGTTGCTACCGATTAAATAGAATGTTTAACAAAAGAAGGACCCAGAAAGAGAACTAGCACTAGGTAAGTAACATTAAAGGCTATGTACTGATGTAGGTCCAGTTTAAAACCTTCTCCCACTTCTTGAAGGGTTCAGAGCAAATGTGCTGTCATTGCAGATGCTTAGAGCATCCCCATTATGCTGTCCCATCCTCTACAAACTGAAAGGAATAGAAGAGTCTTGGTAAAATGGTTAACAATAACTGAACTAATGCGCCAGAAGAATTTCTGTAGATGCTGCAAAGACAGTGTACAGCTTGCACAGGTTTCAGACAGAAGGGAAGGTTGCTGTGTCCTATCAGAGAGATGACTTTTCATATGAGACCTTGGGTCAGAAAGATGAACTGACTCAGAATCAACAAAGCACTTGCTTCAAAAAACCAGAGCCAAGCCGAGGGAAGCAACTGCTCTCATCCTTCCGCCTCCTATTTCCCCATCCTCCACCCAATGACCTTATCCTGTGCTCTTTCCTCCAAAGCACATATTTGGAATCCACAGAGTCGCAGCAGATGACATAACCGTGATGACACACGACATCAGAAATATCATCCCCATTCTACTCTGGAACTGAGCACCAAACCAAGCAGTTAAACTGAATAACCTGACACAAAGAAATAAACACATTCAAGGGCTATGGGTCATACAGCTATGTAAATCAACTATATTACATGTATTTTACCTTTTTAATTGCTAAACCTAATAATGCCCTTCTATATCTTACTGCTTTTTATTCTTATTTTTATGTACATCATGAAGCATGTAAAATTTGCATCATTATCGAGTGGAACATCATCAAGGAAATTTTAACTTGGACTAGCTGGCTTTTATAGGATGAGCTTCTCCAGTTTAACATTGCAATAATTTTCTTACCAGGCTTTATTTTTTCAGTTTTAGGTTCACAGTAAAATTGAGCAGAAGGTACAGAGAGTTCCCATATACCCACTGCCTCCACATATGCACAGCCTCCTCCACTATCAACAGCCCCTACCAGAGTGGCACATTTGTCACATTTGATGAATCTACATTGACACATCATTATCACCCAAATGGTCATTTATATACCCATTTTGTATTGAATTTGAATGCTTTACATATACATATGTGTGTGTGTGTGTATGTTTTATAGACTGCTGTTTTTCTTGGCATAAAACCTTTCATATGTTTATAAGGATTAGAATGCACATGAAAAACAATAATGGTATTTGAGCTCTGGGATATTTCTGAGATCAAATTGGGAGAAAGAAAATGTGCATTTAAAAAGATTTCAATCCTAACATACATTCTACAATCCTAATCTGTGGTAATCTGCATGTAAATTGTTTTTATTACATATTGTCAGAAGCAAAAGTTAAAAAATCATTCTCATTTTGAGACATATTTCATTACTAAGAGCAACAGTATAATATTAATTATAAACATTTAGAAAGTGTTTATAAAT
This sequence comes from Tapirus indicus, assembly GCA_031878705.1. Taxonomy (NCBI): domain Eukaryota; kingdom Metazoa; phylum Chordata; class Mammalia; order Perissodactyla; family Tapiridae; genus Tapirus; species Tapirus indicus. Next base: position 140,224,071 of record CM062917.1, on the reverse strand, counting down.
CAAAATGAAACTACAGAAATAACATTAACTCATTAAGGAGAGTAGACATTTGAATTTGGACTATTTATAAAGTGTAAGAAAGCACCCAAGGGAAAAAACTTTTTTGGTCACTCATGAACATTGAGAGTGCCATATACTTCACATTCTCTCTAAGGGAACTGCTCTGTTTTTTCATTAGATATATACAGAGGTATGTATCTTTTATTTTAGCAAAAATCAGACCTTCTCTGAAAGCTGTTCAGTATCACCTATAAGGAAGAGAATTAATGACCATAAGAGAACCAGCTAATCAAGGAAAAAACACTCTTCTTATCCCCCATGTCTCTCACATGCAATTATCATTCCATCAAATCCACCTGAAAATGTCCTAGCATGCTGTAAAATAAGAGCCATTTCAGTAGTTCTCAGTGCTCCAAGTACTAAAAACAGCATCCTGGTTTGAGGGACTGCTAATCCTACAAGGAGCTAGAAATGAATCCCTCTGCTCTTGAAACACTAGAACCTGTCTGTCAGAGGTGAGGTAGAGCCCCAGTTACTAAACTTAATGTTACCCCAAATAGTGCACCTCACTTCACTTTCAGCATCACATGGACCAACAGAATTTTAAATTCATGTTACTCTCCTCCTGAATAGAGAGGCTCCTGGCTATTCATTTTCTAGAACAGATGTTATGATCATTTTCATGAAGCATTTAAATTCCAAGCTTTTCTGATATGATTAGTAATCCTAATTTAAGCAGGTGCCCTTTCTTTGTTCATTCTAAGGTCATTGACAATACTACATCACCAACAAATTTGAAGCAACTTCTGTTTGGAATATTTATGCTTACATAAATAAGTCATGGCTCATAAAACTTCAAATTATTCATGTTCCAAAGTGACAGTTATCCAACATGTGTCATTTAGAATTTATGTGTTCTTTAAGAATATTCATTAGAATAGGCTGAAAGTTCAGTGGCTAAATATTTATTTAGAAAGATTCCATAGTATATGGTTAAGAAAACCGAATTTGGGGCTGGCCAGGTGGCATAGTGGTTAAGTTCGGTGTGCTCCCCTTCGGCGGCCTGGGTCCGCGGGTTTGGATCCTGGGCGTGGACCTACACCACTCATCAAGCCATGCTGTGGCAGCAGCCCACATACAAAATAGAGGAAAGATTGGCACAGATGTTAGCTCAGGGCCAATCTTCCTCACTAAAAAAAAAAAAAAGAAAGAAAGAAAACTGAATATGAAATCAGACTGCCTGATTTGAATCCTGGTTGTTTCATTTATTAGCTTCATTCATTAGGTCTTAAGCAATTATCTTAACCTCTCTGTGTTTCAGTCTCCTTGTATGTAAAGAATGGACATAAATAAATACGTAAGCACCCCCTGGATGGTGCCTGGCACCAATAGGAGGCCGTGGCAGGAGATTGGAGGGTGGCTGTAGAGAGAGGTTGAGTACTTATCTTCCCAGTTTCCTCTCTGCAGGGCTATGATTTGGCAACAGCTATAGTCCCTACATTTATATCTCCTTTCCAGTGACCTCTCTTTCTTGACTCCAGCTCTCATTAGGTTATGCTACACCATTACTTCTACATACCCTTCTTCAGACCAAAGGTGGTAAAATCTTAAAATGTTGCTGGTCCCTACGTGCCTCTAATCTTTTTTGTTTCTCTTATCCTGCCCAAACCTTTGTAGATAGCTCCTTCATTAGTTTCCTTCAGTTAAACTTTTGAGTACGGCATGTGTTTCCTCCTGAAAGGCCGACTGACACACACAATAAATATTGCAGTCTGGGAAAGTGCTTCGAACTTTAGATGTAGATTTGGGAATCATCAATGACAAATGGTAGCTGAAACTTTGGCAGGGGTATTGGGGAACACAGGCATTTAAAGAATGGGCAGAGGAAAGATGAGTGTGAAGAAAACAGAAGGAATGACCAAAGATGTACAAGAAGAACCAAAACAATGAGCTCGGCCCAAAGCCAGGGGAGCAAAGAGTTAGAAAGAGGAAGGAATTATTCAGATTGTCAATTACAGAAATATCAGATGACCAGGGTAGCTACTACAGTACTATTTCACTACTGAAAAATAGCTACTGGTTTTGACACTTTTCTCACAGACTTGTTATAGGCATCAAAAATAGAGCATATGTAAATTTTCTATCACAGGCATTTGATAATTTTTAGTTAACTTTTCTGAAAGCATTTACAAAAGTTCACACAAAATAGTAAATATTGAATGTCAATTTTAAAAGTTAATAAGAAATTGTATAAATTTTATCATAATTCAGGATACCAAGTTAAGTTTGAAAAAGTCAAAACAGTGATCTAAAAAATAAAGGCTTTACTACTTTGAATGAGTGTGTGGCCAGGCTAAGCAACACTCCATAGGCTATAGACTTCTAGATCAAGTTTTGGGTCCTACTAGGTAAAACTGAGTCCTTATTGTTAACTGCTGAAGTTGAGGGGGACCCATCAAACAAAAAATGGCAACCATTTTATGGTAAAGCATTGGAATTTCTCCAAAGATGTAATAGTTCCTATTTTTCAAGACTGCTTTTCTTTAACATAATGGACCAAAAACTACCTGTGTTAATATCCATAGGGCTGATAAAATCTGTGCACATTTTGAAAAAGAATACTTACCTTTTGATGTAAACCTAACTGGCACATGTTCTCCTTGGATATGCAGGGCTTTCCACCAGCTTTCCTAGAGGACAGGCAAATGAGAAGATCCCAAGAGCCCAAATCACCTAATAGCAAAAGAGTATGGAAAAACAAATAATTTTTATCAGATTTTTTAAAGGCATCATAACTTATTCATATTAAAAAAAATAATTTTTAAATCCTAAAACACAAGTAACAATGATTTTGGATATATTTAAAAGAAAAGCCAGTATTCCAAGTAACTAAAGTTAATTTTTCTAATTTACCAGACCTAACATTTTTATATGTAGTATTGTATCCCTGGGAAAATTCAATTATTTGAAGTGATATCATAAAATTCCCTTAAAAGACTAAGATTAGAATGTTTCAAGTCACTAATTTTATAAATTTACAAAGTTTTATTTGAAGATTGAGAGAAAAGGGGATTATAAAGTCTTTTAAGATTTGTGACATCAAATAATGATTAAGAAGTCAAAATGCCAAATATTTTGTTCTGGGCTTTGGTATCACCATTACTTTTCATAGATCTTAAACACCAAATATACTTTTATAAGATTTCTTACAGAGAAAAATTTGTGGAGGATAAAAAATAAAATTCAATGAAAAATTTTAAAAAGACAGGTTTTGTTTACAAGGAATTTGTGAACAAGTTCTAGACAGCAGAATTGAGTTCAAAATACAGAGTATAACATGGACCAAAGCAAATGATATTTCAGCCATTTCACCAAGGGCAAAGCTCTTTGCCAATAAATCCTAGTAACTTGCCAAAATAATCTCAGAAGAGTACATTCTTTAATATTTTAAAATTAACATTTGTGTGTATATGTGGATTTACTTTCTCTTATTCTCTTCGATTTACTTATATAAATTTTTATCAACATGCCTTACATATAATTGGTACCTTAAAATTATTGGTTAAATGAATGAATGAAAAACTAGCCCATGATAGGGTAGAAAGTACAATACTTCAGAGAGGATATAGAACTAGGTATCTCAAAAATAACCAGAAAAAGAACACTATGTAATGTATAAAAAAGTTGGTATTACTGGGAAACTCCCCTTTTGGATGGAAATCCAGTTTAAAAAAATTAAGCAATTTCTGTTGATCAATCCTGAGATAATGTTCCTTCAAGTAACTATTTATGCCAGACTTCACAAGTCATCTCCTGTGTTAGGTATTAGTGGCTTCTAGAAAGCTGGAAAATAATGAATCTCTCCAAATCCTGTCTTTTAAAACTTTCCCAGAAGAATTTCTCACTTGAGAGCATAATGCTTTCAAAGGTTTTGGGGAGGTGGGGGGATTGATAAGAAAAAGTGATCTATGGCAATTAGGAATGACATTTTACTCCCTACTAATCGCATTCTTTTCTGTTTGACAAGCCCTGTGCTGTCTGAGCTATTGGTTTCTCCGTAATTGTCCTGCTGTTAGAAGGGAAACCTCTCTGCCGAACAAAGGGATCCAGACAATTGAACTCAAGTTGACATCTGAGCTCTTGTCCTTGAGCTTCTCTGTTTGCTTGATGTATCCCAAGATGCTGGAAGATGGCACAATAGTTCAAAAGGACAAGGAGAAATGGTGCAGGCAGTTTGGGGTGGGAGAAATCTCTCCACGTAACAGCCATCAGGCCTTAGGCTTCGAGGGTCTGCTCTGTTCCACTCACCCTCACTTTGAAGGAAACTACGAACAGATTCCTACAGTCAAAACCAAATACTCTATGAAAATTCCAAAACTTTACTTTAAATATGCACCTGGTATTTTCAGCCAAAACCTTTTGATCTGGATTCAAAAGAGAAAACACAAAGACTGTTTCATTCAATATTATTTGTAGCCCAGGAAACATAAAACCCTAGAAGCAACCTCCCGCTATAATATACTCAACTAAATATTTTAAGAAGATAAGGATATGCAAAGAGAGGATTTCAAATCACGGACTGTATTGTTTGGGTGTTAAAAACAGAGTGCATTTTATATTCCTCCAAGTCTGAGACATGCCCCCCCTTCACTACCCAAGTCACACACACAATTTTGAGATTTGAGAGAAAAATATATATATTTAAGGCATAAATGTTTAAAACTGGAAGACATATTTAAATAATTCAAAGCATTCAATTTATTAAGAACCTTCTACGAGCAGAACATTGTACCAGAAATATAAAAGTAAACAGCAAAAAAACAGACAGTTACAGCCCTCAGCAATCTACTTGAAGAATCTAAACATTAAAAAGAATTTAGGATAACCTATATAGCATCACACAGTTTCTTGACATTCATAAGGGTTACCCGTCATCTCTCAAAAATATTTAATTAATATTTTAATTTAAAAATTAATATTTCAAAAAACTCTATAGCACATAAATTTCCCCTGAAAAGAAAATATAACTGAAAATTTCAAGTGATCTCTTCATATACTTCATGCCTAATTCTTGCTACCACGGTATGAAAAATGCTGATTATTTCCACTCAAAATTCCTTTTGTTATCTTCACGGAATTCTACCTCAAACTTCTAAACCTCTTTCCTAGTTAAATATTTAGTAGACCTTTTCATTTTCTCTTCATTTCTACCTCCAGCATCAGAAGTCATCTCCCTCTCCCCACTCCCACAGCCCTTTTTTAAAGAAAAAGCTTTATTTGTTTCATGAGAGGTACTACGTATTCAAACTTGGCTTTGAAAACCCCAAAAGCCACACTGAAATGTAGAAACGGGGCAGAGAAAAAAGCACATTCATTAGCTAAGTAAATCACATTCGAAGTCAACCTTGGAGGATTTGGGATACAAAGTTGTGCCTCAGCAAAATTACAAATTACTATATACTAGGGAGTTTTGAGGCCAGACTGAACTAGCTGAATGAATGAGCATTTAGTAGGCAAATGCCCAGGGTGTAGAGCAGAGATTGCCAACCGCAGGCACACAGGGTCAAGCTTGCAGGAGGGGTGCATTTGACCTGCAGAGTGTTTGTTTTGTTTTTGTTTTTAATTTTAAGTATCTGTCAAAATGCAAACACTAGCACAATTCACATAAAAATCCAGATTTCAGCCTTCATTTGAAAACTTGGACGCTCTGGTAACATGAGGTTCATATTGTACAAGGCAGCCACTGGCAGGAGCTGAGTACAGCTTCCCACACATTCTTCAGCTTGCCATAGTGGCCACGCCTGGTCCTAATGCTGCCTGGGCTCTGCCTCTAGTAGCAGCAAACGGTTCTAGACCTGGTGTAAAACACCGGTGTGTCAGTTTTCCATGAATTGCTCATTCAGCAAGTTGATGCTCCATGTTTTAGCTTTTAATGAATTAGACTTGTTCATTAGGTAAATTGGTTTTGTTGAGATGACTGTAGGCAATTGATACTTGGTCAGTTGGTCTTAAAAGCATGTATGAACATAAACTTTGATCTCCAAATTTGGCCATGCTCTCCCACAAGGCTGAGTAAGGTCACTTCAACTCCAAAGACATTTTATTAGCTATGTTAAAGGACTGAAGTGTGGCCTCTTAGATTTGTTCATTCTCTCAGGAGGCTGGAAAAATCAAGAGTGGCCTGTGGCCGTCTTTTTCACTTACGTCTCTTCTCTCCAGTTGGTTTGCTAAAGTGGCCCAGGTCCCACTCCTAGGTGAGCCTGCCCTCATCTCTTTCTTGTCCACACTCTTCTCTTTGGACTCTTTTCCACATTCAGCCTGTCTCAGGGCTGTTGCCACAGTTATGAGTGGCCTAGGACAGGGTCTTTCTAGCATCGGGGCAAACACTCTTATTAGTGTTGGTCTTACTTGATTTGTTTCTTATGCCCCCAGAAGGTTGACATTAGAGTATAAGAGCTGAAAAACCAGATTTGGATTTGCAAAAAGAACAGACAAAGCAGGCCCTGGCCAATATGGACGGTGGCTTCTTAGGTTTTCCTCGTGTAGGGAAAAGGAGATCTTTATGTGATTCAGCCTGGCTCTTTAGAATGCTACATTAGGATTTGGGTGCCAAAGCCACACTAAAAAATAAGTAGTAGTAGCAGTAGTAGAAGTAGTAGTAGTAATGATATCAATAGTTAATAGTCCCTGAGCACTTCCAGTATGCCAGGTACTGTTCCAAGTATTTCTTTTTGTGTGTGAAGAAAGATGTGTTTTTTATTTGCTGGGGAAGATTCACCCTGAGCTAACATCTGTTGCCAATCTTCCTCTTTTTTTTTCCTCCCCAAAGCCCCAGTGCATAGTTGTATATTCTAGTTCTAAGTCCTTCTAGTTCTTCTATGTGAGCCACCACCACAGCATGGCAACTGACAGACAAGTGGTGTGGTTCCGTGCCCAGGAACTAAACCCAGGCGGCTGAAGCAGTGAGAGCACCAAACTTGAACCACTAGGCCATCAGGGCTGCTCCCAACTATTTCTATTAATTAATGTATTCCACACAATAAGGACCCTGCTGGCTATGATTATTCTGTTTTTTTAAAGCACAGAAAGGTTAAATAACTTGCTCAAGTTCAACTATCTAGTTAGTGGTGAATACAGGAAGTCTAGTTCTAGAAGCCATGTTCATGATCACTACAACACTACCCCTTAAAAAAACAGGGAGACAACAGAGAAACTTAGCTTTTGTTGCCTTATATGTATTAATTTATGCAGAACTTCCAACAACACTGTGGGGTAGAAACAATTATTAGACAGACTTTACAAGAGAGGGAACTGAGACAGAGAGGAATCATCTAGCTCTGGTATTTTTCCAATTACTGTGTAGTGTATTTATTTTCCTTTGGGACCTAGGAGGAAAAAGTGACTATAACAGGTATAACTCAGGCACTCCTAGACCCTCACCCAGCAATAGCGCCCCAAAACATGATTAGCAATACCATTGGTAATTGAAGCAAGTTCAATTTTCTTATGTAAAGAGAGGTAGTATTAAACTGCACATGTACTCAGGAACTCTAAATACTAACTTGGTCTCTACCTACTTTTGAAAAGAATGCTCTAACACTGTCTAAGATTCTTTTATAGTTAAAATGGTTTCTTTCCCTGTCACAAAGAAACCAGGGCAGGACCAGCTCCCACATTGGGCTAGTCAAGCCCTTGAATAGAGAGGTCACGGGGCATAGTTCTAGGAAAACAGGATGTAGATGTTCCATTCTCCATCTCAAAATTACAAAAGCATGAACAATCTATGGGCGTCTCTCCCTAAACTGTGAAACAAAATTGCTGATAACACCGCTCATTGTCATGTCTCCACAGAGTTGGCTCTGGTAGCAATGAAGACTCCAGACAACTTTAGAAGGCGTTGTCAGGGTCCATATTTATTAATGCAGATACGAAATAGCCCTGATTGTAGTTTTTATCCTTCTCTAAGTGTTCTCAGAAACCAGCTAACATCTCAGTGTTAAAAATAAGAGCTATTTTTAAAGGTTTTCATTCTTGTTTTTGTTTTAATCAAGCATCTGCCCTAAGGAGTGAAGCTGCCTTAGAATATTTCCAGTCTCTCACAGGCAGGCTGCCACGTAAAGCAAACAACCATTTCCTGGCTCTCAGATGACCTCTCTCATTGATAAAGTCTACCAGATCAGTAATTCAATCCAGAGAACAACAGAGAGCTCTGAGATAGCATCGTTCATAAAATACTGTTTATTCTCAAGGAACGACAACTTGAATTTTCCAGCACATGGTATAAAAATCTAAGAATATGAAGTCTATTCCTGCTTTATTTTTCCCTATAGCATTTATCATCTTCTCACAGATTATATATTTCTTGTCTATTTGTTTATTGTCTGTCTCTCCCCATTTGAATGTAAGCCCCATGAGGGCAGGACTATCTATCTCGTTCACTGCTGTATTCTCAGTACCTACCACCGTTGCTCGGATGCAAGAAGTATTCACTACATACTTGTTAAAAACATGAATGAATGAATAACTGAATGTGAGCAGCAGACCAATAATGAGAACTCAATAAAATGTCAGTATGTTGAAATGCTTTTGTAAAAATTAAAAGTAGAAGAATAGTGAGAAAAATGTTAAGGTGCTTTTTTAAAAAGGACATAAATATATTTTGGTTCTTAACTAGTAAGGATGACAGAGGAGAAGTAAACATAAGAAAAACAAAGATAAACATTCATTGAATTTAAAGAAATTATAAAAACAAATAGCAAATTCCAAGTGCTTTACTTACTGGAAACTTTTCTGTGAACACTTATACATTAGGTTGAAGCAAAAAAGATTTATAAAGTATGGCCTGGAAAATAAACTTGTCCAAGAGTTTACAGGCTACATGGCTACAAAAACCAAGCTTCATGTGCTTATTCATGGTATTAGACTATCATATTCCATAAGGATAAAACTAGGGTGATTTTCTAAAATTTGTTTTCTTTTAGTGTGAAATACTAAAGATGTCTAATTTTTAAATAATACATAATATACCTTTATAATATAGCATGAAGATATTTCATATGTTCACTGTTCCATCTGTATACTCTTCTCTTTACAACTAGATCATAAGATTCTTATTGAATAACCAAGCCTTACTTTCTCTGTATCCACCCTTTACCAGAATGAGTTGATGGTGTTACATTCATGAATATATTATTAACTTATTGATGATAAATTAGGCTCTATACTTGATTCCACTACTAGATTGTTTGGATATAAATTAGCCATTGCAAATACCTATATCTTTTTCTGAATCTTTCAAGTTGCATTAACCATTCCCTTAACTGTACTCTTAATATGACGGAGCTACAGAATAGTAACATGGCACCCATAGTTAATTTTATTCATGGCTTTTCGTTAAGGACAAAAAACATTCACCTTCTTGTATCTAACAATGATTATAGTAGACACTTAGTAGATGTTTATTAGATTGAATATTTCAATTTTCACTTTAAAAGAAATCATATATATAGAACCTTGAGATCTTCAATGAATTATACAACATGGTCACAAAATCGAATTAAATCTCTTTCCTTCTCCCAAGAGTCTGGTCATGGGTTTTTGCTTGTTACGCCTCTGGCTCCTTATCCTTTAAGAGCTGATGACGGAAACTTTGCATTTCACCACAGAGAAATTCTAAACCATTCTCTCCCTTGATGTTCTAAATCTACACACTAGGGATCAAGCTTTCCCGGCCTAATGTCTACCCTCTTTCTGCCCTATAAGAGGTTGTGAAGATCAATAAGATCATTTCTATGAAGAATTTTGAGCTCTTGAAATTCATCTAATCTACTCATAAACTCAATAAAGCAATATTATGCTTAAACTATTGCAAAAGTTTAAAAAACTCCTGCTCTGAAAAAAATTTCCATTAAGAAGAGCATGAAAGGAAATAGATCAGTTTATTCCTATGAAATAAACTTTAGAAATATTTATTTTAGTAGGCTTGCTAAAGTTCCTTCCATAGGTTTTTTAAAATGACTTTTCTTAAGGTTTTAATGCCATTTCTGTAGTCTTCTATTGAAGTGTAACTGACTGTACGTGTGTGTATGTGTGTTTAAACTTTTACTGCTTTCAAGACTATTGTCTGTCCGGGAGAAAACTTTCATTACTGCATGTTTACCAAACATCTAATGTCTAGAATTATCACCAGCTTAAAAGAAATGATCACTGCAGCGATTTAAAAATCAGATTACACCTAGTGCCCAGATATTGGTTTCTAATACCTTTCTTCAATAAAAGGAACCAGGGTTCCTTGGAGAAATGGCTGATTCAAGGCCTGGAATAGTAAATATACAAGATGAGTCTAGAGTATCATAGTGCTAAAAAGTAAGGAAGAGCTCAAACACAAACAAACAAGTAATGATGAAGTTGTGTCAAAAGGATACAGAACCAATGGTCAAAACTGAAACAATTGGAGCAAGAAAATAAGTAAAGTAATATTGGATTATAACCCACAGCATAAAAATAAATATCCTTGGGGCCGGCCTGGTGGCATAGCGGTTACGTTCACATGCTCCCCTTTGGCGGCCTGGGGTTCGCATATTCAGATCCCAGGCGCAGACCTATGCACTGTCTATCAAGGCACGGTGTGGCAGAGTCCTACATACAAAACAGAGGAAGACTGGCAACAGATGTTAGCTCAGGGCCTTCCTCACCAAAAACATAAATATAAATAAACAAATAAATCTCCATGAGTCCATACTGATAGAAACAAATGATTGAATAAATAAATAAATGGGGTATGAAGAGACAAATTTCCCATGCAGAAAAAATCCAAATAATCTACGTAGTTACTCCAATGTGGAGCATAATTTCCTACTCCTTCGGTGTGAGCTGGGCATAATGACATCCTTCCAAAGAGTACAGTATGGAAAAAAAGAAGAAAAGAATAACTTTACAGTGGAAAAACCTGACAAACACTACCTCAGTCAGGTGATCAGGGTTAACAATGACAAGTCATGTTGATAGTACATACCTTTGATATAATGTGATGAGAGCGATGCTTTATCTCTGTGGTCTCACTCCCAAAGGCCATAACCCCAGTCTAATCATGAGCAAAACATCAGGCAAATCCCAACTAAGGGACATCAAAATACCTGACCAGTTCTTCTCAAAACTGCCAAAGTCATCAAAAATACAGAAAGTCTGAGAAACTGCTCACAGCCAAGAGGAGCCTAGGAGACATGACGACTAAATGTAATGTGGTATCCTGGATGGGATCTTGGAACAAAAAAGGACATTAGGCAAAAAATGAAAAAATCTGAATAAAGTAATGACTTTGGTTTTTAAGAAATCAGAATAAACAAATTCTCTAGAAGAAATAAGATGATTATTAAGTATGTGGCTGTAGCTAGACATAAACTTTCAATAGTAATTACATATCTTACCAAGTATTTTATACTAAGAATGTTGTATTACAAAACCAATCAGCACTATGATGCAGAAGGTGAAAAATAATTATGTTTTATGAAAGATGCATTTTTTTCTGCTAATGACAATTCCAATGGTATTTAAAATACAGAGGATTGAAAAACAGATCAAGTTTGGCGTTTGAGACCCTCCTGTTAATACATGTAGCCCCCTTAATTCCTATTCTTTCTTTACACTTTATTATTTCTCTCTAAATTCAACTCCTTTGGTGATTTTATTTATATCCATTGCTTTAGCTATTGCTTTTCTGTCTTGACTCCCAAATTTATATTTCTCGACCTTTCTCATGTTTCAGAGAGATATTTCCAGTTCTAGAACAGATGCCCTGCTGAACAAGTACAAATCTAAATCCATTCTCTCCTGCCAAAAATGTGTCCCTCCTTCCACTTTCCTTATCATTAAAGGTGTAGCTCCTCTTTCTCCCTCAAGCTAGAGAGCATAAGGTCGTCTTCAACTTGTACTTGTCCCTCATTTCTCTTTCCCATTGATTTCCATTTCCCATCCATTCTAAATTAGAATTTCTTAAACATTTACTGATCTTTCCAAATCCTATCTCATTCTCTAAATCTAAGATCTCACCATCTCTGCAAAGTCTCCTAGTTTCTCTGCTTCTAATTCTTTTTCCTTCTGTTAACCATCTTCCTCCCTACAGCCAGTCATCCTCCAAAGACAGATCTTATCACAGCCAGCACAATAGAGATCGAATTCGTTAGCAAAGCAACCAAAGCCCTTCACATCTGCCTCACCCTAGTCTTCTAGTCTCACTTCCCTCAAAGCAGCCTCCTCCCTTCCTCCTTAGCCACACCAACCTCTTGGTCTCTGAGAGTCAAAGCACTTATAGACCTGTGTGCCTCTAGCATGCTGCTGAATGCTCCTTCCTCCAAAACCTGCTTGAGAAATCACTGTTACGTATCAAGCATTCTACTTGTGACATTTTTCTAGATTCCCACATTTGGAATTGTTCACTTCCTTTTCTGTTCTCCCAGAACATTTTATTTCTGCCCTTCATACTGCTTCTATTGTATCTTATATTACAGTTAAATATATGCATCTTTGCTACTCAAAAATGGTCCTTGGACTGCATCATTTTCATCATCTGAAAGTTTGTTAGAAATGAAAAATCTCGAACTCCAACTTAGACCTCACCAAATCAGAATCTGTCAATAATTAGACGCCCAGGTGATCTATATGCACATGTAAGTTTGAGAAGCAGTGATGATATACACCTCTGCCCTACAGTTCCTTGAAAGGTCTCATTCACCTTTGTAATGCTCTCTCCCCCACCCACACCAATGTTAGTGTCCTACACAGAGCTCTTGTTTAATAACCATGTGTTGAATAAAACTGGAGTGTCTACTGTCAATTATAAAATATACTGATGTCTACGGGGCCGGCCCGGTGGCGCAGCGGTTTAGTTCGCGCTTGGCAGCCCGGAGTTCGCGGGTTCGGATCCCGGGCGCCCGCCGACGCACTGCTTGTCAGCCATGCTGTGGCAGCGTCCCATATAAAGTAGAGGAAGATGGGCACGGATGTTAGCCCAGGGCCAGTCTTCCTCGGCAAAAAGAGGAGGATTGGCAACGGATGTTAGCTCAGGGCTGGTCTTCCTCACAAAATATATATATATATATATATATATATATATATATATATATACACTGATGTCTGGCTGTAATGTCCTCCTCATAATCCTTGTTATGATGTTGGTATTTTAAATTGGGTTCTTTTATTACTTGACTACTTGACATGAGTTCTTGATAGACATTTCTTATACCAAATTCCACATAATGGCAAAGGAGGTTTTAGTGTGTAATTAGCATTGTGACACATCATTTAACCAAATATCATTCCTTCTTCCTGTTTTATTAAAAGTTATTTTGCATGACTCCTTTAAAATGCAATGAATAAAACCTAGTCATATCTGGTTTAACACTGTATAATGATGCACTGGGGACTCTGAGCAATCTGGAAGGGAGGAGGCAGTCATTGATTTAAAATGTATTCTAAGAATAATTCCATACTAATTCAGCACAGATGAGAATTAAGGCTTAAGAAAATATAATTCACTAATACGAGAAAAAGAATCAACTCTCTCAATGGCTTATTACTTAATGCCACAAATATTTTAGGATTATACAGCTCCTATTCATAAAGTATTATTTTCAATAATCTTTGGAGATTTATTTAAACCAATCATAATATTTCTGTGAGATATTTATGGGGCAAGTCTTATTTTCCATTTTCAAATCAAATCTAATGAGTTTGTTCAAGGTCATTCCAAAAAGCAGATGTGAGGCGTAAAACTCAGACCTCCCAGTAATAATACTAACATTTGGAGGATGTTATAAGGATTAAATGAGTTAATATTTATAAAGTGCTTAGAACAGTGCCTAGTACTTGATAAGCTTTATATACGTATTTGTTTAATGAATAAACGGGTGGGTGGTACAAATATACAGGCAGATAAATTCCAGATCTAGGTGATACACTTTCAAGAAACAAAATGTGACATCTTCCATGTGTCTTGCAGCCTGTTATTTAGGCCTTGTGAATACAGGGACACAAGTGCAATTTAGAAAATACAGGAAATAATCTTCTCTCCCAACTGTGTGCCACCCCTCATGTTTCTTCAATAGGCCTTCCTACCATAGGACGAGGACTCATTAACTCAACAGACATTCATTGGTGGTTTCAATCTAAGGAAAAGAAAGGACCTCATCAGAAGTAGGTCTCAGTTAAAATGCATGCACATTATCTAGAACTAGGCTCAGCAGTTTTCTCAGTGGCATGACTAGTGCGTTTGCTAGAATGGGTGGCATCTTAAGCCTTGAAACTAACGATGAAGGAATGTACATTTTCATGAGTGAGTAGCAACAAACCCCAAGTGGTAGGCGTGACCTGACTAGCTAGGCCAAACTTGTGGGACCCTAAAGTGGATGCTTTAGGTAAGGAGGGACCTGGGTAATGGGTAAACAAGGCTATTGCCTAAGACAAGTTTCATCCACCTCACAATTTACTTAAAACTGGCCCTGCTTGCAGAAGCCAAAGGGATATCAGAAGTGTCTCCTAAGGCTAATAATTCTGTTATCCATGAGATGAAGAATATTTAGGCCAATGTGAAACTAAGCCAAGTACTATTAAAATGTACTATACTTTTATGTATCGTTCCTACACATCTAAGAAGGATATTTTATCCCTCATATTTTAACAGAATTCTGCAAAAATCATAGTTTCCTCTAATCTCATAACATTAATTTTCTACCTCTCCAGAGATGCTTGGAACATAATTTGCTATTTTTTTCTGCAATAATTTACTACTCAAAATTTGTATAGCAATCCTACTTCCCTTATTTCGCTTGTGCTTATTTAAAATCATTTTCTCGATTTCATTGACATTGTTAATTTTAAGATTTATATATATATTTTTAATTATGTTTTCATGCTTCAACTTCTATCAGATTGATTCCTAAGAATAATATTGCTGGCTTAAAAAGTATAAGTATTTTAAATTTTATAGATTTTCCAGATTGCTTTCCAAAAAAAGGCTATAATATGTCACCTTTCCACAAGAAATGTATGAGAACTTCCTTTCCCAGAATCCCCACCCCCAACAGGTGATATCACCAATCTGGGGTTTTACCAGTCCTATGACTATAAAGTGATATGCTATACTTTAAGTAGTCTTACCATAACTTTTTGTGAATTGCATGATCTTTTCTCCTTTGTTTTGCCATTTGTATTTGCTTTCTATAAATTGTTTATTCATACCCTTTTATATAAAAGATTTACAAGTAAAACATTGCTTAAAAAACAACATTTAGTATAATAAAAATATTTTAATAGATGTGTAAGAGGAAGTCCCTTTTTTATTAAAAAATTTAAATGATGTGACATTTTTAACCTCATCAGATTACAAAATGTAACAACATCTAATACTGAAGATCCATGGAGAACTAGCACTGTTGATGGAAGTAAAAATAGAAACTACCCTTTTGTAGAGGAATATAACAAGGAAAGCCACAATTTTAATATTTTCACCCATTGACACAATAATTCAGCATTACACTCAAAATCTCTAAAATGTAATATAAATGAATATTGTAGTAAAGTTGTATCTTATACTAACAAGTTGAAAAAATTCTAAATGTCTATCAAGAAGAACTTAGTTAAAAAACTATGGTATACCCATACAATTAAATACTAAAAAGGATGGAGCAGTATTTTTCATACACTTTCAAGAAACTAGTATGATATCGTGGTTAAAGGCTCAGGCCTGGAGAGAGAGACAGTCCTTTGGTCAAACCTCAGTTCCATCATCTATGAGATGTACTGCTCAGTTCCTCGTCTGTGAAATAGAAACACTTACTTATGGACTAGGAGTGAGAATCCAATAAGTTAAAGTATATAAAGTGCATAGCACAGTGCATTTAGTTAATGATCAAAAAAGGCTAACTTAAAACTATTGAAAAAACTACTAAAAATTTTTAAAACTATGTTGATACGGCAAGACTTTTATCAGTTTCAAAATATTAAAATTTTATCTGCTAAGACATGTGGGATAAACAATTGTATAAAGAGCCAAGAGGCAAAAGGGCAGGGGGTAAGCGTGTGTGTGCATATGTATGTGTTTGCGTGTGCATGCGTGTGTTGTGTTTAGAGAGATGCCTGGAAACATGCACCGTGTTGTTAACTGTGTTATCTCTGGGTGGTGGAGTTTGGAGTCATTTTCTCTTTCATCTTTGTATTTGCAAATATCTGGTTTAATATTCTACCATAAACATATAACGTCTTTATAAATGACAAAACTATTTTCTAAAAATGTGGTTAGACTATGTGTCCAAAAAAGAAATATTATTCTCTGAGAAAAAAACAGACATTGAGTCTTTTCACACCTTGTGTACATTTCAAAACACAGTAAAGTACCAATTAACTGTTACATAGAAATGTAAATATATAGAAAATTAACCTGGATCTTGACCGTTTTAAAATTCAAAATGTGTCTGATGTAATATTGATTAAAATACTCAGTGTGACAAAGTAATAGGATTTCTTTCCTTAAGACAAGAAAAAAAATCCATCTCAGCATGCTATAGTCATGCTGTGTATAGTTATGAGTTAAAGATTTCTGGCACCACACAAAATAAGGTCGTGCTGATAAAACTTAATATGCTATTTATCCAAAAATGGACAAATAATGAATAGGAATCCTTGAGCAAACAAACCAATGAAGTGCAAACACTCATTATTCCCAATATGTTGGCTATCTGGATGAACCTTCAGATTACCAAGGAACGTGCCTGTCATTCTGGCATTCCCAGCATTCCTACTATGATGCAAGGACCAAAGTCCAGCAGAAACTCAATCTGTTTTGTACCAACAGTGGTGAACTTGCATTTCCATGCTATACTTCCATCGAACAATAGGTAAAGTGCTCATTCTTAAAACAACCTCACTTATGATAATGAGAGAGTTTTGATATTGGTGAAGTTTGGTGAGATGGGAAATTTCTTGCATGTCTAATGGGAAGTGCTTTAACCTTTTCAGGTAGAATTTTGACGACATGAACAAAGAGCTTCAAAAAGGATTCTTACTCTTCATCCCAGTAATTTTAATCTTAGAAATGTATACTAAAGAAATAATTAGAAAAGTAGACAAAGATTTATATACGAAAATTTTGTGAGTACATTACTTACAACAGCAAAACACTGGAAATATCATAAATATCTAACAATGTGAAAATGATCAAAAAACATTAAATGCAGCCATATAATATAATTTTATGTAGCCATTGAAATAATGTTTACAAAGTTTTTATGGTACCTGTTTCTGATATAATAGTATGCTTAAAAAGCAAGCTAGAAAATTGTATAAAATGTATAAAAAACTTGTAAAGAAATATTAAATTAACTGTCTTTGTTGGTGGCCTTATAGGAAATTTCCCTCATTCTTTATTGTTCTTTCTATGTGTTTTCCAGTTGGAATAGATCTTAAAAATCATCTAATCCAAAAATCTTCATCTTCTGTAAAGTGAAAGAAGCTAAAGAAATCAAGTAACTTAGTCATGGTTTCATAAGGACAATGCAACCAAAACCAGTATTCCTCTTTTCCAGACAACCGCCTTGCTTCTCTTTGGAGGCATATAATTATCGTTTGGGATAAACTGTATATTCGTATTTTTACCTTGACCCACTATCTTCAAGCAAACCCAGCATGTCCAAAGAAAGTTTAAATTCAGCTGCTTATTGCTATCATTTTTAAATGGGCTCATTAGCCTTGACTGTAAAGAATTAAGCTAATATGTACTAAGGCTCTGCATGTCAACACATAATTAATGGGTTTTACGTCTATGTAAATTTAAGAGTGGGGCTTCTCACCAATGTAGAAGGTTGACTCAGGGTCCTGGTGAGGCAAATGGGGAACTGTTTGGTCACTAACTACTTAAATAGCAAATAGGAAGAACTTCTTTGGGCTTCTGGAAGAAACACTGAAAACTCGTAATAAAGAAGTACCTAGCACAGTTATTCTCAACAAGTGGTCCAGGACCAGCACATTAGCATTATCTGGGAACTTATTTCTTCACCCGCCTCCCTGTTCTTACGGAATCATACCTACTGGGAGTAGGGCCCAGCAATCTGTGATATAACAAGTCTTCCAGATATTTTGATGCATACTTAGTCCGCGAAGCATAGTCCTAGCAAATCGGTAGGTACTATGGTGGAGCTTTGCCAAAACTATGTTCTTTAAGCAAATATTCTCTTTACCTTCTGATAAATACAAAATAGAGAGCTAGCTATTAGAGAAGCAGGGCCACCTGAGAATCATCTCTGCCCTCTACACCCCTGAATCACTTCTTTGGTCACTCTGATAACAAGGTGGAATGCTAAACAGATTTTTTAAATTCCAAGAGTTCCCTGCTCTAAATAGACCATTTTGTTGCATAGATGATGAGATTCACATATGACTTTTCTTATTTTTCCTTAGAGAAAGAGCTAAAATGAGTTATTATTAAAAAGTTATTATTAACTTTTGGTGGAATTCTTCCTTCTTTGAAAACACAGACATCACTGGCTTGATTAATGTGAAACAAGGTTACAGAGAACCTTCACTAGGGGCAGTGGGTATGTGAATTCCGTTCTTCGGTTGGTTTTGCTCGGACAACACCTGGAGCACATTTCGTTCTGCTCTACCGTACAGCTATTTCCTATCACACTCACTATTTTTTCCCCAAACTTCCAAGAAGCAAATGGTGCTTGGATATCTGAAGGAAAGACTCACCTCTTTTATTAGTATATTTGTAGGTTTATTTTTTCAATTGCATATTCATTTAATCGTGTACCTACTAGGTATTTGCAAGGCAGTGTCCTATGCAGAATATAATATAAATAGATGAAACAACCTCCCTGCTTTACAAGAAGTTTACAATATAGAAAAGGAGATAAGAGGAACAAAAATTAAAACAAAAATATAACAAGCATACTTTAGCCATCAGCGATGCAAGAATAATGTGTCACAAGGTCTCAGATAACTTGTTTACCATTTCTAGTTTAAGGTGAATTTGTATATTAATTTGGATTTTAAGAAATCGCAGAAAAGAGGAAATTCTAGGAGACAAAAACGTCAATAGCAAAGCAAAGTAGAACGCTTTAAAATGTGATCAGGCAAACATGGATTGGTCAATCAAAGTAGTTTTCCATCCTGCCCACACATTAATATCACCTGGAAAGCTTTTAAGAAAATAGTGATGCCCAGGTCCAATCCTCTCCCCCAAAATTCTGATATAATTTTCTGAAGTGGGGCCTGGGCATTGGCTTTTCTAATTTTTAAGTTCCCTGGGTAATTTGAGTGTAAGGATAGGCCTGAGAACCATGCTACAGCAGGGATGTGGAGGTGTGTGACACTATGGCATGGGAAGCTTTGAATGCCAGGCTAAAATACATGTGTTCTGTTTAGGAGAATATGAGAAATCATTGACGACTTCTACACAAGAAGTGATGTGAGGAGAGCTGTGCTTGGAGAATATTAAACTGGCAGTTGTGGTGGGGTTGTACTTCAGAGGAAGAGGCCAGCTGCTAGAGAGTATTTAATAGCTACCGTGATAGCATGAGAGAGGCACAGTAACTGTAAGAAACATGGAGTCATGGTAGAGAGGAGGCACACAGGGCTTGGTGCCTGATGTGTGTTGGGGTTGAAGGAGAGAGAGGATCTGATGATGAGCTTTAGAGCCTGAGAGGTTGAGGGAATTTGGTACTAGTAAGAGGAACGAGGCGGGCAAGAACCATGAATATTGCTGGGGTGGAAGATGGTCAGTTCAGTTCTATACATGTTGAGGCAGTGGGATACACAAATCAAAACATCTGTCAGGTACCTGGAAATCTGGACTCACTCAAAATTCTGCCTGTAGGAGACAGATTAGGATTCAACATTATTTAGAGGTTATATCCCCAGAGGAGATTTTTTTTAATTGAGATACAATTGACATATAACATATTAGTTTCAGGTGTACAACATAATGATTCAATATTTGTATATATTGCAAAATGATCACCACAATAAGTCTAGTTAACATCCATCATCATACATGGTTACAATTCTTTTTCTTGTGATGAGAAACTTTAAGATCTATTCTCTTAGCAACTTTCAAATATACAGTAAAGTATTATTAACTATAGTCACCATGCTGTACATTACATCCCTGGAACTCATTTACAACTGGAAATTTGTACCTTTTGACGACCTTCACCCAGTTCACCCACCCCCCTCCACCCCACCCCCCATCCCCATCCTTGCCTCTGGGAACCACCAGTCTGTTCCCCAGAGGAGATTATTGAATCTGTGGTAGAAAAATTTCTTAGGGGAGTATAAAAACAGGGGAAAAAAGATGACTGGGGATAAATGTCTTGGAGAATGCCCATATTTGGAGGAAGAACATAAAGAAAGAGGGGTTAGAAAGGTGGGAGATGCAGGAGAAGGCAGCAATAAAGGAGTTGAGAGAGATAAGAGGTTTGTAAGAAAATTCTGGACCTTATAGCACCCACTCAGTGCCAGGACAGGTAGTTATTCCACTCTGGTTCATACATTTCACAAAGTTTGGGAAATACTGCTAGAGTAAGATCAAGGAAATTGAGAAATTACCTCAGTGAGTTCACATTAAAGCTTAATCTGTAGTTTTTAAAAATTCCTATGAAACTTTTGAAGAATAGTGATATTCCACTCATGCTCAAATCTGCTCTTCTCCCCAGAATAATGCAACCATTGATACAGTGACTGGATTTTGTAACAAAAAGGAGTTTCTTGGAAAATTTTGAAAGGATAATTTTAGGAGGTAGAGTGGGGAGTGGTGAAAGTCAGATTATTGAGGGTAAATTAGAGAGAGATTGCTAAGGAAGAAATATCTTCTTTTCCTTGTCTTTGTTTCCCAACTGTACTCTGGACATCCATGAAGAGATGCTGTTAGGAGAAGCAACTTGAGCTAAAAAGAGGATGAAAAATCATAGAGGGAATCCAGAGGGAAATAGTAATTAACTTAGGGAAAGTCAAGTCTTAAAAGCAAGTGATTCCAGAGGTTTCAACAATATTTATAGTATGGATAATGGAAAGTAAAAGTGGTACAAAAATTAAGAGGTGGTCTTGAAAATAGGTTTGATGCTCCCAAATTCCTCCCAAACTGAGGAAAATGTCTAAAATATTTCAAGCAGCTGGATCTGATAAAACACTAGCATAGTAAACATACCCTCTCTGGAGTCCCCAAACTCCCTTTAAGTCAATCCACACATTCTGTCATTTGAAAGGTCCCATATGAAGGAGTTTGTTTTGCTTTCCTGGAGTCTTTCCTTAATCTAAATATAATACGAAAATTATTTATTCTTACAAGTTAAATCTGCCATTTAGCGCACAGTTTAGTCTGCAAACAAAAATACTTAATTTCTAAAAAAAAAAAAAACAGTCAAATGTAAAATGTAAAATGTAAAAATGTCAGTGCTGCTGCATCCTTTTAAAAAATAAAAGTAGCAGAAAGTGCCTTTAAAGAAACAGTTCAGAAAAAGTATCTTCAAAGCTATATTAAACATCTCCCAGCTTTGGAAAATTCAAATACCCAATCTGGTTTCTATGAAACTTAAAAAGATCAAACAATTAGAAAGAAGCTAGGCTTGCAGGGGAAATGCTAGGGATTTGAGTAAACATCGGGTTACTATTTTCAATTGTAAGAACTAACCCACTTAAGGAGCCAGTTTAGTTTCTTTGGAGTAAAAATGAGACACTGGTTTTTTGTGCTCTTTGCACAGCGGAGGGTAAAGGAAACATCAGAATGGGGAGGTCACTCGAAGCTCTACTTTTATAAATAAGAAAGCTTTTTTCAGAAACTAAAGTAAATTGAACTCAAATCCTTGTAGTATAAACAACCCAACTGAGTTGAGGTTAAATAAACATTCCTTGCTCTCTAGAGTGCCAATTAAAGAACAAATTCTGTTTGGTCGTAAATACATCAGTACTTCTTTAAGCACTGAGGAAAATAACAATAAACCTGAACACACAATTACTGTGTGTCATAATACAATAAAATAGAATGGTGCTGCCTTATAAGTTTCTTTGATTCAATTTCTTTTTTTTTTTTCCAGTTTGATTAACTAAAGGCACAGAAGCCTTTAGTTCTGATACCATCCAAAACCTATTACTTGCATAATAAAAAACGTATGTCAAATGTGTTCTAGGCAAAATACTGACAAGGCAAAACACACTGTGCCTTTTAAACATGACCTTTACTCTTTCGTCTTCCTGCTAAATAGTCACAGAGCATATTAAACTCAGGAAAGCAGCAGGGGTGCTGGTGTGAGGCTGGAGGGGGAAAAGGAATGAGGACGAGTTCATTAGGCTCTCAAGTTTTAAATGATCAGGAGAAGCATCTGCTATCAACGTGCACTACTAGCCCAAAAGGACCACCTCCAGTTTTACCTCCAGATCCACGTTTCTCCACTCCCTCCTGGCTGGCATTCCTCTCTTCTGCCCATAGGACATGACACTAAAAGCAAAGACTAAAGAAAAGGAATTCCTAGAATGACAGAGGTTTAAAATCTTGTCTTACTTTCTCTCATTCTGTTTGTATAAATGTTCTAGTGCAGATTTGGAAAAGACTTTGGTAGTTATTCTACTCATTCCCCTGAGTGATAAAATAACTCGCTCAGTGGCATCCCTGACTTGCTTCTGTTCCAAAAAAATTTCCTACTTTTTGAGATGGACCATTCCATTGCTAGATAACCCTGATTGATAAAATGTTCATCCTTAAATTGGTCCTAGTTATGCCTTCTAGAGCTACTACAAATAAATCTTAACTCAAGCATCCCGTTCAACAGTGGGAATATGAAAATATTGGTCCAACTACTTGCAGGGACTCCCAGAAGCATTCTTTTCAATTGGAACAATCTATTTTCTTGTTCCTGTTGCAGTTCTGGTTTCTGCTGCAACTGTAGAAATATGCCTTCTCTGAGTACACATAAATAATTCTGACCCAATGATAAAATATACTCTGTGTCAGAGTCTCTTGAACTACATATTATTTAGACTCTACCCTGGGAGCAAGTTAAAAACTTTTGGAAAACATTTATTCTCTCTTAGGTCACTATTCCATTCTATGAACTAAAACAATGATTTACTAAATAGTATCTGGATGATATGAAAGAGGATAATTTGATGGTGCTTCTACCTTTTTCCTTAGAGACTTATATGTTATAAAAATCCTGGATCATATGATATATTTTTCCAAAGCAAGGGATGAGAAGAGCATAAAAGTGAGTATTTTATACTATGCTAAGAAAAGAACCAGAGAGCATAATGTGGAGGGCACAAACAGGACCTAAATGACGTGAGGGAGTTTTTGACCCTTAATGCTTTCTCTGTTCAGCAAAAGCTGAACAAAAGCAGCAAAAGCTATATGCTTACTTTTCCTCGTCCTTTACTGGAGAGCATTTTTAGACAACACTATGTGTTCCATTGTTTTATGGAATATTAAACCTTTAGTGAATCAACTATCACCCCTAAGCAGATAATCCACAAATCTCCATCTGACCTCTCTATCTCCATCTCTATCCTGACCTCTCCCCTTACTCCAGTTTCTGCTAAATACATCCAGATGGAATGCACACAGCACCTGAGACTGAAAATGTTTAGAACTAAACTCACCCGCACTCGCCCAAAACCAACAGGCTGAATAACAATGGTAAATGCGACAGCAAAGTCTTGAAAGCAAAAGAAGAGAAAAACTCTGAAAAATGGACACAAGCATTAAAAACCTCAACAGTGTAGAATCATTTGATGTATAAAGTATTAGCCCTATATACCACTGTGTTTGTAGTTGCGTTATTTTTGTTATAAGAGCAGATTTGAGCATGAGTAGAATATCAGTGTTCCTATAAAGTTATATAAAAATAAAAGGTTTATCAATTAAGTTTTAATGTGACTTATCCGAGTTCGCTATTTAATGGACCCAAATATTGGTGTACTATTTGATCTTCATTTAACCATGTATTCAATAAATACTTATAGTGTGCCCCGATGTGGAGGACATGGTTTTAAGTGATAAGCAAAACAGACATGGTTCTGACCTCAGGAGCTCACAGATTGTTTAGAAGTCAAGGATCTTTTTCTAATGGAATGATCCGGGACACTGAGTGTTGGAATTTCATGAGCGTTTACAACACAGGCCTTTCCAGGAGAACATGAAAACACCTATCAAGTTCATTTAATCCAAAATATCCAGCAGCAGCACCCTTATGCTACTTCACACAGAACCCATTTTAAATGTACCTCTTCACAAAGGCATCTTTGCAATCTCCTCTCTGTAACTAGCTCTGGACAGCAGTAACTATACTATCTTTTATTTTTGGAGTGCCCACCATGTGCCATTCTCAGAACTACCTCAAAATAATCAATTCGAGAAAAAGAAAACTAAGGCTTTGAGAAGTTAAGCGAATTGCCCAAGGTAATATAACTACTAAAAGGTAACACCAGGGGGTCCAGCCCAGTGGCACAGTGGTTAAGTTTGGGGCACTCAGCTTTGGAGGTCCAGGTTCATAGGTTCAGTTTCCAGGCATGGACCTACACCACTCATCACACTGTGGCAGCAACCCACGTACAAAATAGAGGAAGACTGGCACAGATGTTAGCAGAGGGTGAATCTTCCTCAAGCAAAAAGAGCTAGATTGGCAACAGATGTTAGCTCAGGGCCAGTTTTCTCCTCCAAAAAAACAAAAGGTAACACCAGGGGCTCCAACCCAGGTCGCATCTTACTCCAAAGCTTATTCTTTTTGATTACCGCAGTCTACTACCTCTGCACAAAAGCAATTATTGTGGTTAAGCTCTTCTTACTTATGGGTAATTTAGATCTCAACTTCCTTATGGCTTCTTTTTGAATACAAATAAACTACAGAAAAAATTGAAATACGTTTTCCATCACAAAAGTGAAGATTGGTGTATAGTAGATGTTTCTTTTCCATACAAACTTCAGAAATAGCTTTTGGCAAGTACCCATTATAAATAAACCTTCAAAATTAGGCTAAATTTCAAATGATACATGGATGTGTTGGACATTTTTAAGAGTGCAAGTGAATTTAAATAAAAATATGGGAGGAAAGAAATCTCTTAAATTATAAACAGGGAAGGAAATAGGCTTTTTTTAAATGTATTTTCCACAACATTAAGTAGTGATCTGTATCTCTTGCTCTGTTAACTATATCTACTATACCAGAGCACAGTAGGGTAAATTACAGTGTTTTTATTAAGGAGGAAAAAGCTGTGAAGCAACATTGTTTCAAACACAGTTCTCCAGAACACAATATATCAAGTTTAATATCAACACAAATATCCATAAATACTATTTATTACTAATTAACTCTAGCATTAACTCTAATCCTTCCTAGAAATGCCTTCACTATACCAGTTGTAATGTTATTCTCTCAGCTCCTGTTGGAAAGTTGCTATACGAACCAAAATATGACATCCACTTCATTTGCAATACAGATGTTGCTCTGGCCCTTGACCCGTTACGTAACTTAATTTTGTCTACTTAATAATCCCTTTGAGAAAGTTGTTTTAAGTATACTACTTGAGCATGTGAGAGGTTAGGGGAAGGAACTGTAGTGTTCCCTTCTTCGTCAGAGTAAAACTTCTATTCTTTTTCCTTGTTGCTCGGGGTACTTGGAGGCTCAAGCCAAAATTAAGCTTAAATCGTGGTAGCTAAGAGGAATATCCAGTTTGAGCCGTAATTTTATATTTCCATTTTAGTAATTTTATTATTATATGTTTTAGTGTAAACCATCAAATCCTTTTTGAATGAGGTTTGGTATAAGTTAAAAAACTAAACAATCTCAGTCCTAGAGTTTAATCATCAGCTTGGTATGAGATCAACTGACATAGAATGTCTATATACATGGGTCAGCCAACTTTTTCTGTAAAGGGTCCAATAACAAATATTTTAGCCTTTAAGTGCCATACAGTCTCTGTTGCAACTGTTCAACTCCACCGTTGTACAACAAAAGCAGCCAAGGACAATATGAAAACAAATGTGTGGCTGCGTTCCAATAAAACTTTGTTTACAAAAACAGGCATTGGGCTGGATTTGGCCAGTGGGCCATAATTTGCTGACCCCTGGCAAGAAAATCAGTATGGTCTTTCACTTTTTGTATTTCTTCAAAAAACATTCTACGTAAAACCCCCAAGTTACAAAAACAAGAGCAATCTGAAACCATAAGAGTGACTCTAATTCTGCAGCTTTGCTGGCAGGTTGGCATTTGTTTTTCACATGGACTATATAATACATTTAATTTGAAAATGTAAGGTAGACAGAAGTGGACAGAAAATTGCTAAATATGCACTACCCTTCAAGCATACATAAATAATTCTGATCCAGTGATAAAATCTATGGAGTCAGAGTCTTTTGGACCACATACTACTTGGATGCTACCATGGAAATGAGTTAAGAATCTTTGGAAAACATCTACTCTTTCTTAGGCCACTATACTCTCCCATACTAAAGCACTGATTTACTAAATAGTACTTAGATGCTAGGAAAGGGAATAATTGGTGGGTGCTTCTATCTTTTTCTTTAGAGAATTATATGTTCCTACAAGTGCAGGGACATAAGATATATTTTTCCAGAGCAAGGGACTGAAAGACCAGAAAAGTATATGTTTTACATTCTGTTAAGTTTTGTAGGCCTGAATCTGTGAAGACAATTGTCCTACTATTCTCAAAATCAGCTTAAAGATGAAATCCTTGTAAACACCTATACAGTTAAATCTTAAGTAGTGCAATGGCATTATAGCAAGTAGACTTTTGCATTGTTTTATTCCCCAAATTAACTCTAAAAATTGCTATTCTTTGCACCAATAGTATATCTCTTAGGATGGCATTCCCCAAACTGGGCTACACACCAGAATTATCTGTGTCCATTTTTAACATATAAATTTCTGGGCCCCACTCCCAGACTACTGAATGAGAAAAATATTGGCTGGGCTTTACTTCATCTCCTCCCAGAATTCTGATGGGGGTGACAAAGTGATTAAATTCTCACCACATACTGCTGTGAAGTAAATATCATCACTGCCTTTAACAGATGAGAGAACTAGGGCTCAGAGAACTTAACTTGCTCAAGGTCATATAGCCACAGCCCTACAGTCTTTCCTGCTACAGCCACTAACTTCTGTTATGTCACCAGAATGGAATTAACCAAGGGAAAATCATAATGCCCATATTCTAATTGAGGACCCCAGACTGCTTTACTTTTCCTTTCAGTACATGTTTACTAAATAAGTAGTAGGAAAATTAAATACAATATAAAGCCCAATGTTACTCTACAAGAACAGATTATACTTAATAGTGGAATGTTGCCTTCCTGGCCTAGGACTCTTATTTTTTCTAATTTTTTTCCGTTTCTGATCTCAACAGGTTAAAAAAAAAAGAGTGGCCCCAAACTGGAAAGAAGCCACCTGTGCTTCAAAGGATGGCACAAAAAGAGGTCAACAGATGTGACCGGGGTCAAGTCAGGAGAAGAGCGGAAAGCAGGGGGAATGGACAAGTAGAATAGGAGAAATGCATTCTATATTTATTTTCCTATGACCAAGAATGTATTTTATAAATGTGTCAGATCTGCACCTGGGCACTTAGTAACATTTGTGGGAGTATCCATTTTGTTTTTAATGTAATATTTTCTAATTTCAGGTTAGTAAAAGCAGGAACTGCAATGGTAAAGTGAAAGATAGGTGGGGGAGGTCTCCAGATCATTCTGAATTGCTTCCACTTCCCCCAAGCTGCTCAACCTGGGGAGATAAAGTTTAAATGTGCCAATATAGCTTCATACTTTCTGCTGCTGTACACATAGTAAAATAAGCATGAGGTAAATATATGAAACTAAAGCAAGCGAATTCTACCAGAATCAAATCTCTAGAAAATATTTTTTGTAGTGATTGCCTCAGTTCAAATATAATTTGTAGTTCAAATTTGTAGCCATAAAAATAAGCTGCAATAAGAAAGTGGTGGTTTTTTTAGGTTAAATAATCAAAGAAATGTTAGATTCTGGTCACAGAACTTTTTCATTTCAGGTATTCAATGCACATTGCTCTCACAGTGAAAACTGTAAAATCAAATGAAAAACCAAAAATCAATTTTCCATACTTATAAAATTGTGAAATTGCTACCCTTTCTTGAGACCTATCCAGGAGTAATGTCTTATTATACAGAGCAGAAGAATACCAAGAAAGAGTTAGGAAGAGGATGTTTTAAAAGCTGTGGGAATGTGGGAAAAGGGAGCCAAATCAGCATTTACACTGACAAATTCTGGTGACACATCTAGTTATCTTGTGCCGCTGGGCCCAGCAATTGCTTTGGCTGCCAGATTCTATTGCCTTCAGGCTGTCTTTCACTTCCTTGATATTGGGAAGCTGCAAAGTAATCCTCCTTTTTCTTGTAAAACTGACCCAAGGTCATCAAGGGAGAGAGGAGACATATTCCTTCTGTTTTGCAACTGGAGAAAGTTGAAGGTGAAATGCACAGATAATCCACGTTGTGGCCATACACAGTCAGCAGCAGCACCAAGGGGGTAGAGGAATACAGGAATTTCAGACAATAGTGGTATGTTATCAGGGCCGATGCTTTGCACAACTCCAGGAGCACAGCTCATATGGCGTGCATGTGGTGGTTACACAGTCGATCACCTGGCTCAGCGATAGGCTACACTATTTTGTGGGATAAGAGGGAGACTAAACTTTTTATATCTTTCCTTAACACTGACAGGTATTCTGATAAATGGTTTTCTGACATTATCATTTATGGATGTTCCAGAACTTTAGATGGATCCTTTTTTTTTTTTTTTTTTTTCTGCTTGAGGAAGATTAGCCCTAAGCTAACATCTGTGCCACCAATCTTCCTCTACTTTATAGGTGGGTCACCACCACAGCATGGCTGACAAGTGGTGTATGTCCATGCCCGGGATCTGAATCTGCGAACCCGGGCCGCTGAAGTGGAATGCACGGAACTTAACTGCTACAGCATGGGGCTGGCCCCAGATTGGTCCTTCTTAATAGAAACAGCCCCAGTGAGGTTTGCAAAGTTTGTTTTCAGCCCTCCTCGATATTCTGGAGCTTTCACCTTCCCTTTCGTTTTTTTTCATTTGATTCCAGAAGCCCAGGGCTTTAGATTTCCACCAGAAGCCCAGTGCTCTAGATTTCCATGCTACCCCGAGGGGCCAAGGACCAGCAAATGCATTCTTGGACCTGCCCTGCATGGCCCATACTCTGCACATTTCTGAGACCTTTTTTGTCATCAAAGTGGATCATTTTGGGCTCCATTCCCTGGGAATAGAGGGAATAGAGCTAGCTACTAACTAAGTTATAAGCTAGTTAGTTGTTAGTTGTAAGCTACTAACTTTACTGCCAGCATGGTACAAGGTGAACGTGGCAAAGGGTGATCATGTCCTCCGAAAGCTCATTCATTCACCAGCATTAACTAGCACTTTAAAGAGCAAGGGAGGCACCTAACTGAAGTGCTCTGAGGATGGCAAGATTGTCAAAATTTAAATGAAAAGTGAAAATTATTGTGACACCAGGGTCTGACTATCCTTTCCCAAAGGAAACCACCACTGAGATCAGCCGTTGATTCAAGTTGCTTTCCTCTCCTCACTTTTGTTAAATAGGAAAATAGACATATTATGCAATCAGAGGGGGAAAAATCTGATTGGCTCATGCTGAATGAGTGTTCCACATCCTTGTAGCTCTAACAATGATAGAGTAGTGCGAGATAAGGGGCCAAAAGAGAGACTGGGGCAACAAGGACATGAAGAAGTGCACAGAAGTAAGAGCCTGAACACAGGGGTTCAAATCCTGCCCTTCCCTCATTCCAGGTTTAAGATACAGGGTGAGTCGCTCCACCTCGTGAAGCTTCAGCTTCCTCTTCTGGAATATGGTGAGGGGAGGGGAATTAATATTTCTTAACCTTAGGGTACTCAGGGAGCTTCGGTGAGGATTAAATGAGGTCATGAATACAGAACACTATACACCTGTCACACGGTTAGTTGCTCAAGAAATGTTAGCTGTTATGTTATTGCCCCTTTTGATCCTCATCATCTACTCAACTTTCTTTCCAAATAACTTGTTTAAAAACTTGCCTCCTATTTTTCACTTCAAATGATAGAAATAAAAGTACCTGACTAGTAATAGCATGTGTGATAAATATCCACACTTCTTTCACATTGAAAGCCAATCTGTGAATCACATTTAAGCTGGCTCCCCAAAACAATTTCCAGCACATTCTACTTGCAGTCAGATGAAGTGGCAATTTTCTTAAAATATGGAGCCGTTTGGTGCTGGGCAGAACATGTATTCAGGCTCATAAACATAAACATTTTTTATGTAGCATTTAAACATGAACTATGCAACTTCAAAATGCTACAAAAATATAAACAAACTCATTTCAGGAATAAAGAAATATACCTACAGAAAAACTGAGAGGAAGTGGAAAAGGAGGCAAGTTTTCTATGATGCAAGAAAGTTGATGATGGGTAAAAATTCGTTTTTGTGAATTTTTTTAGAGGAAGACAGTAGCACATTCTAGAAATTGTTTAACATCATCTGTCAAGGAACTTTGGTAATTACTTCTTATTCTAACCTTTTTCTAGAAGCCCAAGGCCAGCATCAAGTCTTTCTTCGGCGATGACAACCGTGTAGTGATGCTGAGTGAGAATGTGCTGGAGGAGCCGAAGCTCTATTTTGCTGTAGGAAGGAGGCCTGTAGAATACGGCCCTTCTGCCATGGCTGCCAAAGTGTGTCTCAATTGATTCTTCGATCTAAAAAAAGAGAGAAGGCATAAAAATTCAAGAGGAAAAAAGTAGCACATTTCCCTTGAAGGATATCATTCCTGCAAATCAAGGGCCATTCAGAAAGTTAGCCTTTCAGTTTTCCTCCAGAAATGAAAGACAGATTCTCTGAAAGGCTGACAAGAACAAAGATGACCTCATATGCAAGAACTGAAGGTGAACTGAGATTTTCTCACTATTACAGAAAAGATGAAAATTTTTTCATCTTTTAAATTTATTAAAATATAGAGCTCCTAGAGAATATTGCTGCATAGAAATGTAGAGCTCCACTCTAGCTGAAAATATAAATTAATAGCACTGCCTTTCACCCGCATTGTGCTTTTATAAAGTAGTTCCAGCTGCATTATCTTTTAATAGCTCTTTTAGGTAAACACAGTAGAGGAAACAGATTCAGAGGATGGATTTCGTGCTGGAAGGACCTGCTCAGGAAGGGGTAGAGCTCAGAAGCAATCTCAGAGCTCTTTGGAGATATATACTGCTGCTGCAACTCCCAACTAGGACACAGCAAAATCTGAATGCATCTCAGTGAGGCAGGATGGATCTTCATGCGAGAAGACAACAAACAAAGTATCATAATTTCAGGTTCTTCCTTCAAGAGTTTATTGCTCCTCCAAATAAATATTCCTCTTTATCACAATGATGTTTGAAATTCCATTAACAAAAGGGAATTTTTGAATTGACAAGTAGGAAGAAGGCTGACATTTAAATTCATTATAAGGTTTGATGGCAGATACTGGGTGTTTTCCTGAAAACTTGAGATTAAATCTTGATAAAGACATTTTTTATCACTGGAAGGAGTGATGAGATTGGATAGGGGTTAGGGCAAAAAAATGGGAGAGGCCAAAGAAGAGGAGACAAAGGGGTTAGAGGATGAAGATGAGGGGAAAGAGGTGAAAAATAAAATTGGGAATCCAAATTACTTTTCGTGGAAGCACTGAATCAAATTGTCCATTTTGTGGATCTAAAACACAATATGTGCCATGTCTTTTCACTACTTAAATTTCTTCATTTCCCACTACTGATAGAATCAATTCCACATCTTTGTCAAGGAATACAAGACTATTCAAACTTAGACCCCATCTTCCCTCTCTGGTCATATCACAGTCTTAATCATTTCCATTCCTGGTCTCACCCTGTTCCTCATATATATATATATACGCCACTGTGCCTTCCACCTATAATTCCTTCCTCTCTCTCCATTCGTCCATCTAGCAAACGTCAAATCAAACATTACTCCTTTGGGAAGTTTTAATTGAAATACATCCTTCCATTAGCACTTAGGAGAGGAAATGTGCATCCCTCCCTGATGTGAGCTCCTTAACAGGCAGACTGCATTGTCCGTGTGTCTCCAGCACACACAGTACATGCTTAACAAATGGAGGCATCTAGTAAATTAATGAGCTGTAGTGCTCTATCAAGACCTTTGAAGGTATGTATGGAAAGAAAGAAGAAATGGATTTGGATTGTAAACCCCTTGAGGGCAGGAACCATATCCTATTTTTCATTGCATATAAATTATCGCTATCTGAAAATGAATAGACAAAGGATAGTGTAGTGCAGGAGGACACAAACTCTGGAGCCAGACTGCTGGGTTTGAATCCCCTGGTTCCACCAGCACTATTTGTGTGACCTGGGACAATACCTTCCTCCTAAGGGTGCTGTGAGGATTAAAGACTTAATATCTGTAAAGTGCTTGGAACCGTGCCTGGGATATAGGAAGCACTACATTTGTGTTTTAAAAATGATAGTATATCATAAAGAGCAGAGTCAGGAAAACAGTTTCTGAGTTTGAGCTCTGCTTGGCACTTGCTAACCTAGATGCTTAATATGTGTGTGAGGAATATAATGGAAAGGAACAGAACACTAGTTAATCACACCTTCTGTGCAAGGTATGTTGGGAAAACATGATTAGATATTTCCCTTGTTAAAAGATATTGCATTTTATTGATAATGAAACTATTTAAATGCAAGAATTTAACTGCAAATTGGGACAGGAGTCCCCAGCAAATGTTGTAATTGTTTGTAATGATAAACTTATGAGAAGGAGTATTTGAACCCAAATACAGGTTGAGCCTGTGGACAAGGGGTTAGAGGGAACCAGTAGCCCATAGGAGGCCAAAATAAACAAACATGCGTCTAGGTGAAAGGGGAAGACAGATGCTTCCAAAAATATCAGTGTCACTCAAGCAAAACACACAGTGTCCAGAATTCCCGTCTCACATTATTTTCTTTCATAATCACAGGATGCTCTTCTTTATTACAGCCGGCTCAAGTAGATCAGTGATTTCACATAAGGAGATGTATTTTCAAACATTAAGTTATTATTATTTGAAAAAATACCATCCCACCTTGCCTTTCAACTAGGATCAGTTTAAACAAGAGCAATGTAGCTCTTACTAGTATATCTCAAATGGAGCATATTCTAAATAAAGTATAATTACTGGCCATATTTTGTAATAACCTTGACAACAGAGACTGAAATTTTAACTCACGTCTCAGACTACAGAGAATAAATAGGAAATGAGCTTGTCAGTCAAATTATGTTGTATTATCCTGTAATACAAACTGCTCCTGTCCTTGTAATATTTATAACACACTGTATCAGCAGAATGGCCCAATACCAAGGGGCGAGAACAGTTTTAGCTGGTCCGACAACAGGTGCACATGCTGCGTATGTGAAATAAAAACTACCCAAACAATTATGTCAACCGCACCAGCAATTGCAGGATTATCAAATGCCGACAGCAGCAGTTTTGGAAATGAGAGCTCCTGATTACTCCTACAATTTCAAAGATATATTTTTAGTGGAAGAATACATTTAACCTGGCCACTGCTACAATGAGCAAACCTGAGACTTGCAGGCCTGCTGAGAAGAAGCTAGAAAAGAATGAGTGTTACTGGATGTTACTACTCTGAACCCCCGAGTCACTTCCCTCTCTCCCTTCTTCTTGAGAGATCTGCAGAATACTTCCCCAGAAATCGCTTTGCTAGACTACATGAAAGTTGTCTTAAAACCGAACACATCATTTTTACTGGAAGGACTTCAAGATCTGAAACCTTTATATCACCTTAGATAAAGCAAAGGACGGAGTGTTGTGATAAACTCCTTGGAGTATCAGATGCAGCAATGAAGAGTAAGAACAGAGGAGGCCTGGGAATCAAAAATCTGGATTTGAATTCTGACTCCACCTCTTGTGTGCTTCATCCAATGGGGTGAGTTCTTTAATCTTTCCTCATCAGTGTTTTCTCATGTCTAGTAACAAATCCTACCTCATGAGGTTGTATTGAGAATTAAACAAATTTTCTATATGAAAGTGTCCAACACAGTGTCCCACCAATAAATGATGTTAAATATATACAGATAAAATTGAATAATAATCAATATTATATTGTAACTCTATTTTTACATTAGGAATTCTATAAGCTTTTCAATTAATATAGTTTGGTCTCTGTCGTAAAAAGCACTCCTACAATAAACTACATGCTTTCATATACCCTGATATATGTTTTTCTCTGTAGGACTCATTGCCTTTAAGTGCAAAAATATAATTTATTTATTTATTGTGTTTATTGTCTGTCTCTGCACACCATAAAGGAAAGTAAATGAAAGCATACATTTTTCTCTGTTTTATTCACTTTTGTTTCTCCAACCCAAGAATAGTACTTGGCCCATAGTGGACACATAATAGTGCTCTGAATGAATGAATGCAAACATGTTTTTCTTCAATATGTAAACGTCTTTGTTATAAATACTACTATAGGAGATTGGGAACAGAAAGTGGTGAAAATTTATATTAAGAAATTTATTTCAGTAGAATTTTGAATAGTAGCAAGAATGACAAAAATGGAGTGAAATATTTGAGTAAAATAATGAATTTATAGTAAAAAAAAGTAAATAAAGAGCTATATTACAAAAGTACTATATTTCTCAGTTACTTACACTATTAAAAAGTCTTCACCAAGACTTACCACAAAAGCAAGAAATACAGCTCTTCAGCATATAGTAGGAATGAAAAATAAACCTTGTTTTTTTTCACATAGAAAGGTTTTTTTCTGGATTTATTAAAGTAGCCACGTACTTATGACATCTTTTGATGCTCAAATACAAATCATACAGTAGACCTC
The DNA here is from genome assembly GCA_031878705.1 of Tapirus indicus. Lineage (NCBI taxonomy): Eukaryota > Metazoa > Chordata > Mammalia > Perissodactyla > Tapiridae > Tapirus > Tapirus indicus. The sequence goes on along the minus strand of CM062917.1, from coordinate 140,189,123 downwards.
GGATGAGTGTCACATATAACTAAAAGTCAAATTGCCTTGCCGCTCTAGATTTTTAGCATTTTAGAAATATTGCAGAGTCTATCACTGTGAATTATGTTTTAATTTTTCCACTGTAAGAATAAAATACAGATATTTTTTCCATTGGTGAAAGGTACACTTATTTCAGAGAATCCAAGAAATGAAATGGATGGAGTTTTCTAGGATGCGTATCCTACACATTTCTACTTAAAACTTATTTAAAGTTGCAGGACAGTTTAAGGACCACGGTTTCCCTGGGTATGCAAGCAGAGCCTCCTGAGAATGTTCCCTACCTAAACGAACCTTTAGTGCACCTGCCTCCGTCTCACGGCTGACTCAACTGAATCTCATGCCCATCATGGAATGATCACACGTTTCTCGGAACTACTCCGAGCACTTTCTGACTGTACTCCCAAACTGTACCTTGTGGCTATCCCAACACTCAACATCCAACAAAAGACAAGTTTGTTCACCTGTGGCTGTATGTAAGTTCTGAACAAATAATAGAGAAACAAAAACAATAAAGTTTCAATGTAAAAGACATATCCCCAATATAGCTTTAATGAAATGGCACCCACTTAAACAGCCATGGCCAAAACCCATCATCATCCATTCCTCAATCCAATCTACACTTTGGCACTCTTCACAATTTATAATCATATATTACTCGTGTAATATCTGCCACTCCTACAAGTCTGTATGTTTCATGAAGGCCTAGACTTGTCTACTTTGGTCATTGTTGTACATACAGCTTACTGACAGGTTCTAAATAAGAGGTAGCAGATGAATGAATAAGCAAATGAATGAATGCATAAATTCAGAGAATGAGTTCATTATTTGTAAACAGATGCTTGGCCTTTAATTATTTTACTCACTATCAGGTAAAAAAGTCCACTACAAAATCTCCACGGAGGCTTCGACATCTGCATCTCAAGCCATAGACTCTCCATGATCTCTTCACTCCCAATGACTCTCTCCTTCACTTCACTGCAATCACCCACTCCAATGGCCACATCTTGGACTTTGTGGTCCCCAAAACAGTCCCACCTCTGAAATTATAAAACAAGATACGTAATCCATTCTCCGAACACATTCATATATTTCCAGCTCTTCTCATTTTTTCCCAATACATCAGTTCTTCAACCAACAGTCTTTCCTCTTAATGCCAACTTTCTACCAGCCTCCTTTTCACCTTCTTTCTCTGCAGCTCACATTGCACGGTCCAACACTCCAATCATTCTCCACCCAATATATTAAATTCCCTAGTTCCACTGCTTGCATCACATTCACATGGCAAACCCTTAAGCATGGAAGAGCTCGGGAAACAGCAGTAAACAAGACAGACAAGTCTCTGCCCTCCCAGAGCGGACAGCCCATCAAGTAAAGCAGACATGAGCAACTAGTTATAATAAATTATGATGTGCCAGGTAAACTGGGAGGAATAGGATGATGTGGAAACTCTGAGCTGAGGGACCTGAGGAAGATCTCAGCAGCATGCCTGTCCTGCACCTGGGCTGGGGTTGCCAAGAGCTGCTGAAGAAAAATGCCCAGTTGGACAGATACTGGTTGGCAAAGCCAATGCAGTCTTCAGGCTCCCCAGACCATCCCTCTATGCTTCCCTGGACAATTTTCTCACATCTCCAGAGTGACAAATTTTCTACTCTCCAGCTACCTCCTTATTTCCACAGCTAACTGCCTCCCATTTGCAGAGGAAATCAGCACTAGTAGAAGGACACACACTGAGTTACACAGCCTCGGTTTGATAAACCCATAGCCTATCGGCACAACTAACATTTCCTCTTTTCTTCTGATTTCCATAGAAGAAACCTGTCCTCTTATCTATGGCTAATCACTCTGCTTATTTTCCAGATCCATAGTGCCCCTTCCCACAAGCAACAAACCTCCTCCCTACATCCACCCTCAAATCCCTGAGAAGTTCATCCATCTTTTGCTTATTCTCCTGGATCCTTAATATCCCCCCATCCTTCTCTCCCACTGGCTCTTTCTCAACATTCATTCATTCACTCATTTATCTATTTAATATTTATGAACACTTTCTATGTGACAGGCATGGTTCTAGGCTCTGAGGAAGACAACAGTGAAGAACTGTGACAAAGTTCTATCCCTCACTGAGCTTACTTTTTCGTGGGAGGAGCAATAAGTAATTAATGAAATCATGTAATGTAAGTTCCTGCAGAGGTAACAGCTCTGGTCAGCATAAAGTGTTAAAGAATGCCCCAGGAGCTCTTTGAGATGGTGTGGCACTGTTGGCATGTGTTATGAATGTTGTGTATGAAAGAAAATGAGAGAAGAAAGATAATCCTTAGAGGGAGAGAAAAGATGGGAAAAGAAATTAAAACAGGAAGTCCTTGAAGGTCAGCCACAGGTACTTAGAATTTTGAGTGGTAAATATAGTCAGGTAGGCAAGAGGAAACAATTAGAATGAGTATAAAAGTGGAGGTAATGTAACATTACTTATTATCTTGTTCAGTAGTGAGGAGGAAACCAAAACCTAGTGAGTAGTAGAGAATTTAAAAGTTGGTAACTTTATGCTAGTCTTTCTACCTAGGTCCAGCTCTGATGAACTTTGATTGCTTTTACTAAAAGCCATAGCAGGGAGAAGGTGGATGAGGAAAATTGGACTTACTAGAGATAGAGGGAGGGTGTTTTCTTGTTTTATTTTGTTTTCTGGATGTACCCTGATAGAATTCCAGAAAGCCAGACCCTTACTACCTAAATCACAGGATTTCCTAATAACCATATGCCTTCATTCCCATAATGCAGAAAAGAAATGTTTAAAAAAATGGAAGCACTCAGTGACCTGGATGATCAAACCAGAAGAGAGAGCCCTGAGACCTCTCCTAAGGAAGCATCAAATCACACCCGGGGAACGTGGGAAGCGAGAGCGCTGTGAGGGTAGGAGCCGTTAGTACTGCACTGTGGCGCCTGATGTGCCGCCAAAAGAGCAAGGAGAAGCAGCAACAGGATAGTCAAATCACAGTGTGTATAACCGAGAGGTAAGTACAGAGGATGAAAATGTTCCAGAGTGGGGAGAAAAGTCCCGAGGAAAGGATTTGCTGTGAAGATATTAAGACAACAGAGAGAGAGTCTACAAGCCTGACATATTAGAAAAAGATAGGCAAGCACAAAAGGGGAAAACAGAAGAGAACAGTAGGACAGATCCTGACCTGGCCATCCTAAGCTGGAAAATATTTAATGATCAATCATGTCAAGTTGCCTCAATCCACTGGGAACATCTGAAATACTGAGACTTAAAGGATATATTATGATTTTTGCACATCAGAAAAGACTTCCCACCACATCTAGAAAATAGTAAGCATATGATCTGAAGGTAAACCCTGAGAATTCCCAGGTCATCTCTGTGTTTAATGCCCATTCTGCACACTCAAACCTTGAACAACACTGTGCCTTTCTAAAAGGGGCACACAGTATAGACCTTGTGCAACTGGAGGAGAGAGAAGAGGAGAGAATAGAGGAGAGCAAGTTGCAAGACAGAAACAAAAAAAAAAAGGCAGACTGAACAGTTTCTCAGCTCTTCAAACTCCGGCGAATGCAGTCTGGCCGGGCATAGCTTCAACTGTGCACTGCTCATTCCTTGCCCAGGCTAACCCTCACACATAGCTTGGAGACAGGGAGAAATTAAAAACAAAACCAAGTATACAAGAACAGCGATTTCTCCTTGAGTCCACATCTAGTCTCCTGCTGTGACTTCTTGCCTTCCCATGCCTCTCAGTAGTGGTTGGCTGCCTATCTCCCCTCCCATGAAATGCACATCCATTTCAAGCAACGCAGAGAAACTTTTATTCCCTTCTCTGCTTCTCCCCAATTTTTCTTTTTCTCTTTTCTAGCTGCTTTGAAAATCATATTAAGCATCTTTTTCAGCCTCCTCTGGAGGCTTCTCCTCCAACTAATCAAGACTCCTTTCCTTGAGGTGCCACCCACGACGCACAGCTGTGGGTCATCAGTGTACTATTTGCTGTAACTTTACAGACATAACAAAGACTCAGCTGAGATTACAAAAACACAGGAATAGCTGGGAGATGGTGGTCCTGATAGCTTCCTTCAAGATATCATTAAGAATAAGCTAAAGCTTTAAATGTGATCAGAAGAGAATGTAGATTGCTTTTTCCTTTGGCACATTGATTTTACTTCCTATTTTGGAGCAAATAAAAACCACGCCCGAGTGTTCCTCTTTTGTCTCTTCTCCTTCCCTCCGCTTTCCGCTTTCTCTACACTCTTCCCTCCTCCGGGTCCTCAGACACTCAACATGGAGTTTGAGAGGGGGAAGAAGTTATTTTCTTTCTATCCTCAAGCCCTGATCGCATTTGCTGGTTTTAGAGTAAATGCTCTCCAGCCTCCTGAATCTTATCTCAGTGTCAGCAGTAGTTAAAAGACATCCATGATGAAGAAAATATAAAATTGACAATCCACAATTATGAAAAAACAAGCAGAGGACAAGGAGAGACCTTGTTCTTTTGAAAAATATTTCAATAATAGCAAGTCTCTGTCCACTGATGCCAAAACAACGAGTTAATTCAGCAATTCAGTCTTAAAATAGTAAGTCCGTACAAAGGCAACGTAACAGAAAGGAAAGAACACTGGGGTCATTACAACAATATCAATATCTAAGCATCAAACAATTTGCCAAACATTTTCATAGATGCCCGAGACTGAATCTAAGATCAAGGCTTTGCCAGCAACAGCTCAGGGCCTTCTGAATCCTGGGTCTCCCCTCTACTCCCACCCCCCATTCATTATCTGCTGATATCACTTTCCTTCTCTGTAAATGAGCGCCAACCTTCCATCTTACTTTTCATGCCCTTGTAAGGATCAAAGGAGATTCAAACAGTGCACCTAAAAGCATTCAAAAGTACATAGCCCCTCATAAATGTAAGGCACCTTTATATAGCTCTTAAAGAATTTATCACATCAGAGAACCTCTTGACAAATTAAATAATTGTAAATTGTTAAAAGGTAAACTGAGGCATATTTAAATTTTAAGAGTTTATTTGAGCAAAAATCCATTCCAGTTGGGCAGCCACCAAACCAGAAGTGGTTAGGAGCGCCCTGTGGGCAGGAGCCAGAGAAAAGACTTATATACATAAGAAAGTGTGGAAGCAAAAAAAGGAAATTATTTGATGGGCTCTAGCTTACAGCCTAATTGGCTGTTTGTGATTGGTTGTCCTTCACATTTTGATTTTGTAACCTTGTTGCATTTACAGACTTAGATTTTGATTTGCTTATGTAGGCCACCACAGCATTAGAGCTATGTCAGTCTAATGGCCTTTTTATTTAATTAATTTTACAAAATAAGAACCCTAAAAATTTCAATCATATGATTTCATAGGAGTTCTGTCAAATTACAAGTGGAATATCAAAAGGTAGTGCTTATATATATTAGGGACATTAAAGCATTTAAAAATAATCGATCACCATTTCTACTATTCTTCTCTGATAAAAATTCAGCGTTAGAGCAAACATATTGAGGCCAGCCTGGTGGCATAGTGGTTAAGTTCACGTGCTCTGCTTCAGTGGCCCAGGTTCGCAGGTTCAGATCCTGGGCGCAGACCTACACACGGCTCATCAAGCCATGCTGTGGTGGTGTCCCACATCACATTAAAAATTAGAGGAAAATTGGCACAGATGTTAGCTCAAGGCCAATCTTCCTTACCAACAAACAGAGCAAACATATCATTATGAAAAAAATATGGCCATTGATACTACACATACAGTGAACATACTTTTCAGATTTGAGCACTAGATAAAAATTAGGGGCTGGCCTGGTGGCCAGGTGGTTAAGTTCGCGCACTCTGTTTCAGTGGCCTGGAGTTCGCAGGTTCAGATCCTGGGCGCAGGCCTACACCTGTTTATCAAGTCATGCTGTGGCAGGCATCCCACATATAAAGTAGAGGAAGATGGGCATGGATGTTAGCCCAGGACCAATCTTCCTCATTAAAAAGAGAAGGATTGGCAACAGATGTTAGCTCAGGGCTAATCTTCCTCACCAAAAAATAAACAAAAATTTAGGCAGTATGTTAACTGCACAACAAAATACGACTTAATTTTATGCTTTGTTATAACATTATAACATTTCTTATAACAATCAGGATGTAAATAGCCCTTTCTCACACTACATTCCCTCTTTTTGGCTTAGAGAATATGGTCACCATTGTGTAGTCTTAGGACCTTGCATAGTATTCACCTATTAAATTCCTGAACTCCCATTTTCACTCTCCATTTTGATCCACATTCTCTTCTCTCCACTCTCCCTACTACAAGGCTTGCTGCTCATCCTCCCACTGCCTACCCTGCCCAGTTTATGACCTCAACTCTCCTCCTAACCCTGCAGTCCTCTCTGCGTTTCACCACCACACACACACAGACCCCAGGCTTCTGCAGCAGCCATCACAAAAAAACTTGTGGTGGCCAGCCTAGAATCTCTTTCAGCACCACGGTGAACATGCCCTACTCTGGACAGAGTCTGGCCTAATAAAACACCTGCCAGATGTAAGGGTAGAATTCAGGCACTGAGTTAGGATTCAGATTCTCCACCCACTGCCTATCCGGTCACCACATTCACAACCCCCGGGAGAGAAGGATTATTTCCTAAACCCACTTTAAGTGTCTAATATTGTCAATCCCATGCAGATAGCACCTCTGGCTCATGTCTTCTTCCCTCAGCATTCACATCCCTGGAGCAATCAGTTCATCAAGACTCTCCCCAGAAACCCAGGGTCCCCATGAACTGCAGAGATGGTTAAGCACGGAAAGCTAACATTCTCCATGTAGGTGGCCCTGCATCTCCAGGGCAGCAAAGGTCAGCTCCAGTTTTCGGTTGAATGAAAGGCTATAGGATACAGGCACACACCTGACAAACCTAGAAGAACTCTTCCTTATCCTACCCATGTGGGGGCCAAAGTGTTAAGAAGAATGGAAGAACGAGTGTTAAGTATTCAGGCACCACACTCTGCATACAAGAAACACCCTGCCTTATACCAAATTTGTAGAGCAAGTTTCCTTAAGCACATGTTTATGCTTTGGCACTCATTCTGTTTTCCTGCTTACTCTGAGCATCCTTGTGGCTGTTGACTTGCCATGGCCTCCTCATCTTGTCCCTTCTAGTACTAATCTACAACCTTGGCTCTCCTCGGGGATTACCCTGGGTAACACTTTTCCCAGTCTGACTGAGCCCCAAGAACCCTCTTTTCCACTCCTCCCCTCTAGAAGCTTCCATCCAGTCTACCCTGATCCTGCTCCTGTTACCAAATGCTGCGCTATCACACCACACATTACAACCTCACATATTCCTTCAAAATCTATCTATCTATCTCCAAATTACACACTCATTCTATAATGTTAAGTATTTTTTAGCCAACTTTTTGCCTTAAAAATCAGAAATTGGCAGGGAATGACAACATCTAGTAATACCACAACATAAGCACTACCTCTAGAGGAAAGAATAAGACATCATCTAATACTGTTATCAAATTTTCAACTCCCTAAACTCTATAATCCTTCCCTTAGAGGATGGATCATGTTCCAGAATAGCATCTGGCTTTCTTCTGTGACTGACTAGAAAAGGGAGTTCCCTTCCGAAAGGTCCAGTTTATTCTTAAAAGGTCCAGCAGTTCTCATAGGCCAGGCCTAAAGAAGAAACTCTCTCTTCTAACACAGCAAATTGCTTTGGTCTTCTTAGGAAAGGAGGAGGTAAGAACATCTTATAAATGGAGGAAGACCTGGGTGGGTTGTTTGGGGAGACCAGAGTTTAAGAATTCAATTGAAAGTACAAAGGAAGAATTCAAGGACTGCTGGCCACCACAGGAAGTCCTATACTGGACAAACAGCATGAATTTTACTAGATCCCATTCACCCATTCATTCAAGCTGCTATGTGCTGGGCATTGTGTAAACCTCATCCCTGCCCTGATCCAACTGCCAGGAACTTATTAGAAGGTTTTGTTTAAATGGTCACCTTCACAGGGAGCATTTACATTATTATAAACGCTTGGTTACTTTCTGCAGGGGTTTGCTAAGAATTGTGCTCAGGATCATGTGCACATCGTTAGATGATGAATCCTCCCACTTATGTCACCGAAAAGGGGCTTCCTTTTAAAACGTCATTTCTTTTTTTTTTTTGTGGGGAAGACCAGCCCTGAGCTAATATCTGTTGCCAACGCCAATGCTCCCTTTTTTGCTGAGGGAGACTGGCCCTGAGCTAACATCCGTGCCCATCTTCCTCCACTTTATATGGGACGCCGCCACGGCGTGGCTGACAGGCAGTGCGTCGGCGGGCGCCCGGGATCCGAACTCGCGAACCCCGGGCTGCCAAGCGCGGACTAAACCGCTGCGCCACCGGGCGGCCCCAAAACGTCCTTTCTTATAGTGAAAACAGAAGATAATTCTAGCTTCTAGAGGCTTATATTTCTGATGGAATATATTTTCACAAATACGTTTTGTCTGCTCTCCAGCAAACAAGTTTGTTTAAAGCAGACACAGTATCACTTTAACCATTGTTTCTCTAAAAGAAAAAATAATCAGCTTACCTCCTTTTCCTCCATCCTTATCTACTTCCCCAAAAAAGAAAATTAGCTTGGCCCCAAATCTATCTGCTTTTACAATAGCTTATGTAATAGCATTAAAATACTTGGATAAATAGGTGTAGCTTGTGTGTAGGAAACTTCAGATGTGTTATTAATGTTCTCACCTTTTACCCAGAAAAAAAAAGGTAGTTAATAAAAGCAGGAGTGAGGAAAAACCTATCTGAAATCACTTCTGCCCTCTGGGTGTGTCCGGTAGAGAAGGCTTACTTCTCAATATGAAAGTTGACTTTCCGGTTGATGCTTGGCTGAGGTCAGGTAGTTCCTGCACTACTACAGAAAAGTTAATTTCCTGTTCCATTTTTCCTAAAGCATTTGTGCACTTTGGCTAAATTAATGCTAGATTTTTCCACCTGGGGAAGAACTAGGCTTAGGGCTGAAACTATTGGAATGCGATTATACTTCCTATTGCTTGTTAAAGAAACAATGAAACATCTAGAGGAAACTCAATTGTGACTGCAATTTTTGGACTCCTAGTGGCATTCTGAAACATAACTGTACAACTTGACATTTGTATAGCATGCTACGCTACAACTTTTTAGTGAAAAAAAGAGCATTCTCGGTGCTCACATTTATGTTGCATATCTGCATTCTTTTCCCTCAAGAGGCACCAAATGCAATGAGAATATTATCATGACGCTATCCTTTGGGATGTGTTCAATTATTTAAACAGGGACACCCTTAGACTGAGGTGGCACTAATATCATGGCGGTCTACACAAGCAAACCAAAATCTAAGCCTGTAAATGCCTCAAGGTGATGAAATTGAAATCTAAGGATAACCAATCACAAACAGCCAACGAAGCTTTAAGCTCTAGCCAATCAATAATTGCCTCACTTTGCTTCCGCCTCTTCTCTATAAAAGTCTCTCCCCGGCTCCTGCCAGCAGAGCGCTGTTAAACACTTCTGGTTTGGTGCTGCCTGAGTCGAATCAATTTTTTCTCACATAAACTCTTAAAATTTTTAATATGCCTCAGTTTATCTTTTAACAGGTGTGATGTTTATTCCCCTGTCTTTTATAATCTCAATGTTTTCCAAAGCACTCTGAGCTACAGTGTCTAATTTGACCACACAACATCTCTGCAACAGACATTTCCATCCCTATGGCACAGTCCAGGAAAATGAAACCCAAAAGAAGTCACTTGTCCATGGTCACTCAACTCTTCAGCATTGGAACTGGCTCCCCCTCGGTGCTTTTTCTCTTTCACGTGGAGAGAGTGAGTGGGGCACAGCAGGATCTGCCTCAGCTACATAGACCTTTGACAGGTGGCTCAGGAGGTTTCTGGAAGTCTGCACCCCCACCCGAACACCATCTACTCTTTCTTATGTCAGAACAAATAAAAACACCAGGACCCTGGAGCAATATTACTATTTAAATAAATTCGCTTTTCTCCCCAGAGATTATTCACTGTCATCAGACTTCTTCCATTGCCTGACTCTCCCTTGTGAATTGACCACTTCCTCCCAGATCCCTATCTTAGGCATAATCAGAATATACTTAGGGCAGCAGATATCAGCTTTGATTTGTCAACATCAGCTGTGAGGTGTGTTATAAGAAATTGGCTATGAAAAGAATTAAAATACTAAAATTTGTAGATAATTTAGACTTTATAAATCAGGGAAGATGTGCTGCATTCCCACTACTTGCAGTCAAACACTTTCTTAAAGTGAGGGGGAGAGGAAGGAATTATGGTGCACAGTCCTGGAAAACCAGTGGAATGTGCCTGATTTGACTACATTTAGAGGTGTCAAAGAGAAAAGTGACTGAAGACTGCTGACACAGGACGTGCTGCTGTAAACATGTGCCTAAGCAAAAGATAATGAAGAAAGCACATAGGCTAGGGATCAAAATATATACATTATACGTATATTCTTGAAACAAATAGAAGCCATTTAAATGCTTGTTTTTGAGTTCAGAGGTTAAACCCAGCTTCTTGCGGGCGGGAAGGACACCACCATTTATTGAACGCCAACTCTGGTCAACTATCATGCTTGGTGTTTTCAGATACATATTCAGTTCTCACAAGTAGGACTTTGCTCCATTTTTCTAAGGAGAAAATTGAGAGTTTAGAAACCTAGATAAAATTTGCCCATGTCCTATAGCTAGTAAATGACACAGCTGGAATTCGAACCAACATGTATCAAAGTGCATGTCTGTTCCACAACATACCTATGTTCTGTTAGACTTCGCCTTCAATATACTTAACAGGTTTGGGGTTAGAAGCCTTGCTGGAGATAGCTAGGTCTGATCTCATCAGCAAAATGCAGAGTCTCAGAGCACCCCCTTAGCAAGCTGCTCTGATTGGAATGCACTATGAGCAGACTGGTGGGGGTTCTATTGAGAGTCCCCAAGTAAGGTTTAGAGATACCAAACGTAGCTATATTTCAGAACACATGATTGGGCCCAGTCTGCACTTCCAAATCCATGTGCCCTTAATAATTATTTTGGTTCATCTATTATTTTGGATCCTAAGTATCCTTAGCCTCCATTAGTGAATTCAATTGAAAGTTGAATAAATTTTTTGGTTAAGATTCTTATATACAGCAAAGACTCAATGTATCTTTTATCATTATATACCTTTCTTAACCCTTACATGATAAATCAAAATGTTTTGCTTTGTGTTTTGAACAAGTGTTTGTAAAGTCCAAAAGTTGATAAAGTAGTGTTTACTTTGCAAATTTCCAACTTTGGTATAGTTTCTGTTAGAGAACATAAATCCTATTTTAGAACATGAGCTCATCCTTCCAGTGAGAATGGCTCTCTAGAAAAAATAGACACAGGAAACCAAAGGGAAAAATGAAACCAAAACACTCCTTTCACCCCAAAAGGCCACACACTCAAAGTTGATAACAGGAAGCACTTTTTATAATGGCAGTGTATCTAGTGGTTTCCATTAAGGAGGGTTTATCTTATGTGAGTTTCCATTTCCAGTAGAACAAGGAACAGAATTGCTTAGCGCGAGAAAGAAGCAGAAGTTATTGCCACTATCTTGAAAAAACAAGAGAGAATGATACCTATAAACTGATTAATTCCTTGATTCATAAGAAATTTAACATAACTTGCTTAAATATGAGCTTCATCAAGACGTCATTAAAATTTATCTAACATAAGCAAATTTTAGCATGAACAATTTTTCACCTATGTGCATACTTCATTATAAAAATTTAACATTGCTCTAATCAACCATCTCAGAGAAATCTACAGGCATTAAACGCTCATCAGGCAGCCCAGCTAATTCTGTGAAAGTCACATACCTGTTAGTATGCTGACAACATCTCCCGAGAGCCTCCCACACATGGACTCCTGTATTTAGGTGTTATCAGCACGATTTTAAAATCTTTACCTTCAACTCTGGTTAAAATATAAAAACATGTAAAAGGAAAAGCTCAATTTTTAGTAAAATCAAACTGGTAAAAAAGGGAAATTGCTTGATAGAAAGAGAGGTTGGATGACGGTGACAAGCCAAGGGAGATGGGAAGTTGTTAGGCACATTGATTGGGAAAGGATATTGTTGTTTGTTTGTTTTTAGTATGGTAGCTACTTGAGAATGTTTATGGGATAAAGATCCCAACCACACAAATGAGCTGAAGAGAACAGGAAGATGGATGGTAACTGAGGAAGCAATTCAGTGTAGCAAAATGGAAGGATGATTGGCATTAACCAGAAGTGCAAAAAATGGTACAGGAAGGAGTTCAAGGGATACTGGCACAGGAAAAAAGATGGAGTAGAGGACCTGAGAGGTCAACAGAGAAAAAAAAAGAGGGAAGAAGTTGTTTCTCTCATTTTCTAGCCTCTGCTCTAAAGTAGGCCCTCTCTGACCCTGAACTTCATGATTCATTTATTTCTTCATTAATTGACTAGATATTTATTCAATGCTCACTATGTGTCAGACACTGTTTTGGCAATAGGGATGTACTAGTAAACAAGTCAAATAAAGCCCTTGCTCTTAAGCTGAAATTCTATGTAAGGAGACAGACAGTAAACAAATAGATACATATTTGTTCCGGGTCAAACTCTTAACTTCTTTCCCCTATTGCCCCTGCTAACTCATCTCTCCACATCCCCAACATGCCATTAATTCCAGCCACCTCAGACTTTAAAAAAAAAAAAAGGATTCAGTCCAAACTGAAGACCTTGCCTACAGATAAGCAGGCCTGACTTTGAGTGACATATTAGCCTCCCTAAGTTTTGTCTTGATTCTAAAGGCTCATTTTTCTTTGAAAAAACAACAGCCTAGACACTGGAGGCTGGGACAGAAACTCAACACTCCTCAGACACTCCTTACCCAAGTACTTATGTTCATTGCAGCCATTACTTATTGCTCACCTAACTTTGTGAAGGCCAAATGTTAGGGTTTACAGGGACCAGAGAGATGAGTAAATCCTCAAGGAGATTAAATAATAATTATTCTGATAGTTAATATTTATTGAGCACTTTCTATCTGCCAGACATGTTAAGTGCTTCACGTAATTTATCCCATTTAAACTTCATGTTAGCCTTGTAAGGTAGGCGATAATATATCCATTTTCAGGTGAAAAATCAAAATCCTAAAGAGATCAAGGAATGTGTCCAATGAAACAAGCACTATTTATTTGATTTCAGCGTTTCTGTGCTGAAATATTCTGCCTCCCCAATTTTATGAGTTCCTAGGGCTGCCATAACAAAGTACCACAAACCGAGTGGCTTAAAATAACAGAAATGTGTTGTCTCCCAATTCTGGAGGCTAGCAATCTGAAATCAAGGTGTCAGCAGCAGCCCGCTCCCTTGGAAACCTGTAGAGGAATCCTTCCTTGCCTCTTCCTAGCTTCTGGTGGTTTGCCAGCAAGCTTTGGCTTGCAGTTGCATATCTCCAGTCTCTGTCTTCATTACCACGTGGTGTTCTCCCTGTGTGTCTCTGTCTTCATATGGCTGTCTTCTTGTAATACCAGTCATATTGGATTAAGGATCAACCCTATTCCAGTGTGACTTCACCTTAACTAACTACGTCTGCAATAACCGTATTTCCAAAAAAGGCCACATTCTGAGGCACTGGGGTTAGGATTTCAACATATCTTTTGGGGGAGGGGGACACAATTCAACCCATAACACCAGTGAATGGAGCTGGTATATGAAGCTAGTTAGAAAAATACAGGTCTCAGTCCAACTCTGTCATCATTATCAACTTGATGTGTGACTTTGAGAGAGGGACTTTTTTTCTGTAAACTTCGTATTCTTCACTTTTTTTTTTTTTTTTGTGGGAAGACCAGCCCTGAGCTAACATCTGTTACCAATCCTCCCCTTTTTGTTGAGGAAGACTGGCCCTGGGCTAACATCCGTGCCCATCTTCCTCCACTTATATGGGACGAACTGACAAACAGTGCGTCGGCGGGCACCCGGGATCCGAACTCGCGAACCCCGGGCTGCCAAGCGCAGACCAAACCGCTGCGCCACCGGGCGGCCCCATATTCTTCACTTTTAAAATAAAGACCTTGACCCTATGTAGAGAAAGGGCAAGAAATATCAAAGATAACGCTAAGCTTTAAAATCTAAAATCTAGGAGAACGGGGAGGAGGCTATCCCATTCATGGAAACAGAGTGATCAAGAGGAGTCATTGATATTGGCGTGAAAATTCTGAGAGAAAATTATTTGAGTTTTCACAGTTCTTGGTACTACCTGATAAAAGATAACAGGAAATTGGAGATGCAGATCTGGGGATTCAAGAGTGAGATCCAAGCTGGAAAGATAGATGATGAGTTATCTGTACAAAGGTGAAAATTAACAATATGCAAAGCTGATATAATCACCAAGGGAAAGTATAAAACAAGACAATTAATGGTTCAATGAACTAAACTTGGGAATGTCTACTTTTAGTATCAGATTAAGGAAACAAACCCTTAAGGAAAAGAGACCTTGAGTTATTCATAAAGGTCAGAGAATAACCTTGTTGTGTCATGGAATTCAAAAGGGGAGTTTCAAGAGTTATTGCTTATTAGTGTAAAATGCTTCAGAGAAGAAGGATGTGGACTGAAAATAAATCATTTGGTTTGGTAGCCGAGGAGTCACCGAGAGAGAAGGTTCCGTAGAAAAGACCAAATGAAAAGAATGAGGAATGGGTGGGGTGGCCAGGAAGCATATCCAAAGAGAACCAGCTACAGTTTCTCTGAGGAAAGGAGAGAGACAGGGAGAACATTAGGTTAGGTGGATTGCCAGGTACAAAGAAAGCTTATTATTGTTTTATTGGTTAGGAACATGTTTATTGGCAGAAAGGATGGCCCAAAGGAAAGGTTGTAAATGGCAATATTATAACTAATAGAGAGCGATTCTAGAACCAATTCTGGAAAAGGTCAAAAGGGGTGTTCAAGAACACAAGAGGAAAGTAAGATTTGGCAAAGAGGCATTCTGAAACAGCACCCCAACTGGTCTCCCTGTCTTCAATTCTATCCCCTCCAGTCCATTCTGCAATGTACATTCTGGAGTGTTCTCTCTACAACATAAATCTTTTCATGCCACTTTTTGCTTACCATTCTTTGGGGTTCCCTGTTGCCTTCAGGAGAGACTCCTTATCATGCCCATATTTCCAATATCTAGACACTGCTGAATGTTTTGCCTTATCTGTTTGCTGTCCTGCTCTGCTCTCCTCAATGCCTCACACACACACACACACACACACACACACACACACACCCACCCCACATAGCTAATACTTTGAATCCTTCAAATGTATCAGGCTTTTTAATTTCTTCTTTGCATAGTGGCATTTTCTGCTTGTAATACTCTTTTCCTTCTTTGCCTTTTCTAGCTTATTTAGAAATGTTGTCTAAAAGTTATGGATTACCTAGCAATATATTTATTTACTTGTCTGTCTCACAGTGGCTTTTTTTTCTGTATCACCAGTACCTCGTACAGTGTCTGGCACATATAAACTGCTCAATAAATATTTACTAAATGACTGAAGAAAATGAAAGAATGAATGAAAGGGATGAGGAGAAGAAAGGGTAAAGATGAAGTGAGAGGGTTTTCTTTTCCCGTTGGAGAGGAGAGTTCTCAGTGAGATAATTACAAACATTTCATTTAAAAAAAGTGATGCTATTTGCCAAGAGTGGGAGCATATTTAGACATTTTCTGTGAATTTTAGAAAACAAAATTAGCACAACTACTGTATCAGACACTAGATCACCTTGCCTCATATACCCCTCCCGCAGACATTACTCATGCCATGTTGTGGTCATAAAGTGATTGGGAGCTCCTATGCACAGTACAGATTGAACAAGAGAGATCACTTCACCTTTGCCCTGGCAGGACTGCACCCACTGAGGCCCTGGCTTCCCCAAGTGCTGTCCCAGGAGTCCAGGTAACACTCCCTGGTAGTAGCATGGGACAACTCTAAGCAATAAAAGACAGAAGAAGGGAAAGCCCGGAGATAAACTGCCTGCCCTTCCTGCCCATTTTCCCCAGCGCCTGTTCTGAGCTGCAGCAGGTTAATACAGCCTCTCTGGATATGTCTCCCATAATGCACCCATTTGTTTGCTCTCCCTCATCCTTTTTTCCTCCTACTCTTTCATCCCTGGGATTGCACCATCCAATAAAGTGCTAGCATATAAGTGTTTGCCTCGGGTTCTATTTCCAAAAACCCTGGGTTAAACAAGTAATTTTTTTAGAAATTTTCAGATGTTGAATGTATTATGCATTATTAGAAACACAAACAAAATTAAATAAAACATTCATAATGAAAAATTTATTTTTTTGCATTGGGTTATGGTTGGATACTGGGAAGAGTAGTTGTAGAGAACAGTCACTGAAAAACAGAGAGTCAAGAAGAAATGGAAAATGAATAGTCTAGCAACAAAGAAATAGTAATTCTCCTTGTGGAGCATCAACAGGAGATAATCAGAAACACATGGCTATGGTGAGGATAAATGTATTCCCCAGATAGCAAACGTTCCATTAAAGGAGCATACACTAAGGAGATTTTCTTTCATTGTGTGTGTTTATAATTCAACCTGCTCCCTATGTTATGAAACATTAAAGTGTTAGTTTCCAGGAAAGTAAATAAATCTACTGAGTGACCTACTTTAGTAAAGACAACTGAAATTGTCTTCAGTTTATATATTAAATTGAAATAATTTTAAGACACGGCAGACTACCAGCCAAAATTCGAACAACTAATGTTGGGAGAAAACCCAGAAGAAATGACAAAAGTACATCTGCTCAGCAAGGCTCTTTGGAAAGTTCAAATGGAAAAAAGAATTAAAATTTGGCCAGAAGAAGGAGAGTCTTTCCTCACTATGGAAAGTTGGCATATGCTATACCATGATCTCAATATGTACTGAGAGCAGTTTTGGACATTGAACCAGATTCCAATTGTAAAGGTGTAAAAGGTACAGTCAGTCACCCACCTTTAAATATTTGCTACCACAGAACCCTCTGTTGCAAGGCTGATAAAGTACCAAAGGTCTTCTCTTAGAAGCAACTGCAACCAAAAAGACTAGGAAATACTTATTGCTTATTCATGAAAGTATGAAAACTATGATTCGAGAAATACTGTGAGTATATTTTAGTTTCTGAATGTTTATCCCTGCAGACACCACAGCATTCATTGAAACACTTTTTCAAATGTCCTCAGGTGGATTCTTTAATTAAGATTTTGTTTTCCTTTTTTGGATTTATAAATCCAGACCCAACTTATACTTCCTAGAGGGGCAGTTAAAGTTTCAATGTATTGCTTTTTTTGTTTTTTTGTTTGTTTTTTTTTTTTTTTGTGGGGAAGACCAGCCCTGAGCTAGCATCTGTTGCCAATCCTCCCCTTTTTGCTGAGGAAGACTGGCCCTGGGCTAACATCCGTGCCCATCTTCCTCTACTTTATAGGGGACACCGCCACAGCATGGCTGACGAGCAGTGCGTTGGCGGGCGCCTGGGATCCGAACCCGCGAACCCCGGGCTGCCAAGCGCGGACTAAACCGCTGCGCCACCGGGCGGCCCCTCAATGTATTGCTTTTTAAGTATTTTTCGTGTTTGTTAGTATTTCTTTAGGTCTGAATATCTGAAGGGGATTATGATTTTTCCCAGAGAACTGCACATACTCATACACACACTATTTCATATGAATTGCCTGGGTTTGGGGACATTTTATACATCCAAACACTTTCTGGAATTCATAAACCATAGGTCAAAATCAGCTGTTTCAAGTAACTTTAAAAATCACTTAAAGATGGATGGATACCAGTGAGGGAAAGCCCTAGTAACATGAATATTTTGTTTTGCCAATAAAAGTAATAACAAAACCCAAAATTTATAGATAGAAACAATGCTTCTTCTATAAAATGCCTAAAAGCTATATTTTTCAGTCTTGAGGAAAATCTATGTAGCATCTCCTCAGTTATTTTTTTAATGAACTTCATAAAGAGCTGTTTTTAAGAATGATCTATATATTGACCCCAAAGATATTTCTTTCTTCACTTTAGCTATCTGAAAGAATATTTAATCTTTAAAACTGGACTATTATTTGATTCTTTTTTGGAACAAACATTACAAGGAGAACTAATTTATATCTGATTTTAAGCATCTTCTGCATAATACTTTCTTTCTAGCTTTCTTTCTGTCTCTAATAAAAACTGGCTCTAAACCAATGGCTGGCACAGGTTAAGTTAAAAATAGAGGTACATGGCAAATGTTTGGAAATTCAGTTTTCATATCCACTGGGCTTCTGAATTATAATTGTGAATTTAGAATCTTGCTTATGATTAAAATATTTGAGACTGTGAACAATTTGGAAAAAAAAAATCATCATGTGTTTGGCATTTTTTGTGAAGAAAATTCTAGAGTGAATGTTTTACACAAGCAGCCAATAAGTTTCAGATGGTTTATAAGTAGCCGGAGATCCAAGGCTGAAATGGAAGTTTCTGTGACAGCCTACAAATAACAGTTAACATATGTCTAAGTCACAGGCGAAAGCAGGAGTCACGTAAAGTCAAGTAAAGGGTAAGAAAGGCTGTAAGTGAATATAAAAACCTTTTTGTCCAAAATTTTTAGCAAAAATTTTAGGTACTTAAAGAGCAAAACTATCTCAACTATTTTTAAAGAAATTATATGTATTAATATTGGAAACAAATAAGAAGTGACTTTCAAAGTCACAGTTTATACCCATCCGAAATTTGATGTGTTAAAAAACACCCCAAAATGCAAATGAGTTAAGTTAATGCTAGTATACATGAAGAAAAAATACAAATTCTTCAACGACTTTAGAGCATTTAATAATTGATTCACACTTGCATTTGAAGTTTCATCTAGATGTGTTTCTAGTTAAATTATTTTCTATTCTTTGTCATGAGATATTTCTTGATCAAGATGTTTCTTGACATTATTGATAAAATAAGCCACTCAAAAGTTTTCAGGTTTTCTTTGTTCTAACCTAATATTATTTTGTATTTCAATAAGTTCTTACAGTTGTGGTTTCACAAATTGTTATTAGAGGTTTGAATTTACTTTTATTTAGAGTATCAGTTCTGCAGGAGGAACCAGGTGAAGGTACCAAGTCTTAATGCTAGTCCTGTGGCCGCCTACACATCTTTGAGTCAGTCATCTTATCTGTAAGATGACGACAATGATACCTACCTTACCTGTCTCACAGCGTTGTGAGTCTGAAACGAAATACATAAAAGAGTTTTTGAAACAAAATGGTATTGGTGCTGGAGGTGTTAGCAATGATGGTAGCAGTAGCGTATATTCAACAGGAAATTCTGCTCCAGATGATAACCACAATCATTGGATCTACCTAATTCTTCTGCACACATAAGATAGTACTTATAGATTCCTAAATTATCCTGCTGTAGCGTGGAAATCAGTGGCTTTGCTACCATGAATGTTTGTGTGTGTGTGGCTTTTTTTTCTTTTTCTTTTTTAGACTGGACTATTTTGAAGGTCATCATTTCACGGACAGGCATGAACAGAGTGGTATATGAAAATAGAAATTCTGAGTTTTTTTGTATTTTCTCCAACCACTGGACATGTGAGATTAGTAAAGTTAATTAGAAAGGTATAAGTATAGAATAATCTATATTTCCCTATTTCTATAAACAATAAAATGCAGTGTGTCAATTCTTCCGAAGAAACCTTTTAAACTATTCTTTTAAATGCTTCAGAAATAAACATGTTGTTTTAGAAATGTGTTCACCAATGAAAAATTGATTTAACCAGTTGTAAAAAGGAGTTTGGGAGTATCTTTGAGTCTGAAATGGTTTGAGGCACTCACTGATGGCCTTGAGGAGACCCCCAATGTTTATCAAATTTTATGAATCTTTGATTTATGTTCCTGAACTGTAGATCTTCAGATCTCTTAGAATCCTAATATTTTAGAAAGAATTCACATCACTTCCACCTCCTCCAAATTGTCTATTTCATTCAGCTTTAATGAAATGAAATTCTAAGAGAGAAAATAATGGCCAGGACTTGCTGGAAGTAAATATAAGGAGTTGAAGCTAACATGTGTTTCACAGTCATCAAGTCACTCTCTGGGCTGTGTATACCCTGGATCCCTTTCAGACCTCATGGAAGTTAATTTTAGTTTTACAGAAAGGACAGAGAGAGGCGAACTGCTGTCTTTGCAGAAAATGTCAAGGTTAAGCTTTTGCGGGTCTTACCTTTCTGATTTCCTGTGCATTCCCGGAGAGAAGGAAGCACCGTTTGTCCACAGAGAATCCTTTCTTGCATCTGCTTGCCTGGGTTTCCGTGGGTGTGTTGGGGGCAGCCCCAGGGACAGCAGCTGTGAGCTTCCTCGTCCCTCGGAGTGTCACGGTCTGGTAGAAGAGACAGATTGCCACAACCAAGCCCACCAAGAAAGGCCGGGGGCAAAATCGCCGACGACAAAGGAACACTGGACGACAGACCATGACCAGTTCAGCTTCACTTGGCCCCTGTCCACGTTGCCGGAAAAGTCATAGCAGCTATTTTTTGTCAGCATGAAAAATACAAATCTGTCTTCTTTTTCCACAACTTAAATCAAGATTGCTCCATCCCCGCTTAAGAACTTTCCGAAGGGGCATGCCAAAGAATCATAGGTCCCAAAAGTCTGAGGCGGTTAATAAGAGCCCTTCCATGGATGACAGTAAAAAGTGGCTGGCCTGGGTTAAAAAAAGACGTCAAAATAATAATAGTTGTAACTAATAACCCGAGAGTACCCCAAGCTGCCAAACTGTTGCTTCCGGTAATGCCTTATTTTCAGAACATCCTTAAACTCACAGTAAAGGCTTCACAGGAAAAGAGAAAACAACACCAAAGTAAATCTGGAGCCGGAAAACAGCGTCGGAGAACGCAATAGGTTAAAACCAAAAGAGCCTGTTGCACAGCTGGAGGCAGGCCAGCTCGCCTTAGCAGTTCCTCATTTTTCCTCCGGTTTAAAAGCCGTCCTGCCTAGCCTTTCAAGTTTCTTAACTGCTTCCCTTCATTCAGTTTTAAATTGCCACTTTCCGGTAAGCATTCACGGATTTTAACATAAAAAGGGAATAAACGGTTTGAATGGACATGATTACTGTTAGGGTTTTGCTTGTATTTGTTTCATTGCTTTTCAAGTTCAAAGTTCTACGTACTTACTCAGTTCTCATCCTTTTAGCCAGAAAAAAGTTTCCATGATCCCCTAATAGATTGCTGATCAAAACCACTCGGAAGGAAACACCCAGTCGTATGGCTCCAATTCATCTCCCACACACGGACACACACACGCAGACACACACCCGCACGCGCGCGCCTGCTGCCCTCCGGGCCGGGAGCGGGGGGCCCACGGGCACCGCAGCCGCGCAGGCCGGCGGGGCGGGGCGGAGCCAAGGCCCGGGCTCCTCGGGTGCTCGGGGGCAGCTGGAGCGGCGCGGGATCGGAAACGCTGGGCTTCCACAGACTGGAAACAGCATTTCTCACTTCCCCTGAAATGCGGCTGCCTACCCAGAGCAACAGAATTTTAAATACGTATCTGATGTTTGATTTCTTATGTAATCTTTTTCCTAATGCAGCACTGGAAAAACAAATAGTCCTTAATCAATTGATGACAAAGATCGAAGGTGAGACTAAAGCAGACTCCGTGCGTGAATTGGGAGGTTCTTCACTTGAGGGAATTGTGGTTAGCCTTATGGGGATAAGAGGGTCACGGTACTGTCTGGACCCCAAAACATGAAAGGTTGTCGTATGCACCAGAACGGACAGTGAGCTTTCTGCTCTAGTACCAAACTCTTGTCACTGTCGTTATTGTTACTCCTTTCCTAACTGAGTCTTTCAAAATTGCCTGACACTTTGCTCTTAGATTGTAGCAGGTGTGGGATAACTTTTGCTCAGCAGAAAGGGGTACACAGCAGACTTCGTCCAGACTTTAGTTCAATCCAATGCTCCACAGACAGCCACAAGGACACTCCTAGTAGGGCAATTCTGCAGACTCCATCTACTTTTGCTGAGTCAGCTGAGGGAACGCCAAGGAGAAAGGCAATCTGTCTAGTTCATGTTGCTCACCTCTCCCAATCCTCGCTTTGCGAACTCTGGATACCCAGGATCGGCTTAGGCTCAGAGCAGACATTCTTCAAAGACTGAACCGAAATAGGCTTTGTAACCTGTTTCTAACCCAAACTCGTTCTTGTGGGCTGAGGTCCTCCTGTGAGGCCACACCCCTAGAATGATCCCATCCTTTAGGCACGCTCCTGTCAGTCACTTATATTTTGTGATACGGAGCGCCCCCTAGGGGTATCCAGCTATTATAGACGGAGAAATGGGCATCTATGAGTTCCTTGCTTGTAAGAAATGCTTTTTACACCTTATAAAACGCATTAATTAAAACTTTACAGAGTAAGTATTCACACTAAAGCTAGATTCATCCCGAATCTGCATATATCCCCTCCAGTGTGTTTAATATTATTTGACTTATGGATTCAAAGTCCTCAATTCCACGGCAAATGAAGGAGTAGAGAAAAATGATGCGGCACTTGCTTTGTAGAAGCCAAGAGGATTTTAAAGAGGAGGTGGCTGAAGGATAGATATAGTTTTGGTGGATGCAAGGTGATTTGAGAGATAATAGGAATTATGAGATCTCTAAATTGGAATTGTTCCTGTGTTAATGAGATCCAGGGTGAGAGAGTTCTTTACCAGGCAGAAAGAAAAGGACATGCATTTCTATTAAGGCAAAAAGTCTGAAAAACTGAGTTTCTGAGGAATCTGAGGGTCATTTTTATGCATCCTTAAATTGTTGAGTACAGGATATGAAAGAAAGCAAAAATAAGATGTTAAAATCATATTGCCTTTGGGCTGGGAGAAGTGAAAGACAACATCATAGATAATTTTATAGCTAGACTTCGAATAACAGAAATCAGAAAGAAGGTGTAAAATTAGTGTCCTAGAAATGATACTGGCAGGTTGAAAAACTCAATCCTCCATTTTAACCACTGAGTCCAAGGGAGTGGGAGAAGATGGCAAATAAAGAAATATCTGCACAAGTGAGAAAAGGGATAGTTTGAGCGGGAAGGTGGAAAGAAGAGGTGGAAAAGAAGATGCAGCAGGAATTATCACCAAAGAGACTAAGGGAGTCAGTGACAACGTCTGATATTAGAGTTAACCCAGTCCAGGTAGAATCTTGGAGCTGCCTCTTATCAAGTGTTTTTAAACAAGTGATTCGTGAAATGAGGATACCAACGCGTCCTTTGAAGTGTTGTGGGCATGACTAAATGAGATAATGTATGGAAAGCACCTAAGCATTCTGTGCACATTTGTTGGAAGAATGCATGCTGAATGAGTGTCTGTTATGTTTTGGATCCTGAGGCTGAGCTCAGGCTGGTGTGGTATCAGACATGTGAACAGATAATTACCAGATAATGGGCCTCTTGGGAAACAAAAGCCCAAAAAGCAAACATGAGCACTTAGTATTAGTTCTCTTCTCTTTACTCTGTGAGATGGAGGTGGGTAGCCAATGCCAGTTTGGGAGAATGAGAGCTAGAGTGGGATGGGAGTAGTAGGTGGAGACTACAAGTGGGATGTGTTTATGCCGGAGTAGTAATGGAAGGCTAGTAGGAGCATGTGTTAGAGTCTGAAGGCGTCTGAACAGGGAACAATGAAGAGAGAAAGTTGGTTCAGTGAGGGGAGTGGGAGGTAAATATGCAGTAGAACTATGAACCTGTGGATTCTGGCAGTGTTTCAGACTGAATGTTTTCTGCGTATTTTATAAAGTACCCCTTCCACTAAAATATTTCTGTATTCAAGGGGCTGTGTTTAAGCAGCATCAACCTGGGACAACAGAGTGACAGAACTTTTAAAGGTCTATAATTTCAAGGTTGGACAAACAGAACAATCTTCTTCCTCAAACCTTTCCAACACAAAATATATTCTTCTATTGAACATATGTTCCACTTAGTCTTTTATATGGAGTGAGGGTGAAGGGAGAGGATGAATTTAATAGTCATTGTTTGAAGAAGCTATTTTTAAAACTTGACTTTTTAAACTAGAGGGATAAAGATACCTATACCAGAGAAGATTCCAGTGTTGGGTCAGGAACTTTGGGAAAGTAATTTACTTCTCTGAATCTCAGCTTTCTCATAAAATAGAGGCTTCAGCGATCGCTAGATAACCTCAAAGGTCACCTGAGGCTCCGAAGTTATGTTTCTAGGGATACATTTTTGACATGGATTTCCTCTCTGTAAACATGACCTGGTAAGAAGGGGAAATCTTCAGATTATGAACCTTTTGGTTTCCTGAAGGAGAAAGCCTTTTTCTTTTGAGAAGTCTCCTGACCATGATGATGTAAAATCCGGCTGTCGCTTAGGGGTGATGTAGTGTATTAATTCCTGGGGGTGCTGTCAGCAACACCTGAACACTTACCTTCCAGTAGTTCTTCCCTAGAGAGTTGCCCTCTTCTCAGCTCCTACCACTTCTCATCTAATGCTAGCTCTAGAACTTTCCATATAAGCTCTGAACATAAGATAGATGATGTTTTTAAATCATGAATCACCTATTGTACCTCAACTAAGCAAAAACATCATCCTAGACGCTATGGAAAACAGAAGACATATGACTAATACTATAAATGACTAAAATATAATAAACATACTGATGAATTGGCCAAGATAGGATAACACCTCTAACAAACCACGTCAAAATCTCAGCGACTTCATACAATAAAAGCTCACTTTGCACTCATAATTTTTGAATGTTTGTCAGTTTCCATTAAAACATTTGGTACCCAGTGTCCTTCCACCTAGTGACTTTCCACGGGATTCTCTGAATCCCACTAGCAGAGAAGGAAGGAGAAAAGGTCATGGAGGATGGGATGGGAGGTCTTTTGGAGCCAATCTTCAAACTGGTATATATCCTTTGGCCCACATTCTATTGGCCAGAGCCCAGTCACATGGACCCATCTAACTGAAACTGAGCTGGGAAATGAGGTTTAGCTACATGCGTAAGAGGAAAAGGAAACGAGGCTGATAAACATATAGTAGTCCCAGCCACAACTAAGATGGAGATGTCAGGTGCCTTGGAGAATCAAAACAGGGAGTCCACATCTTTTGAGAGGTGATAAGGAAAGCTCCAGGAGTGTGGTCACTTCTCAACTGGGCCCTGAAGAGTCACAAAGATTTCAAAGGGAAAATATAGGTTTTTTTGTCTTAGTGGAAGATCACTAAGGCTAAAAGCTGGAAAGCAGAGTTGGTCCAGATCAAGGATAGCTGTAATTTCCAAGATAAAGAGTTTATTTAGCCTTTATCTGCAGACAGTGGGAATCCAGAGTTTCTTTCCCAGATTTATTAATGAAGATATCATGAGAGCAGTCAGGGTGGGATGACCATTATTTACAATTATCTGAGAATACTGTTACATTACCATTAATTGTAACTAAACTCACAAAGTTTGTTTTTTAGATAGAATAAAGACAACAACGTGGGTCAAGTTCATGTGGTTACTCTCAGTGGTGCAAAATATATACAAGATTTAATACAAAAGTCTATGCACAGTGTCAGATTCTTGCCTTTGAGCCCTCACTGTCCCTTAGGAGGAAAATGCTGTACTCAGTTAAGGTATATGCAAATACGCCTGATTGTGTATTATCCCACAGTTATATAAACACAGTGCGTTAATTTATATCAGGTTTAGGATTATGTATCCTTCACCTGTATTTAGAAGTTTAGGTCTGCCACTCATTACAAAGACACACCAAAGGTTCAGTCTACATCAGGCTCATGTCTCGTTCTTGATATGTTGGAGGAACATGAACAGAAGTCCTAAAACAATTCTGCAAATTTTCTGCAATTTCTAACGCAGTCAACATTTAAACTTGCTTAATTTCCTTTCAACTCAATTATGTTGCTTTTCTCCAAATCATCTCGCTTAAGTGGAGTCACTTTTTGTACAAATATATGGATTTCAATTTAAGACCACTGCATCTTTTATGGAGCTTTCTATGCATTTAAAAAAAATGAAGATTTTCCTCTTCCTTTCCAATGTTTCTAAACCCACTCTAGGTTGGTGAATGGTGAGAGCAGGATTGGCAGAGGTCTGGGAATCGTGTTAAAGGTAAAAAGGGACAGTATGCAGGACTTCGCTCAGGCACGGTAAATTTGTTCAATTTATACTTGGAAATAAAATGCTCCAGTGAAAAGTCTTCACTTTTCTACTATCTTTTTTTTTTTTTTTATGGTGAGGAAGAGTGCCCCTGAGCTAACGTGTTGCCAATCTTCCTCTTTGTGCTTGAGGAAGACTGTCCCTGAGCTAACATCTGCCCCTGAGCTTCCTCTATTTTGTATGTGGAACCCCACCGCAGCATTGCTTAACAAGCCGTGTGTAGGTCCGTGCAGGGATCCGAACCCGTGAACCCCCAGGGCTGACAAAGCTGAGCATGTGAACATAAGGACCACACCATTGGACCAGTCCCTGTCCTGTCTTTTCTTGTTTGATGTTTGTTCAAACAGACACATTCTACTGTCTCTTTGAGTTTCTAGACGAATAGTCCAGATAGACTAAATCCTCCAAACTAAATGGTTTTCATTTAAAATCATCCACTAGATCAGTGTTCTGAGGATACAAGTCAACCTGGATAGAGATCCCTTATGACAGCACTTGGCACTGCCTTTTTAAAATGGGACATACGTTCTCCAGCTCTCCATAGTTCTCAGCTGTCACTTTACTTATTTTTCACAACTTTCCTTATAAGCATTTTGAATTTGCTTGCACCAGTATCAAATTACTTTTATCACATTTTAATTACTAGTGTACTTATGTCTCTTTACAGTATAAACTGCTGACAGAAACTATTTTACTCATCTCCACACCCTTGCAGCATCTAGCAATGTCTCCTTGCAAGTGATCGTCTTAAGTCCTATTTGTAGAGGTCTACACATCATAGATTCAAATACTTTCCATATTATTCCTGTTTTTCCCACAAGAAATATTTTACATCTCGGTAACATTTAACTCAGTGGGGGCAATTTGTCCCTCAGGGGACATTTGGCAATGTCTAGAGACATTTTTGGCTGTCACAGTTGGGAGTGCTGGGGGATGGAGGGAGTATGCTATTGACACGTAGTGTGTAGAGGCCAGAGATGCTGGTAAACATCCTACAATGCACAGGACAGCCCCCTACAACAAAGAAACATGTGGTACAAAATGTCAGTAGTGCTGAGGTTGGAAGGCTGAAATTTAACTGAAGGAATAATTGTTGCAGTTTTTACATGTGGCTGCCTAAGATTGTTACTTAAGTTAGAATAATGAGTACCTGAGCAGCTTGTGGCAACAACATCAGCTTCATTGGGATTTTAACCACTTCTTGATACGTAATTATACCACTCTCCAAAACAAATGCAATTTTGGCATATAATTTCCTTCAAGCCTCTCAAATTTGCTTTAGAATTTGCATCCTCTAAAAGACTACATATGTATATACATAATCTAGATATATGTGTGTGTGTATATATATACACACATACACATATACACACATATATAATTACACACATTCTAAAAGATTTACAAATAGATAGGTTCACTTCAATCATTGAGCACACAGGTAGAATGGTAAATATTTAATCCAGTGAATTATACTATATGTTTTATTTTCTTCAGGACACAAACTTACACTTTGGCATGGAGCCAGAATTCCTAAGTTTTTATCATCAATATATAAAACACAAACAAATTTAGCTTTCCTTTGTTATATCACAGTATCAAATTATGTTAACTCAATTAGAAATCTCATTTTCTCTGTGGACCTGTAATATAATATTTCTTGGAAACCATAATACATTTTAAAAATTGTCTCAAGACAGCCACATAATTTATTTTTTTAAAATATAATCACAATTCAATCACCCAATTTTATTTTCAGAAAATAAAAGGTATTTTGAAATTTTCACAGCATCAAAGTTGCTATCTAAAACGTTGATGTGTGTGATGGCGGATGTGAGGGGATAGGTTTTTGTCTTCTCACTCCAATGAAAGCTGGCATTCATTTAGCTCTTCTGGGTGGGTAAGAAGGAAATATTCTCTGACAGGGCATGGTTCTTTGGTCACATGTATACCACATAATGTCAAAAAATTACTTCTATATCTCCACCATATGATCTCTAATACATAAACTTAATTTTTTTTCTTGTTTTCAACAACATAACTGGATTTTTTAAACATTTATAAATGACAATCATTGGTAAAGTGAAACCATCTTTTGGCACACCTTGGAAATCCATTCAAGAAAATAGTCATTTGTCATATTAAAGATAAATACATACATGCTTCAAGGATATGAACATAAATTTTGATAAGTTCTAATGAGACATACTGGGAAGGTTATACTAAAACTTTCTACTAACTAGTTATAATATTAGCAAAATTCTAATGAACTGACTCATATTTATGTTCAGGGTTATTCAGAAATATTTCTGGCTGGCCACTTGAATTACATTTGACCTAGACAGCTTTTAAAAGTAACTTGGCACCTATCAGCATGGAGGGTCCCTCTACTGGAATAGATTTAACAATGCAAAACAAAATTAAAATATGACCACTGTTTTTCCCTACAACTGATGTTAAATTTATGAATGTTTTAAATTAGTTCATCATTAAAGACTAGCAATTATCCACTTTGCTAAGAAAAACTATTCATTAACATAGGCAAGTAGAAATGGGGACTGAAAACAAGCAACATGCACACAAGCATACACATTCCCCGCCCGCACTTCCCACACTGGCTTCTGAATTTTCGGTAAGCAGCAGAAAAGTGAATGATTATAATGTCTCTTTTGCCAGCAGTGAAAAAAGTAACAGGTGGCTCTGGATTAACTAAAAACTGAGTTGTATGGCTCTGAAGAATTTATTACGAAATTATTAAATTTCTTTCAAATAAACATTTTAATATGCCCAGGTCTTTAATAATGTATTAGTTAAAATATTGACTTGTAAGGTATACATGACTTACTACTTTAAAATAGAAATGACCAGAATGGGGTATACCTCTACTTTATGCCAAACTCCAATTAAAAAACAAAACAAAACAAGAAAATTCTGAAGTCAGTTCATCTTTAAATCACTTTAACCTTTTTCTCTGCAGCAAAATGAAATCATGAATATTAGATCCTGAGTCAGAAATTATGACGTTTCAGTAATTTAGATTTTATCATCTAAAAAAGGAAATCTAAAACTCTTGACTGGCAATTCTAATTTATAGTTTCAAAAACTGGGAGAAAAGATTCACCTTAAATTTTAAATTTTAGACATTTCTAAGTTACAGACTAGTTAATTTTATCATCCTTAGTTTATAATCTTAGTAAGAAAAGTGCTATGATTTCCTTAAACTGTTAAAATAATCATAACGTATTTAACCAACAATATGTAAATGTCACTACTGCTATTAACAAGCAATTCCATGGCAGTGTAAAATGC
The DNA here is from genome assembly GCA_031878705.1 of Tapirus indicus. Lineage (NCBI taxonomy): Eukaryota > Metazoa > Chordata > Mammalia > Perissodactyla > Tapiridae > Tapirus > Tapirus indicus. The sequence goes on along the minus strand of CM062917.1, from coordinate 140,159,628 downwards.
TCACGAACAGACTCCCTCCGCTTTCCTGCTTTGTTTTCTGACACCACTTCTATCCCGTGTCCATTCATTCCAGACTACTTGTAAGTTCTCTGAATACCCACAGCTCTTTAACAGTCTATCCTGCCTTGAAAGCCTTCCCTACTTCACCTGTCTTTACTAATCAGTTCAAATGACACCTTCTATGTTGTTTCCCAGTGTTCCTAGAGTGTTTTTGTATCCATCTATTACAGCATTTATTAAAATATAGCAATTATTTGCTAACATGTTTGTCCTTGCCACTTTCCCCACCAACACACACACACACACAAATTATAAAAATAAATATTTTTGAGAGTATTCTTTTTCTCTTAAAATCCATCTGTTGAAAGATTTCAAACGTGAGTTGAGGGAAAACATTGCAATGTTTACACTTCAAAAAGTATCTTACCCCTTCCAATCCAAGTATATTAGACATTTATTTTTCTAAGATTAAAATAATCAATTAATTAGATCAAGAAGACCATTTCTGAGGTCTAAGGACAAAGGTCACTATCAGTGCATGGTTAAAAATCTAAAATATGTGGAATTTGCTTTGAAGGAGAAAAGAGCAAAAAACTGAATTGCCCTTAAAAAGAATGATTGCATGTTTATCAAACACTCAGCTTCATTTAGGCATTTAATTAAGCCATTTATTGCTTCAAATATGTCACCATGAACATTTTAATATACACTCTACAGCAGTAAGGCCTCAGTTTTTATCACCTATAAATTGTGAACCCACATTTGGATTTTTTGTGCCACCAATTGTTACACGAGTTTTGTACAACAGAGATTTTGAATGTGTATTTTATAATGCCAAAAATGTTCATTATACCCCTTGGTGTAAATGTCACAAAGAATATTAATAGTTGGCCACATTTTGTTTTTGATGAGGTAGTTCCATGTTTGGCCCATTATAGCTCTCTCTCTCTCTCAGATATTAACAGATTTCACCCATTACTGAATCATTGCACAAAATTTTGGTTTACGTCTTTATACATGCTTCATAAAATATTCAATGTTTGAGTTTAAAATTTGTCAAAATGTTTTCTGAATGATTTGGTAAGCAGTGGAATTCACACACTGAAAGGGGCTGTAGCAGCTGAAAATAAGGATGTTCCTGACTCTGACAAGGAATTTTCTCTTAAAATAAGGCTGTACATAAGGCTTTTTCCTTTGACCAATTCCTATAAAACAAATGAGTTTGGAAAAGTCATTGTATATAATGAGAAGATTAAACAGTACCACTGAGCATCTCCAGGCAACATGCTAATAAGCTAACTGAATCTTACATTATATATTATTTCTTAAAGGTTAACAAAATCTCCATGAAAATACTGAGTTTCATGATTCTCACGATACTAGGAAATCATGAGCACCCACAAACGAACCTAAGTTAGTTTTATGGGCTGTGTAGTTATAAAATCAGACTGTAGCGGCTCAGAATTCTGGAATTGCGAAGCTGGAAAGAGACCTTTGAAATCCCCTATCTAATCCATACCCTTCGGGTAGCGTTGCATAGATTTTACAGTTTTCTGAATAAGTTCTAAGAGGTTCATAAGTGGTTTTGATTAAAGCAGAAATCTGATGGACCCAGTAAGTTTCAATATAAAAGAAATGACATAATAAGTATTTTTAAAGTTTTAAGGATTTTTCTACCGACCAGACTCAATATTATACCTTAAATAAAATTTCCACTACACAAAATTTATAATTTAAATAGCACCTATAGAATAAAACCTAGGAGTGCTTCACAGACACCCTGCAGCCAGCATCACCCTGGTTTAATAAAGCCCAGAGTGACTCAAAATTTGAATTAACTTTCATACCAGTATGTGGTAGAATCAAAAAAAGAACTGAATTTTAAGCTCCAATCCAGGGGATCTCTTTACTTAAGTTGGCCACATTGCCTCAAGTCAAAACGGCTTTAATCATTATTTTCTTTCTATCTGATGTAATTAGACTTTTTTCATGTCCCTTAGACTGAAGGAAAAGCCAGAGAGATGTTCTAGAAAAATACATTTGCATTTCAAATTTACATTAAAAATGTCTTTCCCTTATTTTCACATCACAAATTCCAAGCATTATTAAAGAAATCACAGATGACACAGCATTCTGTGTCTTAGGCCTCTGTCCTTTTTAGATTATGAAAATTCGAAGTTAATTGGAAATTAAGAAATTTTCATTATTAAGTGTGTAAAGTATAAATACAAGTAATTTTTTAAAAACTTTATTTTAACACCTAATACAATTCCAATTTTAAGGATTACTTGCACAAAAAAATAAACACATTTGGTATAAAAATGTATCACTTTAACATCCTTTCCCCTTCAGCCCCTCCCCCTCCCACCCTCATGAACTGCACTATCTGGATGCAGAAACATATAAAGACTAATGGCACAGATTAGTTTTTACCTACAGGAGTTTCTGTTTATGTACCCAGGTACTCTAGAGGACACCAGCCCACTTTATCACATGAACCATTTCTTTCAGCCTGCTGAATTTAGTTTCACAAAGAAACAAAGCTTATTATAAAGGCATTTAAAAAACCATTATCTTAAATTCTTTTTAGAAGCACTGACTTTTTTTTTGCAACCATTTATATACAGTGTTACATAACAGCTCTGGAGTACAGTACATGCAGCAGAACATACCTGTTGAATATAAAATACTTTTCTTAAAATCTTCATCGTTGGAATTCTTTGAAGTCTAAATTATAGAATGCCCATTACTTTGAGAAAATGGTTGAGGAGTACAAATGTCTGCATATGTTGGCCACTGAAATAATCCAAGGCTAACTGGAATAATATTCATAGCACACCAGGAGTGCATAAATAATTTACTTACATTATTAAAATACAACCCATAAAATTCAAGTTCAAGATCTTATAGGATTGTCCATGTAAATCCTTTAAGTGGTTGCCTGGAAGTGCATTGTTTCTTCCTTCTCTTTTCTTCTTTTGTAAAGTCCTATATAAAATGTTTAGTTGAAGTTTGTTTCTTCCTCAAATGAAACGACACTTTTATTTGTGCCGACTGCCTCTTCTCTTCATCGCAGCAGTGCACTGTGGACAGTACCATTTTCCCTTTGGTGCTTCCGTCAATCCAACACATCCATAATGGAACCATTCTATAGGGCACTAGAAAGCAAAATTGAAGAAATAGCTTTTAGTACTTCCCAAAATTAGGAAGCATATTAAAATATGCCCAATAGACTGAATATTAATAATTAGGTTCATGGAAATAGAATTTGTAGATCTAAGAGCTGATTTACAGATCATTTAGTCCAACTGATAGGTTTCAGAGGCACAGAAATGGAGGCACAGAAAAATTATGCATCTTTGTTAACTCACAGGTTCATGTAATCTGTTCCCATAATCCTAAATAATGAACTAAAATTCACTAACTTTCGTTAAGCTGGAGAGTAAATTGATAACAGCTTTCAAGGACAAGAAGAAGTGAGATGGGTCTCTTACATAGAAGGTAAATGTATTTTAAAGATTTTATTTAATATTCAGCCTTATTCACCCCCTCATAAAGTAGAATAAGCTAGTTGTAATTAAAGATATAAATGGATGCCCTGGGTTTTCTTTCTGGGTGTATCTACTCCTAGATATGTAGAGAAAAGTGTTCCACTCTGCAACATACTAAGCAGTTCTACACCTCCACAGAAAATCTTAGCACTCAGAGAAGCACAATTGGGAATGAGAGGGATCAGAGAGTATGACGGGGTAATCACAGAAATCTCAGTCATCATTTTCACTAACTGCCCCAGAAGACAGTTTACAGTGGTGTTCCTGAAACGGTTGGGCAATACTGTTTTGCAATAATCACAAACAGCCCACAAGTGATTCGAAAGAGGGAAGTGGAAGAGGGGTCTTTGTCCACCTATTTGAACATATTGTCGGGACTCTGTCTGGTCAGGGAAAGTACAAATTTTAATGTACCAAGCCAACTCTTCTCAAACTTCAGATTGTTTTAAAAATTTTAAACTTATTATTAACCTTAGGATTCTGACATTGCTGAGGAGTACTTATAAAGAATTCAGGGTTCTATTACTCCTCTGGAGTAACAGACGGACAAAAGAGGGCTGAGCCGTATGAAAGGAAGAAGGGAGTGAAAATTACTGGACAAAAACATTCTCAGCATTCAATAAAAACATCTCTCTAGTCAAAATTAAGCTTCCTAAAAAAGAAATAGGAATTCCTTTCTTTCAAACTTCCTTTATTTTTTATATCAGAAGTGGCTCTCATCAGGTGGCACCCGCAGAATACAGAAGGAAATACTATACTAATGGGAGGGAAATAATCTCACGTTAGATCCTCAACATTCCCGCCCTTCACTTTGCATCATTATTCCTGAAAGAATGTACTGTTTTAAAGTTCCAGTTCTTCACCGTGATAAGTGAATCAGGTTCTAGTAAACACAATATTATTTAGCAAAGCAGGAAGAGGGTATTTCTAATTTTCATACAATGTAACACATTTGGGAAATGTAATCTGCACATAAAACCATAAAATTAGCTTTAAAAGTTAAAATAGGGAACACAAAGGACACTAGCCTATTTTGAAGAGGAATATTCTAGCATTAATATAACAACATAACTGCAACCTTATTTTCTTAGACTGAGAGACACAATAATTAAGAAAAATGTTCAAGTAATAATAATCTGTGATTTTTTTCATTCCTAAATAGAAAAACTTAATACTTACATCTTGGTTATCACAGCCCACCATCTCACCATAGGATACCTAGTTAAAAGAAAATTAAATATTTTTATGATGACATATAACAAGCATCTAAATACAAATTGTTTACGATACTGTTAGAAAATAAATGAAAATACACTGAACGTACAATTGCATTAAGAAACAGGGTATATAGTTTTATATACTTTATAGTTTTTTTCTAAAAGACTTTTTTGGGTAGGGGCGCAGCAGGAGATACACAGAAATTGTGTGCTCTTTAAAAGTCTGAAAGAACTCACTCTGTAAACCATCTCATGGAGTCACCTTTGTGGGTGGTTCCTTTTATAAACATTTTAAGTTTATTTCTTGGTTATTTACCTATTTAAGGTTTTTACTTTTTCTTGGGTCATGTTAGGTCATTTATATTTTTGCAGTTAATAGTCCATTTCATTGAAACTTCTAAGTTTATCATCTATGTATTATATGTCCTTTCTCATTTTTCTTTTTTGCTGTTTACCACCAGCAATTTATACCACGACTTCCTAATTTTTTAATTCACTTCTCAGTGGACTGAGTAATTTTTCAGACAGGGTTAACTAGATGGCATACTTTCTGATTCTCCACATGAATGAGAATATCTGTATATAGTTCTGTGCACGTGAACAACTTCTCAACAACGGTAAACAATTTTTGGGGGGCGTTCAGATTTCTCCCTCAAAGTTCCACAGACATATTCCATCAATTTCTAGTTTTTAGTGTTATAGAGGGGAAATCTTGCGTGAATCTGATTTTGCTCTTTTGTAGGTAACCTACTTTTATTGCCAGGATATTTATAGGACGGTCTTTTTTTTTTTTCTTTTCATTTTTATTGATGTCTTAATAGTTTATAAGGTTGTGGGGTTTTAGTTGCACCTTATTATTTGTCCATCACCATATGGATACATCCCTTCACCCCTTGTGCCCACCCCCCACCCCCCTTCCCCCTTGGTAACCACCAACCAGTTCTCTCTGTCTGTGTGTTCGTTTATTTTCCACATGAGTGAAATCATGCGGTGTTTGTCTTTCTCTCTCTGGCTAATTTCACTTAACATAATACCCTCTAGGTCCATCCATGTTGTTGCAAATGGGACAATTCTGTCTTTTTTTATGGCTGAGTAGTATTCCATTGTGTGTATATATATATATATATATATATATATATATATATACCACATCTTCTTTATCCAACCATCAGTCGAAGGACACTTGGGTTGCTTCCACTTCTTGGCTATAGTGAATAATGCTGCAATGAACATAGGGGTGCACAAGCCTCTTGGGATGGTTGATTTCATGTCCATTGGGTAGATGCCCAAGAGTGGGATTGCTGGATCATATGGTATTTCTATTTTTAATTTTTTGAGGAATCTCCATACTGTTTCCCATAGAGGTTGCATCAGTTTGCATTCCCACCAGCAGTGAATTAGGGTTCCTGTTTCTCCACAACCCCTCCAACATTTGTTGTTTTTTGTCTTGGTGATTATAGCCATTCTAACAGGTATTAAGGTGATATCTTAGAGTAGTTTTGATTTGCATTTCCCTGATGATTAGTGATGTTGAACATCTTTTCATGTGCCTGTTGGCCATCTATATACCTTCCTTGGAAAAATGTCTGTTCATATCCTCTGCCCATTTTTTGATCAGGTTGTTTGTTTATTTGTTGCTCAGTTGTGTGAGTTCTTTATATATTGAGGAGATTAATCCCTTGTCAGATATATGATTTGCAAATATTTTCTCCCAGCTGGTGGGTTGTCTATTCATTTTGATCCTGGTTTCATTTGCCTTGTAGAAGCTCTGTAGTCTGATGAAGTCCCACTTGTTTATTTTTTCTTTTGTTTCTCTTGTCCAAGTAGACATGGAATCTGAAAGGATGCCTTCATGACTGATGTCAATTAGTGTACTGCCTATACTTTCTTCCAGGAGTTTTATAGTTTCAGGTGTCACTTTCAGGTCCTTAAACCATTTTGAGTTGATTTTTGTGTATGGTGATAGAAGATGGTCTACTTTCATTCTTTTGCATGTTGCTGTCCAATTTTCCCAACACCATTTATTGAAGAGACTTCCCTTTCTCCATCGTATGTTCTTCGCTCCTTTGTCGAAGATTAGCTGTCCATAGGTGTGTGGTTTTATTTCTGGGCTTTCAATTCTGTTCCACTGATCTGTGTGTCTCTTTTTGTACCAGTACCATGCTGTTTTGATTACTATAGCTCTGTAGTATATTTTGAAATCAGGGATTGTGATGCCTCCAGCTTTGTTCTTTTTTTTTCAGGATTGCTGTAGCTATTCAGGATCTTTTGTTGCCCCATATGAATTTCAGTATTATTTTGTTCTATTTCCATGAAGAATGACATTAGGATTCTGATTCGGATTGCGATGAATCTGCAGATTGCTTTAGGTAGCATGGACAGGATGGTCTTTTCTTAATCACTGATATTTAAAAATGCTTGTCAGGCGACAGTAGAACAACTAGCAGACTCTTAAATGGCAAATTCTTAAAAATTAGATTGGCCACTCATACCATTAAACACAATAAACTGCAGATAGATTAAAGATTTAAATGTGAAGAAACTGAAGTATTTCAAGAGCTAGACAAAACCATTTAAAAATGAGAAGAAATACAAGGCATGTTTACCAGAGGAAAAGGGGAGGGGGCCTTCCTAAGCACATGATCCATGGCTGACTTCATAAAGAAAAAGACTGACAGTCATTACTACAGAAAATTGGAATTTTAGAAATAAAAAAAAACTAAACCAAGCAAACTATTTATAATGTACATGATAAAAATGATAGGAAAATCAGCCAACATCATTAAGAGTCAATTCATAAAAGAAATCAAAATGGTCAATAAAGGTCCAGAATTAGTACTAATGTAAACGGAAATGATTATGTGACACAAAACTAACAAACTGGTACATGGTTTTTAAGAGAGAATAATATCCAGTCTTGGACAGGGTTTAGCAAACAGGTACGCTGATGAATTTTTGGTAATAAATTTTAGAAGATAACTTGGCATCCTATATCAAGATTTATAACCTAATTTTATTTCTAAAGGAACATCCTAAAAATTAGATGAAACAGATTACATTAAAAAATGCTTATCATGATGTTATTTGTAACTTCAAAAAAATTAAAACCCCTAAAGTAATCTATAGCTATATATTGGTTAAATAAATTACAGTACAGAGGATAACAGATTAACTGTGAAAAGAAAAAAAATCATTACATGATTTAGTGAAAAAAGCCAGCTACATAAAAGAAAATACCGTGACTCCAACTGTCAAATTCACACACACACACACACATGTGTGTGTGTGCGCATCTGTGTACATACGTGCTATGGACTAAATACTTGTGTCCCTTCCCCAAATTCATGTGTTAAAGTCCTAACCCCCAGAGTGAATGCCTGTGAGGAGGTGATAAGGGTTAAATAAGACCATAAGGGTGGAGTCCTAAGGGTGCCCTTATAAAAAGAGGAAAACACAGCAGAGTTCTCTCTCTTCACCACATGAGCACACAGCAAGAGGACGGCCAAATGCAAGCCAGGAAGAGAGCCCTCACCAGGAACAGAACCAGTCAGCACATCAATCTTAGACTACTCAGCCTCCAGAACTGTGAGAAAATAAATTTCTGTTGTTTAAACTGCCCAGTCTGTGATATTTTGTTATGACAGTCTGAGTACACTAACACAACATGTATGTGAGGCATAAAATAGTGGTACACCAAAACGTTTAATCATAGGTTATATCTGAGGGCTGAGATTATGGGTGACTTCATGTTTCTTTACATTCTTTGTATGTACAGCAAACATGTCATTTTTATAAGAAGAAGAAAATACACAAAAAAAGCAAGGGCATTATAACTGGAGTAAAAAGAGCACTTAAAAAAATGAAATAGTTCTCTTTTTGCAGTTTATTCAGATTATGCTTTTACAGACATATATCAAACTCTTACCTGATTACAGATGCAATATCGTGGCTCATTTGGGTCATAAGTCCAATCAACCTGACTGTTTGAATCAGATTCTGGTACTACTGTTGTTTGTTGAGAAATTTCTTGTACAACAGTTGATGATGAAGAACACGATGATAAGGAAGAGGAGGAGGAGGAAGAAGATGACTGCTGGCTTGAAGACTTGTTGTTGTTTCTGAAAAAATAATATCAGTTTTATTTGCTCAGCATCCAAGAGAAGTTACCTGAGAATATTTCCTAAATAAGCGGTATGAAATGAAATGATACCAAAGGTATAAATTAATGTTTAACACTAAGTTAATCTGATAAACAGATTTCAAAGCACAACCGTTTAGAGCAACAAAGAGCAACACTTTTCATAACAGTTTTTGTTTGAAATTTTTTTGTTTTCTGGAGAATAAAGGTGTTCAAAGGAAATTCTTTCAAAATATTTCAAAGTTTTTATAATATTTCAAAAATATTTCAAAGTCACTGCTTACCATTGACTTAAATTATGGTAATACTTTTAAGAATTAATATTAGTAATGACTACCTTACATTCTGTGTATTTTTAAGCAAACTGAATACTCTTCATCAAAATCTAAATCCAAGTACACTAAAGCATTTGCTGAAAATGATCACGACCATCAACTAACATGTGAGTACTTACCTATATAGGACAGGAAACAAAGTGTTAAAATTCACAAGTAATTTACCATTATCTATGTGCTAATTGAATTTTAAAAATATAGAAATTTATCATCAGCAGTTACAATAAATTTGGGTCATTAAGATAAATTAATTTTTAAGATACTTAGGCACATTTGTGGTAATTCTACACCGATCATTCTTTTAGGAATTTACTCACAGAAAATACAATACATTTAAAAACAAATTACAATACAACTATTAGGTGACTAATTCTTTTGGTCTAGAATTTGAACTTTCATTATGCAGGTACCTGTGACAGATGGTGCCACATGCTGTTAAGTTTTCATTTTTAAAGTTCATATAATCATCCTAAAATCTCATATACAAAATTTTCATAATTTCACTTTTGGGGATATAAGATCAAGAATCAAACAACTTGCTCTTAATCAAAATGAAGAATCTTATTAAAAAAAATTCCCAGGATATAATTTGTATTTTATGCATTAATTTACCTTGAAATACTTGACTTATAAATACATGCGTTATATAGTGAAAAAAGTTCCCTAAAATGCTTTATCCTAATGAACAAAGGAAATAAAGAGAAGTTATCTATTAACAACTTAAAAAAAATTAAAGACTCTTAACACTTTTTAAAGACTTTACCCCTTCAAAGTCTGGCACTGTGAATGAAAATGTCACGTCCTCGCACCTGCCCAAAGTTCATCCTGACCCGTTATGTGCTGCTTTTGTTTAATATGTGGAAGCCTAGTGGGTGTGGAGTAGACTGCGTACTCAGTGAAGGCACAGGCTGCTGTAACAGTGACACTCACTTGCTCTTTCTCCCACTCCGTGAGTCAGCTGCTGATGAAGTGGCATTCTGTGTTAATGTAGTCATGAGCGCTGAAGATGACGAATAGCCCGCTGTTTCCCTGGGCATCGAGAACTCTTTTGCCAGCTGAAAGTCATTATTCTTAAATGCTTCATAACTGGCTTTTAAACTTGATGTTCTTCGTCCCTCTTTCATCTTAAATAGACATTCATTGATAGTATTAATATACATAAATATGTATATTTCCTTTTTCAAGTCTTACTAGTTACAGCATTCTTTTGGTTTTTCCAATATTATTTTGTTTAAACCATTATTTTCATCATTGTAATTTAAGCTACAAAGATTTAAAATCAGTTTTTACACAGTTATGAAGTAACTATTGGATGAGCAACTTAATCTGGAATACAGATAAACTGTAAGCAAGAAGTGAATAAACTCTAAGCAATCTAACTTCTGAGGGTAAAGAGAAAGCTCTGGAACTGGTAGAGAGAATAAAGTACTGTCCGAGCAGGTGCTATGGCTTTTAGTCAAGAACACGGGCATCATGAGCCATTATGACGAGAAGGGACCTACATGAGATTTACGTATTTATTTTTCACTTTTTTGTTATCAATCAGGTAATTACTGCATATTCATTTCACTAAATAAAATGTTGGGTATCATAAAACTATGATTTAAAAATGAAACTTTGCATGTAAGAAAATTCTTTTTGTTCACATCCGGTAGTTTCTCTTAGGGTTTGTCAATGATTTAGACGACATGTGACATGCTGTTTCCAGACCTCTCCCTTTATACCTGAGCTGTGGCTTGAACTGCTTGAGCTGCTGCCATGGTAATTGCCCCTGCACCGGCTCCTGAAGACAACGCGCCAATATTATAGGAGGCCAGAGGCTGGGAGGAATTCACACTGTAAGCGTTGTTGGAAGAGGCCGTAGAACTATTATTCCGACAACCTGCGTAGAATTAAAGAAGAGATAAAAATGGTTGGAAAGAACGTAATGTTAGTGAGTTTAAAATACCTTATTTCCCAGCACAGATATAATCACGAAACTTAAATTTTCATTAACACTATAAAATTTTCATGTCATATTTTTCCTTTCTTCTTTTTCCACAGACTTTAACCAGATAAAGAATCTGTATGATTCATTAATCCTAAATGCTTTCATTTCCCCATATTTTAACACAAACAAAAAAAAGCAAGTGATCAATAAACTTACCTAGTGTATTTTCCTTAGAGGCATCTGATGTAAGGGTAGACAGAAGAGCTTCAGACTTAAACTTCTTTTCAGGAATATGATCTGTCGTCGTATGGTGAGATGTTGGATTATATTTCCTTTCTGAATATAAACAAAAAATTCATGTGTTTTTAAACTTCAGAGAACTATGGACAAGGCATAATACTTCCATCTATTTATAAACCAGTACAGTTATGACCCGAGTTCCTCATGGAATACAGAACATTATGTTTTCTTAGATGACAGGACAAACAGCACTCTCTGCATCCCATGTTTTAAGAGCAGACTGCTTAGACATTCAAAAAAAACTTCAGTAGCAAAGTAATGAAGATAACCCATGATGCACTATGGTTTCACACATAATACAAGGGGAATTTTGTTTTCAAAACATAATCTACAATTTAGAATACTTTTCAATCAAAACTTCTTTCCTATCAAATTGATTTGTCAAAAAATGCACCAATACAGTCATCTAGCTAGCTAGTCATCTGACTAGCCATTCATTTACTCACTAAGTCACCAACCATTTAAAACTTTATTATATACCAAACATCTGGCTAAGCACTGGAGAAGCAAAGATAAGACAAAGAGCCCACCATCAAGTAGTTGACTGTTTGGCTTAGTTGTAACACTCTCTAGAGAGAAAAAGTTATCTGTATGTAGAGAGTATATGCTGCTATTAGTACCATACGTTCTTCCTCTGTGAATTACAGGGAAAACAGACTACCTGCTCCCAAATCAAATATGCTTTTCCCAGATGAAGAAGATAAGCCTGCCAGTAATTGCAATGAAAAATAAAAGGAAGGGAAGGATATTTGCTTCTTAACGGGTTGTGTAAAGCTAATAAAAGAGAATATATAGGTAATACAATGAGTTTTTAATTGTATTTAAAGTTTTAGTTGCACTAAACCAAACTTACTTTCCACTGGAGTATGTGAATGAGCATGGTGATTGTTCACTGGCTGCGAAGGAGTATCTAATTCCAAAGATCCTAAAAAAAAAAAAGAGGCACAGAGATAGCCCACTGTTAAATGCCACCACAGAACCTTACATGTCAATCAACTACACGCACTGTGTACCCTCACCCAGCAGAGGACTGGCAAGTTCTGATGCATATGCTTGTATCATTTTAGCCAAACATGTTAGAGGGTTACCACTGCCAAGTGCACCCTGAGCCAATTTCATCCTTTCTCTAAACAGTAAGTATTTCTCAATGTTCCATTTATTGAGAAATACTCAATATTCTCAGTGTTTCCATTTCTCAATATTCGCCTTAAGTACAAAAGGGCTGAAGGCACCCTAACGTCTAATTAGGGAATTCATGACAGTGGGTACCACGTAAGTGGATGAATGGATATTATAACTCCACTACTGATAAGATCGGAAAAACTCAACCTAGTTTTACTGAGTCAGAAGACCTTTTATTGGGAGATCCTAAAGTATTAGGCGATGGGACATTACTATACGAAAGAAAATTCTTCGATCACTAAAATGACATATAATAGTAAAGACTTCCTAAAAGAAGTTAGGGATTTTGCTTGTGAAAAGTGAAGCATAGAATCACTACCATGAAGCTTTAAAATACTTTTAAAGAAATTTTCTGGGTTTATCTTGATCCCTTGAGATGAAATTATGGCAGGGCACAGGGTGGAGCAGTTTTCATAACTTGATTTGATTTAATTTCATATGTCTGTGTCCTTACAGAGGATGCTTCATTAACCTTCCCGCAGTACTGAATAGGCATGAATTGTTACTCACAGCTATTATCAGCATTTCAAAAAAAAAAAAAAACCCAAAGCAACTATAGAATATTTTATTTTGTCTCAAAATACTTATTCTCCTCAGATAGGGTTCCCCCAGAATAAAAGTATCACAAATAAATTAGATGATCATCTAAACTGCTGGATCTACTTTTGAATACAAAAATGCAACTACGGATACCAAGATGGATTCGTGCCTGGTTGGTTCTCTAATTGACTTCTAGTGAGCATCTAAACAGAGATTCATAACCTAATACTGTAAAGAAAGCTTTCATCTGTGTGTAGAAATAGGTACATGTTCTTGCTGTTGAAATGCACCAAGAAAAAAAAAAGACGTTTGAATCCTTTAATTAAATTCTCGTAGAAATCAGTCATAACACTGATTTGGTTCAACTAACATTTACTGAGTGCCTACTCTGGGCTTAGCACCACACTATCTGCTTTTATGGGCATAACCTATTTAGGTTGGAAGAGATGCTAAATTGATAAAAGAAACAGAGCTCAGGTCTCCATTTCTGGGAAGTCTCCAAGAAGTGATAAGTATAAAATATAGCAGGAGATCAAGTCGAGCCTTGCAAAGAAAAATTAGAATGGCTCCTTACTGATAAGGGAAAGCTTAGGAAAGACTTCTTTTAGAAAAAGAGGAAGTCCTGTGAAACCAATTAAAATCTTTCTTAGTAAGCCTTAAGACAGCTCTTAAGAAGAGCTTGCATGCTTAAGTGTGTAAATAGACAGGACAAAGTCAATATCTTTAATGACAGATGGTTAACTTGTTTCTAGATGGTTATATTTCTTTAAATCTTTGTTCTTACCATTAATCTTACTAGCATATATGCATATTTAAAAGTACAATGACTTAATATGTTATTTTCATAGTGAGTGAGTGGATGAATGTCCTATATTATCTCTCTCAGTTCCAATTGCTAGGGTTCAAGCTATCCAACGCAGTCACCACCATCCACCAAGGTGCAGGATCTGAGAATTCTCTGTGGGACAAGTGTCTCCTCAGTGATTTGCACATGTACTGTCCAACATTGATGGAAAACTGTAAATTTTACTTACGCCTCTCTAATATTTCTGTAATTCCAGCATTATCAGCTTCCAGCTCCATTTTAAACTTAGCCAGTTCCTGATCCAGCTTTCTCAAGTGTCGATCTACCTGTTTCAAAGAAGATCAAAGATAACCACCAAAATTTGGGACACTATTAAAGTGTCAGTTTAATGAGGAAACCTAAATCTTTGTTTCTTTTAGTGAATCTGCTTTGAATCCTTGAGCAAGTCAATTAACCTATACCTCAGGTTTTTAATCTATAAAATGAGGGTGCTAGGTTAAATAATTTCCCAAGTCTCCTTTAATAAATTTTAAGTTTTAAGAAACCAGAATCACAATTTGTTAGACAGTGTTCGGAGGAAGTGAGACATGAAAACTAAAGTAAAACTGGTACTAGGGAGGGGGTGGGGAGGTGCAGGAGGGTTGGGAACTTTCCATAACACGCCCCGGGATTACTTTCAGCCTAATCTCCTCCTACTTATAACAAGGCCAGCCACACTGCCATACCATAATGAGAGTTATTTAGAACGAGGAGTGAAAGATCCTCAGTCTACAAACAAAGAGGCTACTACAGTCTATACATACATCTCTCTAAGGCAGGAAAGTGGATCATTATACTTGTAAACATTTATGTAAAGAGTTGAAACAAAAGGGGCTTTTAGCCAGAAAACTCTATTCCCCAAAGAGCTTGGTTAAAACGGTTTTTTGTAACACTATTGCCCTTGTAAAGATGGCAAAATTTTCTTTTCTTATTCACCTGGGTATCTTTTGACTGCCTTCAGAAAATTATATAACACCTCAAACTAGCAACAAGTCTTGATGTATTTTTTAAGGTTAATATTAAATATTTTTTTCAATACTTTTTCAAATTTGCTACTATGAAGTAAAACCAAAAAACAAGAAATCTTTGAAAAATATTCATGTCATAGTATTGACAGCACCGTTTTTCAAACTCTAGTTTCCCACTAGCTCACTGTTATAATTAAAGGTAACCTTCTTAGAAATATCAAAATGTTTATGATAAATCATGAGGGCAAAAAAATTTAAATAAGACTTTCAATTAAATAATGTGTATCCAAAATAAAGGAAAAAGGGAGAAAAGTAGCAAAAGACAATTTGTGTGTATTAGATGCCAAGTAATGTACTTGGTGCCTTAGATGGTCTCTCTCTTCTAGCCCTTACTCTAATCTTTTGAGATAGGTTATTACTGTCTCTAGTTCATAAGTAAAGAAACTAAGGCTCAGGGGGGTTAAGTAACATGCTCAAAGTCAATGGCTAATAACGCATTACGGAAATGAGATTTAACACTGATATACCTGTAATAAGTTGTGCTTCACTATTTGTACCTAACATTGCCTTCTGAACTTCTGCAGTTGTTTTTTTTACTCAGAGTAATATAATTCAAATTGAGAAAAAAGGAATATTGTCTTATTATTTGTATTTTGTATATTAACAGCAACCACCGGGGTGTTGGTTTGTGATTTTTCCATAAGTTAAAGCCCAATTTTGTCTCTATCTTCACACACAAGTTATTCTCCAAAGCTTGGCAGAAGCTGTAATTACAATATTTAAAATCCTATAGGGTCATATATTATGGACACTTGCTCCTATTCAAAGAACTTGAAGGTAATTGAGCATCCTTTAATGGAACCTCCCTTCCAATAATAAAGTGTGAACACAGACCTCAGTTATTCAAGAATCTCTTACATTGTCAAAATTTAATCTCAAGGGAAATCAGAAAAAAATACTCATATTTAAATTCCAAGACAACTTAATGCAATGAAAATACTCCACATCACTTTTCTTACCTACAATTATGTTATTAACAAATATTGAGTTCTGATTATATGCTCGGGGCTAGGTTAAATGGAAGATACACGAAGAATGAGAGAGAATCCCTGCCTTTATAGGAATTAGAATTTAGCTGACAAATCAAGATTTATATAGGATGTTTAACATAATGAAGGTTTAAAAAGTACATACCCTAGATGGAACAAATGAGCAACAGTTGGAAAAGGGTCAGAAGTAGCACATAACAAATATAACATTGTGCTGTGGCAGACACAACGGAGGTATGAATGAGTTAAACGGTGAAGAATGGATTGTCTTCAAATAGATGGAAAGGAGTAATAAAGAATGTGTAGAGTCAGGAAGACAAACAGTATTCTCAGAGACAAAGAAAGCAAAGTATAGTGTGGCCTGTCGTAGGTACATACAGTACAGAGAGGCAGAGTATTAGAATCTCCGTTGGGAGGGTGGGATTAGGGTGAGATGAAGACACCATATAGCTGCCCCTCACTCACTCCACTCCTGTATTTAAGAATTGCTTCATGGGGCCACCCGGTGGTGCAGCGGTTTAGTTCGCGCTTGGCAGCCCGCGGTTCGCGAGTTCGGATCCCGGGCGCCCGGGGACGCACTGCCTGTTAGCCATGCCGTGGTGGCGTCCCATATAAAGTGGAGGAAGATGGGCACGGATGTTAGCCCAGCGCCAGTCTTCCTCAGCAAAAAGGGGAGGATTGGCAACAGATGTTAGCTCAGGGCTGGTCTTCCCCACAAAAAAAAAAAAAAAAAAAAAAAGAATTGCTTCATTGTATTAAAGATAGTACTGATAAGGTTTATTACACGTTGGGAGCATGGAAAATAATGATGGAATTTCCAATACTAAATAGCTAAGAAAAAGCAATAGAACCCAAAGAATTAATAACTCTAAAACCCAAATACATAAATAAAATAAACAAAGACAGAAAACCCTTAATCACATTGTGGTGGGCAGCTTTGTAACATAGCTTCCAATCGTTCTCACTTGCTGGTATGTAGAAAAGATCATGAACTGATTAATATTATAATTATTAGGCAATGAGAATTGTTATTCTTAGATTCACTTTTGCTGTACTAAATTAAATTAGAAATTGGAAAGTGAGTTGACCACAAGATTTAACTTAAGTTATACAGCACCAGGATACTTAACCCGTATTAAACAGCCATAGCAAGAGCTCAACTGAACTTGACTGAAACCTATTAAGTGCATTTCCTCTACCCACATGATTCTGAATGGGTAGAGCATCTATTCTAGCTGATCACCATAATGGCCCCACAGGTATCAGGCAAAGCAAGAACCTAAATCACCCCACCCTCCACACACCTGACTCCATAAGACTAATTTATAGTAGTAAAGAGGGTACTGATCCAATTGAGAGAGATTTTCCATTAACCATAGATTCCTAACACAAGGCTGATCAGAGTCTAATTGATTTTACTCCCCACTTAATGTCAATAAATGCTAGCCACAGTTTCTTTATTTCACAATCCCAAATCATAACTGCTTTAAGTCTACTATCATTTTTCTGACCTCCTCAGAGACAAAAGAAATTCTGTCAACATTATTTGTTAACATATTCATGATCATAAAAACATTAAAGTCACCTGACCCCTCTTCATGAAACAAACAAAAAATCCTCATCCTTTAACATTTTTGCATAGTTGTAATCTTTTATTCTTTCTCTTTTGACTCTACTTTTCCAATATTCAAATTTTAAAATGTGTCACTAATAGACCCAAACTGAACTAAATATAGCTTTTTAAAAGTTCCTACATTATTTTATGGCTTCCCACACTGTCAAATTTCAAAATTTAGATGTCTAGCTTGCCCTTTCAGAATGAGCACTCAGTCTATAAGGTTCTAAGTTGAAATTTACAGGAATAAGAGAGAAATTTCTATCCATGAAAAGATCTGGTTATAGTGAATAAGGAGAATAAATCGGGGGAAGAAAGAGGAACCATGATGGCAAATTGTTTCTCTGATGATAAGTCATGAAAATGATTCTTCACATCTCTGAATTACATTTAAACTAGATGAAAATTTGATCCATCTTTAGACTGAATCAGATACTTGAGGCCTGAGCACATAAACCACATCTAATCATCTTTCTAAAAGACAATAAGGATAGGAGACAAATCAAAACGTCAAATTCACATATTTCCTTAATTAGAGTATCAGATGAAGAATTCTCAAATTTACAGGTAAAATGCAGGCCTGAAATATAATCATTTCAGGAATAGGCCAGGATATAAAAAAGCAGCAAGTTCAAGGGTATTGAGCACTGTAAGAGACTGCTAAAATCATTCAAGCATTAAGTAAAAGCTCAAATTTTATCCGTGTATACATAAATCAACTTCATTAGGCACTGTAATCTGATATGGCTTTATGATAGTAACATCTGGCTGAGGAACACAAATAAGTGTTTAATGACTGTAAGTATCAGGATTCTAGAAGGAAATTATTTTAATAGGATAAATTTTTTTCTTTTAGTCTAATGGCACTATAACAGCTACTGAAATAAACTGTCAGTTTGTTCTACTGAACTCCTAATTCTACATATTTCTTCATTGGTGGATATTTATGCAGTCTGGTCTCTTTCCTCAATAAACGAGGTAATCAGTACAGTGCTGGTCACAGGATAGAAAGTTTACTACTGATTTTAAAATAAAATATTTTAATGAAAAATAATACAATGAGGGCTAGCCCGGTGGTGCAGTGGTTTAGTTCGTGCTTGGCAGCCCGGGGTTCGCGGGTTCGGATCCCGGGCGCCCGCCGACACACTGCTTGTCAGCCATGCCGTGGTGGCATCCCATATAAAGTAGAGGAAATGGGCACGGATGTTAGCCCAGGGCCAGTTTTCCTCAGCAAAAAGAGGAAGACTGGCAACGGATGTTAGCTCAGGGCTAGTCTTCCTCACAAACAAAAAATTATAGTAGGAATAATACAATGAAATACCATGCTATATAAAACACTGGGGGGGGGGTGAAATCAAACACAATTATATGATAAATTGTATCTTAAAATCTGTAAAAAGTAATACACGCTTACTCGAAATTACCATAATAACATAATGTTTAAGCAAAGGCATACATACAACCTCCTCTAAGGTATATTTCACTCCTCTGTTTAAAATCCTTCACTGGCCTCCCACTACTTTTAGAATAAAAATCACACCACTGCTCCATTGGCTTACAAGGTCCTGCATGTGTTGGCTCCTGCCTGCTTCCTCATACCACTCTCCTCCTTTCTCACTACACATCAACCACAATGGCCTCTTTTCTGGTTCAACCTGTTAAGCCCCTTTCCATCTTAGATTTTGCAGTTGGTACATCATCGGCCTGAAATGCTGTTCCTTAAGCTCTTTACATAGCTGGCTGTTTCATTTTCCAAGTACCACCTCAAATGTCATCTCCTTAGACTACACTCATCCTGACTACACTCTTAGCCTCATTCTTTTTCCCTCTTTCCTCGATGTTTAATTCCTTCATAGCACTTACCAAAATCTAAAATAATCTTCATTTAACAGTTTGCCTGTATTCATTACCTGTCTGTGTCATTACTGCCCATCCAGCACCAGTGAGTGCTCAGAGCTGGAGATCTATAAATATTTGCTGAATGAACGAAAGTTATACTCTGCCAATATGTAAAATCATATAAATAGAAGTACCTCTGTTTATTGGGCAAATGATCTATGAATAAAAATTACTGTAGTTTAATACTTATACTGTGTCCCATCCACTCACCTCTGAAGCACGTAGCCTTCTAAGCTCTCATATGTTAAATGTTATAGGAATTTAATTTCTGTTTAATATTTATAAAGACTTTCACTTCAATGTTTACTGTTGATATTTCAGGGAGTGTAATTAATTTGAGATGGTAAATCCATTTAGTGACCTCCCTACTGAAGAAGTCAATAATTCCCTTATGTTCAATTGCAATTACTTGCATAAAGTATTCACACACCACAAGCCACTCTGGCAATATGGTGCAGCACACAAAGCACAAGCACAACGAGGGTGCATAATTGTTTTTAACATTTTAATAATTATTTATTCATGATAAGTGATGTTAGTGAGAGAAGTAAAAGGGGAGACTAAGAGTTAAGTTTTAGTACACTGAGTTCCAGGGCCTAGGAATTCTCAGATAAGATAAATAGACTCGAAGAAGTCTTGAACTTGAGGAATAATTATTATATAATTGTTAAAACTAAAAGTACACATGGAAAAATACTGGGGAATGTTTTTCAACTTGGGTGGTGTGTGTGGGGTGAGGGAGGTAAAACTGGCATTTGACGGCACAATTCTTTACCATGTGGCATTTGGTCCTACTGACCTCTGGAGCTGGTGTAGAAAATGGGAAGAGAGTTACCCCCATATGAGAACCACTTGAATAGGTAAGAAACAATGTAGGTCAAGGACAGAACCCTGAGGAACAGCAACCATTATGAGCATTACCCAAGAAGGAAATTGAGAAAGACCACAAAGGTGAGAGGATAACATAGGTGATTAACATTAAGCCTTAAAGAAGAATGGATTTTTATATTAAGGATATTATGGTCACCTGAAATAGCAGTGTAGCAGTGGAGTATTAAAAAGGGAAGGAAGGGAAGGAGGGAGGGGAAAAGACAAGAACAACAAAGAAGAGGGGAGGGGAAGAGATAGGAGGGAAGGGAAGGGAAAAGAGAGGAAAAGAGCAAAGAAAAGACAAAAGGCAGTCCTAGAAATACTGAGGGAATGGGAAAAACCAGGTTTAACCTGGCAGAGCTGAAAGGGAAGAAGTGACTTCAGGAAAGTAGAAAATTCTAGTTAGAGAAATGAGATGAAGTGAGTCTTTAAAGGAGTACCTGCTACTGCCAAGCTAAGAGCACTGTGTCTGTTTGTGTGTACAGAAATAGACAGATATATGCATATACATCTCTCTCTCTATATATATACTTATGAATACATATTATTATATATAACATATTATATATTATATCATATATATTTCTTTATATATAGAATTTATATATATAAACATATATAAAAATAAGTATATATATATATAGAGAGAGAGAGAGAGAGAGATTCAAATCTCCCTAAAGGCACAAATTAATACTGCTTTTTTACAGATAAGAAAACAGATTCTGGGATTAAATAACTTTTCCAAAGTCCTGCTGTCAGTGAAGCGGCTGAACTCACGTCTGTATGGATCCATTATGGATATTTGCTTTTTTATTACATTTATTACATTTTATTAAATTTATTACATCACCTTTTATTCCTTTACTCTCTAGCCTAAGTAATCTATCTTCCTCAAAGAATTTACTAATTTTTATTTTCATTCTATGTTTATCCATTATCTCTGAGTGAAATGCTATCTCCTCAATACAACACTTAATCCAGGCCCCTAAGCCCCTCAATAAGTTCTGTACAAACTATTCTCACACCCTCTAAGAAATCAACAGTAACTCTGCATGGCAGTTCAGTTTTTTACCAGATACCCCTTAATATTCAACTGCATTAATCTTTATTTGTTACATGTTTCTGTACAGGCTCTTCACTTGGCTTTGTGGTCATGTCCTCCCAACTAGTTTACAGACACCTGGAGGACAGAAGCCATTTACAGTATTTATTTTTTATTCCTCCATTATACCCGGGTAAAACTCCGTTATATCAAGCACAAAGCCGATGAACAGTGCAGTTCATAAATAACGGATGCACACACACAAACATGCACATATTTAAAAAGCACATATTTACGTTATATATATATATATTTTCTAAATGTATGAAGTATTTTTAGTAAAGGTGTAAAAAGTAGTAAAATAACAAAATATAAACAAAAGATCAGAACCAAGAACTATATGATTTAAAAAGCAGGTAGTCTCTAAATAAAGATTGATACATATAGTCATTAAACATGAAGAAGAATGTTACTAAACAAATTAGTCTTGAATTCAAATATAAATGTCTTTTTCTATGTTTATAGACATAATTCAAGACCAAAACAATTAAGAACTTTTTCTTTGTTTTCATTCCACAGTAAATCAAGCTACAGCCCACTCTACCTTTCTTTAGGCAGTTATCTTTTAAATTGCTTTTAGAATAACTGTATGAACAAAAGAGCCTAGGCTATTATAGCCATTAAAATATCTTCACCACATAAAAACAATTAAATATTTTCTATGGCGTTACATAACATATGTTTTCTAGTTTAGTATAGCGCTTACAATGCATACCATATGTGGTATAGACCTTTGATCTGTGTCTTGCTCACCAATGACATTTATATTTACACGTACTTGTACAGTAATAAAATCGTATCCAGGCAAGACTATAAAAATAAGATATGAAATCTATATGCTAAAGTAAGCCAAAAGTGAGCATTTGTTTTCAGTTTTAACTTGCTTTGAGGCAAAACCAGAAATGAGTATTTCCTAAAGTATATATTTTAGAAGATGCTTTACATAACAAAAGAGCACCATAATTATACCAATTTGAGAAATACTGCAGAAATCTGTCTTCTTGGTGATTTCAATCTTTAGGAAGTGTTGCTGCTACAAAAAGAACCTTTTTTAAAGTTTATTTAATCTAGTGTTTCCCAGACATTAGTGCCACCTGAGCCAGTTGTTGAGTGCTATCTATTGACATTACTTAATAGACAGTTGAGTACTATCTATTAACACTGATTCAAATGAGTCTCTTCCTCTTTTTAATCAGACTACCAAGAACTCTAGTCAACACAGGACTCTTACATGTATTTTATCACAGAAACAATCTCAAGATGACTTATCAGGCAAGTAAAGACACTATCTCAAGAAGATAAGGATTAGTAAAATAAACTTAAACACCTATTCTTGCTAAAAAAAAAAAAAAAAGCCTAACATCAATTACAATCTTATAGCAACGTAGATTTGGCTAAAATGTAAGGTTCTTGACCTATTATCTAACACTGTGGACTCTCTCTGACTCTCTTCCCCAAGGAAACTAAACAATAGACACTGGACTCAAATTAAATGGGATCAAGTGAGCAATACCTCAGTTTTAGTCTGTTCTTCCTATTACATTTAAGCCAAAAAAATTTAAAACAATCCATAATTCAAGTACTTATGGCATAACATGCACATTAATTTTACTTACCAAGTCATATATCTGGTTTGCCAACTGTACCTTCTCATCTGCATCTTCCAAAGCTTTATAGTAATCCTGAATAAAAACATTTGAATTTCAAGAATTAATAATTTAAGAATATGTGTATCCAGGACATATAACTGCATTTTCATCATCATACCTTGTTGTCATTGTCAGTCATCCTACAACAGCAATAAAAACCCAGTAAGGGATAGGGTGGGGATGGGGTAGGATTAGAAATTACGGAAAACAGCCAAGAATTAAAGGAAGATCTTCAGAATTCCTAGAAAAGATATAAATAAAAATAAATACCATTCCAAATCTGGCCTCCATATGAGTAAAAGTTGTGTGAGCTAATGAACAGTTCTTTAAAAGATGTTAAGATTTATCTAATTTCTAAAGAACATTTCACACTCTTCATTTTTAAAACTTTTTTACAAAAGTACAACTATTGA
This sequence comes from Tapirus indicus, assembly GCA_031878705.1. Lineage (NCBI taxonomy): Eukaryota > Metazoa > Chordata > Mammalia > Perissodactyla > Tapiridae > Tapirus > Tapirus indicus. The sequence continues at coordinate 140,136,026 of CM062917.1, read as the reverse complement.
AAGGATTCTGACCTGCATGTTCCTATTTTCCAATTGTTCTATAACTCTCATTTTAAGTTAGGTATCAATTCATACAACTCAATCTATACTTTAGAATTCTCCTCAGTATAAAGCAAATTATTTGAGGAAAAAAAAGGACTCAATGAATTTCCATGGAGTACCAGACTTTTCAGGGTACATCCAAGCTGCATTACATAAAATTAACTGGTTAAAGTGATGATGAATGACTTTGAGATGTATATATGTGATGTCTCTACTCACACACACCAGGGCCTCCTCCAGATATCCTCCAAGCCAGGATCAATTCTATTAGAGATTCTGCAATGTTTTTCTCCTAACGGAAATAATCTTCCCCCCAAGTGGTAAAATAAATAACCCAACAACTCTAAATCTATAGTTTTAAAATTTCTTTCTCAGTTGATCCTTGAACAATTCTATGAAAACTGGGAGTGAGGGAGTTATTATTAGTCAGATATATTTAAGGACCTGTCCAACGTCATATAGCTAAATGGCAGAACCATGACCAAAGCCAGGTCTTTTAAATAGTTCTTGCAAAGTATCCCAGAATAAACTAGATCATACTTTTAAAGCAAACCTTGAGAGGAGAGCTGATACCCATTCTAATCTGGAAGAGAGCTATAACTACCATAAAACTAAAATATCTCAAAGAATTCTGTATTTTTAGGCCCATTTCATGTATAAATTTACAGCTTTAAACTAAAAGACTTTTTAAGGATCCTTTCGACTCTTAAGACTCTGTTCTTCTGTGATTCCACCAACTTAGATACCTAGCAATATATACAATATGCCTCAAAGTCTGCTTATTTTCACCCCAGTTTGTGGTCAAAATTGGAAGACTATATCTCTAAAGACAAGGCAACTTTAATTACCTGTAACTAGATTAAAAAAATTAAAAGGAAAAAATGTACTTTTTTATGGTTCTGTAACTCTCAACAAAAGTCACTAATTACTGAAACAATTTTTCAAATTACCAAAATGCTTCAATGATTAAAATTCCTACACCTGAAGCTCTAAAATGCAATTAACTATTTAACTTCTACAAAGCCCTTGATAACTTTCCCTCATTTTGATATCCAGAAAACAATTTAATTTTAAAATTACTTTCTCAGAAGGTCCCCATATTTACTGATACATCATCCAAAGTGTTGAACATACTTTTTTGATGGATGCCATTTGTTCTTCTCTCCATTCTGGTTTATTTTTCTTTGCATTCATAAAGAATTCACTGACTCTTTGTTCTAGTTGATCCATTGCATCTACAATACAGTAAAAACATTTCATATTTAGATAATCAAATTCATACACTGAATATACATGCTTTGATTTGGGGAAAAAAATATTTGACAACATACATTCTTTCACTTGGGTAGTAACTTAAATATCTCATGGTTTAATTACGTAAATATATAATGCCTTAATTACCTTAGCAAAAAAAGGTTACAATTTTCCCTACTGACAGTTTATTTTTGTTGTTGTTACTTCAAAACTTTTCCAATATTCAAAGTAGTCAACACAGATTCTATATCATAGTTTTTGAATAGTACAGCCTTGGGGTCAAAAGCTAAGGGTATTAAGTCAGCCAAATGTACCAAAACACAATTTCTTAGTGAAAGTACCACTTGATAGTCCTCACATTTCTTTTAATAAGAAAAAGTGATAAAAGGATTTTAACCTCTTGCTATATGGCATTAAGCTCCCCATCATCACATATCATGACTGAAAGTAGGAGGTACAATCATTTACTCATTTAATACACTATATTATTCATTCTTGATAAATTTTTCCAAAGTGGGCCAAGAATAGTTATTTCATTCCTTGTTTGCTAAAAAAGGAAAAATACATTAAAGGGATTCTGTTGCTACATAAATTGAGGAAAATCTTTTTACCATATCCTTCTTTTGGAGATTTTCAGTGCATAATAGCTTTTTAAAGATTCTGAGAAGTCCTACAGCTAATTTTTTAAAAGAATTTTCTTGTGTTTAAATATGCATTTCCTAGCTTATTTGACAAAGAGGTCTCTTTTGTTAATCCATAATACCTATTAACTTTAGAAAATTCTAATTATTGTAAAAAATGCAAGTTCAAAATTTATATAATCAAGTCCAAATTAGAAGAGATTTTAAAATTTGTAATGATAAAGTATAAAATAACAGCTACCTTTTACTGAACATCTACTTTGTATCAAGTACTACATGTTCTAATTTATCTGTGTTATTTTTAATCCTTAAATAATTCTCATATTACAGACAATAAAAACCCCTCAGAAATGGTAATGTAGTAAAGGTCAATAAATAAGTTAGTAAAGCCCTAAAATGAACTCATATCTATCTAACATCGACATCTGTGCTTATCCTGTAGAAAACACTACTTTAGCATTTCAATTACATTAAAGTTAAAATGAATTTTGTGAGCAAGCTAGAGAAACACACGATTCAGACTTCCATGCTACAATCCACTGAATAGAAGAAGGTAGCTTATCACCTTGTATTATGCGCCACATGAAACTGACAGGAGGCTGAGAAAAGTACATTTGTGAATAATGGGTCTGGAACTGTGTGTGGTGGTGGTGGGGCAGAGAAGCCAGGGGGGTAGAAAGGGCAGGTTCTTAGCTACCTCAAGACTCCCACACTCTGGAATGTTTGGTTCTCTGATCTCTTTCCATGATACTCCTTTCCTCTCTATCACACATCAGAACCCAGATCTTCCTCCACTGCTACTTTTCTAAGAAAACCTGTCACCACAAGAAACATTTTAGCCACAGCCTAAACATAGCTGAGATACATGGGATCAAGAAACATCTGTGGATAAATCCTATGAAGGCCAGCCATTAGTATTATTTAACTTAATTAAGGAATATCTATATTTTTCCAAGCAAAAGGAGTGACACACAGTCAACAAGGTACACTTGATTACTCATTTTAATTTTTTATCATGTAATTCATTTCACATTCTTAATTTTTAATAAAATATCTCCGTAAGTTGGCACAGCTATATTATATTCATTTCACAAAGGCAGAAGGTGTGTGCGGTTCTTTCAGAGCATGATGGACATAAATTTGGTAGTCAGCACTGTTTTCTTGTTTTGAAGTGTAATTTTGCTCTAAGTATTTACCCTCTTATCCTCAAAGGTATTGATTTTTATCCTCTCTGAATCATAAACCCTTTAAAAAACTTTACAGAGAAAAAAAAGATCATATAAACTAAATACTGCTCTATGAAAGAGCAAGGTTATTTAGGGGGGAAAGTCACTGGACTACAAAGCTATCACTGAAAGAAGAGCCAAAATTTTTGTTACAGCAGACAAAAAGCTTTACAGTAAAATCTCATTTCCTTTACTCATTTTGATTGAGAAAATATCATGCTGTTGCCAACTGAGAATGTATTCTCTAACGTGTAACTTTTCCAATTTGACATTCCAAGTTCACCAGGGTCTCTAAAGAACTACAAACAACCTGTGCTTCTATGAGTTTTCTTCTCTTAAATTTTGAATAGAATGAACTTTAACAAAAAGTATAAATGCTGAAATCTATGTTCTATACCTAAAGTCTCAAGTCAAAATCTTCTCAACATTGATGCCGATGTGCATTAAAACGTACACCTACATTCTCAACGAAGTATAGACATTTTTATTGCATGGTGCTAAATTCGAGAAAGGAACATGTTTGCCCTAATGCCTCCTTCTCCTATAAAAGCCAGGATAAAAGTAGCGAGGGAGGCAAGAAGAGGCAAGATTCGTCATCGCCAGTTCGTTTTGACAACTCCTTATGTACTAGCCATTGAGCTGGAGGAGAGGCAAAGAGCAGAGGCGCTGGCGTGGATGGCAAGCAAGTCTGGCACCGAACGCCCGCGGCGAACAAGGGCAAACGCGCAGACTTACTCTGCACCTGCAGGTCCATCTCGCGCATCTCGGTGAAGCGGTCCCGCAGGTCCATGGGAAGCTGCTCAATCACTGTCAAAGGGAGAGTCCGTCAGAGGGGCGGGGCCAACGGCGAAAGTACGCGCCTACGTCGCCGCATGCGTGCGTGCGTGCGTCGGGGGGGGTCGAGGGAGCCGGCGGCCCACAGCGAGGCTGCCAGTTACCGTGAGAAAGAAACATCCCCCGCCTCCCCCTCCCTCCCGCCATCCCGTCTGCCCGTCCACTCGCGCTCTCGCCCGCCCGCAGGTCCCCCAGACGGCCCCCGCCAGCGCCGCCCACTCACTTTCTAGATAGTCCTCTAGGTACAACATCGCGGCCCTTAGAGCTGGGGGAACGAGGGGGTCCACGGGTTTATTTGTGTCACTCGCTGTCGCCGGAGTTTTGTCCCTTCCAATATGGCGCCTCCGCTAGCAGCACCCGCTCGGCTTCGGCGGAAAAAAAAAAAAAAAAGAAAGAAAGAAAAAAAAAAAAAACCACTTTGGCGCCTGACGGCGCTTGCCTCACTGCCGCCCGGAGCTGTCATTGGTTGACCGAAGCAACGACGTAAACCGACCGGAGGCTGCCCCCGCGCCTTTGTGGGAAATGTAGTTTTATTCCCTCCCCGGCAAGAATTAACACGCCGGCACCTCTCCACGTGGAAACTACAAACACCAGGCGCCGTTGCGAAGGGTACGCAGCAGACTCCGAAATGCGGTGCCTCTGTTTATTTGTTGATTTTTGCACGGGGAGTGACGGGAGTTGTATGCGCCTGCATAACACAACTAGGAACAACTTTTCACCTGTTCTTTACTGCTGTGATCCCATGCCCCGGCATTTGTGAGTCATGGATTTCAAATAATGCTAGGCAAACACCAGAGTTCTAACGCTAGAATAATCAGCAAAGTTCGGGCAGTTTGGATTGTTTAAAATAGAACTCTCCGCTGGACTTTATCCTCAGTATCCACTCCTAAAAATATAAATGGGACGTCTGGTTGGCTTCCGTGTAACTAAAATAGTTAATACTAAGGATATGGAGTGAATATGTATTTCCCGTATTAAAAGATGCACAAATCGTTTTCAATAGCCTCATATATAGTCTTTTGCTGTCCGTCTCGGCGTCCTTCTAATATAATTTATCTGTACATACAACCTGCCCCCGTAAAAAAAAAAATTATGAAATAATGGATGGAGCCTTAATATCTAGTGGGCTCTACTAGCAATAACTTTAAGTTATGTTGGATAAGTACTTGTATGAGATGTCTGTGGTTCTGGGCGTTGTCTTTTTCTACCTTTTGACTCCTCCAGGCAAATGTTCACCCCTGATATATTTAGTCTTTCACTGCTCAGTTTTTCTTCTTAAAAACATTTGCAGTCAATAAAAGTTGGGTATTGTTATCCCACCTGTCTTTACTTAACTCTCCTTATTTTTCAGGGAAATTTGTCTGGAGTTCACAATTTAATGTTCTATTTATGTTTTTCATATTACAGTTGAAACAGTTTATGCATTTGTGTTTCCTGTTTTCCCCCACCTGTGCATATTCCTGTACTCAAGACTTTTTCGCCGCTCTTAATCAAGATACTTACCTGTCATAGTGATGTATCTCAAAGGAAACTTACCTCAATCCTAACAAGAATTATCTATTTTCTATACTTTTAAAATTTGAGTTCCTTCCATCTTCCTTTTTTCCTCCCTCCCTCGGTCCCTTCTTTCTTATTCTGGCTGCTTTTAAGATCTTTTTGTGGTTTCACAGTGGTGAATCTAGGTATGGAGTCATTCCTTCCTTTCTTCCTTATTTTTTTCCCTAAAAGAATTTTTTTAAACTGTGCTTAGGATTTGAAAGGATTCCTGAATCTCAGGACTAGTTTCCTGCAACAATTGTAGAAAATCCTCAATCATTATCTCTTCAGTGTTGCTTATTTCCCATTTTCTCCATTATCTCTTAGAACATCCATAGGACACCTCTAAGACTTTCTGACTTTATCCTCCATTTCTCTTAATCTTTCTTATATATGGTCCATCTCAAAATTTTCCAATACTTTTCATTTTTAGTTTTATTTGGTTCTCTTTTTGAAGCATTTTCTAATTTCTTATGCAAATTAAACATAGTCTATATTCTATGTCTGTTAAATCCAATACTGAAAAATGTGTGGGTCTTTTGTGCTGTCTGTTGTTTCTTCTAGCTTTTGTTCACTGTGCCTGTTTCCTTGTGGGCTATGATTTTGGACTCTGCACTCCTGTTTCTGGGGTTGTGACTGTGGGGATTCTTTGAGGCCAGAGTTAAAATTGAGTTTTCTTAGAGAGTATTAGAACTTGCTTCTGCAAGTTGCTTGAAGGCACCAGCAACCCTAGGAACAGATTAAATTCTCCACTTGAGGTTCATTGGATTGCACAGATAGATTGAATTTGGGCTTGAAATCCAAATGACTTGTTATAGATTCTCAGGGCAACCTTCTTTTCCCCCCTTTCCTGTGTTCCAAAGTCAAGACAGGCGTGTTTCCTTACTGACCTGTGCATCAAGTTTATTTCTCATTCTCCCTTACATGGGAAATGTAGCCCTTTGGGCCCCAGATCTTTGTCTCCTGTTAGACTCCTTCTTTTACATGGGTCCTTAACTTCATTTCCTGACCTTGGCATGCTGCACAGCTATCAAAGCAGGATCTCTAGGTGTCCAGAATTTGACAGATAATCTCTTAGCAAAAGCCCACCTTGACTGTCACTTATTTCTCAGGATATTCTCATTTTTCTTTATTTTTGTCCTCTCTGTGAATTCCTTCATTTCCTACCTGTTCATCAATATATTTGATTTTTTTTAACCCAGGATTTCTCATTGTTTTCAGCAAGTGGCTCATTCAGAGTAGCTAAAATGGCATGCTGTCAGAAATAGGAGTCCATCATTTCACAGTAAACTGAGCTGCTTCAGGGCGTTTTCCCTATTAAGGAAAATGAGATAATAGATGGTTCTCAATTCAGTCAGTATACATACGCACTCCAGAGAAACCAAAAAATAATAGAACTTACACACTACATATTTTAGTTAATGAATGTAATTCTTATTCTTGGACCATGTATTAGCTGCAGAAAATTGTATATGTACACACATGTGATAGGTCAGCTCATATTGTAGATGCCACTTGGAGTGGCTGCCAACTTACAGCAACTACCACAGTTCTAGGCAGTGCCCTTCATATACAGGGGTGACCATATCTATATTACATTACCAAGCTCCCTGATCATAGCTCATTAATTTGTCAGGGACAGACCAAAGCTAGGCCTACTAAATGCACTTCTTGGGATTTGAAATTGGGAATGAAGAGCCGTGGAGACTGACAGCATCGTGGCAGAATTGTGTTAATTGCAGCCCAATAAATATATGGTCCACAAGCTCTTGCTGCTGAGCTTGAGCAAAACAGCTCTAGTTTTTTCCTTGCCTTTTTTTCCCTTTCTCTGTCACTTCTTACCCTAGTTGTATGACCTTGAGATAGTTCTTTTAACACTGTGCCTCCGTTTCCTGATCTGTAAACTGGAAATAGCAATAGTAGCTAAATCCTAGGAGTGTTAGATTGAAGTGATATCTATGGAAAGCACTTAGGTTAATGCTGGTAACTGTTATGATGCAATAAATGTCATCTATTACCATCATCATCAATACCATTAAGTCCCTCTTGTTATCCATGCTGAAGGTGCTCCCTTCTGCTACTCTTAGCTTTGCCTTGTGCCTCTGCTTATTTTGAGGCTGAAAACCACCTAGAACTCTAGGACTATCTCACCTCCAACTGCTGTACTGCCACTGGCATACTAAATTCAAAGGGGCAGTGATGCAGGGAAGGCTATGTAAGAGTACAAGAAGTTAGAATGTAGGGAAAAGATTCAAAAGTGGATACAAAATATGACCATTTATGGGGACTCCAAGAGAAAGGGAAATTTAAATCATTTGTATAGTGTTCTTAGGGGGACCCTTGCCTTATGTCTTAAGGTTCTGCCACTTCACTATCTTACAAAGAAAACTACCATCACGAAACCTTGCTAGTAAAGCTTGAAGTATTGTCTTCACTTTGTGCCAAGCAATACACTTTGTGTATCCTTCATGACAGACCTCTATAATGTGGAAGAAAGCAGAATAAAATGCTGTCTTGACATGAACCTCTCTAATTTTACATCTTTAAAATCCATTGTATCATGCTTTGGATCAGTTATAAGCAGCAGGATAATAGTCTTCACTTTACATTTCTATGGATGTTTCCAGCCTTTTCCACTCCCAATGCCCACTAAAAGGACCTCTCTAAGGAAGGTTCTACTATGCTGACCTGGTTCCTGGGCATTTGTGATGGGGAATCTAGAGAAGAGGAGAGAGGGGAAGAAGATAACAAGTGAATAATGGGACGAGACTTAAGATTTTGCAGAGGGGATTGCTGTATGGGGTTCAGGGGGTGGGAGAGGGGAGATGTTGAGAAGGACGATGCATTACTGCATATGAAACTGTCACAAAACCATTCCCTCAAAACAATTGGAAATTCTGGGTTAAATATAAGAAAAAAGCTTGAAAAAAAAAATGAAATCTCCAGGTGCCAAAAATAGAGTAGGCTCAAAGTCAGAGTTGGAGCTGAAAGAGCCAGAGGGTTTATAGGCCTTAACTGTTGGGTCTTGGGGTTCTGACTGTGGTAGAGTGAAAATATTACAGGTGTTAAATTTCTAGACCCAAGATGGAGCTGTTCCTGCCTGGGGTGCTATGTCAGCAAACCCAAATTTAGGTGACTTTTATGTCCCTGTAAATGCTCCGCTTGACCAGAAACGCAGTACTGTATATCCAGTCAGCCAATCCCCAAATGCCAAGCCAACTCTGGGCTCTATACTTATTTCCTTGTTCCTTCTCACCCCCAACAAGGTTGACTATGTGACCTCAGCTACTTAGATATTTACTATTTTTCTTTTCCTAGTTTTTTATCCTATAAAAGCTTCCTGCCTTCCACCCCATGTCACAGTCTCTGAATGGAGACTGTGCACCTCATGAAGTCTTCAAGTTTGTTTGTATCACCTACAATGTCTTCTTTACTTACTTTTTTTTAAACAAAAACCTCAGGTCATCTACTTGTATGGAGCTAAAGCTCAGCATCTTGTAAAAAACCAGTAATCTCAGGGGCTGCTCCGTCTGTGAAACTGACTGGGGAAACAACAAAGAAGGTTGCCAGCCATTCACCTAAAATCATAGGTGAAAAGCAACCCAGAGGAATTTAGACCCCAGACCTGCACCATGCATGAGTGTAGAGTCCAAATTCGGACTCCTCACAAAGTGCAGGGACCCTTTACTAAGTTAGTAAACATTGGTCTGGCCTGGTGAAACATGAGGGGGCCCATATAGCGATAAATACAATATTATTCATTAGGGTTGCTTCTCAGGCTAGGACACAAAAGCAGCTTCTGTTGGAAATGAGCTCACATTGGAATAGTACAAATCACTTAAGGAAATGAAGACTCTAAGAGATTGTTAGCAAATAGAATAAACAGGGTAATTCTAAAAATGCAAGTATTAGAAGTCATGATTGATGAAATAAATCCAGAAAGTAGAACAAACAAGAAAAAAAAAGAGAGAGAAAATAGAACAGATATAAAAATTGGAGGGTCAATCTTGAAGTTCCAATACCTGATTAATAGGAGTTCCAGAAAGAGAACAGAAAACAATGGAGACACTAAGGGGTACATACTCTATGGCAACATTGAGATGAAGTTTCTGAATAGGTAAAACTAATCTGTGGTTATAGACGTAGGAGAGTGGCCACCTCCGTGGAAATTAGGGTGTTTGATCTTATAACCCTTTGTTGACAGGGACTGTTTCTTGTGCACTGCGGAAGGCACTCAATTCCTATTTGTTGTATGAATAAATGGAAGCAGTACTAGGTGGATTAGGGTTTTTGAATCAGACCTGAGATTGAACACTGTCTCAGTTATTTGCTCATGTGATGTGAACCAAGTTACTCAGTGTCTCTAAGATTGTTTCTTCATCCATGAAATGAAAGTAAGGAAGGGTCAGATTATGGCGAGGCTCAAAGGAGATAATGTATAAGAGCATCTAGCACAGTGTGCAGCACAGAAATGTAATCATAAAACAATATTATTTGTAGAAGTGACAGTACCATTAGGTAAATGGTCTAGTAAGTGCCGTCCCAAGGGCACTGCCATTGGAGCTGTCGGCCCAGAGCAGGCAAATAAAGGGGAGCGTTGTCTTCAGAGTATTTAAAAACAACAATAAAACTGACTTTTACAGTCTGCTTTTTAGTATCACTATGTGTCAGCAATTCTAAACAATGTCAGTGATAAAATATTTCCCCCTGAAAATATATTTTGTCGGTCTAAGTTCTAAACAATTCCTTAAGTTATGGTTGAATTTCAATAACTAGCACTATGTAGTCCTGTTAAATAGTGGCTTGGAAATAAACATTGAAAGCACAGTGATTGTAAAGACAAAGACACAGAAGTTGAGATATTTCAATTATGTAATTATATATGATTACTTGGAATTCAGAATATGAATTGCTAGGTGTAATCTTTTTGCTTATCAAGTGCAAATTTTAGTTCATACATGAAACATAGTACTGGATTTGAATAATATCTTGAAAATTAAAATGTATTCTTTTAAAATTGTTATTCTTGTTTAATTGGTATTTAATTGCAATTACAATTTAAGGTAGTTATTTGTTTGTGCAACAAACCAATATGTTTTTCCCTTTTCAAAAAATGCTTAAATATAATTAAAAAGGATTAATCCGTTACTTTTTCCCTTTACTCTGTACTGTAAAATTAATTACCTTTACTCTGTAAGGTAAAATTAATTAACTATTCATTACAAGCATGATTATACAAAGAAGTTTAATAAAAGAAAATTAAACTTTCTGGCCATTATCATTATTTATTTCATTTAATGATTATTTTTGAAAATAATCTGTAATATTTGTAAGGAGAAGGGGTATATTAAGAAAATGATCTGCTATAGGTGTCAGATATGCTAGGTATTCTATTTAAACGTTTCTCACAGAAGGCAAGTGTAAATTTATTTATACACAATGGATTTATTGTCTATAACTATTTCTCTGTGATTTTGAAAGCCTCGGGCTCTCTAACATTTGTTTTCATGAGACTGGTAATGTAAAGTTAAATTATCAAGCATCTTCTCTTTGTGATGCAATATAAAAATACTTCAGTGACCGCAGGAATTTTTAACATTTGCTGGAAAACCTTCAAAAATTCTACTTTTCTTTTTCTTCTCTCCCTTATCACTCAGGTGCTCCATGATATTGACAAGAAGTGGTGTTTGGGAAATTCAAGAGTTTTAAAATTTTTTATTTAAAAATTGTTTTTTAATAAGTCCAAATCATTAAAGACTTAGGAAACCTTATTTTACTAGTAGGGGTAAAGTATTTTTCTAAACTTGGTTAGAGTATTCCTACCACTGAGGAAATTGTGGAAATATGACAATACAGTGGTCTTTTTACACTCTGTACATATCTTATGAGATTTACTACGTTGTAGTGTAGAGCCTGCCTCCTCCACTAATTTGAAATTCCTCAAGGGCAGAGACTATGTTTTATTCATCCGTTGATCCACAGATCTGGCAGATAATATGAGTTCAGTAAAGGTGTAATGAATTATTGAATGAACGAATGCATGAGCTTCAAGCACAAGTTCATAAGTTTCCACGTTCAGACCAGGGAGAGCAAGATGAAGTTGTCATGATTGCTAACTACCAAGCTCTGAGAAGAACATAGGATTCCAGTGGTTATTCAAGTAACTGAACTGGAATGCTGAGAAGAATTTTCTAAATAGAAGACTTTGAAAAATTTTCAAATACAGGAGTAGATTGACTTTCAAAGTGATTTTTAATTAGGCTTGCCTAGAACAGTAGGCAGAGGGAATATGAAAATAATATGGTAATTCATGATGCTCTATATTTTAAAAAATCCTTTGAAGTCCTAAATATTAATCTAGACAAGTAAATAAGACTCCTAGGGAACATGAGAAAGATTATTACTGCAGTTCATTTTAGTAAACATCTACTGAACAGCAAATACCACCAATACAAAACATGACCAAGGCAAAGTCCCTATCCTTGCAGGATGCACAGCTTGGTATGGAAGAAGATGGTTAGGAAGATCATTTAAATACAATGTGGGAGATGCTATAACCTGGTCAAATTTTGAGGAAAGGACTAAGAGAAATTTACATAAATTCAATGGAGAAATGATGGTTTCTTCAATGAATAATGAACCTAGAGATTCAACAAAAGGATGAAGTGCTGGTGACCAATATAAAAATGCAGTGGATAAAATATCCACAAATTTAACTACTTTGCGGCCATTAAATATTGTTTCGATTACTATCTAAGTAGATATTAAAATACAAGATATTCGGGATTGCTAATCAGCTGCTTTATGCTGATATAATCCTAACCAGTTGTTAAAATATTGAGATAAGATGTTTCACGTCATATGTCATCAGGGAAATGTGAATTAAAAGGAGATACCACTACCCACCTATTAGAATGACCAAAATCTGGAAGACTGACAACACCAAATGCTGGTGAGCATGTGGAGCAACAGGAACTCTCACTCATTGTTGGTGGGAATGCAAAATGATACAGCTACTTTGGAAGACAGTGTGGTGGTTTCTTAGGAAACTAAACATTCTAACATATGATCCAGTAATGGCACTTCTTGGTGTTTACACAAAGAATTTGAAAACTTATGTCCACATTAAAAACTTGCACATGGGTGTTTATTGTAGCTTTGTTGATAATTGCCAAAACTTGGAAGCAACCAAGATGTCCTTCAGTAAGTGAATGGATAAATAAACTGTGTTACATCTAGACAATGGGATATTATTCAGTACTAAAAAGAACTGAGCTATCAAGACAGGAAAAGACATGGAAGAAATTTAAATGCCCATTACTAGGTGAAAGAAGCCAATCTTAAAAGGCTACGTACCTAATGATTCCAACTATATAATATCCTGGAAAAGCCAAGCCGTGAAGACAGTAAAAAGATCAGTGGTTGGGGCCAGCCCCATGGTGTAGTGGTTAGGTTTGGCATACTTAGCTTCAGCAGCCTGGGTTCGCAAGTTCAGATCCTGGGTGCAGACCTATACTGCTTGTCAGTCATGCTGTGGCAGTGACCCACATATGAAGTAGAGAAAGATTGGCACAAATGTTAGCTCAGGGCTTATCTTCCTCAACAAAAGAAAAAAAGAGGAAGATTGACAATGGATGTTAACTCAGGGAATCTTCCTCAGAGGAAAAAAAAGATCAGGGGTTGGGAAGGGGATTGCAGGTATGAACAGGCAGAGGACAGATGATTTTTAGGGCCATGAAAATACTCTGTATGGTATTATAATAATGAATACCTGTTGTTATACATTTGTCCAGACCCATAGAGTGTACAACACCAAGAGTGAACCACATTTTAAACTATGGACTTTGGGTGATTATGCTGTATCAATGTAGGTTCATCAATTGTAATAAATGTACCAATTCAGTGGAGGATGTTGATAATGGGAGAGGCTGTGCATTTGTGGAAGAAGGGAGTGTATGGGAAACCTCTCTATTTTCCCCTCAATTTTGCTGTGAACCTAAAACTGCTCTAAAAAATAGTCTTAATAAAAAATAAATAAAACATAAAAAATTGAGATACTTCTACTAGTTGATATATAATAGCTACTCTGAGCCACCAGAGTGTCCCACATCATCCTGACTGCCCTGGCTCTTCCTATGAGACTTTCTGGGGCTCCCTTGTTATGTACTTACAATAGAATTAATACATGGCACCCCAGGACCCTGTCCAGTGAGGCCAGACTCTGCTATGAGTTAATTATTTTGGATATCACTCCTGGATACATTATGAAGTAAAAAGTGGGTTACAAATACTATATGGAATATGATAGTACTTTTGTAAAAAAAAAAAGAAAACAATGTATACATGGATAGATACATACATACATACAGATACATTTAAATTTAGACTTGAATCTACATTAGAAAGTAAACACTAGTTATTTCCAAATGATGGTGGAATTATAGATGACTATATTTTCTTTACATATTTCTATATTTTTCAAACTTTAAAATTATTTTATCATCAGAAATGTATATATATGGAGAGAGAGAGAGACTGAGAGAGAGAAACAGGGGCTGAGAAATGAAAGCAGTAAGATTGGTAACCTATGTAATGTGTTGTATCTGCGCCCCCAAATTTTTCCAAGTTCTATAAACCTGGGAAAATATCTCTCAACTATTTTTATTTTTTTCAACTACTTTTAGAATAATCAATTTTATTCCCCAAATCCTTTCATGCTGAGTTAATATTGCTGTCAAGGTCAAAGTGGTGTCCAAGTTCCAAAATTCCAAGCCAAGTCATTAAGCAAAGGAAGCATTCAGGATTCTGAGTCCCATTACCTAGTCTCATTAACGCCCTTGGGTCAGACACATAAAGGTCAGGATCTGGGGGAAGCAGATACACAAGTAGGAAATGAGGTCAAGAACACAAGGAAGAAAGAATTATTTGCCAAGTTAAATCCTGGAACACAGGACAATTTGCAAAATGCTAAGTTAAGGTCAGCTGAGGTAGCAGAAACAATATAATTCAGGTTTTGGAACTAATTAACAATAGACAATCTGTTCTGAATGGCAGGTTGAGTCCTGCTTTTGCACCTACTCACACTGTGATGATGGCTGGAGGGAATGATACTGAGAGGAATAGCACCATCAGCGTCATGGTATCACTTGAGTTGCTTTCTCATCTAGCTCAACGTGAGAATGTTTTTAGGACTGAACGGATGGAGTAAACAAGTAAGTCTACATGTCATCCAAACATAGGTTGTAAGTGGATCCTAGGGAACAGATAACATTGTTTGATGCCTTGGGCCTTGATTCATAATGAGACCACTTTACAGATATGACTGCTAACCTGCAGACCAGTGGTTCTCAACCAGGAGTGATTTTGCCCCCAAGGGACATTTAGCAACATCTCAAGACAGATTTAGTTGTCATGACTTGGGGAAATACTACTGGCATCTAGTTGGTAGAGACCAGGGCTGCTGCTAAACATCCTACAATACACAGGACAGCCCCCTGCAACAAATAGCGGTTGGGTCCAAAATGTCAATAATGCCAAGTTTGAGAACACTTGCTGCAGACAGCTGTTGTAGCTGAAGAGTACCCAAAATTCTTCAGTCAGTTTTCCATGCCTATCAGTAATGTTGTCATTTCCTTAACCAGATAGTGTTGGTTTCAGAAAATCGTACAGTAGAGGGCAGTGGTAAACAAATTTTTATGTTATATTAGCACTTGTCCTCCATAGTTTTCTTCCTTTTTCTACTTCTCTAATCTTTAAAACAAAAATAATAAGAGAAGCAGAAGAATAAAACTAAAGAAAATAATTTTGTATTTTTTGAGGAAAAAAACCCACCACATTTTATACAAAAAAAGTATATTAAAGATTTTAGAATAGAAGCTCCACAGATACAGGAACCATGGCTTTTTTGTCTTCACAGTGTATACCCTGAGCACTGACATCTGCAACATTTTACTCATTAAAAAAAAATTACCAGGCCAGCCCCCTGTGGCCTAGTGGTTAAGTTCAGTGTGCTTCACTGCCATGACCTGGGTTCAGTTCCCGGGCATGGACCTACACCACTTGTCTGTCACTGGCCATGCTGTGGTGGTGGCTCACATATGAAAAGAGGAAGATTGGCAGCAGATTTTCCTCAGGAAAAAAAAAATTACCAATGGCATCTAAATATTGAGAAAATTAAATATTTCACCTAATACTAATGTATACCTTTTTTTGTAGACTTTTCTATTATTTATTAACTCATTTTTGGGAACTGCTAAACTCAATACTCTTTACTATAAGCATATAGTCTTTTGTGGTTGTTTTAATGAAATTCAGAGATATTTGTTCTCCTTACATTAGACTCTATATGCTCAAGGAACTTTTAAAATATATCCTTGTCTTTTTCCAAATTAAGTAAATAGTCATCAAAAAACAAAAAGTCAATGAGAGCTTGAACTAGGTTGTTTTTTATATTCAATACTATTATCCTTCCTCTTGGTAAAAATAATAATAATATTACTTATTATTTTCATAATACTAAAAATCATGATAAAATGAAAGACCAGGAATCAGCCCAATCTGAATCAAATCTATCAATATTTTCATTGTAGTTTAAGAATTTTGTTATGGTGCAATAAAAGCTTTTGCTGTTTCAAGATTTTAAATGCTCACCCCATTTTCTTCTAGTTATTTTAAGATTTCTTTCTTTCCTTTATTAGTATTTTTAAACAATCTGAAACTTGGCTTTGACTTATTGTGTGAGAGGTAATCTGAAATAATTATTTCTAAATGGTCATTCAAGTGTTCCTAAATATTATAAATAGAAATAAAGATAGATGATAGATAGACTGATAGGTGTTTTTTTTTTAACACCTGTATGTATAAAACAGCTTATAATGAAGTGCAACAGACTCCTGCCCTATTTGTCCCCAACCCACTTTCAGTCTCTGAAGATAATTACTGTTTCTGTTTTTAATTCTTCTAGTAGTTGCCTTCAGAACCCAAAATTTCATGTTTATAAAGTCCTTAAATTATTAATTTTGGATGAGATATAGTGCCTTTTCAATAAAAAAGATAAGAGTATAGAATACTACACTCCCTCTTCACTTCCAGGGTTTGATATATAATTGTTGTTTCATTGGTTAAATTTGTAATGTTAATTATACACTTAAAATGTATAACCCTAACCCTAACTAACACTAACCCAACTCCATCATCTTGGGACAGCATCTCTTGTCTTCTCCCTTGGAAGATGAAGTTATTAGAGTGTCTACCTTGTTTTCATCTTACCTCCTCCCCTTCAATTTCCCACCTTCTGCAGTTATGCTTTTACACTGTCATATTTGTTAACATTAAGGTTTTCCCTGTAACTACAGCCTAATCTTTCTTGCATTGTCTATAGGATAACTCTAAAAGATTAAAAATAAGCAACATTTACATCAATATGACTATTTAAGTTTTTTTTTTAATACTTAGGCAGAGAACCTTTTCTTATTTTGGGGTCCAATATTACAACTGTGGAGACAACTGAAGGAAAATGTTTTCAACACCATTTTACAATACTCCATCAAGTTCTCAAAATCGTATCACTTTTTTTTCAGGAAGATTGGCCCTGAGCTAACATCTGTTGCCAATCTTCCTCTTTTTTTTTCTTTTTTCTCCCCCAAACCCTCAGTACATAGTTGTATATCCCAGTTGTTCCTTCTAGTTCTTCTATGTGGGACACTGCCTCAGCATGGCTTGATGAGCAGTGAGTAGGTCCATGCCCAGGATCCGAACCAGCGAACCCCAGGCCACTGAAGCAGAACATGCGAACTTAACCGCTGCACCACCGGGCTGGCCCCATCAAAGTCATATCACTTTTTACTTTATTTTATATTTGGACCATTGATTATTGCCCTTTTCCCCTTTCTCTCTGTAGTTTCTAATTACTTTTCTATTTTTCTCATGCTATATCCTCAACTACCTTTTAATTCTCAGTCACACTGTCTACCTCTCTTTTTATATTCTACTGTAACTGGTACTGATTGCTGTGTATACTTACTGCACAGTTGTCATCCTAGAACATTCCTTTTTTCTTGCCGGTATATGAACTATAATTAATTTTTAAATATTGACTTTATATTCTGTTACCTTGCTAAATTCACTTAGTTTTAGTCGAGGTGTTTTTTTCTTTTTGGTAAATTACTTAAGATTTTCTATGTATATAATCATATTTGTGAACAAAGACACTGTTATGGGCTAAATTACGTCCTCCCCAAGATTCATATGTTCAAGTCCTAACCCTCAGTACCTCAGAATGTGACTGCATTTGGAAATAGGGTATGTACAGAAGTCATTAAGTTACAATGAGGTCGTTACGGTGGATCCTAACCTAATGTGACTGGTGTCCTTACAAGAAGAGGAAATTTGTATGCAGACAAGGACAAAGGGAGATAATGTGAAGACACAGAGGAGGATGGCCCTCAGAAGGAACCAGTCCTGTCAACACTTTGATCTTGGTCCTCCATCCTCCATAACTGTGAGAAAATAAAGTTCTATTGTTTAAGCCACTCAGTCTGTGGAGCTTTGTTACAGCAGCCCTGGCAAACGAATACAGATAATTTTACTTCTTCTTTTCTATTTTCTGCCCAATTACACTAGGTAGAATCTCTAGAACAATATCGAAAAGTGACAGTAAGAAAATGTTTCTGCCTTATTCCTAGTCCTAGGGTGAAAATGTTCAATAGTTCATCATTAAATATGATCATAGCTGTAGGATTTTTGAAGTTAGCCTTTATCCAGCTGAGGAGGTTCCCTTCTATTCCTAGTTTGTTGAAAGTTGTTTTTCAAAATCATGAATTGGTGCTGAATTTTGTCAAATGCTTAATCTAAATTTAGTGACATTATATATGATTTTCCTCCTTTATTCTGATAAGATTGTGAATTTCATTAATTGATTTTTGAAGATTAAACCAACTTTGCATTCCTGGGATAAATCTCACCTGGTTTTGTTAAAGTAATACTTTTTATATATTGACAGATTTGATTTGCTAACATTTTGAGGACTTTTGTGTCGATGTTCATGAGGGTTATTGGTCTGTAGTTTTCTTTTCTAGTCTTTTCATGTTAGATTTTGGTATCAGCGTTATGTTAGTCTCAAATATAAAGGCTGTAAGGAATTCAGGGACAGGTGTATTGTTTGTGCTGGAGAAGTTTAAAAAAGATAACAATAGGAAACTTCTAAATTATTTGTGCAGGTCATTCCAAAAATTTTTATGGCTGTGACAAAAGAATTTTTAAATTTTTTTGCAACCAGTAAACACCAGATTTGATCCTATAAGTTGTAGGATTGCAGTATCAGAAGAATTCACAGCTGTACCAGATCTCCTGTGTGAGTAAAATGTCTTTTTGTTTTTTGTTTTTAAAGGGAGAGCAGGGCATGGAGAATAGGAATGGAGTTATATGGGAAGTTTCAGATGACTCAGATACCCCAAGTCGCCAAATCTTTCTGAGCTTCCACTGCCAGAAAAAACAACTCCTCCTTTTTTTGTTAAATAAGACTGTTCCTGCCTTACTTGAAAATCCTTTAATGACTTTGCCTGAGACAGTTACCTCTCAAAGGAAGCCAGTTCTGCTCATCTCTCATTGGCTCCTCCCCTGATTGTCTTTAAATTCACAACTAGAATCAAATCCCAGCCTGACTCAAGGAAGGTCAAATGCAAAAGTCAAACTCAAGAAGAGAGGGATAACACACCCATATTTGCAACACTGCAAGTTTATATAAGCAAAACTGAGGAGAACAGAATTGGAAGTGGATTGTGAAGAGGCTAAACTAAGAAAGGAGAAACAATCTTAGGTCGGGCTAAATTTATCTATAGGGGTCCATTGTAGACAAGCATTTGGGAATAGTTCTTTTTGGCTGGTTGACTAAATGTGTATTTAACAGTGGCCTACATTTAACGAAATTAAAGTGCCAAAATTCCTTGATGAGAAGAATCTAAAACTTGAGGAGACACAAAAGTTGGAATGGACTTATCAAATGTGATTCTCTCATCCTCATCTTAAGCATGTCTGCTGAGTAGGCCAGAAGACTTTCCCTTTACCGAGATATTGAGAAACATGTATATGAGGAGAGCACCAGTAGCTTTAAAAAATACTCAGAATGCCAGAAATGATTGAGAGATGCCAGAAGTGGTGAGAGATGATGTAGGTGATATGAACTCTTTGACTGCAGCGAGTATGCTAAGATCCAAGGTGGCATGAGCATTCAAATAGGGCATTTACTCACCAGGGGCAGAATGGGCTTGGTTTTAATAATCACCAGGGTTTGAATGATAATCTGAATGATCTAACCTGCAAAGATCTTTGGTGATGGCTAATTGTTCATCAGGTCCCTATGAGTTAAATAGCTGGGCAAGTCACTAAGGTCCTATTTATTTTCTATAACCAAAAACTCAAGGCCTGGAGAACAGGAGCTTGATCTGGACCACCATATTACTCTCCAAGAGCTGAGTCCGTTTACAGACTTAGAATCCCTTTAATGAAGAACAGGCTGGTATACTTGAGAAGGGACCCTGCATCATTATAAGTGATTGATATCAATTTTGTCTCTAACCTTCCCCAAAGAGATAATTGGCACTTAAGGAATACACCTAACTTTTCAGGGACTATAGCAACAAATTGCTAATCCCTGGGTACAGAGAATTCTACGGACCACAAGTTAAAATAGGTACTTATAGAATTCAAGTAATTAGTAGCATTTTCAACTGACTTTGCCTCCCAGTGCTGGTCTGAACTCAATCTGTGATAACTTCCCCTGTTCCTTAATGTAACATTAAAATAGATCTATTGAGCAACTGGGAGTATCCTCCCGTTGGAACAATGGTAGGAAGGGTCAAATGGAAAACACTTTATCTCTCCCCCCAAAACTATCCAATTCTCATAAATGATACTACATTTCAGGAATATCAGAGAGACTAATTCTTCCATTAAAAATTGAAACATGTCATCCTGGTTCCCTCTGGAAAAATTTACCATCATCTTTCTGTGTGATTGTAAGAGTGCTAACTGGCCTCCCTGCTTCACCCAACCCCCTTCCTCTTTACAGTCCCTTCTCTACATGACTGGCAGAGTTATCTTCTTTTTAAAAGACAAGGCAAATGTTTTTTTTTCCTCTGCTTAAAACCCTCCAATAGTTTACCATTTCAGTCACAGTAAATTCTGTGTACAAGTCTGTACAATGGCCCACAAGGTCCAAAAGGATCTGAACTGTTTACATTGTCATTTTCTTGTGATTTCTCACCTCACACATCACACCATAGTCGTGAAGGCCTCCTTACTGTTCCTTAAACATATCTGTCATGCATCTACCTAAGAGTCTTTCTTTCTATTTTTTCCCCAGATATATGCATGATTTGCTTCCTCACCTCCAAGTCTGTGGATGTCAGTCAAATTATATCCTTTTCAGTGAGATTTTCTCTAGCCACCCTATTTAAAAGTTCAACTCTCTGCCCAACCCCTTCCCCAACCAGAAACTTTCTCTCTTTCATATATATATATATGAGTATATATGAAATTTAAAAAACAATATATATATCGCTTATTTATTTTGATTTTTGTCTTTATTCTCACAAAAATGCAAACTCCATGAAGGTATGAATTTTGACTATTTTGTTCTCTGTTGTATTCCCATTGCTCAAAAAAGTACCTGGCACATAGCCATAGTTCCATAATTATTTATTATGGAACAATGGGAGGCTTAGTGACTGTGATTCTTGTCACTTTGTTATTTAGCCAAAGACAAATTTGTTTGCAAGAATGAAAGCAGATTTCTGTAAATTGAACTACATGGTGATACACATTGCTACTGTTGTTTCAGATGTGGTCTATTTATGGGAGAAAGTCAGCCCATCTCCCAGCACCTGGTGTGCAGCTATTGATCTGTGAAATGTTTTCTTCTATATCTCAAGCAAGAACAGCAGAAGTTATCTTTCATCTAGAAGGGATAGCAGTGCACCTTCACTATCTCGCTTTAGCTCCATGCCACAGTGTAATTCATAGGGATGTTAATTATCTCAGCATCTTGCTGGATACTATGCTGGCTCTCTATATTGATGGAATAATGCTGTCAAGACCTGAATAACAAGAAGTTAAGATATTTTAGAGTCCTTGTGTTTCAGACATCATTTGTGAACTACTTCAGAGCCTCTGGCATCACTTGTTTTTTGTTCCAAGCTGCCTGAGCTCTGACTGACTTCACTAACATGCAGCCACATAGGTGCGTTGCTTCATTCTCACGTAACGTACTTCTTCCCTTTGGCTATACATCCAGCCCATGCTGCATGCCTCTTATTTCCTGCTTCTGCTCTGTGATCATACCTATGCTTGCACACCCTGGAATTGCAGAATACTTAACACCCTACAGGGAAAATCTTTGACCAACGAAGAATGGTAACCAATGGATTTTCCACTTCCCAACCCACCAAGTGATTATCTGGAAATGCACTTTATGCTTCTTGGGGACAAGCAGTAGCCAGCTCAAAAACTCATCCTCCTATTGGCTTTCTCTCCTTCCCTCATGCCCCTTTTTCTCTCACCTCCACTCCCTTGAATTTTTTTCCCTAATAGTATAATTCCATCTATGCCAGAGGCTCTGCTTTCTGGGAAACCCAGGCTAAGGCAGTTGGTACCAGAAGTAACCCTAAAGAGCATGTACTTAAGGTAAAATTTTGGAGTTGGTTATTAACTGGTCAGAGGGCAATAATTATGGTGGTGATAACACCTGTCATGGAGTATCATCATGATTACTGAGACTTTCTCCTGTGATGAAGTCAGATAGAAGGTGAAACATTAGGATGGGCTGTGGCTGTGGAGACTGAACAGAATGGAAGCAATGCTAATTATAAGAATTGCGGAGTGGGATAACTTGAGGTAAGGAACTAGATATACCAATTCACGGATATAGTTAATGGTTTGAACAAATGATATGGGACTTGGAAAAAGCCAGGTTGAAAGATTGGTAATAAGGGGCTTGGGATTCTAACGTGAGAATATTTGTGTCTCATGTGAATACTCACAAAAAGACCTCCACAGCAAAATAAGCTCTCCATAACCAGGTGAGCAAGATGCCCAGTTCTGTGGATGTCAGTCAGTTACTTTCTATATTCAGTCCCAAGGCTTGCTCAGTGGGCATGTGGCAAGGACAGAGGTTTTGCTTGGGTTCAACAATAAGAACTTTTCCTCATCAAGATTCAGTTGGCACTGTTACTGCTATGTGCCAGATTTGACAGCAGCAGCAACCAACTCTTAGCCTATGAAGCCCAGTCAGCTTGTGATAGAGTGAATATGTTGGAAATTGTCCAGGTTAGAAGGGGCAATGATTTTTTCCTTACAGAATAAAGTCAGTTTTGATTCATTTTCGCTGTCACCATACTTCTGCCAATACCACCATCTATGGATTGACTTAGTATCTAACTATAGTCATTGTATCTGATTCAATAATTCATTTCACATTGAAATAAGTCAAGCAATGAAATAGTGTTCATAGGATTCACAAGTCATACAACAATCCTAAAAGAATCTGCCCCTATGGATTGATAGAATCGTCAATTGAAGACTCAGAATTTATATTCTGTCTTGTAGGATATACTATATGCTCTAAACCGGGGACCCATATATAGTGCTGCTTCTCCAATACCCAGAATATATGAGTCCTGGAATGTAATTCAAGTAGGAGTGACCCACTTCCCAAATATTTGATTTCCAACTCTCTGACTCTGCTGGTTTAGATGTGGTTATAAGATTTTAGATGGTCTCTCTTTAAGTAGAGGGTGAACTTGTTTTCACTTATATGAGGGGATAGTGTAATCATGTTGCATTATGTTAGGTTGTTATTGTTGATGTCATTTTTAGAAGTTTAGGTTTGGAAAAACAGTGTGTAATGTTGGGCAGTTAATGCAGTGGGCTGTGACGATATTTGTCATATTTTTGAGCTGTCATTGAAGGCACTGCCCATGTTGGGGGAATTCTTTATTTTACGGGAATAAAAGCTAGACAGATGATTGCTTTCCCAGATTTCCTTACAGCGTGTGATCTCAGCTCTGCCAATCAGATAGAGCCACAGCAGACAGAATTAGGAAACAGAAACTAATGATGGAGCCAGCACCACGAGGAATTCATTCTGATAAGGGTAGCGATGTCCACATCCAGTGTCTGCAATGTATAGAGCTGATGGTATGGTCTGCAGTTTCCACACTTAGCACTGGTGACTGCATGCTCAGTTCAGTGCTGTGATTTTTTTACATTGTTCTTATCTGTGAAGCTTCTAAGCCTGATTCATGGGTCCTGTCAGAGGGTTGGTGAGCTACCTAATGTCTCCTCTGGTAAATTCACTAACTGCCTAAATTTATCAGACCTGGTATCTATTGGTTTCAACCAACCTTACTGAATTCTTTCTTTTTCATTTTATTTGATTGTTCCTTTTCAAACTCTCGAGATTAGTATTTATTTATTTTCATTCATTCTTGTGTAGTAATTTCTGTGCATAAGGCTAACATTTCCTTTAAGCATTGCTTTATTTATTTATTGTCATTACTTTACTTTGCAAATATTATAGAATTTTCATTTCGATATCCTTTCACCCGCAAAACTGTTTAACCAGAGAGTTTTAAATTTCTCAGTAGTTGTGAGGATGCTATATAGTTGTTGTTTTCTATTTTTGTTGACTTCTAATTTTAGTACCTTGTGATCAGATAATGTGTTCTGCATTGTTTCTATATTTTAAAATTTATTGAATTTTTATGGCTTAACATATGGTAAAGTTTCATAAATGCTTAAAGGAATTTTTGAAAAGTCGTTTTTGTTTTGAGAATATTGATTCAATATCTACCTATAAGTTCTACGGTATTGTTACTTAGGACCTTTATATATCCTTACTTATTTTTCTATCTACTTAATCTGCCATGTGTGGAGCTAGGCATTATTGGTTTTTTTTTTGTGTGTGGGGAAGACCAGCCCTGAGCTAACATCTGTTGCCAATCTTCCCCTTTTTGCTGAGGAAGACTGGCCCTGAGCTAACATCCGTGCCCATCTTCCTCCACTTTATATGGGACGCCGCCACGGCATGGCTGACAGGCAG
Source organism: Tapirus indicus (assembly GCA_031878705.1). Taxonomy (NCBI): domain Eukaryota; kingdom Metazoa; phylum Chordata; class Mammalia; order Perissodactyla; family Tapiridae; genus Tapirus; species Tapirus indicus. Next base: position 140,111,397 of record CM062917.1, on the reverse strand, counting down.
TGCGCGTCCGCGGGCGCCTGGGATCCGAACTCGCGAACCCCGGGCTGCCAAGCGCGGACTAAACCGCTGCGCCACCGGGCGGCCCCTATTGTTGTTTTTTGATGTCTACTTGTATTTCCTGCAGCTTTGCTTTTTGGATTTTGAAGGTGTTATTTGGTGCATAAAGATCCTTGAGAGAGATTTATTGTGCATTCTTTCTTATTTTAAAGTATCCATTTTTTTCTTTAATGGTTTTTTCATTGACTTAATAATTGCCCCATATTAATATTGTATTCCCTATTTTTCTTTTCCTATATAATTACTTTTTTCCATATAATTAGTATTTGTTTGCTCTTTTACTTTCAATTGTCCTTGAGGCATTTTATTTTAAATATGCCTCTTGTATCTGGTTGGTTATTATTTCACAGCCAATCTAATAGGTTAATGTATTTTATCTCATTTACGATATGACAAATATGTTGAGATTTAGTTCTAATCACATTATTGTTTTTTGTTTTTAGTATTTTGTTTGTTTTCTATGATTTGCCTAGAGAAAAAGATTTAGAGCATAATTTAAAGAAACATAAAATATTGAAAAAATCGTTTTCTCCCTAGTCATCAGTTGCAATGATTACTACTTAACTCTGCTTTCTTTTCTACATTACAGAGAGCACTGACCATGAGCCTTCTTAGTGTCAAATTCTAAGAGTCATGTATAATCTCCACGGCTTCCTAGCTCCAGTTTTTGATTTAGCAGTTTGGATATTTTTCTGCCGACATGTCAAATATAAGACATTATTTTCTCTTATGAGTGCTCCCAACTAACTTTTTCTGCATGCAAGGAACTGTTTTCTTTCTCTCTCCTGTTTACAATGCTTTCTACTTTAAAGCTATGTAGTATAATCTAACAGGAAGAGAGTTCGTGATGACCTGTGTGTGTTGAGTTATTTGTTCAAATGTCTCCTCCCTCTCATTCCTTTAAAGCTCAGAGCTTTAAAATCAAGATTCATTGAATTATTTTAGAAAAATCTCTTAACTTCTTGTAAGATCTTACCACTTACATAAACTTACTGCTAAGAACTATGTCTCTCGTTTCTCCCCCTACCTTCCCTTCCCAGTCTACATTATAAACTCATACTCATACCCATCTTGGTTTTTAGAATTATGCAATCATACATTCTTTTCTCTATGGTAAGCATGAGTGTTACCCATCTTCACGGTGAACTCTTAGAGATAGCTATGTCAATAAATGCAATTTGATGATGATAAATATTGAATAAGCAGAGCTTTTCATGAAGGTGTCATTCTTATGAAAAATCTATTTTAAACTATGCATATATTTCCAAGTGAAGAAATAAATTATGGGTGGCAACTTATCTATTTGAGGATCAAGGTTGTTAATTACTTGGTTCATCAACAGGAAAATGGAATTTCCGTGTATCTTCAAACTTGACTTTTAGCCCAGATTTGGACAAATACACGCCTTCTCTTTTAGTTCATTTCATTTACAGCTGAATTAGTCATAATTTCCTTTTTGTCTCCTTACACTCTACAAAAACATCTATTAACCGTTTGATTTCCATTTTCTCAAAAATTTGCTTGAATTAATTTACATTCTCATTGCCTATTCCTGTTAGCGCAAAGATCTTTAAAAGTGATTACCCTTAGACAAGTGAAAATTTAAAAGACCAATTTTAACTTAACATTTTATTTGTGCATGCAGTAAAAACTACAAGTTTTGAAAGCCCATCTTTGTAATTGTTTTAAATGAATTAAGCATATAATGTAATGTTGAAAGGTTGCTTTTAGATCATTAAAATATTGAAATGTCTCCAAAGACTGATTCTTATTCAAAGTTGTTGATTAGACGTGGTTTATTGCTTTTAATGCTATGGCAATATTAGAGATAAATTTTGTTCTTAGAAGTTCCTAAAAGCAGCCTTGACATTTGTCAGCACTACAATAATGTTAGCTATATTTTCCCCCAATACATAGTGTAGTAATTAAATCATGGGCACTGGAGCTGGGCAGACATGGGGACCAATCCCAGTTCTACCTCATACTGTCAGTGGGGCACTGACAAGTCATTTATTTGCCTTCTCCTCAAAGCACCTATCTTTCCTATCTGTTAAATGAGAGTTATAATGACTACATTAGATGAAAGATTTAGCATAATACCTACCATGTGGTAAGCACTCAATTAATGGCACCCAGAAACTCCAAATATGTTTTAGAAGTCTTTAAAATATTTTTTGACAGAAACCAAAGAGCAAATTTTCATGTTAAGGTGAAGAGAGGTTAAAAAAGAAAGAAAAAGAAGAAAGGAAGAAAGTTTGTTTATATTCCATGGTATTTTCAGGTGTACAAAGAATATAATTTCCTGAAGTGCCAGTCTGTGGAAGTAGACAGGAAAATCCCTTAGACTTGAATTAACACAACTCTGTGTCACTCTTTTCTTACTCCAAAGTCCAGTTGGTCTACATGTCCCCATTTATCCCCATACTAATTCCATGATGACCCTCACACCCAGGACTGAGTTCTTGCAGAGTTGGAAAATGTCTGTGTGGGAAAGCTCTCCTTCCAAAAGTAGTTTCTTCACAACAAGTCACCATTAAAAGTATTATTCATTATAAAAATGCCTATTCCTTGGGAGTTGTCAGAAATGAGTGTATTTTGTGAACTGGTTTATTTGTTATCTCTTAACAGCTAAGTGAGGAGTAGGGCATCACAGGGTACAGTTTGAATAAGGAACAGAAGGAAGAGTATTTAAGAATCCAACTGATTTTCTGGAGGGTGCAATCTGTTTAGCAGGCCCTGGGAAGCTCAGAAAGAAACAACTTTTGAAGAATGTTAAATGTAATTTTCTTTAAATTTAAAATACAAAATGAAATTCTTGTTTTTGAAAATACTTATGTTTTATAAACAGAGCAGGAATAAAAATAGTTGAACACACTTTTAGAATTATGGTAAATTTTTGTTAATTTATAGATCAAGAAATCATAACTTTAAAATAGTTTCTGTTTTACAATGGCTAAAAATAACCTTTAGGAAAAAAAGCCCAAATTCAAGACTAGAGGTCAGTACAAATAGCATGACTCATAGAAATCACATTAAAGTTCCATCTGAAAAAACAAGAGGAATAATTTGTATTTGTATTACAGTATACACATATTAGAAAAGTTCTTATGCTTACAACTAATTCAGAGCCTTAGATTTCATCTCTCTCCATAAATGGGGCTACTAGTGTCTCATCTGTATTCTCCTTCCCTCTAGTACTTCAGTCAAAGCACAATATTTTTCCATAGGATGTATTTAGGCATTTCCTTCTCAGAGTTCTTGTGGCTAATGTGCTCTGACTTGGTGCCACAGATCAAGGTCACTGCCATAGTAACACTTGTCCTTTGAATACTGAATGTTCCTGATTTACTGTTGTTGTTCTGCCTGTCTCTTTACTGTCTTAATAATGATTGCAATGTGCATGATTTACCTATTGTTTCACAACAAATTAAAACTTAGTGATTTAAAACACCAATAAGCATTTATTATCTCTCACAGTTTCTGTGTCAAGAACTTGGGAGATGCTTGGCTGGGTAGCAATTCTGACTCAAGGTCTTTCATGAGGTTGCAGTCAAGATGTCTACCAGGGTGACAGTTATCTGAAGGTTTGACTGGGGCTGGAGGATCTGCTTCCAAGGTGGCTCTTTCACATGGATGGTAAACTGGTGCCAGCTTTTAGCAGGAAGCCTCAGCTTCTCTCCACATAGGTCTTCCCATAGGGTTGCTTGAGTGTCCATGCTGCGTAGTGGCTCGCTTCCCTCAGCACAAGCAATCCTGGAGAGCAAAGCAGAAGCCACAGAGCCTTGTATGAACTAACCTCAATCTTCACAATCCAGCTAAACCAGGACCCAAGAAATGCAAGTCCTATGAGAAATACACTTCTCAGTTAAATCATCCAGGAGTTAGTAACTGTTCTGATTCCCAGTGAATCATTAGCTGGCAAACTTGGAGAATCCCTTTCCCTTTTCAAGCATAATAGCATTACACTAGTTAGTGTAAGCCTATTCATAGTCAGCTGGAGTTTGATGCAATTCCCTTCTCTTGGATGAAATATATATGGAAATAGGAGAAAGAATATTAACTTCATTAAAATGTACATTGTCTGGTTAACCATCATGATGGAACTTTTTGTTTTTCCAAGCTGTGCTCTTGCACTTGTTTTCCTTAAAATTATTATTTATTTGGGTCATAGATTGTGACTCTCTACCCCCAGTTTACTGTAGAGAACATGGCTTACATGGAGGAGGTTATTGTCTGCTTCTGTTAAATGTAAGTTTTTTGGTACTCTTATTGATTCGAGTATGAGTTTTCCTTGATAAGAAGCAATTTTACCTAGCGGTGGAATGATTAATTGCACATAGCTCCATAAGCCAAGGTACTTATAGAAGAATGTAGTAAAATGATAATTCTATAACTGATTTAATCAAAGAGTGTCATGATTAATGACATAGAGTTCTATAAACAGAGATATTTATATAAAGAATGTGGTAATTCATACACTACCTTTAGAACAAAACATAGTTTGTGTTTTATTTTTAATTCTTTAAAACAAAAATTACACTGAAAGGCATGTTATGTAAATGAATTATATTGGATTTAGATTTGTAGAATTACAGAGCAGATGTTAAATTTTAAAACCTGACTAAACAGTTACTAATGACATAAAATCATTCTAAATGTAAAATGTTAGAACAAATGTACAACTAGTGTAAATTAATTGATTCTTGTAATTAATTTTATTTACTGTAATTTCAATAAAAATCTATTAACACACATTAAAGTATAGCAAAACAAATTTCTTTAAGAAGCAGATCCCTGCTTTAAAGTTGGAATCCTCAGAAGATATTATTAAACTATATATTGGTGACTCAGTGAAATTCACAGGAGATACCATTTCCCATAAAAAATTCCTGAGACAGCTCATCGGGCAAGCTACACGAGTTTACTTCTGGTAATTTCTAGTAAAGTGTTCTTGAAGCTCATAAAATTAAAAATTGAAAATACTTGGGGGAAAGAACTGAAGTACTTTCCCCTTCACTTCCACTAGTCCTAAACTTTCAATCTGCATCCTCTATTCTTTTACCCATTTGCCTTTCAGATTTTGGAAGGGATTATCAAAGAAAAGATCATATGAAAAGGTGGGTAATAAGAGAGAGTGAAGAAGAAGAAGGCAAGAGACTACTTGGAGCAATTAGAACCTGCTTAGAAGTTGTGCTATCTACTGAATGTTTGTATCCCTCAAATCCATATGTCGCAGCACTTACCCTCAGTGTGATGACATTTGGAGGTGGGGCGTTTAGGAGGTAATTAGATTTAGATGAGGTCATCAGTGTGGGGCCCCATAATGGGATTAGTGCCCTTATAAGAAGAGGAGGGGTGGACCCCATGGTATAGTGGTTAAGTCCAGGGAGCTCTGCTCTGCTTCAGGGGAGTGGGTTCTTGGGTGCAGACCTACACCACTTGTCAAGCCATGTTGTGGTGGCGACCCACATACACAATAGAGGAGGATTGGTGCTGATGTTAGCTCAAGGCTAATCTTCCTCAAGCAAAAAAAAGAGGAAGATTGGCAGTAGATGTTAGCTCAGAGCGAGTCTCCCTCACCAAAAAAAAAAAAAAAAAAAGAAGAGGGGACCAGAGCCTTCTCATTCTCCACCATGCGAGAAGGTGGCCATCTGAATACCAGGAAAAGAGCTCTCACCAGATACCAAATTTGCTGGCACCTGATCTTGGACTTCTCAGCCTCCAGAACTGTGAGAAATAAATGTCTGTTTAAGCCACCCAGTCTGTGGTATTTTGTTATAGCTGACTAATATAGGCAGATACCCCAGGGAAGAATGTTCCAGGAAGAGGGAACTGACAGTAAAAAGCCCTGAGGGAGAAGCATGCCTGGTGTGTTATAGGAACAACATGGATCCTAGTATGGGTGGAACAGGCTGGAAAAAAGGAGACTATATCAACAAATAAAATAACCTAAAACTTGATCAACACATTTAATCTTCTGCTAACCCAATAAGATTATCATAAACCTATAACCAAGCAAGGGTGTATCTACCACTCTCAGAGTATGAGATTTGGGGATTATCAGAGAAAATCTGTCCACACCATTCCAGAACACTTTCCCTGGAGGCCTTTATGTATTAATAAGCACCATAGTAATTTTACCCTTAAAAGTAGCTCTGTTTCGTATAATGTCTTGTTCATTCTATGACTCAACCTCCCCTCTTTTTTCTAGAAGAAGAAATCAATCTCCATAATAGTCCAAACTACATAGTCACGTATGTAGTTATGAGTTCAGCAAACTGATAAAATCCTTGTGTTTTACTTTCCCTGGACAAACATACTGTGGCCCCTTTTAAAATGCACTACCAGTACCCTTTTAAATAACTCTCCAAGTTTGCTAATGTATCATAAGTTAACACTACATGCCGTGATTGGTTTGCTTTATGGCTTAATGTACCCAACGAAAATCCCTTAACTCCTTTTTGACTACAAATTGCACATCTAGCAAGTCCAATTAAGAAGCTGAGGTTTGATCGGGAGACACATTGAGCTTGTATGTGTCTCTCTCATTCTTGTATCCTTGTAATTGACAAAGTCCAGCTGTAAAATTTGAATCTGTCATCTTATTTCCATGGCAATTTGGTGAAGACCTGGGAGCATCATCAGCTCCTGCGAACAGCAGAGGGGACACCAGGCTGAGGATCGGGTGTGAAAGGTAAAACTCTCCACTGTCTTACTTTCATTTCTTCCTCCTAGCTTCTCCTTTACTGTCAGGGTTGTTGAGGCTATTTTCATCCTAGGTCTATTTTTTATTCAAAGGCTTTGTTGTTTTAATAAAAGATTATAAAGTAATTCTGTGTGTCTAGCCCCTGGAAGACCTGGCCATTCGTACTCTCTGAGGTTTTTCTGACACCAAGCAATTCTACAATTCTCTTACATCAACTGGGTGTCCTACGATTCAATCCTATTCTGACACTAACTACACAAAGTTAGTGTCAGATTCCACAGATTTAAGGGCTGAGCAATTAGTGTAACTGTGTGTAAAGACACACATTTTGTGCTTTCCAACATGTTAGATTGTATCTTAGCATGTCTGCTGTATCATGAACTGAAGAAGTCTGGCTGTTACAACCTAAACAGAATGCAAATGGCTACTGACTCTGTGAAATGACCTGAAGAAATACTAGTTCCAGTGGCAAAACTCCTGCCCGTATCCATCAATAAATCAATGCGTGTAGCATTAAAGTAATTTGATTACACAATTATATAGCTCAGTACAATGCAGTGACTAATTTTGTTTCTTTTTTCAGAATTTTTGACGCCACCAAAATTCAAATATGATTGTCAGGAAGTATTCTAGTTGAAGCAAAAAAAAAAAAAAAGTAAACTGAAGCAAGGAAGAATGGAAGAAGTTTCAAAATGTCAAAAACCCTTTTATTATCTCACAGTAAAAATTCTGATGGTCTAAAGCATGAAGACAAGGAAAAGAATCAGGATATTCAAGAAAATATGGAAAATGAAAATGCAGCAACATTGAAAAAAGACATGAGAATGAGCAAATTTTTAAATAGGAACTTAAAAATTGATTTGAGAGGTGCTGGCCTGATGGCATAGTGGTTAAGTACTTGTGCTCTGCTTCAGTGGCCCAGGGTTCATGGGTTTAGATCCTGGGCGCAGACCTACAAACTGCTCATCAAGCCATGCTGTGGCAGCGTCCCACATACAAAATAGGGGAAGACTGGCACAGATGTTAGCTCAGGGCCAATCTTCCTCAAGCAAAAAGAGGAAGATTGGCATAGATGTTAGCCCTGAGCTAACATCCATTGCCAATCTTCCTCACCAAAAAAAATTGATTTGAAGAATAATAAAGAAAAACACAACTCATATGACCATCAGTGACAAACTGGTTAATGAGTATTGTCAACATAAAGAGCATTTAAGATTAGGAACTACATAAGGAAACATGACCTTTCTTGAAATCATATGACTCATTATGAAGTCAGAAGCTTGATAGAGGTTTTCTCAAATTTTATAAAAGTCCTAAACACTTTCATGATATTAGCAATAAAGCTTTGTAAAGCTGCAAGATGCCTATCTATAGCACTAATATAAAAAACAAATTTTGATCAACTATTTGAGAAAAAAGTAAATTATTTTTCTATAGGAACAACATTACAAAATTGTCATCATATGAAAAACCAACCAAAAGTGTATATAGCCAAAAATACAGTGAAAAAAGAATTTAGAGATGAGTCAGACTAATCAATAAAAAATATTATCCCATCTTTCTGGATTTGTAATATTTGTCTCTTTTTTTAAAAAAGTAAACTTTTGGTTCTTTTTCATTCTGCATATTGACTTTTACATTTGTATTATTTTTCTTAAAGGGGGGGTCTCAAAACTGTACATGCTTCAGTGTTCATCCTCACTCACCTAAGAGGTCTTGAATAGACATGGACATTTGAATATGTATAAATGGTAGCAATTCTGTTTTATAGATGCAGGACTTTCAAAAGAATTTAAAAAGTGCTCCCTAGCATTATGATTCATAAAAACATCATTTTAAAAATTAAAATGGTGTTCAGAAATCTCAAATTCTCTAATTGTGATTGTTTGAAAAGGTGCCCTCCAATCAAGCAATTTAAAAGTACTTGATTTTAAAAAATCCTGGTCGCAGAACCACACCACCTGTCTGTCAGTTGCCATGCTTTGGCAGTGGCTCACATATGACTTGCAACTAGGACACTCAACCATGCACTGGGGCTTTGGGGAGGAAAATAAAAAATGAAACACCTTTTGGTAAAAATACAAAAAAGCTGAGTTTTAATTTTTTTCTGAATGACCATATATGTGGTTAAATATATATATGAATTAAACTGTTTTGATCAAGAACTGCATTTTCCAGCATGGGCTTAGGCTCAAAATTTAATTTAATTTTCAGTTTGATAAAAACAGAACACAGGCCAAATCATAAATAAGTGGCTTAATTACCCCAAGTATTTTTTTTAAAGGTGGCAGTTTAAAATTTTGCCTAATAGCAAAAGCCCTGATTGTAAAACAACAAAAAAGAGATTATTCAAATTAACCTTACCCCCTCTGTCCTGCTCCTCCTTAGTTTACGTGACATTTTGAATGTACTTAATGCTACTAAATTGTACACTTAAAAAACGTTAAAATGGTAAATTTTAGGTTATGTATATTAACCACAAAATTTACAAATAGCAAGTAAATATTTCATTTTAAAAAGTTTTAGATGTTTTGCCAACTTCTTTATTATTTGGAGAAAACTTTCGTAAGTCAACATCATAGCTGTTGCCATGATCAATGTGCTTTATGACATAAAATCCATCATCTTTTTGGTGGATATAAACCGTAATCCCTAGGAAGGCCGGTCAAAGAACCTGAGGTTGTGGCTGCTTATTGCTTCCTTCCTACTTGTAGTCTTGGTAAACGGCAGTCTTTATCTTAGCTTTGGCTCTGTAGTCCTCTTCTCCCCCATGCTTTGTCTCCATTACTTCTATTGCACCGATGTCTGCTTCTATTGCTTTTTACTAACTGCAGCCTCTTTGTTGCACACATATTCTCAAAAAGAGAGTCTTATGTTCACCGTTAATCCCCATCCAAGCTACAGTTTCTCTGACCGGCAGAGTTCTTAGAAGTTGTTGGGCCAGGTCCTCTTTGGGTCAAGCATCGATCTATGCCTGATCCAGTATGTTTTGGCCAGGTCTCCAGGGGCATGTGATAAAAAAGCACAGCAAAAATTATGCAAAAACTGGTTCAGGCTATTTCATTTAGTACCAAACAACCATATTAAGGGCTAAATGTAGCATGGATTGGAAACACAGATACATTGCACGCATTGAATATTTATATCAGCCAAAGTAGAATTAAGGCTATCACCACATACATGCCCAGGCAAAATGCATTGTGAAATAATGCGCTAACTGAAACAGTCAATCAAAATCCACTGGGCCGGAAGGCAGAGTACTCTACTACGTTGGCTTCAGATTTGTAACCAAACTAAAGGTTTGAAGAACAGGGGCAGATTGTGGCCTGTTGCATATTTGTGAGATCTCATCTGTCATAATTACGATATCTTTTTCTTAACATATTTCATCACCATCAATTGAAGCCATACTTTATCTAAAATGACCAGATAATATCACCACTACCAAGATCCTGGACCACAGCCAGTCTTCTGGCATTTCAGTGATCCTCGATGCAACCCAACACCACTGTGAACAGGATGTTGAAGCAGCTGTTGCAGTAAGCTGAAAGGGGGCATTTGCAACCACTGAGCAGAAGAAACACATAGAAAATTGTACAAACCAAGTTCAAGTAATGCAATAAAGCCTTGAACAAAACATGATCTTCTTGGTTAAGAGTTTACTTGTATAAGCCAGGAGCGACTGGGAAATACAGTAGTCATTTCCCAATAAGTTCTCCATTGGTAAAATTTGAGAATTTGTTACATTTATTTGTCTATACATTTGTGTCAATTACCCAATTTGAGATTTTAGTATATGTGAGTTTTCAAGTCACTCTTGATAATTAGAGAAGAAAGAACCAGGGTTAGGAATAGAAAAGGAAGTAAATTAAATAGTAGAGAAAGAACACTTTCTTTTGCAGTTAAGACTTGGAAAAGATAAAGAATGTTAAAAGGAAGAAAACTTAGTCTTTAAAAGAGGCATGACTGAGCTGGGTTATGTACAAAAAAAAAAAGCTGATGGAGATGAACTAAGGCCCTTGGGACACGAAGGCAGGGACAAAGGGATTGGCATGTGGATGTCAGCATCTCTAAGCCATCAAATCAGAAAGGCGTTAAGCATTTAGACAAAGAAATAAAAAAAGCTTCTCAATGTGAGATGGCAAAGGTATTAAACAGTGAATGACACTGGCCTTTCTCCTCCCCCTTGTCTTCTAAAATAAATCTAGCTTCATCTAGTCAGTTTTTCCCCCTCTACCAAAAAGGTCCTGCCATGTTCGACCTCTCTTTGCGGCCATCATCATGCACTATTAGAAGAAGGAATGTAAGAGAAAGAAAAGTATTTGAGTGCTGGGGTGGTTGGAGGACTAAAACTTTCATGGAAGTTTTACAGAGGAATTTTGGAGGGACAGGCACAGAAGTTACTACATGGGACAGAAGTTGATGAGAGAAGGAAGGAGAATTTTAAGCATTGCAGCAGATCCATGCTTCCTTCACGAACTTTAAGAAATTCTTAGAAAGATCTTAAATTATTTTAAAATGATCTCTTTGGTTGCGTTCTGACTGCATTGCTGATCTGAGTCTAGAGCTCATGGGCTATGACTCTATAAACGTTACATTAGCTTGTTCATAATCCTCAATTTAATACAACAGCTGTGCATATATCGTGTTGAAGCTGCAGGGAAGAGAGGGAGACTTGATAGTGATTTAGGTGGTACATCAAAAATAATAGTATAAAACAAATTATTGCTTGCTTTCATTAATCGTCATTGATCTTATCCTGAGTGATAACAGTTTCTTTTCTGCTTTGTGTAGTGAAACCTAAAAGTATAATTGGTTAATTTCTGACTTCAGTTATTCTATATTTCTCAGCTATAAATTCTACACAGGAATTTTCAAAGACAAGACCTCTACAGTTAGGGAGCTACTGTTATAGTTTTGAAAATATTATTCCTCGTAAATTTTAATTGTTCACCTCAACCATACAATTTCATTTCTCCCTCCACACATAGATTTCAGATGCACAGACATATCAACATACAAACAGCTAGATGTGTATGCAGATATGCCCATGCACCCCAGCCCCTTGCTCCCTCTCTTCCCCTCTCTGTCTGTCTCTGTTTTTCCCTTTTACATGCATGTACTTTATTTATTGGCACAGCTAAAAAGGTGGCAATGGGAAAGATTAGTAACCCATTGCCCTTGGCCAAAGCTGAAGAGTTGATGGCAGTTCTTCTTTAAGCCTTACAGTTTTAGCTATTATGAAAAAAAATCCCGTGGTTTAAAATACAATTAGTGAAAGCCTAGACATCTTGGCAAAACGCAACTTGAATATTGTCGCAGTCTGAGATGGGTAAGTTTGGTAAGAGACCTAGCTAGAGCTAAAGAGCCTAGTTTCCAATTTGTGACTACTTGGATCTCAAATACATAAAGACAGTCCATGCTATAAAATGCCATAGGGGAACCACAGCACTGAATTAGCATTGGTTGAACCCTGCTGGAGAAGCAACCATTTGGAGGAGTATCTGATCAGGTCCAGCCCAGAGTTACTTGCAAGGTCTGCTCTCCAACAGCAACATCTAGTGTAGAGCAGCCTTCTCATTAGCTAGGTAGTACTGCCAAAGAAAAACCAGAGCTGGACAGTAGTTAAAGCAGTAAAAACAGATTTTATTAAAAAAAAAAATGACTATTGCAATAGGGGAAAAAGACCTCAGTATAGACCTGGGCTCAATTCTGAATATAACAAGGAAGGTGGGAATTTTTAGCCAAGGAGCAGGCTGGGGGTTGGTGGATGGAAAATTACTAAGAGGAAATATCAGGGGTAAGGGAGGATTCTGACTAAACTGACCTAATAGGATTCTTGGTGAAGGCAGGTCAGGGTGATCAGACGTCAGTTGGGGATGGTGGAGGATGAAGAACCTGATTAGATGTCAAGGGTGATCAGATATCAACGATGGAGGATTTTGGCTAAAACAACTTAACAGGATTCTTGCTAAAATTGGACAATGCAGAGATAAACATGGAAGCCAAAAGTTGAGGCTTAGTTGAAAAAGATCCTGACAAAAGTTCAGCCCTGGAGAGAATCTTGGTCAGTATAGATTGGACAAGTTATCTGTTTCTGCACCCATGTTCTGTGACACAAGTATGCGGTTCAAAAAAGGTAAATATCAAGGACAGCTCCAGAGTTTGCCCTTTCCGTTAGTCCCAAACACAAAGTCAACTTCTATCAAGCTTCCTTTGGGCTTTTGATAAGGGATATAATAGCTTCCCCAAATTCTATCTCTAATATATTTTATGAACACAGAATTTGCGACTGGAAATTTTTTCTCCCTTCCTTTCTCTTATGCAATTGAACCTTCCCAAAGATGGTGAGATCAATTGATCTGCACTGTGAGAAATACTAAAGAAACCTATTCCCCACAAGCTTTTGCTTTTCCACAAGTGTAAACCAGTTAACCAAGATGAACTCTTTACTTTCCCTTTCTTTACATTCAGATCCTTAATTCTTCCTGGAAAGCCCCATAGTAGCCCCTGTTAGAACGTTTCCCTGAGATATGCTCCACAATTCAATTTTACTCATCACACACCCTCAAAATACAATCTTTCGCCTCAGCCTTAATTGTAATTAAAAATCACTTTCAGGAAGATGATTTTCTACCTTCAGAACTAAGAATTAGTGGAGTAGCTTTAGACAGAGTTCTAGTTCTTTTCTCAGCCTTGGGCAGAGGCAGAGAACTGATCGCTGTATTGTGCTTACGGTGCCACTCCAGACCATCACAGCTTTCGGAACCTTTGGTGAGGGAGAGATACAGTGTCACAAATGATCCTCTTCTTCCCTCCTGACAGCACACAGTTCAAACCCCAGAGTCTTTAGGTTTTCCCAACAGAACACTTGTGGGGTTGGGAACACCTTTGTCCAGCTGAACTGGAAGCATAATCTCCCAGTTTTTGTCTTTCCTCTAATGAGAGTGTGTCTGTCTAGCTTTGCTTCCTAAGGCAACTCCACCTTTCCATCACGTTCCTGTTTCCCCCTATTTCCAATTTACTTGCATATATGATATTTCTGGGAAGAAAAGTAAATGCCACCATGACATTTAATTGTGACTTCCATACCTCTATCCAGTTAGGGAGCCATGCCACTCAGAAGTCCATAATGCTTTCTTACACTGAATTCTGTGGGCTCACATCAGTATTTTCTACCTCTTGCAAGGATCTGAGATATTCTACTAAAGTTGAATGAGATTTGAGTATGAGGGCCAAATCTGATGGGTGGGCATCTTCCCTTCACCTCCCATGTTGAGTTGAAGGTCTTCAGACTTTCACTGCTGTATTGGTACTTGCAAGCACTGAGAGACTGAGATATTCCACGGATTCCACCTACTTAAGTGAGACGTGAGTTACTCAGGTCTACATTCAGTCAGCACTGAATAAGAGACTAACTCTCTTCTCTGTGATTAGCCTGGCATTGATGAGTCACTTACATATATCCTATTTTCACTATAATGTTAAAACAGTTACACAGAACAGAATATCTAGATAGCACATTCTCCACCGTCTCCTTAAGAATTAATCCCTAATGTTTTATATACCATGCTCTCCTCTCAGTTAAAAGATTGTTACTAAACAAAGATAACTAAATGGCTTAAAAAGTCATAAAATGAGAATTGACATTCGTTATAAATTTACTTTTAGAAAAATTGAAAATCGTATGAATTAGCTCAATGTATGTAAGAAATTTCATTTTATCACATATCCTAGGTTTTGGTTCAGTTCCTTTGGAATCACTTTGCTAGTGGAAAAACAGATTCATTATTATTTAACCTGATCTATATTCATTTGAAATAGTAAAATTTTTGAAAGTCACAGCTGGGAATAAATAACAAATAAAATCTACATGCTAGCAATATTTTATTTTATTTAACCAAGTTAATTCATTGATACATTTCTGAAGAACATGCTCAGAAAAGAAAAGAGATTAATGCATGCCTAGGTATTCTTTTTAATGATATCATTGTGAGAAGTCATTAAAGTATTTTTAAGGGTGCTTTTCTAGAAAAAAATTTATGCACGTTAGAATTGGATATTATCTTCTCTATATTTGTATAGATTGACGCCCTGACTGGCAATGGATCACACAGTCAGTTTAAGAAGGAGAGAAAAGGGTCAAAAATTCCAGAAATCTAATGAATGTCTATTCTTGATGGCCTCATTCCATGTTATCTCTTTTTAAAGTGAGAATTCTATTTTCCTAACAGATTTATAAAACAAGTGACTTTTTTTGTACATATCTCTTGTATCTTACAGCAATTATTTGTATTTTTTGTTAGTTTCTCCTGAAAGATTCAATTTTCATGTCACTAAAATTGTCATGTACGCTTACTTTAAATACAATTTTGAATTAATTCTCTTATTTTAAAAACCATGGCACAGCTTTGCTTGGTCTTTCCAGTTTGAAAAATATTATTTAAACTAATTATTTAATGAAACTAGAAATTTTTGCTACTTTTTACAAAAGAATAGATTTATTTCCCATGTGCATCAAATAATGAAAAGAACAAATGCTAACAGCTGCCAAGCCATCAACTTTCTGCTTATGCCATACAAAAACTAGATTTTTTAAGAGACAGGGGGCCACCCGGTGGCGCAGCAGTTTAGTTCGCACTTGGCAGCCCGGGGTTCGCGAGTTCGGATCCCGGCGCCTGCGGACGCACTGCCTGTCAGCCATGCCGTGGCGGCATCCCATATAAAGTGGAGGAAGATGGGCACGGATGTTAGCCCAGGGCCAGTCTTCCTCAGCAAAAAGGGGAGGATTGGCAACAGATGTTAGCTCAGGGCTGGTCTTCCCCACAAAAAAAAAAAAAAAAAAAAAAAAAAAGAGAGACAGACGTATGGGCGTCATATCCTGTTTATGTAGGCATTTGTGAATTAAATGCCAAAAAAATGTTCTGACCCAAACTATAGTTACATCTTTCACCTTAGGGAAATCCATAAAAGTTAACATATCAGTTAACATACATTCCACTTAACCACAGTATGTTTTGTAGTTACTAGAAAATATTTTCCTTTTTTGTTGTTGGTGGTGTTTTTTTCTTTATTGGGGTATAATTTACACACAATGCAAGTAGTTCTTTTTGTATTTTGAAAAATGCACCACAATCAACATATGGTACAGTTCCACCATTCTCCCAAATTCACTTACGTCGCATTTGTCATTATCCTCTTTCTTCTTACTCAGTCCCTGGCATACAAAACCTCTGACTGATTTGTTTTCTGTCCCTATAGTTTTGCCACTTTCAGAATACCATATAAGTAGAATCAGACTCTATGTAACTTCTGGAGTCAGATTCTTTTTACTTAGCATAATGCATTTGAAACTCATCAACATTTTTGTATGTATCAGAAGTGTATTCCTTTGAATAGCTGAGTAGTATTCCATTTGATGGATGTGCCCATTTGTCGATCCATTTATTAGCTGAAGGTCATGTAGCTTGTTTCCAATTTTTGTCAATTATATAAAACTGCTATAAACATTTAATTTATTCTTATTGATTCTTAAATCTCCATTTAGGGTGAGAATGAATCCATAGAAATGGGAATAGTATAACAATTTACTCCTATCAAAGCATTACAATATAGTTCTTTTGAAGATATTTTCCTGACAAAACAATATATTACCTAAGATAAGGTATAGGTAAGTACTTTTTTGGGTGTGTGTGTGAGGAAGATAGCCCTGAGCTAACACCCGTTGCCAATCCTCCTCTTTTTGCTGAGGAAGACTGACCCTGGGCTAACATCCGTGCCCATCTTCCTCCACTTTATATGGGACGCCACCACAGCATGGCTTGACAAGCGGTTTGTCAGTCCGTGCCTAGAATCCGAACCTGCAAACCCCGGGCTGCCGAAGCAGAGCACGCCAACTTAACTGCTACACCACCGGGTCAGCCCCTATACGTAAGTACTTTTTGTCTTATATCTTGGTCATCTAGGAATTCTTCACCACTGTGGCTTAGGCCTAGAGCATGATCCTACATCCATTTGGACTCAGTTGTCCCCAGATATATAACATGTATACAAACTATGAAAATAATTCCATGTTTACTCTTTAAAAAACAGTCAAACAATATGATAGGAATCAGAAGAACCTTAGCTAGGGGAAATATAATTTAATGGCAAAGTTATCAGAGATGCATAAAACAAAATAAGGATAGTGTATTGCTTTCTTAAGAGCAGCTGACCAAGACTAAATCAGTGCCGTGTGAGGCAATGGAAGAGAGGTTAACCTGTGTGTGTGTAACACAAATATGGGACTGTGTCTATGTCTTTTAAGCTATGTAGTACTCCATATCATCTAGCATAGTGCTTTGTGCATAATGGTTTCAATAAATGATTTTTTTAAAAAAAGGTCAATATGCATATGTGTGTGTGTGTGTGTGTGTGTGTGTGTGTGTGTGTATACAGCAAGACCCCAAGGAAGAAACGTCAGTGCACCGTATACTTCACTCTACCTCATTGCCCTCATTAACAAGTCACACATTTTGACATAACTAAACATTTTTCTGTCTTCTTTCTGTTTTAATTCTCCATGCTCTAATTCTTCAGACACTTAACATGTTCTGGAACAAGTGATTTATTTTATTATCTAAGCTTAAAAACCCTTAAAATGCCTCCTGATAAACTGATTACATTTTGGAGAAATTCTTTCACAGTGAAAGAAAAATACAATTAAAATAATGATGGAAAAGGAAATTAGTAATGAAAGACAGTTACAAAAATTTAGGACGCTTTGTGATATTTGGGATATATAACAAATCTTTCTTTTGAACCTAAAGTTGGTATTTAAGTATCATTAGTTGAATATTATTTTCTTCTGCAAAATTAATATTGAACAAATATTTAAAGAAGGAGAGCAAAATGATGAGCTTACATGGCATACCATGTGTCCCAATCTGACTTTGTTTTAGACAAATTGATCATTAAGTGAAATAGTTATAAGCAAACTAGTTTTAGGGGAATTACTGAGAGAGGCATGGATTCCACAGAGCTGAGATTAATACTGAGAGCATTTATTACACAAAATCGTTGTTAGGCTGAAAATACCTTGAGGAATTTATTACATAGAAATGAATAAATATAAAGATAATCAGTTTTCAAATATTTGCATATAAGGATATTTACTGAAACTTTTTTAATGGTCAAAAACTACAAAAATTTTAAGTGTAATTAATAGAAGAATGAGTCAATAAATTTCAACGCATTGGCAAAACGCAGCTATTCAAAAATATGAATTCTGTTTATATTTATTGACTCAGAAGGATGTAAACGATGTATTTTTAAAGGAAAAAAATCAGATTGCATATTAATGTATATAATATTACTCCATTTTTGTAAAATAATAAAACCTGTGAGTGTGTGTATATGACAGAGAGAGAGAGAGAAAGAAGAGGGAGAGAGTGTGTGAGTATGTGTGTGTGCATTGGTTTGTATGACCATGTGGAATGCAGGTTATCTCCGTTAGGTGGATGGAAGAATATTTAAAACCTGGGAAGAGTGTTTTCCTTTATCTTTGTATAACTTTTGCTTGGTTCAGTTGCTATAATTACCATGTGTTACTGTTATCGTGTACAGACATTTAACAAAATTAAAATTTAAAATTGCTGTCTGAGGACATATCAACTTACTCATCACTCCATTTCTAGCTCTTCTCCCCGCAGCAAGTTCATAGTTAATCAAGCAAGTTCTTAGTCACTGTCTGCCTTTGACAATTTAAGGACTCCCCTACCTAGAGGCATGGTATAAACTAGATATTCCCTCAAGTTCTTTTTGACTCTGCACATATACTTATATCCATATGAACATTTATTCATTCATATTAAATTATACAAAACTATATGGCACATTTTAGCCCCAAATGCTTTTCTCCCATTAACTCTGTTTGTTTCTGTAGAATTAAACTATTTTACAATGGAGCCAAGTGCATGACAGACATTCAAGAAATTTTGATCTAGAAAATTCCCATAAATACATATATGTACCAATTGAGAATTCTTCATTCCTCATCCATATATGTACAAATAGCAGAAACGTATGTACACATTGAGGTTGAAATAAAGACGATGTGAGAAAAAATGAAGCTAGTTGTCATTTTAAAGCAGTATTGTTTGTTAATCTGGGAAACCACATTTATAACGATTCAATTGCTCTTTGACCTTACCCTGAGCTCTCTCAGTTCATTATATGTAATATTTCTTTTCTACCTCAGAACTTCTGAGGTATTCTAAGCAGCCTCCTTACACTGAAAAATTAAGGTTGAAGTTAGGAAGTAATGAATGTCTTCTCTGTCCTTTCCTCTTCAGATAGGAATGAGAATAGAAGGAACTAGAGATAATTTTCCAGAGCAGTTTTATTTAACTTAAATAGGGAATGAAATTGACGTATTCTACAAAGAAAACCAGAGCTGTTTTATTCTCTTCTCCATCACACCAGGTCACCACAGCTATACAACAACAAAAATCTAGTATATATTTCAACAATTTCTCCTTCTGAAGCTGAGTTTGAGGAGGCAAGGATCAGATGTGTTTCACTAATACTCCTGGTAGAGTATCTTCTAAACAACCAAATTCAATAATTCAAAAAATATGGATTAAAAATATATCCTTGTAAATGTTTTCTGTAAATAACCCAAGAGTATAAAAGGCAAAGAGTTGCTACTTGAGCCCTGGATGACAAAGAGAAAATAAAAACATCCCCCTCTTCTTCCTCCTTCTGACTTCCAGGAAATTTACAGATACAAATATTCTCTGTATGTGATGTTCCTATACATAGACATAGGCATTCCATTTATTATGGGGGAATGTGTGATGATGTCGAATTAGCCAGTGGGTATTGAAAATGGAGCTTGGCATATAAAAAACCAATTTAGAATGATCTGCTTATATACCTTTATAAACTTATGACTTCATACTTAGAGAATGGCTTGATGGGAGACTCTAATCATATGGTAAAGGTACTGGGAATTAGTTATGACTATGGACTTTGCAGTCAAACCACTTGGATACCTGTCTTGGCTCCACGCATTACTAGATAGACATGTTGGTGAGTTGGTTTTTCTAAACTCAGCTTCATCATTCTTTTTTTTTTTTTTTTTGTGAGGAAGACCAGCCCTGAGCTAACATCCGTTGCCAATCCTCCTCTTTTTGCTGAGGAAGACTGACCCTGGGCTAACATCTGTGCCCATCTTCCTCTACTTTATATGGGACGCGCCACGGCATGGCTGACAGGCAGTGCGTCGGCGGGCGCCCGGGATCCGAACCGGCGAACCCCAGGCTGCCAAGCGCGGATGAAACCGCTGCGCCACCGGGTGGCCCCAGCTTCATCATTCTTGACTGTGGTGCCTACTTCGTAGGATTGTGAAGAAGATTACATAAACAGCTGCTTGCAAAGTACTTACGAAAGTGCCTGGTACAAAGTCAGTGGTCTAGATATGTTATTCATTAATGATATTAAGTATGTTCAGGGCCATTTCTTGCATCCATTGAACTAGAAAAATTGTTTTGTTCTATTTCTGTATGCTTACATTTTCTAAGTCTGGCAGTAAATTTAAGAAAATCAATTTAAGACTAAGATAATTTAAACAGAAATATAGCTAATTCTCAGACCAATTATACCCAGGAAAACCATGACCCTGAAGTAAACGTAATGGAAAATACTCTTCAGAACTGCCATGGTTCTTGGGAAGTCGGTGAAGGTGATAGCATCAAAGGAAGATAATCCAGAAAGGATTATAGCTTCTAGGGGACAAAGACATCAATTCCAAGTGATTTTAACCAATCTTTAAATTCTCTTTTTTTTTTCAATTTTTTTTTTTTTTTGTGGGGAAGACAGGCCCTGAGCTAACATCCGTCGCCAATCCTCCTCTTTTTGCTGAGGAAGACTGGCCCTGGGCTAACATCCATGCCCATCTTCCTCTACTTTATATGGGACGCTGCCATGGCATGGCTGACAAGCAGTGCGTCGGCAGGTGAGCGGGATCCGAACCCACGAATCCCGGGCTGCCAAGCGCGAACTAAACCGCTGCACCACCGGGCGGACCCTAAATTCTCTTTCTTGAGAACGAGGAAATAGTTATGAAGCACTCTCCCTATAATAGCTGGTTGCTGTGAGCCAGGGAAAGAGGCAAGAGAGGAACAAAGGTAGTAGGAAAGGATGGAAGAAGTGTGGGGAAAACTACTAACTTTACATTATTGTAAACTTATAACAGCAGACTCACTTTTTAAAAAAATGCACTAGATTAGAGAAAAAAGAGAAGGAAAAGAGCCAGCATTTATTAATCAACTAATGTGTGCTAAGCACTCAGTGAGGTGCTTTATTTATATTATTTCACTTAATCCTTTCATTAACCCCACAAAGATGTTCAGTCAGGATCGGGTAGGTTACCTGGGTAACAGCTTTCAGTGGCTTAAAACAGCAAGATTTTAGATTCAGGTAATTTTCAAAGGCAGCTTTTCTCTATGTGGTGGCTCAGACTTGTAACTCCATATCGTATCAAGACATGCTTCCAAGATTGTCCCAGAAAAGGAAAAGACTTCTGTAAAGTTTCATAATGCCAATTAACGCTTCTTCCCAGAAATGACATGTTTCTCTACTTGCATTTCATTGGCCAAAGCAAGTTACAGCACCATGAGTGACCTCAATGGGAAAGAGAATGCAATTTCCTCATATGCCTCAAAGCACGAGAGCCAGAAATTCTGGTCAGTAGCATTGATGTTTATCACAAAAGGGGATTTCCTAGTTTGAAGATGAGGAATCTGAGATTCAGAGATGTTAACAACTTTAAGCAAAATACCCTGTTCCTGTATGGTGTATTGGAAAGCAATACTCCTAAATCTATGTTTTTTCCATTGCATCACTCGTTTCACATATATTCACTTTCACACTTATATTAACGTAACACACAGAACAAACATATTTTCCATTAAATCATGTAAGAGTGAGCTATATAAGTTATTCCGTAGCCAGAGAAACACAGATAAGTGTGTCAATTTTTGTAATAACTACTACTATCATAATCATGTACTTCAGAATGAGTTATTCTTACCTGTTGATATTAAAATAAAACATTTCCAATTCTGCAGTGTTGGAATATTTTTCATTTGTTTTGTTTTTTGTTTTCTAAAGGATTTTAGCACTCCCGTGTCCTGAAGAAACCTCTGGTGTGCACTTACAGCATAGTAAAATCCATGGCATGCAGTTCAAAGAAAGTGCACCAATTAGGCTAAGAACATTTTCCAGATTCAGGGAAGCCTTCTTCACATTTGAGCATGGTCTACGGATCAGTGAAGATAGTAGTTCAAAGGGACTAGTCAGTTTAGTAAAATAAGTACCTTGGTTACCCATTAAATTTGCCTTTGTAAATAAAGTACAGTGAGTTTCCCTTTGATCTTATGAAGATAGTTCAGCATGCTATACATAGCACAGAGATGAAAGGGAGACGGGGCTGCTTAAAATGAAATATGCCACCGAGTGATATAAAGCTTTCAAACTCTTGAGCAGTAGCAGAAGTAATCTTGTAAGTAATATCCTTGCTTTGCAGTATTTTCATAGGGCATTTGGCATTAATTTCAGGTTATTTTTGATTAATATGAATAAACAATTGGCACAGCAGGGAAAATGTTATAAGACATTAGGCATAAACATGAGTAATGATTTATGATAGACTGCATATATTCGTTTCCATTTCTTGAAAATTACATCTAGCTTTCCTATTATTTCATCAAAAATCCATTGTCACTCTCCTCTCTGGCCAAGACATTGAATATTTTAAATTTAATAAAAATGCCTCTACAGCCTTACATTTTATCTTCCTTTGGCTGGTTGACATGACTTGTCTTATTATTTGTAGAGAATGTTCATTAAAAAACAGAAAATAGGAAAAGTTAGATTGTTGTAGTTTCCATTTTAATGACACACTTCTAAGTTCTGGTAGATTTCTTCTGGTGAGCTTCCCTCCTCAAATGTCAAGTTTCATCCTGGATTTTGACAAATCCACGCCAAGGGTTTTCCTAATATTTAGCTTATATTCTGAGAGCTGGCATTTAATAGAGGTTTTGAACTCAAAGTGATGAATCCCTATGGAGGAATTTTCAACACAGGTAGTAGATGGGGTGTAAGAAGTACCTGAAGAGTGGGCAGCAACTGGCTTCCACTGGCATTCTTGTCACCTCTTTGGGAAGCTGACCCTGGTTGAGGGACGTACATTATATGTACAATAATTTCTATTCCTGCTTTGTGGCAGTCTGCTTTTATTGTCTTTTAAAAAGTTTGTTGAAGAAAACCTTATTTTTTTAAATCCCTAAATTAGCTATAAAGTTTGGACTTTCAGAATTTCCATGATTGTGTTTTTCTTTGACAATTAAAAAAAGTACCTATTTTCAACTGGGTCATTATCATAAACAATGTTTTCCACTTTTTGTTTAGAAGTTATTTTGAATAAATTATAATTATGTTCATATTTGACTATGTGTTTCCTGAAGATTAAAATAAATTTCTACATATTTTTTAAAATTAGAGGAAAATTATATATGGATAAATATAGGATTATAAGAGTTATTTTTCTGTATCTACAAGCCAGGTATGGTAGGCAGAGTGATGGCCACCCAAAGATGCCCCTGTTCTAATTCCTGGAACCTGTGACTACGTTACCTTACATGGATAAAGCAACTTTGAGGATTTGATTACTCTTAAGGACTTTGAGATGGGAAGATTATCCTGGATTATCCAGGTAGGCCCAACCTTCACATGATTCCTCACAAGAACCTTTCAGGCTGAGGACAGACTCAGTGGGAAAATGGTTAGAGAGGTGGAAGAAGAGAGCCATAAGCCAACAAATAGGATTGGCCTTTAGAAGCTGAAAAAGACAAAAAAAATGGATCATCCCCTTGAGCCTCGAGAAAGGAATACAGCCCTGCAATCATCTTGATTTCAACCCAGTGAGACCCATGTTGGACTTCTGAGCTCCAGAATTGTAAGATAATAAATTTGTGCTGTTTTAAGTCACTTAGTTTGTGGTAATTTGTTACAGCAGCAATAGAAAAATAATACAGATTTTAGTACCAGGAGAGAGATTTCAATACATCCAGCACACAATATACCAGGTATAATCTTTTCTTTAACTAAAGAAAAATAAGTGTCTAGGAATGCAATTTAATAACAAATTTGAAAAAACATAGCTACATATACATTCCAGTTAATAATTTTTTGTGTGCTGGAGTTATGTTTCTTTTTGGTTCACAGGGAAAATAGCTTTATTGGTTTTTAAAATTATATTAAAAACATAAGAACAATACAGAAAAAAAAAAAAACGCAAACAAATCAAAAACCATGTGAAATCTCACTACCCTGAGAGATTGTCCCTTAACATTTTGATGATTGTCATTTCACACATTTCTTTTTTTTTTTTTTGAGGAAGACTGGCCCTGAGCTAACATCCCTTGCCGGTCTTCCTCTTTTTGCTGAGGAAGATTAGCACTGAGCTAACATCCATGCCCATCTTCCTCCATTTTGTATATGGGACACCACCACAGCATGGCTTGATGAGCGGTGCATAGGTCTGCGCCCAGGATCCAAATCTGTGAACCCAGGGCTGCTGAAGTGGAGCCTGTGAACTTAACCACTATGCAACTGAGTCGGCCCCCACACATCTCTATTTTTAAACAAACACACAGATATGTAAAATTTTATGTAGATGGAATCATTACACTTGCTATTTTTATCATGGATAAATTATTTTTTCTTTTGAAATGTATCATTCATATATAAAGATATTAAAACATATAACTAATGTATACATAATAATAACAAACACCTGTGAACCCACCACTCAGAGTAAGGAATATAACATTTAACAGTACTTAGAAAGTCCCCTGTGCCTCTTCCCAATTGCATTTTCCCTCCTCTTCTCCCACTTTGCACTTTTAAGTTAATCTTCTCTTGCTTTAAAAAAAATAGACTCAGCACCCATGTATTTATTTCTAAACAATTATTTTTCAGATTTGAAAAATTGAGCAGCAAGCCAGACTTACCTGGAAAAAGAAAATACTTACTGCTACTAAATGAAGGTTCCAGGAGAATGTAAACAGAAAAGAATCTCTCGGTCTCACAGTGGAGTTTTAGCCCCACAGAGGTTAGTCAGTACTTCTATTATGATTGTCACGAGGAGGCTGGATCATCCTTCATGATTTGGAAATAAGGGGACTAAGACTGAGATATAATAATGGATGAGAGCAGAAACATGCAAAGAGTGTTTAGAAAGGCAGAGTAGCTTCCAGGCCCGTGAAACCTGACATCAACCTGACTTAATATATTAATAGAACTTAAAAAAAACAAAACCACAAAAACTGCAAATGAGCAAGTGATTGACGTGCAATAGAAGCATGGAAAGATGAGAATTATAGCGGCATATACTGGCAGTGCCCATCCTCACTCCATCAGGGGTAGAAGCAGTCCTGATCCTGGTACACAACCCTTTCCCGGCCTCTTGGCAGATCAGAGCAACACTTCTTGTGGAGATGGATGTCGCCAAGGCTTGGGGGGCACTTATTCTCCATTCTTTATGTGGAAGGATTCCCTAAGAGAAACACTTCTGGTCCCTCTTTCTCCTGTTTACTCCTTCCCACAGGAGGAGAAATGTCTCATCTAATAAACAAAATTTGGAAGAGAGAGGTGTCACTCTTTGCCCTTTCTCTCTCTCTTTCTGTCTGTCTCTCTCTCCCTTCTTTGGAAACCAGTCTTCCCACAGGATGCATGCATTTTCGTCTCTCTAGTCGCCTGTAGTCAGGGGCCTCGCTGTGGGGGTTACTGGGATTCATCTCTGTACCAGTGACAATGTCAGTTGGTCTTACTCAATGGAGAAATATTATCAAATCAACTTAGCTGCATAGCTAAAGCTGTGTCTCTAATTAAGCCTTTGTCTATAATAAAGCTGACATTTTGAGCTCCATCTGTATTTGCCTTTTATTTGGTACCAAACTTCTGGGGTAGGAAAAGGGACGATCTATTAGGCTCCTCTAAACCCTGGCAGGTATATCAGATTCTCTTGAGCCGATGTCATTAATTATCCAAATCATATATTTAATTCCCCTTGTTCTGATTCCATACTTGCCAAGCAGCCTTCAGATAATAACTTGCCTCTTTACGAGGCTTGTTTATAGGAAAATAATGCATGCACCAGAAGATATTAACTGCCTGGCTTCCAGTTCTCTTTCTCCTTGAAAATTAATACATGGGCATTTTGTTTTGATATTGTACTTTTGTGAGCCTGGTTAATATGCATTTGCCCTTAAGAGATGAGTGTCTCAATAGAATGACCTTGGAAGCTGTGAGCGCAATAGTCAAAGCTCCAAGACATTTCAGAATTCATTCCAATATGGTTTTAATTCTAGGAAGAGTTGGGTGGTTTGATTAATGTGAGAAAATGCAGGATTGCCTTACATTCAAACGACAATACACCTAGATGTGAATACATTTACTTGTCTTAAGAACGAAGGAAAGCAAAATCCAATGAAGAGGTATGGCCACCTAGTTGAGAGTCTGACCTGACTTGAAAACTAGATAATGATGTGATTCACTTCTAATGGATATAAACCACATGAAGTTTTTTCTTTCATTCTTGAAATCCTTCTTATAGTCTACTACAACCTACAGGGTTCAGTATGTTCCATGCCTGTCACAGACAGGATCCAATCTTATCCCGGGACTAGCCTCAGGTTATGGAGAAACTGAGAAAGCAGCTCCAAATATTATATGGGGAATCATATAACCCCTAAAATTTTATGAGATGGTATGTTTCCTTTGTGGCAAAGAATTTTTTATATCTGGAAAGATTTAGAATTAATTGTAAAATATTTAAGAGAATCAAAATATAATATTACTATTTTTACATTAATTAATGTGTGCCTACTCGCTATATGAAGTATCGCAAGCTATAAGAGACTTTAACCCATTAGAATAACAGGTCAACCTTGTAACACCATTTTAAAGTGTCTAATTGAGAACTGATTTAGAATTGTGTATGTAGACTGAATATAATTCATTTTATACTTAGTATTCAAAGATTTAAGAAAACTAAAAACCTTTTAAAGTTTCATTTATTAATTTTATAAGTATTGCTAAATACTTGAGAAAGTTTGTTAGATGATTTATGTATGAACATAAAGAAACTGAGTATATTAAATGTATCAGTGTGTTTTAAATTGAGTTTAATTAACAAGGTTTATAACTGGTTCTAGAAAATAATTAAAGGCCACCTTTAAAGAAACTGAAAATTTGCTAGCTTTATATATACCTGGGATAATAAGGTTTATAAAATGAACTGAAAACTGTGAAGAAGTAATCTTCTTTTACTTACAACTGTAATAAATTGAACATTTTAAAAACTAACAATCTAGTAATGATTTTTTTCCACATAAAAACCAGTCTGAAGAGACCAAAACTCTCACTTAATAGGAATCACTTTTAGTATTAGACACAAATCAAACTTCTGATATCAAAATTTGAGGCCAGTGTCTAGATTAGGCCATGGTGTATTCGCTAGAGAATGCTAACCTAAGATGGCCCACTGGGAGATAGGCAAGTGACCTTTAACATACTGCATTCTGATCATACTATTGGCAATTCCCTTTCTTTTTTGGAACTTCCACAACTTTTTCAGTGCTTTATTAAAATAAGTTTTTTCCTTAAAGTACTGAATATTTAAAATACAACTTATCATTGAGAATAAAGCACACACTTTAAGTCATCATAGTTTCTTATGGTTCTCAAGCAAGTCAGCACTGGTAATAATGAAGACAGGCTTGTAACTTTAATAACAGAATTTACCTGACTTCCTAGATTTTTCATGAGTTTGCGCTTCAAAAGAGCTTTTGTCCCTTCTCTAGGTCCTATTGTGATGCATGAATAGATATCAATGGCAAGAGGGTTTGGGAACCAGACAGATGTTGATTTGAATTACAGTTCAGCCTTACACTAGTTCTGAGACCTTGGGCAAGATACTCAACCTCTTATTTTTCTCATCTGTAAATAGGGGATAATAATACCTACCTTATAAGGTTGTTGTAAAGCTTAGAAATATTGTATAAAAAGAGTTGGTACACAGTTGGCCCTCAGTGAACAAGATATGATTCTTATGGCTATTGTGAAAACAAGGGTGTGTGGCGTTGGGTGAGAAACAGTTAATTTCTGCTGTGGTTTGAGTATGTGTTTGTATGAAGGACCAGCTGCCTTGACAATATACTGCTGCAGTGAATCATGGCCGGCTGCCAAACAGAGGCTCCAAAAACCCTTGTGCGATGTTAGGCGATGATCTGCATAGTGTAAATGATACCCTGCAAGAACTCTAACTTCAGACTTCATGGGGTTGAAGCTCTGGCCTCATATGATCTCCTAGGGATCACATATCCTATACCCCGTTGGAGTGAGAAAAATCCCTAAGCCCAGCAATTGTCCATATATTCAGGGCTGCCTACTTACTTCCTTAAGGTCTCCTTCATTCACCAGCCACATGTCCTGGTGTTAATTTGTTCATGTAGCCGGTGGATACTTTTCCTTCCCCTATGATTTGATGCAAAATGTCAGAGTTTGAAACTCTTGTGGAAACTGTAAAAAAGATTGTCTCTACATACTGTTGTGGTTGACGAAATTCTGAAAGTGACATTTTATATGTCTCCAACACTAAACAACATTAAAAGAATCAAATAGGATGATCTAGAATTTAGAGAGAGAAAGAGAGAAGATGTTGACAACATGACAATATTTGGATGCAAAAAAAAGTGAGAGATTTTTTTTTTAGAGAGCTATATAAAAGGGAAAAGATCTTCTCCATTGACAGTCTTACTGAAATTCACTATTTTTCAATGAAGTCTTTGTACATCTGAAGACAATTTTTAAATGGAACAACAGAGATGGGATCTAATGAATAACAGAAGAAAACTGACCACCAGTTCCATGAAGTAAAGAACATTGAAATCAAATACTTTACCATCATCCCAAATACACTTTGTTGATATCTTCTGTTTAGTATGCCAAAAGTTAAAATTTTCCAGTTGATGAACTGTTCCATTGAACTCTTCCCAATCTGGTCTAGAGGAAACTGAATCTTTTAGGCATTAAAATATATGTTGATTGACTAACTTTAAATTGATTTCAAGAGTTAGTTACACTACTTATCATGACGTAGATTTGATTGGGTAAAAGTATTACTTTTTATCATACTATTTTAGAGAAGTTAATCTTTTAATTTAAAAAATATGTTTACAGAAGCCTAGAGAGTGTTTCTAGGCACTGAAGAGATGAACAATAGAGACTGCTTTTAAGGAAGTTACAGTCTAGTGGAGAATATAGACTAACAAATAGTTATAATCACAATTTATGTGTTTAAAAGAGGTTACATAGGGTGCCATAAAAGCATCAATGAGGGGCACTTAAGTCAGCCTGGGGCTGTCAAAGTGTTCAATTTTAGGCCTACTGTGTTGAAAATGTCAGCGAGTCATCAACTGAATGTATGGTGTTTCAATTTTGGAGTCTTTATTGGCTGTAAATGGAACTCTAGGGATTATTCACAATTATGAAAAAATCAAATGCCTCTGAAAAGCATTTGTCACGCGTGTGTAAATGCTGTGCTATTCCTTCTGATTAATTTCAAGTGTACATGAAAATGTAGTTTAAATATAAATATTATTTAGGGTGGCTTAGGAATCAACAAAAAAAGACTTCTGATGATAGCTTTGGTCAGGAAAATAGAGAGAGGAAGCAAAGTCTTAGAAGATTATAATTTCTAATTTCACTTGCAAAGAACATTTTGACTAATCCCTATAACACAATCTATAACATTAATAAAAATCAATTAGTTATTAAAATTATGAAAGTAATGAAAATTTGGTCATAAAACTAGTATAAAAAGATCATGTTTCAGTTTAACTTAGTTTACTTAAATATATATTTTAGTTATATTCACCCCAATTTAAAGATTTGTTGTGATTTTCTGATTAAAACTGGTATATGTGTTTAGTAGAAAATTTGGAAAAAATGCAGAAATAGAAAATTATGGAGGAGAAAATATAATTACTCATAGTTTCACCTCTCTCTTATTCCCTCGACAGTAATCTCTTAACCTTTTGATATTTTTCTACAATGTATGTACACACACATTTGCATGTGTGAGTTTTCTGATCCTGGTCATTATTCCTATAAATATAGAGTAGCAGTATAGTTTAGTAAAAAAGTACTCAAAATTTGAACTAGCTAGGTCCATTTTGTAGTTATAAGCAAAGGGGTAAATTGTTGAACCTCTGAGTTGGTCACCTAGCTTAAAATTCTAGCTTTCTCCTTTATTGCCATGTAACCCTGGGCAAATTTATTTACTATCAGGAACCTCAGTTTCCTAATCCATAATTACAGGACAATAATTCCTGTTACCTTTTTATGGAGAATGGATCAAGGGGAGCAAATATCAATGTCGCAAAGACTGAGGAAGTAGTCCAATTGAGAGATTGCCATTTTCTTGACTAGGTTGGTGGCAAGGGAGACAGAATGAGACATGGATAAGAGGTATATTTTGCAGTAGAATGGATAGAACTTTCCATTAGAGTGAATACAGTGTAGGGATAAGAGAAAAGGATGAATGAAGGATAAAAATCTAGATTTCTGGTTGAAAAATCAATGGTGATTCCACTTACTACTTATTGAGAAGTGATGTGGTGTTCCATTGCTGAGAGTTCCATTTTGCACACATGAAGCTTGAAATACCCCATAGCTGGTTGGATACTAGAATCTGGAGTTCCCAGTAGAGGGAGTCTGGGCTAGAGATGTACTTCGAGGAGTCATCTAGATATCAAAATTCTAATGATATCTAGAGGCTGGGTGAGGGAGGCTGACAAATGTAATTTAAAGCTCGAGAACTAATTGATACTGTATAAGGGAAGGGAGAGACTGTGGAGAAAAAGAAAGGGAAGAAAAATAGCTAGAAGGGACAGAATGGCTCAGGAAATGCAGCTGCTCCCCATTCCATCAGCTCCCGGTGCCCTGCAGGAAGAAAGAGCTCTTGATATTAATCCCGCTGTCTCTTTCCCGGTTAATTTGACTGAGTAGGGAGGGGACAGTAAAGACATATATGAAAGCCTTAAATAGAAGCAGCTGCTGATTCTTCTGGGTCGTAATTTGATGACTATTTATTTAGCTTCAGTGGAATAATTTTGTTGAGTAGATGAAACAGTTTAAAATATTCTTATGCTTACTACATATACCTTTACATTTACCAATTTTTTTTTTTTTTTTTTTTTTTAGCTGCATAGGTAGATTACAGAAGGGCATTTCCAGGTAGAATTGAGATGTTTTTAGGGTACAAAAAAACTTGGATATGCCATGTGTTCAGTTTGAGTTAGCCCAAAGAGCAAATATTACTGTTAAAATTCTAAAGCACTATATGCCTGCTAATGGTGAACCATCATTTCTACTTGTGCTTTCCACATTGTTGTTAAATAAAATAAAATTATATTGGCAATCTGCATACGTTATGTCCATGATAGTGTGTGATTTTTTGGTTGGTATTCAATGGAAAGCGATAATTTATAAGCCAATGAGAGTTTTAAAATGATTATTTTACAAACTAAGAAATTTTCTTCATTCTCCTTATTCAGCCTGTAAGCTTGGGGACTTTTTTTCCTTTCTTTGTTTTTTTTCCCTAAGGAATGAAAGAGATGAAAATCTAAAGCATCCCTGTTATGGTCTGCACTGAAGTTACTAAGTTAAAAAACAAGTTCAGCAAGTTTTAATGAAAAGACCTGTTAGTTAAGTAGAAGGCAAATATTTTTATTAGTGCTGAATGGAAAAGGGAAAGTTTCATGTGACACATCAGTGTTCGATCACTTCTTACCCAAAGCCCTTTTAACTCAGAAAAGAGGGAGAAAATAAAATAATGAATTTGAAATGAGGAGAGTTCACATCAAAAAAATATTTTTTTTCTCATAACATGCAGAAAGAAGAGATGGTGCTGTTTTATTCAGCCCCTTTGTACATTTTTATGTAAAATAGAAACTGATACAATTATTTTGGATGTGTTTTTGAGTAGGATGGAAAAGTTAAGGATAATAACTAAAAAGAAGTTGCTAAATGTAGTAAGGAAGATTGGGAAGGGAGGTCCATTCTTGTAGCCCGCCCCATGGTGTGTGTGTGGTGGAGATCAAAATGGCTTTTCGTCTGAACATCATCTCACACCTCGATGGGGCCCCAAAGGCTTTATTTGCCTCCCGGGACAGATGTGATGTCTGGACATGCTGGAAATGAGACAGGCTTTTGGGATGAGCCTCTGGAGCAGAGAGGGATTTCTTTCCACGGTGGTCCTAGTCCTGTGGAACTCAATTTGAAAAGGGGAGAGTCGAGTTGTTTCAATTTAGACCTGTGAATGTAATTACGAGTGAGGAGAGTTAATTTCTGTTCATTGTGGTACCTTCAATCCACCTCCAAGGAAGCTTGCCCCAGGAAATACTGAGGTCTGAAAGCACTCTGATCATGAACCTATTAAAAGAACTGTTATACTGGCTGGAGGAGGAACAGCTCACCCCTCCACAAGCACATCCTTCCTGTTCAGCCAGGGGAAGAGTGGAAAAGACCATGGGAAGAAAGAAGCATAATGACAATGCAGTCACGCCGTGATTTGCCTACATCACCAGGAGCAACAGGCTACTGAAATGCATCAACAGTAGCAACGGAAGTTGAGTCACTATATTGGCACCTGTGTCTGTAGAACAAAATTCTAACGATATCTAGAGGCTGGGTGAGGGAGGCTGGATCTTGTTGAAGGAAAGAAAGATATAAAAGTTTGCAGTTTAAAAGCAAATAAACAAAAAACTATGGTTGTTATGCCACCCCTCCCCCCTGCAAACATATTCTCTCATGTTGGTGAAAACTGGCGGCATGCATTCCATCCAGAGATCATACTTAAAATATTTAATATTATTAGGATCCAGACAACAACAAATTAGAATGAACGTTCTAAAGCCTTGGAAGAGATCCTGGAGGGCATGTGTTGCCCCAACCTTAATGCTTTATTTTCTAGGTAGTGAAAAGTTTGTGGGAGAGTGGACCAGGTGCCTGGGGAGTCAAGGGCTCAGAGCAGCAGCTATTAATTAATGACTAGTATGGCCATATCAATGTGTGCTAGATGAATATAAACTCTGTTGAAATTAGATGACAGTTCTGAAATGTTCCTGCCCTCTTGAAAACTTGAATCAATGGTCTTAGTTGAATCAATGAATCTGAGCATGCTTTCTTGATCACTCATCAAGTATTTATTTTACTAAACATTAATTTTGATGATAGAAAAGATTTTAGAGCTACTTATTTTGATCCTTTTTTTTGTATTTCAGATCTTTAAACAAAATTGAATTATTATCAAATGGCTTTTATAGGTCCAAATCAAGATTTCATTCGTGTATTGAAATGTTTTAATGTATACATGAATTTGAAATATCTCAGAACCGTTATACAGAAAGATTTTAAAAGAACTCATTTAGCACAGCCTTTCCAAGCATGGTTTTTAAAAAGGTAATCAGAATAGAAAATAAACTTTGCCAATCATAAAAAATTACTGATAGGAAAGATTGTTTTTTGTTTTGTTTTTGCCATTGATGCAAGCAAGAAAAAACTGACTTGCATACAATCCAGTTCTGCCAGCATGTCTAAATAGAGTGGATGTCCTGACCATCCAAAAGAGACGATGCACATTAACTTGCTTTCCAGCACCGAGGTGGTTTATTCCTACACTCCTGCGATGCCTCTGCGGAATACGGGCCAGTTTCCAGGGGGCAGCAAGAAATTGTGATCCTGAGAAACAGACTGACTCTCTCAGTCCAGTTGGTGGCCCAGAGTTTCCTTGGTTACAGAAGGAAGGGAAAATAGTTATTAGGGAACTGGGAAAATTTTATGTTTTGGAGAATTATAGGCAGAATTTAGTCCTCTCTTCATGTGCTTTTTCCCAGAAAAAGAAGGATGATTTAAAAAAAAATCTGCTGCCAGACAGATAGATAGATAGACAGATTGAGAGATAGATAGATAATTTCGTTGTTGTTGCTGTCCTTGAGGAAGATTGGCCGTGAGCTAACATCTGTGCCAGTCTTCCTCTATTTTTTATGTGGGTCATGGCTGGTGAGTGGTGTAGGTCCTCACCTGGGAACCCAACCTAGGCCGCCAAAGCAGAGCACACCAAATTTAACCACTAGGCCACAGGGCTGGCCCCCCCAGATAGTTTTTTTAAATCAAGCTGGATCACCAATGAGTGATATGAGTGCAAAACAATCTTTGTGTCCCCGCTTCTCTCCAGTTCTGCTGTCTCATTGACTCTTCCTTTTCTGATTCCTCCTTCCTTCTTCTGTATTTCAGTCTCCTTCCCTTCCTCCCTTCTTTCGCGTCTCCTATTCCCTCCTGTCTCCTCCACTCCCCTTTCCTCCTCCCCCCTCCCTTCCCTCTTCCTTCTCTTCTCTTCCTTCCTCTCTCAATATCTCTTCTCCCACAATCTCCCTCCCTTGGTCCCTTCCCTCCCTCATTCCCTTTTTGCTCTAATTCCAGTCACATGATGCTTTTTTAATCCTTTCCCTCTTCTTTTAATGCTTTAGCACAAATAACCAAGCACAATGTTAGAAATTTGTCTGGAGGAGCTTTGTGGGGATAGGAGATAAGGGTGTACAAGAAAGATTTTATGATGTAGCTATTGTGAAAGGTTTAAAGTAGTAAAATATTCGGCTTTTCTATAGTTATGATCATTAGAACAAAGTATACAAAAAGGGTACAGATTAAACTAAATGTGCCTTAGTGCTGCTAACTAATTAAACTAAGTGAATACTCATGATTTGTTTTATCATTTTTACATTAAGAAAATTTCTCAAATGGAGGATAATTACAGCAAAAGCCTAATTAGACACTAACAGACCATACTCTTCTGTTCTGATGCATTAATGATTTCTTTTGTGTTATAATTGTTGTATTCATCATGGTGTGTTAAGTGTTTCTTGTTCGGTATTCACGCAGAGAATGTGTAGTGCAAAGTGGGGACTGTGACTTAACAATGAGCCAGTTATTGAAATGAGTTTGATATTTCTAGTCCAATTCATTTCAGTTTTATTATCTGCTTTGCAAAAATTTCTAAAACATTTGGCACTACAGTTAGTTTTAGCAGAAAACATATCTTTTGAAAATCACACCTTTCCCTCTTTCTATTCAACTGAGAATCTCAATGTGCTTGTACTGAGCTATTATTGATTACTGGTGTACTAATTATTTTGTGATGACTGTCAAGTCATAAAAATCATACAGTATTGTCATTTTTATCTCATAAATGAAAGAATAATCGGTTAAATGCATCACGATTGATGGCCTTGAATCTGAATGAAAAGAGGAAATTAGTAGCTACCAATTAGCACAGATTAATAAAGTACAATTATGACTTCTATGAATGTCCAATGTACAAAAATTACAAGACTAAGTGTGAATATGAATGCATAATATAATTGCATGTTTTAATCACAGCCATCTTCAAACTTGAAAGATAAAAGAAGAATAAGAAAGCAAGCAAATTTAACACTTGTAGTGCCTAGATACACCTGGAGGAGACATGAGTGTTTGATTTATGTAACACAAGGATGATTTCTAAAGCTCTCTTAGAAACAGGAGATTGTTTTTTGCTTTTTAAACCATAGATGATATGTAAACTAATATTGTAAACCTAACTTTGAAACTTAACAATTGAGATGTGATTTGTCATAATAATATCAAAACACTGAACAATTATTATCAATAGAATTGTTTAGATTTAAGAAAAGGATGTTAGGTCCTGAATATTTTGCCCCTAGAAAACTTACTATGGGCACTAATTTTGGTCAAAACTAGAAAGGATAAAATTTTAAATATGTGATCTAATTGCTCAAAACTGGAATCATAATATTAAAGTTAAAGAAGTTAATAGAATGTTAGGGATAAAAAATCCTTTCTTGTCCCTTTAGAGGAAGAACCATTAAACAATTCTAGGTTTCCTGGCTCAGGAAAAATCTGGATTAGAACCTCAGATTTCTGCTTCACAGTTCGTAGGTCATTTTACTATGTAGGCTTGAAGTAGCTCAAATACAAATTTAGACTTGGAAATACTATGATCTGCTGAAAGGAAATTTAGCCATTAAATTAAATTTAGTAAATTTAAAGTTAATTCCCTTTAAATATTTTCTGAGGTTTTTTTCCAAAAGATTAGTTTAATGGTACTTTCATGATCAGAGGCCACTGATCTTAGAACTTTACCCAGAACATAGATGAGTAAAAACACGCACGTACACCCATACACGCAGTCCTTATGTTAAATCCTCATGCAGAAACAGACATCACAAAATCCTTATATTAAAGCTCCTGGATTTTTCTAGACTCTCATTAGAGTGTATTTCCTTTGACTTTGAGTTCTGTTCTATCATCTTGGTTCTCCTGATTTTCTGCCTAGGGTAGATGAGAAGATTTTTTCCTTTGCTTTTGACAGAAAGGAGAGCAGGGTATAGGGATGAGAGGAGCTACGTAGCTTGTTGCAAGCACACTCTGACCAGCAAAAATAACAAACCAACCAAAGAAACCAGTGCGGGAGTGGGGTGGGGGGGGTGACTGATAGTGCACAACATCAAGAAAATTCCAAGCAAATTGACAAATATATTACAATTATATTACATTTCTGTATGTCATAGGCCCAACAATACATTTTATATATGTACACACATTGCTGTTATTATATAAAATGCATTTATATATATAAATATAAAATGTACTGTTGGGTCTAGAACATATAGAAATGTTTGGTTCTGTTTTTATAATTTATATCTGTTTATTGATATTATTTATATGATGTGACATTGCCATCACACCTTCCTCTACTTCTTTAGTCATATTTCCTTTTGTGTTGTGAATATAATTTGTGATGGCTACTTTGAAATCTTTTTTTTTTTGTTGGATCCAACATCAGGTCACTGTCACAGGAGGTTTCTGTTAGCTTTTTTTCTGGTGTATGAATCATACTTTCCTGTTTCTTTTCAGGCCTCAAACTTTTTGCTGGAAATGAGACATTTTAGATAATATATTGTAGCAACTCTAGGTACTGGTCATCCCCTCCCCCTTTGGGGCTTGTTATTGTTATTTGCTTGTTTCTTTGTTTAGTGATTGGCTGGATTATTTTAGTGAAGTCTATTTGCCCCAAGGTGTTAAGCGTCTGATGTTGCTCCTCAGGGAGGCACAGCTTTGGGTATGCCACAGCCATACTGGGGGGACAGCAGTATAGGTAGGGCTCTCTTCTACTCTTTCCCTGACCACAGCCAATTGGTAAACTCCACCAATTACCTGCTGATTCTTGTGTTGTTCTCAACAATGCCCTTATATATTCCTCCACAAACTGATCCAATCAAAATGTGGCTTCTTGGAAGGAATAGTTTCTGAGGTCAGTATTTGATGTTTGTTCTGATCCCAGCATGACTCCTCCTAGCTATCTCAATCCCAGGTTCTCTTCTGAAAACTAGTCTATGGTCTAGGCTGTATCTTCATTAGATCCACAAATCTCTCCTCAGTTGCTCTGCACTGGGATTTCTCTCAGGGGGAGAATTGTGTGAAAGCTGAGCCTTCTAGGTCGTAGTTTGAAAAAAGACTATAAAACAAAAAAGATAGCTATGTTGTCTACCTGAGAAGTTACCAGGAATTTGGGTTTGGAGTGTAAGCAGTGAGAGAAGTGAGAAGAGGGAAGTCAGTCAACGTGGAAACTTTAAGGACAGACAACCAGGAAGAAATAAGTAGTACTAGAGCAGCCACAGGAGTTCTAATATTTGTTTTTGTGTTGTATGTGGAGCTGCTACAGAATCCTTTCAGATTCTCTGAGACTTCAGTCAAAGACAGCTACGAATGTGGGCGTGTGCTGGCGATACACTGAGAGGGCAGGAATGTTTTCTTGAAGGCTATCACCCTTCAGAGAAAAGAATAGCATGCATGAGATGACAAGATGATCTACCAATCGATTCAGAACTCTGAAAGAAGTGTTTCCCCTACTTTCCCATCCCAAGAATCCCCAGAGAGATTGCAAGGGGAAAACAAGTTTACCCACTGTTTGCAGAAAAGAGGCTCAGCCTATTCTATTTAAACCTCAAAGGACAGTGTGACCCCAGCTAAATTTAGGCCACTCACACATTGCATAATACTCATGACCACTTTAGGAGGTAGGTATACAGATAAGGAAACTGAGGCTTACGGAGGTGAGGTCATTGGCTCATTATCACATTACTAGGAAGTGATGAAGCCAGCATTCAAATCCAGGTCTGACTTCAAAACTCTTGCTGTTCTTTGTTATGTTATTCTCCTGCTCATGTCAAAACCCTTCAGTGGCTGCCATCGCTTCTGAATAAAGGGTAAACTCCTCAGCCCAGCATTTGAGATCTTCCTTAACCTGGAAACCATAAACTTTTCTTATCTTAACATTATAACTCTTAAAACTAGGGACTAGAGGAATTTCTCTGTGACTGTGGTTCTTGTTCTGGAATCTTGCTTTTCTAGAGACCTGTGTTCATCTTCCTGGACCAGCCTCACCAACTGGGCCTTGGCAGAGAGGGACTAAATCACCTTGACACAGAGGGGGTCTTGCCTTGCTTTTGTGAACCTTTTAATGTTTTTTGCTGCCCAACTCCTGTGCCACTGAGTTCTGTCCGTCTGCCAGGGCACCTGCCTGCCACCATTTGCTGGGCCTCTCTGATGCTGCCATCTGTCTTCCTGCTGAGATTTCCACCTCGGGCTTGCCAACACATTCCCCTCATACTTGGTTCCGCTCCACTGCCTGAATTTACAGTGCCTTTTGATGGGTCTTCACTAGAGTTCCAGTCACACCCTAATTGATTGGTCTAGTTTTTAGGTTCTGGCCATCCCCACCTGCTCCCATAACTGAACAAGTTGTGTTTGTGAAACTTTGGATGTGTAGCAAATGTGATAAGTTCATGGGATAGTTGGCAATACTGGCCTGAATAGAGTGAAGGTTGTGGAAAGGAGGGAAGACGAGAAATGATTTATAATGTCATTAGTATATGTGCAAATTGGGGACAGTAAGAGAGAGAAAAGATCAAGAAAGGGAGTAAACCTAAGTAACGTAGGTTTTCCACTGCTATATTCTCAGTTTTTATGTCTGATCTAAGGAATGGCTGTTGGGACCTAGTTAATTAAGTTAACATATGGTCAGCCTTGCACCCCAAGCTGGCTGCTACCACATTTTAGGCCACCTTCCCCTGAAGTGAGAACCAGCTCATCCTCGCATTGGCAGACTCTCTACAACTCAGTACTAAGGTGACACTGACCCATGAAACACCATCACTGTAAAAGTCACACCAGAAAACATATCATTTAATTCCTACTAGTCATTTTGAAAAATATATATAAGTTTTCTAAATCAAACATGTTACCTTTCAAGTCTATTCTCTAGTCGGTTACAGTGAGTAATATTACTGATAAAGCTAAGAAATGTACTAAAATAATGGAAATGTTTGTAAGTTATTAAAACTAACTTTGAGTTATATATGGATATCTTATGTCCCTGACATGATATCTCTTCCTTTATTGCTGTGAATAGTAATCATTTAATACTGCTTTCTGAGAAAGAATACTGACAATACAACGATTGTAAAATATAATGCAATTGTTAGTTCTTTGCAATGAAAAAAAAATGTGAGATCATCACTAAAAGAAAGCAAGGGTACTAGTTTTTTTCCTTATCCATCAACCATTTATGTATTCACACTATGAAATACGAAATGAAAATTCACAGCATCTCTAGTTTGCCATACACGGTTATGGCTAATACACAATGCATGTAAATAATAACATAGAATTAGAAAGTCTAAGTTTCAATGATAAAACTTTTGTAAAGGCTGAATTGTAATAAAAAAAATTGCAATTGTTTTTGCTACATAAAATGGGTGGTTTATACCTAGTAGGATAAAGACACTTGGGAGTTTGGATTGACTAACTGAAAATAATTTTAAAAGTTAAATATTTTTATCTAGTGTAGATAAATAAATGTTTTATTAATGCGATGTTGGAGTAACCTGAAAGTTTTAAAACACAGCAAGTGAATTGAAGGAGCAGCAGATGAAGACAAATGTCTAATATTCATGGTAACCATGTGTTTATCTTTCTCCTAGTTGTTGTATTGTAAGCATGACAGGAAGCTGATGTAGTGGTATAATGGAATAATTCCTGAGGGATCTTTCTAAGAAAAGTAGAGTTTGGCAGCTGTTTGTAAATGGAGCCTGTATTCCTTCCTTCTCTTTACAGTTTGTTTCAAAGAACTGTAAATTAAGAATTCTTTCAAAGGGAAAGAGTTCTTAAGTTTTATAAGTTTCACTTTGGGAAGAGGAAGTATGCTAATCGAGTTATAAATTCTTTAAGAGTCGAAATTATGTTAAAACGTTTGGTATCTCCCAGTACAGTTCCAAGTTTGTAGTAACAATTCAATAAATATTTATTGAATAGGACAGTTATTTGTACCAATGTCAGCTGGTGAAATGAGTGCAAATCTCCGAAATTTATACAGAGGCTGGGTTTGGATAAACTTTAAGAGGAAAGTCTTCTAGGGGATTTTATGAGGGTGCTGATTTGGGCAGTCCTTTAGTTAACAGTACAGTGTATAAAGGTAAATGTGGGTGCAGGATGTAAGCTTATGTCATGGGATGGAAATGATGGGATTTGAGGTTTCTTAGGGTCTTTTGCTGTTGCTAGTGGGTTATTTTTTCAGTGGTTCTGTCAGTATACAGGCCTTTGCTGAATAATGCCACGGAAAT
The DNA here is from genome assembly GCA_031878705.1 of Tapirus indicus. NCBI lineage: Eukaryota > Metazoa > Chordata > Mammalia > Perissodactyla > Tapiridae > Tapirus > Tapirus indicus. The sequence continues at coordinate 140,070,783 of CM062917.1, read as the reverse complement.
AGTTGGCTGAAAGCTGAATAGGAGAGAGGATGGCAGCATCCATTCCTTTCTCCATCCCTCAGTTCAAACAAGATCTGACTGTGTTCAGTTATTTACCCTCCTCTGTTTGGCCATGTGCTTCAGAGAAGAGCTGCCCCGGGCACAGGGAATGCATCCTGATTGTTTTAAACCCGTCTCAGCAGACTCATACTCCTTGCCAATAATTGGTGCATACATGAGAATGTGATGGGGCTCTAGCTAATAAATCATAAGGGATAACCTGCTGCAAAACTTCTGGGAGAGATTTCATAGATTCTAAGAGAGATCCATAGGTGGCAATAGTTTCTTCCTCCTCTAGAAGAAGTAGTAACTGTATGCAATGCCTAGATTTGCACAGCCATCTTGTGATCATGAGAAGAGGTGGCCAAAGGACATTAGCTGACACACTGTGTATATCAGAAGAGTAAGGTAGAAAAAGAACTGATTCCTTGATGTCATTGTTGAGTGGATGAATTGCTCTGTTTGGACTTATTGTTATGTGAAATAATATATTTACTTATATCCTTATTGTTGTGGCACTTGGAGTTGAATTTTCTAATTTGCACAGGGTTTCCAGAAACACCAAATGTGCAGTTAAATTTGAATTTCAGATAAACAACAAATAATTTTTTAGTATATGTATATCCAATGTGATATTTGTCCCATGTAATATTTGCAACATTCTTATAATACCAAAAAAATTATTGGCTGTTTATCTGAAATTAAAATCTAACTGGGCATTCTGTATTTTATTTGCCAACCTTAAGCTTGTAGTTGAGAGAAGCTAAGGCCTTCTCAGGTCCTACTGGGTATACTCTTTCAGAAACAAAAGGTGAAAGTAGATTTACCAGTCATAGTTTGAGTATACATATTTGAAATTCAGCTTCATATTCTCAAGAACTAATAAAAAAATTGCCTAGAATATTTTTCTTCTTGAGGCTTGTCAATGAATCCCCAGATTTGAAACATTATTGTAAGGCAGATTAATAGTGGAAAGAGTCAGACAGATCTTAGAATCTCAGTTTCTTTACTGACTACCTGTATGGCCTTGGAGAAATCAACTCTCTGAGTCTCAGTATCTCACTGTGTAGTCATGAGGAATTAATAAGATACAGTATAAGAAGCTCCTATTGTGTCAGGCACACATGGCTTGCTCAGAACATATTAGGCCTCTTTTCTGTATTGATTGGGAAGAACTACCTTAGGTGAATTATAAGGGTATTATACTAAGAAGCAAAAGTAACTCATTCCTCCTACCAAACACCTATGCTGCTCCTTCAGCCTGCACAACTTGCACAGAATGAGTGGAATACGACATGGACAAATGAGTTGGCTTGTGGAGTGAGGAACCTGAATCACCTTACTGCATAGCTAACTGAGTTTTACTACTGACTCTGAGACCGACACATACTGATTGCTTGTAAAGAGTAGCTGTTACTATTTTCTAAACTGAAAAGAATAGTTTTGCCTTTTCTTGGAGAATAGGGACCCATCTTATTCTTAGTATCTTCAGCATGTGACACGGTGGGTGCCACATACTCAAAAGGTACTTAATGAAGCCCACATGGTCATAGAATTGGGTTCCTATCTCATGGGCAGGAATAAACCATACAATCTTCCTAACGTGTTACTATACATTCAAATTGTTTTGCCCATTTTGGGATATTTCTATCCTGCCTTTGTAAAGTTATATTCACAAAAAAGTTATATTCACAGAGAAAAATATAGAGCCCACAGAATGACAGCTGTGATGTCAAGTCTTGCTGGGCTTCTGTAATACTGGAGAAGAGAACTGGAGAGGAAGGGAAGAGCAGCTGCCCTCAAGGAGTTGAAGGGCTGTCAGATGGGAGAAGGATCGCCCATGCTGTGGACTCCAAATGGCAGAACCAGGGTTGAGGGGTAGAAGTTAAAGGGAGGTATGGTCAGGTGGAAGCAACTGTCTAGTCCTGCAGTGCCTCAAATGTGGTGAGGGCTCCTCTACTGAAATGTTGATTCACAGGCTTTGATGACCATTCACTAGGGATATTATGGCGGTAACTATAGCGCTGTTTTGGTCTTAACTTGTAAAATGGGGATATTAATCCCAGCTTATCAACTCAGAGATGTGGGATTTGATCCAGCTAAACCTGAAGAGATTCCTTTGCTCGTTTTCAGGCATCTGCAAAATGCTAGTTGCAGTGGTTTTCCAACTTTGCTGCAGATTAGAATTACCTTGCAGACTTTGAAAGATCTGGATGCTCATGCCATATCTGCAGAGATTCCAATTTAGTTGGTGGGGTACTGTCTGAGCATTAGGAGTCTTTCAAAACTCCCTAAATAATTCTAATATACAGCAATTTTGAGAATCACTGAACTAGAGTACTAGAGAGCATGATTCTGGATTTTAGTTTGGAATCTGGTTTAACTAGATATGTAATGTTGAGCAATTCCTTTAACTTCTCTTGGTTCCATACTCCTTATTTACTAAAAAGAAGGAGGGCATACATACTTCTAAAGCCCTTCCTTTAAAATTTTATTATTCTAGGGCCCTTAAAGATTTATGATTAAAAGGCGCTTAACTGCTTTCTAGGAGCAGAAGAGGTCTCTGTTCAGAGACATGGGAATTATTTGCACTCTTTTTGTCAGTTTTAGCGGCAGTCATAGACTCCTCTCAGTGTGGGGACGTCTCTACCACTCTGAGGAATGTACTGCACCAACAGCAATCAGATGGCTGGCTGTTTCCGCAGTCCTCCACTTAGAATTGGTGTACACCGTAATTTGAGCAGAAACTGACTGAGGATAAGTGGATTTCTTTGCTCTTCTCCATGATTCCAGAAGGTACTTTGTTGCCAGAGTTAGAGTCATCTGATGGATGACTGGCCATTCTTCTTGGTGTTTTGTGTGGATGGCTATCTTTGTGCTCTTTTGGGCTTGCTGCCTTATGAACAGCTTAGTGACTTGCTTACCAAGAATTTTCCTGCTCTAACCCAGAACACTCAGGTTCTTTTCTGTCTTCATTTTACTTCTACTCAAATGAGAGTGTGGGTCTCATCGTCATTCTGGTCATGCAGCAACTGACCCTAGACGGGCCTATGATGGACACAGGACTCCAATTTTCTTTTTTTCCCCCAAGGGAATTTAAGGAGGACTCCCATTATTAGATTTTCTCAAAGATGTTGTCTGTATTTCAGGTAATTCATATTTGTTAGTGAAGTTTTATGTGCCACACAATGTGAACGAAAGTAATCATAAAAATGTGGACTGTCATGAGGCATAAAACATCAAAATTTTATATGGAAAATATGAGCCAGTGATCTTTAAGTGTGAAACTTCTTACTTCCAAGGGAAGGTAATTTTAGAAGGATAGTCTCCTATTATTACTTTAATACTTCCTGAATTTTTAGTTAAAAAAAATTCAAAACCCATTACTATGTACACAGTTCAAGATAAATCACTCAGTTATAACTCAAATCTTATTGGGAGAAAATTTTGGAAACTTTGGATTGCTTGTGAAAGAGTTAAAAATGTTCTTCCTATTCTGGATGTCAGATCTGGACACATTTACTCCGGTGTTTACCTAAATGCTATTAGCTCACTATGCAAGTGGGTAAGAACTGTTTTTTTTTAAATCAAGGAGGGCAGCAAAGCAATAAGAAGGTTCATAGGGCACCATGTTAGTGACAAATCACAGGAGGTGGTTCCAGAAAGGTTGTGAAAACTAGTTTCTCATTGCAGGAATTGGGTTGGGCCACTCCTTCGCCCCCCTTCTCAAACACAAATATTTTCATATAATAAAATCCTGTTTCCCCATGGTTATAACCCAGCCTCCCCTCCTCCGACACCACCATTTTACAGGGGTTTACTGCGCGGACTCTTCCGAAGTCCCTAGGCTTTATGTCCTTCTGGACCTTGTAGAGGTGAGGCGTCCCTCTGGGGGCTCACGCCGGGTGAAGGGACAAGAAACACCCATTAGGATCCAACCCCGGCAGCCAGCGGCTCGAGCATGCGCTGAGAGTTTGTGCAGCTGGCCCTGGCTGCTGCCGCTGCCTCGTCCGGACTTGGCGAGGACTTGGGAGGGACAGCGGCGCTGGGAGGTGGCTTAGCAGAGACTTTCCAGCAACTGCTGCCCAGGACTCTTTTTTTTTTTTTTTTCTTTTTCCCAGGAGGCGGCGAAGGCGGCGGCGGGGGGAGAGGAAGAGAAGGAAGCGTCTCCAGTTTGAGTCTATGTAGCCCTTCGGCTCTCCGGGAGGAGCGTCCCTGCCCCGATGAGCCCCCGCCGTGCGTCCCCGACTGTCCCCCGGCGGGACTGGGGCTCGGAGCCCAGCGCCGACGGTGAGTGGCCGCGCGTCTCTCGTCTTTCCTGCCCGCTGTCCCGCCAGTCCGCCGGCGGCTGCCCTGGGCGCTGTGTGCTAAACTACTTAGAGGCTGGCTTTGGAGCTGCCCGCCGCCGGCGCTTCCCCCCGCGCCCTGCCGGGGGCGCGCGGCCACGGTGGCGGGGCCGGTGACCGCGCTTGGCTTTGTGCTCCTCGGGCAGCTCGGAGCGCGAGGTCGCCGCAGCGGCCGGGGCCGGGGGAGGGGGACGTGAATGACTAACCCGGCGTCTGCACAGCTGCACCGGCCCTAATTCCCCTGCGCCCCTCCCCGCCCCCCGCCCCAGGCTAATCCATCATTCCGGGGCCGAAACATCATTTCTCACGTTCTCCCTAAGAAACCCTAGTCGCCGGGCGGAATCCCAGCTCAGCGCTGCGCCCCCTCCAGTGCCCCGCGCTCAACTCGAGCTGCGGAATGGGGTGGGGGGTGCGGAGTTGGGGGGCCCAGGAACTGTCCTAATGAGAGGGACACTCGCATCCTCGGACTCGCCGGCGGCACCTGTGACGTCCGGCTTGGGGGGGGGGGTAGTGTGGTTTCTAACCTTCGGGACAGTTTCGAGCAGAGCTGTCCCCAAGGAGAGGCGTGGACTGAGGGAGGTTTTAAAGAGCGTCTCATCAGAATGCAGAGGACACCGCCGCGTGTCCCCTGAGAACCGGAATTTACTGTGCGCCTTCATTCATCCGGGGAGTCAGTCTTTTCTCTTCCCAGCAGGTGTTATCCGAAGCCGGTTTGGAACTTTGGGGAGTTTAGGTTACTATTATAACTTTAACAAATGATTTCGATGAAGCGATGTCTCGAATGAACTAGGCTTTGGACCAGACTCTGGATCCAACTGAGGGCTGGCACAGGAGGGATGGACTGGGGGTGGGGAGCGCGGTCATAAGTCCCCTGTTCTCCCCCGCCCCTTGTAGATCGTTGCTGCTTTGCCCGTGGGGGTAGGATGTGGTGAAAGGATGGGGCTTCTCCCTCCCGGGACTCACAATGGCCAGAGAAGATTCTGTGAAGTGTCTGCGCTGCCTGCTTTACGCGCTCAATCTGCTCTTTTGGGTAAGTCAAACAGTTGCACTGCACCAACAGGTGGGGATGGCTGGACTTGGTTTCCGACAGCCACCACATAATACGCCAAAGGGCATGGCTAAGCATTCATTAATTACATAGGATCACACCCTCTATTTTCCAGAGAAGTAAATTTCGACCTTAAAATGCCTTTGATCTAGCTCAAGTTCCATTTGTAATTAGAAAAAAGAAATCCACCCCTGGATACTAGTGGCAGTAAAATTAGACGAAGTTAATCTAGGGATATAAATAAATGCACGTGCTTGTGCTCATAGATAAGAAAATTATGACATACTACTTAGGGAACTGCTTGTTTTCAGGAATTTCAGATAACTGTGGGAGCCATAAATTGTTTCCTTCATCCTAGCCTATAAAATCTGGTTGGGGCAAGCAGTCTTACCATGTTGTTGTAGAAATTCATACCCAGATATCCTATCAAAAGACCGGGTAGGTTTTTCTAGGAGATTCCAAACAGTCTGAAAAGGTGGTTTTCACGTAAGTATTTTTAAGTTGGCAAAGTTTTAAGGAATTTTGTGTATGCTTTTGGAAAATCCCATAAACATTTAAGGAAATAAAATACATAAAATTTAACAAGCTTGTGGAAATCTTTATGCCCTATGAGCTAGTGACTTTTTATGCTTTGCACCCAGGCATAAATTTTTATTAAGTGTTATTAATAATAACGTTATTCTTGAGGAAAATATAAAAATTAAAACTTCGAATGTTGCTTCAGGAAGCTGACATGCTTAAGCAGATAATGTTTTTTGCCAATTTTGTGTTCTATTAATAATTAATATTCAAAATGTTCTGTTAGATATTTTAATGCACAATTTATTTATTTGGCTGACTGGCTGGCATTGACCAGCCTTTTTCATAGGCCATTACATGTGGTCTCTGGAGGATGATATTTTGGTTGAATTACTCCTTATGGATGGCTCCATTTTAAGGTGACAAATTAAGCTTTACTTCAGTGAGTAATCTGAAAGATATCTAAACTGGCAGCATTTTTTTCTCAACATGAAAATTAAAGCATTGAGTAATTAGTCACCACTTGGAAGTGTAAAATCACCAGTTGATCTTACTGCAGTTTTTAATTCTAAAAATGTACATGTTTAAGTGGTTCATTAAATTACCTGCTTAGCTAAAAAGTATTAAGATTTTGAACTTTGTCTTTTCAAAATGTATAATAATTAGCACTCCTATTTACTTAGTTTTCACTTTTCTACTTTATGCTTTTTAATTATAAAATCATCACGTTTTTATAACTAAGAGGGGATTTAAGGATGACCTGGTTGAACTTCCTTACTTTGTGGATGAGAAAACTAAGTGTGGGTTGCTGACTTGCCAGAGGTCAAATAGCACAGTGATGACGGTGCCAGGAGCAGAACTCAGCTTCCTTGTCCCTAAATAGTGACTTTGCATGGACAATTACTGAGTTCTGAACCTTGGAGTTACCAGCATTTTCTTTGTTGTTGTTGTTGTCCAACAAAGAATAATGCTTTGGAACATTTCTTAATAATCTATATTATGTGGGGGGAAAAAACCCAAATCATTTAACAAAAATATTGCTTTTCTGAGTAATGAAATTTGCTTAAAAACACCTATTCCTCAAACTTTTCCAGGGCTCTTTGTGTCTCCAAAGAATGTAAAGTGTTATTTCTTTGTTGTTATCCTGTACTTCAACTCACTTTCTGTGTGCATGTTCTCATTTGTTTATTTATTGAGATTGCTTTCCCCTTCCTCCAGCCCTCCTCTTCTCCCACTAGCACACCACCTCCAACAAAATTATCCATGTTAACTGGCTAGCATGCATCCCTCTGTATTTTTCTTTATTTCATACAAAGGTATATTTACCCACACCTATGCACATATACCCATTCATGTACATTCATATGTACTTTCACAGAATTTTTTGTTAAATTGTTCTCCTCATTGGGTTAGAGCCTCAGGAGTGGGATTGCTGTGTCAGAGGATATGTAACGATCACACCAACAAAATAACTAATATTTATAGAGTTCTTCTTTTGTTTGTCAGGCACATTTAGTGCCCCAGTTTCCTAGTCTGTAAAATAGGAGTGGTAGTTCCTATTTTTTACAGTTTCTGGGAGGATTAGAGTTAATGGATGTAAAGCACTTGAACACCGTCACTTAACAAGTGCTATCTATGTAGTAGTAGTAGCAACAGTAGTACGTGGTAGTTCTTGCAGCTGTTACTACTAGTACTGCCCTAATGATGCTCAAGTAGATTACCAGGAAGTGGATTGCTGAGTCAAAGGAATCCTTGTAGTAGTAATAGTAGTAATTGTCATTGTTGTGATTAATACTGCTGCTACCGCTACCGCTGCTACATTTCTTTGACCCAGCAATCCTGTCTTGGGAATCTGTCCCCTAGAAATAAAAGCACCAATACATCCCATCATATGTACACAAATATTTGCTGCCATATTGTTGGTGTTATGGCACTTTTAAATTTTTGCCAATCTGAAAGGTTTAAAGCATTATCTCACTGCTACTTTATTTTTTACTTCCTGTACTACCATGGGACATGACCATCATTTTATATATTTTCATATATATTTCTCTTCATAATTCATATTCATTAAATATATCATATTTACCATTTAGGTTTGCCCTCTTGTTTGTCAATTCCATTTATGTTATCTGTTGCTATATAATAAACAAATTATATGTTGTTTTTAATAGAATTTTTCTCTAGGATTTTATATAGTCTTTTATTTTCTTCTGTTCTTTTAAAGCACCTACTTTTCTTGCCTTGGTTAAGGTTTCTTTTTCCATATGGACTTCAACATTGTTTTATACAATTAAAAATATCTGTCGGGATTTCTCTTGGAATTGTATGAAACGTACATGCTAACTTTGGGAAAATTGGCATTATTCTTTCAGTGTTGAAGCAATGTTTGCAGATCCTATATTTCCTTATGGAGTCAGAAGCAGTTTTCAGTCTCATGCCAGGCACATGCCTGGGCATCCTTATGCTACTCTGTCATCTCATTCTCCTAACAGCCCTGGAAAATAGTGGGGTTTTTTTAGGTAAAGAGAAGTTACTCAGAGAAGTTCAGTAACTTGCTAGTAAGTAGCAGAAGAGAGATTCAAAGTCCAATTTTTTTTTCTCCAAGTACCGTAGAAGTTGTACTACTGGAAAGGGTGGTGAATTTATTTGCAGAGAAGTAAACATCCTCAGTAGGAAGGGATTAGCTGTCCACCTGCTCATTCCAACTCCTCTAGAGCAGTGCTTCTCCAGCCTCCACGTGCACAGGAATCACCTGGGTATCTTGTGAAAATGCAGATTCTGATTCAGTATGTCTGGGGTTGGGCCTGGGAATCTGCATTTCTGAAAAGCTCCTCTGTGATGCTGATGCTGCTGGTCTGAGCGCTCCACCTTGAGGGGTGAGGCTTTAGTCCTTGCTTTTAGTTCTCATTGGAATTAGGAGCAGAACAGACCAGTGTGGCATGTGAACCTCACTTCTTAAACCAGACTTCACATCCCGAGTGTGGAGAGGGGATCGTTCTTGTCTCTGGTTTGACAAGATTGGGAAACCCGCCCTTGCCGCCTGCAAGATCAAAAGCTGCAGCCTTTTAGTCTTCACTCAGCATTTTAAAGAGACTTTTTCCTGTCTATTTCTACTATACTGGTACCCTCTCCCCGTCTCTACCCACAAGGATTTTAGAGAAAAGAAAAAGAAATCTTAATTGGGAAAACACTGAGGACCTATGCAATTTTGTTTTCCTGTTCTGTGAGGTGAAAATCAAACTGAGTGATTTTTTTTTAATTGGAAAAGTACATCTTGAGGTTTTTTTTTTTTTTTTAATGTGATGCATAGACACGTGTAAGAGGAAACAATCCACAGCACGCTCAAGATCACAAATGCACTACATTCCCTTCACTGCTGTGGATCCAGTCACCTTGATTTGCCATCTGAGTGGCTCTTCCACGTTCTGAAGAAGCATGATCCCAGTACAGCTGTACTGTGTTGGCAGGCAGACACTGGGCCTTCTAGGTTTGTCATGAGTATCATGGGCTTGTAATGGGACACCGTGCCTGTGAGTAAACTGCCCCAAGAATTCTTTTGAAACCATGATTCACATTCTGGCTACGATGGAGCGAGAAAATGGGTTATTTTTACTTCAAATTTATCACTTTTACTGTTTGAATGGCATATTATTTAAATAAATGGAAGCTTTCCTCCATTTCAAAGACTACTTCTGTGGTGTTATGATATGAGTGTTTGCCTTTTTCAGATGGTAATTTTCTGCTATTGGAAATATAGATACATATGGTTCTTTTTGGAAATTCCTGAAATTGGTTAACTCAACATGCATCAAAATGATTATTATTTTCTAAAAGTAGAATATCCCATCTGTAGTTTTAAACTCCCATTTCCAGCAGATAAAAGCAATTGTTTCTCACTTACCATTGCTAAAGATAGCAGCAATAGAGATGAACTATGCTGATTAAATATGAAAATAAACTTATAAAAGAAAGCCTAAAAAGTGGACAGGAAATCTAGTTCACACTTTTGGGATATATGCAAGGTTGATGAAAAAAAACAGAAGGCTCAGTATTCCGTTTCTTTTTCTCTGGCCATCTGTAGTGAACTTCAGATGTTTGAGCCAGCAGACCCTAAGGAGATTCTTGGCAAGTGGACGTTTGCATTCACATGGCATTTATAGTGTCATGTTAAAATACTGCTTTTTAAATTGATGCTCCCCAACTTTATGCTATGAAAGGCATTCAAGTTTTCTTTAACTCTTCCTATGGAATTGTGGAGAGCCCTCCAAAAAAATGTTAGTGCTTTTTAAAAATAAACTTTAGTCCCAAGGGCAAAACTGATACACTTTTTTTATACAGTGTGGCTGCATCTGAGCAAAGGCGGGCCACTGCCTGCTCCGTAAGGAATGCTGTTTGAGGAGAAAGGTATGGAGGGTTCTTTGGAACACATGCCCGCTGCCGACTGGAGCAGTAGGCCCCTCACTCATCTGTCCCCCCTCAGAACAGCCACAAGCTGGGGTGCTGGGGAAGTAGTGTTGGAGTTTACTGCCCGACTGCCCAGAAACTGCAGTGTAGAATGAAGAACTTTACCCTCCTTTTACCTGCAGTACCTGTAGGGTGAACAGATAATTTATCATGGAAATCAGGACACTTTTGAGAGTGAAGTGAAGGGGATGTCCACTAACATTTGTACCACGACAACACAGCTTAAAGCAGACTCTCCTGGTCAGAGCAGGATGTATGGTCTCCCTGTCTACAAGGAAGCATGAGGATCTATAAAAACTATTAGTCAGAACAGCTTCAGGGTGCTATTGATTTATTCAGCTCTAATTAATAGATGTTCATGCGTAACTGATGCCCATGAGTAATCTCCGGAACTCATTTCAGCCATCATTTTACATTGCCTGATCTTTCACAGCATGCGTGAATAGTGTTGTCTGTCTGCTCTCTTTTCTGCTGCTCGTCCCCTGGTAGAAGGGAAACTGGTAAGGCGTGAATTGACCAAAAGACAGAGGGAGCAGGCGTGGGAACGTGAAACAGTCATGTTACTGGAAGTAGTGACATTGGGCTGCCAGCCTCCAAATAATCAAGAATTAATTTACCTTTACATTTTAATAAATAACAATTTGAAGCCTTTCTTTTTTAAGAAAAAGGGGAATTTTAAAAGCACCTAGTCCAATTTCTCCATTTTCAAGATGAGCAAATAGAAGTTCTGAAAGTTTGAATTACTTCTCCCAGTTCTCTGTAGAGACAGAACTGTAACTAAGATCTCGATCTCTCTTCTGCATTCTGCTCTTTGCTAACAGATTTGACGTAAAAAGGAAAGTTCAGGTACGTGGTTTTAGACACCTGTCAGCCTTGAATAGAAATGGTTGTGTCACTGTCACCTTCTGTGAGACTATATATTATCTGTAGCAGAGAGCTGAAGGATTTAAAACTCTGTTTTTCGACTGTGACCTTACTATTTGATGGAAACTATAGGTATACATTTCGTAATAAATTTAGGGAATGTGCATACACATAAAATTCTGATTTAGAAAACAGCTTGATTCAATACTATTTTTACATAATTAGATTCAAGCAAAATCAGAATGTATCTCCAACACAGCAGATTTCATGTTTATAAATATTTGTTGAGAGCCAGCACCTTCTAAGTGTTTTGAAAGACAGAATGTGGCAAATGTCCTGCTAAGTTGTATGTTGAATATATTTCTATAAAATAATACTTGTGTTATTTTCTAAATATTTCCTTGAGCTACAAATAATATTTTGCAATACTGGAGAAAATATAAGGAGCTATAAGCCTAGTTACTTATGATAACTACAATGTTCCTAAGAATTTAATCATCATGAGTGACAGTTGAAGAATTGTATTTTTTAATTTGGAAAACTAGCAGAAAATACCATTGTTAGAAGGAGTCCTGAATTGACTTGCGTAGTTGGTGCTTCTAGATTTAATATCGGGATAAGTTATTGTGGTGACCTAGTCTCATTTTAGCTTAATTTCTTGCTATAGCATGCACTGTATTTGCCGTTTCTATTATTATTTTCTTAATCCCAGTGAATAAAATTGCTCTTTGAGAATCAAACTGTTCTCACACATTTAATGCGGCCAGAATTAATGTCATAATAAAAAGCTGTTTATCCTCAGAGTTGCTTGTTTACTGTCAGATAAAGGTTTGTGCTGATATTACTTATTCTGACTAATGTTCTGTGCACAGCTACGATGCTTGGGTAACTCCTGTGAAAAAAACAGTAGGGCCAAGTAGGGCAAAATTTGTACTTTAAAGGACTTTTGAGAACACTTAAGCCACCTTCTGACCTGATATGTAAATCTTTGATCTTATAATTCAGCAAGCATCTCTCTCCTGGAAAGCTTAGTTAAACCATCTCCTAATTTTAGGTAAAGATCTCTAATAGTTAGCTTATCTAGCAAGTTGAAATCATCTCCCTTCAGTTTAATTATTTTCTCATTCATTCATGACATATATATTAGGCCTTACTGCTGGGCCTGGTACTCTGCTATGTGATGGGGCTCTAAGCAGTGGTCTGTGCCCTTTAGTGGAGTAAGATGGGTGGGTGAATATAGGAAACAATAGACAGCTGCTCTATGAGGTCTCTACAAGAGCATTGCTGTGGGTGAGGAGGGAACTGGGAGATTTATCTGAGCTGGTCTTTAAGGATAAGGTTGCTGTGTTCATGGCGATAGAAAGGTTGGGGCAGGATAGCAGTCCAGGCAGAGGGAACTGCATGGCAAAGACAGATAGGCTTTCGGAGATCTCATGGTGCATTTTGAAGAAGTGCAAGCAGGTTTTTTGTCTTCTGAGTATAGAATTGTGCGGGAAGGAGCTGGCAGGAAACAGGTTGAAGAGACAGATTAAAGGGTGACTGAAGATGGCCTAGTGCGCCCCGCTAAAGAGTTTAAACTCTGTTCTCTAGGAGAGAGTTGGGGGAAATGGAAGTGGGAGTTGGGGAGGAGCCATAAGGGGCAGTTATTAGAGCTCTATAAGCAGAAGTTCTATGTTTTATAAAGCTAACTGAAGGGCAAATTTGAGGTGGAGTCTGTGAGCTGGAGAGTTCTCTGATAAGGTGATTGTGATTATCTGGTGAGAGAGTGAGGGCCTGAACCAGCCAGAAGTGGCAGGAAAGGGGGAGGAATTCACCAGACGTGCTGCAGGAACAATCCATAGGACTTGAAAGTAATTAGATGTACGACTGAGGAAGAGGGAGGGGCTCAGGCTGCCTGCCAAGTTGCCAGTTTATGTGATTGAAGCCTTGATTATACCATTTACCCAGAGAAGGAAAATAGTGCGAGGGACACGCAGGCTTGGAGAGGAGTGGAGATGAGTTTAGTTTTAGAGACGTCGAGATTGAGAACTGCCGTGGAAGTCTGCTAGGCAGCCGTGTCACAGAGCTGCCTTCTTCATCCTTTGTTAGACCTTTGATATCTGAAGATTCCATTTCCGGACTGATTTAGGAGTTGTCTAGTCTGTTGAACTGACTGAGGAAGATTAAGAGGAAGCCCTGAGGTCAAAAGTGACTGGAGATAATAATAGGTAACAGAGATAAGAATCTTACTGTTTTTTTGTCATGTAAATCCTCTATGAAGTAGGACCTATTATTATAACACTTTATGTGAGGCATCTGAGGCTTAGGAAAGATTAAATGACGTGCCCGAAGTCATATAGCTAAAAATGGGCAGAGCTGGAATTCAAAACAAGACTTCTTAATTTGATGGCTTCTCATGTCAGCCTGGTCAAGACCATAAGCCTCAAAATGACCTCTAGGACTGTGTGATCTGGCCCCGGCCTGGCTTTCCATTCTCACCACCAGCCAATTTCCCTCCCTTGAACATATCATGCTGCCTTCCACCCTGGGACCTTTGCTGTTCTGACTGGAATGTTCTTTTCAAATTCCCTCTCTCTAATTAATTTGATGATTATCCTTCAGATCCCGGCTCTCTTAGAGAAATCCCTTTGACCCCATGAAATAGGTCAGGTACCCCAAAAGGAGTTCTTATAACAATTTGTATTATTCCTTTCCAGTACTTATTACAGTTTGTGGTTTGTATCTCTGATGAGTTGATTAATGTGTGTCCCCTTAGTTAACTTCACCATAGAATAGAGATGGGTCTGGGTCTGTTACTGCCCATCGGTGTATCTCCAGCACATAGCATAGTACCTGGCAAAGAGCAGCTGATCAATACATATATTTTGACTGGAAGAATGACTTCAAAATCTATGTTCTTAACTGTCCTGCCATACTAGAAGTGTCTTGGAATATGACATTTAAAAGAAATACACATTTTTTTTTAATAAATGGAAGAATTGTGTATAATGGCAACCACTGATAATATATTATACAAAATGAAGAATCTGATAATTTATTGACACCTGTCTCAGAGCTATGATATTGAAAATTGGCTACACAGCCTGTAAGAAATTAGAGGATGGAGAAACCAGAATCAGTTATTACTTTGAAGAGTGGTAAAGAGAGGAGAGAATTATTTATAACTGCAAAATAATTTGAGGTAATTAAATAGAATAGCACATTAATGGACTTTCCTGTTCCCCAGGAAACTTACAAGGTATTTAAAGACTCACAGATAGCCGTGCAAAGAACACTGAGCCTCAGATTTAATCAAGTAGTGCCTGGTCCTCTGCTAGCCCTGGGTGTGTGTTAATAGCTTCTATTATTGTTTAGGTATCATTACTTAGGTCAACAGAACAGGAGATGACTGCCATTGAAAAGACAGTTTGTTATATTCACAAGAGAGGGAGTACATGTCTCATCACGGCGGAGGCGGGGCAAGAGGGGGAAGCACGGTCTCCATCACAAGGCAGAGAGAGAGGTGGGGACTGGCAAGTGTTTTTGTTGTGGCTTCCTCGAGAAGGAATGGGCAAGGCGCGGTACGTCGGTTTAGGATCGGCTAGTTTGAATGATTTCAGCAGGCTCTGGAGTATAGGGGCTGTCCCTAGTTGTCTGACACCTGAACCTTGGGGGTGATTAGGGCAGGTATAGAGTGGCCCGGAGTGAGAGAACTCCATCAAGAAGTTGGTTGAGAGTGTGGGCTTCGGATTGGTTGGTTTGTATTTGAAAATGAAAACTGTGTCCTGTCTTAGGGAGAAGGACTCGTCTTCAGGGTGGGTGGAAGGCAGACAACCAGGAAGGCAACAGGCCAAGGCACGGTGACTCAGGCATATTATTGGTTTCTCTAGTTTTTCCAGCATATGCGTGGAGAACAGATGTTAAAGCCTCAAGTTTACAGAAGCTAGAAGCATGGTTAATACCCTGTGGCCGACCCACTGGGTAACTTTTATTAGATTTACAATCTGTTTGTCATTCCCAACAGAGATGAGGATAATAACTGGCCTAATTCTTCTCTGAACTGTGGTCCCAGGGTTCTTAACCTGACTTAGGCCGTTGACCCCTGAACCCCCATTCGCCAAAGAATATAGTTCAGACATTCAGACTGAGCCTGACCACTACAGACGACCTCACCCAGCCTCCTTTTTTAAAGGAACCCTGAATGCTATGCAGTCTAGACTCCTGACTGTCTGTGGAACTTCATGCTTGCTTCTAGATTTGGAAGGCAGTTAGTGACTAAACCTAGCTCTCCAAAGCCTGAAGGCCTGGATTTGAATCCCGGCTTTGCCACTTAGGATCTGTGAGACTTGAACAGGTTACTTCACTTTTCTGTGCTTCATGGTACTTTTTCTAGTCTGTAATTGTCTGGTTTATATATTTATTCCCTGTGTCCCTCAAGAAGCTCCACAGAGGCTGGAATCTTGCTTCTCTTATTCATTGTTGAGTCTCTGCATCTTGTGCAGATAGTACAAGGCAGATAGTAGGTGTTGAGTAAATATTTGCAACCTAATGATGGACAAATGAATTCACTAGCCGATTTTCCAAGCAAGTAGCCATATGTCATGTTACAAGAGGTCACAGAGCTCTACATGTTCAGCTTACTTTGGAGCCTTTATCCAGAAAGCATGTTTCATGGCCACTGCTTGAGTCAGAACAGACTCATTCCTACATTGTATATGCATTGTATCAGCATTTACAGCTAAGTCTATAACACATAATGAGAATTGATGGTCGTTAAGATGCCAGAAATTGTTAAAAATCAAGTTAAGTTGAATTTCGCTGTGTTGTGCTTAAGAAGGCACATTTTGGAAACATTTCCATCAAAATAGGGAAAGCCTTCAGAACTTAGGTTAACCTTCAGCCTTTAGAAAAGCTTCCCAGCAGGACTCTTTTTGAACATGTTCTACATAGTTTCTTTCTTTCTTTCTTTCTTTTTTGCTGAGGAAGATTCGCCCTGAGCTAACATCGGTGCCCATCTTCCTCCATTTTGTATACGGGATGCCTCCACGTCATGGCTTGATGAGCGGTGCATAGGTCTGCACCTGAGATGTGAACTGGCAAACCCCGGGCTGCCAAAGCGGAGTGTGTGAACTTAACCACTATGGCACCGGGCTGGCCCCCCAATCACCTTATATTTTATTCATAGTTACTTCAGCATATATCTCTAAAAGATAAGGATCCTTTAAAAAATAACTTTGATACCATTGTCATATCTAATATAATAAACAATAATTTCTTAATATTTTCAAATATCCAGTCATGTTAAAATATCCCCAGTTATCTCATAAATTGTCCCTTTGTGATCGGTTTGTTTGAATCAGGATCCAAACCAGGTCAACATTTTGCATTGGATAATCTCTTAAATCTTTTAAAATTTATAACAGTTTCTCCTCCCCTCTTTTTTCCCCCCACTTTCCAGTTTCTTAAATTGAAGAAATCGGATCATTTGTCCTGTAAAATTTTTCATTTCTCGATTTTGCTGATTGCATCCCCATGGTGGCATTAACAAGTTTAAATCTATTTTCTGTATTTCCTGTAAACTGATAGTTAGAACTGGAGGCTTGATTAGATTCAGGTTTGAATTTTTATGAAAATACCTCAAGGGTATCTTTGTGTACTTCTAATTGCGTCACATTGGGAGACACATTATATCTTATTTTCTCTTTTTGTGATACTAAAATTAATCAGTGAGGTCTGGTATTTTACATCAACCTGGTCTCTCCATTCTAAACGTCCCCATCAGCATTTCGTGTAATGCAGTAGTTCTCAGCCCCAGTGACACATTAGAACATCTATGGAGCCTGTACATATTTCTGATGCCCAGGCGCCACTCGCAAGAATTGGTCCAGAGTGGGCCTGGGCTCAGTAATTTTTTGAGTGCTAGGTGATTCTGATGTACAGACAGGACTGAGCACCACTGACCTGACAATTTTGCCAGCTATTGAGAATCTTTGCCTACAGGTCAATTATTTCAGAAAGGGTTCTTAAACGGTCATATTCTATCATGCTTTCTGCACACATTAGCAGAAATTCTTCTGTGAAAACTTTCATTAAGTCTTTGGTTCTCTCTTTAGTTTGTACAGAAAAGGTACAGTGAATACTGGATTTTTACCAGTTTTCTGAATAATGAGTTGACTATCCAACATCCTTCAAAGGTGACCAGTGAGTTTTGTTTATTATTATGAGTTCATAGATTTTAGCATATTTGTATGTTTCAAACCATTGCATTCATTATTATTATTACTATTATTTTGATGATCAAATTGTTTGAACAGTGGAAGCTAACTTTTCCAGTTAGCTCCTCTGACTTTTTTGGACAACATCAGTAGTATTTGATCGCTTCCTTGCTTTTAAGTATGACGGCATGTTTTAGGCTCATCTTGTGTGTTTGATAGTCTAGTTGTTCTGCAGCCATTTAATAGTTTAGCTATCTGTATCCTAGTTGGTGAGATTTTATTTAGTGGCTATGACATGATTACAAAAGGGAATGGCAGATATTTATGGTAATAGTAAATTTCAATGGGTGGTATATGGTACTTAGGAAAAAGCATAATGATGACGTAATGAAAATCCTTAATTTTTTTGTCAATCCTGCAGAGAATGTTGCACAAATCCTTGGTAACCAATTTGTATTTTTTTCTCCCCAGTTAATGTCCATCAGTGTGTTGGCAGTTTCCGCTTGGATGAGGGACTACCTAAATAATGTTCTGACTTTAACTGCAGAAACAAGGTAGGCATTACAATTAATGATTGATTTCTTTCATCAGGTTTCCTCAGACACTTGTTTCTAAGTAACTTGGCCTTCAGCTGGTTAG
Organism: Tapirus indicus; assembly: GCA_031878705.1. Taxonomy (NCBI): domain Eukaryota; kingdom Metazoa; phylum Chordata; class Mammalia; order Perissodactyla; family Tapiridae; genus Tapirus; species Tapirus indicus. Next base: position 140,052,667 of record CM062917.1, on the reverse strand, counting down.
ATAGGGGTGCTCTTCCATGATCATTTGGAAAGTTTTTCCTGCCCACAGCAGCCTCTGTTGCAGACATTTGCATTTTCTAGCATTGTTATTAAGGTGTGCCACTGGTTCTGGAGAACATTGCTGGGTATAGTAATACCAGTCGCCTGTCCTCCTGACAGTGTGTCAGCCATGTCATATTTGTGTATAAAGGACAACAGAGCTACTTTTCTTCAAGAAAATCACTGCCAGCCTTCTTCCAGGTTGATCCATTAATATTGGAAGGGGCAAATTACTTAACTTCTCTCAGCCTTAATTTCTTCATCTCCAAATAGGGATTGTAATATAAACCACTCTGAAATGTTGTAAGGAATAACTGAGATACATTTTTGCAAAGTTCTTAACACTTTGGAGCTTAGCAATGGTAATTTTTGGTAGCATTATTATTATTCTTACTATTATAGCTCTAGTTAATGATTTTTTCATAGTTTTCTAGCAAAAATCATCTCTCTCTTTTCTCTTTCTTTTAGAATAGACCAATTTCCCATTACATGGCAGTCTTTCACACTTTGGGGAAGGATCAGTTGTCCGGGAGAAAGTTAGTTTTGTATATGGAGTCCTAGATCAGAGAAGAGGAGGAAGATTCTTCTCAGCTGGGAAATAGTGAAGGGTCCTGTGTGGTTTCCCCAGGCTAAGGCTTCAGAGCCAATAGTAGATGGAATTCTTATTGAGAACCTCTCTTATAATATATTTTAAATGAGTTGAGGTAGGAATGCTGCCACTTGTATAAAAAACTAAACAAAATAAAACAAGCAAGCCAATTGGTGATAGCACAGTGATTTTGAAAAGAGCAATACAGTCATCGGTTTTGAGGCATGATGATTTAAAGGATTGTTAACACAAATCACGATTGTGTCTTGTACTATGTCTTGGGTGTATTTTGATTATATTTTATTTATAATATGACGTAATTGTTCTGCTTTCAGGGTGGAGGAGGCTGTCATCTTGACTTACTTTCCTGTGGTTCATCCGGTCATGATTGCTGTTTGCTGTTTCCTTATCATCGTGGGGATGTTAGGATACTGCGGAACAGTGAAAAGAAATCTGTTGCTTCTTGCATGGGTATGGTGTTTATATCTTCTCTTTATTCTGGTTAAAACGACCAACCAGTAATGTATTATTTTTTCGTCAGTGCACAAGATTACGTGCTTAGGGAACTGTGAGAGCAGGACTCTAATCTGTGGTAATTGTTTAACATCCTGTGAGAAGGGAAGCACTCTTTCCATGAGAGATGATTTCAATACAAATATTTGCTGTTCTCAAACGATGAGGTATGGAAATATGTACACTATTTAATTATTTCACTTAGGCTATATATTGACATTTTCATTTGAAAGTATGAGTTTTTTCTAGTGTCACGGACCTTATTACTACTCAATCAGGCCCGTGGGGACAAAAACTGAGATGTCATAATGGAACTCTGTTTCTTTCTCTCTCTTCTTTTTTTAAACAAACCTGCCATGTGGATATTCAGGTGGTGATGTAGCAGACAGACATTATAATCCGGGTAGTACTTTTACATACGTTAGTGGATATAAGTAAGTCTCAGTTTCTATAACTTTGTGGTTTTTTTTTTAAATTCTGAAGGAGTTGCAGATTACTTCTTAAATTCCCTTCAGCACTCAAATTCTGTGATTCCAAAATCTATGATTAGACTTTTAATTGAAAAATTAGCAAGCTCACTTTTAAAATTAAAAATTTGAGTCAATTAAAAATATGGCTTATGTATAGATTTTTTGAAGCACACTGAGGGTATAAAATGTTGCATGTTAGTGACACCAGGTAGTGAGGCTACTAACATGTAATTGCAGACATATCAGACTCCAAAAAAATTAATTTATTGAGTATATTCCTTTCTTTGCAGTGGTTCTCAATGCTAGCTGTGCATTAATTTCTTGTAGGGAACTAAAAAAAAAACCCATTAATGGTGTGCTGATATGCTGGATATGTGCCTGAAAAAAAGTGCTGATTTGTAGCATTTGAAGATTTCCATGGGGTAAATACTCCCAGCGTGGTCAATTTCTGGTTACCAACGTGGTGTCACTGAATGCAGAGTTGGGGAGAGTTGAGTGCAAGTTGGCTCTCAGGAGCCGGCTCCCGCACACCAGTACTTGACTGGCTCCCATCCCAAGCCAATCAAAACAGAATCTTAGTGTGAAGCTGAACTAAAGCTTTGAATTTCACAGGAACAACCTATGTTAATGTATTACTTGTCTTCTTGGAAGATAACTCTTCAGGTCCATGATTGGAAAACAGAAAATAAACCACATGCCCATTGTCTTACTTCTCTCCACTTTGGTATACACTGAGAAGGAATGGTGGAAGGGATTGGACACTTATTTTGCAATTTAAGATATTTGGACAATAATTTAAACATAAACTAAAAGGATTTACTTTATATGAAACTTATAATTTAAAGGATGGATAAGGTATTTTAAACTTAAAAAAAATCTCAGAATCCTTTTCTAAAACCACAGTCTTACAGTGATGTCCCACTTACACAACCAATTTAAGTATGACTACTATTCTTCTCCCTCCCCACAACTTGTACGACTCTGGATGGTCCCTGGACTGTGGGATGGGGTGGGGTGGGATAGCATATTTCATGGAACTTCAAAGACTTTTAAGAACACATTTTGAAAACCATTTATGCATTCCATTAGGCTCTTTGAATGCTAGTAAAGCAAGTCAACAAAGAACAAAGTAATTTGGTCTCTACTTGAGGCAGGATGAGTCATAGAGACTTGTACATGAGATGCTACTTTGTGAGGTTGGAAAGAGCCTTATGATGCAAAGGTGACATGGAGGACTGAGGTTCTTAGGGCCACTAACTTGTTCATTCATTCATTCTTCAAATACTTATTGAGGATGTAAGCACTACTGGTTTTTCCATCAGACCAGTGTGTATGATTGACCGACAGACAATTCCATTACTCCCTGATAAGGCGTCTCATAGGGTTTACACTGGGTGCTCTGAAGTCAGAGGGGAGGAGCTCCAAACTCAGCCCTAAGGGGTCAACGTCTCCTCTAGGGGGATGATGAGCATAGATTGACATGGCTTTATTGCCTCCCCCCCCCGCCCTTGCTTGTGGACATCGTCTTTTTCACAAAGCAGCTTTTGGTGCATTGCTGTTCAGTGTTTCCGTCTTGGTTGCTGCTTCCCCTTGAATGCCTGTGGCAGTTCATTCCCATTCTCATTGGGCTGTCTCTCTTCTCATGGCAAATTTCTAGACCTTACTCTGTTTAGACCCAGCACAGCTTTTCCCTTGCTAAAGAATGATCTGTGGTCTTAACTCCCAATTACCTGTCATTCATAACCAATCTGCATCTGATCTGCTTCTCAGGCAGTTTCTTCTCTGGCTTCCTTTCCATGGCCTTCCCCTCTAAATAGTTGCCAAGTCCTGTAAGTTCTGGTTCTGCAATCTCAGGAGCCTGTCCTCTCTTTTCTACTCTTATCTGGAATACCCAGGTTCGGGCTCTCCTAACTTCTTGCCGAAACAGTGCAGAGCCCCCTAACTAAACTTCCTGCCTCTGTCGTCTCCTTCTAATTTGCCTAAAACCAATGCTGCCAGGTTAATATAATGCAATGATGATCACATTACTCCTCTGTTCCAAAAACTTGAAAGACTCCTGGTTGGGTAATGAAGTGTTTAGAGATGACTCAGTCTTGCATGAAGCTCTTATACAATCAAGGCTTCATCTGCCATTTTTAGCTTTCTTACCTACTTTAGCTTACTTAGCTATTTTCTGGTCAAACTGTATTTTCTGACTCTTGGACAAACTTTTCTTGCTCCATTCTTCCCTGCTCTTATTCTTGCTGTCCCCATAGCTGGGAATTTCTTCTTAATACTTTTGTTTTGATACTACCAGCCCATTAAGACTTGTCTGAGATACTAACTCCTGAAATCATAATAATGACAAAGATGATGATGATTATCAAAGTAGTTAACATTTCTCAGGTGCTTATGCTTTAGAGATTTACATGAATTTTTTAATGAAGAGTTTTACATGAATGAATTAATTTTGTCTTCTCCACAATTCTAATGAGATAGATACTGTTATTATTCCCATAATGTAGATGAGGAAGTGAGGCACAGATTGGGTAAGTGATTTGCCTGAGTTTACATAGCTAGTAAATGGAGAATCTGGTATTCAGACCAGTTCCAACAACATATTTGTAACAACTTCACTATTTTATTCTATAATTGCTGTCTTTTCCTAAATGCTTACAAACGTATTTCACATTGTATAAAACATCTCCCCTGTGATCTTTCATTTTAAACCTGACAACAATCATCTGAGATAGATAATCATAAATGAGGTTCAGAGAGTTTTGATAATATGTCCAAGGTCACTCAGCAGTAATGCATAGAGCTTTAATTCAGACCTCAGAATTTCCTACTGCCAAGCCTATTCTCATTGGGCCTTTTCTGATGTCTCTCATAGATGCTTCTCAACCTTGGAAGTCCAGCGAATTTCCCTTATTATAAATTTCCTCTTTTTATAACTAGCCCAAAGTACCAGACTGTAAACAACTTGATAATGTGAACATTCACCTTGTCTATTGCTTTAATCAATTTTATTAAATTGAATAATGGACAGGAAATTAGAACAGTTCGAGTAGTAGTGGCCAGCACATCAGATAAAGGACAGTGAGATTTTAAAGGAGGAGTCTGGCTGTTAGATAGGTTTAGACTACAAGGAAATGGCTTGTTAAAGGGGGTGAGGGGGTGGGGGGGTGAATAATGCAAAATATGACATGATGTTAGGTCTTTGGCAAATATTTGCAAGGCAACTCTCATGGTTTCTTCCTTTGTGCCCTTTAGCTTTTTATCCTAATTAAAAAAATTTTTTAGGAAGTTCCTTACTTATATTTTGGATGTAAATATTTAAACAAGCTTAATGCATTTGGTCCAACTTGTCCACATTCCTGGATTCAAAGTCTTGTTTCACTTTTAAGACCTGTACACCAGATTAGCAGAAAGAAGCTTTTTTTTTTTTTTTTTTTAAGACGACCAGTATCTTAGAAATGCCGTATCTCTTGAATGATTACTAAAAAAAGAGCTGGCAACTGGGCTATGGTGCTGCTCAAGCAAAAGTTAAAATGCCATTATTCATCAGACTGATCAAGAAAAAGTGAGAAAGCCTCAAAACAGGTCTTTATAACCAACCTGCCCTTCCATCCACCCCACCCCTCTAAACAGGTCTTTATAATCAACCTGCTCTTCCCACCTCCCCGCAAAAAAAAAAACAACTCTGCAGGCTAAGAGGCCACCCATAGGAAAACATTTCTGGTGAACCTTGGTCATGAATTTGACCCTTCTATTGAATTATAGATGCAAATTTTTAAAACATCCTAATTTAAGTTTCCCAAATAAAATACAGGGCATCCAATTAAATTTGGATTTCAGATAAACAATGAATAATATTTTAGTGTACGTGTGTCCCATGCAGTATTTAGGATATGCATGCACTAAGACATACATTGTTTATCTGAACTCAAATTTAAATGGGCATTCTGTATTTTTATTTGCCGAATCTGGCAGCCCTACTCTAACTAGGTTTGTTCTTAATAAGTGCGAAACTGTCATAGAACAGAAATTTTATATATTTATATGAGGAGATCAAAAATAATTAAGTTCTAATTATATTGGGAAAACAAGCCAAAAATGACTAGGAAAATAAACTTGAATATGCCGCGACTTTCAAAGTAATTTCAGTAGCAGAAATTCCTTCTCTCTTTAAAAGAGACATTGAAGCTAAATGGAAATTGGTTTTAAGCCTTAGATGGGTATTTCCCAAGGCTTTTAGCTGTAGACTAAATGGAATTCATTTGTTATTGCAATTCTACCTTGCTATTAACATAGGCATTAGGAGAGCAGTGCCAGCTCAGGGGGAACGTAAACAGATTGAACAGACATGTTTACAATATCGACAACAGCTGAATGTCACCATCAGGAGATCGTCATTTGTCAGAGTGTGACGCTTACGTGCGCTCAACTGCCAGCAAACCACAGCTAGTCAAGCACTGGTCAGAGATTAAGTTGGATGCCCCTCACATGTTTAAGACCAGAGCCTTGTGTTTAAAAGGAAAGTTTTCTTTTTTTCATTTTTATTATTCCATAGAATTTGCATATGGCTAGTGATTGTGCAGAAACACTTTTAAAGCTTTCTTAAAATATGCAGTGACTGAACCAGATTTGAAATGATTCTCTTAATGGAAATCAAGTAAATTTTTAATGGCTGTGGAGGAATTAACCGTCCTCCGTTTTTTATTGTTTAAAATCATAATGCAAAACTGGAATATCTTTCAATAGTAATTAATTTTCTACAGACTCTGTTTAAGGCCCTCTTTTAAGTAGTTATAAATTTTATAATTATATAGCTAGTCATAAGCTGTTAAGGTAAAATTAAACTATTTAGTTAAATATCTTTACTGTTTTCTGTTTATAATTTTGGTTGATCACCTAGCAACTTTATTTCTAAATCAAGGTCCGTGATATCCCTGACGCATGTTCACCCTCTGCCCAGTGTTTTACTCTGTTTTCTCAGAAAATACTTACAGCAACTTTATATGGTTAGATTTATTTACAGATGAGGTAAAGTAGGGTGCCCAAAGATATGCAGCTGCTAGTTGCTATCATTAGCATTCAAATAGTCCTTGCGCAAAGCCCATGCGTGTTTCACTCCACCACATCACTATTATAGCACATTTAATTAATTACTGGCATTATTTCTGTAAGATTTAAATGTGCTTCATTTGTAATTCCAAGGTATTCAGTAGTCATTTAACTTTTAGAAATATAATCTTTAATGTCCTTATTATGCAATGAACTCTAAAAATTCTACCATAGTTCTCTCTTATCCTGTCAAAGAATCAAACCATTTCTCCTTTCCTTCCCTCTCTCCTTTTCTTTCCTTGTTCCTCCTTAAACATATATGGAGTACCCAATCTGTGATAGACACTTGAGATACAAAGATGAAAGGGGAGAATACAAAGAAAAGAACAAAGCAAAATACAGTATTAAAGTTATAAATAAATTACTGTGGCAACACAGAATAAGGAGCAATTGGAGACTTCTGGCAGGTCTCACAGGAGAGTCTTTGAGCTAGATATTGAAAATGTAAGAGTTTTCTGTTGGAGAAGGGGAGGGAAGGGCTTTAGAGCAACATGAAGAGTATGTGCAAAGACACAGAGGAGTGAAGGAACATGGCAATTTAGGCAAAACTTAGAGATTCATGTGGCTGTGATGGCTGTGGTGTCAGTGCGCAGTTAGAAGAGCATGAAGTAGTCCAATGGTGAAGGTCTTTGTAGGAGAGTCTGATGTTATCGCTTGGGCTATCGAGAGCCAATGGGTGTTTCCAATGGGATGAAATGATAACATTTAGGGCTGGTGGCACTGGGAAGCCCTGTTAATGGTTACACTATAGTCTTTAGAATCCTTGGATGGGGTCTGAACTAAGACTTTGGGGATTGGAGTAAGGTGGCTGAATTCAGTAGACCTTGCGGAGATAGAATTATGGATAAAGAATTGCACATGATAGTAATGTGTGTGTTACTTGACATCAGGAAATGATTTATTATTCAACATTTATGCATTTTTCGTATAATAGAAACATATCCCTTCAATTCATGCTTTTTATTTTGACATGTTAACTAGAATTTTTGAAAAGCTATAGTTTTTAAATTTAGTTGTTAAACTCACAAAAATCTCAAGCAGCCGCTTCTGTTTTTTAAGTGATGTGGGTTTGACTGCCTCTAATTATCCCCCCGAAAATCACGTGAGCAGATGTCTTTAAAAGTAAATGTTATGTTGGAGACCAGGAACAAGGGCAATTGTGTGATATTCATGGCCTTAGTGTTGGGTCTTTGTGACAGGATTTTGAGTGCTCATCGGACTTTTGCTTACTTCAGAATTTGAAGTATGAATGGTTCAATTATTTGTATTTTTGTCCTTTGCATAATTGAGGTGTACTCTGTCAGATTAAGCATTTTAAGCTTTGCTATATACTGTTTCTTAATATATACATTTGAGATAACTTTGGTTAAATATAAGCCATGTAAATCTATATTCATTGATTTGGTGAATGTCCTTAGCCTGTGTAGAGTTCAAAGCCAGGTATTTCTCTGGCAGCATATGCTATTGAAGGGCTTGTTCCAGCTGTGAATACTGGTCACCAGTTACAGCAAATGCTACCTTGAGGCAAATTAAGCAACTGTGCGGTGCTTTTGCTTTGCCATCTGCTTCCAAAGTCTATTGATTTTCTTTGGCTAACATAAAACAGTAGACATTCAATTAAAATCATGTAGCTGTCTAATTCGTAATGTTCTATTTCTTAAGATGGATGGTGGAGAGGAGGCTGTTTATTTTCTTATTCTATATACCTTATAATATGTTGTGTGTGTGGGGGGGTGATTTTGTTTGTATAAAATACTACATAATAAAAAATTAAAAGCAAATTAAAAAAAATCATATAGCTGTCTAGATGACTCAGTTAATAGTGTCCCTAAATGTACAGAGAGTTAAAATAAGAAGGCAAATAACACATGTAAAAGGTGAGACAATTATGTCATTTAAGCCAGTGAAGAAAGTAGCTTTCAGATAAACTTTTTAGAAAAGTGATGTTTACTGTTTGTGATGTCTAATGAAGTTGATGACTAAATAATAGCTTATGAATTAAAGTTAACCTTTTTTCTTAAAACTTCATAAATTTAACAACTTACTGGGGCTGGCCCGGTGCCATAGTGGTTAAGTTCCGGTGCTCCACTTCAGCGACCCGGGGTTCATGGATTCAGATCTGGGCGTGGACCTACACACTGCTCATCAAGCCATGCTGTGGCAGTGTCTCACATACAAAATACAGGAAGATTGGCACAGATGTTAGCTAAGGGGCAATCTTCCTCAAGCAAAAAGAGGAGGATTGCCAACAGATGTTAGCTCAGGGCGTCTTCCTCACTGAAAAAAAAAAAACTTACTTTTTCAGAATCTTCTTTCATATATCTTTCCCATTTTTCACATAAAGGGTTATAACAGGCCCTGGCTATGTGCTCAGATTAAGATGAATCTACTCAGCTCACATCCAGAAACACTCATTTAAATTTTTATTTAAAATGTATAAACAATGTGGTCATCTCACTTAATATCCCTGTTAAGCAATACATTTGAATTATTCAAAAATAAGTAGTTCTTCCTGAATTTCCTTTAGATTACCATTATTTTAGCTTTAAAACTTTAAAATTTGGAAACTATGAATTTCCTCAAAGTGGTTACAACTATGAAGATATTTTAAAAACATTGTCTTTAAGAAGATGGGATTTTCTTTTTTTTGTGTGAGGAAGATGAGCCCTGAGCTAAATCCGCTGCCAATCCTCCTCTTTTTCCTGAGGAAGACTGGCCCAGGGCTAACATCCGTGCCCATCTTCCTCTACTCTACATGGAATACTGCCACAGCAAGGCCTGATGAGGGTTGGTCCGCACCCAGGATCAGAACCTGTGAACCCCAGGCCGCCGAAGTAGAGTGAGCGAACTCAACCGCTACACCACCAGGCTGGCCCCAAGAAGATAGGAATTTTATTAGATGATATTTGCCAATGTAAGAACTGTTTCTAATTAAGTACAAGTATGAATTTTTTCAGTGTCTCTTCTAAGAAACAAACATTTAAGATATTTTCAAGTTTCAAGTTCTGTGTGGGGTTTGCACAGCTGAGTTGAAGGCATGGACTGATAACTTTTAATGAAAGCGTGAGAGATTTGCCTTTTATAATTAAGCTATTTTAATTCTAAAAGTTCTTTCTTTGTGCTGTTAAAGGTATTTAAAAAGAATTCTCAGGAACAACAGCCTTCTTCTACTGAGAATATTTAATAAAGGGACATGAGGAAGGGTTTGAGCTGAGATCTGATGCAAAGTGGATATGGTTGGTGAATCGTGGGCAGGGGTCAGCGATGGTTTACGGAAGGGCCTTGCTGGGGGAAGAAGGCATTTTTGAGGAATTGAAAGGCTATGGAGGGAGCAATTGTGATAAGACTCAGAAGCTCGTGGTGATTTGGAGGAGGGCATGTGTCGGTCATAGGGTAGATGTGTGCCAGACATGCATGGCTGAGAGTTGGGCCAAATTATGGAGAGTCTTGAATATCGTGCCTATGTACTCTGCCTTTTGAAGTTTTATGAGCTGAAGAGTGATGTGATCTGATCTGTCTTTTGCTACATAACCCTGGAGCAGTGTCTCTTCTGCTTGCTTCTGGGTCTTTTTGCTCATTTGCCTGCGAGAAAATAGCTACCTGGTCTTGCCACTCAGGTATAAGGGGCCTTCACATTTAGGGAATCTTTTTAATGATAGAAGAGAGAATGGAAGACATACTTTTATTCTAACAACGTGCCTTTACTGATGAAGGAATAAAGGTGTTCAGGTTGGGAAGTCTATCTAGCGTTTTAGAATTTTTTCCCAGATGTACCTTATAAACAAAATTCTGTTATTCTGGGTGTGTTTAGTAAGGTTTAATAGCAGAATTATAGTTATCAAGCTGAAGTAGGCACCAGTGAAACAGGGTGCCGGGCTCGGCTGCCCTTCGGGATACAAGCCAGCGTCAAGGACTCTTGTGCAATGGTTAGAACAGTAGTTCTTTGGAATGCTACAGCCATTTTCCAGCCTCCAGGGGAGAAAAGTTCCATAAACAATTGACTAGTATCAGAGGATTGTTGTAGAACTGCTTAACTTATTTGAGAACAAACTTTTCAAGCGTGTGAGAAGCATTTACCTACAGATAATGGATATGCTCCTTTCAAAACAGCATTGATCTGTTTATAAAAGCAGGTCTTCAAGGATCTCTACTTTTCAATATTGTTATAGCTCAAATATTTGTTGTAACAAAAGTGCATTTCTTTAAAATTGTTTTATAATTCACGCTATTTAATTCAAAATGTTCCTTCTTTCAGACTGAATTACTGATGTTTGGGCAACATTGGTAGAATTTAATTATTTTATCATCATTCACACATGGTTTTCTTTCCCTGAACATTAAGCATGACTGTGAATCGGGTTGTGTTCTTATACTTTCTTTTTTTAGGGAAGAAAATATATTTTTGGTTCAGGAAGAAAGTGTTTTTGCTTGAATAGATTTATCAAATAAAGAAAAAAAGAACAAACCTTTCTACTTGTAATAAATATTTGTGTACGTGGTTTCGTAGAATACTCTTTTAACAAACAGGTTTGTGGTTATTCTGGAGAATATACACAAATAAGTTAAAGTGTATATCTTGTCTGAAAATAAAGGTAAAACAATGAAAAGAACATGATTTAGAAGAAGAAACTTTCACACAGATAGATCAAAAGTTATTGGCAGATATTAAAGTATGAGTTCCTTTTCTACCTAATAAAATATCATCTTTAAAAATTTCAATTTCCTAACCTGTTGTCTTATAAAAGGTGTTGTCATAAAGGTGCCTGCGGTAATGAACACATGCACCTTCTTGTGTTTGGGAGGGATCTGGCCACATTTGGTTGGGTCTGAGAGAGAGGCTCAGTCTGGATCAGAATTGAATCTGGTGTTACTTTGGCTGTGTTCCTTAGGATATTTCTAAAAGGCTCCTTCCTATTTATACTTTCCTGTCCAGGTTCTGGGGATGGGGGCTCCTGTCTCAAATTCTGAGGAATGGCCCAATGATGTGTAGAGACAGCCTCTTCAGAGACCAGCAACACCTTGTAAATCTTTTCAGATGTGGCCGAGCCTGCAGACTTTAGCTGACCTAGCTTACAAAGCAACAGAAACTGTATATACGTGGTGACCTGTCTAGCATGTCCAGCTACTTTATTGCCTGACCCTTAATGCTTTACCTCTCATGATATAGATCATTGACCCTGGGAACTCATAGACCTTGACTGAGTCCCTCAGATCCTGGTATAATACAATTCTGTCTAATAGTTGGAACAGCACATGAAGCAAACACTAATTGAACTTCACCAATCTTTGATAAAGAAATTAGCTCAGCAATTACCAGTGTAAATAAAATTGAAAAGGGGAGTAAATTAAGACACATTATTAGAAACATTCTTCTATATTTATTCAAATGTAAGCTTGAACAAAAGACCACAGCATACCAATGCTTTCTTACTTTAGCTTGAGTTTCTGCATGGGCTCAGAAGTTACAAGACTTTGTTTCTTCAAAGACTGGTTTATAGTCCTAGCTTTTTCAAAATTAGACTGAACTCATTCTGTTTGTGATACTTAAAAGAATGGATGTTTAGTGTTGCCTTTTCTTTGAAAGATTTGCAGACAGACATAGAAAGTGGTGAATAACAGGCCTTCAGAAAGTACCAAGTCTGTGTCTGCTGCAACGTCGTTTTGAGACCAGGTTACAACAGGGGCTTTCTGTGGATGTGTGTTTTAAGCCGCAAGTGCTCTTGGACTGTTAGTAGTTTAGCCCCAGTGGATTCTTAACAGAATGTCGGCTGTTCCATTATCTTGTACAAATATTTGGCACTGGAATTCTCTTATTTACTAACTATAAGTAATATAATATTTTTAAACCTCCAATCACCGGGAAAGGAAAAATAAACAACTGACATAGAGATACTTAGCACTGAGAACTTGCAGAGTTATTTGACAGGGTGGAGACTGGAGTTTATCATTTATCATTTAGTGAACGCAGGCCTTTAATCAAACTTTTGTTTATTAAAAGTGTTGGTTATGTAGCATGTAGATAGGAGTCAAAAGGCACTGTGTTTTTAAAATATTAAAATGTCCAGTGAAGTAGGTTTTATTTTGAAATAGTTTTTATTTGGGGGAAGGTGAATCTCAGGTTGTATTAATTTTCCAAGATAAGCAAATCTGACTTTTGTGGTTTTAAATTATGTTGAATGTTACTTATGAAAAAACTGTCTGAGTTTTTAGTTATAAATTTAGAGAGTAGCACGTTAAAATAACTTTTACAGTGTTTATAATTTTTACTTTTCTCTCAGTGAGATATATTCTTACTGAGGAGGTTCTGTGACACTAGGTTGATTATCTGCCTGCTTGCACAGAGAAACTTATGTGAAAGTGTTCAAGGAGGACATTACAATTTTGTTTTAATCTAAAAATTCTTTTCCAGTTGGCACTTATACAGAAACAGGTTGGAAAATAACTGCTTTGTCTATTTGTGGTAGGTTGGATATAGAAATTTGTGTTTCCTTTAGATAGTATCTATCTCAGAGTCTTTTCTCTATAAAGCTGTATAGAATGAGGGTAAGTTTTATATTAATAGAATATATTTTCCATAAAAGTGCTCTTATCTTTTCCTATATTTCTCAAGTGCTTATAAAGTTTAATATTCTCAGTAAATGTTAGCACTCAATGAATTGATTGGCTTTGTTAGGGCAGATTGCTTTTTTGTTTTCATTACATTGATAAAAGTTAGAAATGATTAATTTTTAATAATTATTAGAAATTATATAATTTTAAAAAAATTAAAAATAAATCTATTTTCCCAAAAGTGAAAATTATTTGAGATATTTTATACAAAAGCAAATATTACTGTCTTAGAAATTTTATTAATATCGGTGATTCACAGTAAAGAAGTAAAGATGTAAAAAATAAATCACTTTCATTTGTTCGTGATTTTCTAAAAGTTCAATTTCATGAACTGTTAAGCACTCATTGACTATATGGCACCATACTTCATAAAAATTGTAAAATGTGAATAAGAACAAAAATTAATTTTACTATTTTAAAAGTAGTTGATCTGGCTGACTTACTGTAAGTTCAAAACACAAAAAGAGAAGATGGAATTGTTGATAGAATTTGTCAAGGATTTTGACATAGCAATTAAAGCAGCATATATGCCTTTAACTAGCCATATTAGGTGGAAGGAAAAAGGAATTCTTTTTACCATCTGTAAAATTTTGATATTATTGGCAGTCTTTTTTTTCTGCTGGAAAAGGTCAAAAATGGGAACATACGGGTTTCAGATTATTCCTCCTTAGTTCAAAGACAAGAGAGGTTTTGTATATACTTGTGTGAACATGTACTTGTGTGCAAGTGTGTTCAGATGTTGTGGGTCTATAGATGATGGACACCACTAACAACATCCCTCATATAATACATGCTGTGTGCCAGCCACTAATACATGTGCTTTACATGTATTGACTCATTGAATTCTCCCAACTATACTATGAGACTGGCACTATTGTCATGCTCATTTAATAGATGAGGACACTGAGACACAGAAAGGTTAAGTGATTTGCCCAACTATTAAATGGTAGAGCTGCGATCTGAATCCAGAATGCTTGACTCCAGAACCTGTGCTCTGAAAAGCTTAGTTTCTCTTGCCTCTCAGTCATGGATGAATGTGCCTAGCTCCATTTTCTATTTAAAAAAAAATAGAGATAGTGATATTCTTGTAATATTTTTTGAGAAGCTAATTGTTTAATGTATGTAAGTCTCTGGCACAATAAATGATTTGTGCATCCACACCTGTCTGTGTATTCACTCACATACACACATTTGCATATATACGTATACGTATACTTGATTTTTTTACATACTTCTTGTATACTTTTAACTTTATATACTCACAATACTTGATTATATATATACACACATATGTATCTCTTCTGCAAATAAACTAAATCCAGGCCTCCCTTATTGAACGCAATGGCCCATAACATAGAATTCTAAGCTTCATAATTTTGTGATTGAAGTGAACTATTGTGGAAAATAATTCATCTCACACTGATTTGAGCAGACTGTGCATGTGGTTTTAATGAGCAATGTTGCAGGAGAGATCCAAATTTCCAAACAAGGTCTAGTGAGAGAGACCTGTGGGTGGGGTCTATAAATCACATTTATATATATGTACACTTTTTGTATTTTTTATAGCACTCCTATTTTGAGCTACTGAAGGAACATTTAACAAAAAGATGACGGTATCTGAGCATAAAGTTTTCAGTTGCCACTCACTCCCTTTAGTCCCAATAACCAAGAAGCATAGTTGGTCTACCTAAAATTTTTAGCCTTTGTGAATAACTATTTCCATGTGAAACGTATAAAATCCTTCGGCTATCACCCTTTTTCTCTTTGGTATCAAGGCTTCAGAGGGGCTAATGTTTTAATTTTGTTTATCCTTCTATCAGATTGCTTCATACACATAATTTACTGAGTTAATTTTATTCTAAAAGGTTTATTATGAAAAATAGTAGTTCTTCACCCCTACCATTTTCCACTCCTAAGAGGCAGCCCCCTTCTATTTTATTTTAGCAGATTCCCTTGAAATTTACATCCACGTCTCTAAATCTCATATTTATGTAACTCTTCTCATTCTTTTAGTTTTTAGTTTTAGCCACTATCCATTGACTTCTTATGGAAGATGAAGAACTGGCACCTTTCCAGCCCTCAGGCTACCCCACCCATGCATGCTTCCTATCACACCTCAACAGGGACATATCATAATTTTGATTAGATCAGTGTTTACGTGATCTTGACTATGTAAATGCTATTCACAACTGGGCCAGGTAAACGCTGGGCATACCTTTTCTTTCTGCAGTAGTACTTTGTTTTTCTTGGAATTAATACTGTGTTTTCTATGTTTTTCTGTCTAATTCAACTCTAAACTCCCCCCGGTGTATGTTTTCTCTTTATATATTCAGTTATTTTGGGCATTCTATTGATGATTTTTTTTAAAAGAAGTCTCTCAGAACCTTCTAGACCTGCTCTAGTCTAGACCTGCTGAAGCTGTTGCCGTCATGGGATATCCCCTTACTGCCATTCTGGGATTTCCTCTGTCTCCCTTGTTTCCTGCGGTCCAAGTCATTGTCCTTTCCAGTTTAGTTTCTCTCATTTTAGGGAGCACATCTTCCAGTAGTTTCCTGAAAAAGCGTACAGAGGAGATACATTTTTTTAAAAGCCTACATGCCTAAAACTGGCTTTATATACCCTTACATGTTAATTTTGATGGCTATAGAATTATAGGTTGGAAATCATTTTTTCCTCGGAATTTTGAAGACACTCTTCTACTGTCTTCTAGCTTTCTATTGAGAAATCCAACTCTATTTTGGTTTGAATTGAGTTTTGAACCTTTGTGGAAAAGATAAGTAAATCTGAACTTCAATTCTCTGTTTCCAGTACTGTACTTTATCCTCTACTGTACCAAATGTCCCCAGTCCTGAGACTCTGTTTTACTGTCTCCACAGAATAAGCCTCCCAACTTCTATATTGGTGGGGGTAGGTAGTCACCCAACTACACAGTGTGGGGAAGGGGACCTGAGGGCTCTAACTTCTTCCTAAACAAGTTTTCAGCAAGTCATTTCCTATTTTTAGCCCTACCTTCATCCATTTCCAGAAGTATCCAGGGCTGCCAATACCTGAGCATTTTGGGGGCTCTACAATGTAAGTCAGGTTGTTCCTGGCTTTTCCCACCACTGTTAAGCTTTCAGCTCTTGGGGGACTGCTGAGAAATTTGCTACTCATCTCTCTTCTTTGCACCTTCCAAGAATATACTTGCTCTTGTCTCCTTTTCCTTTTTCTTTATCTCTGGGTTTATTTATGCCTTTTAAACTATCCCTTTATTGTTGTTTTAGTGACGTTTCAAGAGGGAGAAGGGATAAATGGATGTGTTTAATATGCTTTCTTTAGGGGGGAAATCTTGGGGGTGGGGGTGTCAGGGAACCAGATCATTTTTGTAAATAAATGTGTCTTTAGGAAAGGACCTCGTGGAGATTTTACTATTTTGTCTGTACACATACAATGAGATGAAATAATCTTTAATAGGGGGAATGAATCCCCTTTATTTCTATTGAGGGATTCATTTACTTACAAGTCACCAAGGGCTTAAATAGGAAGGTGGGATTTCATGCCCTTCGCTCCCTCTCAAATACTTCCGGTGGAAAAAGGGACTAGGAACCTATGCCATTCTTGCCATTCTGTGACCAACCTTAGTCTAAAATAACAGACAAATTGATTTAAGTATTTTTTTAAAAAGAAGTTGCATTCCCCACCCTCCACACCCTTCCTGCTTCAGTTTCCTAATAAAGATGTTTTGAAAAATACTAGCTATATTCTCACTGGACAGAGATTTTACTAAAGATTTTATCAAGTAGCTTGTGAAATTCGATGGCCTTTGGTGGGAGTGACGCTGATGGTCTTAGGAGGAGATGCACAGTTTTACTCACTGTCTTCCTCCAATCATAGTTAAATCTAGTCAAGAAAGATGCATTGAGTATATGCTGTATGCCAGGCAGTATGTTAAGCGTTTAAAATTTAATGATACCTCTTGTCTTCATTGAGTTTATGTTCTAATAGATACTGTGATGTGGTTAATAATGGCTACCATTTAGGTAGTGCTTACTGTGCGACAGCACTTTCCCTGATTGAATCCTTAGCAAAATACTGCAAAGTAGTTTTAACATTCTCATTTTACGAATGAGGAAACTGAGGCTTACTGGTTAGCCAAAAGTCATCCAACTGGTATGTAAAGTAGCCGTAATCTGAAGCCAGGTCTATTTTATTTCAAAGCCCATGTTCCTCCCATCTGTATAGTTTAAAAAAAAAACAGTCAACAAAGTAATTTCACATACAATGTTTTATCTAATCTTCTTTTATCTAACCCAGTGAGGGCACTCATTTTTGAATGGAAAGGTAATTATTCTCAGCTTGAGAGATTTGGTGAAAAAAATCACTAATTAGTTGCATCATTTTGGGGGTGTGTCCTATCACCAACTTGCCTTACTTGATGCAGTTTTTTCATGAACATATGTTTAGGGATAAAACTTCTTTGTAGAACATAAATTTTAGTTTAATTGCTTTAGAAAAACTTAGCTATTTTAAGGAACTCTGTACTGAATAATTTTTAAGGCAAATAAAATAGTTTGTCATGTAAATAATTGCATTCTAATTTCCTTGTATAAACACACACTTTCCCATTCATCATTTGTTTAAAATGTTTAGTTGTTAGTAGCTCAGAAAGATGGGGAGAGTCTGCATGTTGTTCCTTTTCTTAGCTGTGTAAATTGTCTTAAATGTTTAAAGGCACACTGCATTATTAAAGAATAATCCACAAAAAAGACAATACTAAAACACAGAGGCAATATCTAAGAAATGTGTAAGCAGAAGTCAAGGGGAGTCAAATGTTAACAAGAAACTCAGGGTTAAATTAGTTAGAGAATCTCTAGGAAATCTAAAACTGGCCTTTTTAGTTGGTAAGCTGACCATTATTTCCACTGACATTTATTGACTACCTGCTGTGTGACAGGTACTGCTCAGGCACTGGGGATGAAATACTGTTTAAGAACAAGATCCCTGCCAGCCAGAACCGATGGCCTGGCGGTTAGGTGAGCATTGTGACTTGTGGGCGAGGCAGCCAGCTGGTTTAAAAGCTGACGCCTCTGAGGCCTGATGTACAGGAGAGAAGGAAACTTTGATACACAGAGAGAAGGAGAAAAATGAAATGGTAAAGAACAAGAGATGAAATACTGGAAAACAATGATGAGGAAGGAACTGCGGCACGTTGCAAATAATGAAGGCCATGTACAGGAAGGAAGGACAAGTCAATGTTGGATTGTATTTCACAAACTAGTTCAATAGTACTTGATAATGCTTTACAAACTTAAAATTTAAAATTTTCAAACCACTTTCACATTATCAAATCAACTTTGACGATAACAGTAAAGAAGGCTTTATTTTTATGTTCACTATACAGATGAGCAAACTGTAGCCAGGTCCTTTTAATGATTTGCCAAAGATCACAGAGTGTGCTTCAGAGCTGGGTTTGAACTTCAATCTTCCAGCTCCAAATTCAGAGCTCTTTTCACCATTCTAGAAGGACAGCACTCAAGGAAAAGAGAGGGGCACGTTGCTCTGTAAACTAGATGGTACAGATGTGCATTGGGAAAGTCAGAGCGTGAGAGATACATGCTGACACCATTGGGGGAGATATATACATGTTCCCAGTAGTGTTGAAGACGACAGACAGTTTTGTAGTGAACTATATGTATGTACACTTCATACTATAACAAAATTCAGTGGTAGTTGTTGCTTAGCTAGTTTTGTTCTACTGAAACTATGGATTAACACCATGTTTTGTAGATGCTTCACTCAGATCCAGCTCTTAAACTAAACAGTGGCAGAGTGATTCTCTGTGCAATAATCAATATGAGGATGACTTTATCTAGGATTCAGACCTCACTGAAAAAGAAAATGTAGGAGGAGATGGGGTTGATCTACGTGTGTTGTACTGAGGATGGATTTGACATTTAAAGTTTTCCGTGGAATTAGAAGACTGGATGTGTGAGGCTCATGCAATGACGACAAAGCAAAGATAGCTGACCATGAACTACAGCATCATTTGTAAAAAAAAAAAAAAAAATTATTTGAATAAAATTTTAGGTTTAATGTGTTCCAAGAATGTTTTATAGTGCTGACGAAACTTGTATTTTCAATCTGAAGATCAAGTAAATCTGTGCTCCTGAGTGTAAGTGGAATAGACAGAGGAATTGTTTTATATGAGAGAACTTGCATTAAATGAGACCATTGGAAATCTGAAAGATACAGTCATTTTGGAGTTTTCTGAGTTAATAAGAGTGTCCATCTCATATGGACCCCCTCCCTCCCATGATTGGTAATCTCAGCTTTGAGTTTGTAATGAGAGATTGTTTTAGCTGTGTATGCTTTATATATGTAATCCTGGGGAGGCTTAAGTTACGGCAATGCTAACCCATTGTAAAGCTCACTTAAAAAGTCAAAGGTGATGTAACGCCTGCAGTTATTGCTCTGTTGTTTGGATCCACAGGCCTGGCAGAATCACTCAGGTACTGCAGGTACTGCATACATCTGGGCACTTGCCCTTGGCCCTGTGCTGGGGGCCTCTCTGCTGGTGCAGCACAGACATTTTAAACTGGTCAGTGACTCCAAGAGGCAAGAAACAAGAGAGATGATTCAAGTGGGATTTAAAAGGGTATGAAATCAATCCAGAAATCTGCATGGTTATTTATCCCTAGGGCAAAGTCAGGGTATTCCTAGTCTCTTTCTAGCAACAGCACACATAATTCTTGTCCATGTCCGTGCTTTGTCTTAGAGGTATCTTGCCTTTTCAGGGCTGCTTTGGTTTTCGTCGTAACTAGACATCAATTTTGAAAAGAATTTGGGTTAGGGATCTGAGAAAGCAAAAGTATCCCATAGTGTAATTTTTCTCTGGAGTCTCATTCTCTCGTAGGGTCTTGTCAAAGATAAGAAAACTGATCTAGTATATAATTACTGAACATTTGGTCTCTTTATAACATAAGGCGAAAATATAGTATTGTTCATGTCTAGAAATCATCTTAAATAAAGCATTAAAGAGAGTTGGAGGAAAAGCTGACCTGGAGTCCTGTGTTCACAAAATTTCTTGTGATCATCATTTCAAGGCTAAAATCTTTAAAGTAAAGCAACATTTGGAAATGAGGTCTGAGTAGACTGAAGCTGACCAGGAGTGCTACATATATTGAAAATAAAAGTGCTTGTACAATGGCATCCCCTTAGGAAAATATTACTTTATCTTTTGAACCAATTATTATTATTATTATTATTATTTTGTGAGGAAGACCAGCCCTGAGCTAACATCCGTTGCCAATCCTCCTCTTTTTCCTGAGGAAGACTGGCCCTGGACTAACATCCGTGCCCATCTTCCTCTACTTTATATGGGACGCCGCCACGGCGTGGCTGACGAGCAGTGCATCGGCGGGCGCCCAGGATCCGAATCTGCGAACCCCGGGCTGCCAAGCGCGGACTAAACCACTGCGCCACCGGGCAGCCCCCCAATTATTATTTTTAAGCCATGTTATTATCTAAGAGGTTATGCAGCTAAGTATTCTTTATTTTTTTAAGTGAAAGAAATCAAGAATAATAGCAGTGGTTTATATTTTTAAATTATAAGGGATATATCAGGGAAGAGGTAGAAAATCAGCTCAATTTTCTTTATCTTTTATTTCCCCCTCCCCTTTTTTGGCAAAATTATGAGCAAAGAAACTCAGTGTTCAAGTCTTGATGGTTCACAATCCTAAATCAGTCCATTTTTACCCCTTTCCTTGCTATTATCCTAGTTCAACAATCTTTTATGTAGTTGTCCTGGTCATACACTTGCTTTCCTACAGGTCGTTTTTCATAAAACAGCTAGAGTTATGTTTTTATAATGTACTTCCAATCATGTCACCTGCTAACGGATTTCAGTTACACTGAAAATAAAATCCAAGCTCCTTCATGTGGCCCACGAAGCTCTGGCTCTGTGCTCCTCTCAACATCATCTACTTGCACTCCTTGTACACACCCCACCTCCTTCTGTGCTCCAGTTACCACTGAGTTCTTAACTAACTGGCTCACCCTGAAAGTTGGCCTTGCACTTGATATTTCCTCTTCCTGGCTTGCTCTTCCATGAATCTTATCAGCACTACTTTCTCCTTGTCATTACTGACTCATCTTAAAGGTGACCTTCATGAAGAGGCCTTTCCTGATCACCCAGTCCAAGGCAGCTTGTAGTCTCTTACTATCATATCACTCTGCTTTGTTTTCATTTATTCTTTTATGTAACAAATATTTATTGAGCACCTGCTTTGTGATGAGGAACACAATAAAGTTCTTGCCTTAAAGGAGCTGTCATTCTAGTGAAGGGGAATAATCAATAATCATCACTGTCTGGTACCCCCACTCTGACCCGGCACTGTGAACAGAGTGGAAGATTCATGAGAGCAGTAGTGCTGTTTTTTTCTGCTGGAATTACTGAAGAGAACTTTCAGAGAGCCCATTCTTTCTCACACTTTTACTATACTTCTGTGAAGTCACCTCCACAGCTGGAGAAGTGTCAAGATAGAGCACAAGGAACACAGCCTCGATGGTCTAGCGCTCCAAAATTCACTATGCACAATCTTGAGCAAGTCACGTTGTCTATTTTCTGCATTAATTTTCTCATTTGTAAAATGAGGCAGTTCTGTACATTTCACAAGGTTCTTGAGTGAATTAATTATGAAAGTACTTGATAAATAGAGCACTATCCAAATGGCCCACTTAGGTGAGTATTAAATGTTGTCCGCAGCTGTCTCTGAATTTGCTGAAATCCTTCCCATCTGTTCCCGAGGGAGCTTCTTGATTATGTGCCTCTGTTTTCTTGTCCATCAGATAAATAACACTGAATAATATTTGGCTTGTCTCTGATGAGCATATTTTACTTTGATTCTATCCTAACAGCATTAATTTTCTGTTCTTCTACAGTACTTTGGAAGTTTACTTGTCATTTTCTGTGTAGAGCTGGCTTGTGGTGTTTGGACATATGAGCAGGAAATTATGGTGAGTTCAAAATGGGATATAATCACAATCTGAAACATTATCCAGTTCAGGCACTTAAATCAGATGCTTTGGAGTAATTTAGGCACATGATTATTAATTTGAATGTTTATACTATATGATAACAATGAATAGTTCCAATACTTCCAAAAAATAACATTTTATTTTCTGTCTGAAGCATAATTCCAAACCATAACTTGTAATATTTCATTTGGTATACTATATGTCTTTAATTCCACAGATTGCTTAAACATGGATATAATAGACTAAAAATAGTATATGCTCTCAAATAATTTTACCAACTTCTGAGTGTATAATAGGAAAGATTCGCATTTGCAACAGGATCTGAGAAAGCTTGAAAATCAACATGACAGCCTTATAAAGTGCTCCCTGCAGCTGTACACTGAGGACTAGGAAGCATGCATCTCCACTTTAAGAAGTGTATTTGAAGAGTTGCCGTGTGTTTACCTCAGTCTAGAAATACTCTCAGAGTTTGAGACTTGGCTACATGAAAACAGCTCTTAAGCATTTTTCTCTTTCATTTCATCAATTTAAACCACTGGAACAACTTTTTTTTCTTTTTTTTAAAGTTTTTGGTGAGGAAGAGTAGTGCTGAACTAACATCTGTTGCCAATCCTCCTTTTTGCTGAGGAAGATTGGCCCTGGGCTAACATCCGTGCCCATCTTCCTCTACTTTATGTGAGATGCCTGCCACAGTGTGGCTTGATAAGCGGTGTGTAGGTGTGCCTGGGATCCGAACCTGTGAACCCCAGGCCACTGAAGCAGAGCGCATGAACTTAACCACTACGCCACTGAGCCGGCCCCTGGAACAACTTTTATAACTATGTTAGAACGAATAAGGCTAAGAGTTTCTCAATCTGAAGATTTGACCAGTCATGTTTGGTTTACCATTTGCTCTTCACCTTTGCTCGCTTTGGGCATTTTTACTCATTTTATGTTTGCTCACTTCACTGGTGAGAATTGGTGCATTTATCACCAATGAGGTCCGAGCACCTTTGTGTGTCTGCGATTATTAGTTGTTTTCATGGTGCCAGGCCAGATTTTTCCACTGTAAGCGTCGTAGAGTAATTCTGTTTCAGGAAGATGATGTGTTTCAACATGTAGTCTTCGGACTGTCTGCAGCAGGAGTCACCAAGGGCGAATCTTAAAAATGCACATCATAGGGTTCTAGGCCAGATCTGCTAAATCAGAATAGAGGGAAAGGCAGACGCAGGGGGCGGGGACTGGGCATTTGCGCTTGTGACAAGGTTCCCAGGTGACTCTTCAACATTTTAAAATTTAAGAGCTCTTCAGAAGAGAGGGAGATGATTTTGTATTTGTTTCGGAAAGGCTTTTTGGCAGTTGTGTAAGAAAATCGAAGTCGTTTCTGGTACTGATGCAGTTATTCAAGATTCTGTGGTGAATCTGCCGCTGTAGTGGGAGACTGTTTTGAATACTAAGTGGTAATTACAGACTAGTGGGTACTCTGCTTACTCCAATTTACATGTAAACGACGCTTTGGCACTGCCACATGCCTGAACCCTTCTGAAAATGCTCATTCTTCTGATGTATGACAGCTCTCAGTAAGAAGAGAGACTTTATGATTATTTTTTTCTCTATTAAAAATGGAAAAGTCAGGGCAGGTTCTAACTAGTTTAATATAAAGTTAAGAACTTTCTTCAAAACTAAATCTCCCATTCAAATAGGAATTCTTTTGCTGTCTTTGAGAATCATATTTTCACCCCACCCTTAGAAATTTTGTTTATTTAGGGGAGTGAAAAGTCATTGGTTCTAGGGACTCAGTTTCTGTGTTTTATTGGTAAAGAGATGGTCTCTCTTAATTTTTTCTGTTTTCAAAAAATACATGTATCTCCTTGACAGAAAAGCAATAGATAGTAAATTGTGTAATTAATTCTTGATCCTCTCACCTCAGCTTTTGATTTTGTTCTTTTTGATAATTAAAAGGTTTTTAGAAATGAGTTTACTTTCTGTATATTTTGTAAATGGTTTGTATAGTGCTAATGTCATACTAATATTTAATAAATCTCCTAGGTTATACCAAGTTCAAAATGAATTAATTTAAGGTATTTGAAAGGAAATGTTTTGATTACAATATAATTCTAAGAAACTTGAGCAAATGGAAAGGAATTTAGTATCTTCTTAGTATCCCAGTGGTGCTAGATGGGTGCCCACTGCCATTGCAGTTGAGGGCAGACATCACTGTTTTGCTTGTCTAAGTGTTCCCCATTAAGTCACCAGGATAGAAAAAGGGCTGTTTAAAAGTGATATGTGGAAAGTAGTCCTTTAGAAAAAAAGTTTGTCAGAATTTTTTTATTGCTTTTGCACTAATAGCAGTGTGAATGAAAAGTGCCATTAAAGTTTATTAGCTGCCAAATTTTGCAGAGCCCAGCCTTCGCATACAATGGGCTTTGTGCTCTTAGCTATTCCATGCAAGGAGCCAATAAATGTGTGTTTTTCTTTATGGCCAGATCACAGTATTTTGTGCCAGAACCTCAATGATCTCCTCTGTTTCTAGCCATATTTGGTCTCAGATCAATTGTGGTCACAAGGGAGAAACAACTTATATTTATTTTGGAAAATAAAATTAAAAATAAGACTATTCTGATAACCAAATCAAGAGATTTGACATCAACGGTCTATTTCTTTGTTATTTTTGTTGTTTATACATGTTCACCTCCTATTTATTATTCCTTCTCTAGATAAAATCTGTCAATAATATTTTCAGATTATAAACTTCTAGACAATTTATTTTATACTCAAGAGGGTATGAGACAATTTATAGTGAGTAGCTTGAACTTCGGTTAGTTCCCTGAACTTTGTTGAAATCATACAAACACAAAGTGTACCTAATCACCTCATTATCTGGAGAACAAAGTTGTGTGCCCAAGTGTTGGGGTGTTTTATATTGTGCATTTCCAAGTAACAAAAGAGAAAATTAACAAAGGGGAAAAAATGAAGAATTTCTGTGATCAGAAATTTTTAAACTACTTCTATCGATATTACTATTTTTTAAAGTAAGATTTCAAAATTATTCTAATCTTGAGTTAGTGTCAGCCTTGCTCGACTAAGCCAGGGCATTATTATTTCGTAGATAGATGTGGATATCTGTCCAGTTTCCCAATTACGTATTCCAGACGTTAATACCACACGTGTGGTGAGACTAGGATTTGTACGCCTCAGTTTCTCCCGTGGCACTGTAGATAAAACACAGAGTGGTGTGCTGAGGGGATTTCTGGCCAACTATTGGGTTGTGTACCTGCAACTCTGTCATGACTAAACACTCTTAAGGGAGACTGTGCTAGGTGACAAATAGAAGCACAAAAAACGCTTTAATTTGAGAACTATTGTCTCTAAAATTCTAGCATGTCTCCAAAATCCAATTTTGAAAAGATATTTGCAAAATTATTCCAGAGTGAGCCTTGCCTTGAGCTGAACTCTTTCCCTTCTTAATTCTCTCCTTTTATTTTGGTATCATAATCTGGAGTCACTTCAAAGAACGACTTCATAGCATTATGACATCAAATCAAAGAGCATTTCTCTGCAGGATAATTTGTTATGAGGAGCTCTTCAGGTGTATCTAAGAGATATATATATTTGTAAACTAATTGGTGATTTCCTTGAACCTGATATTGACATTAAATGATTTTGCATTTTTTTTGCTTAATATGAAGTACCCCTCATTTAGTATGAAAATCTAAACATAGTGATTGTTCAGTAAGTATTTAGTAACCCTGAGCATAAATTAGACCATAGACAAATACAAATTTAAAATAGTATTTGTCAATTGCAATACATTCCAAGTATGTGTGTGTGTGTGAGTGAAGGTGTCTATGAATATGTGAATGTATGTGTGTCTGAATGTGTGTGTTACAGTTGTTGATGTTTTGTTTTTTATCTTCAGGTTCCAGTACAGTGGTCAGACATGGTCACTTTGAAAGCCAGAATGACAAATTATGGCTTACCTCGATACCGGTGGCTTACTCATGCTTGGAATTTTTTTCAGAGAGAGGTAAGTGCTACATTTTCTGAGATAGAGAGTATGGAATAAATGGCACACTTTCGAAACCCATGTTCAAGGCTTTGGCTGTGATCGTTTTCTCTGTGCTGAAAGTTAAGCCTCTGATTCAGTTACCACTGGTGTAATTCTTTATTGAGAACTACCTTAAGTAACTCCATGTCCTGCTTTTCTTCCCATGTCTACCATTTCCTCTTCATTTCACATGATTCACATATATTTTAGAATTTCTTAAAATCTTGCTAAACTACTGTGAAGTTTCCTTTTTTATGAGAATTCCTTGATAATTATCCAAGTTCTATTCGAATGGATAATATTTCGTGACTTATAGAGCTATCTGTATTTTAAACATCAGTTAAAATTTTAAAATAATGGTTCTCATTTGGGAATCAGTATGTCATTAAAAGCATGAGCTGTCTGGTCAGAAAGACCTTGGTTCAAATTCTGGCTCTGCTGCTTAATATTACATGAGCGTCTATAGTTTACTTAACTTCCTTAAGCTTCAGTCTCCCCACCTGTAAAATGGGGATAATAAAAGTACTTACCTCCTCAGGTTGTTGAGAAGATTAAATGGGACCATAATTTTGATCTCATTTAGCTTATGGTTATTGACAATAACATTACTAAGTATAGGTGCTTTTAGCTTTTCTTACTTAAGTTCCATATAGCACTGCATCCAGTCATCTTCTCAAGCAGGGATTATCTTTAGATGTTTAAATCTGGTGACTTGAAGTTAACCATTGATCTTGCTTCAAACCAGGCTCTTCTCCCAAGCAGTTTCCTTGTGATTGGGGTGACATTCCCAGATGACCAAGGATATCCATTTTCTCTCATTTCATTTAGAGCTGGGCCACAAGGCATTTGAAGATCAGTGTCTTACACGATAGATATCCAGCTCTGTGCTCAGTTACTCTGTCTTGGATACACAGAGGCAGAGGTTCAAGTCCAGGATAATCTCCAAACCTGGCTCCTTGTGTTACAGTTGTTGAGATGGTGAAAATTATCATTGTAACACAGATTTCCTGTTTGTCTAAATGCTTCCTGACTTTGTTTATTTACTGTTCATTTGTACTAAAAACAATATGAAGGGAAAATAAGTGAGGCATTAGGGAATTTATAATAAGTTGCATTCAGCTACTGCCTGGGATAGAAGCTGCCCAGAGCTCTTTATTTTCTGGGATTTGTGATGTAGACCATGATAATCCAGGTTAAAAAACAAAGTGAGTTGTTTTCTAATGGTCCAAGAGGGGCTCCACCTAGATAGACTATGTGCAAGCACTGCAAATGATAGCACACGTATTTTTACATTTGTTACACAGTAAGTTCCCTCCTCCACATCATAGGCCTATTTCATCCAAAAGGAGGTGGTGAAGACCTCTGGGCACCCTGAAAGAGCTTTTAAAAGCCCCTTATATTAGTTTGCTAGGGCTGTATCCATGACAAAAGTACCACAGACTGAGTGACTTAAACAACAGCAATTTATTGTCTCACAGTTCCGGAGGCTGGAAGTCTGAGATCAAGGCATCAGCAGGGTTGCTTTCTTCTGAGGCCTCTGTCATGGGCTTGTAGATGGCCGTCTTCTCTCTGTGTCATCACATCATCTTCCCTCTGTTTGTGTCTGTGTTTAAATTTCCTCTTCTTATAAGGACATCAGTTATATGTGATCAGGGCCAACTTTTATGACCTTATTTTAATTTAATTACCTCTGTAAAGATCCTATCTCCAAATATGGTCACATTCTGGGGGTTAGAACTTCAACATGAGTTTAGGGGTGGCACAATTTAGCCCACAATACCCCTCTCTTAAAATTGTAGAGCTGAAAGTGACCTTGTCAGGCTCCAGTTTTCCTGGCTGCTCATTCAGTGCAGTTGTGTGCATCTCATTTTGGGGACTCTCACTTAAGCCCTAGTGGCGTCTATTTAATACCTTTAAAAAAAGCTTACTTTATGGGCTGGCCCTGTGACTTAGTGGTTAAGTTCGATGTGCTCTGCCTCAGTGGCTTGGGTTCGGTTCTGGGTGCAGACCTATACCACTTGTCGGTGTCCATGCTGTGGCAGTGACCCACATGCAAAATAGAGGAAGATTGGCACAGATGTTAGCTCAGGGTGAATCTTCCTCAGCAAAAAAAAAAAAAAAACACCTGACTTAAAAATATATATTTATTTATTTTAACATAGTGATTGAAGTTAGGCTTTGGAATAAATAGGCTCTGCTACACACTGGTCTGTGATCTTGGTAAGTTACTTGACCCACCAGTGCCTCAGTTTTCTTCATATGTAAAAGGGCAATGGTATTGCTAGTTTGACACAGTGTTAGCAGGAGTGGCCCTATCTCACAATATGATTTTAAAGGAGGCAGGAAAACTACAAGGAGATGTAGACCACAATCAGGTGTGGCTTAAGAATGGGTTTGCTTAAGGGAGTTTTCAGGAAAAATTTCAGTACCAATTCAGTATCTTCTGTTGATAAAGAAAAACAACTATGTAAAAACAAAAAATACTTTAGTGACTTATTAAAATAAAAAAAAATGTTTGGCACTGAATGTGAGATGCTTAAGTTAGTTGGAAAAGTCATTTCTGTGGAGCAGCCCATTTCCTAACAAGGCCAGATAAATGGACTGTTCTATTGTGGATGGAGTCAGAATGTTCCAAGAACTGTCTTTCTGTCATCGATGTAGAAAAACACATGTTGTTTAAGAAATGAGAGAAGTAGGTTTTCTCTGACTGTGAGGGTTTAAAAAGATGCACTTGGAAATGTAGTAGTTTATGATTTTTAGAAAGTAGAGTCTTTTACTACATACGTTTTTTATGAATACTCAATGACATCTAAAATGTATGATGTCAAATTATGTTTAACTTAATTTGTGATGTTTATGGTATATTCATGGCTTTTAGAACAAGTTTATAAAAGGCAAATACTAAAAATATAAAAACAGTTTTGGGGGAAATTTTAGTATTACCTATAGCATCAATAATTCATCATTTATAATACCCTTAGGATGACTTTTTCTTTTCAAAAATTAGATATTTAGGCAAATGAAAAAATGTAAATCGTTTTTAGTATTTTCCTTGTTTTATTTTACATGAGAAGTTCAGAATTCTTCAGAGCTGATTTTAGTTGAATTTTGAAATGGTGCATTGTGATATTTTATGATACAGTGTTAATCTGGACACAGATTGATCTGTTGGGCTACACAGTTTGCAGAGCCAGGCATTCTTGGCCAAGTTCTTCTCAGTGACTCCCCATAGTCTGTTTTTGACTGTATGGGAGACTAACCCCCTTCTCCCCAAGGGCAGAAAATTTTCCGAGTTAATTTTCTGAATCTAATCTACATATGTCCTTAAGCAGTGTTTCTAAATCTGTCCAGAGAAAGTTTTTGCCAATCCTTGTTGAAATGAAACAAAAAAGAAAAAAGTATGTTTTTTTCAAAATCCAACTTTATTCAAGCTAAAGGCACATCGTGTCTTCTGAGATTATGGTGGTAGAATATGATAGTTTATGTCAAGACTTTCACTCCATTGAATAAAATTTTGTTGGCCAAACCTATGTTCATATCTCAAAAATTTTTGGAAATTTACTAGTTAATGAATCCAAGTTGGGTAATCTTTATGATCTTGGCTTTTGGTCAACAAATCTTTCTACAGAAATTACAGAAACTTTTAATACAATATTTGAATTTGTTAAGCAGTTAAATTGGTAACTAGGTGATACACAAATAAATTGATCAACTATTCCTTAGTGGCTAGAGGTTTATTTATAAATATAAGATTTCAGCTATTTGTTTTGTGAATGTGTATATTAACTCTGTTGCTACATGATCACTTATAGAGGGTCTTATAGCTGGGGAGTGAGACTCAGTCATGCCTGATCTGTTTTTATGTGTTATGGGCATTATTGTTCAGAATTGTTGCATTATGGAGTCTTTTACTACACTTCTGTCATCAACATAGAATGTACACATGTAGTTAGGTGATGACAGAAGTGAGTTTTGCTCTGGGTACAAAAATTTAAGAAATCTAATGTTTAATCCACTATAAGTTAAAAAAATATTTTTGTAGTTTCTGAGCCTGACGAGTCATTCTTTTGCAGTTTAAGTGCTGTGGAGTGGTGTATTTCACTGACTGGTTGGAAATGACAGAGATGGACTGGCCCCCAGATTCCTGTTGTGTTAGGGAATTCCCAGGATGTTCCAAACAGGCCCACCAGGAAGATCTCAGTGACCTTTATCAAGAGGTAAGGTCATATGTGGCTAACTTATCATGGATAAAAGTTTTCTTGTAATAACTTTTAAGTAAAGAATCAACAACATGCCAATGAAACTTTCCTCTTCTGTATAAATATAAAGGCCCCTAAAATTTTTCTCTATGTGGAGAAACAGGGTACAGCTAAAAATCAATATAAAAATCTGAACACTAATCACATTTTAATAAAGGAAATCAAGAAGGACTATGTTTCAGAATTAATTGGATTTTAAACTGTATTGCATGAACCAAATTCTATTGCCACCTCCTAGGGGTCCTTTAAAAACAGCCACAAGGAGAGTGTATAACTAACTCTGGATATTCGGGAAGACAAGGTTGGGAGTTCCTGAGCAGAATATGTATTTTTAGGGCCTCCACATAAAGTAAGATATAGGTAGGAAAAAAAATCCCACTCTTTCAGAGAAAATGCTGTTCTCTACTCTTCGGTTCCCCCTGCTGGCTAATGGTCAGTGATAGTTTTAGTTAGCTGATTAATGATGTTAGATGCTCACTGGAATTCAAATCAATCCTCATGTGCCCGAGAAACTTGCATACTTGTGTTTTCTGACAGAATTTGTCAAAATCATAAGTTATTCCTCTGTTAGCAGAAGTTTTCCTATTCCTTCATTTTTAGTGGTGATTTTCAAACTTTGTTAGCAGTGGAATACTATTTTCAAATTAAAATCTAGAACTCCATCATCCAGTCCGGTAGCCAATAGCCACACCTGGCTCTTTAAATTAAAATTAAATACAATAAAAATTTCGTTTTCTAAGTTGCACCAGCCGTATTTCAAGTGGTCAACAGCTACTGGGACTAGCAGCTCCTGTATTGGACGACACAGACGTAAAACATTTGCATCATCCCAGGAAGTCTTATTGCAGTCTTGATCTAGAATGGAAGCACAAAACGTAAGTCAGATGGAAGGGAAGCTGCTCAGGCTGAGGGGCTGAGATCACTTCCCAAACACTTTTCCAGTCAAGTACTTGGGTCCCACAAAGCACTGTGGAAAACCTCTGACTTAACATAAAGTAACAGCTTATACTATTCATAATATAACACACACACACACATATGTATATAGTATGGCTATGAAACTTTAAAACAAAAACACATCAAGATTTATAAACCATGCATTTTTATATATTTCGAGATGGTTACCTTAGGAGCTCATACATTTTCCCCTAGAAATACTATTATTGTTGAAAACATCTTTTAGGCAGTCTGCCAAAGTCAGTTGTACAGATGTACAAATATTAGTTTTATTAATTTATAGCGTAAATTAACTAACTTGAAAAAGATGCTGGATTACCTACATAAATGATCCACTGTATTCGTGTCTTAGATCTGAGTAACTTTGGGCTGTTAAAAATTTCATCTCAGAGGACAAGACTATGCTGCATTTAAGGATATCCAAATTAAAGTGCTTTGGGCTCTGAAGGCCTGCCATAAAGAAGCGTGTCAAGAATGTTTTAGGAGATACAGAATTGTATTAGTTTCCTAGGGCTGCTGTAACAAAATACTACAAAGTAAGCGGCTTAAACAACAGATATTTATTGTCTCAGTTCTGGAGCTATAAATCTGAGATCAAGGTGTCAGCATAGTTGGTTCCTTCCGAGGGGTGTGAGGGAGAATCCATTCTACGCCTCTCACTCAGCTTCTGGTGGTTTGCTGGCCATCACTGGCATTCTTCGGCTTGTAGAAGCATCGCCCCGATCTCTGCCTTCGTCGTCACATGGCATTCTCTCTGTTTGTGTCTATCTCCAAATTCCCCCTTTTTCATAAGGACATTAGTCATATTGGATTAGGGACCCACGCTTCTACAGTGTGACCTCATCTTAACTAATTACATCTGCAACAAATCTATTTCCAAATAAGATCACATTCTGAGGTACTGGGGATTAGAACCTCAACATATGCATTTGGAGGGGACACAATTTGACTCATAACAAGAATTGTTGAAACAAATGAATAACTCAGGTTGT
Source organism: Tapirus indicus (assembly GCA_031878705.1). Taxonomy (NCBI): domain Eukaryota; kingdom Metazoa; phylum Chordata; class Mammalia; order Perissodactyla; family Tapiridae; genus Tapirus; species Tapirus indicus. The sequence goes on along the minus strand of CM062917.1, from coordinate 140,020,092 downwards.
CTATTTTAAAGAATAATCAAAATACTTTTAGTTGTGCCTCACACTACTGAGAAGCATTGTATTTGGATGATAGCGTTTTAAGCATATGTTTAATAGCATTTTGGCTTTGAATGAAAAGGGATGTACAAGACATTGTGTATTGAACAAAGGATTATTGGGTCAATGTCTCTGAGTTTCTCAGTGATTATGCTACGTCGTCTTTCTGGTGAAAGCTGAATATTGGCTGGTGTCTGTAGTAGGGATGGTCAACTAACAAGTTCAACAGTTAAAGTCCTGTTTGTTCCATAAAACAGAAAACAGTGCTTAATATTTCTAAGATAATATTAAATGCAGGCATAATTGTGGATATTCAAATACGTTATAACGCACCACTAGGGTTTAAAAAACAGGTGATTATAGTATAGATATAAGTATAGACATGTGAATTGAAACCTATCAACTTTCCTGGTGTGAACTTAATCCATTTGTTAGTTTTTAAGAGTGGCAAGTCAATACGGGAAATTATTGGGCTACAACACCTTATATAAGAATTTTTACCTTCTTTAGTGATTAATACTAATAATATGATTATAACCAATATGATCATGAGAATGGCAAAACATGAATCAATTTACCAGATCTTTCCACAAAGTCTGAATATGGACAAATTCACTTCAATTTTACTTTATTTAGTTGAAAAGCATTCTATTAAACATTTAATAACATTTTCTTGTAAAAATACAATTCGGTTTTACTAGTTTGTCTTAGATTATTTCCATTAGTAGTGTTTATAATGGGATACTTTGCTTTCAGGATGTCTATAATTGTTTGTTCCATGAATTTTAAGATTGAAGGAAGCCACACTATTGTACATGTGCAAATTGATGGCCAAGATTATTTTAAATGTTTTTTTCATATTTTCATCAAAATACTTTCTATAGCAAGCTGACATTATCAGTTATGAGACATTCTTTAGACAGACTTCCAGCAGAGATGGAGCTTCATTATATCAGAGTAATCTGCATTTGCATTTCACAGTTAATAACAGATGCTGATATTGGTAATGTTATAGTACATAATTATATGCATAGTTGACTTACAAAAGTGGATCACTTAGTAGCTTTATGGCACAAGTACAATTAAATACATCATTAAAAATAAGATTTAATTCCACTTTGCCCAGGAGAATATGTTTCCTAATTGCAATGTACCCAGAGATCATCCACCTGGAAGATGAGGGTTCTAGAAGGAGGAATAAGTGAGGGACAGCTGGAGGTATTTGGGATGTTTATTTTGACGTAACGAGTACTAAGGGGAGATATTTTAGATGTCTTCACATATTTTAAAGTTCATCATTCAGAACAGGAACTAGACTTACTCATTGTTGCTCCAAGGGCCAGAAGTTACAGGAAGGAAATTTTGAATCAATAGAAGGAAGACCTTGCTCATCAAAATCTGGCCAATTGTGATACAGGCTCTCTTGTAAAATAGTGAGGATTTCGTCACTAAAAATATTAAAGTCAAGGTCAGATAGTCGTGACACTGGTGGGCAGAATGGATTTTTAAATTAAGAGTGAATGTGGACTAGATGAACTTCAAGGTCCCTTTTATCTTTCATATTCTGTAAGCTCAGAGATAAGAACTGGCTTTCTTCCTGCAGACTGTCTTCCATAGTCTGAAATCAAGGAACTAAATCATTCTCAACCTCTGGTGGCCTGCATGGTCCCTGACCCAATAATATTTTATGACACATTTGACACCTGTGAAAAATGACAGAAGAGAAATATAGCGACAATTGCACATTTTAGAAACATTCCCATCAGAGGTATTGTTGAATTTGGCACACGGCTCCTCAAATATCTGTAATGAGATACACGCTTGTGTAAAAGTATAGATTTAAAAATCACAGATGAAAATGTCTCTGATCGTCAATTTAGTTCCATCACATTCGTTTGTTTAAAATGTTTTGTGAGTACCTACTGGGTTCCGGGTGCTGTTATAAATGCTAAGGATATAGTGGCGAATGTTGCAGACAAAAATATCTCCTCTTGTATAACTTATATTCTAGTTAGGGATATAGACATTTAACAGGGAAAAAAAACAGCATTAAAAATAATTTCAGGTGATGGTAAGCACTGTAAAGCCTCTGAACAGGTAATGTGCTGGAGAATGGCATTATTGGTGAGGGATCTGCTTAAGATAGGATGGTTAGGAATAGGGTCTCTTAGGAGGTGACATTTGAACTGAGACCAGTTGATGAGAATGATTCAGCCATGCGAAGATCTTTGGAAGAGTATTTTTTTAGCTTAGAGAACTGTAAATGCAAAAGCTGGAGGTGACTTGGACCAATGATTACCAACTGCTTACTACCCTGTTCTTTGGGATTGTTTGTATAACCACACTCTAAATACTAGGGGTGGGACTTGGCCTCCACAAAACATCAGTTGGTAAAATACAGGACTAGGATGCATCTCTTCCTTCTCTCACCTGCTGAGTTTTCCACCATATCAGTTACTAAAGTTCTGTGTCTAGACTTGATCTGGAGAAGAAAAACAGAAAGAAGAATACAGAAGACTGGCAGAGAAAAAGTCTTTGCAGAACAGGAGCTCCCAACCTCCTGCCCATGGACCTGTGCTCTTCTTGGATGGGCTTCAGGGGAAAAGTGATATGGCTGAAATGTTTTTGATGTTTTGTATCCATTTTTTCAGTGACTGGGATCCATAGTTTTCCTCAACTTTTCTTGGGGCCCGTACTTAAAAGGGTGCAGAACCACAGTTGTAGGGAATAGTTGCAGCATTTGCTATCTCAGACAGGAAATGAAGCATAAACATCTCCTCGAAGGGACTGAAATGTCATTTTCCTCCTCTGTCTGCCACCTCAAGAAACATAAATGGAAGTAAACAGGCTCACAGCAGGCCCTGCTTCCAATGGACCAACTCAAAATATAAAACAAAGAAGGATAGAGAGTAAAGTAACATGTAGCCCCGAAGACACATTTCTTTGTTTTGTAGTTAGGAGAAAGACCTTGTTAAAAAGTATTTACTGCTTCTTCAGAAAAGTAGTGTTCACAGAGATTTATATAAGGGCTGGACAGAGAGATGGTTTCCACACAGCTATATGCCTTTGAGACCCTTTTCCTTTAGACTCTCAGTCTTTATGTTCGTGTGGTATTGGGTTTGAATATCAAATATTCTTAATAATTTTCTTTGTGACAATTTTGCCCAAAACCATTTCTGCCTCTTTGGATGGTTGTTTATTTCTTCTGCGAGTAACAGAAAACATTTACAAGTAGGGAGACAGGGAAGGGCAGGGGGTGTGGGTGTAAAGGGATGTGATCTTGCTCTCCGAGTCTTGGCTTACAGGACAAAGAACCCAGATGATGACAAATATGTATGGGTCTCTGGGCTCACAGAAGGTAAACGGACATGTCCGCATGCTCCCCCAGGTTAAAGGTGGGGGCAGCTCATGGCGAGCCAAGTGGGATGGGCTGTTTAAGGGTTTTATTCTCTCAGTTGTATGTTATCTGCTCTGTGAGCTGAGAGTTGTGAATTCACGCTCTCAGCCCTCACCCTGATTGGAGGTCCTGTCTCTATCCCTCTCCTTTATACCTGTTGTCCTTGGCAAATGGTGTTTGTATTATAATCTGTGTACATTTTTTTTCTGGGCAGTATCTTAGCCCTCAACACATTTTGTTAACACTCTTCTCCAGTTAATATCTTTGACCAAACAGAAAGGTGAGTCAATACGATATGCCTGTTTTGACTAATAGAAACAACTTTTATTTTATAATTTTCACACACAACATCCTAAATGCATAAATATTTCCTCAGCACTCCTGAGCTGGAAGTAGAGACATGACAAAATGTTGTGGCTACAATAGGACATGGTAGGTAATGGGGGTGTGGCCTTCTGGCAAGCTCTACACAGGTATGGAATTGATAATTTTTCCCCCAAGTAACCCTGCTCTTAAGCTACTAGTGGGATTCTTCTTAGGACCAAGTAAATTGCTGCACTGGAAACAAACAAAATTATGGGCAAGTGTTGAAAGAGAAGTCCAAGGTAGGAAGCAAGAGGTAACAGCTTAGGCCCCTAGCCAGCTACTGGCCAGTTGCACTAATGTAAAGTTAGTCAAATCTGTATAGAAATGATCCTCACATCAGTGGCTAGAATAAAAGGTAGGAATTAGATGACCTTGAATTGGGGCACAAGAAGGAGCCTGACACAGGGCAGGCAATCTTTAATTGCCATTGTGTTTATGTTTGAGACATGCAATGGGAGCACATAGAGGGGGTAGTAATTCATTGGGCTTCCAATCTTAAAAGATAAGCAGGTGTTAGCCAGGGGCAGAAAATATTTGGGTGGTCTGGGGCCAAAAAGGGCATTCTGAGCAAAGAGGCAGTGGTGCAAAGTTAGAGTTGGAAGTAAGACAGCACAGCTGGAGCATGGGGCGTGAGGAGGGCCACGTTGACAGGGCTGGACAGGGCAGGTGTTGGATTATGAAGTGCCCTGTGTGTCCTGTTAATGCATGCTTTTTATACTGAAGTCTGCAAGTAGTTGCCAAATAAAAAGGCAAACGTTCACAAATTTGAGGCGTTACAGTAGTCCCCTCCTTATTCCTGGTTTTGCTTTTTGCAGTTTCAGTTACCCACGATCAACCTTGGTCCAAAAATATTAAATGGAAGATTCCAGAAATAATTCACAATTTTTAAATTACACACTATTCTGGGTAATGTGATGAAATCTCCCACCGCCCTGCTCTGTCCTGCCCGGGACATGAATCATCACCTTGTCTAGCGTATCCATGTTGTATATGCTACCCGCCCATTAGTCACTTAGTAGCCATCTTGATTATCAGTATATTGTTTCAATATAATTGTAATTGGTCCAATTTATTATTAATTATTGTTTCTAATCTCTTACTGTGCCTAATTTATAAATTAAACTTTATCATAGGTATGTATGTATAGGAAAACACGTAGTATTTGAAGGGTTTGGTACCATCTGTGGTTTCAGGCGTTGAGTGGGAGTCGTGGAACACATCCTCCATGGAGAAGGGAGACAACTGTATTATGAAAGGAAGGCTTAGGATGGAGTAGTTGTGGGATTCGGATTTATTATTAATGAAGCTCCATTCTCAGAAAAACATGCATAGAATCTCCTGCCCAGATAGTAAACGGTAGGCAGCTTTCAGGCTCAGTGGTTATTTAGATGGAATATCCCCAAGAATTCCATTCTTAAGGTTCTTTTATGTAAAGTCAAAGACACTCCCTCCAGGCTCTCTGCTGCCTTCATTATCTCCTCCGCAACTGCTGGCGGGGATCAGGTGGACTCTGACTTGGGGTGATATCTGTTTTATCATTCAAAGCCCTGCAGGACCAGTTTGGGCTTGGTGGGGGGAAAAATCCCTTTTATCTTCAGGCTTTGCTTGATCTAATCAGGAATCGAACTATTCCGCCAGTTTTACTTCAGGTATACAAATGAATTCTTCTCTTTCTGACGTAGTTCAATTGCGAGTTTCCTGTTACCTATTCACTATTCAAAACAACTTTTTCTCTTGTGGTTATGAGTAGAGACTTGCAAATTTTGCCTTTAGAATTTACTGATATGAAAGCCATTATCATATTTTGACCTGAAAAAGTACCTCAGAAAGTAACAGTTTTAGATACATTAAATACATTGTGCTTAAATACACTGTGTTGGCATTGTAGAGAATGAGTTGAGGTGAGGATTGGGTTTTGAGGAGGGAAAATCAGATAGGAAATTGTTGCAGGTAATTCATGTGAGTGATTATAAGGGTTGGAATTCAGGTTGTGCCGTTGAGGATGGAGAGGAGGGAATGAATGTGAAAGATACTGAAGAAGGAGAATGAGCAGAATGATGAATTGGCTATGGGGAGTGAGTGATAAAGAAGCTGCAAAGATGTTTGACTCTGACTTGGACCCTGGATAGATGATGAAGCCATTTATTGAAGGGAGTGGCTGGATCTGATTAGTTCCATTTTGGAAATGCTGAGTTTACGGTTTCCTTCAGGTACTCCATGTGCAGAAACGCAGGAGGAAATATGAAGCTCAGGAGACAGAACTCAGCCAGAGACAGGGATTTTGTGTGTACTAATTAGGGAAAGAGCTAACTCCAGATACAATGGCTTGACTAAGGTGGGAGTCTGTTTCTCTCTCATCCACCAGTGAGGTGGTCCAGGCTGCCAGGCAGCTGTGTTGCACAAGTTCATCCTGGAGCCCAGGATGGTGAGACAACTTCATCTCTTTTTTTTTTGCTGAGGAAGCTTAGCCCTAAGTTTACATCTGTTGCCAATCTTGCTCGTTTTTTGCTTGAGGAGGATTAGCCCTGAGCTAACATCTGTACCAATCTTCCTCTACTTTTTGTATGTGGGTTGCCCCCACAGCATGGCTGTCAAGTGGTATAGGTCTGCACCCGGGATCCGAACCCGCAAACCTGGGCCGCAGAAGTGGTACACACCGAACTTAACCACTACACTACAGGCTGGCCCCAATTTCATCTCTGTTAATACCTATCTTCTAAAGTTGCTCTCTTTTTTCTCCAGTTCCAGTCAATGGGGAGAAAGAGGAAGTGGGAGGGAGAACTTCCAGTGCATTAAGCTCTATACTCACCACCTCTGCTCACACTCCACTGGGGAGGGTTCACGTGGCTGTGCTTAGCTGCAAGGGAGGCTGGGAAATGTGGTCTCTGGCTAGGCGGCTGTGTTCCTATAGATGACATTAATTACCATGAAGAAGTGGAGAACAGCCTGGGGCAGGTGGGGGAACTAACAATTTACAGGAGTTATCAGTGTATATGAGGCACTGAATGCCTGGGAGGAGACAAGACCACACAAAGAGATGGTGTAACGTATGCAGGGGAGGACAGAAGTTGGGCGATGATAATACTTAAGGGCAGAGGACGAGACACCTACTGTAGGCAAAGAAGAAATGGAAAGCAGTGTCCTGGAAGTCAGGGAAGGAGAGGTTTTTAGGAATGAGTTTTCCTTAGTGAGGAAGCATGGTTCAGAAGTTAAGACTTGGCTCCAAAGCCAGACTCTTTGGGTTAAATCTTCACTCTGCTCCTTACTAGCTGTGTGACCAGAGGCAAGTTTTTAACCTCTCTGTGCTTCCTTTTTCTCACCTGTAAAATGAGGATAATCAGAATGCCCATTCTCAGTGTTGTTTGGAGGGTGAATTGGCATATTTGAAACCCTTAGAATAGTGCTGTTTGCAGTATATACCACCAGTAATAGCTGAGAGTTAAAGTAAATTAGGAACTGAAAACTACACATTGGATTTTTGAAATAGGATACACATTTATATAGCTCTATGAGCAAGTATTTTACATGCATTACCTCATTTAAGCCCTAAAACATTTCTATGAAGGTACAGGATTATTATCTCCATTTTACAGATGAGTAAAGTAAGGCACAGAGAGGCTAAGTGACCCAGCCCAGTTTCATAGAGCTAGTCAGTCACAGAGTGCAGATCTCTTTGATTCCAAAGCCCATACTTTCAGACATTAAAATTTTGAGATGTGGAATACGTGGTGAGAAGCAAGCTGAGTGTAGATTTTTTTCACTTCTAAACTTCAGTTTCCTTATCTATTAAATGAGATAATAATTGTATCCACCTCATTATAGTATTACAGAGATAAATTGAGCTACTTAATGAGAAACCCTTAGCAAACCACTTGGGACATAAGCACGAATCTTCAATGCACAATAGTAGCTATGACAATAATAACAATAATAACAGTAATTTATTAGCATAGTTATTAAAGTAAATAGAGGAATTAGCGATTTATGATTAGATTTTTAACTAGCCGAATTGCCCCTAGTTTTGATAGTAATGACACGAAAGTATGCATTTTCTGGTTGTATGTATTTGTGCTGGCTGGAGGTAGATTTTCAGGTCAAGTTTCGGGAGATTTCATGTGGTTTCCCACTTTGCTTGTTTTAACACCTTCCTGTTTCTCATAGGCAAACACTTAGGTAGACAAAAGGGCCCAATGAGAGGCAGTGTTAGAATGAGCAGTTTGTAATGTTCTGCTGCTCCGTCAGGCAGGGAAGGCCGGCTGCCGGAACGGGCCTCACCTGGGTGAGCAGCACCTTCTGGGGTTCCGGACTGTTGTCTCTTTATAACTGCATTTTTTTGGTAAGAACCAAAAATGTTTGCTAAATGTAGTCTTTCAAACTTGATGACTCTGCCTGTCCGATGGGGATATTGTGAAGATCATATGACATGAAGGCCCGTCGTTACTATGAAATAAGAAGACTTTTTCTACCACATTTCCTAAGCTTGGGTTTGGTTAACCTTACTCTTCAGAGAACAGAAAGTCCTGGAGTGAATTTTATTACTGGCTGTTTAAATTTTTGTGGGGAAGCATTTATTTCCCTGTGGAGCTTACAATTATCGGTGGAGAACTTTTGGTCTAACCTGCTTGAAGCTCATGAACTCATGAACTGCTATCATTCAGTTTTTCAATTTTAAAAGAAATAGGGCTGAAGATTATAAATTTGTACCTGATCATTAACACAGTCATTTCAAACTTGAGAGTCATGTTTATTACCAAAAATCAATTACAGAAATATCACTACTGACATGTATTGGCAACCAGATTTTATTTATACTTAATCTTCGTGAGCACGTTAGAAGTCTGTCTAATTTTTTGATGTGACCTATGAATATTGAGGACTGAAAAGCTGTGGGGGTTCTTCCAATTTTAGAAACTCATTTTCAAGATAGATCAGAGAATAATTTCAAGTGTGTAATTTCCTCAAGTAAAATAAGGCATCCTGACATGCCTTCAAGTAGATTCCAGGAAATGCAGGGATTAATGATTTTTCTCTGATAAAAAGGTAGTGTTATTATTTACAGTTAATAGTCGACCAGAATTATAATATTGTAGCAAGTAAAGTAGGTTAGCCAACATGTCTTATTCATAGCTTTGAATTATTTGAGGTTATTAATGTAGGGCTAACAGCTTTATTTCAGAAGAAAACGTTTTCGAGGTAAATCAATGCAGGGTATTTTATTTTGAGAAAAGCAAATAAATGCAATTCAGTTCTTTCCGATTCTGAATAAAACACCCTTTGTGAAATGGAATGCAGTTTTGAACTCTAAAATTTCTGTTTCCTCTTTTGACTCACTCAACAGAAATGTTTATTTATGCAACTAAACATCTATGAATAGGACAGTAGATTATGGAGAAACACATCTATGTTTTTTTCTTCTCTGGACTTAGTGTCTTACTTTTCAACAAAAGTGTCCAGATTTACACCGAAAAGTGTAAACATTATGCATGATTATTTGACTGGCTCAGAATAAACTCACAACTTGTGTTCAGACTGAATTACTTCAGTGAGGATGATGCAGAACGCATTGTAAATGCTGGAGCTGTTTTGATGAAGAATTGAGAGAGTGGCCGAGGAGAACTATTATTTTATATACAGAAATCTGGAAAAATAGTGACTACCTTCTCAAGAAGAGGAATATTCTTTTGCAAAGTTAATCCTTCACTTTAAGTAATTGTGTAAATGATTCATTGATATTCAGCATGATACCTGATATGCTCCAGGTTTCTGCAATGCCTTCTGAGTCATGAGAGTAAGACTAAATTCTGTGCAGTATAGAGGGATTTGTGCTTTTATTTATACATTTATACCCTGTATCCTTTTTATTATATAAAGGATTTAATGAAGCATACAACAAAAAACATACAATGAATTAATAATAAAATAAAATAGGATTGGAAAGTCAGAATTAAGGAAGAAGTAGAAGGCAAATGGGGTTGCTGTTGCTGAGTTTCGTATTTGCCTCTGAGCTTTCTGACAGCCCAGGTGAAAAGGAGACATAACCATCTGCATGACTTTAACATTAGGAGGTCATATATTCTACTGTTCCAAAGGGAGCAAAATTCTAAGGTATTTGTTTCAAGTGGAATTTCATAACTACTCCTCTAAGATACGTAGGAAAATATCTTCAATATTATTTTTCACAAATTTTATAGAGCAATTTCTTATGGTGTTTTTCAATCCATTTTCATTAAAATCCACCTCAGTGGAGAATAATATGCAAGGGCATAGGCTCATATATTCCAGCGTGGCAGATTTGATGTCTGGTTTGATGCCGGGATGTATTGAAAGTAGCTAGAGATGTCAATTGATTTCATTTCTTTTAAATAATCTGTAGATAACATGTCTTTCTGAGGAGTTCTTGATAGAGAAGCACAAAAATATAATTTAGCAAGTTTCGATGGCAAACTTAAGTACTAAAATTCTGTCTTGCTTGAGGGGTTATCTATGTGCTTTGTAAATTAAATTAGGAAGTGATAAGACTGACATATTGTTATAAAAATTGAGGAGTCTACCTAGGACCTTTGCTTTGAATAAACCACCCTTGCCCACCATGACATGGAGATAATCTTCAGGGCCCAGTGATCCAGAAGGAGGCTAGGTCCTGGCTATGTGCCATATGATACAATCCCATGTCCACTCTACTGGGAGACCTGAAAAACTTTTTTCATGGGATCCAAACCTGTTCACAACAGCCTTGATTGTCTTAGTACTTTATTGCATTTTCTAGTTTTTTCAAGTTAAAAATCAGTGATATTTTCAAAGCAACATTGACATCAGCAGCATCCAGAAAAATATCATTACAATGATGAAGTGTATATATTTGGAAAACTTAAAGGAATAGGGAATATTTCATATGGAGAAAAGAAAGGTTAAAGGGAAAGCAAAGACTCTTTAGATATAGCCCTCTGACTTATGGAAAAAGGATTGTCTGAGAGCAGAACAAGGACCAATGCACCTTATTAAGAAGACAGGTTCCAACAAGGAAATGCTTGTTAAGAATTAGTGTTGTTTAAGTGTGTACAAGGCTGTCTAGTGAGGCAAGGAGTTCCTCTCTTTAGAAATGCATTTTCTTTGATGACTCTTTTTGTGTGTATATGAGCCATACTTTCTTGTTTCTTTGCACTTCTTGTAGTTTTTGTTGTTGTTCTTGAGAACTGGACATTTTAAGTAATGTAACTGGCAACTCTGGAAATCAGAATCTCCCCCCTCCCTTCAGTTTGTTGTTATTTGTTCATTAGTGACGTTTCTGAACTAATTCTGTAAAGTCTGTACTCTTTATCTTTATGTGGTCACTAAAGTCTCTGCTCAGTTGGCTAATGAATGAACAGAGATTTCCTTAAATGCCTGGAACCAGTAAATCTCCCAGCCTTTGCCAAGGGTGTACAGAGCCTCAAGGTTAGCCAAAAGTGAGATTTCAGAGCCTTCTTAGGTCTTCCCTGAGCGTGTTCATAGCCCTGGGCAGGAGCACAGCCCTACTTATGTGTGTTACTTTTTAGATCCCCACAAGTATATCAGAGCTTTGCCAAACCCACTATGGACTTCACATCCTCCTGCTTTCCCTTTTAAGCTTTTTGACTAGCCCATTGTGTGCAACTATTATCCATTACTTCAGGCAGCCTCAGTGTTCAAAAGTTACCTCTGATTGCTTTTGACAAACACCTCCAGGAGAAAATGCTGTTTCCACGGTTGAGCTTCAAGTTAGATCAAATAAAAACAGCCTTGCAAATGAGGTCTTCCGGGGAGCCACCAAATAGGACAAATATTGATAATTCTCTGGGAATGGCGTTTTGAAGTAGCTCCAGACCTGTTCCCTTGTCTCTGATAGCTGCCAGGCCGCTGGTTTTCACCATGATTATGGGCTGTTGATTTTCAAGGCTACTGCAGAACTGAGGAGAAAGGATAGGAATAGGGTAAATTAAAATTACAAAAGGCTTGCTTTTCTCACTGAGATTCAGGTGCTTTTCTTGAATAAATTCTCCTCAGGTTGCTGCAAGCCTCTGGTTAATTTCCAGAGTTCTAGAAAAGTTGATTCTGACAATTTTTGCTAGTGTTTCATTATTTATATGGAAGAGAGACTATTCAGAGATCCTTTCTCTGCTAGTTTTGCTGATGTCACTCTAGAGGTGCTTTTTATCCATATTTTTAAAAGATAAAATATTGAACTCATTGACTTCCAAGGTCCCCTCCTACTCTAGAACATTCGATGTTAACTAATATATTACATTCCCAAAGCATCCTAGATGATATAATTTACTGTACCTTTTTTATAAATGTGATTCCAATGCCAAAATATTAAACACAATAGACTGTAGCTTAGTTATCAATCTCTTATTCACAGATTTAAAAAGAAATATTACTTGCACAGTTTTTCAACTTAGAATGAATTAGTCTTGTGGGATGGGAGATCTTATACCAATAGGAAGAATTATATAGGTAAAATTTAAGCACCAAAGACTACTAAAAAGGTAAAAATGAAATGAAAATTGGTTTATAGCATTTCACAGTGTTGAATCATCAGCATATGTATTTCTTGAATGATTTACTTTTAATTCTGAAATTTATTGCAATTATTATTACCAAAATGTTGATATGCCCATGCTAATTCTTCCTTTTATTCATTAAAGATCCATCTTTGTAATAAGTACTGAAAACATAGGTAAGGAATCAACTAACATAATCCAAAGCCATTTTATATCAATTTCTTTAAAGACAGATGTGATGACCTGTTGCTGCATTACTTGGCAATGATGTTCCATGATATGTCCATATAAATTAATTTTCCAAATGTCTGAAGCTAAACCTTTTTAATTTAACTATTTTTGATGTGTCTCTTCTCAAACTATGCTAAATATTTCTCTGCTTAATGAGAGGCTAGTGATCTAATGTCTCAGCGGCAAATAATCATATTGGATAGTTACTTCACTGTCCTGAAAAATAGCGACAACCACCTTGGCTCTGGAGGGCAAAGGATGTTGCACCAATACTCGGTGACATGATGCTGTGCTTTTGGTGTTTTCATATTCTTAAAAAGTGTTGTACCTCATACTTGTCCATTAATACCTGCTTTTCATGTATTTTCCTTCTATTTTAATTTGAACTTTCTAATCTTCTGTGGGTTGACAGACCACATAAGAGCTGACAGCTACTGAGCTCTTACATGTACTAGATCCCATTGTAATTATTTAAATGTGTTTGTTCATTTAATTCTCCCAATGTCCCAAACAGGTGGGCACTGTTATTATCTCTGTTTTCAGATGAGAAAACTGAGACACAGAGAGATTAACTAACTTGCCCAAAGTCACGTAGCTTATAAGTAGCAGAGTAGAGATTTGAAATTCAGAATTCTGGCTCTGTAGTTCATGATCTTAACCATTATTCTATACCGTATCATATAATGATGGCTGTTAGAATTACACATAAACGTAAGAGTAAATGGGACCTGATAGGCTACCTAAGTGGAACTCTGAAAAGCATTTGAACTTTGGTGAATTGTCTTTGGGATATCTATTTTGGTTTTCCATAGAGTGTGTATGTGTGTGTGTGTGTGTTTGTGCACATGCATATTTGTGTATGTATTAAATAGGTTAGATGGCCATAGAAGTGACTTTATTAAACCAATGCTGAATAGTATTAAATTATAAATATTTTAATTCACTTTTGGTGAAACTGATGAACCTTTGCTAATCTTTTGCTGTTAATTTGCATTACATGGTGTACCAGAAAAAGGTGGTTATTGAAATTGTCTATGGCTAGTTTTACATGATTTTTTTATTTTTTGAGAATAATGCCTTACTAGGGTACAGTTACTGATCAATGTCTTTGGAAATCTAGGAATTATGTATTATTCATTCCTCCCCTCCAATATTATGTATAAATTAACAGTTGATTTCAGTCGTCTTGCTTTCCTGGATTTAGCTGAGTTCTTTGTGGAATCTGGAGAAGAAAACAAGTAGGCAGTTATTAAATCGTTACCAATTTCTTTTTATTCAAGTAGCTGCCTTAGTCGGGTAAGCACTGAGTCACTTTTACCTCAAATGCAAACTAAAAGCTTTGAAAAGTCAAGTTCTTGTTGGGAGATAATTTCCCATGGATCTTGTGCATTTCTGTATGTCTTGTGAGGAAAAGTACTGGCTGCCTTTGTTCTGGAAGATGTTTTTAAGGGTGTTTGCATAGAAAACAGCCTTGAAGATAGAGATAGTGTCTCCCTTCAGAGAAAAGGACAGGTTTGTTTACTGTCTAGTATAGTAAAGATGATATCTCTCCCCAGTGCAAAAGACAGGTATGCTTACTGCCCATTATAAAAGATTAGGGTTCCCTAAACTTGGGGTTCTCCTCCCAGAATACAACCCACTGTGTGTGTGCAGGCATCATCTGGCCTTTCTCATATTGCCCTTGGGACTCGAGGAACTGGGACATACTCTGGCTATTTCTATTGCTATGAGTAAAAAAGTCCTTTGTCTCTGTCTTCTGCCAGCACCCATGAAACTGCAGCAGGCTAATTGTTATCTTCCAAGTAGAGTAAAATCTCAGAATCTTCAACGTTCTTGAAATTTGTTACAGTTATAAAATTCTTTCTAGGTTTTCCCCTTAATTTAGAATCAGCCTCCCTTTAGAAGAATGAATTATTGTTTCTTTGCTGTGGGTTCACTAGAGATGTGGCATGTAGTAGCCTATGCTTTGGTCACCTGAGAGATGACATGACAATTGTTAGTTACTTTCTACCTCTTTTTCTCCCTCCCCCCCCCGCACCATTTTCCTTGGTGATGGCTTTTCTTCCTCTTACTTTTTTTCCTCTTCTCTTCTTCTTTGGAATTCTCTTCTACACCTACCACAGGCACCCCTTGGCCTTTTGTACTTAAAACTAAACACAAATAAAAACATCAATAATCTTTTTAGATTAGATATGTCCAGCCTGTAGGGGAGCTAAAGATACCTTTCAAACCCTTACCTGCTAGAACTAGAAGTTGGTGTCATGCAAGAAATTCCCCCATGTGTATTTCTGCTACAGGCAGTGGACAGAGATGTGTGTGCATGTGGGGGGTAGGGGGAAGGGAGTAGGTTGATTTTCACCCACCAGCGTGTTTCAGCAGCAGACTAGGGAAACATTCCTGATCCTTGGGGAAAAGTCCCCAACCAAATGACCTATAATTTAACAGTGAATACATGTAATAATATTAGAATAAAACATTATTTTGAAAATTTTGCATCAGTCTATATCAGGAGTCAGCAATCTATATGGCCTGTGCCCCAAATCTGGCCTACTGCCTTTTCTTTTGTACATGAAGTCTCATTGGAACATGGCCACATACATTCATTTATACACTGTCTATGGTTTCTTTCCTGTTACAGTGGCAGAGGTGAGTAGTTGCCATAGAGACCATATGGCTCACAAAGCCTAAAATATTTACTATCTGGCCCTTTACAAAAAAAGTTTGCCAACCTTTTCTGTAGATATTGTGTTTCACTATCAGTGGTTCTCAATTCCGGGTTGTGAGAAAGACAGAAAAAGGTATAGGCTCATCAGAATCACCTTGGGCAGGCTTTTCAAAAAGTGCACACCTCTACGTCTCCTCCAGCTTCTCATGGGCGTTCCCTGTTGAGAGTCACTGTCTTAAATCTTATGATTCAAGTGGTTTAGTTCCATTAACTGATACAGACTTTTGTTTTCACTATTTTGACACTCTGTAAGACATCCAAAGTAATATCGACTGCATTATTTATTTTTTTACAGGGTTGCGGGAAGAAAATGTATTCCTTTTTGAGAGGAACCAAACAACTGCAGGTGCTAAGGTTTCTGGGAATCTCCATTGGAGTGACACAAATCCTGGCCATGATTCTCACCATTACTCTGCTCTGGGCTCTCTACTATGATAGAAGGGAGCCTGGGACAGACCAAATGATGTCCTTGAAGAATGACACCACTCAGCACCTGTCGTGTCACTCAGTAGAACTGCTGAAACCAAGCCTGTCGAGGATCTTTGAACACACCTCCATGGCAAACAGCTTTAATACACAATTTGAGATGGAGGAATTATAGAGAATGTCAAAGAAGGAAGCCACAAATTTATTTTATTGGATTTGTGAATTTTTGAGCACATACTTATCTGTTTCAGAAATGTGTCGAAATAAAAATGTTGCCATAAAAGGATGCCTAAGCATATAATTTTCTATCCTTTAAAATAAAGAGGGAAAAGGGGCCGCCCGGTGGCGCAGCGGTTTAGTCCGCGCTTGGCAGCCCGGGGTTTGCGAGTTCGGATCCCGGGCGCCCACCGACGCACTGCCTGTCAGCCATGCCGTGGTGGCGTCCCATATAAAAGTGGAGGAAGATGGGCACAGATGTTAGCCCAGGGCCAGTCTTCCTCAGCAAAAAGGGGAGGATTGGCAACAGATGTTAGCTCAGGGCTGGTCCTCCCCCCCCACACACACACAAAATAAAATAAAATAAAATAAAATAAAATAAAATAAAATAAAGAGGGAAAAGTTCCATATTATAAGACATCACCTAGACAATAGTTGATGCCCTTTGTAATGCTGAGGAAAGATCTAATACCCACTTTATAGCCTATGTAAGATTTTTACTAAGCACAGTTATGCGTTGAGGTTTATGCTTTTGCATAGTTTGACCAGCGTTTCTGCATCCATGAAAACAAGCCGTGCTATGGTGGGATTGGAGCTATAGTAAAGTCTGATATACTTTCATAACCTTGCTAGTATATAAAGTACCAATTAACTGCTAACATAGGAAGTTAGACAGTACTGACTTTTGTTACTTGGTGATATATTCTTTTGAGGGTGGGTAGATTATACATAAGAAAACTCTGAAGATTGGTGACTACCTAAATGTGATTTTTGCTGGTTACTAAAATATTCTTACTACTTACAAGAGCAAACTAACACATTGTCTTTAACTGATCAGGGATCTATGTGTATATATAGAGTCTGTGTTAAGTCTGTATAATTCAGTAGATTTCAGTTCTTATATGTTGAGAATAACAATTGTGAAAAGGATAAATTTGTCCTGTATAGCACCATTATTTTTAACCTTTCCTGTTAATAGAGTTTTAAGATTCTGTCCTGGGTTTATATTACATATGTAACTGTTAACTTAAGTCCTTAACCACTAAATTTGAAAAATTACCAGTGTGATACATAAGAATCATAATAATTCAGAATGTAGTCTGGTCTCTAGGAAGTGTTAACAAGAAAGCCTACACATAACCTCATTCATTCAGCAAACACTTTGATGCTATCTTTCTCTGAAACAGAGACTCTTTTTGACACTAAACACTTTTTAAAGGAGCTTATCTTTGCCTTCTCCAAAAAAGAAACAACAGTCTCCAAGTCTGAATATAATTCTACAGATAATAGTGTTCCTTTTCTCCAGCAAAACGCTGTGAGAATCATTAAAATAAGTGACAGTTTAACTAGAGATTTTCTTTGCTTTATTTCACTGATTAAGATACTGTGGTGAATTACACAGATTATTAAATTTTTTACAAGAGTAAAATATATTTATTTGAAATGGGAAAAGTGCATTTTACTGTATTTTGTGTATTATGTTTATTTCTCAGAAAATGGAAAGAAATTAAAATGTGTCAATAAATATTTTCTAGACAGTAATAATTTGTCTGTGTCTAATTTTTGTACATCATAAGCACTTTTACCACTTGAGAAGATTAGCAAGAAAAATATGAGAAGAAATGATTAAAGTAATAATAACAATTTTCAGATTCTGGAACGGATCTGTAAGAGTGTGTATCCTCATTGAGAAAAGACAAGAAAATTCCCACTTATTTTTCAAGTTTGATTTTGAACTAAATGATAAATAATGTGTTTGATATAATATAAAAATATGCCCATTTATGTTAATTTATCTCTATATCCCATTTAAAAAACTAACTTTCAAAAGAAAATGAGTCTAAGGAATGCAATATTTGAAATCAGCTGCCAGATTCCATCTCTTTCATAGACTTAAATGAAAACTGCTTAATCAGAACCAAATCGATCAGAAAATCACTTGCTCAATCAGAACCAAAAGCATCCTTTTCTGTAATTTCCCAACACCCCAACTCCCCATAATTTCACCTAAAATGCCCAAGTAATTGAGACAGCTTTGAGCATTATATGAATTATTTGGGCAGTGGTCAAACTTGGCTGCTTCTGTTTTGATGTATCTCATAGTCACAGAAAGAACAAATATATATTGTGTTGAGCTCAGTTAAAAAAAATCTTCGAATTTAAATTAAAGCTGATTTCTACATTTCCAGACTTCAGATATTTTGATATATTACCTGACTTAATGCTCTCTAGAATAGTCAACATAAATTTAGACAATCATCTTATAAACTTATACACTTAAAGGGAACAAATGACATGTATAGCAGTGGGCTACAAAGACCTCTTATGGTAGCAGTGCACCTGGAATAATAAAACTGCAAGGGAGTTAAAAAAGTGTATTTAATATGGTAGAGCTGAGGGAGTTCACTGTTTGGGTACATTGCAAACAAAATTGTTAACTGCTTCCTTGGGAATTTTTAAAAGCTTTCTTTGTAAAAAATCACCATTTTTTAGAGTAAAAATTTAAGAAGATTATTTTTAGACTGATTAATAGTCAATTCAAAGTGCCCTGGAGATTCAGAGATGGCAATAAGTTATGGTGCCTTTCCTTTAGCACTGTAAAATCTGGATGAGACATATTCATGCCAACCATAGTTAAATTAAGACAGGAACACACAGTGAGTGGGACCATGCTTAGGAATGTGAGATGGAGGGGAGTGGAATTAAGGCAGCTACTCTGAGGAGATGGTCTTCAAGCTGAGTCAGGAAGGAAGAGTGGAGCTTAGTACCTCATGGAGAACATTCCATGAGCCACTACTCTGAGGTTAAAAAGCATACATTATTTAGGGGGCAGGTTTGTGGTTCAATGTAGTTAGAGCATAGGATGCTTGAAGAGATACCATGCAAAAGGATGGGTGAAAGTTGGGTTTTTAGACTGCATTCTGTAAACTCAATGGCAAGTCGTTGAAGTATTTTCAGAAAGAGAAGTGATTTGTGTTTCAGAAATTTAACTGAATTAGCCAAGTGAGAAACTGGGGGCAGGGAGACAGTTACATCCATTACACGACTCCCCTGGGTGGGCCATCCTTTACCTCGTCTAGGTATGGGGCCCTCTGGAGTAGTGAAGCACTGGAAAATCTAAAGGGGACAGGCTAGATTGCTGTTGCTGTGGTCCCGGAGAGAGAGAGGAGAATCCTCACCAGGACAATGGAAGTAAGAAAATGGAGTGCATACTGGGTGAATCCACAAAAATTGGCAGTAGGTTGATCTTGGGGAGTGTGGGACAAGAAGTAAAAGAACTGAAATTTCTAGGTTTTGTACCTGGTGAATTGGCAATGGCATTAACCTAGATAGAAGTCTGGAGGGGAAACGGGTGTGTGAGAGGGTAACTAATTTGGTTTGGGACATACTGAGTTGGACATGCCTGCAGGACATGCAGATGGAAATGTCTACAGGCAGCTGTAAATTCCAGTCTGGAGCTCAGGAGAGTTCACTGTCGAGCCTGAGAATTTTTATGCATTGCTTTCCAATCTCAGGAAGCCTGACAGCAAGTGGGCTGAGAACCAAATCTTATATGAGGAGAATCTTAAGCAGGATGCTACACGAGCTTCCTTTTGTCTAAATTCCCACTCCTGCGGATGAGTCAAGGGAGGTAAAGAAAAGAGAAATGAATACACCACTGAATCTTCTTGGCAAAAGGAACCGCCCTCATTTTAAAAAATACTGCCAACTGCTATGTTGCTTCACCCAACTCCCCTTCCTACTACCATCCTGTGATTTACAAGTGGATTTGTCTTTCCTATTAGCTGAGTTCTTATTTCCTCACATCAAGCACCCCCTAGAAACATGTGTGGGAGAGTCTCTGATAGCATCTTGAAAGCTCATTTATTTTCTATTATAATATGTTATTGCAATCATTCTTTATCTCATGCATTCACGGGTGCCTACTAGGTGCCAGGCAGAGGGTACCAGGTGTTTTACACATATTTTCTCTGCTCTTCACAACTTTTTTGCAATCTGTAGGCATCATTAACCTCATTTTACAAATGAAGAAGAGGGACTCAGAGAGATTGAGGAAATTTATTTAACTAGTAAGTGGCCGCTCTCTACCTTCCTCCCTCTACATTTTGTGACATGGCATCTTCATCAGCCTGTGATGAAACTCAGCTGATGCCTTACATGGAAAAGCCAGAGCCTCCTATGTGAATCCATATCTCCAGGCCCAATTTGTCTCCAAATTCTGTTGCTTTGTCCTTCAAAATGACTCTTTTGTTTATCTAATTTCATTTCTACTATTTCCCAGAACAAGTCCAAATTATCTAAAGCTTTGATTGATACCATAAATTTCTCTCGTCTCCCCACTGCTTGTCTTTTCCCATTGATCTGTCTTGCACACACACACAGCAAAATTAATTTCTTTAATCAACTTTATTAAGGTGAGATATATGTATATATATCACCTATTTTAAGTATTAGTTTTGACAAATATATATCCTCATATAACTACGACCACAATCAAGCTATAGAACATTTTGTCATTTCAAAAAATTCCATCATGCCCTTTTGCTGTAAATCCCTGCAGTCTTCACTCCTAGACCGAGGCAACACTAATCTTCTGTTACTCAAATTAATTCTTGTAAAACGCAGTTCTTATCATGTCGATTCCTTACTCAAACACTTCCAGGGGGTCCCTGTCTTAACTAAGACAGAGCTTCCCAACTTGTTAGTGGATGTGTCATTTATATGGCACATCAGGGTAAATGAAGGTCAGAGGTGATTGGACATCCTAAGCCTTGCCTGGCTAAATGAGGACTACAGGAAGCAATAGCTCAGCGCACAGGTTTGGCTGCAATACAGTGGCTTAAATAAAATAGAAGAGAGTTTATATTTCATAAAACATATACGTGTGAGTAGCCCAAGGTATGGCTGCCTGAAGTGTCAGGGACTCAGGCTCCTCTCTCTGGCCAATCTGCTGGGCTAACATGTTTCCCTTGCTCACACGGCACCCTCTACTTCTACATTTCAGGCAGCAGGCTGGAGAAATGGGAAAGTGAAGGGGGAGGCATGCTTCTTCCCTGGAAGGGCATACCAAGAAGCACACATCACTTCCATTCACATCTTATGGCTATAAGGGCAGGCGGGAAATAGTCTTTGATGTAGACACCCATGTATCTGGTCTAACCAGGACATCCTATGACAACAGGAGGGGAAAATATGTGTCTACTAGCAATCTCTGCCACATTCCTCAGTACTTGCAGAATAAAATCTTTCACTTGAACTTATTTATCTAAACCTATCCTCCAGTACTTTCTCACACGTCACCGTACACTAGCCAGATGGGCCAACCATGGTCCAGTCATTGCCTCTAACAACCCACGTATCCTGTGCCTCCTTGATTTTGCTCACATCCTGGTGCTTCTCTGACATACCTTCATCTCCAGAGGTTCACCTTGCACTCAACCTTTAAGTCTCAGCTCAGCAGCCACTTCCTGTGTGAAGCTTCCCCTGACACTCCAGCCCACAGCAGTCCTTCCTCCTCTGAGCTCAGCATTTATTTGTTGCCGTGATGGCTAGTTTGATCCTCGTATTTTCTATTTTATAATATTATTTGTCATTTATATTATTACTTTCTCTTTGTTTGTATGTCTAGTCTCTCTTGCAAATAAATATTATGTATTTTGTATCCCACTCAGCATCTTGCATAGGCCTAGGTAGTGTTTCTTATGTATCAGTTGCATATCTATTCACTATGTGTATGAATTAATACATGCAGAATTATAAGTTAGATAAATGAATCAAAAGCCATTGTCCAAAACTATTCAATGAGGAGAAACTACTCTAAAGGAGGCCATCTGTTCTTGACTGGGATAGAGGACACTGGGTTATCGTGGGCTAAGTACTCATTTAGCTATAAATGGATGTAGATTGGATCTGCAGAATGCATTTAGAGCTTGGTCAAGTCTTATAAATGTCTGAGTGAACTATCAAATTGTACTTATATAATATAATAGTGTCTTAGATTTATAAAATGTTTTATGCCTACCCCCAAATCCTTTAACTTTAAATCTAGATTTGTTTAACTGGGAGGGTACAGAGTAAAAGCTGAGTTCATATCGCCGAAGAAATCTCTGGGGAGTTGGAGATTGGAGCAGATCACCACAAACTTTGCAATTTCCATTCAATTCTAGAAAGTAACTTCAAAAAAATATGTAGCATCCAAAACTTCTGTGCTGAGTGCATCAAATACACTATTTCATTTATTCTTCTCGTAATCCCAGTGAGGTCAGTTTTATAAGAAAGATAAGGTAACTATGGATCAGAGATGTTAAGAATTATGCTCAAAATTACACAGCAAGTAAATGATATTGCTGAGATTTTAACCAGATTTGTTTAAATTCAGAGTCCATGCTCTTAACTACTTTATAAGAGAGCTACCGTATTAACAGATTTCCTAAATTATTCTTAATTTCTTGGTCATGGCATATTGTTATTTTAATATATTGCTGAATTTTGCTAATTAGCATTTAGGAATTTGTGTGTATATTTCAAAGTTATATCCATTTGTTTTTTCTATATGTGTGTGAACACATTCATCTTTGATAGATATTGTGTCATAAACAAGCTAGAGTCCTTTAATATATTTACTTTAAATTATATTTTAGTCTAAGAATTTGGAAGGTGTACATCCTGTCTTTAATTCGACAAGACAAAAAAATTCTTGACTCTATCTATCTATATCAACATTAAAAATGCAAAATAGGACTTTCACTTTCAGCCAAGATGGAATAAGAGGGACCAAATTTATCCTCTGGCCTGAAATAAACAACCAAAACAAAGCATTTGGAACAATGGTTTTTAAGAAAGTGGACATCAGGCGATCAAAGACAGTGATCTTTAAGAATGTGGTAACCAACGAGGTGAGCCCTATGGTTTCCCCAACTTATCTGGGGAAATAAGTTGCTTTGAGAGCTTCCAGGATGTGGTGAAGGGAGGGAGAACCTAAGTCGAGACTGGAGGACTCCATAATTAGAAGTGGAGCTCAGAATACAGGAAGACCAGGGCAGTTAGAGTTTGGAGGACAGAGCAATGGAGGAGAGAGATACATAGATACAGAGCCTGACAGGTATGGAGAATGTCTCCTTTGAGTATTCTGAACAGTACCAATCAGCATATTCAAAAAGATTAGAGCAAACAGTGCCTGGCGCCCACAAAGGGCTGAGAATAGTGCTGTTCTCACCAGACAGAGTAGGAAACCTCATAATTCATAGGACTGTGGTTCTCTTCCTGCCTTGCTCCTACTTGAACCGAATGTTCTCAGTCCTGAGCTGAGCTCTGCTGACATCTCTTCTTCATTAACCATTTGAGCAGTTTACAAATCCTAGTGTCTAGTTGTTAATACTTTATTAGGACTTGATTAAATTTCTCCTGTTTTAGTGTAAGGTAATTTCACCTGGACAGAGCTGAACAAATCAGATGCTGAGGCTGCTCTTAAGCCTGATGCATTAGGGCCTTGCAATGATTCAGCAAGCTAGGCAATCAGACGAGGCATCTCTTCCATTTCTCAGGGATTTCATTCTGCTCGAACCCAGGGCATCTCTACTGTGCTCCCAGGACATATTCTTTCTTATTCTTACAAGAAGGCTTAACAAAATAGGCCTATAAAGAATGATCTTTGATCTAGTAAGAAAGATAGAAAGCATCTGTTACTTACTGGAGAAGGAGAAAGTTTCCTCTGTTTTATAATTCATTGTTCAAATGCTTGTCAAAGGGCAGGGTCTTGTAGCTAGAACAGTTAAAGGGAAAAAAATAGATGCATTTTGCAGAATTAAAAATTAAGCCTTGGGCTATTATCTTTTATATATTATAACTAAGCATGCAAGAATTTAACTGCCCTTGTGCTGTTAAGTTCTCTACACATGCATAGCTTAAAAATCTATTTCCCTCTGGAAAGCTGTGCTCTGGCAAAATTGGAGGAAAAAAATTGCTGTGATGAAGGTATAATATGCTATTATTCTGCTTGAAGTTCAATATGAATCAATCTGACAATCGGACGTCAAATGATGGTTCCTAATTCCTTTCTATTCTCTCCTAGTTTGCCTTGGAATTCATCTTATTTTCTCTTGCCAAGTGTGAGACCGATTCAATTCAATTTAGTAAGATCCATTGAACATCTGCTGTGTAGAATAAGTTGGGCTGGACACTGAGAAGATCAGAAAAATATATAAACTATAATCTCTGCCTCAAGGAGCTCACAGTTTAATTGGAGAGATCAGGCAAATGGACATGGAATAGTTATCCAGTGCCTGGTACAATTTCCGGAAACTGAAGGTACTTATTAATGTGTGATTTGAATTAACAACACTGAAAAATAGTGAAAGGATAAATGCAAAAGTGGGTGGTACAAACATAGGATTTCAGAGAAAGCAAGGCATCAAAGGAGGCTGAAGTTTTGGTATATCATGGAAAAACTATACCGGTGGTGGAGCAGATTTTAGTGAGAAAAAAATGAGAAGAATATTTCAGGTTAGGGTTATAAATAAATCAAAGAGATGGGCATTAGCGTAGTGTTATGACTGCAGAAGATAAAAACACAGAGGTAGGTTGGGGTCAGATAATGGAGGGCCTTCTAAGAATTTGGCCTTTTTCTGAGGACATGGGGAACCCTAGAGGGGTTTATATCAGCAGAGCTGTATTTTTGAAGTCTACACTTGCATAGCATGCAGGATAGGCTAAAAGAAAAATATTCTGAAGATAGAGAGACCCGAATGTAGAAATACAGGAACTGGATAGTGACAACCTGAAGCATTATGTTTGCGGTATGACTGAGAAGAAAGAACTAGGAAACAATGAGCCTCACAGATTATGAAGAAGAAATAAAATTTGACTCCCTGATTTACAAGTCAAAGATTCAGGATTATACAGTCTCAGACAGAAGAGGAAACTAGAAGGCACTGTGGACTGTCCAATTATCTATATCTGTTCTAGCAACACCACATTCAATTGGCTACTACTAAAGACCTCTCTGGGTTAAACCATTTTGATTACTGCTCTAGTCCTGCTGCCCGTTTTGGTAATCACCTCTAGCTGTCCCTTTAGTTTACGAATCAGGGAGGCCACTTCAAAGGGAGCATCTCTCAACATCAACACCGGCTTGAAGCACCCCGAGTTTTTTAGGATGTTGGTCCTAAAAATATACTGGTCCTCACCAGTATATTTCTCCATGCCTTGATGAAGGTAGTTTTCTGGGCACTCCCTTGGGACAGAGTTATAGGAGGGGTGAGTGGGTCACACATGATCAATTCACTCCAAATTCCTGTCTCCCTAAGCCTTTGAATACCTTCATCTACAATATACCAAAGATGTTCTGGAATCTCAAGTTCATTTAATTTGCATACATACATATATAGACAAGTACTAAAACATAAATGGACAGTGTAACATGCACATCTCAGGGCAAAGTTTGTATATGGAAAGGGAAGAAGGGAAGTGGCATCCGGAAAGGTTCACCTCTAATTGTAATGCTTGATTTCTTAAAAATAATAAAAATATCTGAAACAAAGCAAAATATTAACATTTGTTGGATCCTAGTGGTGAGAACACAAGTGTTTGTTTATTCTTCCAACTTTACAGTATTTTCAAAATATTTCACATTAAAAATATTTTTAAATCTCAAACAATTGAGATGAAGCCAACAGTTGCAAGTAAACATATTTGTAGTACAGATCACATTGCAAAATGTTTGCTGAAGTTGGGAAAATGATTCTTAAAATAAAGGCCCTTAAAAAGAGTTGATTACAAAAAAATGAACATCTAAGAAGACATGGACAGGGGCCAGCCTGGTAGCGTAGTGGTTAAGTTTGTGCACTCCACTTCAGCGGCCCGGGCTTTGCAGGTTCGAATCCCAGACGTGGACGTACACACTGCTCATCGAGCTTTGCTGTGGTGGCAACCCACATACAAAATAGAGGAAGATGGGCACAGATGTTAGCTCAGGGCCAGTCTTCCTCAACAAAAAAAAAAAAAAAAGGAAGAAGAAGAAGACATGGACAAAAATGGATGAAATTAAAAATTTTTTTAATGAAGAGATGCTAATCCTGAATATTTCTTTGACTAATTAGGTGGATTAATCCTGCCATTATGATGGTTTTATTCATTCTTTCATTCCCAGAGACCAGCAGCTTCCCCTAGGAATGCCCTTCTCCTTTATGTTAAAGATTAGGGGAGGAGGAAGCTAAAAAAAAAAAAGAAAAATTTAAGTCTGATGCCACAGTTATCTCAATAACCAACCATTTTGTTTATACACATTTCATCTGTAGGGGATTTCTCAGAGTGTGGGTTTTATGTGTAAGTGAACTTTAATATGATCATCTGCTTATAACTGACTGCTATGATTCTTTTTGTGTGTGTGTTTGTGGAGAAGATTGGTCCTGGGCTAACATCCATGCCCATCTTCCTCTACTTTATGTGTGGGACACCTGCCACAGCATGGCTTGAGAAGCAGTGTGTAGGTCTGCAGCCAGGTTAACCTGTAAACCCCAGGCTGCCGAAGCAGAGCACTCGAACTGAACCACTACACCACCGGGCTGGCCCCTGCTATGATTCTTTTTAATGATTTCAACAGAGAGAAATGAGAGTAGAAACTGATGCTGAAAATGCTAGCTAATCTGACTTGGATTTTACAGCTAGTCCTTGAGATTTTCTGTCTTTAATTCAGATAAAATAGGTCATACCGAGAATTATCAAAAAAGGAGAAATAACAAGCTCCTACTAATCACTTAAAAAAGTAAAATAAAGGAATAGCTGAATCAGGTGTGTGAAGCTATACGGAGACACTTAGGTATAAATGTGTGCTTTGGAGTAAAATGTGCTGAGCTCATACAATATATGAACAATTTGAAAAAGGAACATTCAGGGTCACCTGAGTGAATGTATTCTATCTTCAAACAAACCATTGGCCTCTATCCAGCTATTCCCATCCACATAGTAATAGCAGAGGGAGTAGACAGGGATAGCCTGTGTGTTCACCCTAAAACCTTGTCATTTAAAAGGGCTTTCCACATGTTTTCTTTTATTTAACCCTCCCATTCATCTGTGAGCAGGCAGAACTTCATTTTAGAGATGCAGACTGAGGGTCAAGAGGCTGGACCCATTTCCCAGGTCTCACAGCTAGGCAGTGGGAGAGCTGGGACTTTCGTGCCTTTTCTTCACATCTCACTGCCTCTTCATTCTCCTTGCTCTCTCTGTCTTCTCTTGGTCTTCACCTTCCAACTTCAGGGAAATTGGGGGAGAGTTTAACGTATTTCCTTTTGGGAATACTTTACAAAACCCATAGTGTATTCACACTGACCTCTAGAGGTTGTTTCATTACCAGAAATACTAGTCAAGGTAGGCAGCACTTTGACCAAAACAGCTGAAGGTGGAAGATGTTAACTACCCACGAATCCATGCCACAGATCTCATTTCTGTGTGGGAAAAAGATGATATCAGTTCTGGTTTCTCCAAACAGGTTTAGCAGATTTGATTTTTTTTTTCCTTAGGAGTAGAGCAATGAGAACATTAGAGGGGAAGCTGATTACCCATAGTTTCACAGCATTCTTTGTCTCCATTATGCTGATGAATTAGTTATCTACTGCTTCCTGACATATTACCCCACAACTTTGTGGCTTAAAACAACAAGCATTTATTAACTTACAGTTTCTGAGAGCTGCATGGCTGGGTGGTTCTGCCTCAGGGTCTTTAATGAAGATATTGGATGAGGCTGTAATCATCTGGAGGTTCGACTGTGGATAAAGGATCCACTTCCAAGCTGGTTCATTCACATGGCTGGCAAGTTGATGCAGCTCTTGGTTGGGGCTTTCAGTCCCTCCCCATATGAGTCACCTCACAACATAGCAGCCAGCTTGGCTCAGAGCACGTGATCCGAGAGAGTGAGAAAGAGCAAGAAACAGCTTCCAAGACAAAAGCTGCAGCCTTTTAATAATCTAATCTTGAAGTGATAGCCCATCACTATTGCCAGATTCCATTAATTAGAAGTGATTCATTAAATGCAGCCCATACACAAGGGGAAGGAAATTGAGTTCTACTTGTGGAGGGAGGAATCTCAAAGAATTTGTGGACATATCCTTAAAACCACCACAATATCTTGCCCAAATTCTTAGCTTTTGCAGGAGAAAGCACATAAAATGGATTTATTCCTTTTCAGCTGGTTCACATACTAGTAAAACTGATAAAAACGTTCTTGCTATTTCTCATCCTTCACTGATAGTGTCTTCTATTTTCTTTGCTACCCTTCCTCCTCTGTTTGCCTTAAAATGTTGGAGCGTCCCCAGCTGTCAGAGTCTCTTCTTGATGCACATGCTCACCTTACTAACATCCTCTAGTACTGTGCTTTATTCACCATCTCCAGTCTCCCGATTCTTATATTTCTATCTTCATCCCTGACTTCTCCCCGCAATTCCAGTTTTATATATCCAGCCTCTCCTTGACATCTCCACACAGGTCACATGAATTTAGAACGTACCATGGCTAACAGAACTCTTGATTTCCCCTGCTTCTCTCCCAACCTTCTCTTTCTTAGGAAATCCACCCAGCTGTTGAAGCTCCTCCTTGTCTTGTGTCTAATCCCGCAGCACTTCCTTCAATATCTTTCCTGGATCTACCAGACTTTCACCATCTCCACTGTTACATCTCTAGTTCAATCTACCTCTCTTCTCATCTGGACCGCTGCAAGCATCTCCTAACAGGTTTTCTTGCTTCCCTGGTCCTTACAAGCATTCTCCATATTACAGCCATGGCTGTATTTTGAAAATGAAATCAGTTCTTGTCTTTCCTTCATTTAAAACTCTTCATGGCTTTCTATTTCACTTAGAATAATAAACCCAATTCTCTGCTCTGACTTAGAATTTTTTACATATTCTTGTCCCTGCCAAGTAGCCAGCTACACTGACTTTCACTCACACACACACACACACACACACACACACACACACACACACGTAAAATACAGTTTGGTAAAAAAAAAAAAAAGTCTAGTTGGAATTTAAACCTTATTTCAATTGTAACTTAAAAATTAGAACACATGGTTTGTGTAGTAGTTATGGGAAACAATTGGACAGAAAACCTGAAGTCAGGAGTATCCCATAAAAGTGAAAGAGATTATCTGTTTGTGCCATGTTATGTGAAAAAAAACATGATTAGGACTGGGATTGATAAGTTGGGCTCACCAGTAGGAAGCCCTGATTTAGTGAATGATCGGCTAATCAATAAAGATGGTAATATAAGTGTTATTAATAAAGGTCTGTTCAATGTAAGAAAAATACACAGTACTTAGGTATATTAGCACACACTGTGTGCATACGTGTATCTGTGTTTTGCGTGTTTGTGTGTATATGTGTGTTTATGTCATTCTGTGTGGGTGTGTATAATGTATGTGTGTCTCAACTTATTAGTGTGTATCTGAGTATATGCACGTGTGTGTGTGCCTGTGTGTGTATCTGGTGTGTCTCTGTGTATACAGGGCCATCTGATTGATAGGCGGATTGGTCAGAGTAGACAGCTCCCTTGAGAATACTCAGGGACTGCAGATATCTTCTCTCTCAATATTAATATTTCTCTAGAGATTCATTACATTTAAGTGGTCTCTTTTCAATCGCAAGTATCCTGGGAGTTGCATCCTTCATCTGTATATCCGTGTGAGTTATTATAATTAGACTGTGTTTCTCCTAGCACTTACTGACAACAATCAGAGATAAGAACGAGTGCAAGGGTCTCAGAAAAAGAAACTAAGGGACACTTGAGGGGTGGGTGGGTGGCTTGCTGGCTGAGGTGACATCTCCTGAATTATCTCCCTGGATCACAGGAATTCTGCCTCACCCATAGGATTGGCCAACATTGTGGAATGAGAGGAGAGGGCAGAGAAGGAATTCAGAGGAAACTGATGAAAACGTCAGTTGTTCCCAAGTTCTGCTGAGTGTCACACATGCTTGGTACGATTTTGTGCTTCAGAAGTTTCCAGGTGCTTTTTAGAGTTAGGGTCATTCCTCCTTTTATTTAGAACAGTGGAAGTGCAAACTTTTTCCCAGTAGACACAGTCACACCTTGGTGAGCAGAGGACAGCAAGGGAGCACACACTAGGTGACTATTCCATGCTCTGTCACACACAGCCACATGGGGAACCTTTCAGAGAAGTGCCTGTTGCTGCCCAAGAGGAAGTGGCCCCCCCACCCATCTGGGCCCTCTTCCTTCTCTGATTCCATGCCCTCCCTTTCTTCACTCTTTATATTTATCCTCTCTTTCCTGCAACTTCAACCTTTCCTTTTCTATACACTAGATCTTTCTTACCAAGACTGGAACATGCCATATTATGTCCCATTAAATTGAGAAAGTAAAAACCCACCTTCTTTCACCCTATATTCCTCTTAGAAATCTCCTCATCTTTGCGCTATACTTGGGAGCCAAGCAGCTCAAGAATGTTTTCTATACTTCAAGTCTCTAATGCAGTGTAGGTTTTTTGCTCACCACGTCACGTCATGTACTTTTGTTCAGTTGAATGATGACCACCCTGGTGCCAGATGGTCAAACACTTTCAGTTCATATCTTACTAGATATTTCACAGCATTCAGTGAATTGACCCTTCCCTTCTTGAAATCCCTCCACACTCGCCCGGCTTCCTCTGCCTCTCTGGCCAGTCTTTCTCAGCCTTCTTTGTAGCTCCTCCAGGATCATTGCAGGGATCCTTTTCTTCTATACTTTGTTTCATTCCCTTGGATTTAAGCACCTCATCTATGAGGCCAATTCCCAAATGAATAACTCTCCAATCCTCTTCTGTGCTGAGTACTCCTACATCTAACTACTTACTTAAATACCAAAGAGAGAGATCCCTGGGGTGGTTAAGTTTTAAGGCTTTGGAGTCAGAGTCAGAAACCTGGGATTCAATCCCAATCTTGCAATTTATTTGCTGTGTGACTCTAGATAAATTATGTGACATTTTTGTCCCTCTCCTTTTTAATCTATAAACTAGGGAAGCTAAGAGTATATACTTTATAGGGCTTTTTTGATGATAAATGAAGTAATACACTTAAAGCACTTAAAAACTGTGCCAGGCACATAGCAAGCATTTAATAAATATTTACTACTTCTTCTTCTTATTGCTATTATTTGCCCCCTCCTTTTGGAGGATTCATGACATGTTCAAAGCAGAACTCTTGATCGTCTCAGTAAGTGACACTTTCTTCCACTCAGCTACTTAAATCAGAAATTGACAGCTTTCCTAGAATTTCTTCATGCTGATACCAGTCATTACCATGTCTCCTTGACTCTAACTCCAAAATGTCCCTTAAGTTGTCCAGTTCTCTCAGGTACCACTCTAAATCAGCCATACCTCATCTCTCACTTGAGTGACTGAAATGGTTTCCTAATGGGTCTCCCTGCTTCCTTTCCTGCCCTTTTTTTCCCAAATGATTCTTCAGCACATAGCAACTAGAGTGATCTTTAAAAAGCATAAATTGGATCTTGTCACTCCTCTGCTTAAAATTCTTAGTGGTTTCTCATTGGACCAAGGACAAATTCCAAAATCATTAAGTGGAAGGGTCTATAAATTCATACACGGCTTTTGCCATGTCCACTTTCCAATCTGTACTCACTCCTGCCTCACTAGCCGTGGCTCAACCACACAGGTTTTCAAATGTTACGAGAGCTTTTCTGTCTTATGGATTACAATTTTGCTTCTAGAGTCTGCCTGGAATGTTTTTCTCCCCTTCTTGGATAATTCCCACTTCTCCTTTGTGCCCTAATAAATGTCACTTCCTCCAAGAGAACTTCTCTGCACCTTGAATCTTTTTTTTGCTGAGGAAGTTTCACCCTGAGCTAACATCTGTTGTCCATTTTCCTCTTTCTTTGCTGAGGAAGATTTGCCCTAAGCTGACATCTGTGCCAATCTTCTTCTATTTTATATGTGGGTCATCACTACAGCATGGCTGATGAATGGTATAGGTCCTTGCCCAGGATTTGACCCTGCAAACTCAGGCTGCCAAAGCAGAGCATGCTGAATTTAACCACTATGCCACAGGACTGGTCCCAAGGGCCTTGAATCTCAATGAGGACCCCTCTGTTATCTCTTATGTAGAACCCCATTATTTTCCCTTATGGGACTTACCACAATTTGCAACTATACATTATTGTCATCCAGGGAAGTCCCTAAAACATTTTCCATATCTAATGCTTTAAGTTGTACTTGCTTATAGGAACCAAGGCGGACCATTGCCAGATGGCCAAACTGCAGAACCGGTCCAAACTAGAGAGATCCAAGATGGTGATGGGGTGCCATGTGCAAAAGGAAACGTGTGCAAAACGGGCCGTGTGTGCAAGAAGGGAAGATTTGTGCATCCCCCAAATGCCCCCACCCCGAGTGATGATGTGGAGACCCCTCCTCTTTCATATCGCATGAGAACCCTGCTCACCTTCCCTTTGAGGAGAAGGTGTTTTAGAGTATGAGATCTGCCTCCTCCATTCATTGATCAATGAACAAAGTTTCTGCTCTGCTCTTCTGAACCCTGTCTCATTTTAGTGGTGCAAGCAGCTCCAGGCAAAAGGACCCAGTTGTGGGTCACCAGTCACTTAGGGATCAGGAACATTATCTGCGTGTTTATTTGCTTAATGATAGTCTTTTCAACTACATGCAAACACTGTAATGACGGGGGATCATATTTGTCTTGTTCACTGTTTTATTTCAAGTGTCTAGAAGAGCAGGGCTTAATCAATATTTGTTGAATTAATAAAGTGAATGAATGAACTGTGGCAGATAAAAATACTTACTAGTCATTTCAGTGTTGAAAACACAATGATATAAGCAAGTCACAAGATGTTCCTAAACTTGT
Organism: Tapirus indicus; assembly: GCA_031878705.1. Taxonomy (NCBI): domain Eukaryota; kingdom Metazoa; phylum Chordata; class Mammalia; order Perissodactyla; family Tapiridae; genus Tapirus; species Tapirus indicus. The sequence continues at coordinate 139,987,323 of CM062917.1, read as the reverse complement.
TGCCTTTAAGTGATGAAATCCAGAATTGTGTGTTTTCGCAGATTTAATACTATTTAATTTTATTGTTAACAAAATGAGAGACTGTTAGAGGGGGAAGTACAAGGCTTTTGCAGTCAGACCTAGGTTTGAATTCCATCTTAATCATTTACCAGTGGTGTGGCCTGGAGCAAGCTGTTAACTTCCCTTGACCTCAGTTCCCTTGCTTGGAAAATGGTTATCCTAACACCAGCTGCCAAGTTGCTGCAGCAAATTGAAAGGAAGTGAATGGCTCATGTTGGTTGCTTAATGAATAAACGTTAGCTGTCATTTTCACTGAAGTTCTTTATTTTAGTACTTAACTATGAAAGGGAAAGAAGTCAGAATCAAGAATGATAAGCGGTTGATTTCTTTAAAATATCCAGAAAAATTTGGCCCCCAAATCATATAAAGGCCTGAAATAACAGGTAATAGAAGGGGAAAATGAAAACCCGTGAATTTTACTGAAGTCAAATAGATTGGTTCTTTACATTCCCAGGGCAAATGTATGTGGACTTCCCAGGCCTGGAATACTCTTTGTGTGGCTGGTCTTCCTTCTGTAGCTCTCACATGTCTTTTCCCAGAGGCCTTTTCTTCAACGCCATAATACTCATTCCCTTCCCACCACGGTTTCCTTGCTGATCTGAACATCCTGTAAGTTTTTCCTAGAATGCATCTCACTATGAACTTAATTTGCTTAATTATATTCCTACCTGTTTTGGGTTCAAGTCAACAAGTAGACTATAAATACTGAAGAGTAGTAGAAGATGCTACCCCAACATATGACTGTAGGAGTTCAGGACTTGCCACCCCAAAATAGGCTGCTTTGTTGTATTGATTCTTTTGGGCTGTAGGCACTTCAAAAACAGCAAATGCGGGGAGAGGCTTTCACTGAACTCCTCTTATCTGCCTAAAGCTAAATCCTCCAAAAGGATCTCAATTATCATAGATGTCTTCCCTGGGGAGTTTCATCAACCAGGGAAGATGGACTTGTCACAGGAGAGGAAGACTAGAAGTCGACACCGCACCCAGACAAACTTTGTCGCAAGCTATCATACCTCCCATCTATTCTTCCTTCTTGAAAATTATTTCCCCTCCCCTAAGAGGCCTACATCCCCTCTCTCCTTTCCCTATTAAGATGATATGTAATCCTGAATTCTAGCCCACCTTGGATGGTTGCTCAGTTTCCCTGAGTATCTCCCGTGTATATATGAGGTATACATGTTAGTAAACTTCTGTTTGTTTTTCTCTTGTTAATCTGTGTTTTGTTATGTGGGGGTCTCAGCCAAGAACTCAGAAGCATAGAGGGAAAATGATTTTTCCTTGCTCAGGATACCAAAAAGGGAGGGATCTTGTTACTGTTTCATCCAGCACCCAGCACAGTGTCTAGAATGTACAACGTGCTCACAGAGCAAATGAATGAGTAGAATGGCGACCTCCACAGCTGAGTTTCATTATGCCTCTTTGCATAATACTACATAATACTACATTATAATTTTGTTTTCGTCCTAGCTGAAATATCATTCCTTCAAAAAATCTCTTTGTTAGAAACTCTCTTGAAATTTATGTAATTTTAAGCTGCAGGCACTTTACTGTCCATTAAGGGAGCTTAAAACAACTTTCTTGAGTTGCACCCCACACTGTTTCATTTTCAGGATGCATTTAACACTCCCTTTTAGTTAAAAGGGGATTTGCTTCCTTTCTCTTGGTGTCCCCAGTTCTCCACACAGAGTCATACATAGTGATTAATATGGACTGGAGAATGTGAGCACATGTACACATCTGTGATCCTTATAAATTGTGAAGCCTAAAGAAAGTGGCTTGGCCACTTGAAAAGTAGGGAGACTATGGCAGAAGCTCACAGTTACATTTGGAAAAGAAGAATCTGAAGTTCACGGTGTCCTTTTTAATTTCCTGGTAACAAAATAGAATAGTTTGCTTTTCACAACCCCACCATCAGATATAATTACCTTAAAGTTCAAAACAAATTTAGCTAAGACATTGATTAAATTTTAAGAAAACCTCTCTGTTGCTTTACTTGAAAGTAACCTAAAAGGCACAGATTCTCAATACATTTGCAAGTTAATAAACAATGAGCTTCTCTCATGTACGCAATCGAATCACTGCTATCTTATGTCTTCCCTCTGTTGGCTAATGCAGGTTCAGGCATTCTACGCATTTAAGCTTTAGAAAAAAGATAATGCTGTTTGGTAATCCTAAGAATGCTACTTTTGATAGTTCTTTTCAGGAAGATTCATTTAAAAGCCTAGACACAGCTACATTATAATTTTCTACAATCAACAGAGGAAAAAAAACCCCAGAAGATATAATGATTCCGGGCAAGAAAGTTTCCTTCCACAGTTCATTAAAATTCTATTTTCATCTAGTAGTTAGATAAATGGAATTCCACATTCTGGCTGTCTCTGTGTGTGTGTGTGTGTGTGTCTGTGTGTGTGTGTGTGCGTGTGCACGCACGTTTTCTCTCCCTCCCTCTAACATTTTCCATCTGGAGTTTCATCTGAGACATAAAAGAGATTTCAGAACAAAACCACTATATAAATTATATGGCAATCTATGATTAAAAATAGAAATATACATACAAGAAATTTCCTAAGAACTTATATTTTTATAGTAATATTTTACATTACATGTTTCTATTAGGAAAAATGCATTGGATGCTTAGGTTAACTTATTTGTTTGGCTTTCTCTTATATTGTGAAAAACGATTTGTTGAAGCTATGTTCCTTATAATACATTTTGGGCACTGAATATATTTTTCTCTGTTATGAAAAGAAATGGAGAGGGAAAGTGCAACTAATTCAAAATAAACAATAGCCATTCTGAAGTTCATTTGTATTTAAATTTTGACTATGGTCAGGGATTATTATGGAAACATATTTAATCAGAACCAGAGATGCTCAGACACATAGACTGAGGCATCTATATGCTCACTTTTTGACTGATGGCCTTAACCTTATTCTCCTAAATAGAGTTTATTATAATCATTTTAGCATTCAGTCTCAATTTAGGTTGAGATACTTACTATAATTTGAGGCTATAGGTGATGGGGGAAATGTCTTGAATTAATTTCAGATAATCCTACAAAATTCATAATCTATATTTAAATAGTAAAAAATTGCAGCGTAATCAAACTAAATTCTCAGATTCTTTGCCAATGAACTGAATTCTAGGCGAGAGAGCCAAAGAAACAGACATGATATTGAATTCTTCCAGTCTTTCAAACGGTATCTTCCAAACGATACACATTTCAGGTCCTCCAGTCACTCATGGCTCCATTTCTCTCTTAGTCTCTCATTAGTGGGCTTGTGCACACTTGGATGAATAAATGCATTTTGCTTTAGACACTAATGAAGCTGTCTGATATTTTATATATATATGTATCCTTTTCAAAATATAGTGTGGTTTTTATATTAGAGTTTACCTGCTATATATTTCTACTTTGGAAAAAATAGAAGTGAAAATTTTTAGAGAAGCTTTTATTATTTCATTGAAGAGAATTTTTATAATTTATCATCATCTTCAGTTGGATTTGACAATAATAAACCATATATAGTATTAACTTTTCTGTGCATTTCTTTTTAATTATAATTTCACCTTAATTTTTCATGTAAAAGGAGTTTTGGACAATATTAATACTTATGATGAATAACACATTTATCTATTGAGAAGTAGGAAAGATTGAGATGGAAGGTAAAGAGATGTTATTAATAGGCCTATGCTATTTTGGAACATAAAACAAGCAAACGATGAAATCCAAAGAAGAAGTTTTATGACAAGTAGTTATATCCCAAGTACCATTTTAAAAGGTACATTAAATTTTCTACAGTTCTGTGTAAATCAAATGTCTGTGTTTACACCTTTATTGAAGCTTTCTATTTTATTAGGAGCAAATAAAAAATATCAACTAGCTACAGAAAAATTTTGGAATTCTTTGTGAGGAATGGAAAAACCCAAGAATATTTTCAATTGTATCATATTAATTGGGGATACTGAATTATGCAGTTTTTTGGCCTGTCTGAATCTCTCTCTGCATCATATTTTGCATATGGTATTAAATGCCAACAGGCACTTCACTGTCATCCTCTGGAATTTTCGCCTGCAAGAATTTGAAGAAGATACAGAAGATAATGAAGAGTGGGAACTGTGGTTATTGACCTTAACTCCAAAATATTTCTGTTCCATTATTATAAGCCTCCAGGACTTGGACTATGGGCCAATTAGATGCTTCAGGTTATAACTACAGCCCTGATCAACAACCTTGAAAATTTTGGCAGACCTTGTTTAAAAAGGGGAGCAAGTGAGAGATGATGGATGCTCTAGCACATAATTCTCTCTGTTACTGGAAAATTAAGTCAATGTGTATGCTGTACCGATATGGAGTTGTTGGGAAAATCTTTGTCAATTAAGACAGCAATATATTTCCCAGCTAGGTTCCATTTTTATTTTAATTCAACAATAGTCAATTAGGAATAGTTATCAGCAGCACATTTTTCATGATAAGAAAAGAATTTAGGCCAAAGAAAATGGAAAGAAAAATTGATCATCTTTGAGACTGACATTGTAAACCGATGGAGCATGGATATAACCAGGCTTCCTCCTGCCCCCATTTCCTTTAATTTCTGCTTTACTCTAAAAGAAGACATAACATCAATATTTCTACAAAATAGAACTCTATCACGGAAATATATGATTTAATTAAAAATTATATATTATCTGAATTAGGAATATCCAGAGCCATCATTTTTCATTGTTAAAGTTTTTCTCAACAGAAACGTGGCTAATTCAATTGCCTAATGGATTGATACACGTAAAGTGATTAGCACCGTGCCTTGCATACATTTAGGACCCAATAAAAGTTAGAGGTCATTATTATTGTTATCTTTTCATGGTTGTTATAATCTCTATTATTTAGTGTTCGCTGTGAATCTATAGAAGAAAGAAACTGTATATTGAAAAGGATGCACTCAGATGTTACATCTGTGGTTTGTACCTTGGTTCCTTACTAGGTCGGCTGGGGATAAAAATACTGCTCACTAGGTCCAGATTAAGTCCTATACAAAACTGGTGTGCATGACATTTTTAGTTTTGAAACTTTTAATCTCAGTGCCTCTGACTGCAAAATTTAACAGATTCATCTACCCAAGGTCAAGGTCCATGCTTTGGCTCTTTCAACTCTCTTTCTCATTTCTCAGTACCATTTCCTTATTCTGCTATTTTAGGGTTTTGTTCTCTGTTGTACAGGGAGCCTGGAGGATCTCTGAGCAATTTATTGGTGCTCTAATATTAAAAACTGATAATAGGTTAAGATAAATACCTTTTGGTGTTACAAATTGTAGCTCTAACAAAGGAATTAACTTGATTAAACTCAAAAATGCCAAATTATCAATTAGAATCAAAGCCCAAGGATGTCTCTCTATCACCTTGTTGTCTTTGTTAACCACCCCCACCACTGTCGACTAGGGTTCCTCCAAATTTCTCTCCACATCTTTGGTACCCACGCTTCTTCAGCCAGCCCCATGCCTTGAAACTGACGTAGACCACTTAGGCCCACCTTTTTAGTGAGTGCTGTTGATTAAGAATTTACCTTTCTTTCTAGACTTACTGCTCTGTTGTCCCATTCTCTCTGATATTTCAAAGCGATTAATCAGATGAACTAATCTGAGGTGGGGTGTTAGGGTTCACAGCAGCATTGTGCATTACTCCTCCTGCAAAACTATTTTAATAGATTTCTTCACATCCTCTGAAACTGTAGTAGGAAGGGCACAGTCGATAATTGGGAAAGGCTAGTTTTTTGCCATGCTCAAATCATGAATGTGAAGTTCTGCTTCCTTTTCTGTTTTGTTTTGCCTTGTCTTATTTTCCTATCTTTCTCCAAACGGTAGGTAGAGATTCATGTGCCCTTTCCAGGATTCTATCGCCCCATAGAAGGAGGACCATGGCCTACAAAAAGGGGATTTTAATGATGTGATGGGAAGATTTTAGAAAGCACTTTGAAGAACGATATCTTGATGTAGCCTCTGTTGAAGAGATGTCTTCAGGAGATTGAAGTAGAAAAATAGCTGTCAGTACGGCAGAAAGGAGAATACTTGTAGTGTAAGATTATGAATAACAGTGTGAAACAGAGAGTACTTCAAGCTATTTTCCACTTTATAACTCTTTGAGGAGGATTTGGTCTGAATTCTTAATCTCTATTTCTCCAGCACCTATTGCAATGCCTGGCCCATCCTGGGCACCCAATAATTTGAGTTATATGTAGAACGAAGAGTAGTTACCTAGTGGATTTCCATAGCAAAACTAGAGGAAAAAATGATTAGAGAAAGGAGGAGCATAATCTGTTAAAAGAATGATTTTAGTGCTTGAAGAGAAAGGGAGGAAAAGATAAGGCAGGCAGTCAAGAGCAAACGATTAGCGGGTACAATACAGATCTAATATTATTTCCACCAAAAGCTTCTTGCAACAAAAATATTTCATAATTGTCTTAAGCAAATGTGCTACTGAAAAGTAATAATTTCTTAAAAGCAAAAAATCTTACTCTCTTGAGATTGTTTTACTACCCTAAACAACCAACCAACTCAGGTAGATAAGTTTAAACTCTTATTTTTTCAAAAAATACAGTGTGCTTATACAGTTGTGTTGAAAATTCTGATGAAGTTTACACAGTGCAGAGCAATAACCATTCTTGTACCTGTAAGTTAATAAAACAAACACCTTAATAACACTCCAGGGAAGAGGAGATGCCTTTCTCCTCTCTGAGGAGTCATCTATTTGATGTCAAGAACCCTTTTTATTCTTGTGAGCAATGTTGCTGACAGACATTGATATAACTCCCTGGGGGCTTATTTCCAAGCCAACATTGCAACTAAGTTGAAGGAATAGGGAAGTATGTTGAACCTTTTTGATGCAAGATTGGCATCTCGATAAATCAAGGACTGTAAAGGAAAATAATTAACAAGAAAAAAAAAAGGACACCATCCACCAAGAGGATCACTAGTTATTACTATTTAAAAATCACTCCCTGTACAAAATGTTTTACTCTGTCTTTTTCCTTCTTCTAATAATCTCTTAACATTTCCTTGCTCTTTGCCCCACTAAAGAGAAACCATCAGTATGTGCACTTTTTAAAAAAAATGAATAAAAATCTACTTGCATGAATAAATACATATATAAACATACACATATATAGACAAATACATATAGCTAGACAAATAAATCACCCTGTCTGTTTCCCTAGATAGAAAAGAGTCTTTAACTAAGAATCTAATTGAGTTCTGACCAAAGTTATTACCTCAGAGCTTCTCTTTGCTTAACTCAAGTAGTGGTGATCAAGAAGTATATAAGGTTCAGTCACCAGCCATACTTCTCTTTGATCCACACTGTCCAAGAGGCAAGTGGCATGTAAGGTACACACTAATAAACCGTGGGTCACACACTGCAGAGAGCACTGTATTTGAAAGAATCACATATAAAAAACAACTGATTTTAACTATACTATCTTTTTTTCTAATGACCAACAAAACCTTGTAATATACTTACATTATCATAGTTAGTAGCTGTGGAGCTGTAGTTGCCAAGATATTTCCAAAAATGACCATTTAACGCAGTGGCACTCTTTTATCTTTAAATGATATTAACTTTTCTATTAAAGTCTCTGCCTAAATTCCCATTGTTGGCAGAAAGCTGCTGTCTCCACTGATTTAGACTAGATTTAAATGTAACTTGCAATCAATGGGTTCTTTGAGTTTGCACATGTTACAGGGTTCTCCCAAATATGTATTATGAGTGTGGCACATCCTAGATTTTGGAAGGGAAGGCAGTCTAAGAAAAAAGGGCAACAGTCAGCCACATTATCCTGTTCAAGCATGCACGTGTTTTATTTAAGTATTCTCCAAAGGTCTACTTTTTCCAGCATAATGCAGATATTCTGCTATCTTTTAAAATAAGATATATGAATTTCAAACAAAATTGTCAAAAACAATGACCTTGGTTACTCCATATGGTATACAGAAATAATTACATCTCATTTACGATACAGATGCACTTGACGGTCATCAATAGTCATTCACCACCAACACAGTATATTTTAAAATCACCTAAAACACCAAAAAGTTTTTTTTTCTTTTCCAAAAGTCTAAAGAAATTAATAGTTTTGGATAAATGATAAGTTGAAAAGGAGGCAGAATTGTCAACTGAAATAACCTAAGTGCATTTTTTAAAATGTAATATTAAGAACATGAAAATAGAACTTCTCATTGGGAATCGAAAGACCTAAGTATTCCTGATTGCAGTTTCCTTAGTCTACATTATAAAAAGTTTTTCAACAAATGCCATCCAAGAAGTTTCACTATATATTTGCTCTAGAAGCATTAAGTGACATGAGGCAGGTGTTAATATAATTGTTAACATTCACGCTCCAGGAAGATTAGTAGTTTTTAAAAAGACATACTAGGAATAAAGCCAGTTCTTCCCAAAGAGATAGTAGAGTTTATTTTACTTTCACTCAGCAAATGTTTAAGATCTACTGTATGCACAGCATTGTTCTAGAAGCTATTCTAGAAACGGGAAGCAAGAATTTCTGGCTTTACTTGAAAATGGTTGTATTAATTCCTTTTTATGATAAATTATGATAAGCATTTTAAAATCTCTATAGTAGAGGGATAATTATTAACTCTTTCCATGTACGGAAGCTAAAATTTATTCCTTACAGTGGTGGTTTGGAATGAACAAAACTTTTCATTTGACATAAAACTTTTTTACACTGTCACGTGCAGACATGTCTGCTGATATATTTTAAAGGTGAAAAGGTATCAAGACTTTTTTTATCACTTAAATGTACACAGAGATCAGCTTTGCATCATCAAACTTCTGTCCCCCTGATTTAGTGGAGAAAATTGCTCCTTGCAGTATACAGGAGCCTTTCTGAGATAAATTTGTGCTGCCTTCCCCAATGGTGTAGAAAGCGTGCTTTCATCAAATATTGCTACATAAAGCACTCCAGTTTATCTCTGTATTTCAATTCACATTAGTTATTCTCAAAATCTATTCAAGATCTAAAGCAAAATAAATAATACATCAAGTGAGATTCTGGGATCACTGACCCTGTGATATTAGCCCCAGCCAACTCTTTTCCTGATGCATACAGTGATATATCCAGTATCTGGGTTTTTCCGTAACAGCAGACAGATTAGAGATAATTCATAGATGTCAACTCCTTTATCTAATTTTTGACAAGGGGATTGATGATGATAACCTGCTTACAAGATAATTTGTTGGAGAATACAAAAGTAGGAAAGTCATTTGAACTACAAAACATTAGTCCAGTTGATGACAATAAACCCAATAGAAAGGTGTTATAGAAGAAATACACAACAAATAATGCACTGTCACAGGAATACAGTGGACCAAAGAATATTACTGAAAAACATTTATGGCACAAGAGTTGTGGATTAAAAAGTTATCTAAAACCTGGCCACACCAGAAGTTTTTCTACAAAGTGGCTCCTATTGTATCTATGAGGATCTGGAAAGTACAACGACGAAAAATCCTGATTCCTGATACAACAAGTGTACAATGAATTATTGCAGTTGTAACAGTATCTAGGTGCAAGGTAAAATGATATAATACTGAACTATCTGAACATTTTAGATTTACTAATGAGCATCCCCATGAGAAATACTGCAGTTCTAAAAGGAGTTTATTTGCACAGCTCACCATGGAACATGAACAATCAGCTTGTTGTAAGTGCACAGAAAGTCTCCCTTTCTACAATTATAGTTTATCATGCCTATTCTGAAGACAACATAAGGAAACTGAGATCACTGCTCCAAAGAATTCTAGCATGCATTATGATGGTTTCCTTCAGTCAATACAAATGTGCTGTATGATTTTTTTTTCAATATGTAATAATCTTCATCATAGCCAATGTTCATGGTTTTAACAGGAAAAATTTTTATCAAAATGTTTTCCATATTTTTTTTTTGCTTTGCATTCAACTGGAACATTATGTTCAAAGGTTTATTGTATTTATTTTATTAAAAAAGAGTCCTGGTCATAAGAAGCATCAATAGGCGGCATTTCATTGTGCTCATTCACAAAGTCAACGGGCCACAGACTTCCTCTGTATAACAGGTCAAACTCTGTCCAGAAATGCCATTTGGTGGTTTTATTTCCATCCTCAAGTTTGGAAGCTTTGTTTTTGCTTCACTACCGTCCTTCCTGCTTTGCCATTTTCATCTGCAAAAGGTTTATTTTTTCTTCTTTCTTCCACATTGGGATTCTTTCCACATTCAGGGCTTAAATTCTCAGACCTGATTCCAATTGTCTTACAAAGCAGACACTCTGACAATATTTCCTCCTGAGTACTCAGGAGATTCTGGCCTGTCATCTCCTTCGGGGGTGGTTACTGGAGGTGTTGGGATGCTTATTATTGCTGTAGTCACATAAGGTTGTTCACAGTTTAGTTTAACACACTCTTCCATTTTGGCATTTAAACTGGATCGGCTGATGAGGAAAAAATAGATTAAAGAAATTAAGTTGTTTACTTAAAATTTTTTTTCCCAACAACTGAGGAATATGTTTTCATGTTTATAAGTAACATTTTAAATGTCTAAGAACAATCACCGTGATTTAAAAAAAAATGAAGCACCAAACATTAATATATGTTAAAGTGGACATTAGTCAGGTCATTAACATTAAATAAATATCTAAAAGTCAGCTCACTTTGGTTCAGTCAGTGTTTATCAATCAGTGTTTTCTATAAAAATGCAAGAAAGAGGATCAAGTAAGTTTTGGAAAGCCTGGGTTGAGAAAGTGAAATAGTTTTCTTTAAGGCAGGGCCTCTGAGAGGTTTGAGTGACCATTTTGAAAGGCATATACCCTGTGGATCTACCTCAGTTCTTTTGCCCACAGAACCATTTTACTATCTTGTCTCTTTGGAATATATAATGCCCTTAAAGCTCTCAACTTAGTGACGGCCAAATGTTAAGAACCCACAGTTAGCTTTTGCTAATATTTCAAGGTTTTCTCAAGTGGTATTCTTGCACGAGTTTTATTTTCTATGTGGGGAGGGGATAAAAGATCAAAGAGGGTATACATAAGAACTTAAAACTAATAATTTTATTTTCATGAAAGTCTTAATTGAAATGTTTATATCCTAAGATTTTCTTTCTGAACACTTCTCCATTTTCCACGTCGGTTTGGATTGGATGTAAAACAACACAGAGGTAGAATATCCTAGAGACAGAAATCTTTCATTGTTCCAAAATTTAATATTCTGGTCCCAGAGACATCTGATTTATGTAAATCAACATAGCCTGAATTCAGAATCTCATCCAGGTTTTCCACAAAGATAGATGAATGCAAACAGAGATGCAGCACTGAATTAATGGATTGTTAATATAAAAACGTAGCTATTTAATTTGAGAAACAAAGCGAAATTATTTTGGCAGAAATTGATCTTTTTAATGACTTGTATAGTTTAAATGTGCTTTTATTACAAATGCATGTTTGTGGTAAAAACAAATAGCAAATAAAGGGAAGCAAAGGAAAAACATCAATAGAAAAATTTCACTGAAATTGGCCATAAACTAACCAGAGGTGAACAATTGTAGCACGCCACTTATGTTTTTTGTATTGGATTGACTTTTGTGTTTGTTGTGGCTAAAATACTTTTATGATCAAAACTGTGTATTATTTTGAGAGATTTGTACAGGCATAGTTTTATTTTTCACTGTTACATTGTGTATGTTGATATATTTTTAGGTGCTGTTGAGTACTGTTTAATATATCAATGTCATTTTAATTTGTCTCATTTATTAGTGTTGACTATCATTTCAGGCTATTTGCATTTACATAAGGGGCTCTTGAGTATAGACACGTCTGCTCAAATAAGAAAATGCTGTGGAGTTGAAGAGGTAGAAATACTTCTGTGTGTGCCTGACCATCTCATCTTCTTTCTACTTTTTTGATACTGATACAACTACTCCTTTTGACTATTAATGAATATTACAGTAGATCCATTTTCTTACTTGTTACAGTTCAGCTTGTCTCATTCTAAACCCTAGGAGCTACCAGGGTTTAGATACCACAGAGGTAGCAACATGACTGCAGGTGGAGGTATGCTCTGGGAACCAGCACAGGTGTGTGCACCCACACAGATTAATCTCAGGTACCTGTTAGATAGTGGGGTTCTCTCCACGCATCTGATCTGAATCGTACTGAGTTCTTGCACACTGCCTCGCTGGCTTCCCGATACATTGGCATTTGGGATGCGGAAAGTTTTTTTGTGTCGTCGTGAACAGCAAGTGCTGGTGACTCCTTGTGAAGACAGAGAGGGGCTGTGACTTGAAGGACGGTTAACAGTTGCAACTTCCATGCAGCTTTCTTCAAAGACTTGTTCATCCACAAACTCATGATTCTGTTCCACAGTTGTAAGAAAATGTGAAGAAAGCACAGAAACACATTTTAACTTTTAAAAAGGAAATGAGAAGCTTTATTTTTAGAACATAAATGTGCCCACGTACATTTACGCTATCTAATGGGTAACTAATACCATTTTCATAATATTAGACTATCAAAGCCACCTCTTGTTGGTATTTGTGCAAAAATAAAATCTGTCTAGTTAGATCTCGAGAGTGATGTACGCAGGCTGATTTAGTATCCATTTATAGACTTTATCTTGACACATCATTTATTCATTTACACATAAAATCTAGAAGTTACAAACTAAAGAAAAAAACAACCCTTGAAAATAAATCTAGATACTGCCCGCAGGGAATGTGTAAATTCACATTTACTTAATTTTTTTAAACAGATTGAAGTTATGGAAAAGAGATTATTTCATTAGAATGTCCCAAGTTAGACTCTCTGTTTTATATTAGCAAATATTTTCTCATGGGATTGAAAACATTTTTTTTTAAATTAAAAAATGAGATACTTAAGACACTTCCCATTTCTTTAGATGCTCCTGTAAAATTCCCAGGAGATAGAAAAATATGACTTATTAAATGAGTAAAATACATTTATCTATAAAATGTGTCACTTTATGTTTGACCCAGAAGGGATTGGCACTGAACTTTTGAGGTCTCCTTCCTCATCTGTGATACATCCCTGGCTATACTCATGATGTGGGGCTGTAATCAGAGTTCTTCTAGCTCAGGAGCAAATAGTGATGGCTATCATTTCATATACCACATCATAGAGAAACACAGTGTAAATTTTGCTTTTAAAATATACAATAAAGAATTGCCTCCTAAAAGGCCTATGCAAGACGTTTACCTCAGAAACATAAGGGAAAACATTTTTGGTCTGAACAATTAGAGAATCACTTCAATTATGATTTGTGTGTGTGTGTGTGTGTGTGTGTGTGTGTGTGTGTGGCAAGTCTTACAGTGGAAGGCTTTGCACATGCCGAACTCCACTTAACCATGTCTCATCCTAAAATATTAGTAAAACAGTTGAAGCAAGTCACTGGCTAATAGGAAATAGATCACTTTAGCTATTCACTTTGTTATTTCTTTGCTGAGACAAGCATTTTGAAATAAATGAAATTTAACATTTCACTGCTTAAAAGTCCAGAGAGCAATATGATCAGATAAGACAGACTTTCATGTAAAATACTAAATTTTATAGAAAAAGATATAGCTCACAAAGGATTCAGAATCTGTGTTCTTTTATAATGCACATTTCACACACATAGTACAAGTTATAATGCATGAGATGCTAGTTTATCTCAACAGTGACTGGAAGTGAAGAAGTCATTCTGTTGCTGGTTACCATATATTTTTGTAGGTAGCTCAATTTAAACTATATTAATTGGTGTTAAACAATTTTTGATTTAAAAAAAAAGGCCTACATGGTAAAATAGTGAAAAAGTGAAAACGAAAGGAAAGAAAAAGATAGGGGTAAACACATTCAATTATTAATGTTATCATTTAACTTTCAAGAGTTATCCTAAGTTATAGACTTTATAAGTTAGAGACTTTTACTCAAAAATGCAAATATAATCGTGTGACTACTGCGTTTAAAACCCTCAAATAATTTTTCATTTATTATGAGATAAAGATCAAAATTCTTCACGTGCCTCCAAAACCTAGTGTCGTCCGGCCATTGCCTTCCTCTCCGCCTCCTCTTGTGCCAGACTACACTTTCCTTCTGACCACCCTCAAATTCTTTCACTTCCTCTTAGGCCAAGTTCCAGGCTTCCTCAGGTGCTCACAGCACCTTTTAGCTCTTTCATTTCTTTGCCTGACCAGCTCCTAGCCATCCTGTGCGTCTCAACTCAAGTTCCTCCAGGAAGTCTTGCCTGATCCTGTACCCTGACCGCTCCGCCCTCTTTGCCCCGCTCCACCGTGGTCCCATTGTTTCTTCCTCTGCCCATTAACCTTTTCCAGTACCTCCGTGTGTTTTGACCCACACATGGAGGCTCGATGGGACTTCATGATGTATATTTGGTCCGGTTCAGCGTCTGGCACACAGTAGGCAAGGAACACATATTTGTTGAATGACTATACAGGTAAATGAATTAATAGGCAGGTAATACATCGGCATTGAGAACACATACATGCATCCTCAGTGAGTGAGTGAGCAGACTTGATTCAAATATGGTCAAAGTTTTGCTCTGCTGTGTGGTCACAGACTGTGATCCCTTTTGACGAGCTAGCTAGAGAATGGGTGCCTTTGCTAAAGAGGCGGTCCAATTGAGAGCTTGTAAGTGGAGAAGTGCAGACTTGATCCTCAGCCCCCAGAGCACGCCAGTGACTAAATGTGTCATTTTTCTTATAAGAACAGAGAGTTTTTATCATCTATCTCAGTTCATTACACCTGTAAATGAAAGAAATGCTTATATTCAGTTATTCTCTATATTTTTGTTATTGCTATTGATAGTCCCTTTATCCAGATGTCAGGAACATTTGAACTTCATTATTTTTTTTTCATTTAATCAGCATTTTCAGAATCATGAGAAAATGATATTTTATAGGACTTACAGTTGGCTCTTATAAGACAGCTTTCCATCTGCATTAAAATGATTTTTTAGAGTAGAGTTAAGATAACCACTAAGGATAAAAACATTTTAAACAAGTCTCTAAAATATTTTCCAAGTTGACATGTCACTACAAGTCTTTCCAAGTAATTTCAGATATTGTGGAGTTTCTTCGTCTGTTTTCAGTATATTTTCCAGTAACACAGACAGTGAAATCATGCTTGAGTATTCAGGAAAGCGAACGGCATTACAGCCTAGACGAGGACAGGGGCAGGCAGTCATGCCATTTCCTTACCGTGGTTTTTTCCAGGCAGTGAAGCAGGTGGTGGTGCTGGGTTTCAAAGCTGGAGGCTGATTTGCTAACAAAGGCCTGTTCATCCTCGGAGGACTGTTAGCACAGAGAAGACAGAAGTGCTTTCTATTTTATTTGCAAACAATGAGAACCTCAGCTACACATTTCCACAGGGAGATCTGGCCCATTTCCCAAGATCAAATGGCAGCATTTTATTTTTTTAACTTAACAGGGACAAATGTGCAGTTCCTTTTAAGTTTGATAATTGGCATTCACATTTTCGTGAAATTAGCGGTCTGGTCTTTTAGACTTGCCTCCCCGAATTGAAAATTTAAATCTCTTTTAATCATTCAACTATCAACTACCTTTGAAAGCCTGGAAGCCATTACTTTTGGATAATAAAATTTAATCTAGTATTTAGATAATCCTGAAACCACTATCATTCTCACCTACATAAAAGCTCTTTTGCAAGTAAAGATGATTGGAATCCTAAATATTAAGGGAAAGTTTTGACATAGAAGTAAAGTTTTTCAAATTGTATTTCATATCATGTGACCTTTATAATACTGAATGGTGTTTCTGCTCCATTAAGAAGTAAACCAAGACATCATGTACTGCCCCCCCACCCCCAAATGAACTTTAAGGAACATTTGGTAATTCTGGAATAAAAAATAATTAGATATTTGAGTCACTGAGAATTTTTGACCTTTCCCATGTAAAAAGCGTTCTGGACCCAATTCCAAAGTGGGAGGAGGTTTTCCCCACACCATCAAGCAATGCTCTGGACACTAGCTGGGTGTTCTACAATATAACTTAATCCTGACACTATCTACCTGGAGACAGCATCATATTAGATAGGTTAAGGGCTCAGTCCTACGAGAGTCCCCCACCACCTTCAGACACCAGTCACAAGCCCAGGTTGTTACCTGTACTTCTGACCCACTGGCTATAAATCAGAGGTTTCCACAACCACCTCTTCGGCTGATTTGCTAGAGCCACTCAAAGAACTCAGAAACATTTTACTTACTAGATTACTGGTTTATATGAAAGGATATAACTCAGGAATAGCCAGACGGAAGAGATACATAGGGCAAGGTATGGGGAAGGGCACAGAACTTCCATACCTTCTCCAAGTGAGCCACTCACCCTGAATCTCCACCAGTTCACCAACTTGAAAGCTCTCCACATCCTTTCTTTTTTGGGTTTTATATGGAAGCTTCATTTCATAGGCATGATTGATTAAATCATTGGCCATTGGTGATAGAACTCAATCTCTAGACCCTTTCCCCTTCCAGGAGGTTGGAGGGTGGAACTGAAAGTTCCAACCCTTTAATCACATGGTTGATTCTCCTAGCAACCAGCTCCCATCTTTTGGGTTGGTCCAAAAGTCACCTCACTAACATAACAAAAGCCGCCTCTATAGCTCTCATCACTGAGGAAATTCCAAGGGTTTGAGGAGCTCTGCCAGATAGGAGGACAAAGACTAAATACGTATTTCTTATTATAAATCACAGGATCACACCATGTTTACATGAGACAGTGCAGAATTATTGCCCAATCACGAATGGCAATCATGATTCACTGGTGATATTTCATAGCCCAATTTCTAACCTGGTACAGCCAATAAGACTGTTTAGGATGAGGTTATTAAAAAATAACATTTTTGTTGTTTCAGTAGCCATTTTCATAATTACCCACAATAAAATTATGCAGTTAAGTAGAACTAAATCAATATTACACCAATAAATTGGACATTAAAAAAAGTGAAGTTCTTGACCATACCTGTAGCTGATTACTGAGCAAGCCATTCCGTTTGCTCTGCATGTAAGCATTGGCACTTCCGCTTTTGGCTGCTCTGATCCTGGCAAGTCTGGCTTTCTATAGGAGAAGAAAAATGAATGTTCTGTTAATACTTATGAAATCTTTTCTTAAAATGCTGACTGCACTCCTCTATAATCCTAATGTCAGCATACATATTTTTTAAAAAGTATGTCAGCTTTTCACATGTAACTACTGAAAATTAAATTTCCACCATTTGAGGGCTTTTTTAGTTAACATTTATCAGTAAGATCAATTAACTACTTTGGAGGTGGGTTATGCATTTAAGAATTGTAATTAAGCCTTTACAGTAAGATCAAGTTATTTCATTATTGTTTCTATCAATTGTGTTAAGAGAAAAATAGCAGTATAACTTTACTTATATTTTCACTTACCCCAACCTGAGTAATTTAATAAAATGAAGACCCAGCAAACCAGCTACCAACTCTTTTTCATTTAAACTAATGTCCTTTTTAAAATTAGTAATTAAGCTCCAGGAACCAATTGCCTGCTTGCCTGCCTTCTTTCCTTCCTTCCTTCCTTTCCCTGTCTTCCCCCTTCCTTCCCTTTCTTAAAAAAACACTATGCAATTGTATCTGCACCCTCCATATCAAATTTGATTTTTGTAATTATTTTGTTAAATTGGCCAATCTAGACCCCATGCTGAACAATATGGGCTCTCTCAAAAAAATCTCTAAGTTTATCCACTTCGTACCGGCACAGGTCCACACAACAGTATGTTCATCTGATTTCTATCTCACTCTTGAATTTGTTAAAATGAAGCACACAGAGAGCTTTGTGACATTATTTTTAATTTTTAAAGAATTTATGTATAGAGAATGTCCCTCAATTTAGAGGGTTTAGCATGGTCACTTCATTTGTACACAGTTACAGTGAGATCACCAAAGTGTATCGCTGAGCAAACCAACTGTCCAGCCAGAATTCTGCTGTTCCATTCTACTTTAGAACTGCTGATGTCTATCTGCCCTAAACTGTAGCAGAGTGAGTCTGGTTTTCACTTCCTGGAGAGCACTATTTTGGTGACCATTTTATTTGTATGACTCTTATCTAAGCAACTATCTGTAAGGAAGCAACTGGGAAGGCTTGGATGAGAACTTTCTTGAAAAATTACCCTACAAAGACTTTTTTCCCTTTCTAAACAACCCAGATAAATACTATCTTTAGTCTCTAGCCCTGGAATTTTCTTTGTAAAAAGAATTTTTAAATTATCTAGACTTTTAAAATGGAAAGTGAATATATAAGACAAAATTTGAATACTACAAAAGTGCATGAAAAACAAGTAAATCTCTCTGGACCCTGGAGCTGCCCTAGTTCTATGCTGCATTGTAAACCACTGGTAATATTTCCAGAGAATCTTGACAGAAATTTTCTAGGTATATAAAAGCAAATATGTAGATATATATTCATATGTGTATACACATATATTTGTACTCAGTTGGGAAAATACACCTTACACTCTTCTGCACTCGGCTGTTTTCATTTAATACAGCTTGGGACTCCTTCCATATCTACATATTTAGATCCACCACATTTCTTTATGGATGTGTAAAATACCACGGTATAAATGAAGCATCATTGATTTAGCCAGACAGCTACAATTAACTTTTTAAAGCAACTACAATTAATTTCTGAAAGCATCTTTTGCTGCTACATGCAATGCTGCCTGCTTCTGCTACTACATCAACATCATAATGAGCTTATCTTCAAGATAAATTTCTAGAAGCAGAATTATTCCCGGATCAAAGGGTGTGTGTGTGTGTGTGTGTGTGTGTGTGTGATTTGTTTGATAGGTTTTGCCAAACTTCCTTCCAAAGTTGTTGAGCCAAGATGCCCTTTCACCCACAGCATTTGAGAGTAGCACAGAGATGTGGGAAGCTCTCAAAAGAGCATTAAGACATCATCTGGTTTCAACTCCATTCCTCCTCTTTTCCTCCATGAATTTATTCTTCCTGTGTGCTGATTCTGGGTTAAGATAAGACTTTGTACAAAGATTATATTTATAAGAGATGGGAGAAATAGACAAATTTCACTCTTTGCTGCAATATAATGTTTAGATCACTCAAAACACTGAGACAGTACAAAAGAATGAAGTTGGAAGGTAGAAAATTTTTAACTTCAAAAGCTGTGCTGTGCAGCCAAGGTTTCAGGCCAGACTCAATAAAACAATGGCAAGTGACAAGCACATTTGGAAATGACTTAGAATTGACATAATAATTCAGAAATAAGTAATTTGAATATTCTTTTGGTTTCCAGAAAGGGGTTATTGTTGAAATTTCAGTCCTAAATTCTCACTGGTCTCCTAGAACAGTCAATGTCTTTTTTGGTTTCCTTCCTCTCCCCCTTCCCCTTTCCCTCCTCCTTATCTCCCCCCGCCCCCACTTTTCTTTCTTTCTTTGCAACTACTGCATGTAATTATATTGCCTATATCATAGTTACTAGTCTCACCTATGTCATTCTCCAAGCATTTAACAGCAGCATTAGGAAACACTTTCTTTCATAAATGAGACATTTATATTAACCAAAAATACTGTCAAGCAAAGGAAAATGACACATATATTTTTCCCATAATGGAAAGCCTACATATGGCAAAAGCCCCTACAATAGAAGTAGTTCTAAGCTTAGAGAAAGAGAAGCAGTTGTTTTAAAGATAGAATAGTCATTTTTCTAAGTCATGTACTGTGTTAGAAAAAGAACCTCCCATCTCAATTTCAATCATGACTTTTCTTTCATTTTACTACAATACTATGAGTTAATTGGTTTAATTGGTCTTGTGGAACACCACATCTGTCTGTTGAATGCTAGCCTTTATGACCTGTGATTACATCTTTGGTTCCAGTAGGTAATTGAGGGAAGTTCTTATACAAAGATATTTTAGAAAATCAGTTTATTTCCGACCCACTTAGTATAACAATCTTGGCAACTCTGGCTGTGTAATTGGGAGGTTAAAAGAAAACCATCCACTAGTAAGAGAGAATGTATTCCTTCCAGCCCCCAAGCTCCAGCCCCATAGGGAATACAACTTCTTGGCATGGCCAAGTACCAGCAAATATGGAAATTAGAGTAAGGTTTTAGTAAATACTTTGTCTTAGTCTATATGTAAAAATAGGAGGTTTCCAAAATTTTAATTAAAAATTAAGGATTATATTGCCAATGTAAAAAATAGCTTTGCAGTTATTTTCAAATTCTTCATCTGCCTTGAGAAATACTGATGGTGTTGGGGAAAATTGTCTCATAAGCATATTTTTCCTATGGATCCCAATTCTTCATAAATTCAGTTTTTTTTCTTAATTCTCTAAACTCAGCAGCATTTCTTAAAGTTGATTCCAAGGAACTAGTAAGTGTTATGAGTAAAATCCAAGCCAATCAAATGAAACAAACAACTAGTTCTGTGGCCAAGAAAAGTTTGGGAAATGCTAAGCGGTAAACAGGTTTCTTTGTTACTGGGTTCCTCACGACACATCATATCGTGGATGTTCGCTGTCAAGATGAAAGAGGAATATAGTATGCAATTTTTCTCAAACTAATTTGACATGGAACCCTAAATGTGGAGCATTCAGAGGCTAGTATGCAGTGCTTTTTAGCAAATAGATTGTTTTTTAATTGCACCAAAGGACATTATATAAACTTTACAATGCATTCTCTGGAACAGAGGAAGGGGAGCCAATCAGAGAAAGATGTATAAGCCAAAAACCATTGAGATGGCAATTTTCTTAAGTGGGATCCATCCTCTAAATGAGGTATGAGACAGATTGAGAGCAATTATTGGACCATCTTGTTACCAAATCACAAAATGTTTGCAATACTTTTGAAAAATGAAGGTATACTAGGCAGCCTTAGAAGTGAGGTAGAGAAGGCCTCTCTTCTTTGTAATATGAGGCAATTCCTTACTCCTCAAATATCAGCCCACATACCCCGTGTACCATTTATTCTGGAAATTTTACTTACATTTCTTTCTTTAATTTAAGGTTTAGTAATGCCTCACGTGGAGGTAACATATTAAGCTTTATCAGCTTTTAAAAATTGAAGGGATTTATTGGAGTCTTTCTGTTTGCTAATGAAAATATCTCCCCTAGAAATGAGACACAATGGTGCCCAATAATAATAAAAAGAGAGAGTTGAAGGAAGTCAGTGGGAGATAGTGCAAGACTCGCAGCTCTAGAGCTTGCTTACTCCTGGAGATGGCAGCAGCCCTGGGAAACAGTGCTGGCATTTGGGTCGGTGGAAGGGACACTGGAAGGTCAGTGGAATGAGAAGGCAATCAGAGGACTCTAAGTGGGAAGAGGTGAAAACTAAAAGAGGAAGTAGGAGGGTGCCAGAGACAAAATCATGCTTCCCCATATTGTTTTCAACTGGTCCTAGGAATGTCCATCCTACTCTAGGAATAGAGGCCACTGTCAAGGTGAACAAGGTCTCATTGTTCATGCACACATTACACAAATATTAAGTGCCTATTTTATGCTGGGCACTGCCCTCAGTACAATGGAGGAGAGGGACAACACAGTGTAATACATGATAATAGAGTATGCATGATATTATGGGAGAAGAGAAGAAAGAACTAATGGTGTCCACACCATTCAGAAAAATCTTCATAGAATGGGTGATATTTAAGTTTTGAACCCTCAGTGGGAGATTGCCAGGTGGCTACATTAGGTGGTGTGGGGATGGAATGGAGACTTGAGAGCAGAGGTAAGTAATTTAATAAGGCTGAAACATAGAATGGATATGGAGAAGTATGTAACGTCCAGATTCCTACATCTGTTGATAGTAGGGAGTTATTAAACTACAGACAAATTAAAAAACTAGGTTATCCACAGGGATCTGAGGTGGGGCCTGGGAAATATTTTTTAGTAGCAAATAATCTAAGAGATCATTCTCAGGCTCTAGCAAGGAGTTATTTCTTGCTTTTAATTATTCTAGAATTCTGTAAGAAACTCTTTGATTTGGACATTGCTGAATATGCTAGGCAATGGTTCTCAAAATGTAGTCCCCAGACCAGCAGCAGTATAAGCATCACCTGGGAACTTGTTAAAAATGCAAATTTTCAGGCTCCAGCACCAAACTACTGAATCAGATGCTTTGGGGATAAAATCCAGAAATCTGTATGTTAACAAGCTCTTCAGATGATTCCAATAAATCCAAAGTTTGAGAACCACCACAACAGAGTGTGATACACGGCAGACAATGTTGGTAGCCTCTTTCTGTGTCAATGTCAACTTCATGTGAAAAGTAAAAATTTTACTTACATTGTACATCGGCTGTGTGTTGGCTCATTGATTCTAAACTTCGCACTGTATTTAGAATTATCTAAAGGAAAATCCCTAAAGACTCCTAATTCTAATAATGTCAGAATTTTCTTGTTTAAGACTTTAATCAGTAGGTATTTGTACATGAGCAAGTCATCTTTAAAATGGAAATAATAACACTTCCTTTGCAAGTTGATTGTGAAAATACAAATAACAGACATAAAGAACCTGGGACATACTAGAAACCCTAGAGAGGGTTGTTGTTATTAGCATTATTAAATTATAATTATAATTACTACTACTGTTATACATAATTACTCACAAGTTAGCCTTGTAAGTAGGCAGATGATTAAGTGGTACGATTTGTATTTTAAAACAGGGTAGGATCTCTGCTTCAAAATATCAACCCTATCACCTGTCATTGCATCAATGTAGCTTTATTTTGGCAAATGCACTCTACTCAATAAATGTTTATTGAGTGACTGAGTGAATAAATAAATCTATTAAAGTAAATTACCAATGGTGGGGTAGGTGAGAGATGTTAAGTTTAGGTCTACATTCACCCACATGTCAGTGTTTAGTTAAGAATTTACCAAGGATTGATAGAAATGGGGCAAATATTGCATTCCCTTTAAAGGATGGGGCAGGTAGTGAAAGCAGGAAGAATGCTTGCTTGAAGAAAGAGCCTAGAAGAAGGAAAGTATCCCTGAGAGTGATAATGGGTATGTTCTCAAATACATATTGTGTATATTTCGTGCTTTTGCCTGAGCTTGGTCTTGGCAACGGGACTAAACACCAAAAACTCTGGTCCAAAAAACCATTTTGTAATATTACTTATTATTCAGCTCGACTGAGGTGTTTACTGAATGGATTGCTTGCTTGACTTAATTAGCTGGTTATTTTTGCATAACTTTGATATTTGTCAAATTGCCCAGTCTAGATTAATCTGAACTATTCTAGCCTAATAAATGTTTATTCTGTTTTTTTTAAACCACCTGGGAGGGAAAATAGGAAATATCCTTTGATAACTTTTTTAGTTCCATGTCCACTGTTCTCTCTTAGATGACAATCTTCATCTATTAACTGGACATATCACAATAGGTAATAATATTCAACTTTATTAAGCCAATCTTTCTAGTGATCATATTTTCTACGATATGCAAAATTCATTGCATTATGGCAGAAACTTAGAATATAGGAATATTTTAAAGATGCCAAAAAGAATTCACAAAACATGCTTTTCAATTTAATGTACTTTTAAAATATCACATTTATTTATTTTTGTATTCTAAATTTATTTTGGCAAAAAGGTTTCTACAATACTCTAAGGTTTTCTTTATTGATTTGCTTGAAACAGATGACAAGATTTGAAAAAATACTGATATTTTGGAGACTGGTTTTTTGAAAATGAGATTTGTACTTCCTACAGTTTTCATAAACGTAGCTCTTTTTTTTGGCATTGAGAAAATGAATTATAGGTAGCTCTTATATTAAAGAAGGAATTTCTAGAATGGAGATGGACAGGTGCTGAGGAGCTATGCTTTTTGCAGAATTTCTGTTATTTTAAACAATGTATGTCTGTGTCCAGTAGAGGGATTGTAGTGTGTGGGCAGAGTCACAGTTGTGGTACATGAAAGTCCCTGGTGGAGGGATCAATTGTGGCTGAAATTCCTCCATCTCTTCTTTCTAAAGGTGTGCCCTGCATGATTCTACAACTGCCCAGGGGGTGTCTTTTTCTAACCCTCCCCATTTATTGGATTATCAGTTCTATATATTCATGTTAACTGGACTATTTGTTATTATTCTCTACAATAATTAGTTAAAGTCTAGGTACTTGTCCAAAAAATGGGGGATTCTGTCAAACAGGAAACTATAAGGCTGAAAGAGCAATTCTTTGCTAAAGGAAGACGTCTGACAATGGACATGAACAAGTTCTCTGGACAATGTGCTGTGTGACCATACTGATTAACTTGAACTTTCCAAAGAGTTACTTTATGAAATTTTATACTTTAATAAAGAGACTGACATTGTTCAAAAGCATATTAAAATCCTGTTCTGGAATTACCTGCAAAGACAGTTATGAACTGCACCAAAATCTCTCATTACATTTTATAGTTATACCACATTACCTTGGTTGCCCACGCACTTTAGTCATGGTTATAAATGGTTTTTGGATCTTAAGAAAATGAATCTATCCTTAAAGGACAATGATATAGTGTCCATGAAGAATACTGGAAATCTAGTACCATAGTCCCGAGGAAACTACAAAAGATTGCCAAAACTATTTCTAATCAACAAGGGCGCTGACTCTCAAGGTGACTATTTTGACAAAGAATGAGGAAGGCAAGCGTGCTAACATTTAGTTGGCTTTTCTGAGAGGCAGTCTCTCATAGTGTTGAAGTGTATGAACCTGGGAGCCGGACTGGCTTGGACTGAATGTTCTCCAGTTTATATGACCTTAGACTTTCTCAATTTCTGTGTACCTTCACATTCTTATGTATAAAATAGCAATAATAATGGTAACTAACTGCTAAACTTGTGGAGATCATATGAATTATTTTTTGAAAAACATTAAACCAATACCTGGCACATAGTAAGTCATCAGTAAATATTAAATATTGTTAATATTATGATATGCTTATTTAGATTTCTATATACATTTACATATAATCTTAATCTTATTGTGAGGTAGGTACTGTTTTCCCTATTTTGTAGATGAGTATGTACATTGCTTACTTTGAGAGGGACTAATTAACTGGCTCCAAGTTCAGAGAAATAGTAAACTACTGGGCCAGGAACAAAACTCAGCTGCAAATGATCATATTTCTCTTACTTCCTGGGTCAACCATGTATAAATCTGAGACACATTTTGGTGTCCTTTAATAGGCCTGGTCTACTGGAACCAGCTTGACCCCTGGTGGACAGAGACTAAATGAATCAGATCTAGAAATCTGATTCTAATAAAATTTGCCAAGAATCTATCTTTGATTTTGCTATTGTCATCAGTGTAGTTCACTCGATATTTCTTTCTTTCTGCCTCTGGTTGTAGAGTAGGATTGTATTTCCCACCCACTTTGAGTTACACATGGCTACATGACTTGCTTAGGCTAATGCAATAGACATGGGAGTGACTTGGCCCACTTCCAGGAGGAGGTTTTAGGAGTCACTGTGTGATTCATCATGTCTTTTACCCCTGCTTGAACGATTGCAGAAATACGTTGTCAAGATGGAGTTTCCATCACTGGACCAGTAATGGATCTGCAGCATGATTGAGAAATATTCTTCAATGTTTTAAGCCATTGAGATATTAAGGTTCTTTTTTGCTGTAGTATAATCCAGCTTGTGCTTGCTGATGCAACTATGGACCAAATCTGGAACACTGACTAGCCAGTAAGGGATTTTAAAGCTCACTATAAAAAGTGGGAGATGTTAAATCATGGTTGCACAATGCTGAATACCCACCTTCTGTGCTCTCCGTTTGTCTGCTCGTTGATTTTGGTGGTAGATCCGACTGAAGTTGGACACAATCACTGGAACAGGTAGAGCAATGACCAAGACCCCACTCAGCGAACAGATGGAACCAAAAATCTTCCCTGCTATGGTTTTTGGTACCATGTCACCATACCTGGATTAGAGAAAAAAATATATTGTTTAAGTCATAGAAAGTCATTTCCACTTGCTACAAATAGTTTTTTGCTTTAAGTCAAATGATTTTTTGGACCAACCTATCTCTACTTCATAACTACAATATACTCAGCTTAAGACATTAATAAACCAGAAATTGTGAATATCTGAATATAAAAAATTACCTTTCAACTTTACAGAAATTGATTGTAACATTTAGAAATCTCTTTGATTGAAAAATACTTTAAGCCAGATGATGTAATGATAGCTTTTCAATTTGTCCTTTAATAATATGGCATAGTTCTTTACATTTATTTAATCATCAGTATTTCCGTGCTGAATTTTATAGTCTAGATAACATACTTTTCTGCATAATTTTTTTTCAACATTGGATTGGTTATGAAATTTAAGTAGAAAAGGTAGTATATCACATTCCTTTCATCAGATATAATCACTTAAAAAATAAACTTTCCAGGGTCCCATTAACCTTCACTGGTGAAATCCAATGGCCATTTCTCCATGATAATCTTACTCAATCTCTCTCTTTTCTTTTTTTTTAAATTAGTTGACTTCTTTCTCCTTGAAACATTTTCTCTTGGCTTCGGTATTAGAAAATTTGCTTAGTGGTCCTCCTACTTCATTGGCTGCCTCTTTTCTGTCATCTTTTCTGACTTCTTTTCCCTTATCTGATTTCTAAATATTGGAGTAATTTAGGTCTCATGCTTGAGTCTTCTTATCTTCTCCATATAAAGCCTCTTCCTATGTGATTTCATCCAATCCCATAGCTTAAAACAATCTACATGCTGTTGAAACCCTAATTGACATTGACAGCCCTGATGGCTATCTTGAAAATCAGGCTCATATCTTCAGTGGTCTGGTCTGATTATTCCCATCCCTGTAAGTTTAAGAGCCATTTAAGACTTAAATTAACCAAAAAAAAAAAAAAAAACAAAACCTCATTTCCCTAGCTTCCTCTGCACCCCTCAAATCTGTTCCTCTCACAGTCTATCACCTTTAATTAAATGGAACCACAAACCACCCAGTTGCTCATATCAAAATTTAAAGAGCCACTCAAATCCTCAGTCCTCGCATCTCATTTCTCAGCTGGTCTTGTCTCTGACCAAACAAATTATATCCCATTTGGGTCTCCTTCCTCAACCCTGTTTTACCACAATATTCCAAGCCATCATCATCTCTTGCCAGAGCCATGGATATAGCTTCTTACCTGAACTCTTTTCCACATTTACCACTTTACCATTCATGCCAATACAGCAGCCAGTTATGATTTTAAAAATGGAGATCAGACTGTGGCTATTTTGCTTAAACCTTCCAATAGACTTGAAACTAAAATAAATCCAAACTCCTCACTTTTGTCTCCAAGGGCCTCTATCATTTAGTTTCTGCCTATATTTCACACTACCTTCCATCAAGCTCACTATCCTCCAGCCACACTGGCCATCTGGCAATCTGTCACATGTGCAGCCCCCAGATCATCATTATTCAGGCTGAGACTTAAATATCTCCATTCTAGAAGTCATTTTCTGGCCACCTTACCGATAGTGGTCTTATCCTCTCCCCCAGTCATTCTCTATAACATTTTCCCATTTTATTACCTTCACAGTACTTACTAACGCACGATATTTTCTAATTTGTTAATGTATTTTGTGACTCCCCACCTGCCCGGCTGACATTAGAATAGAACTTTGATAAAGCAGGAGCTGCTCTATTTCATGTCTCACCCTCACAAAGCAGGTTCTTAATAAATATTAATTGAACAAATACATTTTCTTTACCTTACTGATATAGAGTTCTTCTAAGAGTTCATTTCTGGGGAGGGGGATGAGAAGGAGGGATTTTGATTATATTATTGGAGAAGTTACCCACTGTACCCGCAGACCTCCGACTACTCCCTGCTCACTTCCCGGCTCTGGGGTGCTCAGGCCTCGAAGAGTTAGTCCTTAGAAATGGGGCTCAGAGGAGCTTGGGTATTGGAATCCAGCCTCAAGGGGGTTTAGGGGTACTTGGGAACACATTATATATTGAAGGGTGGCCTAGGAAATGATCACTCTAATGAACACTGAAAATGTTTGTGTGTCAGTATGGAGATGGAAGTTGCTGAGGAATTGGCCCAGAGAAGGCTGGTGAGAGTGACAACAGGCTACACTGACTAGCCCTGCACTTGGTGATCCCATTCCAGGCTCTGTCCTCTGCGTTGAAGGCCTAGTTACTCATTCTTGTCAGTGTTTGTGGACGATAAGCCATCGAGTGAATTCACCGTATCTAAAATTCCCACAAGGTTCTGGCATCAGAATGACAGTATTAATTTATAGTAAAAAAAAAAACAAAAACAAAAACAAAAAACCCATGAACTGGAATGCTGTGTCCATATGAAACAAGGTCTCTTTCTGTAGTCCACTGGGGAAGCTAAATCATAATCTGAAGATTATGGCAGTGAGGAAACAGTCAAAACTAAAGGAATTCATAAGGTGAGCAAAAAAGGCTTGAGGACTTTCTTACCATAGGGATATGTCAGCGGAATTGGAAGATCAACATTTTATACAATGCTGTGTGCACACGAGCCAATTTCTCTGTTTGTCACAGTTCACACTGAGTGCCTGGCCATGTTTTATGAACATCTCCTTTCTCTTCGCACTGATTTTATGCAGTAGGCCCTGGAGAAGTCTAAAGCACACATGTCTCCCTGAACATGCACACATACAAGCAGTTTTTCAAAAAGAGGATTTGATTTTAATGTCTACCAATTAGGATCTAGAAAGTGTTCTTCAAAAGAGAAAGTAAATAAAACTCAGCTATTTGTTATGGCCAGAAAAGAAAAGCATTGAGTCTATGTAATTAAAACAAACCTTTTAAAACATAAATACATAAAATAAAATAGCTAAATAAATCCATTATTTAGTTTTTCCTACCTCTAAGAGATTTTTTAAAATTAGTATTTATTAACTATTTTTGGTATTCTAGGCTTGCTATGTCAGAGAGCAGGCAAGGCCAGCATTTTGTAATTATCAGAGAAAATTAAGGGCTAAACTGTGTGGTATGGACCGAAAGCTCAGTAAGATTTTAACAAGATGAAGACTGGTAAATTCAGGTAGCAGATGGTGGTGGTGGGGATGGGGGCTTTTCACGTACTCACCAGGGCTGAGCCTGAAAGAAGAAGGGAGAAAATGGATTCTGAGGGACTCAGGCAAAGGGATTCTGGACCAATTGATAAAGCAGGTTTCCCTGGGAAAGTAATTTTTGAGGAGGTGCCTGGGATTCAATTAGAGAAAGTACCACTGCAAATCCTTTCTGAATGTAAACAGAGATTATAATACAAATAAATAAAGGAGAAAGTGAACTTGTTACTCAGAGGGGAAAATATGGATAAAATGAAATATCTTGTTCATTTTGTGACAAAAAAGTAAAAAGTAAGGATATGAAGCAGCTTGCTGAAAGGCAGCAAATTCACAGACTAGAAGGATCCATAGGGGAAAAGAGATAACAGATACATAGGGGTGGTTTAATGTCATAAGGCTATGCTATTCTGCACCAAATGCAATTATATTGATTATTTACCTCTGTCATATTTGTTTTGTAATCTAGATTTCCTTCACAATCAATGAAGGTGGATGAACGCTTGAGATGACTGGCCAAGACTGCAGTGATTATGATGGGAAAAGGAAGGGAGAATGAAGCACTCATGGGCAGGGACATCGTCTCTCATCCTTTTACTCTTGCGTAGAAAGAGAGAGCTCTCCCATCTTAGAGAAAATTAGGATGGTCCCCAAGGCTTTGCTGTTGTGAAGCTAAGGCAGAGGGAAGTGGTGAGAGAGCACAAGGGAGCAGAATGGGCAGGATGCTAAGGCTGTCCAGACTGCCCTGTGGTTATTTGTCTAAGGACAGCCTGAGCCCTTGGCTGATTCCCAAGGAGCACCTGCTGTCTCCTTCCACACATCTCTTGGTTCTGTATACATCACCCCTTCTGCTCTTCTCTCTGTTCCCCTCTCCTTTTTAAGATTGGCCTGCTGTTAATATGTGTAATATTTTGAGCATATTTCACTAGTTTGAATATGTTGGAGAATCCTAGAAAAGATACACAGTGTGATTTGCATCTGTTCTTATGCTGGCCATTTTGTCTCTCTTCTCACTTAGGAATGACCTTGAGAATGGCAATGGGTAATTTTTATCTGCAAACTTGTAATTGGGCGCAGAATCTGCTGGGGATGGGAAATAACTCTGGCAAAACCAGTTGCTTTCCTTTGTTTAACAAAGGATCTTTTAACTAGTATTTAAACTCTTAGTAAGAAGCAGAATAGTATTACATGCTGAGGAATCAGACCCCTGTAAAACTCAGTAGAAGAAAGGCTTAGAACAGAAAGCTTTATCATGAGAAGTGACACTTATTGTGGCTAAATGATCATTTAAAGTTTAAGTATTGCCTACAATACTGCCAACTTTTAATGACTTTTTTCTATTCTAGGCAACTTGTTTACCTGTTGGTATTTTATTCTTTACAGTCCTTATAAAAACACGCCTCATTTTTCTTGACTCCTTATTCTTAAATTTATGCTAAGCCCAGCAATATTATATATTTTATTCTTTCTGTTTTTCTTCAGAATTTAATATTATGTTTCTAGTCTTCAAAAATCCATTTCCCAAAAAGAGTTACACTATAACATTACATAGATGTGATTTTATTTTCATAGGCACATTTTTTCCTATATTTAAATAAAATTGATTAAAAGACTATAAGGGGCCTTTAAGGTCAAATAAGATAAATATTGAATTCTTAAAAGAGAGAAGAAAACAGGAGAGAGAATCGCACAATATAAAAGAACAACTACCAAGAAGTTTTACATGATAAAAATGAGCAGACTTGAACTTTACTAGTTGAAAGGAAGATTTCCCCATACTTCTACTTTCTTCTGCTTCTTCTAACTTTCCCCTCTTCCTCCTACATCCATCACGTAGAGACACTCCAGTTTCTTCCTGCTCGTTTTTCACCCTGGACATCTGCCAAGTCTTATGTTTACTCCTCCCTCTCCTCCTCACATGAGTTAAAAAGGGGCAACACGGAGGCGTCATTCACATAAAAATGTTATTTCCAAATTTGAACATACGGCCCCAAAATACCTAGTTAAAATTACATCTTTTACCATATGTTAGAGGTCATATTGAGTGGAGGGCCAATTCCTCGGAAGAGATTCAATTGTTGGTTCTTGAAGATTTTAATCTCAAATATCATCCAACAGTTTCACGCAAAGTACTTAAATTCTGGCATGCACTCCATAGCAAAAAAAGTGGCAAAATATGGTTAATTCAGACAAAGAAGTAGAATCAATATATCTTCTATCTACCTACCTATCATCTATCTGTCTGTCTGTCTGTCTATCAATCTATCTATCATCTATCCATCCATCCATCTTCCCAATTTATCAAGTAATATCAAAATAGGTTGAGAAGTGTATACAATTTTTAAACACAATACACTATAAACCAAATTTTATTAATGTCCACTCAAGTTTTCCTTTTTGGCATTTCTCCAGAAGTCATATGGTTAGAGTGTGGTGTCTTTAGATCTCCAATGGAGAAATATTTCCTCGAATTTTCTTACACAATGTTTGAAAGCAATACTGTTAGCTTCCTAGTCCTATTCATATACTTTCTATTTTTTCTTTTGTTTTTATTTGAAGAGTATAAATGTAGACTCAATTGATAAAGGAGAAATGTTATATAAGGCATACCTCCCCAGCTAAGACATGGTTTTCCATCTGTATTTTATAAACAATCATGAAGGTAGAAAAGATCCTCATATAACAGGAAGGAAATGCTGATTTGAAAATAAACCTTGACGTTTACTGTAACTCGATCTCTCGCTCTCTCTCTTTCTTCTTACAATGAAAAAATCTTAAACGGCTAGGTATAAGGAATAGAGTGACTAGATGCTGCACAGCTGCACAGCAGTCCCGGAGCACCCTGTATGTTGTATAGGGCAGGTGCCAGTGCAATAAATAATGTTACATTAGTTAAAAAAAACCCAGCCACTTCATATGGGACAGGAATCAGTATTTAGGGATGTAAGTATTCGAAAAAAGATATCTGCTATGATATGTCTGAATGTGTCACCCCCAAATTCATATGTTGAAATCCTAATGCCCAATGGGATGGTATTTGGAGATGGGGAGGTGATTAGGTCAGGAGGTTATAGCCCTCATGAATGGGATTAGTGCTCTTATAAAAGAGACCCCTCCCATCTCCCCGGCCCCTTCCATCATAGAAGGACACAGAGAGAAGGGCAGTCTATGAACCAGGAAGCGGGCCCACCCCAGCCACCACACCAGGATCTGCTGACACCGTCTTGGGCTTCTCAGTCTCCAGAACTGTGAGAAATAAATTTCTGTTTATAAACTAACAAGTCTGTAATATTTTGTTATAGTAGCCCAAAATGGACCAAGACAGTATCTTTAAAAAATTAGATGCATGTAAGTGACATGTATAATAAAAACCCTGGTGAAAGCTATTAGTTAATTGTGCGTGTGTGTATTTTAATTACTGATTTTGTGTGTGAATTTTTCTCTTGGATCTGACTGCTAGTCAGAGAAGACCAAGAAATAATTTCTTCTGACCTGGAAGCTGGATCACTTCTCAACTAATAAGTCTACCCCTTAGGGTCTCAGTGGCTATGTTATTCATGGATTTTCTGCCATGGATTTTCAGCTTGGTATTCTAGAAGGATCACGGTTTGATGGATAATTTTCATAGTAGCTGCAATGTTTGCAAATAGCAAACGACTTTTTTTTTTCTTTTTTAAGTGTTGCTACATAACACCTGCTTGTGGTGCAGAACTTGTTTGCCAGAGGGGCCTGGTATTACTTAAACAATAGACAGATGTCTCTTTGACATTTTAAAATCAATGTTTGCCTAAAAAGCTGCCTTGATTTTTGTCTCTACTTCTCTTGCCTGTAGGATCAATCACCATACTATCCTAGCTGTGTTGAAGGCTTGAGAATTTTTTTGGATTATCTCACCTATATAGTTATTTAAAGTATTCTGTGTTCTCTCCTGTTTCTTCAAATCTAAGCCAAATTTCGGGCTACTATTCTTTTAAAAGTGTATTTTTCTCTTTTACTTTTTCCACTGTTCACAACATCAACAATCTTAGCATCTCCTAAATGAAAGGGGCAGCTAGAGGATCCCCCACCTTAATTAGAGATTCTTAGCCAGGAGTCCAAGGACTCATAAGGAATTCACGGATAAAATTCAGGTGGGACAGGAACTCCATGACAGTGTATGTCTCCAGAGGCATTTTCCTGAGAGTTTTCAGAGTTTTTATTAAATTATCATAATTATGGATCAAATGATGTTAAAAACTTATGGTTTGAATATTTAAGGGTGCGTCAACGTCATGTATTATTGATATAGACATTTGGAACACACTGCCTAAGGGAAATGCTGTAAAAATAGCAGCATTATTTTACAGCTGCAGAAATACCAAATAACCACTAGGGGGCATAAAAACCTAAATGAAAGTTTGGAAGCAAACCAGAATCTTTTCCGGTTTTCACAAGCTGAGAGAAAAGTATTTCCAGTAAATTGCCTCTACCGATTCCTTATCTTTGCCTACACACATTCAATATTTAGGGTATATTTTTGGCATCTTATTCCTCTGGAAATAGTTGAACAGGACAAAACCTCATCAATTTCATGAATTATCTATTTTCAAGGTGTTTCTTAAAAGATGCAAAAGAATTCTGATAGCAGTTTTTTGGTTTGTTTCTTTTAGAGAGAGAAGTAAATTTCTGTAATGTGAGATATTACTAAAGCATAATTTAAAAAAAGAAGCCCTTTGACCAAGACCCTTAGTGTGAAAATTAAAGGATTGGGTTTGTGTATAGAAAAGGGGAAAATTGAGGAAAGGACTGAGATGCTTTTAGCACATCTACTCACATTTAAACTCTAACCTCTCAACATGAGATTTCAGTGGGGCTTACTAACTGTGTTCCTCCGGCCTGTGCTTTTTTCAAAAATAAATTATTTTCTGTCTCCTATTTTTTCTCCTCCGTTTAGCCTATTGCATGATTAAATGAGGCTTCAGAGGTTATATATGAAACATGATTATGACCAAATATCCTAATAAAATGTTTTTTCCCTAAATGAACACCATCAGTAAGTCTTTATAGTCTCCTTTAAAGAATCTTTTCTTATTTTCAAAGTATGCTTTTCAGAGTTGATGTTTGTAACACTTACTTTATTCTTCATTTTTAAAAAAGTTATGAAAATACATGTACAGTTGATTATTGTGAGGCACACATTAAAAAAACACTAGGGACTGGTTTTCCCAGCTGTGAGACCACCGGAAATATCTTCTCCTGCTTTGGGACTCTAGTCTTTGTTGCCTGGAGCTATCCTTTCACTCTCACATATCTTAGAGTCTGATCATGCTATTCCCCCCCATCAAAGCCTCCATTGTCTCTCCATCACCTGCAGGAAAAAGCTTCAGCTCCTTAGCATGACATGCACAGCTCTTCATGGCTCGGCCATCCCATCCCCCACTGCTCACCCACACATACTCTATGTTCTAATGGGAACAAATAACTTTCTATTACTTGAATGTACTGCATCCTTCCGTTCCTCTATGCCTTTGTATATACTGTTCTTTCTAGAATATTTCCCTTTCTACTCCCACTGCATAAATCCTTTGGGTAAACTCCTAATTTACACTGATAAAGCTCAAGTATCAGCTCTTATTTGAAGAATTCCTTGACTATTTTAATTCTGTCTAATAAGAGTAACGTGCTCCCTCTTCAATGCCTCCTATGCTGCTTGCAACTAATAAGAGTACAATTAGTTTTTTACAGGTCTATTTTCTCCCACCAAACTACGAGGCTCAGGAGGTCAAGGATCATGTCATCATTATAAACCCAAGTCTAGCACAGACCTTGTCCAGTGCTGAGCAAATAGTTGGAACTCAATAAATGTTTATTGCTTAAATAAATCCTCCAGGGAGAGGTCTGATGGTAAACAATAAATATGGGAGGGAAGTGAAAGGGAATACACATCTACTGCTCTTTTTCTCTTAACCAGATTGCCTTTTCTTCTCCAGGCCAAGCACCATCTCATCTCCTCACTTTGTCCAAATTCCTCTTTGGATACTTAGATGATACGCCCAGAATAACCCAGTTCTACACTGTCAATTAATCTTACTTTTTATATCCAGAGATATCATTTTTAACCTACATGATTTTAAATGAATAGAGAAGCCGAGAGAGCTGACACTTCCCCAGTTCCTACCTGTCTTCCATTATCACATGCTTGACCACCATATAACCGGCCAGAATTTCAAAATACAAATCCACCCAAATTTGACAGATTTGCAATCTTCAAATGCCCAACAATTTGAATGAACATTGACTCATGGTTCTCTGAATCTCACATATCATCCTGGGAAATGGCTGAGTCTTTCCGTACCACTCTAATCTTTAACACGCTGCTAATCTTAGCTATCAAGCACTAGAAATTCTCTGAAAATTCCATTGTTTGGTATCTATTTTTCTTAACAAGGTCATTTCTGGTTATGCCCTAGGAGTACATTGGAGGAGGTATGTTGCCTTCCATCAGAAGAAAGTTAATCCCTCAAGCAAATAGAGGGCCCAGCAAATGCCTGGTCGTTTTGGTTTGGGGCTGATGGCCCCGGCTTCCACAGGATGTGTGTTTTGGTTTTGCATCTCAAGGGGTTTCACCTTCAACACTGTCAGAGCAGCTCTCACCCTGGGGGCTTTCTTCAGTTACCTGCTGCTGTTGCTTCCCTCTCTTCCTGTCCTTTGAAGTGTAACTCTGTTGGAGGAAGCTCCCCACTGTGCCTAGTTTCAAGTCATTGCTGCGGCACTGCAGGCTGTCACCCAAGGAGCCAAATCCCAATGCCAGTTGGACCGTTCTGTTCATTAGTCTGTTTTCTTATAACCAGCCACCTCTCTCGCTTGCTGACACCACCGTTCAAAGACTCCTAGGTGCCTCTGCTGTGGGAAGAGGGAGGAGCTGGCCCCCAGGACTATGCCTGCTGCGCCAGTCTTATAGAATTCAGTTAGGCAGCATCAAAGCATGAAGTGGAGATGTTTATTGTGAAAGTTTTAATTTTTTTCCACCTGGGTTTACACAGACTAAAACCTATTAGCTATTATAGGTCTCATGACATTTTAAGATGTTTTTAAGTATTTGCCTATTTTATTTTGGACTGTACTTTTAAAATTACTTATGGATTATCCAGTAATGACCTAAGACCTCTTGTTTCTAATTCTGCCCAGGAAATCCTGATAATTTTGCCATCTATATCGTCTGCTTAAGTTTTACGGAAAAGAAGGCACACAATTCTAACTGTACTGGAGCAAAGACTCTCTGTCGGGGCAGGGAATTAGGCTCTGCTTTGGCAGCAGTGGTGTCTGACTGAGATGGTGTTGCTGCAAATACAAGTTGTGTCCCTCTTGCAGATCTGGAGGCTGGGAAATCCAAGGTCAAGGCGCTGACAGATTTAGTGTCTGGGGAGAACCTCCCTAGGTCATAGACGGCTGTCTTTTCACTGAGTCCTCATGTGAAGCACAGCACATGGCAGCAGGGGGAAGGGAGCTCTCTGGGGCACTAATCCCACTCATGTGGGTTCCACCCTCATGACCTTATCACTTCCCAAAGGCCCCTCCTCCAAATATCATCACATCAAGTGTTAGGATTTAACATATGAATTTTGAGGGGACACAAACATTCAGTCTATAGCATGATCTAATGGCAGTCCTATGAATGGCCTGGCACCCTTCACTCAGTTGACCATCCCAGGCAGGGTCTGGGCTCCTCCCGTCCTGTGGTGGAGGTAAGGATCCAGTTTGGAGCTCACCTCCATGAAGCAGTTTCTCACAGGTCATCCAGCCAGGTCGGATGCCTGCCTTGTTCCTTCCTCATCTATGCATTGTTCTCCCCAGCCTGACCAGAGACTTCTTTCTGGCTAAAAATTCCAAAATTCTGTAAGCATAAATAATTTAATATGATTATGCTTCATGTAAATAATCATAGCTGTTTAAATACAAAAGAAAGAGAGACCAGAGAAGCTGTGATTTAACCTCCCAAAGACAGTTAGGCATTTCCACTAAAATTCTGGTCTTCAATTTAACCTAGAAAGTTTCTGTATCCTTAAACAAACTTTGTTTTGATGAGAATCCAAAGGCCTATATTTACATTAGAGATGGTTTTGGAGACCAATTCTATTCTGTTCAATGTGAGACAAAGTTATTTCCTAAAATAAATGAAGACAGTATACGAATTTTCTGTTTAGATTTTTTTCACCTCTTCTTAGGAGATTAAAACACTGATTGAATGATCATTCTTTCTATTAACTGTGTAAATGATGCCATATCCTTTATAAACATAAAAGAAGAGGGTCTTAAATAAATTCATGTCTCTATCTCTATAGTTCTTACTGGTCAGATTTCTATATGAAAATGCTCCTGTGGTTGCATTCTGATTGTATCTAGTTTACAAAAAAACAACAACAACACAAAACAAAAAATAAAAATGAAGCAAAAGAAGTGCACTTGCTTAAACATAAACCAACTAAAAAGAAGCTTCTATAAAAAAATATTTTCCTGTAGTTTCATTTTAAGGAAAAAGAGAAAACAAACTACGTGAAAATAAGTTGAAATTAGAAATCAAAATTAAAAAAAAAAATTCCAGGATATATCCCACATTCCAAGCACATTAAATGCATAATTTCTTACATCGCTTTGTATGTTCCTATCTAAACTTAATTTTTCTGGAAATGAGATTAGATTATAGATGCAATGCCTTACTTTTAAAACAGTATTGTTTGTTTTCAGGGTCTAAGCAGGAAAATAGAAGCCACTTCAGCATATTTACAGCATAATGGAGTTAATCTTTTTTTAAAAAATTTTTTCATTTAAGTATAATTGATGTACAATATTATATTAGTTTCAGGTGTACAACATAGTGAATTGATATTTTTATACATTATGAAATGATCACCACACTAAGTCTAGTTAGCATCTGTCACCATACAACGTTTGGTTATTTGGTATTATACATATTATTGGAATATTATTGACTATATTTCCTATGCAGAACATTACATCCCCATGATGTGTTTATTTTATAAGTGGAACTTTTTACCTCTGGATCTCCTTTACCCTTTTTGCCCATCCAGATCCTCACTGTCTCCCCTCTAGCAACCACTAGTTTGTTCTCTTTATCTATGAGTCTGTTTCTGTTTTGTTTGTTAGATTCCTCATATAAGTGAAATCATACAGTATTTGTCTTTCTCTGTCTGACTTATTTCACTTGGCATAATACCCTCTAGGTCCATCCATGTGTTGCAAATGGCAAGATTTCATTCTTTTTTATGGCTGAGTAATATTCCATTGTATATATACCACATATTTATCCATTCATCCATCGATGGTCACTTAGGTTGTTTCCATATCTTGGCTATTGTGAATAATGCCACAATGAACATTGGGGTGCATATATCTTTTCAAATTAGTATTTGCATTTTCTTAGGATAAATACCCAGAAGTGGAATTTCTGGATCATATGGTAGTTCTATTTTTAATTTTTTGAGGAACCTTCATACTGTTTTCCATAGTGGCTGCACCAATTTACATTCTGACCAACAGTGCATGAAGGTTCCCTTTTCTTCACATACTCACCAACACTAATCATCAGGTAAATGCAAATTAAAACCACAATGAGATACCACCTGCCTATTATGAAGGAAATTCTTTACACAGGAGAGGAGTTGCTGAAAAGCCCATTACAGGACTGGAGATAACCCAGGAGGTAGCAGCAGCCAGAAGCCACTACCACCACGAGGGCTGGAAGGGCAAAGGAGAAGAAAGCTTTCTGAGCCCAAGGGCGAGTCCCTGATGGAAGCTGGATCCTTACGAGGCCTTTACAGAAGGAACTAGAGCCACCGAGGAGGATCAGCTGCTGCCTTAGAAGATGCAAAGAAGGAGGAAAAATACCTTGGCTCTCCCCTCCGCTCCCTTTCAATCTCCTGCCAGTACTCTTATTGGCCAAACTGGCAGAAAAATCAGATGACAAGCCTGCCTGGGAAATGCAGCCTGCTGGGCTCTGGATAGCTAGTAAGGGGCACAACCAAACTGGAAATCAGGGATTTTCCCTCAAAGCTGCGCTCTGCCCTCTCACCACGGTTCACTGCTAAGGTCCATTCTGGTTCCAAGATGTCATGACCCAGACACACAGCTGTTATTTTGTTGATTGACTCCAGCCCACCCCCTAAAAGCAGAAAATTACATTTTACCAGATTTAGAATCTCAGTAGTGAGACTGATAGGACTCTCTGAGTAGTAGTGGCATGCGTCATGTCATCCTATATTTTGAAACGTCACGAGCATATCAGGCTTCCTACCTTAAGGACTAAAGGGAAGTTTGACCTTCTAGGACAGGCTCGAGGCTTTTCGGTTTCTGTCAAAGACGTGCATTTCAATCCATTGTAAACTGAGAATAAGCTAAAGAACCAAAATATCTATTTTGACAGAGTGAGGAAAAAAAAGCCAAACGTGAAGTAACATTATAAAGATGTCTAATTAGCTCTGATGATTGTAAAATGTTCTACTTGTATGAAATGGGCACAATGTGTAATCAAAGCTGGTCCCTGGGGCTTCCAAGCCTCATGGTGACTAAGTGCTGGCAAGAGGCTCTTAATTAAAATAAATCATTTCAGAGTTGTATCCTTCAACAGATCATTGAGAATGCCATTTGTAATACATTAAAGCATATTTTAAGGGCAGGTGAATATACGTAAAACCAAGTTGCCTTTAAAAATGAATATAGTTCCACAATTAGCTCAGATGCTCACAAGCCTTTTTGTGGCAGGAGTTTTTCCTTTTGTTGTTATTTTTCTTGTTGTTTTTTATTGTAGTAATGAAAGTCTATAGCTAAACATGTCAGAACCTGGCTGTTAGTTATATATTTAAATAAAGAAAAAATATTCCTGTGTTTAAAGGAGAACATAAGATTATGTATGAGGGTTTTGGAATTAAAATGAAAATATACGATGTGTGCTTTAAATTAAAAACAAGAAAGAACATAGTGGTTCCATTATAGATGTCATTAACATGGATAGCTAGAACACTCTTTTAAAATTTGCTTGACAACTTGATGTTTCTACCGCTAATGAGGGTTTATGATAACAGTTTATTTACAGTTGTACAGTAAAAACTTCCCAACACACTGCCTTAATCTCCGAGAGCAGCCACTCTAAGATCAATGTGGGTTGATTTTCGTGATGAGAAAATGAGGCTTAACCTTGAAACAGCAGAAATAACATTCCCTGAAATATTTCTTGAAACATTCGCTAGTGGTTTTATAAATACAAATAAAATTGTCTGCAAAAGATAAAAG
Source organism: Tapirus indicus (assembly GCA_031878705.1). NCBI lineage: Eukaryota > Metazoa > Chordata > Mammalia > Perissodactyla > Tapiridae > Tapirus > Tapirus indicus. The sequence continues at coordinate 139,946,895 of CM062917.1, read as the reverse complement.
CACCTAAAGTAGCAAACTTCCACCTATAAAAAAAGAAAATAAGTTAAAGTAAATGATAAAAGTTAAAAGCAAATATTCATCTTAAGTATTTTTTCCTTCCTTCTTTTCTCCCTCCCTTTCTTTCTTCCTCAAAAACTTATCTACTTCCTAGAGTGACTGGGGTACTTTGATGGTGATAATAAATTTAATACTTGGTTCTTTTTCCCCTCCTGAAAGTCCACAATTAAGGAAGGAAGTTGAAACAATAAACAAATAATTGAACTCTCATTATCTCAGGTTTCTAATATTTATATATATTTTTCCACTACCTCCAAGATGCCTAAGGTTATTGGCATTACTGCTCTATCTGATCTAATGGCTACTGGAAACAATTGTTAATTATCTTGTTCACACCTCTGCTATCCACACTGAGAATGCCCCAATGGCTTACTTTCTTCAAACTCAAGTGGATCTCCTTTCCTCATTCTCAATTGTTTCTGAATTATTTTTTAAAAGAGATGTAAATAGTATCATTAGATTGCCTATATTGTTCCAAATATACTCATCTAGAGCACTCTTTTTGTAAAGGGCAAGATGGTAAATATTTTAGGCTTTACGGGACATATGGCTTCTGTTATGACTACTCAACTAGTAGTCATGGTGCAAAAACAGCCCTAGAATGAATGAGGGTGACTATAATCCAATACAAATTTCAGCATCCATAAATAAATAAAAACTTTGAATTTTGAATTCAAATTTTAATTTCATATAATTTTATGTGTCAGGAAATATTCTTCTTCTTTTGACTTTTTTCTAACCATCTAAACATGTAAATACTCTCCGAAGATGGCAAGCAGTACAAAGACAGGAGATGGGCTGTATTTGACTTGTGGGTTGTGGTTTACCAGCCTCTGACTTAGAGGGATCCTTCTTTCTGTAATCAACTCACTTTGGAAAGGTTAAGTGTTTTCCTGTAGAAGAGCTTGAAACCATTCAAGAAAACATTATCTTAATACCGTTCAATGTATTTCTTCAAACAGTTTGTAATTCTTGACTTTAGGAAATGTGTCTTCTGGGGGAAAGAGAGTAGAGGAGCCTCTGTATCCCAGCTTGTCTGACTCTTTCCCACTACTGCCCTCTTCACCATTATTGGATGCCTGGTGTCATTGGGTGTAGAGTAGATAAAAGGGAGAATGAGCTGATGGCCCTGGTTGCTGTCTTCTATTTATGTGATATTGGCACAGGGAGTGGGGAGGGGATGCATTATGTTCCAAACACTGTGCTAAGTGTGGGAAGGCAGAGATTAGAAGCAGCAGTCCTTGCCCTGAGTGACTTCTAGCAGGGAGAGAAGCAACATGGGAAGTAATAATTAAGTGTAATAACTACTATAATAGAAATGATTGTGAGACTCCTTGGAAGATGAGTGTATTTGGGAAATACTTCTACAAGGAGGCAAGATTTGAACTGAATCTCAAAGAATAAAAGGGAGTTAGCCAAGCAATGAAGAGAAGGGATGTATTGTTAAGAGGCTTCCAGGCAATTCCTAGCAGCAGGGATGATCTTATGAGTAAGTGGAGTAAGTCCCTGTCTATGATGATACTGACATGGCTTCCTGACAAACTCCATGTCTCTCATGCTCTTTGAATTACTTAAATTCCACTATTAGAGACTTATTCGCCTAAGAATTCTTAGTCTTTGCTAAAACACAGCTATTCCTGTGTGGTAAGACATGAACCTTTTGAACTCACATGTATCTCTTTGGGATTGAATTTATATATTAAAATGTTCTGAAGGCAGGTTTTAATGGGGAAAGGTTGGAGAGAAGTCAAACTCAAAGAAGGAAAAAGGGCCCAGAAATGAATGCTGCAGTACTGGAAATCAAACTTGGACTATTTAAAAGTTTTACCCAGGGCTGGTTGTGCCTAGAAAAAGCTTTTCTCGTGAACTGACTTTTAAAAGGGCGTTTGTTTGTCTAGCAAGAGTGAAGGGAGCCAGCCATTATGCCTTAGAGACCCTGTATTGATCTTCGCAGACAAACCACTAAATAGGACTTGACTGCTACACAATGGAGAATTAATTCTCCCTTCCGCATAAGCCTACAGTGGGCATGTCAATACGCATTTATGAAATCTCCCTCTGTGCGGAGGAGAGAGCAGAGACCCTAATAAACAAATTAATGTAGGGAAGTCAAAATGGGAATGTGGCCAACATATGTTGTTTTACTTAAATTAATCTCTATTCAATGAAATCAGAAAAAAAGCAAGTTTTTATGTAACTTCCTAACATTATTCATGTTTTTTGATTTACTGTTTATATACAGTACGATGCTAATTATTTTATATTTTAGAAGAAATAAAGTGTGAAAAATGTTTTTTTTCCTGAGTGAAGCTTTCCTGTCAAAACAGCCTAAAAATTGATAGAAGATTTGAAATAAGAATGAGTTTAGGTAATTATGACTCTTGCTAGCCTAGAAATATGATAATTCTGAGTAGAATTTTGCTTAAGCTTACTAAGTGAGTGGAAAAGTAAGAAAATTCCCTTAGTCAGCTAATTATTTGTCTGAGTGAACTCAAATTTCACAATAAAAAAGATGAAGTAGCTGTGTTTTTAACTAGACTGATTAGGTATGGCTACAAGTTTAACTCCCTAATTATTAATTAATGACAAAAGTCAAACAAATTTACAAGTGGTTTTCAGGAAAGATAGCAAGTAGAGAACTTACAAGGAAAGTTACACGTTGGGTTTAATATAAAGTCAGGGAATATTCTGGCTCCTACGAAGAGTCACCACTATATACCTACTGAAATATGGTGGTATGTGTTAATTTTAAGCTTTATGATCTTTCTCATGATATGTGTGATGTGCTGTTTTAACTTTCTCTCAATTTTCCTAGTCAAAAACTAATCCTGCAGTAACTGTAATTCTAGGGTCCTAACATAATAAGTAAGTGACTTTCAGAATAATTTTAATGAGTTTTTTTCAGCTGTTTTTGTGCCTCCATCTACAGAACATCCACCCTTCACATGGTAATGTCTTCTGAGAGCAGGAGCATTTCACTCTCCTGAGTAACCGATTCAGATAAGAAGAGCAGCCAGCAGTTGAGGGTTATTAACTGGAAGCAAAGAGGTAAATGAAGCAATATTGCCTATTCTTTCATAAACTGGATATGTCAAGTCCAAGTAGTTTTAGAGGAGCAGAACCTCCCTTGAACAATTTCTTACCTTACCTAGTAACACAACTATCATGTTTATTTTTTCCAAAACTAATCTTAACATCTTTAAAACAAAACACAACAAATCCTGGGGACAATGGAGACACTCTGCCAAATCCCTGGCATGGCAGGCAGAGAGATGTGAGTCACCCACAGTAACGGCTTCTACCAGCCAAGAGCCTCTTTAATCAGTCAAGTTCGGTCAGTAACGGTGGTGCTCTCCCTTCAATTCCCCAGAAGGTGAGTGCCATGGAAAGCCAGAGAAATGAGCGAGAGGTATATTTGGTATATTTGATCTGCATTATCTTCAGGCTCTATGTTCTTGATTCACAATCATTGATTTCACTATGTCTTTATCTTAAGAGCTATTTAATATTTCCAAAAAATTTTTTGGGATTTAATTTATATTTAAGTCACTTGAAAAAACATATATATGGCATTCTTCTCTCTAATTAAAAATGGGTGCATATTATACAACCAAATAAAGAAGAGAAGGATGTCTCAATTCCCAAAGGCTAGAAATGGCTACCGTAACAAGATTTTCCATTTTTATGTTCTATTTCATTATACCATAGTGCCCCCCATGGGAAGGTAAAGGCCATAAATATTCAATGTGAGCAAACATGATGATACAGAAAGAACAGACAAAATGTTTCTGAATATTGTTAAATTCTTATGATTCCAAATTAATACACACTTCTGGGAACAAGAGTTCAAAGATCAGAAAATAACACCTGGTAAGCTACATCAATGTGATTAGTTATTTCTACAGATAGTTATTTGCAAGCACAATGTTGGCTTATCTTGTGTTGTAGTACAAACAAGTCTATGAATTAACACCTTTTATATGTTAATTTCACTGTGTTCCATAACCAACACATGTTTTTACTTACATAATCAGATAAAAACAGTAATTTATTTTCTTTGTCAGAACTTCCTTATCATCTAAAGGAAGCTTTACCTGATCAACTTTAGATGGCAAATTAAAATTCTCAATGACTGAACACATTAGTACCATTCTCAATGGAAGCATGTAGGAAGGAAATGACTTTTTTAAGGAAGAAAAAGTGAGCTTGTTTAGAGAAACTGAAGGACTGTAGGACTCAGAATTGCATAGCAAATGTTTGATTTTCTTGTACTAAGTGTGTATCTATTTAGCATTAGAGATTAAATAATAATCAATGTACTCAAGAAAGCACTGTGAGATGTACTACCCCCGCATATTAGCAAAAACCTTTTTTATTCTGTAGCTCTTCTGGAAAAAGCTATTGCACAGAGGAAAATGCTTGACATCAAGCCAATATTATTACCAGCTTTTTAATATTTGCTATGTCTGAATTTGCTTCTGATATTACAGAAAAACTAAACCAAAACAAAACGAGAATAGTAGGTCACTCCCATCCAGATCTTCTGAAGTCCTGACCATCACATTTAAGACTGTGTGGTTCACATAACTAAGAACATTACAGCAAAACCTCCAGTGACAATGAGGTCTGCAAGCCCCATTTGGCACTTTAGTTTGCTTCAGGAAAAATTTGATGCAAGAAATTTCATATTAGCAAGAGATGACAGGATCATTTGAATGAGGGTTTTACGTGAAGGCACTTGTCACTCTCCATGTCCCTCTCTGATGACACATTTGCCCAGATTTGTGACCTGCATAGATTTTACTAAAAGAAAGAGCCTGCTGTTACTGATTATCAAATGCGAGTGTATTACGCCCCTTGTTACTGTTTCCCAGTTGACGGCATTTTATTTGAAGCAACACGTTGTGAGTTATTTTATGTTAATCTTGGCAGGACATAAAGTCAGGAGCTGCGGTCAAGTTCAGCTCTGTCTCCTACCAGCTTTGTGATGCTGAGTAAATAATCTAACCTCTTTAAGACTGTTTGCTTGTCTGTAAGATGTGGGGATGAGCGTATTCACTCTTTCTACTTCCCAGTTTGTGATGGAGGTTATTACTCCAGTGTCTTATCCAGGTGGACTCTGCCATTGGAGATGAGTTTGGTGCATGGAGACCCTATAGACTCCCAAGGAGCTTCCCTTATAGATGGCTGAGTTTCCATGGAGCTGGAGAGTTCTAGTCTACCTTGGCTAAACGATAGTAACATTTATTGGACACTATGCTGAGAAGCTTATATGAAAAAACACATTTGTAATAAGTTTATAACCCACAATCAGGTAGGTACTATTATTACCCCTATTTTACAGATAAGGGAAAGGAGGTGTAAAGGGGCCTCCTAAGTGACAATCACAGGAGAGATGAGAAGGGTGAGGTGCCTGACCTCATATTCTTCAGGGGCTCTTTGATCCCATTTACAAATGATGCTACATAGGTAAACATTGTGATGAGTCTTAGTGGCAGAGCCCAAATTGGAACCCAGGCATTCTAGACCTCGCAGATGAAATCGAAGTCTTTCAAGAAGTCAGCTGGGATGGATCCTGAATCTGTTTGGGAAATTCAGGCTCAGTCATCACCTCAGGGATCTGTAACTGGTTTTTGAACTTTCCAATTTAAGATGACTATTTCTTTTAGTCTCCCTTCTGTTTTAAAATCTAACTAGATTTATATTCTTAGGTGGAAATGTTTCGTACTTTTCATTACAGGCTTCTGTTTGCTCTCCTTATCGAATATTCTTTTATTCATTTATATTCTTCCTACACTATAAAGCTAGGTAAAAAGAATACATTTCAGAAATCCAAAATTCAAAGGAAAACCACAAAACTGAAGTTTTAAAAAATTAAATAGGCTCCATAGATAGAAGCACAAATTAGACCTACCATGCCAAAAAGAAAGAGCTTTCTTATCTCAGGCCTTTTAGGGTCCATGTAGACAAAGAGTAGAGCAAGAAGAATCAGCTGAGCCTGCTCACATCAACTTCTAATCTTTTCAGTTGGCAGGAAGCACCTGAGACACCAGTGCTCGCACAGAGCATAAATACTCAGTCTTCTTAATTTTCCTTAACATTATTTAGAGTCTTTGTTACACAATAAGCTCTTTCACTGTCCACTTAATTGTGTATTTTGATTTGTTCATTTGTTGAGTGACCTGATTATAACCTGGTATTTAAGTAAAGTAAATTATGATCCTAACTATAAATACAGACTTTGGTGAACGCTCATATTAAAAATGAACCAAAACAAAAAAATGAACTAATTTCTACAAATCTATTACGAACTACTTTTCCCCAGAAACCAAAGCCTCGAGGAATAGAACTAGAATATTCTCTGAACTAAATCTGAACAGAACTTGTATAAAACACGAACGCCATTTAACAGTCTTTTACTTTTTCCTAAAGAAATACAAAGAATTCTTGTCAAATCCTCGGTGACCAGAAAGGTTATTTCCTTATGTGATCTATCTTAGGGAACCTATTGTGTCTCTTTTCCTGGCATGACCCTCTCCACAGCCTATCTGGTTCTAGCTGTTTTCATAAAAGAACATGATTTCTTTCAAAGTGGGCTTTTGGTACTTCTAAAATTAAGTACCAAATTAATTTGGAAAAGAACATCTTCATAGCTATCAGACATTGAACTGTTTCAGGGATCCTGGTAAGGTGAATGTAAGTCATTCAAATATAGTGTTAAATTCCCTGCTTTGCATATTCTGACCTTCAGTTTTACTGAATAAATAATAAATGTTATACAGGATGTGGAACATAAATTTAGAGATCTAAAAGTACACAGGCACTGTAATGATGGAATGAGTATCTTTGATCAAATGCTAACATCAGTATCTTTGATGAGAGGATATTACATCACGCAAACAATTGATAACTCTACTTTGTTTTTATTTAACCATATGTAAATTATATATAATATATAGATGTATGTAAAATGTAATATATAATCTGTATTTTATATTTTTTGTATCATATATACGAATAACTAAGGAAAACGTTTAGTACAAAATTTTCTAATTGTAGTGTAGTTTAGGAAAATATATTGTATATTTATATCTTCCGAAAAATAGTGGCAGAAGAGTAAAAAATATGTGAGAAACAGTTTACACAGACAAAAAATGTGTACCCTACTGCTTAAGAACATAACAGAGCTGACTAATGTAAATAAAAAAATCACACAGAGTGGGGAAAAGAATGCGATAGGTTTACAGATATTATCATTACTGTATCTCTGGCTTTAGTGAGCTTATTGAGAATGAATTGTGTAAGAATCCACACTCTGCCAGCCCTGGGTGCAAATTCTAATTCTGCCATTTACTAGCTGTGTGAGTTACTTAACCTTTATGAGACTTAGTTTGTTAATTTCCTCGATACAGTCTAAGTACCAATCTTAGAATGGCTCCTTAAGCCAGTCCCAAGTTGTGATGGTAAATAAGAAAAACCTGTCTTTGGTATGGTTGCTAGAGCACATGCCTTCAGAACTGGGGTTCATAAAGAGAGACTAGAGAAAAATGCAGAATCAACGCAGACCCAAAGAACTGTGAAGATGGCTTGTTTATGCCTGTCTCCCTCTTCAACAGAAGCTGAAGAGTACAGTGTCCTCCTGGCTAAAATATTTGCAGTTGCATTATTGTATAATTTAACTTTTATTCAGTTTTAATAATGAAGTGGAAGAGAAAAGATTGCTGCACTAAATTACCTGCTCCCTGTTTAGATTTGAATATTTAATAGCTCAGTCAATGGCAAAGCAATTATGAATATCTGCAAATAAAAATAATTCCTTATTCCTGGTGTGCAAACATATGTATCTGCCTCCTTTACCAGTCACAACGGAAGTTTGAAAGGAGACTTGGGAACTATTTGTCATCCTTCACTGTTCTCACAGTGTCCTGAAAGCAGATATCTTTACCTTATTATAAATGTGATTCATTTGTGTGAATTTGGAGTTTGGAAATAGCACATCAGGTGCAAAACAGCAACACACAGTAGATTAGACAGTACACAGGCTGGCTTCATGGGTGTGTGACTTGTGCAGTCACACAGGGCCACGAGCTCACAGAGGCCTCCTCCTTGTTTTTAGGCTCTGCAGTTGCATCTCGAAATTCTTAATAATTCTTTGATTTTGTGTTTTGTAAGTGAAATCCCATGGGACAAGGAGGCGTGGGCAGGAGCAGAGGAGATGCACACAGCAGGCGCGTCAGCGTTCCTTGCTGCTCCATTTGCATGTAGTACTCACCATGTCCCACGAGCACAGAGTTCTGGTGGACCCAAGGTAAGTGGGAGTTCAGCAAGATTCAAAGCAAGTGCAAGATAACCATGTTAACAGCTACGCCTGAGTAAGCCACGCTTTCCTCTTGGACCAGAATTTGCTTCGAACAGAGAAAGAAGGAATGACATTCTAAGAAACATGAACAACAAAGAACCTTTACCACATCCTTTCTTACTCCTGTTACTTTCCTCTATTATCCAACCACTTATGCTGAAAATGGTGACCTAGAAGGAAAGGGGGAAAATAGGGGAACCCACACATAGCTCCTTTTTCTCTCAGCCCTTCCTTGCTCAGCAGCAAGCCGAAAGTAGACAATATTGGTCTAATGTGCGCATAGTCATGAAGTGACATAAAAACAACTGAGTTAGTTTTCTGCAGTGTTTCCACTGTTCTTATGAAACCAAAATGCATATGCATGTTCCAGTTATGAAATACGAATTGTGTAATTTCGGTGTTTTGGCAAAGTGAATATTCATATTTGTATTTAAAACTAGTATTGCACAATATTAAGAAGAATGGTAAAATTCATGGTAATAATTTAAAGTCTTAGGTTTTCTTTACTTAAAACCACATTAAGTAGCAAATAAAAAATATGACAAGTGAAGGGAAACTGTGGAAGAGAGGGTAAAGCTTTATATTTTAATACCTTTAAATGGCACTTTTTTCCTGCTTTTTGAACAGGGGCTCGCATTTTTATTTTGCACTGGGCCCTGAAAATTGTGTAGCCTACCTGGCATGGACAGGGTACCATAGTGGTTTATTCCAAGGGTTTTGAAGGCACTGAGGGTTTGATTTGTATCATGTTCTGCCACTTAGCCATGAACTCAGTTAGCTTTGCTAAGCCTCAGTTTTCTCATCATTTGGTTATTTAACAAACCTATATTTATTGAGCCCACAGGGTATACTGAGAGAACACAACAGACTCTCTCTACCCTTGTGGAACTTACATAGTAGAGCAGAAGACAAATTAGACCGATAAACAAAAAATAAATGCAAAATTACACGTTACAATAAATGCTATGAAGAAAGACTAGGATGTTTTGAAAAAGAATGTTGAGGAGGGTGTTGAGACCCAATTTACTTTGGGTGGTGAAATATTTAAGTTGAGACATGGAAGATGAGTAGGAGGTAAGTGGGAAAAGAGTAGGGAAAGGGAAGAAATGAAAATACCCATCTCACAAGGCATCTATGATGACACTATGATTATATGATACACATGAAAAACAGCATGGTACTGGCAATAGTAAATAGTGAATACATGAGTCGCTTTTATCATTATTAGAAGGCTAATAGTCAGTCTATACGGCGATTTTTAGCCTTATCCTCACATCCATTCATATTAGGCAATGTGTGTGTTAATATTTTTCTAGGAAGTTCATTATCAACATAGTCACTAATTTAATGATAAATAGCTGAACTTTCAGTATGTATTACAATTCCATTCTGTTAATTCTCTCTCCTTGTGTAGCCCTTTCTTACACAACATGAGCTTCTAATGAATTTGCCTGGGAGCCCCGTAATTCATGGTGTGAATCTTTATGTTGTCTGCCTCAGTTTTGGTTCACTGTATTGTGAAAGCATGCTTCCCCTTGAGCACAATAGCATTTCAATTAAAGAAAGCTAGTGAAGGTCTTTCCTTCCTGTCTTTAGTTTTCCTTTACTTGTCATTGATTTTAACAACTGTTCTGAAAATGAAAAAATCAGTGTCTTTCTTCTCTTTGAGTTGTCACTTTTGTCTCTCCCTTTCTGCCAATCATGGAATTGGCGTCTCTCATATGCCTCTTTTGTCTGAAAACAGCCTCTTGTGTCATCTTGCCTGATGGAATTCCAGGTCTGAGGTCAAGTTAGCTAGTTTCTTGCTAAAGCAGAGACATCTGGGAGAGGCTAGCAAACGTAGAACTATCCCTGGGCAAAATATTAAAATAGGTGAAGGTGGTCTTTACTGTCACTTCGTCTACCTCATCAGAAGGTCTCTTACAGCCTTCATTCCTTGATCACCCAGAACCCTCAAGCTGACCCCTCAGGAACAGTGTCCCTCTCCTTCAGCCTGCCTTATTATCCCTCAGCAGCATCCTGAGTGCTTGATCTATCACAATCCCTTGTCTGTCCCAATCAGAAGCAGATTTATGGTGAAGTTAGCAAAGCATAAGCTTCAGGGCCTGAGAGAGGGTCTACCAATGTGTTCACAGTGTTGTGTATATATTTGTCTAATTCTTCAGAGTAAGATATTGTAACCACTGTGGATTAGTGCTGCTCTCTTCACACTTTAACTTTCCCTCCTTCGTATTTCCCCTATAGTCAGAGAGTAGTGGAGCATTTGGGATCTGGATAAAGGGTTAAGTTGGGTATACATTTAGTTTGAGTTCGGTGGGCTACATTTATGTGATTCGTAGTCACTTCCATGAATAGTTATTATTGTTAGAGCTGTCCTGGTGTAAGAATTATTTCCAGGAATACACCTACCACTCTCTGTGCCAGTCTCCCTGTATCTGACCCTAATACTTATCATTATTAAGCACCTGCTGTGTTTTACATACATTATTTCGAATCTATACACAAGGTTGTATGATATTTATAGGGACAATGAAACTTAGATAAATTAAGTAACTTACACAAGGTGACCCGAATGATAAGGGGCAAAACAGGATTTAACCCAGGTCTTGTTGACTACAAATAGCAAATATTTTACCAATTTTGTTGAAGCTTAACATCTGTAAGATTCAAAATGTGGGCATTTAGACATGGCTTATATAATGCCCTTGTTATTTTGTGTTTCTTTTCTTACTATCTGCGAAATGATTATGGCTTGCCATTGAAATCAACGATTTGGTCAATAGCTTTTAAATGTTTCTTGAACAGAAACCTTGGTACTTTAATGCTCTGGGCTGTGAATTTTCTCTTTGAGCAGGAATAGCCTTTGTAGAAAAGATATGTCATAAGGAAAATAACTCACCTGACCGGAGCTTTAAAATTTAAGAGTCATTTCTGTATTTTAAACTGAAGTTCAAGGATTTAGAAGATTTACTTAAGCCCCAGAAAGAAAAAGTCTTGGGAATTCTATCATCCTGAATAATGCATCACCCAAAAATAAACCAGAATTTATTACGAAATTCTGATATTTTTGAAATGTCTCTTTCTAAAAACTGCTCCTTGGCCTTGTTATGGTTGATTACACTGATATTGATTTTTGTTCTGTCTTGAATAAACAGAGGTTATGAAAGGTAATATTCTTTATCTAGACTTTTTCACTCAGGATTCTATTAGAAGGAAAGTAGACAGTAGAATGGCCAATAGTCATTATTATGTGAGATGAATTGAATATAAATTTAGCACAGTGCCTGGCATACAGGAAAAGTTCAATGAGTGTTAGCTATTGCTATATTTAATATCAACTATAGGAAGATGCCAGGGAACCCATCGAGATGCGGATGACTTCCCAAAATGAACATAGCATTGTGTCAAATGTTTCACGAGACATCCGAGGATGCTAGTGGTGAAATAAAACTAGCTGCTTTATGTAGCTACAAGATGGGATTTGGTTTCGCACCTGGCTTTGTGCCAGCCATGTCAGAGCCCTTGTCGATTACTGTGGAAGTTTGATCTGACCTGCTGATGTGACATTGCCGACACCACAGTGCGGCCAGTGCCACCTGCAATGTATCAGCACTTTTCCTCACGCAAGTGCCACATACCCCTAATAAATATCCAATTTCTCACTCTGGGGAGGCACTTTCTTTTCCCCTCTTCTTGAACTTAGGACCTCAGTTTAGGTTCTAGTGCTGTGTGACAACTGTTCTTCTGAACATTACAGCACATGGGCGGGCTTACGTCATTTTCCACTTGCAATTATCTAAAAGGAGAAATCGGCAGCCAAACACTGTCAACATAGCCACATTGCTCCCAATTATTTTAACTATAAAGGGTGAAAAAAAATCAGTTCAATATCCAGGTAATTATTCTCCATTAAGGTTCACAATCTTTGAAAGGCAGTTTGCCAAGGTCCTGAATGTTACCATCTGGAGGACGATGGCTAAATGCTGACTCTTGCCAGGACGCAGTAGGAACGGAAGAGCGCTGACCTTGGATAATTCCTGAAGGAAGTTACAGATGAAAGGCAGGGGCAGCTATGATTTTGTTGCTAATTTAACAGGCAGTTGGTTGCAGTGATGGTTGTATCCAACTCACGCGCCAGTGAAAATTGGCATGCGTGAAAATTTGATTCATGTTCAGATGCTTTCTGTCTTTGACAGCAGCCATTCATGAGTTTCTCAATAATGTCAATTTAGTCCCCCAATCACTGGACAAATTAGGGCATCTGGATTACACATTCCACATTTGAGGCTAAGTTTTCAGCTCTTTTCATGGATATAGTGGAATTGTGTAAACAGAGTTAAGACAATTAACAATCACTAAGTGAACTAATGTAACTTCCCAGGTAACTGATTTAGGAAGGTGAGCATTCCTTTAGAACATGACCAATTAGATATCCTAATTTCTACCCCCAATTCACCTAGTGCCTACTTCACTTCTTGTTCCATTCCCCATAGGGCAGGGAGGGAGTTTTGGAGGCTTTAGATCTTCATTGTCAATGGAACAATGTGGCAGAAATTGCTACCATGTGGCAGAAATTACTATACAGCCAATGTGGCTAATATCTATCTCCCTTGGTGATAGGATTAGAACTCTAATTTTTAGCTATGCATTACAGCTATTCAACTAGGTATTAATTCAGCTAGGTATTACCATGAGACTAAGCTCTGGACAGTAAAATATATGCAGAAATGTTGGAAAGAACTTTGGAAACTTTCCTTAAAAAGGAAAGGGAACATCTTTACTTTTCCCCTTTCCACCATCTACTGCCTGGAACATAAATGTAGTAACTGGAACTCTAGCAGCCTTCTTTAGCCATGAGGACAAGGGCCACATCCTAAGGATGGGCGAGCGGTGATCTGGAAGGAGCCTGGGTTCCTCAAGACTTTGTGGAGTCTTCCTATCAGTCTTTTTCTCCCTATCTTTATTCTTCCTTTATGTAAAGGTTAAATGCATTTTTGTCTTGTTTAAGTTACATGGTCAAAACTAATCTTGATACAGATCATAATGGACTCTACAGAAGTTTTTTGAACATTATATTTATTAGCTATTGTCTTCCTCTTCATGACTCTGCAGAAACCTATATACTTTTTTTTTTTTTTTGGTGAGGAAGATTAGCCCTGAGCTAACATCTCTTGCCAATCCTCCTCTTTTTGCTGAGGAAGATTGGCCCTGGGCTAACATCTGTGCCCATCTTCCTCTACTTTATACATGGGATGCCTGCCACAGAATGGCTTGATAAGTGGTATGTAGGTCCATGCCTGGAATCTGAACCCATGAACCCTAGGCCGCTGAAGCAGAGCATGCAAACTTAAGTACTACACCACAGGGCCGGCCCAAACCTATGTACTTTTTGCATTCAATAAATATTTAATGAGCAAATGAAGGTTAACCATCCTAGGACACTTTTGTGCTACATCCGCAGAACTGAAAACATTGATTTCAAAATTTCTTTGCTTCATTAAGGACCTTGCCAAGTTGATTAAAATTGTTGTCTTAACTTTAAAAAAATCAATTTTTCTATTTTTTAAGTGCTCAAAAGTTTGCATGTTGAGAGGGGCCATAATGTGTTAATTATGATTTATGTCATGGTTGTAAGATCACATCTAAATGGAGTATTGACTTCAAACAAAGAAAAAACTAAGATAGTTTATTTATTATGCCATAGTTTCATATGATGGCCACAAATAAAAATGTGGTTTTGTAAATTGAGCAGGTTATTGCTCAGTTTGAGATAACATCTCACACAACTTCAATAAGGCATAGTGCTACCTAGGGAGAAATAGTTAGTATGGATATAGATAGCTTTGCAAGTGGTCTTTGTAAAAAAAAGTGTTCTTTTCTATAGTGTAATCAGCCTTATATGAATTAGCCACATGAAGCTTCTGCCTTTCCAAAGGATCATTATTTGCAGTAAATACACATGATCAAAATATTTCCATTAAAAAAACACACACCTCTTCTCACCACTCAATGCCCATCTACTTTACTGTCCTATTTATGTCATTTTCTTCAGAGATAAACTTCATGAAAGATTAGTCTAAACTCACTCTGTATCCTCACTTTCACGAGGCTTTTCTGATCTAATTTTTCTTGACCAACCTTTGGCATTTGCCACTGTTTTCAACATTTTCCCTGAAGCTGTCTTCACTCTCAGCTTCCAAGAAAGTCCTTGTCCTCATTCTCCCAACTTAGTAGCCACCCTTCATTGTCGTTCAGTTGTGTCTTTTCTTCCACCGTGCTTGAAATATTGTTTTTCTTAGGGTTCTATCTTGAGTTTTCTTTCTCACTTCACAAACCACCTATTTTCTGATGACTCATAACTGTACATTCTATTTCCTGAAATTTAGAGTTGTATTTCTGTGATTGTTAAAAAAAAGAATCCACAAGTCTAAGACTGAACTCATCCACCTCAAATGTCAAGCTGTTGCCTCCTCCTTCTCCTCCAACAGTATCCTTTACTGGGTGGTGGCATCATCACTTTCCTTCTCTATCTCTCTTTGCCTTGGAAAAGTCATTCATCCTTTAAGATTAATTTCAAGTCACATATTTGTTTGGAAATGTTCCTAACCTTAATGGGGTTTTTTTCTTTTCTGTGCTTCTGTTCTTTGCCCCCAAAACACCAAGGTCTTACTTCTGTTTAATATTTTCACCCTGTGTTGTCATTATTAAATTACTTATAAATCATCCTCACTCCATGGTTACTTCCTTTTGAGCTGGGCTTTGGGTTGTTTATCTCTGTGTCTTTAGGATTTACCATAGTGATGCATACAAATGAACTCAAGAAATGCTTTTAAATAAACGAATGAATGTTTCCTCAACCTTTGCAAATAGAGCCACATTTGGTACATTTTTTCACTGATTTCATCCCATTTTTTATTTGCTAGACCTTAATTATCTCCTATCTCAACTAGTCTTTTTTCATAAGTTAAATTCCTATTAATTTTAAAGACTTTCTTACATAAAAGAAATACCTAAGTGTATAGGAAAGAATTGCAATAGAATTGTAGTAGTATTTTCTTTTTTCCTCATCTTTTGAACCCAAAGAACACAACTGTTTTCTTGGGGGTGAGGGAGAAATACATGTCAGACTCCAATACCAAATTCCTTTTATAGGGTAATTGTGATTAGAAATCTAGCCTACTTACTGGGTCTGACATTAGGATTTACTCTAAAGGCTAGTCAATTAACCTACAGCCTGCCATCAGTAGGTACTCACTAAATATTTGCTGAATGATTTTATGCATGAATGACTTCATTCATTATTTCAAGTGGAGATACTATGCAGACTAGTTCTTAACTCATGGTAATCATGAATAGCTGACATTTACTGAGAGCATAATATCTGTGAGACACTGTTTCTTACTGTTTTCTATGTACTATCTCATTTAATTCTCATAATAACTTGATAAGGTATATCTATTATTATTATTGATTTCATTTAACAATTTGGGAAACTGAGCCACAGAAAGGTTTAGTAAATTTTCTAGAATATCACCACTAGACAAAGGGGCTCCAAATATATTTTACAAGTAAATTTATATAACCAAATATGCTTCCCTAATATATGAGGGTTATGGTTAATCTAAATAATTATTCCCTGACATTTTTTCAGGGCATAAATATAGTGATATTTAAAAATCCGCAACCACAATTGGGTGAACAATAAATAAAGGCTCTTTATTATTTTCTAAAACGTGCAGTAATTTTATTTGAGAGCAGTTGATACATGATGTTAAAAATATTTCTTCAATCTCAGGCCCTGCTGACTATGTTTTATTGTTTAGTGTCGGGCTACTTCCACTTTCACTATATTTCACAGCTTTGTTGATTGTTGTTCTTATCATTACCCTGTCATTAGCCTCTCAGCTTCTACGTTTCATTCTCTTGCAGTTGATCCACTAGGGTAAATCTACTGCTTCCTTACTCTTTTGCATTTTACATGCTCTCACATTTTTATGAAACCTCTCTAAAGGATAGTCTGTATATCATCGCATGCATGACTTACATATTAGAGTATACAGAAAAAATTTATACTCTGCAAAAGCTGTTAAAACCTGTTTAGCATATCAGACTAGGGACTGTTTATTATGAAGTATCTTGGTGTTCTTTTAAAATATCCTTGAGCTCTTCTTTAGCTTCTAAAACAAATAATTATAGTAAAAAATTCCTCTCACACCCAGACAAATCCAAAAGGGAATTATTTCACTATCTAGGCAGAAAAAAATATTAACTTTTTAGACGTTGGCATTTGAAAAATCAACACTGGAAAGATGCTTAGTTAAGTAATGCAAAAATTATTGGTTATCCTCTGATTACTGTACCTCACAGTAATCCCATTTGAAAGGAAAAAACACATAAACCATATCTATAATTAGAATTCAAGCTCGCTCATTTGTCAGTGCTGAGGGAAGATTGATCCCCTCAGTACACTCTCTTCCTTTGTGAAAAGTAACACTTCCACTGATTCAGCAGTTCAAAAGCTCTATAAAATAGAATATCCTCAAGATTTAAAAAAAAGGATAACGTCATTATTTGCAAATGTATATAACTCTAAGTTTTTCAAATATTTAAGTAATTGTATTTGCTTGATAATCTACACACATTTTACTTACTGATCAAGCAAGACAATTTAGGGTTTAGGTTCAGTCCACACAATTTTGTAACATGACCAACTTTAACATGGAAAAATGATGCGAGAGGTCACAATATGCTTCCATCAAAGGAACACATATTGGATGGGGCCTTTGCAGATCATTCCTAATTAGCAATGGGAATGGCTAAATTAAACTTGGCCCTGGAACTCTTAACAAAATGATAGTTTAGCCTTCAGTTCAGCCAAAACCTTTTTCTATAGAGGAAAAAAAATATATAGTGAAATGATTTCCTTCTACCTATTCAGTACCAACAAAGAATATCTGCAGCCTATGGAAAAATAACATCATACTGTGTTGTCGAGGAAAATAGAAACCAGATTTTTCTAAAAGTAAATTACAATTTGAGTTAGGTAGCTTTATGCAATAGAAATGTTGCTTGGGATAATGACATTTTTGGCCGGCTGCCTTGTTTGATGCCCCCAGAAGTGGTTTCCACTGAGACTGTTAAATAAAAGGATTGATGTGATATGGAACTCCACTCAGTGGTGCCCCTTGTATAAGGATTAGTTGACTCTTTGATTTATTTTGGCATTTCATTTTACACCTTTTTTTGAAATCAACTCATGGCAGTGTGGTCAATCAACTTCCATCTATAAACTACTCAGTGTACTTCTACTTTTAGATACTTTATGTGTATTCTGATTAGTATTATATCATCTCAAACTTTACTAAAAATAAATGAATCAAGGGTTTTAAATGTAGAGGGGAGAAAATGGAGGGCTCTGTGGATAAGCAGAAGAAAATGAAATTTCCATTTTCACTGTTGTCATTATCATCATCATCATCAATAAATATATTTATTAAGTTCACACATGCACTTGACATTTTCTGCTTTTTCTTCATTACAATTTCACTTGAAGGCATATATATTTGAGAATTATTAAAAACATGCTAATTTAGACAGTCTCGTCAATAAATGGTACTAGGAAAATTGGATATTCACATGCAAAACAACAAAACGAGACCCCTATTTTAGACTGTTCACAAAAATTAACTCAAAATGGATCAAAGACTTAAATGTAAGACCTGAAACCATAAAACTCCTAGAAGAAAACATGGGTTTTCTTGAAAAAACCTCTTGACATGTGTCTTGGCAACGGTTTTTGGATATGACGTGTAAAGCACAAGCAACAAATGAAAAATAAACAAATGGGACTACATCAAACAAAAAAACTTCTGTATAACAAAAGAAATGGCTAAAAAAATGAGAAGGCAGCCTATGGAATGGGAAAAAAGATTTGCAAACAGCACATCTGATAAGGGGTTAATAACCAAAATATGTGAGGAACTCATACAACTCAATAGGAACAAAACAATCTAATTAAAAAATGGGCAAAGGACATGAATAGACATTTTTCCAACGAAGATATTCAAATGGCCAAGAGATATGTGAAAAGGTGCTAATGTGACTAATCATCAGGGAAACGCAAACCAAAACCAGAATGAGCCATCACCTCACACCCGTCAGAATGGCTATTATCAAAAAGATGAGAGATAGTAAGTGCTGGCGAGAATGTGGAGAAAAGGGAAGTTTTGTTCACTGTTGATGGGAATGTAAATTGGTACAGCCACTATGGAAAACAGTATGGAGGTTTCTCCAAAAGTTAAAGATAGAACTACCATATGATACCACTTCTGGGTATATGTCCAAAGGAAACGAAATCACTATGTTGAAGAGATATCTGCACTCACGTGTTCATTGCAGCATTATTTACAATAGCCAGGACATGTAAATAACCTAAGTATCCATTGACAGATGAATGATAAAGAAAATGTGACACATATATGCAATTAAATACTACTCAGAAAAGAAGGAAATCCTGCCATTGGTGATAACATGGATGGACCTTGGGGGCAATATGCTAACTGAAGTAAGTCAGACAGACAAAGACAAATATTGTATGATCTCTCTTATATGTGAAATCTGAAAAAACAAAACATGTAGAAACAGAGATCATATTGGTGGTTGTCAGAGGCAGGGTGTTAGGGGGTGGTGGATTTGGGTGAAGGTGGTCAAAAGGTATAAACTTCTAATTATGAGATAAATAAGTTCTGGGAATGTAATGTACAGCATGATGATTATAGTTAACAATAATGTATTGTATATTTAGAAGTTGCTAATGGAGTAGATCTTAAAATACCTCATCACAAGGAAAACTAATTTGTAACTATGTAAGGTGATGGATGTTTACTAAATTTATTGTGGTAATCATTTCACAATATATACATGTACTGAATCTTTAAATTGTACACCTTAAATGTATACAAGGTTATACATCAATTATATCTCAATAAAACTGGAAAAAAGGAGAAATATTCTGTTTATTACAAATAATACTTTTAAAGTACTCGAGTATTGTATTTCATCCTTTCCCAGTTATTTCCTCAATGAATGAATATGTATCTTCTTCACTATTTTTTGTTATCACTCTGACTTCATCCATATGATTTCAGAGATGTGGATTTCTAAGCAACAAATTTTAATTAAACAATCTTCCCTGGAAAAAATGCTAATTTAAATTTAGCCTAATTCCTATCTTTCTTAAGAAAACAGCAGATAGTGTGGTAGACTACACTGGCACTCTCTCACAAAATATGTCTGACATAAAGTGGGAAATCTCATTGTCTCATCAACAGAGAAAATACAAAACATTAAACTTAGCATATTTTCTGTTGTCAAATATTCCTGTCTCTATAATTAGAGTAAAACACACTTTCTCTTGGATGCATATGGTTGTTGTTTCTTAAAATGAAAGTGAACTAATAAGGCAGAAAACTTCTGCATGGCTTGAACTGATCTTTTTTCTATTTTTATTGTTATAAAACAAAATTATGCTTCATCATGTGTTAAGCATCATGGTATTCAATAGTAGGTTAAGAATTAAATCCCTGAGGAATTTGCAAACTTGTTGGGAAGCAAGAATCCAGCCATCAATCTAGTTTACAATAAGTGTTAAATGTGATGGGGAGACCAAAAGTGCTGTAGAAATTCAGTGGAGAAAGATCATGTTTAAACTAGACCTTGAAGGTTAGGTAGGGTTTGAAAGCTGACAAAGATACTAACAGGTATTCCAGCCCGGAGGACAATCTTGAGCAAAGGTACAGAAACACAATAGAACGTGGGACAGTTGGTATATTAAAGCTGTATTTTACAGAGATTTTCTTACTTGGAATCGTTAAGTCATGTGACTTCTGAGCATGCCCAATGCTGAGGATTAATTTCACAATCATCAATTAACCAGCCTAGGACAAGGGCAAACATCTCAGAGCATTGTAGGCATCGGGGTGGGCAGTGATATCAATAAGAAATAGAATTGTGGTGGTTCTTCTAACTCATTTTAGATTTAGTCTTTTTTCATAGTTGGAGGCTGTACAACATTATTATGAAAAAATTATCTATAATTCTACTGGAACAAAGGGCAGCTGAGTCTGGACTTGTCATTATCTGTGGCCTGGCTCAGATAGGAAGAGAGAGTTGTCCTCCAACTTGAGTCTAAATCAGGCCATTTTCAGTGGAAGAAAGGATTTTGAAGTCACAATTATTTATTTGTAGGTTGTGCCTGACTTGATTAATCCCAGGCACCAGACTGTACTGTCCATATGAACATGACTTTGTAAAGACCATCTGTGAGGAATGTACCTAGGTACAGGTGTCCAATGGGCTGTTCTCTAAAATAACAAGCTGGAATTGGCCTGCCACGCCAAAATGTAGAGATAGGAAACAGAGTCAAATTTTAAAGGTTTCGGACTCATAGACAATAATTGCATCAAGCTGGAGGCACTCGCGCAAATTGGCTTGGGAAAGGAGGCATCAACATGGGTTACCAAGAGTTGATTCTGAGTCTAATTCCTAGGAATTAGACAGAGAAGATCATTCTTGTCTGTTTTCAAATGTTTACATTTTTCATCTCCTTTATGGCCTTTCTCTGCCATATTGCTACCCCTGTTGTCCAACATAGTAGAAAGGAAAGAGACAGATGTACTGGAGATTTAGACAGGACAATGTTCCAGCCACCACTCGCCAGTTGTAAGACCTTAAACTCTTTGAGTCTCAGTTTTTCTCTTCTGGAATAGGAATGATAATACTTACTTTTTGGTGAGGACTCATTGAAGGAGCACATATCAAATAGCTAATACAGAGCTAAGCATGCAATAATCACACGTTGGAAGCTATTTTACTTCCCTGCTTCTGTCCTTCCTCCCCCTTTCCCTACTTTATTTCTCTTTCTCCCTGTTCCTCTTTTCTTTGCTTACTTCCTCTCATTCTTTATTCATTATCTGTTGAAAAATATATTTAAACCGCTTCCCATTTGCCAAGTAATGTTTGACACTGAGGATAAATTGGTGCCTCAAAGTGGGAAAATGATCCCTGCCCTCATCAGCTTACCATCCAATAAAAGAGACAAACATTAATCAAAGTAGGACATAGTGAATGTAAAAAATTATAACTGTTAAGTATAAAGCAGGAGTACACGGTATTATGAGAGTGAATAATACGACTATTATTATCTTTTCCTTTTTACCTTTTGATAGGTATAAACAGAAAAATAAACTATAGTAGAATAGAACCTAGAAAATTAATAGATAATGTAAATGTTTATGTGCTGGTGAATCGATCTTGAAAGTGTATGAATATCCGTACTTCTGCATTTTGAGATTCTGGAATCAGGAAGTTGAGGAAGAGGCCACAACCTAACATATTTCTATTTCATATTTGTATTATATGCTTCTTTTCTGGATGAGTAGCTGCTTTAGTAGACTTTAATAGGTTTACACTTCCTTTGATTAAATAAATAGGAATTCTTTTGTTCCTTTGGGGGAAAAATGTACTTTGGAGTTAAAAACAGTGGGTTGCCCAGACACCCTATGTTCAATCACATTACAACCATTCAATAAAAAGATAAAGCTTCTTCCCTCATAGGAGTTTCACCGTAATGAATAGAGCTGAGGCAGCTTCACAGTATGGGAAGCACTATGGGAGCTGAAGCCTCTCCCAGGCCCTGTGCCCTGGACAGAACAGAGAACTCAAAGTCCCCATCTACATAAGAACTCTTGCCACGAAGTGACAAGAGTCAGCAGTCCCAAACAGCAAGGCACTTTCTTATTGGATAATAATTCTCTTCTTGGTAATCCTAGAAGGGGTGGGTTCTTTGCAGGGGGCCTTGGCGTCTGGGATAAAATTAACTTTTTATTAAAGCACTGTGCCCAGGAAATCTCTTTTTCTCACTTGCCCTGCTTGCCAAGGCTGGGGAATTTGGGTCCTATCAGTGTGTTTATGTCACATAAACATAATCTAGTGTAACATTTCCTCTCATTATAGTGACTATTTTATGGACAAAACTGGAAGAGAAGAATAAAATATAGCTATCCTCTGTAATAGAGAATTTGGAATTAACTGATTCACAAAGCACCATAGTCAAGGGCTGTCATTTCAGAAGTCACCCTTGGTGCAGATTATTCCACTATGGTGATTGTTGCACTAGGAGTTGGCCTTCATGTAATACACCACACACACACACACACACACACACACACACACACACACACATTCATTATCTCTCCTCCCACTACCCATCACCAAACAAACAAAAGAAAAACTTCTCTTGACTCAACTTCCTTCTCTGGCTTCCTCCTTATTTCTCTCCTTCCCTTTACAACAACATTCCTTGAAAGTATTGCCATCTCTAGCTCATCTCCTTTCATTGTCTCTCCACTGCATTCTAGTTAGACTTTCTTCCTCACCTCTTCACCAAAACTGCTCCTTTGAAGGTCCTCTAAGTTGCTAAATCTGAAGGCCAATTCACAGTGCTGATCTTACTTGACCCATTCACAGCATTTGACACAGCTGAGCACAAGCTCCTCCATGAAATACTTTCTTCACTTGGCTTTAAGACCCTGCGTTCTCCTGGTTTTCCTCCTACCTCACTGGCGTTTGCTTCTCAGTCTCCATGTTGCATCTACCCCTTTGCGCTAGAGTCCCCAGCTCTCAGCACCAGTACCACTTCTCTCTTACGTTCACACTCACTCCCTTGGTGATTGCATCCAGTGACCGGCTTTTTATCACTTATACTCGGATGATGCCCAAATGCATCACCCAGGCTAGACCTTTTCCTTGGATTCCAGACTCACATATACAACTGCCTATGTGTCATGTCCTTTGGATGTCTGGTAAGCATCTTAACGTTAACATGTCCCAAATTCCACTCCTAATCCTCCCCTCCAGTTCTGTTGCTCCCTGTCTCTCCCAGCTTAAAGTTAGAATCATTCTCCAAGTTGCTCAGGCCAAAAACCTCAGAACCATTCTAGATTTCCTTCTCTTACTCTCACTGTCCAATCTGTCAGAAAACCATGTCAGTCAAACATTTAAAATATACTTACTGTCCAATCTCTTCTCTACATTTCCTCTGCCAACACCCTGGTTTGAGCCACCATCTTCTCTCTCCTGGATTATCACAATAGTCTCCTGATTGGTGTCCCTGCTTCTGCCTTGTCCCTCACAGTTCAGTTTAGTCTAGTAGCCAGAGAGATCTGGTTAAAGCAGATGTTAGAAATGTCTTACAGCTGTTACTCTGCTTAAAACTTTGCATTGGCTTCCAGTCTCACTGTGGATAAAACCAAAGTCATGGGAATGGTCTACAAGGCCATACACTATCTGATCCCCAGTTAAGTCAGTCCCTAACCTCATTCTGTACTAGCGCCGCTCACCAGCCTCCTTGATGTTCCTCATAGACCCCAGAAATGATCCTGCCTCAGAGTTTTTGTATTGGCCTGGAATTCTCTTTCTCTGATATCCAGGGCCCATGCCCTCACTGCCTTTACATCTTTACTTAAATGCTATCTCAGTGTGGATTTTCCTAACCACACTGTTTAAAATTTCAACATCTACACCTCTTCCCAACACTCTTTATACTCATTTCTGTTCTCCTTTTCTCTACATCCTGCATCACCCTCTAACATACTATGCATTGTACTTATTTGTTTTGCCTACATCTGTCCTCACCACCCCTTCCTCCCACTAAAATGCAAATTCTATGAAGGCAAAGGTTCTTGTCTCTTTTATTCACTGCTATATTCTCATGGCTTAGAACAGTGCTTGGCACATAGAGGTGGCCAATAAATATTTTTCAGTTGGATAAATGTGATTGTCAAAAATAGAATTTGTTATTTGTGACTCTGAAATGCATCCTCACTCTGCTTGATGTATTTCTACTTTCCTTCCTACTCCCTTCTGCTTCTTGTGCACTGTTTCAGCATCCTGCCCCTCACTGGGTGGCTGGTAGGCAAAGATGATGTTGTGAGTGATGCAAATAGGATTATGTCACTGGATAGAGTGGTGCTCTGGTGCCTCTGCTTATCTGTAAAGTATATGGTTTTCCCCCTTGACCCTGAGGACACCCATTCAGTGATACCTGGAAACAGCCAAGTGCTGAGTGTCAGAACCTCTCTGGGAGGTATTTGTGGATTTCTTTCCTTTATGAGAGTATTATATGACAAGGTTATAGAACTATCTTTGTGTATATGCATGTTTTTATTTAAAAGAGAATAAAGCAAATTTAAAAGTCATTCTAAAGAAGGTATTTTTCTGCATGCCCTATAGTTGCTTAATATATTAGCTCTTCATTGACAAGTATCAGGGCACTTAATTATTTATTGAATGTCTATCATTGAAAATAAATAATATTTCCATGTTTTGATAAAAATTATCATTGAAAAAAGGAACATTTCTAATGCCAGAATCACATAGAAAGATTTGTGCTGTGATTTACAAGGTGCTAAGGACATCAGGAAGTATCCAGCAGTATCATTGATCTGACTAGAACTTCTACACATCCCTTGGCAGATGGTAGAAAAGGCTTAAGAGATGGGCACTAGGAAATATCCTTTAAGCTCCTCCACTCCACAACACTGGTTCAGAGGACAAGAATCCTGCTGCTTAGTCAAAGAAGGCTCTGGTGAATTATTTAATGGAGACTATTCCCAAGATAAAAAGTTGTTTAGTCTGCTACCCTCATTTTATTTATTTGCCTAAGGAGAAAAAAATGGGCCTGCAGAATAAACTCGATTTACATAAATTCCATGCTACAAAGAAGCACATTATTGCAATCTTCAAGTACATTATCCAAGTAGTTTTAGAGAGAAGGATAGTGATGATTTATGACCAGGTTTCCATATAAATCATAATTACTAAACCAGAATATTGATCCAAAAAATAAAATGAGGGGTAACCTGCATCATAAATTTTATGATTTGGGATTTATTATAAATATTTCAAGTAAATATTAGGTCCAAATTATACAGAGAGCAAGTATAGACTCATGTTCTTTTTAAACAAAAATATAGCAAGATAGAAAATCAGATTACCGAATTGGAAACATTTTAGTTCAAAGACAATATGAAACACCTATTTCAATGCATGGATCTAATGCATAAACATTTTTAAAAAGGAGAATTCAGTTTTTTTGCAGTATTATTGACAGTGATTCAAAATTGGTGTCAAGCAAAAAGAAAACAATACCAATGCTTCCTGGTATTCCGTATGGTGCTTGTTGAATGTTTTTATTTTGTGTCTTGTGTTACATTTTTCTTGTCCAGAAAGTGAGAATGCAATGTGATATTACAAGTGAATATCTGAGTTAGGCCCACTACTGCAGTTTTCAGCTCACAGTCCCATTTCTCATAAGATGAGATTCTGTAATATAGTGACACGATATGTGTGTTATAACCACGATAAAGTTCTCTAAAGCATCTGCAAGAACAGTAAGGCAGAGGGGCCACCAGTTGGAAGAGAGGATTGACTATGTGGAGTCTGGTTTTTAGATCCATCACTGAGTCATTTCATCTGCAAAAAATCTTTTTTTTTCATAATCAGGATCTGGCTATTGGCACACAGGAAGTAAGACTTCCCTTCCTCCTGTTCAGTCTTATAAAATGAGATCTTTTTTGAGAGTATTAACCCCAGGAAATACAGACAAAAGTATTTTCAGAGTGATGCAGGTAGCTCTATTTTTAAAATCATAACCAGGTTTAAGTCTTATTCTTGAAAAATTTTTTTTCTTCAAGGATTGTGTTATGGAATCAAGATGGAGCCTTGAAACAGAGACTGAGGATGACAGCCATGGTTTTCAGAAGCTCAAAGAGGAGGACAATGAATTACTCATTGCTATATGTAGGATCTCCAGGGCCTGAGAAGACTTCCATCTATAGAGCAAGATTTGGCAAATTACATTCCCTGACAGATTTGGCCATCCTCATGTTCTTGCACGGCCTGCAAGCTAAGAATGGTTCTTAACTTTTCAAATGGCTGAAAAAAATCAAAAGAAGCTTTCATGACAAGTGAAAATGGTATGAAATTCAAATTTCAGTGCCTATAAATAAAGTTTTATTGGGACTCACACATATTCATTTGTTTGTCTATTTTCTATGATTGCTTTCATGCTTCAGTAGCAGAGTTGAGAAGTTTCAACAGAGACCTTATGGCCTGCATAGTTGAAAATATTTACTACCTGGCACTTTATAGAAAACATTTGTGGACTCCTGGTATAATTTACATAACTCTTCCCTAAAATTGACAGGTAAGTCATTTGCAATTTTTTACATTACATACAAACTCAGGGATAAATATGCATGTTACATAGTATAGCTTTAGCTTTTGCAGCCCTAGTTTATAAGAAAGCCACATTCACCCATGTACTTGAATGAACCTGATTCTGGAATGCGTCCTCCGGGCTGCAGTAGGGATTCAGCCTCATAGTCTGAATGAGATGCTGAATGCTTTCCAGTTTCCATACTCACAGCATTGATTTGTCTGCTCTTATTTTACCATCAAAATGAAATTAATATTATACTTAACAATTAGTATAATAATAGTATAATTAAATAGCTGACCCTTAATAAAAAGAGATACTTTTGAAAGAAGTAAACTGTTTTAAAAAGGTGAAGTGTTTTAAAAGGTAGACTTCAATCCCTATTTCGCTAAATGTAAGGATCATGTATTTATGAGACCTTGATCTTATGAAAATACCATGATTATAATATTGCTTATTATGACTTACTGTTTAATCTTTATTTAGGATCCAGATATTCTTATGTGGGGCTCTAGAAATGCAAACATGTTTGATGTGAAGACCCTCCAGGCGATATCCCTCAGGGACTAATGTCTTGAGCTTTGCTAGAGAGAAAGTTTTCTAACTGCTTTCTGCTTAATGTCCAGGGTGTGTGCGGGGAGGAAGGGAATGGTTAATCTTTTCCGAATATGCTCTCCGAGAGTTAGGACTCCTTGTTTCTTCCCCCCATAATGGACTCAGAGGAAGGGTAGAAACAGATTCTAATAAGACAACTCCTGACCAGGGGAGTGGGGAAGAAAGAGGTTCTCTTCTCGTCAGAATGATATCCCTTTTACTTTTTCTTAGAAGGAGAGAATTCTAAAAAAATTGGCTTGGTCAGAATGTTCCTTAGAAACTGCTTTTTCAAAGAGCTTTCTCCCTTAAGTAGAACAAAACATATTTTATCAGGATTCAAACAAAGCTGTGGAGTACAAATTTAACTGTTTTGTGACAGCAGATATGGAGTTGACACTGCAATGTTGAATGAAACCAGATTCTGCAGTGACAAATAGCTCATAGAGCAGGCGTTGGCTACACTTCAATTTGGGTATTTCTGTCTTAAGCTGTGTGATCATGCATTTATCTCAGAGTTCCAAATTCTGTCCACTAACAGTGTAGCATCTGATATCATCATATTAGCTTTCTAGTGCCACAGTGCTCTGCACACATTGTCACATGATTGTCCCTATATGTGTAATCTGATAAGAAGGAAAGTATTTGTGAGGACCTGGACAGATGCCTGCATCAGTGTATATACTGGACCATGGTCTAATGACTCTGAATCCTCAGACGGAAGAATCCTTAGAGTTTACATGATCTTGGTGCTTAGGTAACTGTCCAGTTTTTAACAGCCAAATCTGTCAGGGTGATAATCCCTACACTGTAGGGAGGGAGTCTCGTCTTTCTCCTAGTCTTGGTTTAGACATACACGGAAACTTTCCCTCTGTCAGCACTCATCTACGTTGCTTCCTTCAGGCCTAGCTTCTAAGCCTTAAAGTTTACCACAGTCTACCCCAAGTAACTACCTAAAGATGTTTAATGTCTACACAGAGTATGTAACTTCCTGTGTGGCTGAAAGTTGGCTTGTATTGTAAAACCTCTGACTTCTTACAATGAAAGCTGGTAGCAATAGAATGAAAAATAGTAACCACCCTGCTACAGTTCTTGTTATCTAAGAGGGAAATTCACACATCCTGTTATAATATTCCAGTATTGCTTCTTGTACATTTTTTTTATTATGTTATAATATTCCAGTATTGCTTCTTGTACATTTTTTTTTATTAATCTTTGTCCCTTTGAAAATAACTTCTACTTACATGTGGTTGCTTAAGCCACGAGGCCCGATGCACTGAAATGAATGGGCTAACTTGAACTTCATGAAACACATTTTAGCAAAGATGAACTTGCTATATTTGAAGGCCCCGGGTGTAAGGCTACTCCACGCTTGCGTGCACACAGAGAGCTAAATCTTTTGTACAAAATTAGGCCTTGTCTTGACAGATGCTTTCTAGTTAATCAGCAGCATCCCTCTTCCTTTTAGGTGATGATGAAGTACTCCATTTTCTTATTACAACTATTTTACTAAATAAAGGCTCTATTTGGAGATGGTCCCTATTATCCCAACTCAAGTAAGAAGGCAGAGAAACATTAAAAAAAAAAAAAAGAAGGGGGGGCCGCCTGGTGGTGCAGTGGTTTAGTTCGCGCTTGGCAGCCTGGGGTCCGCAGGTTCGGATCCTGGGCGCCCGCCGATGCACTGCTTGTCAGCCATGCCGTGGCGGCGTCCCATATAAAGTAGAGAACGATAGGCACGGATGTTAGCCCAGGGCCAGTCTTCCTCAGCAAAAAGAGGAGGATTGGCGACGGATGTTAGCTCAGGGCTGGTCTTCCTCACAAAAAAAAAAAAAAAAAAAAAAGAATGAAAAGGAAAAGAACAAGGTTATTTTATACAAGCTGCAATGGAACCATCCGTGTTTATTCCACCAATCCCACTATCACTCCGTCTGCATTTAAGCTCTCAGACCTCAAGTCCACTGAATCTCTGAAGTGCTAGTTCCACTTCTAATTTCTTTTTCTTCTTAAAGAAAAATCAAAGGGATTTAACTTTTTAATTATTCAGAGTTCTCACTCTCTGTTTTATTGAAGTCTCTGTACTAGAACTTGCTTTTGTCCTAACTATGCTAATCTGATCTGGTCATCTGCCGTCAAATATACTCCATAATCATCTTTTCTCTTTGAGCACAGAATGTCCTAATTGTGTTATACATATTCAAATTGTGCATACATTAAATGCCTGTTATAATATTATTTACATACTTTAAATAATTATTACATTTGCTAAGTATCTTAGAAAACAGAACTTTTCACATTTGTTTTGGCTGTTTGCTTCTTGCCTTGACTATAAAAATGCTATCAGCATCTTTCCAATTAGTTCTCTTGATGTCCTCCCTTTTGACAGAGGATAAAGCACTTCTGAGTTCCACTGATATCTTTCAACTCTGTGCCCTCCAGAATCTTAGGACACTCATCATTATTAGTGTGTCCTCTTGCTGACTTGTTTAAGAAATGCCAACTAGTACAGTAAGTTGATAGTAGACTAGAGTTCCCCCTCCATCTCCATTTGCAGTGTCATTGTCAGAGAAAGCAAATCAACAATTGTAGGACTTCTTCATTTATTCATAAAAAATGCACTGAATGACAGGCACTGTGCTTGGTGCTTGATACAAAACTTGGCCCAGATCGCTAGGTGGAGGAAGTAATTTCCTCAGTTAGCTTTTCTACTTTCGGAATTGGTTAAAAATCAGAATTTAATCAGATTTTTCAGGTGAAAAATTGCATTCATATTCAGTTTTTATGGCAGATATTGGTGTTTTCTTTTTCTGCAGTCATACCCCTTTCTTCTTTCCTAAAGAAGTCCAATTTTGCTCAGTTATGGGCTAGTGTTTTTCTCTGAAAAAAAAAAAAGGCATCCAACCAGAGTTGAGTGAGATAAATCAATATGTTGTCGAAGTCAGTCAGGCAATCTCATTTGCCTCTGCCAATGATTGGTTTAGAGATGGACAAGTGAAGCAGTTTTGGCCAACAGGATAGTTGGGGAGTCTGCTGGAAGTCCCTGACACAGGGTAACACTGACCCTTCTTTATTCATTTGGAAGTTGCTCTATGAAGACATGAGCATGTAGCTGCTACAGTCATCTTAAAAACCTAAGTAGGGATACCAACAACATGCCAAATGAAGATAGAGTAAAAAAGTGGAGCAAACATTATTAAGCTACTGAATCAACCATGGAAATGCTTACCCCAGAGTTCTTGTTAAGAGAGACAATACATGATTATCTCTTAAAGTACTTTTAGCTGGGCATTGTGTTACACACGGCTAAAAAATATTAATTGATATGTTATAACCATGTTCCCCATTCAAATAATCCTGAGTCATTGCCTCATTTCGGAAGTCTTCTCTCAGCTTTAGCTGTATAATGTTGTTACAAAAGAAAGAGTGCTGTGTCTTTCAATAGCCATTAAAATAGCTGATCAGTAGGATGAGTTTTTATACTATTAGTGGAGAGTTGCAGTAATTTTTGGCTTGTTCCATGGAATATTTGTGCTTTTTGTATATATTGATATCTTAGAGAAAAAACAGCACACCATAGGAATCTTAACCTATTTTACATTCTATTTCAATTCACAGTCCTAGATTTTAATTTACTCTGTATTCTATCAGTTAAGAAAAGTGACCATTATTGAAAATGTATCTGAAAGATTACTGATTTCTAATTTTAAATGTCCTGATAATATAATTCATACAGCAACAGATGTATTATTACTCTCATATTTGTTAGTATTATCTTTTATTCCTCCACATATCTCTGAGAGAAATAATTGAAGTAATGAAAACAAACTTCACTTAGAGAAAACATACAGAAATCTCATGAAATTATGCTTATGTTCCTTAACTTGGAAGAAGAAAAATGAGGGAAGATTACTACTACATTGATGGAATGAATTGCTTTAAGTTATGATAACTTATGTTTTACCAGAGTTTAAGATTATATTTTTGAAGATGAGGCAATAAAATACAATTAAAGCTAATTTACATTGATTACATTATGTAGGATTTTATCATTTGCTTTTAAACAGGATCTTTTCTATTGCACTATTATCTACTTAAAGTTTAACTGTGTCTTTTTGGGATTTTCATTTAATTATCTCTAAGTTAGTATTAGCTGCTTAGTTAGTCTTATTATGTTATTATGAGATAAATAAAACCCTTCATATGGACATTCAGCAAAGGATATTTCCATGTATGGTATTAAAAATAATCTTTAATTTCTGATATAAAACCAGCATTCATCTATTCTACCTGTTTTTTCTTAGCAATACTGCTGACAAATAGGCTTCTTGATATTCAGCAATGAAAATGTGAATATTTATGAGCAAAGGATAGAGAGAAATTATAAAGCCCCAAACTCATTTATGTGCATATGATAGTTTGGTAAAAATTGAGTAGAAAGAAGTTTAGTAACTTTCTACTAAAATCATAATGCTTGCTCCTTCATTTTATAGAGGTGCATATAGAAATTATTTGCTACTGATGCATTTTAAATATTTCTAACAGAAATGTCACCAGAAGGCGCAGGTGAAGAATCGTGCTTACAGAGTGAATAAATTTACTTAGACCATGATCATCCCGCTTCCTCCCCTCCTCTTCCCTGTTCCTCTGACTATAAGAGCCTTCCTCCCTGATGATAATAGAACCTGGAAGCATTACAGCTGGAAGGGAGTTTATAATCCATGTATGCCACCTCTACACTCCCTGTACTTCTATCCAGGGAGGAAGAAATTGAGACATAGGCATCCAAGTCTCCTCAATTATTGAGGAGCAGCAGAGGTCCTGGAACTCCTAATTTCAGTCCAGTACTCTGAAATGCACAGTCCTGGACAGTCTCAATTCTATAGGGGCCATGCATCCCATCCAAATGCTACTTTGAAATAAATCTCCTTTGGAGTACTGCTTATTTATGTAGCATGGGATGCACTATACATGAATAGGTTGTTCAGAACATGAAATTAATCTCAGTCTTGGATGTGAACTATGGGGTTTCACCTTAAAGTACTAACCAGCATGAGATTACTGATAGTCCGAAAGCTACACCAACACGTATTAGTACTACGTTAGCATATCAGTCAGGGGTCTCAGCACCATAGGGGACCTGCCTCTTCTGATCTAATGTTTGGATGTTTACTACCTATATCTGAATGGCTTGTCAGTGCCTTAAATCCATTTTATCTAAAATTAAACTCATCACTATTCCCTACGACCTTATGTCTTCATTCAATAAATATTTATTGAGTTCTTTGTGTCAGGTAGCGCTCTAAAATAAAGGGGTTTTCACAACAGTGGATAAAACAGACCAATGTCCTTCTCCCAAGGAGCTTAGACAGTATTGGATTAGACTGAAAATAAATTAATATGTAATATAATGAAAGGCAGCAATAAAGGCTTTGCAAATGAAGCAAAGTGATTAGAGAGGTGATGGGTTGGGGTAAAATATGGACCGGGTGGACAGAGAAGGCCTCTGTAATGTGACATTTGATCAAAGATTCCAGGTATGTGGCACTTAGCATGTGTTATTTTGCCTTGTAATTTGTTTTATTCATTCATTAAGTATTTGTTATGTGCCCTCTGCTGTAGGGCATGTGGTCTGGTATTATACCCAGATGAAACAGTCACACGCTGTTGCCCTGATGGGGCTCACAGTCTAGTATTAGAGATATAACATGCATATGTAGTAATAACTAAAACAAGCCAGATAGTGGTAAATGTAGAAGAGAAATATTGGTAAAGTGCCAGAAAGTTCAGAAGATAGAACGAAAATGAAGAGAATGCTTGTTTGTATTATTCTTGTCTTCCCAACCATACATTAAGGAGATGGGGATGATATATTTTTCTTCTTTGTATCTCAGATTCCTAGCATGGTGCCTTCGCTGCTCGAGCCTTCTTTGGACTATGGAAGTTTGTTGTAGACGATGGCTACTGTTCTCTGAATATTGCTTCTTCTATCAGTTAGTGACTGCTCTCCTTGAAATGGTCCTGTAGGAGACAACTATTCACATGTAAATGAATCATGTCTAAAACCAAGTGCAGCTTTCTCTTTTAATTGCCTTATCTATGTCTACCCAAGTTTAAACCCTCTCTGACTTCCTCCTTTATCTTAATCTAAGGGAAGCCACATGATGAGGGGATGTGTTGCCCCATCAATCTACGTCGGTCTTGGGGCACATGAGCAATATATGTTTAAGCGAGCAAATGAATAAATGAAAGGACCCCTTTCCAGGTAATGAATTTAATCGGTTATGAAATGGACTTTTCATGACTAGAGGGAGCAGGGAAGTGGAGAAAATTTTAAGTTTAGAAACAAGCTTTTAAAAGAAATGTACACCTCGGTCTCTATGGTTATTCTTATTGGAGCAATAGAACTTCCACTTCTAGTGCTTGGTTAGATAGCCATTTTTTTTAAGCAGGTAAAAAAATAATTAAAACAACAAAAATAATTATGTGCATAAAATACTCTGTGCATTTAAATACATGCAGGATTGTCTTCTTTTGTGATCTCTTTCAAATCCCAAGTGTCTCATTTTAAAAGGAAGCATTTCAGTTCCTCTTTCAGTCAAAAGATTAAACCATTTTAATTTTCTAAGGGAGGAAGCCCCCAAAGCCGCAAAGAAGTTTTTAATCCTGCCCTAATATAAGCTGAATTCTCCAAAATGCCTGCCTCTGAGGTAAACAGAATCCATTAAAAAGTAGTTATTAAGCCCTGTGAACAGAAAACAATATTAGAAGCCTAAAAATGATAGCTCTGGGGCAATGAAACTCATTGGAAGTAGAGTATAGAAGCAGGAACAGAAAAGGGAGAGGCTTCCTTAGTATAAAAAAAAGATTATGATGAAAAATATAACTAATTAGCATTTTCATTGTTTCCTTCAATAAAAATCTCAAGAAACTTTACGGGACAAGTAGGGTGATAAAATGAAGCCTCAGGGTAGGCTACCAGATGGAATAATATATACAGGATGGAAATACATACAAATATGGAAACTTCACTGTTTATGTAAGCTGTGCAACTGCCTAATCATGTTGTCTGTATATATTCTCTACCACTTTTAGTACTTTTGAAGGGCTTAATGTCTAACAGCAATATGAATTTTTTAGAAAGTATTGTTACTTTACAAGTGTAATTCTAAAGTTGAGTACAATGGGGTCAAGTTTCAGAAATTTTTATTCTGCAAACTAAAACACACACACACACACACTAAAAACTGGACTTCTGTATTCACAATATGCCCTTGTTGACAGGGAATATATATGCACATACATACATATATGTGTGTGTGTATATACATATATATTTTTTATATATAAGAGCTATAGATATAAAAGTTATATATATATGTATACACACATATAAATATATGCATGGTATAAGAGTTCTAGAGAAAGAAAAGTACATATATGTATTTTTGTAGTACAAGTCCTATGCAATTGAATGCAATAGGAATTGGAAAAGCACAATACTTACTTAGCTGCTGGTATAAATGTAAGTGATGTTCTTGCTAAGGTCAAATTCCCATAACCATCTTAGAGTTAATATTCAAGAGCCATAATGAAGTTTAAATGTATCTCATGCTAACACAGTGAATGTGTTCTGTTCAGATAAGGCTTATTTTCAATAAATGTAGTGAAGGCTCAGCCTCGGTCTCAATTCATTAAAGCCATCTATTGCACTGACAATTCAACAAAAATGGCTCACAAATTAATGATTATATTTCCCATAAAATATATAGATGGAACACTGATTAAGCTATATGGACTACAGATTAGTTTCATGCATCCTAAAATAACACTTGCTATACATATTCTTACTGACCTAGAAATAAGCTTAAATTTCCTTTTAAAACCTAAGACTACATTAGTCAACTTAGGAATTAAAGAACTCACTCACATTGCAATCTTTTCCTATGGAAGCTAGTCTTTGGAGTATCTTAACATATTGAAAGCAAAATCGAAAGTACTAACATCAGGTATAACAACTGGAAATGATGTCCCAAAGACTGAAAGACCTAATCTAATTTATGCTCTTGATGTCTCTGGAAGTGGGAGTTCCTATGTTCTATCTTCTGTATATTCAAATGTCGGTAAAGTAACATTTAGATCAGCATTGGATTTTTTATGTATACTTGAGTTCTCATGAATTATAGGTGGTCATGGAAAATCAACTCAATAGCTCAGCTCAACAGATCCACCTCTGTCCTTAACTATTTCACAAAGACAAGCTGGATAGAGAGTCTTTAGGACTCACTAGTGGTCTGTCTCACCTTATTTTCATAATTCTTTCCTAGATCTTATCCATTTCTTGGTTTACTCTTCCCTGGAACTGATTCATTCCAAGGTGACTGGCTAGTCATAGGCCCTCTGATGTCAGTCATGTAAACGTTGTATAGTTTCATTTACTCACAGATGTTCTCTTGGTATCACTGTCTCTTTTGCTACTCATATCAACTCTTTGAAAAAAAATTCTACCAGGCCCAATACCTGTGATTTCTGCCTCTATTCAGTTCCAAAGACTTTGTTATAGTCACCCTCTGCTCATAACTCCTGGTAGCCTTATCATTGCCAGGGTCTCCGAGATAAGAGCAGCAGTTTTCAACTTGTATGATTTTTCCATAGTGATTACTCATTGGATTAACAGAATGCTTATTTAATCAGGACCCAGCTCCACTAGTTAAGATTTTATGATCTCAAGTTTCTGTCCTTCAACAACAAAGCAAATTTGATTACTTCATACAAGTCCTTTAAAAGAAGGTACCATTCTTCGTTCTTATGTAGACTCCTCTTTTCTCCTTTCAGTTCTGCATCATCAAACAGTTGGATTTGTAGGCATTTTAGTCATCGTAATTTGAAACAGCCAGAGACAGAAGGGAAGGAAATGTTGTAAGAAAACTCAAAAAGCATGGTTACCATGGCAAATATACGCACAGTATTTCCCAAGAGAAATGTAAGTCATTGATCAGGATTTTTGCTCACTTCTTAACTCATCTTTGATATCGGGAAGTAAATCTATCTTCAAATGAATCAGATTATAATATTCAATACATTATTAAAGAAATATGAGCCTGTGGCCAATGTAGAATCCCTACATTCTAAAATAAACCAATGTAGTGTTGAACCAGAGACAGAAAATACTACAGGTAACTACAAGCCAGAAAGACTAACAATCCATACAATTCAAAGACATCTAGAAACGAAAGTCGGTGCAGTTAAATTCAATGATGCAGAGCTGAGCACACTGGGACAAAAGCGATGCCTAAACTACAATTAAACAAAGTGAAACACATCCAAAATGCATTTTCAGTTAATGATAAAATTCCATTTAATTGCAAAAAGGAAAGGGAAGCATTTAAAAACAAGACTTCACAAAAAGATCAAAGAAAATCCTTTCAACGTCAGCAATAGAAAAGCACCTGGCCAAAGCAATTCAATGCAACGATCATTTATTGAGAATCTTTAAATGCTAGGTTGTTTTTGGTGCTGAGAATAGAAAAATGAGTAAGTGGATGCTACACTCAGATAACTTACAAACTAGTCAAGGTGACAACTGCTAGATAGCTCATTATAATACTATGATAAATGAGATCATTGAGAAATAAGCAGTGTTATGAGAGCACATTAACCTTTGAGGTCGTTCTCATTCCTGACATCAACAATTCTAGCTGCATGCATATAGACCTGAGATGGAAATAGGTATGTGGCAGATGGGAAGTCTCTCTACTATTCACTCTTAATACATATTCCAGAGACTCAGACATATGTTGCACATAAGCATGCATCCACCATAGAAAAACAGTAGAAACTCGAAGAATCATAAAGTGAAAAACCCAAGGGGTTAGCAACCCGCAGTAGTGTGAACAGAATTGAAAAATTTGTATTGATTCTAAATGACTCGATAGATGAAAAAGTTGTGCTTTGATGAAAGACTTGTAAGAAAAGAGATAGGAAAAGAGAGTTATATTTTCAAAAAAAAAGCTGCAGGTAGAAGGATTCCACCCCCGCCCCAACTTCTCATCAAGGCTGGGATAAGATGAAGTTTTAGTAAATAGTTATTATAAAAATTCTGTAAAAATCAAGGAATTGCTTTTTAAAGTGATGCACATTGAAGGCATATTTATTTTGAAATCAATTTTATTATAAAGGCATACTTTACTATTTTACTTTTTTGAGAAAAGAAGAACCCTCCCCCCCACCACACACACCCCTAGTGGAAAATAAGCAAAATGCAGTAATATCAAAGTTGAAGGCCTTGGGCCTTGTGGACACATACGGTTGACCACGAAGCTAGAAGTTTATGAAACTGTAGAACTAGAAAGATATACCAATAAATTACCTTTAGGATGTGGCTGTATTTTTTTAAATAGGAGTACGCAAAATTTAAAAACTGGAGGGATCAGGGTGTTTATCTGAAAATGTTTCTCTAAGAAAATTCTCAGACACATAGAATATAACCAGGTCTACTAATGGCTTTCCCTCAGGAAATTCTAGATAAAATTTAACATGTTTCCACCTGCACTCATATATTCATTCCTTAATTTATTCTTCCACCAATGTACATTAATTGAACTCATATGAGAGCCTCCAGATACAAAGACAAGGTTTTTCAAAGACTTTAAATCTAGTGTTTTAGATTTACAGGTAAAGAGTATATTATAGGACTAAGAAACATAGAATGCTTTTGGCCTTCATCAGAGGGGCACCTAGATTACATTGGCCTGTGGCAGGTCATTTAAGTAAGGCTTTTTACAAGTGTTTCCTCTGTTAACTCATGAAGGAGAAATTAGACTTCGGCAGGTGAAGAAGGGAAGGCTGCACAGGCACAGAGGAAAGCAGAGTAAACATTCAAATTCTCCACATGGTTCAGGATGCTTGGAGGATATACTGGGAAAGGCAGATGATGCTGGATGCTGATCCTAGGTCATGGAGGGCATTTTATGCCACAATGAGGACTTGGATTTTATTTTTTTGGCTATGAGGAACGACTGAAAGATTTACAGCAAGGGAATGACATAATAAGATTTGCATTTTGGTAAGCTCGTTCTGGCTGCAGTACGAACGATTGATTAGCGCAGGGCAAGACAAGACAGGAGACCATTAAGGAAGTTGATGAAGCATTTAAGTGAGAAATAATGATGTGGAGAGGGAGGATGGGTTTGAGATATGTAGACTTAACACTATTTGGTAACAAAATAGGAATGGTGGTTGAAGAAACCGAATGTAACAATGATGACTCCCAGATTTCTGGTTGGGCAACTGGTTAGATGTAGATGCCTATCATCAGTATGGGAATAAGAGAAGAGAAGCAGATTTTGAGGGAAATAAAGTGAATTCAATTTTGAACGTGTTAGGTTTGGGGAACTTGTGAAACATCCAGTTTAAGACAGCTAGGAGGCTATTATATACCGATCTGGAGCCGAAGAGAAGGATCTTTCATTAGTTTTCTAGGGCTGCCATAACAAAATACCACAGACTGGACGACTTAAAAAACACAAATTTATTTCTCATAGTTCTGGAGGATAGGAGTCCAAGATCACGGTTCTGAGGTGTTTCTCCTTAAATTGCAGATGGCCGACTTCTCCCTGTGTCCTCTGTGCATGTTTGTTTCTCTGTGTGTCTAGATTTCCTCTTCTTATAAGGACACCAGTCAGATTGGATTAGTTTGGAACAAGCATTTTAACTTAATCACCTCTTTTAAGGCTCCATCTCTAAAAAGTCACATTTTGAGGTAATGGGGATTAGGACTTTGGCATATGAATTTTGGTGGGACACAATTCAGACCATTATCAGATCTGATTCGAAGATAGATTTGCGACTCAGTGATTATATGTGATAATTTAAGAAGCTTAACAATAGATGCGATCACCCAGGGAGAATGTAAAAATTATATTTGGCTCTCAGGATTGACCTGGAAAATGAAATCCAGAGAACTCTATATGAGTATGAAAAATGATACAGCTAGTCTGGATGGAACAGGAAATTGGAAAACTTTGAAGCCAAAATGCAATATTATCTATGAATTTCTAAGCTTGAGAGGACTATGGCCCCAAAGAAATCCTTATATATGATTAACATTATCTTTATCTTTATAGGCACTAGATTCATGTTTTTAAACAGATTCCATTAGAAGTGGATGTGAACGTTTACCTTCTCTGTTTTTTTTTCTCCCCAAAGCCCCAGTAGATAGTTGTATGTCATAGTTGTGCACCCTTCTAGTTCCTCTATGTGGGACACCACCTCAGCATGGCTTGATGAGCAGTGCGTAGGTCTGCACCCAGGATCCTAACCGGGGAACCTTGGGCTATTGAAGCAGAGCGTGTGAACTTAGTCACCCTGGACCGGCCCCCTTACCTTCACTTTTTATTGCTGTTGCTGTTACTACATGTGTTCGTGTATACCAGATTGGTTACTATGGAAAAAGGATGATTCACAGGAGCCTTAGTACAGGATAAGATCTAAAAGGTTTCACCCAGCTTCTTATCAGTGCTATGGACTTCACAGTTCATGGAAGCCACCAGTGAAAAAACTTTGCCTCCAGCAAATGCTATTTCCATATTCTACAACTAGAGAGGCTCAGAGTTTGGGAAATCATTAAAGTTTTTCTTGTCCTTTTCAAGTTGGAGACAGCAATTCGAGACAGCCTTCCAGTGGGGTATCTCCTTGCATCTCCTTATCTGTGAAAAAGCCTAGTAACTGAGATATGTAGTCAAATAGCTCCTATCTTCCTACAGCCAGAGAGCATCAGGTCAGCAAATGGTGAAAACAATATTTTACCATATCCATTATTTTCTTTTCTAGTTTTATAAATTAATCTAAATTGCATTGGCAATAATATCCTAGCAGATTAGAAAAAATCATAGGGTTGCCTCAGAAGCCAAATAAACGTAAGCTCTATATTTCTGTTTGTATGATAATTTGGGTGACCTTGGAGAAGGACATGGATGAAACTCAAGAGATTTACTTGTACCCTATATAGAATTCTACTCTTGAATAATTCGTTACTATTTGGACCTCACTTTTACACACATGAGATAATGAGTCTAGATCATCACTATTTTTCTCCTCTAGGAAATAAAGAAAGCTGAGTAGCTCTGTTTATTAAATCCTGTTTACTTGGTTCTGCTAGGATCCATTTTTGAATGTCTTAATATTTTACAATTATTTTGGCTTCCCTAAAAGGAAAGAGCTTTACCAATCTGTTTATACACTGAACTAGAAAAAATGGACTGTTAAAGTTCTTCCCTGAGAAGTGCTGTTTAGAAATGGGATCATCTACAAAGCACTTTTAAAGGGAACTGATCAAATTTTGCAACTGGTCCTAGATAACAAAGAAAAACGCCAATGTAGTGAAAGATAAAAATGAAATGATTTGGTAACTCTATCATCATAAATATCAACGAGCACTGTAATTTTAATGTTGCTGAAATTGGCACTAGGGCATTATTGATTTTCTGTGTCATCTAATGGTTTCCTGCAAATATCTTTTATAAAAGTGCATTATATATCTTCTTAATAATCTTTTCTCGAGTCATATACTATCAAATCCTGCAGAGTACTATTCATTCAGCAGTAAGTTAGAGTCATCAAACATATTTCTATTAGAATTTTATTAGACTTGAACTAATATCCTGAAACTGATACAATGTAGTTTTAGTATTCAACCAGCTACCTTGATTGTTTTATGCTAAGAATCATTTAAAAAATCAGAAACACTTTCTAGCAGGACTATTAGAATTTATTAGAATTTTGTTTTTTGGCATTCTTAATGCAGGGATAATTATTTTAAAGACCTAGTGTCATAATGATTTTCCTTACTCAGGCAAATCCTCCTCTTTTCTTTTTTTCCCCAAGTTCTTTTCACTTGGGCAAAAAAGATATTCTAAGACCATGACCTATGTGAAAT
The DNA here is from genome assembly GCA_031878705.1 of Tapirus indicus. Classification (NCBI taxonomy): domain Eukaryota; kingdom Metazoa; phylum Chordata; class Mammalia; order Perissodactyla; family Tapiridae; genus Tapirus; species Tapirus indicus. Next base: position 139,905,681 of record CM062917.1, on the reverse strand, counting down.
GTATGTTAATTTTGTTCATTTCCCAGCTGCTTTACATCTTGACACAGAAGAATTACTGAGTCACACGGTGTTAGAGAGATTGAAGCTAGGAGATCATTACTGAACTTTATGTTATCATTGATGTGTGAAATTTTTCAAGGAAGAAAATCCATTCATTTTCATAACATAGGCACACAGGTTAAATGCACAACTTTGTCCCATGAAAAATTTATTCTTACACATTTTTTTTTCTCTAGTTAGCCATTATTTGAGAATGCTTCAGTGAATTTTGATTTTATTTGGGGGATATGACACATACTTTAAAGTGTATACTCTTCCTTTGGGTCACTCAGGCATAGTAATAAACTTTTTAGTTACTGAGATATTTAAAGGCACTTTCTACTTCTATTTGGAGCCATCAGTATACAACAAGTTTACTTTGGTATTACCTGTCATCTTTACCTTCTCACACCTGGGAAGAGGATTTGTGTTTCTTGTGAGGAAAAGAAGCTGAGGTCAAAGTGGAGTGACATGTCTGGTCTAGCTGTCTTTTTGTTCCATTTTTATTTCTTTCTCCTTTTTCTGAAGTTCAATAAAGAGACAAGTTTTGGCATGTTCATGTCTGCTGAGTAGAGACAGAAATTGGATTACCAAGAGAAGGTTAGATATATTTAGTTGAAGAACTCTAATATTTTTAGATAAAATGAGAACCAGGGGGTATTTCTTATGTTCTCCTATTTTTCTACAGACCACTTTTAGATACTGAATATGGGACAAGGCCCCTTAATCTCACCCAGTGTGGTGTTTCTTAGATTTTTATTACATATATGCATTAAGCTGACCCAATATGCTGCATCTTAGATTTTTATATACATACAGTATAGAGTTCATATTTTTCTTCTTTCCTATTGCTGTAATTAACTGGAAATGGAACTAAGATAGATAACATATTAACCCAAACCTGGAGCCATGGATGGCTGCATGGATTCTGAGACCACTTTGAAGCTGTATACAAAAGACTTTTGCCTGGACCACACTTGGACCTAAATTCTGTTTGAACTTTCATCTTGAGGAACCAAAGTTTTGAACATTTAGCCATTAAAGACTTCAAATCCCCTGAAATTATGTCCTGGTCTTTATCAAGAGTTGCAATACCATTGTCTTTGACCTGCAAATAAAGTGCAACCTGCTCATCCCAATTCTAGTAGTGATAGGCTAAGTAAAGAATTATCATCAGGAAGAGGGTATGTATTCTGTTCGTTTGTTTGGTTGGCTGGTTTCTTATTTCTATTCACAGAATAAATGTGAACATAGCTTAAAAAAAAAGACTTTATATGTGTGTGCATCTGCACTATTCTGGGGAGGTTTACAGTTTTTACTAGAATATTAAATGATCCTCAAAGTTAGGAATCTTTATCAATGGACCACTAGCAGCCATATTAGGTTTTCTTTATCAAATTTTAAATGAGAAATCAAAGCCTATGCTTTTTTCTAGAGTAAGAGTCTTGTTCTACTAGGGAAAGGACAGGGTAAGCTTAAAATTAGTCTGCTGCTTTATGCCTAAGTAGTAGATTGTTGACTGAAGTTCAGCGTGTGATGTATTTTCTCCTTATGAAGTCTTCTGCAGGACTTACATAGTCTTCTTTGTCTTTCTCTATTTCTATCTCTTCCTCTCTTCCCACTCTATCCTCACTTGTTCTTTGTTTCTCCCTCTGTGAAGCTAAAATGGACAAATTAGAGAATTGAGACCTATTGAATGAGTTTGGCCCTAAAATTTCTTTACTGTTAATTTCTTAAGTATTGATTTTTTTCCCTTTGAATTACCTAGAGAACTATAAATAAGTAGTAAGTAAAAAGAGATAGGCTGAAGCATTATCCTTTGAAGGAGTTTGTTCTTGGATGGAGTGGAGAGACCTAGTAGTTAAGAGTTAGACTAACTGTACTGACTTAGCCTAGCAAGCTTTGGGTTGGGTCCAGATGATAGGCATTGGGGTTGCTTCTGCAAGAGCTTACACATATCTCACAACTGGTCAATGAACAAGGAAATGGGGACATTCTCACTTGCACACATGCAAATTTATCCTTGAGTAAATAGGGAGGTAAAACTTCCATCTGAAGTTCCAAAGGGTGACCTAAGGTATTGTTTGCATTTTGTGGCCCTGTTTTATCAGAATTGCATTATTATAGTATGTTCTAGTCTACACATTCTTTAAGTAAAATAATTGCATCTTTTACCTAAGTATTTTTAGAAACTAGTTGGGTACCTGGCACAGAGTAGGTATTCAAAACTGACAAATTACATTTCTCAATCCTATGTGGTAGAAATTCACTTTTTCTCCTTGCTGATTGTAGTCTTGCTGTTCATTCCTGATTTTCAATGCCATGGATCACAATGTTCTTTAAATCTCAAATGTTCACCCCACCCCAAAAGTGGCATACTTAGAATTATGGTTAACAATTTACCAGATTGATTCAATATTAAAAATATTTCGTGATATATCTAATGCTGGACTGGAATTATGCACTCACATGTGAATAACTGTCAAAACCAATTGACCTTTTAAAATAAAATCCTGTCAAATTTCTGAGACTTGTACCCAATAACAATTTTCTTAATAATTCTGTCATCCCCTTCTGTATTATTTTCTGGTTGATTTGAAATTTTGTCAAACCAAGAACTTAATATTTAGTATATTCAGTTATTTGCAAAAATGTGGATCATACTTGAAATACTATCTGTAATTACAAATGGAGCAACTGCAGATTTATACTGGATTGGGTGTGCATGCTTACGGATGATTTTTCCATTTGTTAGTTGAATAATTGCGCTTGTAAAATAAAAGACACAACCACACAAAGATCCAATCTAGTTTGATCATTGCAGAACTATTTGAAGAAAAAGAGATGGGTTGTGTGAGTCAATTATCATAAAGAGAATGGAAAGTAAATGACTCCAGTGATTTCTTTTAGATTAGTAAAAGCAGCACAGAAAACCTCCCAATTCTCCTTCTTCCTCCTTAACTAATTTTATGTTGGTTTTATTGCTAGCAAGTCCACAGGCATACACAACACCTTTCCTCCATAACCCGAAGGAATAAAAGCTGTTGACAATATCTGGAAGAAAATAAAGGACTTGAATCTGTTTCTTTGCTATACTAGGCATGCAACTCAGTAAAATAAAACTAGTTAATGAGGAATTAACTCAATTTAAGATAATGAAAAGTGCACTGATACATCAAGTAAAGTTGTACGAGTAAAACAAATTGAGCTTGAGTATTGCCTGGGAGACAGGCAGCTGTGTCACATTCAACTTAAATACCTGGTGTGTTTTTTTAAATGTAGAACTACCAAAAGACACAAATAATTATCAACTCATCAACCAATCAACTTATAAAATCAGATTATTTCAGCAATTACTCAAGAGTTAGTTTTATTATAATGATGCACAAAGGTTATTTCCCTCCTCCATCATCCCCTTAAATACCCACTTGTTTGTAGTATAACCTGAGTGGCAAAAAGTAATTATGTTTATGAACTGGAGAGCCACTGCCACCCACACAAGACTCAACTTTTCTGGAAAGACTGTCAGCATTTTGGGTCACTGAGTTTTGAAATCTGGCAAATGGAAACATGGCTTCGTGGATCTTGTAAAATAAAAAACAATAATCCAAAATAAATCATAATTAAATATGATATTCAATATCTCTGAAGATAGATATCCTTATATTTTTTCAGGGTATGAGGCCTGGGACTCTAGGATACTAAACTGGTAAATATTCTGCTACTATTTGGTTTGAAAGTTGTGGCAGAGTTTACCTACCTCCAAGTATCTCTCCTACAGAGTTCCCTGGCTTAGAAGCATCACTGAATCACTAATGTGATAGCCAAGGCATCTGGAAAGTCATAGGTGAAACGTGGAATCAAAGCTTTAGGGCTAGAAGCAGGAGTTCATGAGTTTTATTTTCTCCCCAATGTAACTGTTCCGGGCACATGGTGACTGTACTTCTATTTGAAAACCTACAGTGACAACTTTTAAATGTCGATGCTAAGTATGCATTTCTTGTGGCCTATGTCTTCCTTTCTCTCATTTTCCTATCTTTCTATCCTTCCTTCCTTCCTTCCTCTCTATTCAATAAGTTATGATAGAAATTCTATCATGAGTATAGCAGTATATTATATACAAAATACAAAGATACAAATTTGGATTAGTCTCGTGAAGCCTTGGGGCATATGTATAATAACAGTACACAAAGCTGTTGATGATTGGTTTATAAACTATTTTGATCAAGGCAGGAGAATAAACAGTTTAGTATGTTGAATAAGCAAAAGTAGCTGTTCTCAGAGCAAAACCATTCATGATGGTAAGAAGGCTGAAGAACCAATCATCAACAAACAAAAAAATGAAGACACTAATGTAACAATAGAAATTGCCTAAAATTATATACTCACGATTCAAAGTGTGTGTGTGCGCAAGCATGCCTGTGTATTTCTGCATGCAAGTGTTTATATTGGAAAGGAGCTTAGTATTGAAAAAAAGGCCATCACACTAGGTCATCAAAGGTCATAGAGACATTAACTCGCATGTCTAGACTTCTGTTTTGCTATGAAAGACAGGGAAGAGGCTGAACCCGAAGCTTAAGAGAGATTGCAAAGTGTGTTTTCATCACAACCTCTCTCATAGCCACATTGGCTTGGAATTTTATCCATGATATAGTATTAAGTGAGAAACACATGTTATGCTACAGAGAAGTAAGCATGCACTTGTAATCATATATGTATGTAAACACACTTTTATAAGCATAGAGAAAAGTGAGGAAACATAAATATAGGTAGGTTAGTATTGGTTACCTCACGGAGACGAAACCGGAGAATGGTGGGGATTAACAATTAATTGTTTTCCTTATTGTATTTGTATTGCTATGTGTAACTGTTTTGCTCTTGTAATAAAAATTTGGTATATTTAAAAAGTAAAAGTTTAAAAAAGATTTTACAGTGGTTCTTAAAGTTTTATTTATCACGGATTAGTAAAATCATCGTGAAATTGGAGGACTGTCATGAGATTGTCATGTTTTTAACTGTTCCAGGGGGCTGCCCGGTGGCGTAGCGGTTTCGTCCGCGCTTGGCAGCCTGGGGTTCGCCGGTTCGGATCCCGGGCGCCCGCCGACGCACTGCCTGTCACCCATGCTGTGGCGGCGTCCCATATAAGTAGAGGAAGATGGGCACGGATGTTAGCCCAGGGCCAGTCTTCCTCAGCAAAAAGAGGAGGATTAGCAACGGATGTTAGCTCAGGGCTGGTCTTCCTCACCAAAAAAAAAAAAAAAAAAAAATTAAAAAAATTAACTGTTCCATTACTTCATAAAATAAAAAACATTTAAATATCAAGCAAGCAGGGAAGGTATAAAATCATTTTATGAAAAATCACATAGATATTTTGCTTTTTTATTGTTAATTGCTGCAATTCGATCATAAACTGATTTCATTTGTAACCTCTCCTTTTTGTTAATATGGTTAATTGATGTGAGCTGAAAGTGGATTCTAGTAGTAAGGAAAGTAGTGTGATTATTTCTCTAAGACAAGTAATTAGAAAGTGCTCCAAGAAATTAGAAGAGGAAGAAATTAAATTACTTCCAACATATCATGTACCATCATATGTCACAAATTTATCCTTCCAAGTCTTATTACATATCAGGTATCAGTCTAGAGGAACCTGCTCTTTCACAGGCTGAGGTCAGGCCCAAATGGTTTGGAGAGCTTCAAAGGATTCCTATTATCAGAAAAATAGTTTTAGTTATATACCTGGTTAGTCACTCTTATAAACAAATGAAGTTGGGCCATCTGTTAAAACTTCTTCCTAGGCTGAAAGCATTCAGACGAATCAATGTGTTGACGACGGCCATTGAGAGTTAAAGGTCTTTGGAATCCACTGAAGAAAATGAAAAGGTGTTAGAAATAGGATCAGGTCCAGATCTTTATTGTCCCCTTACCTTCTGGTTTTAAATCTCTTTTTGTTTTAGTGGATAATTTGGTGCATAGGTGCATTTTATTTAGGTGGTTGAGTTATTTGGAATAAAAAAGGTTAAGAGAATTTGAAGGATAATTTCATCTTCATTTAGGAACAAAATAAATAAAGAACAAATATTTCTATTTGATATGTAAGTTCAGTTTGCCTCCCCTCATATATTGTAAATAGCACACATTTTTTTTTTTTTTTTTGTAAAGCATGGCTGTTACAGGGACAAGCAATAGAAAAAGCCATTGTGTAAAATTGTATTGTAAAGAAAGAAATGCAACCAAATCATTGAAACATTGTTTATTTGGGAGATGTGCTGGGATATAAAAATAGCTTAGTTAGAACTTTCTGATAATCAAAATGATCATTGTTGTAATGAGATTTTACCTGACTAAACACAACACTACTCTAAATGTTTGGAAGTATTTGGAAGAAGATTATAATGCTTGTTTGATTAACATTAACAAAAAATGTATGGAGTGTCTACCAATTTTCTCTGTGGCAAACACTTCATAGTGACACAGGATGAACACTCTGTAGGAACTATCCGAACAATGGACAAAACCTTAACGTCCAGTCACAGAGTAGGTCGTCATGCAGAAAACCTTCATCACATTATTTCATTTTCTCAGGTGTCATCCAGTGTAATGATGTGAGTCTCCATCGACTGAAAGTGTGTGTAGATCTCATAGACCTCCTGCCCTCCTTTCTTCTTGTTCCGCTTTGTGATCCTCTCTCTAAGCCTCAGGAGCCTGTGGCCACGAGTATCATTATTAACAGCACCTTAGAATATGTGTGTTTCAAAAAATAATAAACTGCTTCTTGACAGCATATTTTTAGACAAATAGAGGTTTTTGTGCTCGTGTCTAGGAGCAATGCAGTTGATTTGGGGCATTAGCAGAGTCAATCTACTCTGCTCTCCACCCCTCCCCACCAACATTATCATTTAGGTTCAGGTATTTTGTGCCCACTTGCCTTTACAAACTGTATTAAAGTAAAAAAACCTCATCTAAAATCTTTTGAGAAGGTTTCTCATATAAAATAGGATTTAAAGAAAGTGATACTTATTCCTTTTCTTATACCTCTCAGTTTCTATGAAAAAAGTCTATTAGATGATTCCTTTTTTTTTCCTTTTCTGCTGAGGAAGATTGTCCCTGAGCCAACATCTGTGCCAATCTTCCTCTATTTTTCGTATGTGGGATGCTGCCACAGCGTGGCTTGATGAGCGGTGTAGGTCCGCACCCGGGATCAGAAACCAAAACCCTGGGCTGCTGAAGTAGAGTGCGGGAACTCAACCTCTACACTACAGGGCTGGTCCCAAGGATGGTTTCTTTTTAGATGCTAGGTGGAAATAAATTATATGATAGGAATGTATTTTTTACAAATACATCATTAAATCAAATCCAAGAGCATTGTATTCCTTGACTGAAACTACAGAACTTGTTACGACATGTCCTTCCTAAAAATCTTTAATGGCTATACTAATACCGTTAATAGTTTTGTATGCAAATAAGCCATTCATACTATAATGATCTGTGTTTGCATATTTGCACATAATGACTTTTCAAGGGCATGCTGGCAGCCCTATCCTAATCAATAATAATGGCATGGTTTGTGTTTTTATAGCAAATTAAGGCTAAACAAACTTAATATAAAAGTTATGTCTATTGAAATCCAACCAACTGGAAAGAAATAGGAAGTCATGATATATAGAGAAAAGAAATGATCCATTCTTAATTGAAGATTCCTTTTCACATTTGCTTTTGTTTTATTTAGGGAGAAGACATTTTTCTTGATTAGGGAGCTTTCTTTACATGACCAGTCATTGTTTCTCTTTTGAAAATTAAAAAAGAAAGGATATATGCATTTTAGTCAGAAGACTGAATGTACAATGGTCACTGCTTTTAATTGGGAGAAAGACTTCAGAACTGATGAGAGTCAAAACTTGCTTTCCTTTTGGACACCAGTTACCAAGTTAAAAAAACAATTAGTAGAATTTGAATAATATAATTAAAAGTGTGCTATGCCCATATGTTGCAGTAGGGGGAAATGTCTATAACAAGTTACGTTCCTTGTAACATTATATATCAACCATGACCACCCATAATATCTCACCCATATGAAACCAATAGAATCTCTGAGGAGTGATAATTTTTCATACTGATCTCTAAGCAACCAGAAAATCCAAAAGTAATATTTTTTGCTATAGTTGCCTTGTAGAAATTCATTTTCTGCTTAAATATAAATGACTCATTGGATTGACGTATAGAGACAGTTGCAAATTTACTTACTATTTTCTCCTCATGGTATGCAATCAACACTACAACATCTTAATCAAAGAAAAGTTTCACAATTGCAATTTAAATGTATGAGGCAACCTTGCATTTGCCAGTCATTTTCCACCATTGTATACACAGAATTTAAATATGCCACATAATTCCATACACAAATACCTCTTTGCAGGTGGCACATTTGATATTATTGCCATGTTTGTTGGATTAAGGTCTCTGATCAAGGAGACCACATGGTTGCGTCATCTATAGCAGTAGTTGTGTCTCAGAGTCAAGGTTAGTTAAGACTTTTAAAGAGGGAGCTGGCCCCTATCAGCCCTATTGTGGGATATGTGGTAGCTCAGATCCACTTACCCCAGAGATACAGCCCAAAGACATACGATCTACATATCTTCACACAGATGAATACATGGCATGGCTAGAGGGAAACTGTGAAGTCTCCCAAGTTTGAATGGTCTTCTTTCCTTGCTCCCCTTCCCTCCATTGGTGGTATATTTACTTCTTCTCCCTTTCCACCGTCTACCTCTGAATTTTAGGTATCCAGAGCTTTCCTGTTTTATAGATCCCCAATCCTGGCAAAAATTACTGCTATAGGCTAAATGTTTATGTCCGCCCAAAATTCATATGTTGAAACAATATCCAATGTTGATGGTATTTGGAAGTGGGACGTTGAGGAAGTGATTAAGCCATAAGGGCGGAACCCTCATGAATGTGATTAGGGCCATTATAAAAGAGACCATAGACAGGGCCCCTTCTGCCACGGAGGACACAGGGAAAAGATGGTCATTTATGAACCAGGAAGGAGCTCTCACCAGACACCAAATGTGCTAGTGCTTTGATCATGGACTTCTCAGAACTGTGAGAAATAAATTTCTATTGTTTATAACCCACCCACTTTATTGTATTGTTATTATAGCAGCCCAAACTGACTAAGACATTGCTCATTCCTTTAGCCATATATTGAGAATTATTTCATATGAAGCCAGGAAGGTTCCAATCTCTGTATATACCTTACCTCTCTTACTGGTGTTTAAGCTTGAAGGAAGGGTTCAGTTTTGTTCATCTTTGTATTTTTTCAATACTCAACACATTCCTGCTGCTATAGACCCATCCCACAATGTCTATCAGGTGCTCCACAACTGTGGAATGAATGTGTGTGTAAGGAGCACATTTTAATGACTTGTAACTGTATTTTAATGTAAAGCAGTGAGAGGATTATAATAATGATTAAGGGAGTGAATACTGGAGCAAATGAAACATAGTCCTTGGTGTTTGGGGGCTAAGACCCTGTCAAGTCATTAATGGCTGTTTGGAAGGAAAGAATTAGGACCTTTTTCTTTTAAGATTTTAACATCAGAGTGTACGATGGTGCTGCTGATGTGGATAATAACTTAATACTCACATAATATCAGGAAAAACAGCCAAGGTTGAAAATAGACCCCAAAAGACTGGTCAAATGAGGAGAGCATAATATAAGAAACAACTGATTTGGTTATTTAAAATAATGCTAATTTCAATCACCTACGTGATGAACTGCTTATCATTTATGCCTAAACCCCATGTTACCCAGTAGACATTATGTGTCTCTTAAGTATTTGCCAGATTAACTTTGTTCAAATAAAACAATGAAATCACTCATCTGGTTTCATGTTTTGGGGATCATTCTGCATCCAAACCATGAGAGAGCACAAATACAGGAAATGTTCTAGATGTTGCGAATACAGCAGGAACAAAGCATACTCATTTCTTGCTTGTCCGGATGTTAAAACTATCTCTGCTGAAGCTCTTCCTCTGGAAAAAATTTTGCCTCCTGTCTGAAATGTCAAGAACCCATGTGCAATTTTCTTCATGTAAGGCTGATTAGGTGTATTGATTCAATTCTGGTGGAAATATGGATTAGGCATTAGGTTAATCAGTGTCCAAGCTAGTTAGCTTCTCTTAGTTCCACAACAAGCTTAAAGCATGCATTTTAGCAAAATCCTTCAGAATATGTTTTACTGGTCAAGAGTATACCCAGGTAAAATAAGCTTGCATAAATCTATCCACTATTGAAAATCAGACACAAGGCAAAGCACATGCCTAAAGAACACAAGTTAAGAGTAAAAATTTTCCTACCTACCAACAGCCTGCTATAGACTCAAATAATGGCCAATACCATAATAGCAGAGAAAATGTGATCTATGTGTTTATCAATGTTTGTTTTCACATCTGCTACGAGCAAAAATAATTCATTTCTAATAACATATGTTCAAATTTTTCTTTACTGTTTTTGACAGTAGCCTATCCAATTTTTCAAAATGGCCTTTGTATATTAGAGATGAACAACAATTCCCAGAATTAGCAGTACAAATGCATAGAATTGAACTCCATTTCTATGCATTTCTGGTCCAGTAAAAATATCTCCTCTTGCCACATGACTATAGCTGCTTATTTCTCCTACATGACAAACTCCCAGAAAACAGAATGTTTTTTCCCCTCTGTGCAAGCTCTGTTAAAGAGCTATTTCCCTCTGCCTTTTTGGCAAAAAGTTTTCTTGGGATGTGAGTTTGCTACACTTGCTTGTGTGGCCCAGAGGCTTTGTATGGTCTTAGCTGGATAGGTCCCTTGGAAATGGAAATAGTGAACATAACACATTTTATGATGAGCCTGCCAGATTGTTGTTCCCTATATACACTTCCTAGTCATTCTGCATGAGGGACTCCCCAGGGTGAACGGGAGAGATAAATGAGGTGTTGAGGGGAATAATAAATAGGTACAAGGTGAAAGGATAAAGGAAAAGCGAAAAACATTCCTGCTTAGCCACAGGATAAGTCATATTAATTAGCCTGCGTATGTCACAACTCCACAAGTGGAGATGAAATTTGTGAAAAGATAACCATAAAATGGATACACCTCATAGATAAATATCACTTGAATGCTACACTTCACAGCTTTTCCATATTGTATAAAATTACTTCATTATTCATGACCTTATTAAAACACATTATAGATACACTTGGATATGAATTCTAAATACTTAATCTCAGTATGCTCTGTGTATTTAAAAATATAATGAAAGATCCATTTCTACCATTTCAGATTTAGACATTTGCTTTACAGTGACAAATGATGAAAGGAAATAGTTTTCTATGGTTCATTTGGTTAAATACTTATGAGTCAAGTCTAGTCCATAGTAATGTAAAGAGGTAGTGATGTGCACCATCTAAAAAGCATGAACACACATTTGCCTCTAGAATATATCCTTAAGTGTTTTCTCCACGTTCACCGTCTGAATTTTGTTTGGCTTAGAATAGTAATAAAATCTGTATTTATAAGCATACCCCAACTGATGAAAGTTGGGAAAGCCAGAGCAGTCTTGAAGAGAGACACATGCTAGTATGGAACTCTATTTAGTATTAAATACATGCTATAGATCATCTCTAAGTGGATAAAGAAGAGTTGATAGAATATTAAAAGATTCCCCCCTTTGTTAAAATATTTCTGCAAAAGCTAAATATAATTTTAAACATGGAAAACCAGGAAAGTTTGTGGTTTGAGTATATGCAGTCAAGACATGGCCTTTCTCTTTTAATCTTGCGCTGAATACCTAGATTGATTAGATCAGATATCTATATGTAGACATAGATACATAGATAATCTCAATTAAATAATAATAGCACTGTGTTTTAGGCTTTTTATAACTAGGATATAGATAACGATTCACACCAAAGAGGCAAATTTTTCCTTCCCTTTTTCTTTTCTTCTAACACTCCATTAGTTGCCTTTTTTATACTGTGGTAAAAAAAAAAAACATAAAATTTCCCATCTTAATCATTTTTAAGTGTACAGTTCAATACTGTTCTCTTCATTAGTCTTTAAAGGTGCTTTGACAAATACTGTGAGAAAGCTAGTAGGTCATGAACAATCTACGATCTAGTTTAAATTGACTTTGTTTATGTACATTTTTCTAGAAACACTTGAGTATGAGAGTTTACTGGAAAGCTCAATTCTCCTTTAAGAAATCTGTTTTTGCCATTAATATATTCCCCTAAAATATTGTGTATAAACCATTTTATCAACAGACTAGAGTTATATTTCTTTGAGATGTGCTTATATCAGCATTGTTTCTCTTGTACGATGAAAGGAGTAATCACTACAGTATAATAATCTTTTTTTCCCAAGGAGTAATTAGGAATGCAACCCTGAATAAGTAATGGTGTGTAAATTACTGCTGGCATCCCAAGGATCCAGTAGCTCACACATTCTTCTTTTCAAAAGTTTTTTTTCTTTGATTATTATGCCTCATTTATGCTATCAAATATAGGATTCATCCCTTTTTTATAGCTGACGCTGCCTGTTTTGGAGTAAAGTAACTGAAGTTTATTGACTTCCTGGGGGAAAAAGTAATGTAAAGATTTTAAAAATTATTCTCCCTCTAGAAATAATTCAACCTTTCTTCTACATAAATATAAAAATGGATCACCATGTATAACTTGTGAATTTACAGAAAATTTTCCACCATGACAATTATTACAAATTTGTTTGGGGAGACATTTTGTGTTTTAGGTATTTCTTTTGTTAATCCATTTAATGCATTTTTGAATAGGTAATACTTACACATAACATTATGTTCAAAAAGAACAAAAATGATATATATATAATGATAAGTGAATATTTCTATTTCATTTCTTCCCCTGTAACCATTGTGACTATTTCTTGTGTATCCTTTTAAGGACAGTTATTTATACACAAAATTATATGCATGTACATGTGTGTATCCATATCTAAAGCTATATCTATATTTATATCCATATATATAGATCTTTCTGCACTAATGATTTTATAATACACACACAACTGTGCACTTTGCTGTTTTGCTTGACATTATACCAGTACATATTTTGCTGTCTCATTCTTTTTAAACATTGCATAGTATTCCATTGTATATAACTGTGTGAATGTACATTACATACAATATCTGAAACTTACCTAATAATTCAATAACCCAGTCCCCTACTTTGATGAACTTTTATGTGGTTTCTAATCTTTTGCTATTATAACCACTACAATAAATATCCTTATACATGTCACTTCACAGATGGCCAATATGTCTGCAGAATAAAATTCTAGAATTAGTATTGCTGAGTCAAAGATTCTGTGAATTATATATTATGATTGCTATTTCCAAATCACTCTCCTATAAATTGTACCATTTAACATGCCAACTGCAATGGATACAAGCATCTATTACTCCTCACATTCACAGACAGTGTTTTATGTTGAAAGTACTATATCTCCTGTCAAATATCTGCTTAATTAAATATGAACATGATATTTTGCATTCTGTAAAAAAAACACATTTTTTTTTTCTAGTTGACACTATCAAATGTCTTGCATTCTTGGAGTCATCCTAGAATTTGAAGAAACAATCAAGCAAAACTTGCTATTAAAACTGGCTGAAGAACCACATGAGAGATTTCAACCACCCCTACCTTCTCTGTAATAAAACAATACAACTTAACAGAAAAGGGCATTAAAACAATAGCTAATAATGAAAGTTGGCTGAGCATTAGCTATATAAGAAGCACTGTAGAGAGAACACGGAATTGAACATGGTCTGAGTACATTTAAGCCATGATTTAAAGTTGGGTAGACAGAATATAAACAAAAACATGTCTTTTTAAGTCTACTGCTTGTTAGCTTTCCCCAAGCAAAGTTAATGACTTCCTCTTCCACTTTCCCATAGTGCTCTGTTTATATTGCACCCCTTCTCACTGTGTATTGGGTTTATCTATTGAGCTCACAGCACCCTTTCTGGACTATGAGACCTTGAGATCAGGAACTTGAGTTTTTGTGTATACCTAATATGTAGCATAATACTTGCTACATAGTAGGTGTGTAACTATTGCTTGTTTATGAATAAATAGATGCTGAGCAACATGTCTTTTTATTCTCATAAATCTATGATGTAAATAACATTATTGTTTTAGATGAACTAATTGGCATCTATAAAGGATAGCTCATTCTAGGTCACATGGTTAGTTGCAAAGGCAGGATTCATATCTTAAGACTTTCTGACACCAAACACAAGCTTTGGATGAAAGGTGAGATACTGTCTGTTAGGGAACAAATGAACTAATGAAGGTGTCTCTCAGGCCCAATTTAGGTCACTGAGTGGCCCTTTATCTTAGTCCTGCAGTGTCACTGAGATTTGTCACTAAGATCAAGTCTTTCCTTTATTGAGCTTTGACTATTCCACTGTCCTTGGGGGTTCTTCTCCATGAAGGATTGTAGAGTGGGTGAGTTCCTCCCACCATCTCTGTTCTTGCTGTCACCAAAAATATACACTCTCTATATACTAAAAGCTTTCCTTCTAATCTCTAAGAGAAAGAAGATGGGGTAAAAATGATAATAAGAAGATGAGGGGGCCGCCTGGTGGCGCAGTGGTTAAGTTCGCACTTGGCAGCCCGGGGTTCGTGGGTTCGGATGCTGTGGCGGCGTCCCATATAAAGTAGACGAAGTCGGGCACAGATGTTAGCCCAGGGCCGGTCTTCCTCAGCAAAAAGAGGAGGATCGGCAGTGGATGTTAGCTCAGGGCTGGTCTTCCTCACAAAAAAAAAAAAAAAAAGATGAGAAAATTAGGTTCTGGAAAACGTAAAAGTTGTTTTTCTTTTATGGTATCTAGATATCTCAGTTTCTTCCTCTCTCCAAACTGAACTCATGCCTCATTTCCTCTCTCCAGCAGAAAGAACTGAAATTAGTGTTGAAATGGACAAGGTTTTCAAGTGGTGAACCTTTCAAACACCAAACTTAGGAGGTAGCTCATGGAACCCTATAGAGATAGTTCATCTCCATTTACCCTAAATGTAATCCAAGTAACATCATTTTAGAAATGACCTCAAGGTACATTTTCCCGGACTACACAAGGAAAGCTGGGTATGTGATTAGTTATCTCTACTATCACAGTCTCTACATTATGAGTTAATAATGGGTCCCTCACTTGCTTCTTGTTTTTGTTTTTTGAATCACTGAGGAACATGGACAGCTGAGGTCAGGAGGCATGAGGTCATCTAGAGCAGAATCACATTGTCCCTCCTCCCTTCCCTTCTTTTCTACTTGATCCATGTCCCATAGACTGCACTATCTGCAACAGAAGGGCTTTTGGATAATTTGGGGAGTAGAGGCAATTTCCTTTACACTAAAATGAACAGATTCCCAGTTTCTTCGATTGGATTGAAACACATTATTCACCAAAAAGAGGTAGACAAAGTCAGAAATGTGCAAAGCGTTCATGGGGAACAAATGTTTTTCTTTTGGGAAGATTTAAACAAAGATATTTATTTTAAGGTGAAGGAAAATGTGTCTTAAATAACTGATTGGCTTAAAATGATTTATGAACTCAAATGTAAATTTTAGAAAGAGGAAATGGGATACTAATAAGATGTAGATTTACCATTGATTAAGTCAACACAGACTTTTTGAATATCCACAATGTGCCCAGCTGTTTGGTGGAGACATAGGAGCAAACGAACCAGATAAAAATTCCTGCCTTCTTGGGTTTTATTCTCTACTGGATGAAAGAAGATCTAAGATAGGTGAACTAGATTCTAATCATAACTTGAAAACAAACTCACTGTATGAATTTAGGCAAATCACTTCACCTATGGCTAATCTTATTTTCAAACCTGAGATTTATCCTAGTTATCTTACATAGTGTAGTTATAAAAATAGATAGTGAATATGAAAGCATTATACAAAGCCTATCAAGCTATAGCAAAGTAACAGAATGATATTTATTTTGTCTTATTCATTATAGGCCTGTAGGTCACAGCACTATGAGATATCTGAATCAACTGTTGATTCTCAATTCTTACCCCCATTGATAATCCATATGAGCACTATTCGATCAAAATGTCTAGTTGAATGACCATCAAAGTAACCAGACGCCAGAGCCATATGAAACGCACTGGTATTCCCCTTTTCCCTCATAAAAGTGTGACATGGCTGTAGGTAAACTAGACTAGAACATCACAGTTAGAAGAAATCTTGAATAAGTTCTATAGACCAAGAAAGTTTAAAAATGTTTATGACTCCCAAAATCCTGATAGTTTTCATTACTCTTTTAAAAATTTACACTCAACATATGAAACTAAGCTTAGTCAAGTGAGGTTCTGGTGATCCATTTCTCTTTATCTGATTTTTATAGACTCATAAACATGAGGCTTATTCAATCTAAGCTCAGTTCTGATTAATTTCTTTTACTTCTCAATGAAATATCGTTGCCCTTTGGAGAAAAGACAGTTTATTAGGTCTCTCTCTCCCCTCCTCCCTGTCCCTTTCTTTCTGTCTCTCTTTCTCTCCAAATATTTACTGGAGTAGGCATTTCTTTGTATATTCTATTGTTTAGCTATTGAACATTATTGTCGTACTTATTTTAGAAGATTTTTGTCTTGTCTGTAATGAATTTCAATTTTTGACTATCTCCAAATTACAAAAAATGCCAAAGGATTAAAAAAAATCCTATCAGTGCTAATATGCAAGTAATGATGCATTTCGTAGATAATAACATAGACCTTCATGAAAAAAAAAAAAAAAGCTACATATCTCGATTGTAATTGAGAAAGCAAGTCTTATTTTGAGTCCTAGTTCCTAATTCTGCCACTAATTAGTTATATGTCCTTGGGAGAGTCCCTTAACAATTGTAGGCTCACTTTCCTCAACATTTAAACCAGAGGTTAGGATTCATTTATCTTTAAGATCTTTTCTCCCAGTCTATGAGTCTACAACATGTCTTGTTTTTATAATAGGTGCATTTCAATTTGCTAAGCAAAAACTTCATTAATGTGATTAGATGGCTTATTAATTTTTAATTATATTAATATCATCATCTAATAAAAATTGACTTAGAAATTAAAATACAATTTACAGTGACTTTGTAGTATTACTAAGAGATACAAGTTAAGTTATAAGAACCACAGTAGCCATTTGTAAGAAATGCTATTCTAGTTGGAATATATAGGTGAGTTGTTTTAGGGTTGCTATAGTAGACTGTGTATATAGTGTGCAGGGAACTCTGATTCATCAAGGCTTTCAGTTCTTCTAATCTACATAGATTTTTGCTATTTTAAAAGGCTTAAGGAAAATATCAAATTTGAAATTTAAAATCAACCAAAAGCCGTTAATGTAGACTGGAGGCACAGAGCTAGCACAGTGGCCCAGTTTCTTTCCTTTTGCATCCAGATGTCCTTTTCATTTTTGCACTGTCTGAATTCCTCTCTGCTCATGCCTGCTCTCCTGCATTGCTACGTCAGGAGCCCTCTTCTCTCTCTCTCCATCTTGCTATGACTGTGCTCTTGCTTTTTACCTTCTTGGCTATCTCCTCACACTCTTCTTCTCTATTTTGATGTCTTTCTATTAACATATATTCCTTTATTTTATTCTCTTTTTCTTCCACTTGCTACTCCGCATTTGGTTTTCACTGCCATTTCCACGGCACCTCATGGTTAAGCTGCCATTTCTCTTTATTATCTTTTTATTTCCTCTTCTGTCTTCTTTTGATCTGCACTAAAGAAACTCATTCATACCAATCTGTGATGATCAGTACCTTTACTTATTCATTCTTTTAATTGTAACTATTTATTGGGCCTCTGCTATGTGCCATTAGGCTTTCCTGTCTCTCTCTATGTGGACAATACATTAGAGAACAAAACAAGTATTTAGAAGGGAAGAAAAAGAAATTTTTTTTACCATATCCTTTGTTAGAAGTATGAAATCATTCACTCTCTTACTTATTAAATAAAAAATAAAAAGCAACTAACTGCCATTGCTAGTATTACAACTGAATATTAAACAGACTTGAACATGATTGCATAAGCAAAACAAGACTTTTGTATGCATCTACATATATACATACACACAAAGGAACCACATCCCTTCTAGGTGCATACCTAAGTCTACATATATACCATATATGTGGGAATAAAATTTATATGTTCTGGTCAGTGTTACCACTAAATTTATTAAAAGTTGTGAGTATATGTCTATGTTAACTGAGCATAAAACTATAAATACCATATAGTAGCCACATACACACACAACATAGATTTGGATGTGAAAACTTACAACAAAGTTAATCTGACAAATATTTAATGAAGTACATTAACAGTATTGTACCGAACAGCAATTAGGCATGAATGGTAAGCCATTCACGTAAATGAAAATAATTAGCTTTTCTTTCCACACCCAAATCTGTCAACAAATTCTTGCCTTCTTAACTTGACTAGAAATCAAAAGAGCCTTATTTTCAGTGAGGTAATAAACTAATTAGATTATTTTCCTAACCAAACATTAATGTGTTTGTAAAGGGAGAGGGGAGGATGAGAGGAATCTTGGAGTATGGGATACACAGAAGACAGTTTTATCAGCTATAAAACAAAAACGATGGTGTGGAATGGTAGTATAGACAGGGGCTGTCCACAGTGATATATCCTCCTTGTTTCCTAAAAGTCATAGCAATTGTAATTTAATTCTTTGAAGGTACCATTCTCACAGCTCTAGCCAGCCACAGACAGCTGGGTTCAAAGGCCACCAGGGCAGTCAGGCAGGCTGAGGCTGGTACAGTGAAAGCAAACTCTCTGCTCTGAAGGTTGATATGATGTTTAACTTAAGGCAAATTAACATCACAAGCCTTTGAATTCAGACATATTCAATCAATGGGGAGAGTCACTGTGCACAATAGTAGGTCTGAAAACAGAAAAAACTTAAATCATACTGGAAGTCAAGTTCAAGACCTGATAGTATAGAGATTATAATAAATCATGATAATACCTCAGATGAAATAAATACTCTCAACCTAATATCATTTCCAGGGAACACTTTGTCATTTAGGCTGTTTCCTAAAACTCTGTGTATCTGAGAAATGGATCTGAAAGTTTAAGAGAAAAAAAATCTCTTTGAGTTGTCTTTTTATAAGATCAAACACAGTTGAATAAATAAAATCAAGAACGAAGTTTCAAAACCAAAGTAAGGCTTATATTTTGGTTAGCAGAAAATGCACTTTTCTTATTGTTGTTTCTCTAAAGAAATACAACTGGCACTAATTCAGGGTTGAATTGCTTTGCTAAGATAAAAACAAAATTATTTATTTCTTTTCCCCACTGGCAGGTTATTTGTAGATTTCCTTGCATTTTGCTTTAAATAGCTTCTTCATTTAGAAACTGAGCTCTAGGTTTTTTTTCTTCCCATAAAATGGAAGCTATGTGGCTACTCATATAATCTTGGGGTGGGAAAGGTCTTTTACTGCATTCTGGTATGGGCAGAAATCAGAGAGAAAGTTAATGAAAGATCTGACTACATACACAACAAATGTAAATATGAGAGTTGAGACAGAAAAGAAATCATAGTAAACAAAATTGAAAGACAGATATCTAATTTTAAATAAGTCACAATCAACAAAATCACTAATAGAGAAATTATTTTTTAAAAAGGTCTCTTTGGGCATGATTACATCTAAGAGTAAAACAGGTCTGAGCTGTTGGGAAAAGGGAAAGGAAGGAACCATCATTGTAGAAGGAGAGGACCTAGGGAGGAATCAGACCATGGAGATCAAGTCCATAGCATGGGTGTTGTTCAGGGAATGCTTTTCAATTTTCTTTTCATTGCTCATTCAGAAAAACAGAGTCATTTACTGGGCTGTGTTAAATGGGTCACATATGGTTGCAGGAAGAAAATTTTGGGTCAGATTGTCAGAGGGAAATGTCTAGATTGCAAAATAATTCCAGCAGATCTCAGTTTCATTTCCTACTACCAGATTTTCATCCTTCTGAAGTGAAGTGATTTCACGGTCCGGATCTGCACAAAAGATAACACAGTTACATCCTTGTGGTGGATGCTTACATGATGGCACTATTTTCTCACCTCACCAAATGTGAGAGCTCCCAGTTCTTCCTAAAAGAGGGGGAAATTGGAACTTTCTAAGCGTCCACTGAGTTCATGGCTTTACACAAATGAATGTTAAGATATCTGGGCATTGGACACAAAACCCTATATTAACATACCATTTATCATATGGTCATCCACTGGATATACAGAACCTTATATTAACATGCCATTTATCAGGTGGCCAGCTGATAGGCAGACTTTTATAGCAACAGGGCCCAGGGCTACAGTTCTGTTCAGTCTCTTCATTTAGTTGTGAGGACTGGAAATACTTTGAACTTATATCTGTTTGACTAAACCAATTTCCTGAGTCATTTAACAACATATAACAAATCCCTTCTGAATGCAGATCATTGCAGTAGACGCAAAGAGAGATTAAAAGCAGATACAGGGAATATACAAAATTTATGGAGAGGCAGAAAAACTATATAGGGAAAAAACAAACTAGCAGCATATAAAATAAAACTGTGAATCCACTCAACAAATATTGTCTATCATGGTCCAGACACTGTTAACAAATGTCAATACAAATGTGGCCAAAATAGAGTCTGATTCTAGCCTATACATTTAGACAGGACCAAATTCCAGCCAGCAAACACAACTATGAGGGTTTAGAAGAATTATCAACTAAAGTTATTTCTAGTCTAGGATGTATTAAGAGAAGAGATAAGTATTACACACACAAATAATTTCTGTAGAAGGCCTTGCTCTTAAGTAAGAATGTTTTTAATTAACTTCCAAAGATAGGACCTGGCTTCTGGTAGTAATGAGAATTTACCAGTAAACAGAATCTAAAGCGATCATGAAAATATTAAGTGAATTTTTGTAATGTGCACATCCCTATCATTGTGAGAAAGATAAACATTTCTGCCCACAAGGAACATTTAATCTATTTGAGATGAAATTAGATGCTGTCATCTTGACCAAAAATAAAATCTTTGCTAATGATTTCTTTGCTTTGATACATTTTATGCTAACATTATTTTGTATTATAGAAATTCAATCTGGCCATTTCCCGGTACTTTGTTCTTTTCTAGAGGTTTGGAAATTGATTTTAAAATCATTTATCCTATCAGTTTCCTTGGTAAAGTTAACAGGTCCATCATTTATAATATCTACCTTTCTAGAATCATCAGATTGTATTTGGTAATATAGTCTGGCTGGAATCTCTGGGCCTCGGAAATGGAACTAAGTTCTCCTTTGTGACTAATACATTTTCCAGTAGAGCTGCAAACAGGAATGTCCCTGAAATGGATGGCTTTCCCATATATAATGGTCATGTGACACTCTTATCATATTCTCTTTCTCTATATATAATATTCTGAAATTCCTGTCCTAGCCTTTAAATATTCACCCAAACGTGGTAGGTTGTGTCCCTACAGAGATTTCATTCAGTTTCTTAAGAAGTGGGATATAAGTTAATCTTTAAATATATCTCACTTTAAAAACATATATACTTTCACCAAATTTCATTTTGAGATGGTTTTTGTTGAGACAGCATGAGAAAATAAGCCTAGATTACTATGTTTTTCCTAGTAATATGCCCTGAATATAGCTAATAATAATAACATATAAAACAAATAATATTATATGATAAAATAATTATGTATTTATTTATTTGTTTATTTTTCTTTTGTTGAGAAAGGCTCGCCCTGAGCTAACATCTGTGCCAATCGTCCTCTATTTTGTATGTGGGTCACCGCCACAGCATGGCTGTCGATGAGTGGTGCAGGTTCAGGCCCAGGAACCAAACCCAGGCCGCCAAAGTGGAGCATGCCAAACTTAACCACTAGGCCATGGGCCTGGCCCCTTATTTTATTTTAAATATTCCTTGAATTCATTTCATTAAAAATTACTATGCCATGTAAACATTCTCTATTTTTAAGAGTAGGTAGTAATAATTTTTCTGTTTCACTCATGGTTAAAGTATTTAGAATTTTTCCATATGGCATTCTTGAACAATTAATTATTTTGTAGTGTGCTGTATGCATATAATGTAGAATAGGAAGTATATTTAAAATAAATTTTGAAAACAGTTATTGTGATCCTTATTTGCTAGTCTTCCAAGCATGATTGGTCTTTAAAAGAACTTTAGGGGCCAGCCCAGTGGCATAGTGGTTAATTTTGCATGCTCTGCTTTGGTGGCCTGGGGCTCACAGGTCCAGATTCCAGGTGTGGACCTAGGCACTGCTCATCAAGCCATGCTGTGGCAGGTGTCCCACATAAAATAGAGGAAGATGGGCACAGATGTTAGCTCAGGGCTAATCTTCTTCATCAGAAAAAAAAAAAAGGACTTTGGCTTCTAATATGTTAAAATGATTTCCCCAAAGCCTGAAACAGTATGAGTTATTTATTTTCCTAAAACTCTTCATAGACATTTAAAATGAACAATGATATAAATATCTATTACTTTGATCAAATCATACACACCTGTGGCAACAGAGCTTGCTTTTAAAATTGAGTATTATATATTTCTAAGTTAATCATTCTGAGAAACATATGGAAGTTTCAATACTTCCATGTATGATAAAGTTAACTTCACAAATTAGAATACTAGTTATTCTATGTTGACATTCACAAATTGCAGCCTATTATATGAAGTCCACTTTTACATTTTATTCTTTTAATGTTAATGTCACTCACGAAATCAAACCTGCATTCTCATGGCTGATATTCTTAGTTCCTTACTTAGGCACAAAAAAATATTTATATGTGGAATATAGAATGACTTTAGAAGATAGTGTTTTATTCTGTAAAAGATTCCAATATATACTGCTCTGAATTTGTTATTCATTTAATTACCAATTTTTTTTTTCACAATACTATATGCAAAGCTCGGTACAGTTGCACCTGGAAGGACTTTTGTGACAGATCTTATGGAATAACATACTTTGCAAGCTGGAGGGTGCCAGCAAATGAAAGTTATTATTGTAGAGTTGGATTTTTTATTATAGAAATTCTGATACATTTTGTGGAAAAAGCATGCGATTTTGGTTTCACAAAACATGACTAAAGTCCTAGTTATTTTGTGCTCTAGATATGTAATCTTAGCAAATCACTTAACCTCTTTGAGATCCAGTTTTTTAACCTACAATGACTGCTTCATAGAGAGATGGTTAGATTTAAATAGATAATGTATGTTAAAATGTTTGTAAAGTCTGAGGTAGTTTATAAATGTTCATTATTATAGTAAAACATGGTTCCTGTCTTAAAGAGGTGGAATATCTAACAGAAAAGGAAAAAAAACCCTATTAAAATGCACTGAACCATCTTTATTTTTCTTTAAAGTATTTAATGAAAGCCACATAGTATATTTTATATAATAAAAAAATTTATGTAAAAAGACATTTTATAAAATACAAAAATTTTATATATAAAATACTATATATAATATATAGTTTATATTGTGTATGTTATATATATATTTTTCATACTATAAAAGTTTAATTTTTATTATATAAAAGGACAGACCTGGATGCAGATTTCTCTTTGAGGCCAAGATCTTTGATGCTGGGATATATTTGTGATATAAATAGGTAAAGGATAAAAAAGACTGGCGATAGTCAGCTCTCATAAGGATATAGAGAAAATGAAGGACCTTAGAAAGAGGCTCTCAACAGCAAACATCCAGAAATATTTTAATTAGATTCTGATTCAGTAATATATATATTTTTTTATTTTTTTTTGTGGGGAAGACCAGCCCTGAGCTAACGTCTGTTGCCACTCCTCCCCTTTTTGCTGAGGAAGACTGGCCCTGGGCTAACATCGTGCCCATCTTCCTCTACTTTATATGGGACGCCGCCACGGCATGGCTGACAGGCAGTGCGTCGGCGGGCGCCCGGGATCCGAACTCGCGAACCCCGGGCTGCCAAGCGCGGCCTAAGCCTCTGCGCCACCAGGCGGCCCCTGATTCAGTAATATTTTTGTCATATGAACTTGAACCAGGCATCAAAATCCCAGCAACCACAAGGACAAGGAAGTTCTAAGAGCTCTCATCTTGTTAGGAAATGACAATGACTGGTTTTCCAGGCTACATGTTAGTAGGTGAATGAGAGTGCTGTGCTTTTCTTTCTTTTTTTTCTTTCTTTTTCATTATCTTTTATCTTTATGCTTCAAAACACAGAACACTGGTTATTCTTTCCAGGAAATTTTTATAATTGGATTTTTAAGTATCAAATGTGCAAAAAAAAGAAAAATGCTCAGAAAAATTTTAATAAGATTTTCACTTTAAAAGGAATATCCAGTTCAGTGATGTAATAATGACATTAATAGTGCCTGTATTTCATTTCATGTCATTGCATGGATATTAAGCAGTGACACTTTGAAGTTTTATCCATCAGCCCATTGCATCTGGGGGACATTTCTCCCGGGGTGCCCATGCAGAAGTCCAATTAAAGTCAGTGGGAGTCAGGTACCCAGAGGAAAAGAGAGGCAGACACTTGGAGAAAATGTCCATTATCAATGTGATTTATAAAAGGTCACAGATGAGTTTGGTCTCTAAAAGTATGCCAGTAGGGGAAAGCTTGGCTGGAAATCTTGCCTGCCTGGTTCCAGGGACTCTGGAGGGCACAGGGCCTTTTGGAGTAGCCATTCCAGAAAGACTATCTCGTTTCATTTTCCCCATGTGTTCTCCTTGAGTTCAACATTATAGGATTAGCTGGGGGCTGCCACATGACAGCCCCTGAGTGAACTGATGCCAGATCTACAGAGTAGGTAATTGGATCTGCTGGGTTAACTAAGCAGCTGGCCTAAACGAAGCCCTGAGGACTTCAGATTCCATTTTAATTCTCTGGATAATTAGATAGCCTATATGGGCTTTAGAAATAGCATTCCTCAACTATCTCTCTTTCCCCTACCTTCACTCTATAATCCCCATACAAGAAATGCATCCCATGTAGCAAAAATGCAAATCATTTCACTAACTTGGTCCTCAGCTAGAGCTCTCCAATGCCTGGACAATACTTTCAGAGCAAGAAGCCAAATGAAAGATTTACACCATGAACTATCAGTAATAACCAAATTCACAAAAGGGGTAACATAAAACTTTTCCTCTTGTAAGACATTTTTGAAGAATTTGCATTATAACTTTGGCCTGTTCTCTATGGAAATATACATTTATACAAATATAAATCACTTAAATATATGGAACTATATAATGTTGATAAACAAGATTTATAATGCCTCTTATTTTTATAATGTGTTTTTATGTAACACAACCATTTAAAGAAAGGGTTCAAGAAGCCTATTGACATTTACTTTTCTTCTTACCCTATATTTATTAAGCCTGAATATAATATTCACATTAACATCAAACACACGTAAAATATGAAATTGCTGGAAAGGAATGATGACATATTTTAGTATTTTTATGGTGGTGCCAACATTTCATTTAGGATATTTATATGTGTCATCTAAAAAGGACAATAAATTTCAGTGAAGGCTCAATATATTACCAGACTTTTCATCAACACACTCCACAGGGTAGGCTAAAACCACAAAGGGAAGGAAGAAATACTGTTGAATAATCAATCTTTGAAAGCATTCAATGTTATTAAAAAAGCTACACTTAAAATATCCATAAGTCTAAAAAAATGAATGTGTCGGACGTGGTCTGATGCATATGAGTGGTTATGAGAGTTATATGGAACGTTTACCTCTCTTTCTATTTGTCAGTATTAAGATTATTAGGGAAACAAAAAAATAAAAAATACAATGGGATATTAGTGATGCTAAGGTTTTGACACAGACTCCACTCCTGGAGGTAGAAAAATCTCTTGTGTGAAGTGTTTGTTCGTTTCTAGCGACTGCACTTGCTAGCTGGCACAGAATAATTCCTCACACAGCTCAAACACGTAAGAAAACAAGGCAGATAAACTTTTCAGTTTTAAGGATGGAAGAGTTGAATTACATACATTCATTACTCTTATCTGCTACTGAAGATTGGACTGAAGTTTGCTTACATTTCCCCCGTCCTGAGTTTGTACTGACTTTATGTGTCTAATATTTCAGCACGATAGACAAGGATTGACCTGAATCTGTAAAAAACCACTATGCTCATGGTATTGTAAAAGCCTAACAACAATGGGAAGAATGGGGGAAATACAGCTTTTTACCCAGGGGGTAGAGTTGCACTGCTCCCTGCTAGAGCTGGAAGTACCATATTTTAAAGTGAAAGGACAGAGGTCCACAGTTGCACCCTTCGTATCTTCTGGAAGGAATCATTTTATTCACTATAAAAGACCAGCTTTACTGATTCTTAAGCTTTGTTCTCTAGTAGTTAAAAATGTATCATATTGAAAGGGGAAGTTCCTTAAGATCCCACAGTAAAGGAAGACCTGATTCTGTTCTCTTCTGGAGTTATTCTTTTTCATTTGGATTTGCTCTGTGAATAAAGTCAGAAAAATTGATAGAATTTTCTATCTTCTACTGCCAAGATGGAGATCTCTTCTCCAAATCAATGCCATCAAAGCTGTTGTAGCATCTCTTTCTCTAGGTTTTATTCAGTAATACCAAGGTGTGTGTGCATGCTAGCATTTGAAGTTCTTTCAGGTATAAATGAGGCACCCAAGGGAAACGGTTCTATAAAATTCATTCTGGGAAAATGAACTGCAAAACACTCTCAGCAGAATATCACTAAAGAGGAATCTGGCAAAGTGACAACCTGTATATTTTTGTTTTTCAATTTTAAAAGTCACTCTCTCTCTCTCTCCCCCCACACACGCACACACATGCAAACACCACAAGCCCCCTCTCCCAATGGTGGGTATGACTTTAAATAATCTCTATGTCTTTGACACTTTTATTGGTCTCTTTCATTTTTACACAAGTTCAAAGCATGTATGAAGCACCCACTGGGTACAAGTACTCTTTTGATTTCCAGAGGGAACTTTCCATTTTGAAGTAGAAGGAAGTATGTAAGCCTCCTCAGTATGAAAGCACTATTTACAAATGGGACCTATTATTCTCCAAGTCTTAGGGGGAAAACTATTTGTCATCACACTGAGAACTATACATATATCAGCTCTACCACTCTCCTAAGGGGTAATATCGTATTCTGTCCAAAGGATTCTTTTAGGATCTACATGAAATTTAACTCTTGAGAGAAGAAACTTGAAAGTTGATAAAGTAAATATCTAGTTATTAGGTAAAGAATCCAAATCCCTCCCCAAATGTTAGAGAAGATTCTCCTTTTTGCAAATTAGTTTTCTACTGTACCTATTATGGAACTGGCGACATCCCTTGAGGTGCACTTAGGGGTTATCTTAGACTTATAATACCAAATACATCTGTCCCTCAGTTGGCTGTGGTTCAGTGTGTCTTACAGATCCCAAATCTCCAGAAGCTCAGACAGGGTGCTAGTCATGGAGAGTCCACATTGGAGATGTTTTACATCTCTTCATTACTTTGTTTCAAACGGTAAAATGGGAAAGATACAAACAGCTTGTGAACATGAAGGAAAAAATCTCTTTGCCAGCTTGTCTAAGAATTTCTTAGGAAAGACCCTAATCATAAATTTAACTGTCAAACTGTTTGCTCTGACCTTGACTTCACTGCAGCCACTTTATTTCTCTTCCATCACTTAAGCCAATCTAATCTAATCTCTCAGTTTTAATGCATTTTTTTTCCTGGTTTGCCTTTACTGTTTGCTCTATCAGTTGTGTTGGTGTTTTTGAGGAATGGTTATCTTCCAGTGTTTGCTTCTTTATACTTTATTTTGGATTTGAGGCAGGCATTCTATTGGGTCATCATTTTCAAACTCTCAGCAAAAGCCACCCAGGAGCTAATCTTTTCAAACTAGGTCCTAGAACTCTGTGATGGCTATCGTTCTCTCTGGAGTATTGATAGGGATAAAGACACTTCAAGCATTTCAATCATCTTAAGAAATTTGAAGAATATATTTCCTAACTCTGACCTAGTAAAAGTGCACCATAGATGGCTTTCTTTTTCACCTAAACAGTGATTAAATCAAGTTAATCTACTTATCCACATACAAAATAGGTACTGGAATGGCTGGAGAAATTGTGGCTTTAGGTTAATGCTTATATCAGAAATGGGCAGAAATGAAATCTTTTCTGTGTTTGTATGGTATAGTTGATGACCAACAAAAGGATTATACTAGAGTTGTTTTTTACTCCTTAAGTGGACAATTGCCTTGAAATAATTGAGAAATGCATAACTTTTAAAGAAGAAATTTGAATAAGAATAGTACTTTCCAATCCATTATCTATTTTGAGTCTGGTTACTATCCTGTGCCCTGGCAGGACAGGTATTATCATCATCAATGTATTTTGGACTCAAAGAGGTTTTGGATTTATTCAGCAAGTAAGAAGCAGAAGGGTAACTTGATCTTCAGACTTAATGCCTGGACTCTTTTTACTACCCTCACTTATTTAATTCTACTCTTCTTTAGAAGTATATGGAAAGAAAACAAAAGCTAGATTCCAGGTTATGGAGACTCAATTCAAGAACTCCTGAGACTCATCAAAATTTAGCAAGCATTTATTGGCATTTATTGCGTATTTTGAAATGTGATTTAACTATGAATCAAATCTAGTTACTCACTTAGTCTAGACTGTATGTTCCTCAAGGGCAGACACCACTGCTTACTCATCTTTGGCTCAGAGAGTAAAGTGCTGGCATGGGATGGTACCCAATGAATGCTTGTTGAATGAAATTAAATGGCAGACCTTGAGTCTGGATGAATTGCCTTCTCTGTCCAGTTACTTTACATAGTGGAGCCACAAAGACAAAATTTTTAAGAGCCAGTTTTCCTGCTCATGGTTCTGTAAGTTCCTAATTGTAGGTTGTCGATTTGTTAGAGGGTGTACAGGCCTAGAGCTGAAGAGTTATGATATTACTTGGTGGATTTATAGGGCGGTAAGCTGCCAATTTAGGTATCTTGCAAAATGCTTATTCCTTGCCTTTTTTTTTTACCTAAATGATGTTCTTAGTAGTTTATGTCACAGATCTTCACAGACAGCTCTTCAATGCGTGTTTTCATGTCATCAAGATATTTTGCTAAGACTCATTTAGTTCCATTATTATACAGGCAAAGCTTGAAATATGTGGGGACTCAATCTCTTCACAGTGAAAAAAGTACAGCTTCATTCGGTAAGAAGGAGAATATTGGCAAACACAGCAAAAAAATTCTAGTTAATCACAAATTTTAACCACTATCTAGTTGACATGTGCCTGCTGTGCTAATTGCTTCATTACTTAATTATGCAAAAAATAATAGCATTCACAGCAAACATAGCCCATGAAGCATTATTAAAATACAAAGAAACATGCTCTCGACTCTCTAGTGCAAACATAAATATTTCATAATGAGAAAGAGTGCTTATTATATAATAGTAACGAGGATTTTGCAGCTAGCTTGAGTTCTTTCTTTCATTAAACCTCTGTAATACTCTTAGGCACCATGACTTCTGCTGTTTGTAGTTATAATCTTGGATCTTGCCCTGACTCTCACCATAAAAGTAAGATTTTTTTAGGGCATTGTTATAAATCCCTTCTCTAACAGATAATCTCTGACCGCTATGTATTTGTTAAATAAAAGAATAAATGAATAAGCAAGTGAATAAACCAGTCAACGCAATAGCTGTGGAATTAAAGGTAAGGCCCAGGAACCACTTTACTTGGACATAAGATAGTATCTTCTAGAATAAGAAGACCACATCTGTGCTTTAGAGCTTACCAACCGTGCGCTTGATCCAGGAATTGATTTTTAAATAAACATCCCCATCCCTGAACAAGAAATGAATATTGCCATTAGAATTCTTCCTCTTATATTGCCTTAAATGTTTTCAAAATTAAAAAAAAAATTGTTCTTGGAGAATTTAAGACTCATCAAAGACATTCCGTTTCATTATTTTTCTACTTTTTTCCCCTTAAACTCAAAAACTATTTTTTTCCTGCAATTATCCTCAACATTTGTAGCTCTTAAGTTTGGATGGTTTAAAAATTCAAAGGTACACTTGAAGGTCAAATATTTGCAATTGTTGAAGACATTCCGAAGAAAGATTTTATCACCCTGAATGTAATTTCTAAAAAAGGATTCTCAAATATCATAAAAGATGCAAGCATCCCTGGAATAAATATATGTGCTCCAGGGTGTCTATTCTGAAGGAGGTAACAAACACTCATCTGATTATATCGTGTCTGTTATATTTTCAATCTTTTACATTTTAGCAAACAATCTCACCTTTCCCTTATATCTACCAATATTTGTGTGGTTCTTACAATGTTCTCAGCATTTTTCTGGGTCTCAGGATAGAGAGAAGGAAATAAAGCACTGTCCCTGCTCTCAAACTTTATATGAAATACTAATATCCTTGACAAGTTGCAGTAGCACCCACAGCCAATGCTTAGTCCTCCCAATGGGTCTCAAGATGAAGTATGTCGATTCCTATGCTAGCCAACTGAATGTTTAGTATCATTATTTTATTCACTCATTTATCTGTTACATCAGATAATCAGTTTTTGAATATCAATATATTTATGGATGACCTGCTCTAGACTCTAGGGCTACAGCTGTGTACAAGACAATTTATAAAATAAGAAATTCAATTGTCATGACTATATTCAGAAGACAAGTAAAAAGTATTAGATTTTCACCAGCAGGAGAATCTAACCTGGTTCGAGGGATTGGGAAAGACCTTGCTAAGGAAATGATGCCAACAAGTAGATTTTGAAGATCAATAGAAATCATCCGAGTGAAGAAGAGGTAAGGATTTTTCAGGAAAAGGGTGCAGCATGATGTGGCTGAGATGTGAGGAAGAGGTGGTATGAGGGAGTTCTGCAGCAATTCCAAAATTGCTGACATCCAGACCTCTGGGTAGGGGAGTAGCCTGAGGTAAGGATGGATTGGTCAGCAGGGAGAGTCACTGGGATCTCATCATGACTTTGAATATTACTCTAAGGTCAGTGGGAAGTTATTACGGAGTTTTAGATAGGGAGGTAACATGGTCACTTTTGTAATTTCAAAATTTCACTTTGGCTGCAACGTGAAGAATAGAAAGGAGGCGGGTAAGAGAAAACATGAGAGCTCTCTTAGGAGTTACTTACTGCAAGTGTCAGGTGAGAAATAATGGTGGCAGTAGTTATGCCGAGAAATGGATGGTTTTGAGAGCTAACTGGGGTACATTTAACAGACTTGGTGATGGAAGGGATGTGGCAAGTGAGTTGAGGGAGGTCACAAGTATAACACCCAGGGTTCTGGATTGAGTATTGAGTGTATGGTTGGTATCAATTCCTGTGCTAGGAACATGGTGAATGAAGCAGTTTGATGTCGGTCTTATTAAGTATGAAACATATTTGAGGCATTTGCATAGAGATGACAAGGAAGTAGTCTCTGGAATTGCCAAATAATACTATCCAGTCTTTGGGTAGAATTTTACTGTGTTAGCATGTTTTCTCACTTAAACCTAAAACAAATTTTTGCTGTAAGAAGGTATTATAATAAGTATTATTATACAGTTAATATCTGTTGCTTGTTGAATATCCCCATTTTATGAATAAAGCAACTGAGGCTCAAAGAGTTGAAAAGTGTTTCTTGCCCAAGGTTGGAATACAAGCCCAGAATTTGTAGCTTTAAATTTTACAGTTTATCCATTAGATCAATATTACACTGTCTAAAATGAAAATATTCTGCAAATGTCAAGGATCATGGTGATATTAGATAGTACTTAGAAAGTTGACCTTATCTTCATAATCATATCTTACATGAATTTAATAAAACTTGTCTTACTTATACTCAGATAGCTTCAAAACACTTGCCAGATGCTCAGATTTGAAATCTTTGCTATCCTACCCAACTTAAAACTTGATATTCTCTAAACAACATAAGGTCAGGCTTATAGGTTTACTTAACCATAATGCATGTTGCCATTTTGAAAGAAAAGACTACTATGCTTTCTTATTTTTGTACCATGTGATGAATTCAGAGTAGCAAAATGGTTGAGAACATGGTCTATGGAACTGAATTTTCTGGGTTCCAATTTTGGGCCCATAGTTGCAAATAATCTTGATAAAGCACCTAAAGTTTCTTAACTCCAGTTTCCTCATTGGTAAAATGGGAAATAATAACACTCATGAGTTTTTTTGGGGGGGCGAGGGATTAAATGAGAATCCCAATAAATGTGGGCTTACTTAAGTTTGGCTCTCATTACTGTCTGAATGGGCCAGCATTGTCATAGGAAACATCGTGTTTTTTCCTTCCAAATATTTATTGCCCTTTCTTGACCATCCATGGATGCCAGCATTAGACTTGGTTTCTCTCTCTATAAATACATAGTAGATTCAGGTTGTGCCTCAGTATCATGGTCCATACTCGAAAAGTGATTTCCTCTGCATTGATAAATAGCTTTCTCAAATAGACTAATCTCTTCAGACTGGACCTACCTGCCAATTTTGCCTAAACAGAAACTGTATAACCAGTAGCACTGTTCTTTAAACAGCCCCAGTGAAAGAGCAACCAGTTATAAGAGCAACGGTGAACAAATCGGCAATTAACTTACAATGAAAGACAGTCATCCTTAACCCTATCTCCTCTCAATTTCTCTTTCCTCTGAAAGGAAAAGAGACATTTCTCTCAATACTTGAAATAGCAATAAATCAAGGTTTTATTTGTGTGATTTACAATGGATAATCAAGCCTGTAACTGGGCTGTTACCAACGGAATTATTTTTCTTGTAGCTTGACTGACAGTATAAGAATTGCTGCAGGTGTTAAAGTCCCTCTTTATGCCAAGATTGGAGATTCACCCTGATACAGTGAAAGAAAATGAGTCCTGGTCAGTCATGGGAGTTTCTTGGTGTCTCATTGCAAATAGACCGTAGACAGACAATCAGACAGATGTCGGCCTAACATGGAGTCCTTCTTAGTTCAAAGGCTACATCTAAAGGTAGCAGAGCAGGATATTAACCCTAGCTCTTCACTGTGTGATCTGTGGCAAGCTACCTAACCTCTCCATGCCCATTTCCTCATCAGCGAGATGGTGAATAACATCTTGTGATTTTGTAAGGATTTAGTGGGTTAATTTATGTAGCATGTATATTATGTAGAGGGCAATAAATAAATTGTGATTATTATTATTTAGTAAAATCAAATGAATAAAATAAGACAGACATGGTGTGGGAAATTTTGGTCATGTATAATTTTTTTTTTCTCATCTTGTAACGACAAGGAAAGATCTCCATATGTCCGTAGTAAAAAGATATATTCAGAATGTTCGTCTCACTTTTCAAATAACTCTAGAGAGAGGCTTTCTGGTTCTGTAGGTGTGTACTTCACCTCTCTAAAGAAAGTAGTAACTGTAATTTATAGGTTGTTGTCTCTGGCTTTAAAAATTCATTTCTTTTAACTACTTTCAATTTCTTAGATGCAAGGTGTATACGAATGCAAGACAGAATTATTTATTTTCTGGAAGTATGCTGTTGTTTCCACTGTTCAGCGTGTGTGCATATATACTGCTGAAATTACATCCTAATGATAGCAAATTGCAGAATTACGAGATACTCTGTACCATTTTTTTTTTTTTTTAGAAATAGAAAATTGGGAGACTTTAATCGCAGGCGCTGCATTGTGAATACAATTTACTGGAATTGCTCTTCTCTAATCATATAGAAAGCATGTTAGGTCCTGGAGAGGTTATAAAAAATATATAGAAATCCATTTATCCTCCAAGAAAATTAAGGTCTTCCTTAGAGTAGTGACAGGAACCTGAAAGTGAGTTGGGAGCCCTGACATCATGAATTGAGACAGTGTCCTAATGATTTCATTTTGTGAAGCTACAACATACTGAATACATGAATAAAATGAGGACAATGCTTAACACATAGGGCATCTATCATTTTAATCTTTCTCTGTTATTTCTCAGTAAGAATTTTTCAAAATAGAATTTGTACATTTGTATAATGAAGAGTTTATAATTCCCATTTCTAGGTTAAATTGAAAATAATGAAATATTTGGACTTGCCTTTTTATAAGCTGATAAAATAAATTATGCATATCTAAAATTACTTTTCTATATTTTCTCTTTGTAGATATAAAAGCCAATATATGCAATGTAATATGTAGTCCAAACAATAGTCATTCCTTTCCTGTATTGTCCAGAATTCTAACTCCATAAAATAGTTAAATATGCTGTTCTAAAAAGCATTGCATCAAGTAGACTATGCAATTTTGTTTCTTGCCAGAGGAAAGCTCTGATGTAGATTTTTCTGTGTATCCTCCTAAAAAGTGAAAAATACTCATATAAAAGCTTGAATTTTTAATGTGGTCTTTCACATTTGCATTATTTTAAGCCTTTGCAAAGTAATGACTTTCAGTAACTTTAGACACTAGTTTTGATTTTAAAAATCCCTGGGTCTCAAATGGAAATGTTGTGGCTATCTGCATGCTGGGCTACTTCATACAGTATATTCATGTATTTAGTCCTAAATAAATACAGCAGCATCCCAGAAAAAAAAAAAAGTTGGATAGACAATGACTCAGTAGATAAAGATTGTAAAAATATCATTTAAATTTGCAAAAGCAGTATTTTATGATACCCTATGTTTGATTTAATTCCACCTGAATGAAAAAAGGATCAAAATTGATAAAATTTTCAGACATTTCTCAAGATAATAGGTGTTCATTTCCTTTTCCATCAACAGCTTTGGAACCAGTTGTTAGAAATACATCTAATCTCTTTTAAACTGCAGCTCCTTAAGGCTAATGTGATCACTAAGCCAAAGATTTTCTAATTTACAGATTCAGTTAGCAGATGTAGTTAGCACTATTCTCATAACATTAGCGGGCACATACACCTAATTTCAATTTCTTCCTTGAAATATTGTTGTAGTCTGCTTCTGGCAAGAATAATTTTCATATTAACACAACGACAAATGAAAATGCAAAACTTTAACTTAGATGTCTTAAAACTCAAGTGATTTATCCTAGAAAACCATATTGTGAAAAGTATATATGAATCAATAGCCTTTAAATGAGATGCCACAATTCTTATTATTCCAGTAATTTGGGAATTCCCTAATGATATAAGCAATAAAAATAAATTTTATTAGTATTATATGGATATTTTTATTTACTATGTTTTCCCAATGGTTATTTTATAAAAATATTCATAACAAGTTGTTCTGAAATAAAAAGATCTGACTTTTGGTATAAGTTTCCCTACCATTCATGTCTGAAGGAATGAATTTGGTTGCATCATAGCTGGATATTTTTAGAACTAGAGCAATGAAAATTGACACCTAAAATTTTGGATACCTTGGGGAAAAAAGGGAAATATTTTGCACACAACTTTAACTCTTCAAATCACTATGCACTAAGATTCTGTCTCACATTTCTTTTTTTAAGATACTCCAGTGTGTCGATCACTTCCAAAATGTTAATGAACTTGTCTTAGCCAAAGAGTAACTGTCTCAGTATATGGGGGTCAATAATGCGTGAGTCTGCCACATCGTTATGAAAGTGCCTTGCTAATTGCCTATCTACACATGGTTCAGTGCTGAGCGTGGCAAAACAACTGTCTTGAGAACCTCCCCCTGAATGAGAGAAATGCCAAGATCCTATGCTCATCTTCTTTATCTTCCTTAAATGTCAGTGCTAGGACTTCTTTTCTTTGGTCTACTCACTCTTAGGTGTTTAATTATGCTATCTATACTGATGACTCCCAAATTTATAATTTCAGCCCCAACTTCTCCCCTGAACTCCAGACTCATATATCCAACAGCCTAATTAACATTTCCATTTAGATGCTCAATTGACATCTCAAACTTCATATGTTCAAAACCAAACTTAATTTCCACCCATCTGTTCCAACACAGCTCCATTATTCCAGTCATTCAGACTAGAAATTTTAGAATCATCCCTTAATCCTCCTCTCTCACACACGCCACAGTCCATCCAACAGCCTCCAAATATATCCAGAATCTTGTCCAGTCTAACCACGTTTACCACCCTCCCAATGTGAGGATATACAGCTCTCACCTGTACTATTACAATAGCCTTCTAGCTAACTTGCAGCTTCCATCGTGACCCCTTACACTCTGTTCATCATTCAGCAGACAGAGCAATTTATTTAAAATATAAGTCTGATCAGTTAATTTCCACCTCACTCAAAGTAAAATCAAAAGTTCTACGCATGGCTTACAAGGTCTACATCATCTGCTTTGTGTCCTCTATCCCAAATCCAATTCATCTTGTTCTCTTTGCTAATGCTAGATCAAGCATCTGAGTCTTCTTTCTGATACTCATACAGGCTGAGCAGTTTCTTGTCCCAGGGCCCTTGAACTTATTCCTTCTGCTTGGAAAATTCTTCTCACAGATATGCCCATGGTTCTTTCTTTTAGTTTATTTAAACCTATGGCAATGACAACCAGCTCTTCCATGCATTCCCGTATCACTTGGTCCTTTTATCTGACCATTTTTCTTAATAGCTTCATTATATAAGTCATCACCTATTTATTGTCTTCATCCTCTGACTAGAATGTAAATCCCTGAGTTCTGGGATTCTATTTTTTCACTGTAGTTTCATCAGCACATAAGAACAGTGCCTGGCACAAAGTAGGAACACAATAAAAATTTATTGAATTAATTCAGAAAAGCTGCATGAAATGATGGTGTGGAGAATGTGGTAAATATGGATTTAATTATAGAAGTTTCCTGGGGTACTATTCGTTTATGTAGTGGCTGGAACTGGGCACTTGGGCTTAAGGAGTATGCTCCTTCTATTGCCACTAGAATTCCTAGGCACATAAGGGAAATGATTTTTTCCCCTTGAGGACATGGTTAGTTCCGATTTTATTAATGTATTCTTATTTACGGCAGATACATGCCAAGGGAAATGGTATTCTTAGTCCCTTCAATTACAGATCTGCAGGTGTACCTGGTTTCAAATCCTGACTTTAGTACCTGGAGAAACAATCATTAAAAAAAATTAAAATGACCTCAGAGGGGATTTCCTGTGAGAACAGTCACAGTTGGTTGGCAGCATCATAGCTAACATTGCCTCAGTGTCTGGTAATGTGCGTATTCTCTTGATCCTTGGCCTGTGGAATGTCTACACTGACTTGCCCCTCTATATCTCATGCAGTAACTCTACCAGTACCTGAAATCCACCTGTAAGGTGACCTGATTACTCAGAAAATAGCATGGATATTTGGTGTGCAGATTAGTTTGATTTGACACCTTTTGCTTTCTCGTCATTGTTCTTAACTCATGAAAGGAGATAATCAAAACCTCTGTCTCAATTATTTGAGGTCTTTGTTTACCTCTTTATAATGCATCACTGTATTACAACTCAGTTTTACTCCTTTCCATATATTTGTACATTCGCTGCTACCAGTGTTTCTTAGATTAAAAAATATATATATTGTTATATTTTCTCAGAGCCAAAGATCCCTAGAACCAGTGTGTGCATTTTTTATATCAAATATTCTGGCCTAACAAATTTTTTTCCTTAATTTCTCAAATTACTAATTACTGTAGATTAATTGAAGTCTTAACACTGAATTCCTTAAGGCCTCCCCAGCAAAGGGAATGGAAACAGCAATTATTATGTGTCTGCAAATAAATGGATGGTTTCCTCACCTATTTATAATAAATTAATAGATGGTTTTAATATTATACATAATGTATTATAAATGCATTTGCACAGAGGCTGTATACAATTCTATAAGCGTGAATACTTTGAATAAACTATTTGGGCCATTGTCATAATCTTCCTGGCTTAAACTTTAGTACAGACCAAAACATGTCACTTTAATTCAATAGAAGGGGTTAGTTCATGAGAAGCTTATAAATTTGACTGCTAGAAAGACAGTGACAAGTGAATCGAATTAAAGAACAATTCTTTTAGAACTGAAATAAACTATGGTGGATAACATTTAATAGGAACTTTGCTTTTCAACATAGACATTTATTTGAAAAATTGACATGTCAACATTATAACTCATATTGTAACCTTTTAAGTCAAATATCTCTTTGCTAAAATAAATAAACATTTCCTATTTATCCACTTTTAAATAATCATATTAAAAGTAGGATGTTATTATGTGTTCATTTGCCTTTCTTTTCAACTAGAGGAAAAGCCCTTGAAGAATAGGAACTTTCTTCTCTGTGTTCCCACAATAAGTACAATGCTGGACACATTGTAGATATTTAATAAGGGTTTGTGGAAACAGTGAATTCAATTTCCAGTTCCATCTAAGTTCCACTGTACTAAGTGCTTCCTTGAAGTTATATTGGAATATAATAGCCTTGTGATGTATGCTGAAAATCATACTCTGTACAAATGGGAGTTGATGTTGACCAACTCTGGATGAAATATTAGACAAACTCAGAGACAGACTTTGTGTAGTGCATATCACAGCACTGGGGGGGAACTTAGGGATCATGAGAAAACAGACATGAGGCTTTCTTTAGGAGTTTCTTTATAGTGATGTATTTCTCTAGTGTCCTACACTTTTCAAAGCATATTTACTGTGAGCTTCATTTGAACTTCCAAATAACATTATGAATTGCATAGGGCAGAAACTATAGTCTCCCTTTTAAAAATAGGAAGAGGGGCTAATCCGGTGGCATAGTGGTTAAGCTTGCGTGCTCCATTTTGGCGGCCTGGGGTTCACAGGTTCAGATCCTGGGTGCGGACCAATGCACCGCTTGTCAAGCCATGCTGTGACGGCCTCCCATATAATGTAGAGGAAGATGGGCATGGATGTTAGCCCAGGGCCAATCTTCGTCAGCAAAAAGAGGAGGATTGGCAACAGATGTTAGCTCACAAGTAAATAAATAAATAAATAAAAATCTTTTAAAAATAGGAAGAAAATCCTTCAAAAAGAAAGGCAATGATTTGTCTGAGGTCACACAGCAAATAAGCTTTCGAATCTTGAATACAATCGCATCTTAACATGTAGTGCAGACCACTGTAACATTTATTTCCAAATAAATTCCAGTATTCCAGAAAAGACTGGTGTCATTAATTATGGACTGATTTAGACACGTGCAACTTTTGGGGTTAGTATTGGTGGAATCAAATAGTGTTGACTGACGATGGCACTTATACTGCAACCCCACCCATGTACTTCATGCAAAACTCATTAACCTCAGAAATCACCTTGGTTAACAGCACCTAACTATGATCACTCTTTTAACCCACGTTGCATTAGAAATATGTACACTAATATACACAATGATAATTGGCATTTACTTTTATGAACCTTTTTACACCTCAAAAGGATTATATGATACTTGAAAAAAGAGGCCATGCCCTTTCTTTTATGTATTCTCCACTAGAATGCTTAATGAGAAAGTAGGTTTTCAATACATTTTTATTATATATCTAGAACATTAACTTACTCTTCTTAGAGTTCATTTTTCTATGAAGAAACAAAAATGGATCAGGCAAATTTACAAACTATTTATAAAGCAATAAAATAGAAAATGCAAGAAAAGTAAATGATTAAATATTAATGCAGACTACACATTCTTATAGTGATCTTAAATTTAAAACAAAAGCCATAAGAAGTACAAAATTGTTACACTAATTGAAGATAGATTCTTGTTTTACACTGTAAAATGTCACAAAATTTAGAGTGTACCATTGTCCTTTCATCTGTCTTTACCTACATATTTAAAATTACGCTCTCCCAAAGTAGTTTGAAAAAGGTAGTTTAAAACTTCTCTTTTTCAATTTTCAAGGTTAAGACAAAATATTGAGATAAAATAAGACAAAATATTATCATAATCAGTGATAGCAAACTATAAAACTGAAATCAACAATGAATCCAAAGTTTTTCAAGTTTCTTATATTTGTTCTTGTTTTGTCTGACACATCATGAGACATCTGGTTCCCTCAACTTTCTTATAAGAAAGTTATTCTCATGAATTTTTCAGTCAGATCTCACAATTAAAAAAGCTTAGATAGATATGCTTCTGAGTATGCCTTATTCCAATAATCTTTGAATTTCTCCATGATTTCTATTGAGTTTTCCACAAGTAAAACAAATTTTTCTCCCCTATTGATAGTACGAATTAATGGACTCTTACCTTGAGACTTTTCTATTTGAATTGAATTAATTACTTTATCTCAGATTAGAAAAAGGAGAGACAAAAGAAATCGATTGAAATATTGATTGTATATGGAACACTGCAACATAAGTATGAAATCTATGATAAAGTTCCAAAATATATTCTTATTTCACATTTGAATTAAAGTTAAAACTATGCAACAGTACATAATATTTTTGCAAAGCTTAGAGAAAAATCGAGAGATGTGAAAATTGGAATGGAGACTGCATGCAATGTCTTTAATGAGATCATTACATTTTTCTGTTAATGGCAGTTGCCTTGCTTTGCTATTTTATTATGTTTTTAAATTTTTTTTCTGCCAATTACTTACTCTGCTTCATTGGTTCTAAGTGATGCAATACACTAAATCACTTGATCTTAGACATCACTTATGAGGGCTACTCTTCGGTTAATTTTATGGCAGCTATATACTATAGTTAGATGTTAATACCATACAACGTGGGCCAAGTTTCATTCTATTTCCCCTCCAGAAATGAATCACATAATAGGCAAAATTGCAATTAGATGCTTTGAGATATACATTAGTGAGCGATTTTTCTCAGCTGTGAACTTCATAAATTTAATCAAAACTTGTGTTGATTCTTTTACAATATAATCAAAATTGCTTTCCAAAGTCATGACTGTTTGCTCCTTCTATCATTAAATATATTATTAGACAATGCCATAATCTATTTTTACATTTTAATCTTTCATGGAAAATATCTGATTGTCTTCCTTCTCCCTCCTGGGTTGTTAATAATTTCATGCATTAACTGTTTAATAGCAATATTATTAAACATGAGAAAATAATGTGAATATGTGCTAAATATGAGTCTCCCAAAAGAATGCAATAAGTTATTTTTGCTGTCTTTCTTCCTGGTAGCAAAATTGCTAGAGATCTCAAACGTCTGGAGATACTCAAACTCAGGAAAGCTGCGCCATAATTAATATGTCCTATTGACAGAAGAATCCATGAAACAAATTTTTCTTGAGACCAAAATATACTGAAACTCCTGTCTAGCTGCTTTCAGGCTTACTTAGAATGTTATTTAACATAGCAAATGGAATGATATGTAAGAATGTCTTACATTGGATGTCAAATTTAAATCTTGGAAGCTTAACTGAATATACAGTTAGAAGCTAAAGTTAAGAGGCTATTGAACTTCCATCTTCTGTTTTCTCTTCACCATCAACCATTTTACATACCACCACCCAGAATAGCTGTCCAAAAAACACAGTGATTGCTTCATAGAAATCTCAAAAAACTCTACATTTGTTCATTGCTTGTAAGACAAACATTTGCAACAACAAATACTTTCCAATTTTTTTTAGACCAGTCTAAATCTTACACTTTGGGTACAGTGGCTATACTAATCCCTGAATATTCCTTGTGCTTTGTTCCCTCCATAAGTTGGCCCGTGTTCTTCTACAAGCCTAGAATTGCTTACTTGGACCATTCCACATTTTTGTAGTTCTTCAGGACCTGTGTAAATTCTCACCTACTCCATAAAGCTTTCTGTAGCTCCTTTCACTGAACATCTTAAAAAAGGATTGCTTTTGTAATTAATTTGACAATTTAAAC
This sequence comes from Tapirus indicus, assembly GCA_031878705.1. Taxonomy (NCBI): domain Eukaryota; kingdom Metazoa; phylum Chordata; class Mammalia; order Perissodactyla; family Tapiridae; genus Tapirus; species Tapirus indicus. The sequence continues at coordinate 139,863,830 of CM062917.1, read as the reverse complement.
CAGGTGTTTCATGTTGTCCTTTTACTTCAAGAAATATTACTGAATATCTTCTATATGCTGTACTAAGTATTGTAGGGCTGTGGTACTCAAAGTGTGGTCAGAGGAGCCAGAAGTGTTGTTGAAAATGCAGAATCTCAGAACCCCCACCTAAAACTACTGAGCCAGAATGGAATCTTCATGGTAACAAGATGCCTAGGTGATGAAAGCTGGAGAAGCACTGTTCTGGAGGATACGGACACGAGAAAATCATAATACTTGCCCTTTTACGGATTACTGACTAACCACAGAGCATTAAATAACCAAGGCATAGTGAAAGTGAGGGTCCTGAGAGAAGTATAAACAAAGTGTCGAGAGCAGGGGGATATTGAAGGGAAAGACGATCGCAACCAAATACAATTATAACTATTAATGCCACGAAGTATCATTAATAATAATACTTATTTGCTGATTCTAATATATATACTTGGTCCAATACTAGGCATTTCCAGTCTCCACAATGATCATGTTATGTAGTTATTAGTATCCTCATTTCACATATGAAAAAAAAAGGTTCAAAAGGTTATATACTAGCCAACTATTGTCCAGGTCAGGATTTAAATCCATGTCTATTTTCTCTGTTCCTTCAAGTTTTTGATATTCTCCAGTGTAAACTTATCATTTATATCATTACTCACTTTTCCACTGAATATATGTTATTTCCCTTGAACTTGATTGCAAAGACTTTTAAGTCTTCAACTTTATGCTTCTTTGTTTCTGCTATAGAATTGATTGAAGATACTAAATAAATATTTCAATGAAATCTGAAAATTAACAAGTCTCCAAAGCAGAATTTTTTCAATTTTGGCAATACAGGGCATATATTGGTTTGGCCAAAAATGTCTAGATACTGGTTTTACCCAAAAAATATCTATATACACAGGAAGGGGGTCTAAAGTGTGTGTGTGTGTGTGTGTGTGTAGGAAAAGGAAGAGTTATTTAAAGCCTGAGAGAACGAAATAAGACATTAGCTTGAGTGTTCCATGATTCTGCTATAAACATGGTGGGAAGATAGGATATGTTTTATATACGCATTTATTTGTTTATTTATTAACAGAAATGATGAGACTGCATATATAATAATTTTGCATGGATTATTTTATTATTAATTAATTAATTTTATTACCTAATAATCCTTGGTAAATAATCTTGGGTAAAAATATCCATTCACTGGTCCCACAGAAAATCTGTCAGATCTATTTTGAAGTAGCATCAGGCTCCCTCTCTCAAAAAAGAATCTTGTAAATGCAAATATATTAGTCTTCACACATCTCTAAACTTTGAAGGTCATGTCTTCATAATTAAACCATTCTTCTAGAGAGGTTTAACATATGTTGAGTTCTTTTAAAACAAACTCAGACACATGAGGGCTAGGTTGTTTAAAATCCAATATAACATGGCAACAAACCATTTGCTTAAGTAGAGGACTATTTATTTTGTAATAAGTAGCATTTTTCTTTTTCTTATAGTCTAGTACAACTTATAGTGTATTGTAAGACTTTCTATCATAACTTGGTCAGGTCATAATGAATTAATGAAAAAAAGAAAAGAGCCTTTGAAAAACAAGGCAATTTCATCCTACAAAAAAAAGAAAAAAAGACATCCCTTCATATTTTTTTTTTATAATGTTGAATTTCAATCTTCACAGAAGTATCAGAGGTAGCAGGACTCTTTCAGAAATGATGAACAAAAGAGGAAAGAACCCCATTCATAGCACTCCTAGACTTTCCGCCTTCATCAGTCAAAAGCAGTTGTAGATGGAGATACTGAAACATACTCCTTTAATCTTGTTTTCTTCTTGGATTAAGCCATTCAAAGTAGTCTATTTTCTTCTTTTTATTCAGTCTCAGAATGTGTTTTTCTATTACCAACTGTCTATATGTTTTGAATTATTTGTACTTGGTGACAACAGTTTATCAACTTTGTTTTTTATTAGAAAAAACAACCTAAAACTTGATATCACCATTATTTTATAAAAGAAATAACATTTTATAATAAAGAGCAGATCTTAAAATTGAAAAAGATATTTTAATGAAGAGCTCACTTCACTGTCCATATTATTGAATTTTGCCCCCATGATAACTAAAATATTTATCACAGATTTCAAAGTATATTGACCAGTGTTTGGGAATCTCTGAGTTAAACAACACAGGCAGGTGCATCGTCCCCACAGTCACTGCAAAAATCTGGCACCTCATCCTTCAATATTTTTAACAGAAGCACAAATGAAAGGTTATGAGGTGACAGCAGAACAGGAGAGAGGCCCAAGGTGACAGGATACCTTAGAGGTGTGTTAAAAATCACTTTTTTATTTTACCCAAGATGAGTCTCGGTTTGTCCAGGATCCAGACCTTTGCATACTAGGGTTTTTACTTGCCCAATATCATCCAATTTATTTGGATCAGACCTTATGACTAACCATATCAGTTTTCCCTCTTCTTACCAATAGAGAAAAGTAGCCTAATTCTCAAAATCATGAGTTTTTACAAATTTCTGGACAATAAATTGATAAAAATTCACTTAGTTTCCCAAGAAATTTAAAGTCTTTTGTATTAGGATGTTTTAGGGAAAAATATCTGGTAGGAATCTTTGTTGTCATGTTTAGTTTTCCTGGATTTAGTTTTGTTCCTTCATTTATTCAAAATATATGAACAAAATAAATTAACTAAACTCCTACTACTAGTACTACTACCAGGTACTGTGCTGAGGTATAGCCGAGAGCAAGATCAACATGGTCCCTGCGCTCAACTCCAAAATGGTCCTCACGGTCTCTGCCAGACCTCCCAATTGTATCCTTTCGTGGACTAGGTGTGATGGATTGTAAATGAATGAGAATCACTGAATGCCTTTTGGGAGTAAAAGAGTTTTTTTGCAGTTAGAATTCTGCCAGTTTTTCATATGAGAGGCTGAATGACAGCATTTAAATGAAAAACTCATGCTATCAATTTTTAAATATAACTCAATTGAGATTATTTGGTTTTCATAATTAATAGACTTGATTCTGTACTTATAAAATTATTCTCACGAATCTCATCATTTGAGGTAATACAAACAATTTTTATGAAATTAGAAAATATTAATTTTTAAGACATTAGAAGGATACTTATATTGCCTAAATATTAGCTTTATGAATAAAGCCACAAGCTGAGTGTATTTATTTGTAAAGCAAATCCTTTCAGCCTCCTCTTTCCCACGTACTATCTTGAATAGGGGCGATAGGAATCTTGCTTTTGTATTTCTGTTTCACAAATTCATAATTTGATGTTCAGTTTTCAAAAGATCACAACAAGCCAAGAATAGTCATGACAACAAGAAAAATAAAATTAAGGCTTCCTGACTCTCCGGCTAATGCTCTTTAAGGAACCATATCATGTGACTATATTCTGATTGTTTAGTTTCCGTTGCCATTGTTACAAATTCTATTTCATGCCTGTAAATTATATTTTCTAAGTTTGCATGCACAAAATACTATTTGTTACACCAGTCGTTGGTTTTCTGATTTCTTAAATTCATGCATGAACAGCTAGCTGCTTCATTTCAACTATTCACATAGTGTATATGAAGTTACACATCTTAAAGGTTTCTGTTTTAAAGCTTATTAAAGATGTTTACCCTCATGAAACATCCATATATCCTTAGTCAGTAGGCCAGGTAATGTTAGACTAAAAAGTTTAGTCATGTTTTCATTTCCTTATATGATAACTATTTCATTCTTTAGTCATTCCACAAACATTTAAGATAAGAGAAAGTAAATTAATGACTTTCAACTTCTGGAATTCTTTTAGCAAATCTTCCTAAAATCTCTAATGTGAGAACAGAAGATATCAGAAAAACTTTGTTTATGTTTTTTTTAACTGATGTCTGTAGCCTTAAATATAGCAAAATGTTCCTGACTGAAGTTCATTTACACTAATAAACTAACTGAAAGGCCTTTCCTATTTGGGTGTAAATCAATCACTAATGTGATAATCAGAGAAAATATACACGAGGACGAAGACAATAAAAGCTTGCATTTTTCCTAAAATAATTTTGTCTTTTCCTTAAGAAACAATGGCAGTCTTAAAAAATGCTGAATGCTAATTATATTAATAATTGATAAAATTCTATAATAAATAGGATGTATTTATAATTAGAGACCATAAAGTTAATGCAGCTGTAATTCAGTTCAGAGACTCAGTGAGAAGTTATTCTTTTTGAAGAGACACTATTTTAGGCAGAAGACAATTAGATTAATGGTCATTGAGACAGAGTTTAGATGATGTTTACATCATCTACAGACTTTTAGGCATTTGTGAATGCAATCTTCGGCATCTAAAAATCAAATGGAAAATATTTTAAACGTGGATATGGAATTATATTTTACAGAAGAGTCATTTGAATCATATTTGACTCATATTTTGATTCTGATTTCAAGTTAAGAAAGTGGATACATTGGCTTAAAACAGTTTCATTACAAAAATCTGGAACATACATTCACCACAATTTCACTATAAGGCATCATGCTGTAGCACAAAGTTTGGCATAGAATTGATATTTTAGATATTATCCAGAAGAACGTAATTACTAGAAGCAGCTTGTTATATCTGTTTCATGTATTACATGCTCCCTGGTCATAGCCTAAGGGCAGCACAACAGTGAAACTCTGAAATATAAGTCATCCACGTGGCACACCTGGAATTTAGATGCATACATCTTGTTGTCTGAACGTGACATTTATGTTGCTGGTGGGGTTAATATGCAATGATTAATGTGATCACCGAGCTTAGATAATTCATTTTTTTAATGATTAACCCTATGGTCAGTTGCACATGCAAATGTAGTTGTTGTGCACAGATGTTTGGAAAATCAAGCAGATCAAGTGGAACTAAAAACAGAAAGGGCTGAGAATTAAGGACACTGGATGAAACTAAGAATAGGAAGGACTAAGAAGACGATTAGGCATTAGGGTCTGAAGGATACTCAAGGGTGACCAACCTGAGAAATGCAAGTTACAGTATAACCTAACACACACACACACACACACACACACACAAAAAAAAGTTTCACAGCTCTTTTACCTTTATTTACCCTAATTAAATGAGATGTAAGATATATTCTATTTTTTATTTTATTCTATTTTCTTTCATTAAAAAATATTACTGGTCCCTACAAAGTAAATAGATTTCACTTCACTACTGAGTTGTGATGTGCAGCTGGGAAAAAAAAAAAGTGACTAATTTTAATGGAGGGTTCTTAATATGGAGTACTTGGATAAGTTTGAAGAGCTTAATAAAACCATGAAATTATTTGAGGAGATGGTCCATTTCCATTAGATTCTCAAATGGATTCATGACATCCCCTCATGAGAATAAAAGCTAAAGTATATAGAGCTATTTACAATTAAAACAGTGCATGATACACATGTACCATACTAACACCTTTTTATGTGTCATCCTTGTTAGTCCTTACAACAGCCTTTTTGGGTTGGTACAAATTGTATCCAAATTTCCTAACTGCAGAAATTAATGCTCAATGGGAGAAAATGATTTTTCCATAGATTATTTAGTTAGTAAATGGCAAACAGTGTTTTAATAAAGAAAGTTTGACTCCAGACCATTTTTTTGACTGTGAAATCCAGTAAACTTAACTTCCTTCCTTCTTTCCTTGCAAAGAAAAGATTTATTCATGACTTGCTCTGTGCCATATACTGCAAACATAAAAGTAACTAAGACTGTCCTGATGCCTTTTATAGTCTAGCGAAGGATAAACAGAAGTCAAGGCTAAGGGACATTTCAAAACCACAAAAAGAGGCAGAAAAGCAGAAATAGACACAAGTTGACCATGAAACTAAGACAACTTCTTCTTTAAACAATTAAGTCTTTTGTAAGTTTCATGATAGAGCATGAAATAATACTAAATATGGCAGGTTCAAAATATGTAATCTAAAAATCTGGTACACTTTGCATATCTTGAAATTCTTGGCATTAGACTGGTACACTGCACATTGAGTCACTTGGAGGGTCCTTAGTTAGGACTGAGGTGTATTCCCTTGAATATCCCCATGTTAACTCTAGCATTACTGTTTGCAATATGAGATTAGTTGCTGGTTGTTGTAACCCATCCAGAAATCTGTACAGTCACTGGTAGTGTCTTGATTGTGAAAAAAGGGCTCAGGTCGTGCAAAGCTACAATTCTCTACCATGGACCTAATTTTAGCAGAGGTCAAATTCTCCAAGTCTGGGTGTAACTCATGAAATTCACAACGTACCTGTCAACTTCTCTACAGTAAGCGTAATAAGGATTCAGAATTACAGCAAAACAGAGAACTCTTCACAAAAAGTCATTCAAGACTAAATTGCTTATTACAACAGACAGCAAAACTCAATCTATTAGGCTAAGGACTTCCTTTCTTTTTTCCCTCTCACATAAATTTAAATAGAAACATCTTTGCAATCAGTAGCGGCTAACGTTGATTATAATATTAGGAGTATGCAGAAGGTAGGTGAAGAATCTCACAGTAATTGATCCAAGTTAGTTTCATCTGCTGACATGTTTGGTGTAATTTTAAAGTATTAAGGTTTTAAGAAAATGTCAAACTATTATGTAGAAATCAAGAGTCAATATGGGAAGCTATGTTTCAATTATTCTGTAATTCTTCTTTAGGAATTGTCTTGATAGCCAGTTATGAACCACATGGGAAAATATGCTTACTTGATTTACAGTCTCTTTATAACCTTTGTCTAATTTTAATCCTTAATTTATACACTGTACTTTGCTTATTGAAAATTTGGTTGTTTCTGAAAATTAATCTTTAGAGAAGAAAACTTATTATCATTTTAAAATATTCTATAAGCTCTGAAGGCAATTCCAAAAGAAGTTTCCAGAAACACTGGATAAAGGTAGCATTTCTAGAAAAAATATGAAGCCTCCTAAAAGGATTGCTTTGAAGGGAAAGCACTTGCTTGGATATGTAAGTTCTGATAATGTTGATAAAATTTCTTCTATGACAACATCGCATTGTGAAACACTTAATAGTCAGAGGAAAGATAAAACCTTCATATCCATTGGGATGTATTCCTAATGCTGCTGTATTGTTCATTTTAGCATAGTTGATATGACCTTAAAAATAGCTTCTAAACATCCTCAGAGTCCCCAAGTGACTGTTTCTGTCATACCAAACAGGAGAACAGAGAGAATTTTTGGGTGTGGGTTTGGATGAGGTTTTACGAACTCCGAGACTGGGATGACCTCTCCTGGCCCACTGGCCATCAAGTGAGTGATGATGCTACTCTCCTTCTGTAGATGTCTCCAGATACCTCCAGTCCAATATAGCCAAAACATAATCTTAAACCTATCCTTCCCATTCTTTTTCTTCTCAACAAATATACCCAGTTGCTAAATCCAGAAATCTGGGATTACTCCTTTTTTTTTAAGTATACAACTCTGAACACCAGCAATTTATCTACAAACTATAATCTCAAATCCAGCAATTTGTTTTCATGTCTATTTTTATGAGCCTGCTTCAGATCATTGCATCAGTTACCTTCTGACCCATTTCTCCTTTTCCACCTCCTTTCCACAAACCATTCTTTATACAGCAGCTAAGGGATGCTCTTAATGGGTAAATCTAAGCTTGGGCTTTCTTGCAATGATCTTTTCAATTGCAGCTTATTTCACTTAGAATGAAATCTAAAGTCTTTGCCATGCCATGCAATGATTCGCTCCCCGTCCTCCCCCCACTTTTCTCTCCAAAATCATCTGAGCTCCAACTGCATTGGTTCTTTGAACAAGCAAAGTTTTTTATTGTCCCTCTGAATGTGAACTTCTCATTGGTTGTGTAGAGATTCCCACTCTTCACATTAGATGAAATACCAACTTCATGGAAAGTCCATTTTTCATCATCCTATCTTCAGTCTCTTCTCCTAGGTTATTCTCTATTCTGTTTGTTTATTTTCTTCCTAGCATTTATTAGATTTTCTTTGTGGTCTATCTCTCAACACTAGAAAGTAAACTTCACAAGGACAAGAGTCATAGTCTATTTTATCATCATATAACCAAAACACAGAATCTGGCACATACTAGATACTAACACATTTGCTGAATGAATATCATTGTTTCTTTTCTATATTATTGTAAAGGCTAAATGGCTTTCTATTCTGTGCTGTGGCTGCCTCTTCACCCTTTTCCTGTCACCTTCACAAAACCAACTAGAGAATATTATTATTTTGTTTTCTCCAAGCTATTTATATTTCCCCTAGCATATGGAATAAAGTCAGAGGTACTTAGATGAGAGTGACATTCAAGACCCTCTAAAATTACCCAGGATTATCTCCATTATATTATTTTTCTTCATCAATAATGCACCTCATGTTCCAGTCATACTGATCTACAGAACTAACTCCTTATCCAATATAATAATATCCCAGATATTTCTCACCATTAGCCCTAAAAGTGTGTTTACTTCAACTCAGTGAAAAACTCAACCTATCTGATTGATGCAGAACCAAATTCCAAGAAGTAAACTTTTCAAGTCAATGCAATTCCAATCATTTTAACATATTATTATTGAATATCAAGTAGCTTCAAGGCAAAGGATCTTGTCTTGAGAGAGGGAAATAGTTCCTTTAGAAAAGGAGTCCGTGTAGTTTGATGCAGTTTCAGATCCTGACATGAAACTATAATGGCAAGAAACCCAAGCCCTGGAGAAGCAGTTATTTGTTACATTTTACTCTCTCTCACTTTCTAGTACAATAGCAGGGCAGTTAAAAAGGTGATTTATATAGAACTAAATTCTGGTAACCACAGACAGGATTTACAGGAGAAATACTGAAGGAAACGGCAATAAACAATGTGGAAAAGATCTTAGCTATTGGGAAGAAACAGAACTTTAGCATCTTGTCACTCTGAAATGGGGTTGCCCCTTATCAAATAAGGATGCATCCAGGAAAGCTATAACAAGTATCATCTCCCCCAGAAGACAATGGGAATATTGCCTTGGAAGGGAGAGTGTTTCTTGTTATTTCTTTGTTCTTTAAAAGAGTAATACATTGGACCTCTTCACTAAGATTATCTTCCTGGGCTAGGCTAACAAACACTTTCTACGTAAGAATATGTTATAACTAGACTATTTGGTCTTCAGAAACTGAGCCACTCTCAGTGGGGTTTACAAACTCCCTGCCAACCCAAATTCTGTTTATAAATGATCTTGGAGCCAGGTTTCAGAGGAGAACTATCAATGGCAATGCCACTTTCTATCACTGATGACTCTGGTTAGTCTTCCTTCTGTTTACAGATTTCTGAAGCAAGAACAAAGAACAGCCACCATATCCACGATGCATGATGATGTTGTTGGAAGAACAGGAATTAGAGTCAGCGTTATAAGTGCTCACATGGTTACTACAGCTGTCTACTTGTGTGAATTTGATTTTAAAAAATCACTCAAGTTTTCAGGGCTTCCTTTTCTTCATCTGTAGATCAAGTCTCATTTAGATGACCTTACATACCCTTTCTTACTCTGAATTCTTTGCATCTTTGATAAACGCGTTAAAATTGTTAGTGTAAGCTGTTTGAAAAGAAAAGGTCAAGGTATAACATAGTAAGCCTAGTGCTTGTGAAACTTTTCCACTACGTTGTTTTCTAGGCAGAGAATGGCAAATATATCCCTCTGGAAATTTCTTTGAAGTCTCTTGTTTTATCTTAAAAATTATGCAAGCATTGTATTTTACTCCATAAGGTATCCTGTTCATTTTAATACAAAATGATGGATATAATTACCTAACACTAGAAAAAAAATCAATACAAAAAATGTTTGTACCATACTTATCCTGTGATGTTGACTATCTCCTGGCACAGATCAGGTTAGTAAATGAAATTTCAATCCAATGTCATCGCATTTTAATTGGGTTTAGCTGGGGAACATATACATATAAGTGGGAAAGGAATATGTGTGTATGGAGAGAGGGTGTTGGGAGGTGAAATCTGGAAGATTGTTGGCAAAGGAATTGAATGAAGCAGCAGAGTTCTATAACTGCAAATAAAACTATATGAGGTGGATTTTTAGTTCTATAGACTTTATTATAGATTAAGGGGTGCTGTGGTTCAAATTAAGAAAATCTCAAAATGATTCTCCATTGGAGTACTTTGTGCCAACTGTTTAAGGTACTGAGCTTCGAGTATAATCTTTAAAAATTATTCCAAAAAAGGTTAAAATGCTTTATTAGAGACTTGTTTATCTAAAAAGTCTTTTATATACAAATAATTGTTAGACTCCAACAACAACAGGAGCATGCATTTCATGGTTTAAATGTATTGGGATACGAAATGTTGAATTCAACTTTGATTAGTATCTTTGTAGGGAAGGATAAGCTGCCTTTTAGAAATTTTAACAATCAAGAAACTATAGAGAGGACTGTAATTCTACTCCTGAAAATGACAAAGGACCTCATAAGGAAAATGAAGGACCTGCCTCCTCAACCAGAATTTCCCCCCTACATCAGGGAGGAATGGACACAGTAAAAGGTAAGGAACAATTCAAGGCAAATGAATTTGTCCATTCTGGACGAGGAAAAGAAACAAATGCTGAATCATAACTCTCTCTAATTGTGTAAATGGTTGCAATCTTCTTTCTTGAGGTTTTAGTTAACAAACTATCTGCAGGCAGGGAATTAGACCAAATGACCTTTTGAGTTTCTGTAGTATGCTGTTTTTCTGAATAACTGTGTAATAGCTGGTAGACATCACCTAAACCCAGATCATCTCAGAAAGAAAGGAATTGAGAATTAAGATAAACATCCAGTTTTCTACTGTACAAAGTACTGAATATCTGTCCCAACTTCTGTGGCTGTCTTTGTGCTTTTCCTAGATTCATATGCACACTATTCTGTAATGAGCAGTTTATTTGAAATTTCTTTTACTTTACAATAAAAAAATTTTTTTTAGGAAGATTGGCCCTGAGCTAACATCTGTTGCCAATCTTCCTCTTTTTCTTTTTTCTCCCCAAAGCCCCAGTTGTTTATCCTAGTTGTAGGTCCTTCTATGTGGGATGCTGCCTCAGCATGGCTTGATGAGCGATGAGTAGGTCTGTGCCCAGGATCCAAAGCTGTGAACCCCAGGCCTGAAGTGGAAGGTGCGAATTTAACTGCTGTGCCACCAGGCCAGCCCTTATTTTACAATTTGAATTTATAAAATGATTTGTGAAACAAAGTCTGGGAATAACATGCAACCCTTTTCCAATTAATCAATGGAAATTTGATTATTTAACCTCTTTCTTCAAATGCCTAAAAACGTAACTGAATGAGATCCATGTAATTATAGTACTCATGAGTTTATCAAGTTTCTTATAGATTAAAAAATTATAAGGGCTAGCAACCAGAAATCAGTAAGTATACAATAAGAAGGGCCTTATTCTTTTAGGAATTAGCCTCCATGATTGAAATGCACATTTTTTTTTTTTCTTTTGCAGGGAAAGATTCGCCCTGAGCTAACATTTGTTACCAATCTTCCTCTTTTTTATTTTTTCCTCCCCAAATCCCCAGTGCATGGTTGTATATCCGAGTTGTAAGTCCTTCTAGTTCTTCTATATGAGCCACCACAGTATGGCAACTGACAGACGGGTGGTGTGGTTCTGCAACTGGGAAATGAACCTGGGCCACCAAAGTGGTGAGAATGCCAAACTTTAACCACTAGGCCATCAGGGCTGGCTCAAAATGCACATTTCTTAAGACTTACAGTTTGCCAGTGAATTCTGTATGCCTGGGATCTTAGTGTGTGCATGCAGTAAATAGTCTGAGTATTCAACGCAACGTTATAAAAGGAGCAAAACTTAATTATTTGAAAAATAATGGGAAAAGGTTTGTAAAACAAATATGCATGTCTCACATGAAATGCAATAAAATGGACATGGCTGTTTATCTTTCAACATATTCCTTCATAATTTATTTAGTACCTCAGCAGCACCCCTTATGCATTATTTCCTTCACTGCTCAATGATTTTTAATTACTTTATATAATGGGAAACACTACTTTACACAAAATGAGTGTTGTGAGGAGACGTAGCTATGGAACCAAAGTGCAACATTAGCTCTTTATTTCGTGAACTGTAAGTTTCAGTATTTGGGCATAGGGGAATCGAACAGTGAGTTATGGTGTTTTTTTCTGATATAGTTGCTTGTTCAAATTCAGCCTGAGTTGTTTATCAGCACTTTATACACAAATTCAGGGATAAATTAGCAATGGTTCAATAGCTCTCTATCTGCTCATTACTAGTAAGCAATTCACAAAAGACATATCTTGGGCAGAGAGAGCTATTGGCTAAATGTTCTGTAGGGTCGATTGGGAAAGCTGTAAAAACCGAGTCTCTACATTCATTTTGGATATTTCAGAGTTTGGGGAACCTGGGTTGGTTGTGCCTAAACATGTTTTTTGTGGTAAAGGAAATTCAACAGGGCTGTTACTGCAGAGCACTACCCAGGGGCTGTAAACACCATGGGCCAAAGATTTCTTCCTAAAAAACATCCTTTTCTCTCCTAACCTCTGTTAGTGATTTTCCCAAGGATGCACAGGCAAGAGCCCTGTGGTAATTCCAGTGTTTTGTAACCTTTGATGATATTTTGATGATCATTAACAAGAAGTCTTGAAAGGTCATTTTATTGGGAGACATCTTGGAATGAAGTCCATTTTTCACTTTATTGTGGAGAACAGAAAATGAAATCTTTTTATATTGGTATCTCTCATGTTTTACTCTCTGCATCCTTACTCATCTCTTCCTTGCTCACCAATTCAATCAGGGTTTTCTGGACACAGATTAGAGTTTTAAAAACAATCCTCTCCACTGCCCCTTTTATACCCGTCACCCCAACTCTAACCAAATAAATAGCATAAAACCGACACATCCTTTCAGCAAAAGTTCATTTTTACTAACCTACACCTCCTGAAAATGTAGGGCACAGAATCACAGATCTTCCATGGCCGGGTCAGAGGAAGTCTATGGACTGCTGCAAATTACCTTGAAAGGTCATGTTCAATTACTTCAGCTTTCCTTAAGATTCTATTTCTTAATGAAAAGTTTTGAATTTATAACAAAACTGTTTGCAGCTTCACGTTTTAGAAAAGCACAAAAAAGATACAATGACAAATAATGTGTATAATAGTCAAACACTATCTGTAAAACTCTTTGGAGTTGATTACATAACCAAGCATAGAGGAACCCAGATATTAGTCATCAGGGTAGTCTTGTCTGTTCCCAATGTTCATTTAATGGCATGGTTCAGTACTTCCAGAGGGCTGCTGTAGGCTGTAGGACATTGTATTTAGTAAGCAATTATTCTCCCTTAAGGACAGAAGTAAAACTTAGATCATTTGTGATTTCTTTGGGATAGCAAGATGGGCGTTTTCAGAACTGACGTGAGAAGCGGCTTTTGATAGATGTGAGGCTGGAGTTCTAAGAACAACAGGGGAGTGGGTGAAGAGAATAAAAGGGCAAGCTGGTTCATAATCCTGAAAACACACATTTATCTACATAACCAAGCAATAAAAACAAGGTGAGCAGATGAGCCGCATGCTGTTAATGTTCCCTTTCAGTATGAAGACATGCACTTTTTTTAAAAAGAGAGAATACAGTTTCTTTAAAAATGATATAACCATGGAATGACGATACGAAGCACTGAAAGTAATTAGTTTCCTCATGAATAGTGATTGCATAGTATATCTATTCTGTGTTTATTTCAGGGCAGGTGATTGATTTGTTTTCTCTAAGGCCTGCCTCTCAAATATAGTCTGCAAACTAGCAGTACAGGAATCTCAGGAAACCTTATTGGAAATTCAGAATCTCAGGTCCCACCTCACAATGGAATCAGATTCTGCATTTAATTGAGATTCCCAGGGATTCATGTGCATATTAGAGAGGGACAAACACTAGTCCAGGAGATTCTTTATTTCTCCTTCATTTTGGGATGGAACTGGTTAAACCCAGCTGCCCTGCACAAAATACTTGGTCCCAGCACTGTGAGCTTTTCAGTTATTGAGGAAGGATCTGGCTTCTTATTCTTGAAATGCTTCAAAGATGGTTCCGTAATCCTCAGGGAGCCCAAAAGTACAGCTGGTTCACCTAAGAGGTGTTATAGAGGCAGCCTTGACTACTTTCATTATCCTTTCTGTAGCTTCAAGTTAAGGGCAATATAGTCAGAGATCTGCAGTTTAGTCACATATGCCATTATGTGTGATTTTATAAGCAGTAAATATGATAATATATCTGAAAGTACTCAGCACACAGTAGGCACTCAAATAGATGTGTGTTATTCATAGAATAATTACTATACTTTCCCCAAATTATTGCAAAACTGCACTGTATAATGAAACATTCAGTATTTCTGTTTATATGAACAGGATATGGACTTCATAGGTCCAGGGTGGATGATTTTCATACTGTTTTTCATTTATAGTTAAGGAATGGAAGAAAGGCAGCTTTATGGTTGTGTGACCTGTGCAGTCATCCAGGGTCCCGTGCTTAGAACAGCCCCACACTTAGTTTAAAGCTCAACTATGACCATATTGAAGTTTTAAAATATTTTTTGTAATAGGCTCTGCATTTTCACTTTGAAAATTATGTAACTGGACCTGTGTGTAAGAGATCTAGTGGTAAGCAGAGCCGGCTTCTTAAATGCCAATCAGAAATCCTATCCTTAAGTTCTCTCACTACAAACACTTTAGATGGGAGCGTTCTTCAGAAATGGCTTTGGACTACAAAATCAGCAGTGTCTCCAAGTTTCAAAAGTTCACAAAACTCAAACACAAGAGGTTTTTTTGCATAGAAATTATAGAAAAATAGTGGGCAATGTCAAGATATCCACACTATATGCATCAGCCTTCTCCAGCGTTGGTTTGACCACATCGGTGGATGTGTTTCTGGCAGTCTCAACAAATCTGACTGCCAAGAAATATTTAGTAAGTTCCCAAAGCTACTCCAAGAAAGTGTAAACAGTTATGTCAGGGCTGACATAGTGCTGTGCAACCTTCTCCCTCTCATCAATGAAAGTGAAAAATGTTGGCTAACAATTTCAGTCAATCTAAGATATCAAAGGGGAAATGGAACCTTTTTTTATTATACAATCTTAATCTCCCTCAACTTAATAGGCCATGGACATTATCAAAGTCTTCAAGACAGTGATTCAGTAGTTGCTGTATTATTGCATTTCTTTTTAAATTTTTTATTTTTTTGTGAGGAATACCAGCCCTGTGCTAACATCCGTTGCTAATCCTCCTCTTTTTGCTGGGGAAGACTGGCCCTGGGCTAACATCCCTGCCCATCCTCCTCTACCTTATATGGGACCTCGCCACGGCATGGCTGAAAAGCAGTGCATTGGCATGCGCCCAGGATCTGAACCCGCAAACCCCGGGCTGCCAAGTGCGAACAAAACCGCTGCGCCACCGGGCTGGCCCCTGTATTATTGCATTCTTAACTGTGCAAGAAAAAGATCCAGAATATTATGAACTGCTTTGCAGTACCAGCATAGTATTGTGAAAGATGATTAACTGGCTAAAAAACAGGGTCATATGCCAGCCTAAGTAGGGAAAAATCCCACAAACAGCCAGATTTCCTTTGTGCTACAGACAACAGAGCTGTGTATATGTGACTCCTTACAGCGCACGCCATCTAACTGGTCAGTTACGTGTTTTGTTTTGTTTTCAAGGCAGCAATTTAACATGAAAGCCAACCTGGTCTTCAGAAGTCTGGCAGACTGACTGTGCTACATCAGCCACTAGTCCAAAATGTGAAGGAATTTTTCGGGGGTTTTGAGGGGTTGGTGGCCATATTGAACTTTGTTAAAAATTACTAGTCTTCCTGATGCTGTGATTGAGTGAATAAGGTACTAGAAAGCAAGTGGCTCTGGAGGTTTGGGAGTAAAGACTAGATGATTGCAGGAAGCCCAAACAGCTGAAGTGAGATGACAGAGGAAAACAAAGAACAAGGACTATGAAGACTGTGTTGAAGCTCAGCATTGGACTTCTGGAAACAAAAGATGAGAACAAACTAATCTATTGTGCTGAGATCAGAGGTACTATAAATTAGGCTAGAAAAACCAGAGGAAGGTGCCATAACCAAGAACCCCGTGAATAGCCCTGTGAATGTGGCAACACCATTAAAAACCTTTCTATATCCTTGTAAATGAAAGAAATGCCTGGATAACTGATCTCTGCTCAGATTCTTGCTTCCTGGAACTTTCAGTTGTGCTTATCTATGTAAAATAAGATTATTGCTTCTGAGAACCCCTGAAAAGCAACTAAATATAAAATAAGTTGTAAAATAATCAGGAGGCTGGTGCCCCCATCCCTTCTTCATCCTGCATTCCATGCTATTTTAAATTTCTATCTTTCTATTGTGCTATGTTTAATCTTGATGCTGGATTACATTTGATCCCAGTATATCTTTCAACTAAATTTCTCAAATATTTATAGACATAAGAAGATTATAGGTCTAGTCATGCAATCTTCAACAGCTCTAAGCCTCATACAGAAAAAATTACCCACATTCCTTAGACTGGCATTGAATGCACTCTTTGGTCTAGGTTTAATCTCTATTTAAATGTATTCATCACTATTTTCTTTCAGATACTGTAAGCTATAGCCAAATAGACCTACTTCCCCTTTGCTGATTAAGACTAGTGTTTTCTTAATGTTCATGCCATTGTTCCTACTGTTTCCTTTGAAATATTCTTCTTCCATCTTGCACATTGTCCATCACACTATGTCCAAAAGAAATGGCACAGCCTCTGTGTAGCCTCTCCTACTTATTCTCCAAGGATAGTGCAATATTCCTTCACTCTTTTTTTGAAATCCCATTATCTGCACCCTTTTTTATTGTATTTATCATATTTGACTTACATTTTAGTTTTTTTGTGTTTATCTTGTTTAACATATTTTAGTTATACACATGTCTTATTTATCACATTTGGAATAATCTTATTTATTAATTTCATATCCACCAAAGAGTCTATCACAATAACTTAAGCATAGAAGTCACTGAATGAACATTTGAGGTAATTAATGTAGTGAGTGAATATTCAGCTAGGATAAAGGGATAAACAGAGATAAATAGTAATATGGTTCATGACAGAGTGGATAAAAACAGAAATAAAATTGAGAGTCTGTAGGTTTCTTCCCTACAGGTATTTAAGTTTGAATATTCAGGAATATTCAATGTCATCTTTAAGACTGTATTAATGGAGTGATGTCAGTGGGAAAAGCAAAGGAGGACCTCTGAAAACCTCACTTCCATAAAGCAATGACAATACCGACAAAAATTTTTCAGAGTCTGGAAATTTCCCAAAAGCTTGCAAAAAACTGGGGAGCATTTATTGAAAAAAGAAATGTCTGAATCTCCATAAGAAAAGTGAGCTTTGTCATGTTTTAACTTGCTCTATTCTCACTCTCTTCTCCCTGGCTCCACAGAAGTCTTTAAAACCAACAGCCCCATAACCACAGTAAGCTAGCAGCCTGGCAAGAATGCAGGGTTAGTTTAACATATGAAAATCAATCACTGTAATATATAATATTAATAAATAAGGGAGAAAAACACATGATCATCTCAATATATGCAGAAAAACTTTTGACCAAATTCAACAATGTTTCATGATAAAACACCCACCAAACTAGGAATAGAAGGGAACTTGTCCAATCTAATAAAAGGAATCTATGAAAACCAGCTAACATCATCCTTAATGGTGAAATACTGAAAGCTTCCCCTAATGTCAGGAAAAAGACATGTTACTGGAGTTCCTAGCCAGGAGAATAAGACAAGAAAAAGAAATAAAAGGTATCCAGGTTGGAAAGAAAGAAGTAAAGCTATGTCTATTTGAAGATGACAAGATCTTGTATATAGAAAACCCTAAGGAATACACACACACACACACACACACACACACACACACACACACACAAACAAACTATTGGAGCCAATAAACAAATTCAGTATGATTGCAGGAAACAAAATTAATATATAAAAATCAATTTTGCTATATACTAGCAATAAACAATCCAAAAACAAAGACAATTCCATTTACAATAGCTTCAAAAAGAATGAAGTACTTAGGAATAAATTAAAGAAAAGAAGTGCAAAACATAAGCTGAAAACTACAAAATATCATAGAAAGAAATTGAACACCTAAGTGATTGGAAAGACATCCTGTGTTTGGATTGTTAAGATGCCAATACTCCCCAAATTAATCTACAGATTCAACAAAATCTCTATCAAAATCCCAGCTGGTATCTTTGCAGGTATTGACAAGTGGTCCTACAACTCATATGGAAATTCAAGAGACCTGGGATAGCCAAAACAATTTTGAGAATGAAGAACAAAGTTGTAGGACTCACATCTGATTTCAAATCTACAGTAATCAAGACGATGGTACTGGCATAAAGATAGACATGTGTAGATCAATGAAATAGAAGTGAGTCCAGAAATAAACCCTCACATTTATAGGCAGCTGATTTTCCACAATAATGCCATGACAATTCAATTGGGAAACAATAATCTTTTCAATGAGTAGTGGAACAGCAGGATATCCACATGCAAAAGAAGAATGAAGTTGGACGCTTCTGCACATTATATACAAAAATTAAGTCAATGTAAATCAAATTTCTAAATGTAAGAGTTAAGACCATAAAACTCACAGAAGAGAATATAGGTATAAATCTTCATTTTCTTAGATTAAGCAATGGTTTCTTAGATACAACACCAAAAGCACAAGCAACAAAAGAAAAAAAATTGAAGAATTGGATTTCACCAAAATTAAAAGTTTTATGTTTCAAAGGACACTATCAAGAAAGTGAAAAGATAGTCCATGAATGGGAGAAAATATTTTAAAATCATATATCTGAAAAGGAACTTGTATCCAGACTACATAAAGAACTCTTACAATGCAACAATATAAAGACAAATAACAATTAAAAATAGGCAAAGGATTTGAGTAAATATTTCTCCAAGGAAGATATACAAGTGGTCAATAGGTATGTGAAAGGTGCTCAACATCATAACCATAAGGAGAACGGAAATCAAAACCACATTACCACTTCACATCTGCTAGGATGGCTATAATAAAAAAGATGAATAATAAGTGTTGGTGAGGATTTGTAGACTTGGAACCCTTACATATTGATAGTAAAAATGTAAAATGTTGCAGTCAGTTTGAAAAGCAGTTTGGCAATCCCTCAAAAAGTTTAACATTGAGTTACCATATGACATCTTCCACTCCTAGTTATATACTCAAGGGAACTGAAAAGATATGTTTATGTAAAATCTTGTACATGAATGTTAATAGCAGAATTAATCATAAAAGCCAAAAAGTGAAAACTAGACACATGTCTATCAATTGACAAGTGGATAAACAAAATGTGGTATATGCATATTATGGATTATTATTTTAGCCATAAAACTGAATGATGTACTAATACATGCTATAACATGGACAAACCTTGAAAACAATATGCTAAGTGAAAGATGCTAGATACAAAAGGCTACATAAGGCATGATTCCAGTTACATGAAATGTCCAGAATAGGCAAATCCATAGAGACAGAAAGTAGAGTAGTGGTTGCTACAGGCTTGAGGGAAGGGACAGTGGGGAGTGACTGCTAACGAGAATGGGGTTTCTTTTTGGGGGTGATGAAGACATTCTGGAATTAGATAGTGGTCATGATTGTGCAACTGTTTCAGACATTGCCAAATGTCACATGGATCAAAACTGCCCTGCTGGGGAACCACTGATGTAGACCTATATGTCCCGATGTGGAAAGATCTTAAAGACTTATTAACAAATAATGATAATAATAAAAAATGCAGAACAATAAAAAATTGCGTTAATGTTCATTTCAAAAATTGCTTGTATTTCAGAAGAGGAGCAAATTTCAAGTGAATAGGGTAGAAATAATCTGCAAAATAATTTTCTTATATAAACAATAAGTGGTAATATTTTACCCACATCAAAGGTATGCTAGATTGATTGAGGTCACATATATGAATGTCTTTCTTTTTACAATTATTAGATGAAAGATGAAGCACTGTAAAAAAGATATTTTCCTCCTACATTATGTACTTAACACAGTACTGAAAAATATTCAGTCTGTTTTCCACAATGATTAAAGCATAATTATATAAATAAAAATAAATCAAACTTTTGCATATTCGAGATGAGAGAATGCAAGGATCACCTGTTTTCTAGTTTAATTGCCAGAGAGAACATTGAATGTAAATTGGATTATCTAAAAGAAGAGACACCACCTTAGTTTAAAAATACCAAGGTAAAAAGACAGAAAAGGCAGGGCTTCCTTACTGTCTCATTTAATAAGAATAATAGTAGAGAATAACAGTAATTACTAAAATTTACAGGATAATAGCACAGAATGCTTACAGAATAACAGTAATCATTTACATTTTAGAATTCATTAAATGTATCAGGCCTTGCACTGCCTGTTTTAATTGACATTTAATTCCATGGTCCTAATAGGTATGGCTTAAGGGATTACTCCCTTTTTATAGCTAAGGAAACTGAGGTTTAGTAAGATTCAGGACATATAGGCAAAAAGTGGTGAAGCTAGGTCCTGAATCCAGACCTATTTAATTACAAAGCCCATATATTATACCAACCTCCTACTAAATTTTTAAAAAATTCTTCAATCTCAAAGATCAGTGTAGGACATAGGGTATGACTTATACTGCATTTCTTATTACACAGAGCTGAGTTTTCAATGCCATCTTTGCCAGCATAGATAAAAATCACCATTGTGAGCATCTTGCAAATATGTTTTCACATGACAGGGACCAGAGAAACTTTCAACACAGGAATTTGTATTGGGTCTGGAGAAGGCCAGAAGATGGTGGCTGGTTCTACCCAAAGAGTCAGGGCAGGAGGTCAAAGACAGAGATGCTTAATAGGTGTGAGGCCAAGATTTGAACCTATGCTTATCTCATTGCCAACTCTTTTTTTTTTTTTTTTTTTTTTTGTGGGGAAGACCAGCCCTGAGCTAACATCCGTTGCCAATCCTCCCCTTTTTGCTGAGGAAGACTGGCCCTGGGCTAACATCCGTGCCCATCTTCCTCCACTTTATATGGGATGCTGCCATGGCATGGCTGACAGGCAGTGCGTCGGCGGGCGCCCGGGATCCGAACTCGCAAACCCCGGGCTGCCAAGCGCGGACTAAACCGCTGCGCCACCGGGCAGCCCATCATTGCCAACTCTTGCTTTTTCTACAGCATCATGCTGCTTCTCACAGCCCTGCAAAGCAGATTATGCATATCAAACATAAGGCTTGGTACCAGCCCCAGACCCCAACTGTGTCCACAGAGTATGGGTATAGAACTCAGGACCACATTCTCCCACTGCTCGGAGCTGAAAGCCTAACTCTTAGAAATGAAATGGTCTGGGGCTCTGACGCATATTCGGCACACTCGGGATATTTGAGAAGTTGTTTCTTTAGAAGGAGCACCCACCATAGATTCCTTCCAGGTCGAGGAGCTGTAAAAGGTGCTTCCACATTTATTATTACCACAATCATCCACATGAATTATTACATTTGAACTTCATAGTGATCCAGA
This sequence comes from Tapirus indicus, assembly GCA_031878705.1. Classification (NCBI taxonomy): domain Eukaryota; kingdom Metazoa; phylum Chordata; class Mammalia; order Perissodactyla; family Tapiridae; genus Tapirus; species Tapirus indicus. Next base: position 139,842,230 of record CM062917.1, on the reverse strand, counting down.
TTCTATTATGATTTAATTTTATCAATATAGAGATGGACGTTCAGAGAATTTAAGTAACTTCTAGTAGGTCACGTATCAATGAGTGGGAAAACATAGGTCTTTAAATTCCATGTATAGTATTCTTTCTATTTTAACATGCTCCAGACATTAACTAAATAATTTTCTTCCAGGAAACTTCTTACTCTATTAAAATATTTCTGTGTAGATTAATAATAATTGAATCCCTCACACAATTTGTGTTGAGTTCCTTCTCTTTATTTCGAGAGTAGAAGGAAACATTTCAATAGATTTCTAAGAGCAATATTTACTCTCACAAACTGCTTCTGAATGAGTCTTTCTTTCTATCTGCTCTACTTTATTTCAAGAATTCCTTTAAAGTGTTTCCATAGAAACAACTAGAGAAGAAAATGATGAACTATGTAACATTCTCAGTGGATGTCTTTCTGAATTTTGGACATTCATTCCTCAAGAGATTTGAGAGGGTTGTTTTTTGAGGCAGGATCCATTTCTAAAAGGGATTCTCTTTGCATGTCTCCTGAATTTTTTAGGTTATAAACTCATGTTCTATAATTGTAATGAAATATTCCAAAGACTGTGAAACATTCGAGTTTTATTATTGTAGCTTAAGTGGGGGGTGCCCTCATCTATGTTACCTGCATTAATCTCTCTCTCTGCTCAGCATCTCCATAACTTATAATGCTGAGGTTGGGTCATGGAATACTGGAAACCATATAGCTCTGTCCAGGCATATTGGATAGATGATTGCAGGAAGACTTTGCAGCTAGAATGGGATGACAAAGAAGAAAACAAACAAGAAAAATGTACACTAAAGCTCGGTGGTGTACTTGTAGAAAAAAAGAGGTAACAGACAGATTAATCTCAACACCAGGAATTTTGCCACATTTAGATGATCATTGAAGTCTAACATTTTTCCATAATAACCCATTTAACACCCATGAATTCTCTAAAATGAGGAAATCTGATAAATGTAGAGGATGTTGAAATTTTCCCTTATTGCCGTTTACATGACTTTATTATTTACATCTGTACCACAAAAGGCTTGAAGTGGAGGCCATAATTCTGTCAATAGGTATGGAGCTCTGCAGCTTTTGTTCAGTGCATAGGGAAGAGCAATAACTAATGCTGTCTGCTGCTGCATGTCCTAAATTATATGCTCTTATCTTCACTGGACAGTTTTATACTTGAAGATTTCCCTTATCCACCTCTTCAAGCCAATCAAATTGCAAAAACCACTGAATGGAATTCTATATTGGCCTCACATGTAAGCAGGTAGACCTATAAATTAGCTAAGTGAGAAGGGGTTATGTATTCCAAGGGATACTATAGCTCACTGTTGGTGAGAAGTTTTAACGCTTTTAGTAGTGGACTATTACAGGGACTTTGTTTGAGGAAAGGCAGAAGGCTTGATCAGGGTGGTTTTGCAGTACTAAAGGATACTAAAGGACTGTTGTGATGCACAACGCTTGAATCATATGTTACTAGCTTAATGTGCTGTAGGCTATACAACATAACATAGAGTTAGATTTCTTTGGCTGTCACCTGCATTTTCTGCAGAGAAGTGGATCCTAAGCAGGAAGGCCAAATCTCCATTCTCTGTCCACAGATTAGCTCTTGTTAACAATAACCAGTTTCTACAACCATTGTCCTACATGGTAGAGTCAGCTGAGTCTTGGAAATCGTTTTACCCAGCACTCAAGCACCTTTGCTTATGTTGCTCTACTTTGAATGCCCTTTCTTTCTTTCTCCCACCTATGGGATTCTGTTCAAATGTCATCTCCTCTAAACAGACTTCTCTAGGAAGAATTGGTCATTGGATCCTCTGTGTCCTCTACATTTTTTTTAGAATTCTATTACTGCAGCATCAGGCATGCGAGTGCACGCCATGTGGCAAGCATTGTTTTAACACAACGGCCACATATATAAGAAAATGCAATGTAGTCCCTACTCTAAAGGGATTTACAATATTGTAACTACTATTTATGTATCTGATTCATTCAGTAGACTAACATAGAAACTCCAAGAAGCTAGACGCTGTTTCATTTATTGTTGCATTCTCAGCACCTAGCACAAGATTTGCACAGAAAAAAAAAACTCCTTAAAGTGCTTATTGATTGAATATATAGTATTAAAAACATATATTTGATTTATCAGATAAAAGGTAAATTTTAATAAAAATATACTAATAGAAAAGCTTAAATAAAACTTGACCAAAATTAGGGAATTACACATAACGGAATCTTTACATTTTTTCAGTAAAAAATGATATATGACTCATTGATTCATTCAGTTCAGTTAACATTCATTGAGATAATACATAAACCACATTAAGATATGTTCCCATTTGTGTATATTATACTAAATTTTGAAAATCACATACGAGGTTATTTAGAATTAGGAACAAAGGGAATTCACAATCAATTTCCCCAAATCTCTGATAAGTGGTGGCAAATGATGTCTTAATATAAGCAATGATGCTCATCTGGTAATTAAACACATCATTGTTCGTCCCCTCTATTTTGAAAAATCAATTTACAATTTACTTACACAGTCTGCTGGTTTCCTTTTGAATGAACACTTAGTAGATTATCTGAAATTAAAAGCTAATGAAGTTTGAGGGCCATTTGGAAATGTTGGCATTCTTAAATATCTAATACTTTGCCCACAGAAGTTGAATTTCAGTATAACTCATTCCAATGATGTACATTTGAATATTTTACACATCCAATAAAACTCTAAGAGCTGATGGGACTATATTTAACTTTAGTATTCCAAATTTTGAACTTGAAAGAGTAGAAATAAATGATTAAAAATTAATATTTGGATAATTTCTTTAGGATTTACTGACACTAAGAAGGCTTTTTATCTGTCCGCTCAGTGTACATAGAAGGGTGTAGTGGCATTGGATGTTTGAAGTCTGATGTCATCCCATAAATATGCAGTGTGTAAACTTCTGGAAAGAGGTTCCACTCTCTGACATGAAGCTTTCATCCTGCAATTATCCAATATGGACTCTTACAAAGTTCTTTAAGTGAAGAAATACAGTCTTAATAGACTAAAGAAGAAAAATAAAAACCATATGGTGATCTCAATAGGTGCAGGGAAAAAAGTTGACAAAATTCACATCCTTCCATGATAAAAACTCTCAGAATGTAGGAACAGAGGCAATTTCCTCAATCTAGGAAAGTGCATCTACTGAAAACTTATTTGTAACATCATACTTAACTGTGAAAGACAATGCTTTTCCCCTATAATCAGAAACAAGGCAAGTGTGTCTGCTTCTACCACTCCTATTCATCATTTTACTGGAGGCCAGTGCAATGAGGCAAGAAAAAAAGGCACAGAGATCCGAAACAAAGAAATAAAATTGTCTCTATTTACAGAGATATGATTGGCTACATAGATAGTGTCAACAAATCTACATAAAAGCTACTAGAACCAATATGTGAGATTAGCAAGGTAGCAAGATGCAAAGTCAACCCACAAAAATTAATTTTATTTCTATATACTAACAACTGAAAAATTTAAAAAGTACATAGCACCAAAAGCCATACTTAAGTGTAAATCTAGCAAAATGTACAAGATTTGTATGCTGATAACCACAAGACATTGATGAAAGAAATCAAATAAGACCTAAATAAATAGAGAAATATACTGAGGAAGACTCAGTATTGTTAAAATGTCAATGCTCCTCAAAATTTGTCTAGAGATTCAGCGTAATCCCAGGAAAATTTCAGCAGAATTTTTTTGTAGAAATAAATAAGTTCATTCCAAAATTTATTTGGATATGCAAAGAATCCAAAATAGCCAAAATAATTTTGAAAAAGAAGAGCAAAGTTAGAGGACCCATTGTCTGATTTCAAGACCCACCATGAAACTACAATAATCAGGACAGTGTGTTATTGTCAAAAGGATAGAGAAATATATCAGTGGAACCAAATAGTGAGTTTAGAAATAGACCCACACATATGTGATCTATGGATTTTCTACGAAGATGCAAAGGCAATTTAATGAAAAAAATGATAACCTTTTGACCAAACGGTGCTAGAACAATTGGACAGTCACATTTAAAAAAAAAGACCCTCAATCCATAATTCACACTGCATACAAAATTAAGTCAAATGCATCAGAGACCTAAATGTAAAATGTAAAACAACAAAACTTATAAAAACATAGGAAAAAAAATCTTCATAACCTTGGGTAGTGAAAGATTTAATAAATATAACATTAAAAGCATGATTATTAATGGAATAAAAACTTTCATAAATTGGTGTCCAAAAAATTAAAAACGTCTCCTTTTTAAAAGACATTACTCAGAAAATGGAAGGGAAGCCTGGGAGAAAATATTTGCAGGAAAATACACTACAAAGGAATTCTATTCAGAATATACAAAGAACTCTCAGTTCTCAATAATAAGAAAACTCACAACCCAATTTAAAAAATTAGCAGAAGGTCTGAACAACTATTTGACTAAAGTGAAAAAAAAATGAAAACAACCCTTACCCCCCCACCCCCACCAACCCCTGACAATACCAAGTACTGACAGGAAAGGGAAGCACCTGAACACTCATCCATGGCTTGTGAGCATGCAAAATGTAGAATCCCTTTGGAAAACAGATTGTCAGTTTCTTAACTGAAACATATCACGATCAAATGATCCAACAATCCCATATAAAGAACTTCATAAACTGTGTTTCTTCTCTGTTTGAAAGGATAATTTAACAAGAAGAATATGGAGCTGCCACATAAATGCATGAAAATTACTGAGGAGTAAGATATTTCCATTATTTAATAGTGAAAGGAACTACCTTTTAGGGTTAGAGCTAATATTCCCACAAATGTTTCTGATTTTTTACACAAAAATCAATAATATTGAACTTAAAGTCATACAGGAAGATCAACTTTTCCTTAATGAAATGCCTTTAGTTACTAAAGAAAGAAAATAAAGAAAGCCTTTTACTGCAGAACTGGAAGTGCCAGAGGTTTGGGGTTGATGTACTCTTTCTGGGGGAAAATTCACATGTTATTCAGAGGAGGCTAAATACTTTTGTGGAGGCAGTTTTTAACATTGGCAAACAAATCTCCCACACCAAGCCCAGAGGATCCTTTTGACTTAAAGAAGAGCCCCCTGGGGACTGAGGCTGATGCTTCCTTACTTAAATCACAGCTTCTGGCAATTTAGCACAGGCTGTCTTCTAGGAAAGCAAGGCAACCCATGAAACAAGACTGACCAGGCCTTGACTCTCATGAAATTTAAAAGTATTTATAGTTCCCAAACAGTCTTCTTCAGTTTGAAAATCTAAAACAAACAAACAAAAAAGGTTAGGTTTGGGGATACTCTCCCAGGATCTTTAGGATGGAAATTATTTAGGTTGTCTCACTTTCCTGAAAGATGGTTCCCAGGTCTTTGTCAGTCATTGCATAATGAGAATTGCAGAGCCTTTTAAGGTCCTGGAAGTGCTGCACACCCCAAGGGTGTAAGACCCCAGTAAGGAATGCACTCTAATTGGTGATAGTTTCAGTAAGGGAAACTAAACAATATATGTATCCTTCCAAACATGATGACTAGAGTTTTTATCAGCTGACTTTCCGGCCCAATATGTCTTTCGGGTTATTTTTATTTATGAGTCTTAACTGATTAGAAAGCTTATTGCATGTATAAAATCTTTTATTTAAATTAAACATGTCAAAAGTTAGACCTATTTCTCCTCCCCACAAATCTCTCTTGATTCTATATTTTCTATTTTTGTTAAGGATATACCATTCTTACCATTCTTCTCCTCATTTGGGCTAGAGCCCTCAATCTTTGACTCTTCTCTGTCTCTTATCAATACCTCTTGTTATCTCCTCCACATCCAATCAGGCATCAAGTGCTCTCATTTCTCTCACTCAAGTATCTCTTGTCTAATTCCTTTCTAGTTCCATTGCTGTCATTCCAGTTCAGGTCCTTATCATCTTTCATGTGGGTTATTGCAGTAACCCAATTGATCTCCCTTTTCCAGTCTCTCCTTCACTTTCTAACCTGGGAAGAAATATAGAATAGTAATTAAGTATTAGAGTGTCGGAAATAGACTGCCTGAGTTTGAACTTCAGTCTTGGATAAGTTACTTAGCGTCTCTAAGTCTCAGTTTTCTGAGTTTCCTGTGAGGTTGACATATAGTCCTTAGGATAGTGCCTGGCACATAGAATTGCTAGACACATGTTAACTATGATTACTTCCCTCTCAAACCTTAACATAAAGTAGTATAATCACATGAGCTTTGTTTTATCCTTCCATGTAGACCATGGACTTCTTTAGGTTAGACACTGGATCTTCCTGGGTTTTGACTATACAGCAACTGAATAGGAACTAACACATAGTAAACACAGTAGGATGCAATAACTACTTATTCGGTAGCATTACATAGATTTTATTTATCAGCATATGCAAATACTTTTTTCAATCCTGATCCAAATTCCTAACAATATTTACTTGGTAAGAACATAAGCTTTGAAGTCAAACACATTGAATTCAAAATCTGGCTTTGACATATAATTGGTGGGACTTGATGTACCTCCTTCCTTTACTTGAAAAACTGGTATGATAATTCTGCAATACAGCTTTTTGTAATTTTTACTAACATAAAATATTAGTTGCTCCCTTAACATCCAACTCCCTAGTACAAATATGAATACTGATCCTTCATGTTTTTGGAACCAATGCATCTCTGCCTTATTACTTTCTAAGTATATATTGGCTGGTACCATAATTTTCATACATGAATAACATTTTGGCAATAGTTTGGGTAATATTTAATTCATTAAAAAGCCCAAAAAGTCAGGGAAAATTGAATATATTCTGCCTTACATTCTTGAGGAATACAGTGAATCTCAGTAAATAAAAGAGGGAAAAAGTTGCACTTATCAAAAAGGAGACTATCTGGAAAAATTCATTTAACATCATAATAATGAAGAGGGTGAGAAACTTTACCTTCCGGTTTCATGAAGATTAGCAAAAAGGGAAACATAAGATCTACGTTAAGAGTCATTCATTCATTCATTCACTCATAGACTCCTCCCTCTGTCCCTCAGTCCTCTACCTCCCTTCCTCACTTCCTTCCAGATCATATTATTTGAGTGCCTTCTATGTGCTGGGTGCTATAGATACAAAGCTTTAACTTTTGAGGAACTCATAGTGTAGTTTCAAGGGAAACTCACTCGATCATTTTAAAGTTCAGTTGTTTTTACAGTGTGGCCTCTCAGAAATGGGATTAAAAGATATCATTGAAATCATTTTGACTTAGCTATCTGTAAGACCCAATATATTTCTTGAGATATTGACAATGACAGAACGATTTTTTTAAGAGGGATTTTTTTTTAAGTACCGATTTCCATTGTGGGTTTTAGTGGGGACTGAAGTGGGACTGTTACACCTGGGATGCAGGAGACTTAGGCAACATCTCTCTCTAGAGGTACACTGTGTACTTCTGATGCACCAATCTCCAATTTATTATTAAATGTTTAAGGACTTCTTTAACTGTCTCTGTATGTTTAGGGCAATGAAGTAGGTGTTCTACCATAGGAAGAAAAGGGCTGTGGTGTAAACCATAATTTCCAAATGCCAATCTGTGTACTGGAGCTGTACTATCTGCCTAGGAATTAATTCAACTACTATTTTTTGCACCATTACTAGATGTCTTTATTGTGGTGAACTTGTTCACAATACAAATTTCATGAGATCTTCTCCTAGAGTTTCACACTGGGTTGGTCAGAGGTGAGTTCCCCAAATCTATCTTTAAAAAGGTTCACCAGATGATCCTGATGTTCACTGAGGTTTGGGAACCCCCTGGGAGTACACCCTTATATGTTAGAGTTTCAAAAACTCTGCCTTTTTGAATTATTTGGTAATGAGAAGTAGAAGTTTCCCATGAGTCACAGAGAAGAGTACCAAGGTTGGCAGTTTGGTGGAGGCTGGTCCTGGTGTGGGCAGCTGTCCAGAGGCAGGCAATAGTGGTCAAGGGAACATTCAAATAGATAGACTGCACTGCCCTGATGATTTGTGAGAAAACATTCCCCTCTCCCTCCTTGAGGAATAATTGTGTTGAGGGGTGAGACTGCAGACAGAAGGCTTGATTTCCTTCTAAAGAAGTAGGCAAAGGATCAGAGAATCAACATTTGGTTTCTGTGGTGTCACATTTGTACTTTGGGTGTGGGTAATGATCTGGTTATACCTCTTGCTTATTTATGTCTGGTCATTTATATATATTTCAGCATCCTTCCATTTGGGGATTCAATAAATCTATTGCTATAGAACATCATTATAAGGCCCATGGTGGGAAGATCTCTTGCTGCCAAAATTGTTTGGATGACTTTTTCTTACTGGCTATTGGTGAGGGTATTTGTGGCTAGGAAGTGGTTTTCCTCTCACAATTAACCACTTGGCCTGGTCTTAATTATAGTAGGAAGTGACAGGGAGTTTACATTTGAAAGGATTCTGTGACATTCTCTTCCAATATATAAAAGGACAATGCCTACGGCCCTATCTGGTAGAGAAATTGATTTAGCTCCTTGCTTGTGCATGTTGAAGTTAATTCTGTTTGGAGAATCAATCAGGAGGTTGTTCTACTCCAAATCAAGTATTCCTTAGGAACAATGAAGAGATAAACTAGCATGTGATTGGATCAACTGTCACATACTGCATCTTATTTGGGTTCCAAAGCCTGCTCTGGGAAGGACTATTTGATTGGTAGGAGCTTTTCTTTCATTTCATCTCAGTGCTTAGCTCAACTAAACAAGGTTTTCACAGAATATCTTTGAAACAATTTTATATTTGTTCTTACATAGTCAAACTGTTTTTGCTGGTATTTGTGATATGGCCATTTTCTAGGAACATTTTAACAAAAATTGTTTGCTTGTAATATTTTATATTTCTCAGTGGGTATTGACAACAGATAACTCTACTCTCCCAGAAAATGTGAGCATCAAATGTGTTTATCAGGATCATGTTGTAATCCCACTAGACATTTCCTTCTCCTTTTAAAATTCACAGATATCTCCATAATACACATTTATAAGAAACGAATTCTAGTGAGGACATTCTGAGTAGCACTACAAGCACTCTAGTGACTGTGCATCTGAATTTTATTCAGATCGAAATGGACTTATTTTTATTAGACCTGGATGCGCTAATATTTTCTAGTCTTTACAATTTGTACAATTGTTTCCAACTAGATTAAATGTGCAAGAAAGAGATTGTGAACAAAGGCTGTGGCATGCGAGCTGAAGCCTGATGTTATCAATATGCCTTTGTGATTTTACAGGAAACTTGGTCCACTGTTTCTAAAATTGTGTACGTAATTGAAACTATAATAAAGCATTCCACTCCACATGCTTGATCATAGCTCTGTTGTTTCAGGACCGTGTTGTGTCAGCGTTGTTGCATACAGCTGGATCGTGTGCTTGGTGACTGAGCACACCTGACAGCACAGTCATGCCAGCAGCTGCCTCATTAAGTCCCCTCGACTGCCTCCGCTGCCGTTAAACTAAAATTGGGTGACTACGATACTTTGAACAGAAATTTCTTAATTAAAACTTTTTTCATTAAATTTTAATCAGTGCCTAGAATCTCATTAATTATTGTTTATAAAATCTTGTCAGACCAGTTGCTGTTATATGAAACACCAGTTGCTATTATACGAAACCACTTACACTTAGTGTATATATTTTAGGTTAATGAAATGGGCTTTCATTTTTTAATGCCTATTAACTTTAAGGACAAGGCAAAGGAATTACATGTTAATAACAATGGCTCAGATTTATTGACCTTCACACACAGTGGCAAAATTTACACTAAGGGTTTTACTGGCATTATCTCATTTATTTCTCTCAACAACCTGTGAGAAGACAGAGGGACAGGCAGGCTCTGAAACCTGCCCAAGATCATATAACTAATAGGTGGTGAAGGCAGATTAAATAATAGGCTGAATAAATTTATATTGCTTGAGAGCTCTTTAACCACAGGTTAAAAGTATAAGGTTGAGCATAGTTATGATTCTTTCTAAAGCAAGTAGTTGGGTAAATCTACTTCAAATTATGGGCTATGTCAATACTGTGTATTTCTATAGTGTTTTTCACAGCACTTTCTACTGTATTATTATTACGTTTTTTGGTGAGGAAGATTGGCCCTGAGCTAATGTCTGTTGCCAAGCTTCCTCTCTTTACTTGAGGAAGACTGGCCCTGAGCTAACATCTGTGCCCATCTTCCTCTATTTTGTATGTGGGGCACTGCCACAGCATGGCTTGAAGAGTGGTATGCAGCTCCACACCGGGGATCTGAACCCACGAACCCCAGGCCAACGAAGCAGAGCACACGAACTTAACCACTACACCACTGGGCCGGCCCTCTGCTGCATAATTTTATTTATCCTAACACGATCTTATGAGGTGTATAGGTGTAATGGTATTGTCTTCTACTCATGGAGAGGATAAATTTCTGCCCAAAGTTGCAGGGCCTGGATTAGAATCAGTCTTCTAACTCTAGGAGTGGGGCACCTTCCATTGAATCATATTGTCTCCCTCGGAAGGCCAATCCATTCTTTTGCTATCTATGGCATTCAATAGGCAATGATTTGGTAGGCGAGCTACAAAAGGGTATACTTTGATTTTGCTACATGTTTTTAACCTGAAATCCACTAATATAAGTATTCAGCAGATTTGCAAAGAAGTGTTTTATTTGTAATCATAACGATATGGGTGAAAGCTGAGGCATAACTTTACAAAAGACATTGAACATGGGGGGTGGTATATACTGGGGAAAAAGCTATTCATTTTTTACTTCTTCAAAGAAAATGCATGGGAAATCCAAATGAAGCAGTATCATAGTAGGAGAATAATCAATCCATAATAAATTTAACATGGAAAACCTATGTATGAATTGTACAGATTTTCTAGCAGTCCAAGAAAAAAATATTTATCTGTCTCTATGAGATAAACACAGACAGCTTTTCAGAACTCTTCATGACACTAAGGAATAAGTAAAATTTGTCTTAAGAAGTCCTCATAACAAGACTATTGCAAGAAGTTCTTGTAAAGATTTTCTAGACAATGATCTACATAAGAAATACCACTGAAACTAGATGACAATAACACGATTCCAACATTTAATTTGGAAAAAAATTCTATGAAAGACCAAACCACTACAGTCCACACATATAATTATCTGAGGGCCTGGATTGATCCAAGAGTAAAATTAGAATATACAGAAGCTCTCACAAAAATGTAGCTTTGGGGCCATATATCTTTTTCAGAATCAGATGATATCTGTGATTGGAACTTCTCCCTCAAAAAAATATAGACACAAAATCACAGTAATATATTTAATGAAAATAATTCTATGTAAAACTGAAGATCTAGTGGCATTCTTTATTCCCAGAGGTCCATTCCTCATGTCCAGAATGCCTCCAATAAATGAATGGACAGTTTTAATTTCCCATTAATATTTGCCACAACCAGGCTTTTGGTAAGGATTAACAGCAAGGATTTGAAAGCTGGAATCTCTGGCAAGAAACTGTAATTTTTTTGTGACTGATCAAAAGGAGATACAATCCTCTGTGAAGAGGATGAAGCTAAGCGCCTTTATGAAAATTAAGGAACACAACCAACACGTGAACTTTAGAGGCCTCGCTCTGACTAGAAGTGTATAAAATGGCAATAACAATATAATTATTAATAACGATAATAACCATTTATTGAGCACTTAGATGTTCCCACTCATCTCTATGAAATTAGTACTATCATTATTCCCATTTTACATAGGAATAAACTGAGGAACAGAGAGTTTATAACTTGCCCAAGGTCTGACTCCAGACATGACATCTGAATTAATAGGTTTCATTTGGAAAGATTTCAGTTCTCAACTTAAAAAAAAAAATCATGACATTTATTTTTCCTAGGGAATAAATTAAACCCATAAAAGGCAAACTTTTTGTATTAAAATGAATTTACATGAAAATAACAAAGTAACAATTATAAAATTTATTTCACTGCCTGCTGCCTTGTCCTAGCATTCGAGAATTTTAGGCTCAGTGAGCTGGAAAGCACTTTGATAGTGACTCTGTCTGTTTCCTCGCAAATGTTCTTACTTGTAGTAAGTGGTTGTCAAATGTTCTTGGTGCTGTGGTTTAAAAAATCTACAGCATCTGGCAGGCCCAGTGGTGTAGTGTTTAAGTTCACGTGCTCTGTTTTGGAGGTTTGGATCCCGGGCACGGACCTATGCACTGATTATCAAGCCATGCTGGGGTGGTGTCCCACATACAAAAAATAGAGGAAGACTGGCACAGATGTAATTTCAGGGCCAATCTTCCTCACCAAGAAAAAAAAAAAGCTACAGCCCTATCCCACAAAATAGTCTACTAAATTCTTCAATATATTTATGTATATTATACATTAAATGTATATTTTGGTGATGGTGATAATAATTAAATTTTAACATCTAAATTTCTATCTATTCTTGTGCTATGCATACTCATTCACCTCAGATATGTATTTCATGCCATGAATTTGTCACATCCTAGTACACATTTATTCTAGTACACACTGAAAATTCTATTATCCATTATTTATGTTATCTAACTTCTAATTTTAGAAAGAGAAAAAGTTCTCTAGCTGTTGTATGACTGAGTTCAGCTTTGTGAAAATAAACATTGCTAGAAATGTGAGCTAGCTCCTAATTTTAGGGTTAAATAACATTTGTCACCTTTGACTTGTATCCTTCAGAAGAATGCTTCCGGGCTGGCTTATGAGAAGGTATTTTTTGATTAATGTATTACCGCCTTGCTTTAGAACAACACACATTTTCTTTTGCTTTATGACAACACACATTTTAATTTTGTTTTTTTAAACTTAGCACAAGAGATGATGCTCTGAAACCTCAAGACATTGCTATGTGAAGCATTACTGAATAAAATACCGCCACACAGGCAAGTGCATAATTATATCCCAAAGTTGAAGAAATTAGATAAGGAAAATTTAAAAATACACATTAGGCGATGGTATAAAATTAATCCAGTCTTCTTCCTGTTCCTGTCTATTCTGCCATTCCTTCCTCCACCCGCTTCTAAAGTTTTCATTGTAATTGGTGAGTGAATGCAGTTTTCTTCACAAGCTTGGTTTCCTGTAGCCCACAGATGTCAGGAGGAGGTGGGAGTGAGTGCAGCTGTGCAACCGAGTTGCGCTCCATCCTCCCCGAGAGATAGTGGGGTGAAGAGGGCTCTGCTTCCTGTGAGCAACTTCCTATTAGATTCAATTTTAAGATGATGGGTCCAAACTTAGTGGTCTCTGATCCTAGATTTTAGCCTGAGGGACCCACTCAGGAAAAACACGCTTATCATTTTTTCCACATTGTTTGTGCCCTGGGTACAAATCCTGAGACATCCTAGAACTAAACTGGAACTACATATACATTTTTCTAGCAGTATTCCATTTCCTGCAATCCTGCTTGTGTCCCCTCCTCGCTGTCCCCACTCCTCCAAAGAAAATGTCTGACTTTTAACCTCAGAGATTCAAACCTGAAATTTTTAAAAAAACTGAGTTTCTGATATTTATAAATCAGGAAATCTGCATTTCTGCTATCCTTTAAGCAATCAGATCTTGGGCGTGTATTCCCTAGTGGCAGTGGCCTGCGGAAGCAGGAGAAGCTGTCCCTTAGGGAAGGTGTGGCCTCTCCAGGCCCACTTGGTTCACCTCCTCATGTTGTCACCTGCCTGTCCTGTTGGTATTAAGAGCTTGCAACACTTGCTTTTTTCCATCTCTTGATACCAGTTTCAATGTCTTTGTGCTTTTGACCACCCGAGCCTTTTGTACAACGAGGTGGTATTAAATAAATAAGTCAATCAAAAAAGAAAAAAATTATATATATAATATATAAATTTTTTTTTCATAGTTACTTCCCTCTATTATTATTCCTAGCTGCAATAAAAATCAGTGATCACTGTATATGCCTGTCAAAGGGACACAGTTCATTTATGACATTTTAATTCTGGTATTTAGGATTATAAAAGGTGAGTTGCAATGAGATAGGGACTTTTAAATTACTTTCCATACACCTGTAGAATATAATGAAATAACAGGAAAAGCATTTAAAGTCAGAAATGCCACTAATTCCTCACTTTACTTGGGTAAAAGTGTCTTTAAATTTAATGTGAATTTTTACTACACAAGGACCATAGAATCATGTCCTACAAATTATAACTATATAAACATTCAGCTGAGGAAAGGAGAGCATGTATTAAAATAAAAAGTTTTTTATTTATTGGGCAAAGAGGTTGCTCTTTCTCTGACTGACATTTTAGTACTCACAAATTAACATGAATACAAATATGTATTTTCAAAGTATATGCAAAATATCCGTGGCTTCTAAATACAGGTCTCAGACTTAAGGGGATCTTAGAGTCTATCACAAAATCTATAGGAGGTGTCTGTAGATTAGCATTTGTGAATACTACAAATTATTTTTTTTATTATTTGAAACTCTAAAAAATTAAAGTGACAAGAATAACTGTAACAGCACACAGTGTAGACTGTAATACGGACCACGTGCATTATTATAAAAGCAGCTTAATGAGTCATGAAAATGAGATATTGTGAAGATAGGAGCTTTTATAAAACTAAAAGTGGTTGTTTTTCATCATTTTATGGAGCGAACAGAGTGACTGATGTTACAAAAGAAATGTTGAAAGAGAAAGGTTATCTCATCTCTGATTCACTTGATTTTTTTCTTTCTTTCTTTCTTTTCTTTGCCCAAAAGATAGATGTATCTGTTAGAAAATCTATTCAACTGGGAAAAAAAACCCTGCAAGTCATTAGGATATGCATTCCCCTATTGCTTATAACCACACGAATAAACCATTCTTACTGATCATGAAACAGATCAAGAATAGTTTATAGCTGCCTTGAGGCTAAAATTTTGAAAAATTATGACACCTTTCGAAAAATTAGTCTTCTTGATGTCTAGTTGGCTAGGTTAGAAATGGAATTTGGGAAAGATTTCTAATTCCAGTTTTCCCTTTCTGAATCTCTGCTTCAATATATTTCTCTGCTGGATTGGGTGCATTTTAAAGAAATATTTGTGGACTGAGTTAGAGATCTTGGAAGCTTTAAGAAAAAAAATCATACCACATTCATCACTAGTCTTTTAGAAAATGCTTGACTAAAATTGCAAATCAAAATACTAGCATCCTGTTTGCCTTTGTGGAAAATGTTTACAGCATTCAGGCATCAAACGTGTTTGATTTACAGAGCTAAAATAGTGGATGTATTAAAAAAAAATATATATATATTCAGAGAGTGTCCCCTTCTCTCCTTAAAAAAAAAACTAATTATAATCCATGTTTGGATTTCAAGTAGAAATTTAAAGTTCATTTAATAATGCGGTATAATATTATTCCGAAGTCAAATAAATGATCTATATTTAGTTACTTTGGGGGCTTTTTAGGAAGTTGTGCTTGATCCTTTAATAAAAACAAAGTGTTATTTCACCATGATTAAGATCTTGAAGAAACTTGAAAAGTAAGGGTAGTCCCAGTCTAAATGAAACCATTCAAGCAGGGCCATGAATGTGTCTTTGGCAGAGATTTATAACATCTACTTAAAATGCTACGCTGGGAGGAAATGAGAAGAAGAAGAAAAAAAATCCTCTGAAAGTCAAGAAACCATTGAGAAAGCAGTGAAAATCTTAACAATAAAATACTGCAAATCACTAATAATATATCTTCAGCTATTTGACAGTTAGTCTACAAAATGCACAATTGTACAGAACTACACAGTGTAGAAAAGAGAGAATTAATTTCTTAAAAGTGACAGAACATTCTTTATTTGTGCCTGACAATTTCTGATGCAGGTTCAATTTATAGTAATTTTGATAACCACACCTTATCTTACAAGTTTAATTATGAACAAAGATTTTGGTGAATGTTAAGCATAACCAGAGATCTCTTTTGTCCCCTGACAAGAACAAAGACAAAAAAAAATAATGATGAGAATTTCAGTATTTAAATAGAGAAAACGAGAACTGAAAAGTCTTCAGTAAAATATAAATGAAGCAAGCATCACTAGTTTGACTTTAGAATATGTAGGTGTGATTTTCATAGGAGGAAGGTGAAATGTCATTATTTTGTAATCACCTGGCTTTTATGCATGCACACATACACGTGTGTGTGTGTTTATAGCTACTGTATATTTTATATTGCATGATATCTAAGATAGTAATCTGAGCACATAATCTTTATATTGGGAAAAAAACTCATAGAAATCAAAGAGAGTAGCTTTTGGCATTTTTCTTGAGGAAAGATTATGCGAGTGAGCTCAGAATTTATAGATTGGGCTGGATTGAGCTATATGACTGCTAAAGGATCAACCTTAAAAAGCTGCCAATTCAACTCAGTGGAACCTGGGAGATTTTCTCATTAATGTGGACTAAATGAATAGCCAGTGATGGCTCATAGACATTGAGAAAGATCATCTAATTTACTAGAGATGAACATGTAAGGGATTAAGATTCATTACCATTGCTATCAAATATCACTTTTAGTATAGTCCCTGGGTCAAACAGCTGAACACTGAGACATATCACTGATCACGTTTTTTCTTTAGTCCCTTGGTCCAGCTTCTTGATTCCCCGCCCTGCTTCCTGGAATTCAATCTTTGCCTACTTTTACAGATGGTACCCACCCTCTACTTGTTTCCTATAGTCCTTTCTTCCCTTGATGCCTAGTATAGTGCAAACTAATCCTCTTCTAGTCTACCTGAATTTCAGACCCTGGCTTCTTCCACAAAGTCCTTGCACAATATGTTATTCTGCATTCTTTCCTTTATTTATTCTGCCTGTCTAAGTCTTGTGTACTACGTAGCTAATTCATAAACCTTCCCTTTTCCATATATTTTAATTTAAGAATTTCAAATAGGACCACATCATATCCCTTTGCCAACTATGATGACTTCCCTTACTTTCACCTGTCATTCCCCCTTTCTCTGCCATTGTTCTTCCATCCACTTTTCTTTGTGAGTCATCCAAGGGACAGAGATGTCTTCACTGAGGTAAATTTTATACGACTGTAATATTTCCCAGTATGTTTTCTTTTTTATGTCCTCACACTTCATATGCACAAAAAGCAAGCACAGTAATGTCACTATTACACTTGGTCATTCCTAAGAAGGGGAGGCACACTATGTGTGTATCAGGCACTCTGAGGTACATATATAGTTTGAAAAAGGCCTGTCTAACCCAAACCTTGTCATATGCTGCCATCCAAAAGAGGCCATGCTCACCCAGGTGAAAATAAATCACTACTCTAATTGACACAAATATACCGAAAAAAATCCCATCTCCCTATGGTTCTCTTCTTTTTCTATGTTGCATTATTTTCTCACTTCAATGAAAAATTAATAAGAAATTATTAATTATCAATCCATAAGAATTAATAAAGTATTCCTTTTTTTAATAATCAATATGCCACTTTGGCATGTTTTGGGGTGGCCTACCTTGAGCCCCATCAGCTGAATGGAGTGGAGTAGGGAGAAACTAGTGAGGTGAAACTATTTTTTTTTTCCTCGCCGGGAAAGATTCACCCTGAGCTAATGTCTGTTGCCAATCTTCCTTTCCTTTCTTTTTTTTTTTCCCTCCCTGAAGCCCCAGTACACAGTTGTATACTCTAGTTGTAAGTCCTTCTAGTTCTTCTATGTGAGCCACCACCATGCTACCGCTACTGACAGATGAGTAGTGTGGTTCTGCATCTGGGAACCAAACGTGGACCACTGAGGCAGAGCGTGCCGAACTTTAACTGCTAGGCCATCAGGGCTGGCTCAAGGTATTTTTTTTTTTTGTGGGGAAGACCAGCCCTGAGCTAACATCCATTGCTAGTCTTCCCCTTTTTGCTGAGGAAGACTGGCCCTGGGCTAACATCCGTGCCCATCTTCCTCCACTTTTTTTTTTATATGGGACGCCACCACGGCATGGCTGACAGGCAGTTTGTCGGCGGGCGCCCGGGATCCGAACTCGCGAACCCCGGGCTGCCAAGCGCGGACTAAACCGCTGCGCCACCGGGAGGCCCCAGGTATTATTATTATTATCATTATTATTATTTTTAACAAGCTCAATACAATTGCACTTTTCCAGCTTTTTTGTTTTAGCTAATACTTCATCTTTCACCCAAACTGAGCATGTGCATGTGTGTGCGCACACACAGTATGCAGAATGTCATATACGGAGATGTAAAAGAAAGTGGGTCCACGTATTTATCAGATTTTCTCAAGGATTGGGATTGCTAAAAGCCACATTATGTTTCTGTGAGAGTTCGGGGGGAGTTGGGGGGAGTCTTTCTGACGAGGATGTTCTGCAGGCAGCTAATTCCTAAATTCCTAAATGGGCTCTTTTGTATTGCTCTCAACGTACTTGTTTCAAATACTAACACGTTCAATTTTTTTCACTGATGGTTTAGAATGGCATTGAACATAAAATCCATTTTAGCTGAGCAAATGCTTTTCCTCTTACTGTTAAGAGAGTCAGTTTGGAAAATTACAACATGAGTCACCTGAGAAATAACAGCAGGGATACCAGCAAGGAAACTTTAAAATGCGCTGAAAGAGCCACCTGAACATGAGAATAAAAATGATCAGTAGAAGCCATGACTGAACACAATCGATAAATGACCCAGGTCTAGGGACAGTCTGCCTGGAATGCTAAACTGTTGATACACAGGACGGCATATGTGCTCTGAGGTAATTCAAAATGTAACTTATGCCCCAGAAGAGGATAGAAAGCTTGTTTATATTAGTAAAACACGCTCTTCCGTATGTCTCTGTCAATTGTGAATTCCTGATATTCACCTCAGTTTCAGAAGAAAGTCTCAAGGGAATAAAAATTGATATGATTAACACCCTCTAAAATTTCACTGGCTGTATTAGCTATTTCCTTGTCTTTACTGAGAGGACAGCACGAATTCAATGACCTCCCTGATGTCCTGTGGTTGACGCCTTCTCAGCTGAATTCTTCAGACATTTGGCTGGATGGTTGATTCAACTTTTGTGTGGTTCTTTTTTTTCCTCAAAACTTATTTTTTTTACTTGAACTTCTTTCATATATATGTGTATATAATGGGTTGAATTTTGTTCCCCCAAATTTCATATGTCCTGATCCCCAGTACCTCAAAATGTGACTATTCTGAGATAGGGTCTTTAAAGAGGTAATTTAGTTAAAATGAGGTCATTATTGGTGGGCTCTAATCCAATATGACTGGTGTCCTTACAAGAAGAGGAAATTTGGACACAGAGACGTACAGAGGGAAGACCATCATCTACAAGCCGAGGAGAGAAACTTCAGAAGAAATCAATGCTGCCAATACCTTGATCTTGAACATCTAGCCTCCAGAACTGTGAGAAAATAAATTTCTGATGTTTAAGCCACTCAGTCTGTGGTACTTTGTTATGGCAGCCCTAGCAAAATAATAAAATATAACACACGCACATATATATATATACACATATATCTTTGTGTACATATATATAAATTCTTATAGTGTAAAATATATATACATTTGCTCCTAATCAATAATTTATAGTTCAGTTTCAAAAACTGAATAACACTATATCAACAATATAAAACCCATTAGAAAAAAATCATACTTTTGAATACAAATTTAAGAAATAAATTGCAAATAGTTATCAAGAAGAATTAGAGAAAATGGGGATGAACAGGGAGTGGGTCCTGTAGTGTGGGACACGTTGGTCAGAGCAGGGATCTGAAGTAACGGAGGAGAGGATACACTATTCTCTTTATCCATACTCCTAACGGTGACTGCACTCTTATCTGTTATCATCATGATTACAAGTATCTATTCAATACTAACTGTGAGTAAGATCCTCTGCTAGAACTATAGGTTATCTTGAAAATATAAAATATATATTCTGCCCTGCAGGAGCTTACACTGAAGTTGGGAAAGAAGATATGCACAGATAAATGACACACACACATACACACCCACACAGAGCAATGAAAACCAGATAGGATGAGAGACAAGAGACCAGAGTTAAAAGCTAAGAAAATTGTAGGAAGCCATTTTGAAAGTTCATGAGTTATTTAACAGCTACAAGTGAGAATGGAAAGGAAGGAAAGAAAATGAATGATGGAAGAAAATTCCTGCTGGGCTAGGACTGGGGTCAAGGATAACACAAAAGTTGATCAAAAGCTAAAGACATGTTTATGGGGGAAACTTTATTTAATTATATATATTTTATATTCATATTTTTATTATTCTTTAAAGATTTGCTGGCACATTTACTTAATGTTTGGGAGTTCAGGAGTCAATAAGATCTCTGAGGATGAAGGTATAAAGAAAAAAATGAGGGCAAAGGTCAATATCGAGAGAAAAGCTCACTTTATGGAATGGGAAGATTGAGAAATACTAGTGAAAGAGGTGGAGGAGGAGGAGTCAAGAGGGCTTAGAAGAGATTCGAGATCTTGTGGTGTGAGAGAATCAAAGGCATGGGATAAACAAGAAGTGGCTAATAACAAAAATACAGCAGAAAGGTGAAGGAAAACACAAACTAATTTAATGAGCAGATGATTATTTGTGTCCTTAAAACAATATCAGCACAAGATGAAGACAGAAGCTTAACTGCAGAATATTAAAATGAGGAGGTTGAATACAATGGCAAAAACCAAAACAAAACAAAAAGACTTATTTGAAAAGTTTAGATTTGCAAGAAATAATAAAAAATTGAAGAGGAGTTAGCAGGAGAAATGTCACATGATTTTTAATTTTTTTTTTTATCATGATGGAGGGAAGTTTGGATCCTTGAGGGGCAGCAAGGAGGGAGTGATGAACATGGCTGTAGTATTGTGGCTAGGAGAGGCCATGAACCAATGTCCTGAAAAATCCAATGAGAAAAGGTGGAGAGCAATTACACTGCATTTTTTAGATGAAGAGTGATATATATTGTCCTTAAATATTAAGAGGATTGAGAGCTTTCTTTTCTTTTTCTTTTACACTTTGATAAATTGTTAAGATCTGCCAATTTTGGATTCCAGGCAAATAGCTTGCTGCTTGCTCATCTTGCCTACTCTCTATTTGAGCTGAATACTAAAGCTACAAGTCACATTTTTCTTCTGTGAGGAAAAAAATGTAGGTGGAGGATTGCTTTTTTCCACACAGAGAGGAACTGAATTGTTGCTATTTCTGTTCCTTATTGTTTTATTTTATTCCTCTTTTATAATCTAATTAGATCCCCATCAGGATATATATTTCACTCTTTAGCAAGAGGTAAGACATTTTAAGATAGGATTGGATGAGGACTTTATGTCCTAGGGTCTTCAATTCAATCCATACACTTTTCTGTCGTACCTACTGTGTGCAAGGCACTGTCTGTGTTAAGGGCTGCCTATCATATAAACTTACCAGGCTCAGAAACTAATTTTTTTTCTATAGGGGTTCTACAGGCAAGTGAGAAACAAACTATAAACTTGCTTTTAGAAAGAGGAACATTAAACTGGCTCTAAAAACTACATCTGTTGACACTGTTACACTTAGCAAATTTGTTCAGAACGGTATGAACAAGCTTAGAAACTCTGCCTGGTGAGTATCCCTCATTATTCCATCTTCTACTGCCTTATTAGGCATTACATTAGGAATCATTTAATCTTGAATTCTCAGAAGGTTTACTTTCAAATTCCAGTTTAGCAGACTTACAGTATATATTCTACTGCATGTCATCTCAAATAATTTTGGAAATACGTGTCATTTATGAATTCTTGGAGTTGAAATAAAATGTAGAATTTATTTAGTCCAGTCTTCTACTAATTTAGGAATCCATGCTCAGCTTTCCTACATGAGGGTCATTTGGACTTTTCTTGAGTGCTTTTAGAGATGGGGAGCTCAGTATCTTTTCAGGCTGATCATTGTGTCAGAATAAAAACAAGCCCACACATTGAAGTTATGGGAGTTATTTTTCAGATTCTGGCTGCATATTACAAAGCAGAGAGCATACGATATTAAAGTAGTTTGTCAGACATAAAAAAATGCCTTCTTGTAATGTAAAAGAAAACCATGTCTTCCTTATTAATAGAACACAAGTTCTAAGAAAAGGTGAATTATAAATGTGTTCAAGAATCAAAAGAAAACATCAAACATTTGGAACAGGGGCAGGTGTTTGTAAACAACGCGGGACTGTCTGAATAATTATCACTTGGAGGATGCAGTGCCCTAATTATGATTAGTGGGTTCTACTGGTTCTCAAGTTTCAGGTCTGTTTTGCCAACTGTTTACTTGGGGAGCAGAAGGCGGAAGGGGGAGGGGGAGGGGAGAGAAGGAGGAGGAGGGGGAGGGACGGTTCGTCTGTTTTCTCTACAATCTCACCCTCTATTATTCTTTCTCTGTTTAGGTTGGCCTTGCCGTACTGAGAAGGGTTATGCTGTACTGATATGCAAACCTTGTTGGAAACAGTCTGACTAATATTTGTGAGCAATGGGATGAAGACAGTGGGATTCTCATGTGAAATGTTATCCCTGGGCATGGGTATCAGCAAGGGAACACTAAGACTCAGTCCTCAACCACGCACTTCTCACTATCAAAGATGGAGCCAGGGTGTCCAGCTTTAAAGGCATTCTCAGATTTGCTGGCATATTGCTTATCTAGGTCCCCCCACCAGTCTCTCAATATTTAACTTTTCTTCGGCTCTAGCATACTTAACACAGAGGAAAACTGCCCGTTTTTATACTATATGCTTTCCATAGTTTGTTTCTGGTTTATTATGGTTAAAATAAATGCTCTTTATTTAACTTGAAGTAAAATTAGAAATATATGGACTCTGTACATCTTTGGAAAAACATCTTTACTAAAGTGCTCATTTTGGAGTGGATCTCTAGGGGTAGTTTTCATTTTACAAGAAGAACAAATGTAGATTTCATGAACCTTATTTCTTGAGTGGTGTATCTTATTACTCACCTTGTTGAGGATAGAAAATAATTACGAAGCAATTATTGGCTAACGGTAAGCTCGCGGGGCAACTATAGTGATAAGATTTAATGTGTTAGATTAGCATTTTTTAATGGCAATATAAAATGAGTTGAATTTTAAGTTGGTATTTCCTTGCTTTGCAAGAGGATATTTTTTGAATGAATAAAAACTTAACTGAAATGTATTATTCTTAAAAATACTAATTTTTTAAAGAGTTCAGGAAGGTATAGTTAACTTAGTGCTGCTTAGCACAGGCTAAAATGGCAGGCAAGTAGGTCTTCATTCTCATCCCTGCAGCCATGAGAAAGTCACTTAGCAGAATTGTGGAAATGATGTACGTTCCGGGAAAGACATATTTCACAACTGGCACATTCAGAATAAGTTATGAACAAAACACTTGTATAAATCAAAAGGGAAAAAATCACAATGACCTTCCAGCTATACTATTATTGTTCTTTTCTATTTTCCCAGATTTATCATTTAGTTATTCCTAAAATATGAAATTGATCATGTAAAATCTCCCAATGTTAAAATTTTTTAAAACTCATGATTGCATTTTCGTACATTCTTTGTAAAAGGATATTGACACCAAGATCCTTTTTTAATATAGTAAAACATTATGTAACAAGCACAGCAGTCTTCATCAGGCTGTGATCATCTGGGTTCTTTTCACCTTCATCACTGGCCTAAAGACGGAGGAGATTATTTCTTGGGAGAATGAAGAAAACAGGTCTAATATCAATCTTTCATTCACTTATACAATTGAACAAAAAAGATGCTCCATTTTAGTGACAGTGTGGTGTCTGGGGATCTTTTACATGCTGCTAGAGGAAGTTTAAATTAGTTAAAAAAATGTTTTTTTGAAAACTAGTTTTTCAATGTGAACAAAGAACTTCAAAAATGTTCATACTCTTTGAACTCACAATCCCACAGAATGTAGCCCAAGGAAATAATTAGAGGTAATCAAAGGCACATAAAAAGTTGTTCCTCATAATGTTATTTATGAAGACAAAAACATTTGAAGCAACATAAGTGTTTAGCAGTAGGGTAAGACGTGTAAGATGGAACATTGTGTAGCAATTAAAATACTGTATTTTACAATTGCATCATACTGGAAAATATTTTTGCGATAACATTAAAGAAAGAAATCCTACAAAATATTTAATTGTCAGTGGTAGGATTATTTGTGATATTTATTCATTCATTCAATTTTTTCTTTTTATCCAACTTTCCTACTATGAACATTATCAGTTTTTACATACAAGTTAGATACATTTACAATCTAGATAACTTTGAAAAATGACTGCAAAGGCATACACCAAAATGTTGGATGGTGAGACAAGCCCGATTATTGACTTTTTAAAATAACTTTTTCTATTTTCCACACTGGGCATGATGCTTTCACAATCAGCCACTATATAAAGTTGTGAGAGAATCAGGATATAAAATTTTGTACATATCACGATCCCAGTTTTGCAGTAGAACAATGTATCTATGCATATACAAAAGAAAAGAAATTCACTAAGATATGAAAAAATGAAGTGTACAGTGTGAGAATTGTTAAGAACTTTAGACATGACTTTGTTAGACTCATTTATTTTAGAGATGAGAAAGCTGAGGTAAGAGATGGAAAAACATTCTTCCAAGGGCATGTGAGTTAGGAGTGTGCTTGTCCATATAGTGATGACAGAGTCACCAGCTTGCTTCTGGTCCAACCAAATACAGCTTGGGATTCAGGTTGAATAAGAGCACATTCTCCTGATTTTAAGTTCCCCAAACTCTGAGCACCAAACAATCAAGTGTACAGATTTTGGTAGCCAGGATCATTTTGTAAGGAAACTCTGTATGAATAGTCTCTATTTATTTGTTTAATCTATCTCTTTGCAAGAGTGAAGAATGGAATCCATCTCAGAGTAAGGATCTTATAAGTAAGAAAATTTGGGATACTTCAAAGAAAAACAGTACAGAAAACCATCATACATAGCTCCCCCAAAGATCAAACTACTGCTATTTGTTGTGTTGAAGTTGCAAAAGCTGATTTGAATTGGAAGAGGGAGAGGGAGGGAGGGAAAGAGAAGGAGAGAGGGAGGGAGAGGGATGGAGAGGGAGGGAGAGAGAGTCTAGAACAGTGGTTTTTAACCCTGGCTGCACATTAGAATCACCTGGAAAGCTATAAAAATCCCAATGACCAGGTGGTATCCCAGTCCAATAAGAACACTCTCTCTGAGTAGGACTCAGGTAATGGTATTTGGTATTTTTTTTAATGCTCCCCAGGTGATTGTAGAGTGCAGCCAAGTTTGAGAACCAACAGTCTAGAAATTTTGATAATTTATTTTATTTTTTGCTAGGTTGTCTTTTGCTTCATGTCCTTTAACTACATGTTCAGGTTCTCTGTTTCTTTTAAATTTTGGGGTACTTTATCAGATATTGTAACCAAAGGCATTATTGAGCACATTTACTGTTATTTTTGCTTCCATTTGTTTCTTCTCAAATATTGTCACTGCTATATTTAATCATCTTTCATTTTTATTTTCACATACGATATGTGGAACCCGGCTGTTGACAAGTGTTTCTGTTCATTTGCATGGTCACCAGACACTTGACAGTGATTGAGTTTAAGCTACCTTGGTCAATTTACACCTAAAATCAACTCCTTTTGGAAGCAATTAAAAGGGAGTTCTTCAGCTTTTAAAACTAAAAACATTTAACTGCATTATAAAAAACTGTCAACAGTGTCATTTTTCTTCATGTTCTGTGATGGAAAAATATAAATACTGTCCTCAATCTGGTGAAATAACAAGAAAAAGTCAGGGACTTTAAACCTTAAAATTTCCTAGGATTCATTTAAATTAGTTCTATTACTTGCTCATTCTAAAAGGATCTTTAACTTAGCCTCTCTTTAAGTGTCTAATACTAGCCCAGGAACAAAAGTGCAGAGATTTAAGTGTTAAAACAACATGCAAGTATTTATAATGCCCAAATTTAAGTTCTTTAAAGATGAGAGTGGTATACAGAAAAGTAAAGATAGGAGTTGTCACAGGATTCTAAATGCCAACTGAAGATGCATTTTTCAAGTCCTTTCCCTTAATTTGTTATGAAAAATATCTTTAGGTGCCCTGGACTACTAGGAGAAGTAGCCCAAGTTAGGTGACTAGAGGACAATAATTGTCAAATAAACTTGGGGAGGAATGCAAGTGGTAGAACAATTGTTTCAGGAAAAACCTCATTTCAGTCTGCAGTCCTATGGGAACTTCAGATGGGCTGAGCTTGGAAATTTGTTTCTTCTTGCATTTTTGGTAGACTTTCAACATCTTAGTCAAAGCTTGAGGAAAATATTTGCTGCTAGCTTCCAATTGCATTTATAATTGCATCTGAAGTCTGACTGATAATGTGTAACATAAAACAAGAAATGGGGAAAAAAAGTAAAGCATTACAAAATGAATGACATAGTTATTTTTCTCATATGTGTAAATTTAAGTGTTGAGGGAGATTAAAGGACTCAAGTTTCACTGTTTTAGTAGAGTTTTTAAAGATAGAATTTCAAGAACTATAATTGAGAAGAAAATACTGTTAATATTTCAGATAGAACACTTTATTTTGAGGGACTCATAATCTAAAAAGAATTCTTACAGTCTAACTAACAAACCATTTCTCATCAATATCAAGAAACATTTCCTGTTAAACATGTAAATGTTTAATAAACCAAAAGGATAATAGCACTTTTAAAAAGGAAAAGATCTTGTGTGTTTGTGTGTGTGTGTGTATAACTATTAATCTACGTCTCCTTAGTTATCATTTCCAACTATTTTACCAACTGGTTATATAGATTATGTTCACACTTTCTCAAACTGCCAGACTGTAACAAATCATCACCATATGTCACACTGACTAATGCAACGTATTGACTGATGTATGCATAAGGCATTTGTATAAGTAATAAACCATATACAAACTATATATGTAGAAACCATATACCTCTGCATTGTTTTTGCAAATAGTGATAATACAGAATAAATTGCCTTTGAGATCTATTTTCCATTCCAATACCACAACCTATGTACCTACACAATTTCTACTTTCATATTAATGTAGGAAAAAATTTTTCGAACAGATGGCTTTGCACATTGTTTAAGCAATCAATGAACTATATTTTAATTTACTTGAAAAAAAGAGCAGACATTGTTCTGATGGGAAAGATCAAGCAATTGCTCTATCCTCAGCTTCTGCCTAAGCCTATATGGTAAGAATCACGGCAATCATTCTTTTCATTTAGCCAACTGACACACAGGTGAAAGTAAAGCAGATAAACACTCCCAATAAGGAATTGGTCATGAAGATAAAGCTGGGAAAATCCCAGTTGGGAAGCTGAGCATTTCTGCTCACTATTCTTCTTTCTGTCACTGTTCCCTAGTTTTACCACTACAATCAGGTTTCTGAGAGTAGAGCTTAATTAAGAGTGAAAGGATATTATAGAAAAGGAAAAGGAAAAACACTCTAGGTGAAAAACACAATCAGGAAATCCACATAATTGTGTTTGGAGTACAAGTATGTGACTTTGAGGAAGACTAGGCTAGCGGATCATATTGTTGATAAATCCTGGTGTATTTTTAATAGTATAATTGGTTTTATTTAGCCAGATGTTTAGGTGATGTATATTGTGGAAGATGGTTCATTGAGAAAGAGTTATGGAGCTTTTAAAGAGAAGACAGATGTTGAACATGCAAAAGGACCCTAAGGAGCAACTTCTTGCCATGATGCTTTATGTAAAATAAAAAAACTAAACCTAAATTGTTTCCTGTCCATTTTTCTAGGATAGAGGGAGAGAAACATTAAAAGCTAGGCTGTCCTCAATCCAGGAACTGATTCCAAGAAGAGCCACGCTGCCTCACCTTTTGCCTTTTCCTTTCTCTTCCTCCCTCTCTCTCATAAAACCAAATCACAAGGCAAGGACCCTGAACTGTGTCCAAACTGAGCCAAGATTCTCTCCATATTCCTTTTTCTCATTTCAGTTTTAATCAATTTATTAAACCTAACAATGATTTCTTTCTAACTCCTTTCCTCCCTTTTATTCATATTTCAGCTTCTGTCTTCAATTCAAAGCTGTAAATCTAGGTAGATTTATTAGTCACAAATAAATGCTAAATATTGTAAGTGCTGAGCTAGGAAAAGATGTTTGGGGACATACAGTCTATAAATCAACCATGTTATAAATATCTGAATGTGAGTGGCAAAGGAGACAAACTTATAAGCTCTGTTTTGGTGAAGCTGTTAGGTGGGGTGTAGGTCTGGGTGCTGGATGAATGGGAGAAATAGTCACAGAAATGGTACAGCGGGAGAGAAATGAGCAGTGTGGTGAAAGTCCTTAGAATCGACAAAATTACGGTAGTATTTGCATCACAGTGGCACTTTTATTTTACAAACCGTTTTAACATTACTAACACAGACATATTTAAGAAATACCAATTGTTTATATCCCTTTGGATATTAGCCATGAAAGGAAAAGTTACAGTTAGTTTTAAGAACAGGACTGGTGTTATATTTGTGAAAGAAATGCTGGTTGGTGATTGAAATTTCAAGAAATCTGAAGATGAAGGTAACACTGTGAGGAAACCATAATAGAAATAAAACTATAACAAATAAAGGAATGGTTGAATCCTTAACTGAGAAGTATCTTTAGTGAGAAAGGTAATATGTTATTTATACACGGATATAGAACAGGATTTCATGACACTTAGTAAAAATTAACTGCTTTTGAGAGAGAAAAATGAAAATATTACACAAAGATTATTTGAAATAGAAAAATTAAAGAAAAGGGGGAAACTCAAATATCACCAGAATTCAGTTGTCAATTCCCAAACATCTAATGTCCTTATATAATGCAGATATTCTGAAATGATGTTCTAATACAAATTATATGCAAAATATTAAGAGGTAGGAGGAACACCAATTAAAACAAGGATTTACACAAAGAGGGAGACTGACAACTTCTCTAAATATCCTTAATGTATTACCAAACAGAGACAGTTCTTGGAGTGTTTATCTTCTTTCAACCATCGTTAGCATTTGTCAAATAAAAATCAATCCCCATCTGAAAGGTCCCCTGTCTCCATTACAGCTCACTCAACCTGTCACTCTTGTGGCCCTGTGCAGGCTACTATCCAATTACAAATCAACCTCAACTGTCTTCTATCTTAGAATCTCAATTTATAAACAAAAGTTTATGAAATCATCTTAAAGAGATATTATACTGTGTTTTACTGGAAAGATCATTTAAGCTAAAAATATTTATTTATTTTTCTATTCTCCAAACTAGATTTTCTTTAAGTAACACTTGGCTGGGTATATAGTTGGGAAACGTAGGGAAATTTTCCCTTATGACAATATTTTGCATTTATTGATGCAAAGCCAGTTTTGTTTTTTAAAATGTTGATTGTATTTCTTTCTGGTGATGCAGGACAACTGTGTATGTGTGTGGCAGAGGGGGTTGAGGGGAGCAAACAGGCTTATAAACAGGCAGAAGACGAAAGGTTTCTTTAATCTGAGTTCTCAATTTTGATTTGTACTAATAATGACATCTCCAAAATGAGATAAATAATTTGGGATATTTAGTTTTATTTATAAATGAGAGGATGCAATCAGGAAATAATTACATAAATAATTTTTAGAGGCAACAACTAATAATTAGAAATTGTAATGTTAGGAATACAGCACTGGAGGGTATTTTGCTTCTCTTATCATAAATCGAGGAACTAGATTAGTCAAAGAATGAGGTCTGGAATTAGAGCATCCACTTATTTGTAAGTTCTTTAGTGATACTGTGGTTAAGGAAGATGCCAACTAGAACATACAATGTGGTCACCTCAGAAATATCTTCGTATAGAAGGAATGAGCACAGCATGAGAAAACTGAAAAGTAAATGTATTTATTAATGCAAAGTTCCTCCTGAATCAACCTGAAATCAGAACTATGCACAAAGTTAGCATTTTACTTTTTACTCTATTCCTGTTTGCTTACCTTTCCATCTGCTGGTGGTGCTAGTGAGAAATAGAGTGAACCGGAAGTAAAAGATTCATTCACTCATTCAGCCAGTTATTGAGGATTTATCTAGGAAGTGCCAGGAGAAGCAAAACATTAAAAAACCAGACATGGTCTGCCTTTACGGAGTAGATGAATAATCAATTCCAAAATACCAAATAATTCATCCCTACTGTAGCAAACACTTATGTAGCACTTACTAAATTAACTCATTTTATCCTCAAAACAACCCTAAGAGGTAGATCCTCTTAGTACTTCCATTTTATCAATAAGGGGATTGAAGATACAGAGAGATTTAGTAACTTGCTAAAGGTAAGAAATCAAAGAATGTTAGAGACCAGGTGGCCTGGCCCAGAATCTATATGCTAATCGCCCTCTCAACACTAATTCTAGGTATTCCAATCCTGATCGTTAATTGTACTTTAAAGCACTATTTCCACACTTGGAACACTTGCCATATATCTTAAGTAACTCTTTTGGAAGTCCTGGGGTTTGATTTTAATAAAACCTTTGCCCTAAAGTAAGACACAAATGTGTTTTAAAAGGAATTGTAATCCCTTAATTTCTCATTCGTTTATAGTCATTTGAATTATTTGAATTTCAATAAGACTTTTTTCTTGATTAGTCTTTTATCCTAATAATGGGAATGCACATTTTGCTAAGAATAAATAGGAATCTGGTCAGTCTCATTAGAAAATCAGTAGTTCTAGAGTCAAATGATTTTTTAATTCATCACAAAGTACTTAACAGAGCTTTAGGCCTGAGATTTTTAGTTTAATATACAGCAGACTTCATGCAAACCCACTGAATTTTTACAATATCAATCTTCAGGGTTAGAAAAGGGTTTATTTGCTGCCTGCCTCAAAGTCATTAAACTTAGTTCCTCCACTTATGTTGAGAAAAGGCTTGTGTAAATGTTCCTGGATATTTTTGTAGTGCTTTAAATTGGAAACTGATTTGTGTCAACCATTTTTCTTGTAGGTCTATTACCAAGAACATTCATAGAGAAGTGCTAAATTAATCCTTTATGCAGATATTGGTTAAATGCAAGAGCACTACATGCAGCACTGATGCAACATATATATAACTGGAAAGATGAAAGAAATGAGTGCTCACCTGGTTTGATGCTACAGATTGTGATTTGATCTGCAAATATCTAATTTTATTTATTCTCTAAGCATTAGTTTTCTTTACTGCTATGAAGGCATGCATGATGTCAGTGGGCAAGATTTAAAATCTGCAACCAGCTTTGCAAGCAAAAATATAAATCTTAACAAAACTGTTATACTGCATAATTATCACGTCAGAAAGCAATTATAAGCAATGCTTTATCCTGGGAGGAGAAAAGCATTTACTCATTTTAGATATTTGTGTTTCTCTGGAAATATTTGCATACAAAGACAAGTGCTGGCAGAAGTTTATGGGATGTCCTCACCTTGGCAGCTGAAATTCTGTAAGTGCTCTACCATGTTGCTCTTTGAAATAGAGAACTGTAGCTCAAGCTTTGTAGGTATACCTGAAAGGAAATTGACTTCTGAGTTCGAAATTGTGGCAAATTTATTTTCTTCTCAGATCCTGGGCTATTTTTCAGATGACAGATACATGGATTTCAAAACAATGATTATACCTGAGGCACTCATTTGTATCAAGTGGAGGGAGTGATATAACAAATATAAACTGAATAGCATTTCTATTGAAATGTTGGATTACTAGGGAATTATACTAAGTACCTACAATTATATATGGCTGTTCACAGATGGGGTAGCTAGAGCAGAGTATAGTTATATTTATTATAGAGTTTTTATAAAGGAGAACGTTCATGTTCTATGCAAAAGCATAGCAATCATTGTGATTGCTGAAGAGATCATGAAAGCATTGGTTCCAATGGTCTCTGAACATAGACAAGCACAACAGGAGCAAGAGCATGGGGATTCTTTCACAGGATTTTTTTTTCCTTCAGAGAAGGAAGTCTGATAATTGATGATCTGATAAAAAATAGTTTCTTATTTCTAAAAATGCAAAACAGGTTCATATACAAACAGAATGTTTGGTGTTATTCAATGTGTGATTAGTAAAACATAATAATAAACTTTATAAATGAGCCAGCAACTTAGCCCATTGCTAGACGTTTAGGTATAAATGTAAATATATTTAAATGTATTTGTATAAAGTTCTCTCTGAAATCATGTGTGAAGAAAGATGAATAATTTAAACATTAAGAAAAAGCAATGTCTTAACAGCAATAACAACAAAAGAAATATATGGGAATGATATTTGGAAACTTTAATTATATATATATATATATATTTTTTTTTGTTCTGTTATGCTGATTTGTTGGATTTCTCTGAGACTCAGTGGGTCTTATAACATAGTACTGGAAGTTCTCGCTAAAGAGGTGACACAAATATTTTAAAAGATGTATTCATATCTAGACTATTCTACCTCAAGTAATTTAGAAGAATGGTGAAAGCAATGTCTCTTTTCTCAATTAATTCTTCTTCTTCCCCTTAATCCACACATTGTGCTACTATTTCAGAGTAGAAGAATATAAATGCCAAAGTGGCATCCTCAACATAGACATGTTAGTAAGAGAAAAAAAAAAATTACAAGTTCCTGAGCAAGCACATCTTTTTTCAGTTCCAGAAGTTCCCAGGGGCTCTTTCTATCCATGATGACCATCAGTTGTCCCCGGGGACAGGTGTTATGGTCTGTGAGCCCTCAATATTAAGTCCCTTAAGTTTGCTTTGATAAATAGGATGGCTTGTACACTCAGGAATTAGCGAATAATTGTGTAATCTTTGTGTTAAATTACTAGAAAATTAACAATTCAGACATTGATACCTTAAGTTTAAAACAGAAGCAGAGTTTTGCAAATTCCTTCTCAGGTAGTCTGCAAGGATATACAGTTATATATATTTTTGCTGAGGAATATTGGCCCTGAGCTAACATCATTGCCAAGCTTCCTCTACTTTGTGTACAGGACACCACCACAGCATGGCTTGATGAGTTGTGTAGGTCTACACCCGGGATCCAAACCTGTGAACCCCGAGCTGCCAAAGCAGAATGCACAAATTTAACTATTACACCACCGGGCCAGCCCCTACAGTTATATTTTTTATCATTCAAAGAAGGAACACTGAAGGAAGAGAATCCCAAGCCTCTTTTTTCCTGACTTAACAGACATTCACTTCATTTTAAAAATCATGGAATCTGAGAAACTCTCATTCTTGTCCAGAGAATGGTTTGTGACTTCACACTCATGCAGAATGATTCTTACAAACAGAACTACCTAAACCAACTGTGTTAGCACTTACTGGATCCAAATTAGGCTTTTCACAGAAAAGCTGTTAGCACAACTTTATTACAGACTGATCATTTTATCCATTGGATGGTATCCCATACGGCCTTGCCATCATTCCCTTTACTGGAGTTGCAACCCACGGGACTGTTACAGTGCTAGAATGATGATTTTTGCTAAGTCTTCTTCTCTTTCTTTTCTGTGATGGACAGACTCTAAGTAATACATAAGATACACAATGCAATAATGCCTTTGAAGATATTCCATATTTCCTGCTTAAATTCAGATTAGCAACCATGGTCAGATGTAAAAAATTTGTTCTTATAAATTAAAATAATTTAACATGCGTGACAATGTCATAACCTTCAATTTGGAAAACACTTTAAAGAGTATTTAGTACCATCTCCTTGCCCAGATATAGACCTTGAGGTTCACAGCAAGGAGGGGCCTTGTCCAAGGTCACAGAAGTAGTAGCAGGGCAAATCTCCTCATGTCCAGTTCAGGTCTTTCTACTCCATTTTCTATTATAATGCCAATAATAGGATAACGGTCACATGAAAACAATATTATCTTTGCCTATTCTGTGGGTACTTATTCCTAATATATAGACTCCTACTTGAAATGTAAGAGAAATATATTACTTATATTATTAGAACTTAAATTAAATATGAGTGAATACAAATTTTGAAAATGAGAGCCTCACTCCCCTTACAAGTATCTAAAAATGTCACTCTACATGAACAGGCATGTTCAGCAATATATTCAGTATGATTAAAAAATACAGCATCTTTTGTAGGAAAATAAGAACAAAGATGGGCACATTTTGTAAAGAGGATTCTAAAGAGTGAACTGATTACAACCTGCATCAGAATCATTTGAGGTTCTTATTAAAATGCAAATTCCTCAGCCCTCCACTAGAGTACTGAATCAGAATTTGTCACAGTGGGAGCATTAATTATATATTTTATTATAAATCCTAGGTAATAATTAGGCACAGAAAAATTGAGAATCAGATATTTAAGGCTCATACAACTACATAAAGATTATTAGAGTTAATTCTTGACATTTCTCATACTTTACAAATAACACATTTGTTCGCTTGATTTTTGCATACATTTTCCTAGAATGCACACAAAACATCCTAAGTTAAAACTTCCAACTCACACTAATTCTATGGAGAAAACTCCAAAGACTTAAATGAATTCTTATGTTTTTGAGATTAAGTCTAATTCTATTACATTCTATTAAGAACTGTATTGCAAAAGCATATGTGTTTATATTCTTGGTGAGTAAATATTTTTATTAATCAAACAGCTCTAATTTATCAATGCAAACTTTTAGTAACTAGTCATTAATTCCTGGGCTACTATTGTGGTTTTCTCCAGGGAATCCTTTGACTGATGGGCTATCAAAATGTGATTGGGAGAACCCGGATCTGCAACATGGAGTTCTGCACAAGAAAAATACAGTGTGCTGTCTCAAGCTGCTCATAAAAGCAGCTGTATGTGTCCATGGTATCAATTTCAAAAGGAATCATTAAAAACAAACATTACAACAATATAGCATATATTATATATTTGCCTTATTATTATTAATGAGTTCTAGCTTAATTATCGCTTAGATCTTTTCAGTAGTTCTGTGCTTTCATGGATGAAAAAATAGAGGCTTGCAGAGAAAAAGTTATTTGTCCAAGCGTTTTTAGTATATTCTATATGGAAATGAGTTTTTCCCCCCATTCATTAATTTTTTCCACCAGAATATACCTAAAAGTAAAAAAGATACACTCTTTATCCTTAAGTAGCTTCAAGTAGAAACAGAGATATACAAACATGCCATTTGAATGCAGTTTTGTAATGTGGTAAGTACAGGCTTCAAGGGGAATCTATAAGAGATATCGAACTCAGCTTTAGGGTATAGCAATCCTGATGTGGGACATCCAGGTGGACACATTAAAGACTAGAAGTTAGCCAGGTAAAGAAGTGGGAAAGATAGAGTTAGGGTATTCCAAACAGAGAGAATAGTTTCTGCAAAGGCTTGGAAGTAGGAAGGTGCCTGAAGGATTTGAAACACTGCAGGTTTTCACTTTGGCTTGAATATAGAGGTGGAGGAGAACAGGAGTCAGATCATTAATGACTTTGTACATCACATTGAGGAATCTGATTTCAACCTGTTGGTGATCACAAGACACTGAAGATGTTCTATTTACCTCCTAGAATGATGCTATGTGTGTGGAGAACGGGTTGGGAAGGAGCAGACTTGAATGCAGCGTGACAAGTTTGAAGGCTTAAAAAAATGAAAACTCAAATCTAGTTAGGGATAGTAGAACAACAGATGATAGACAGACTTAACATATAGAAAGGGATGAGAATTGAAAGTGATTGATGTTGGTGATGGGGAAATAAAGACTACAGAATAGTATCTCACGCTGGGCAATTAAGTGAACAGTGTTGCAATCTGAGATAGGAAATACAGGAGGAAAGACTTTTATGTAAGGGAAAACCCTTCACTACTTCAATATTTTTCTTCTAAATTATTCTTGAACTTACTAAGTGCATATTCTACCTAATAGTGGAAAGGGAGGGAAGTTTAATTATATTTCTAAGGGTGACACGGCTGTAACATGTCATAGCATTTTTCAGCCAGCTCTTGATTGCGTTCATGGAGCTAGACAGGCAGTCTTTTTATTTATTTCTTTATCACACCATGTGTATCCTTACAGAATTTTCAACTTTTAAGCGACAGCATTTTCTCATAAAGAAGAATTCTTTGATTACTAGGGAAAATAATTATATTGAGCTTTCCTTTAACAGACATGCCACAGTTCTATTTTAGAAGAAACACTTGTAATATTAGAACCTCTAATTATGATAAACAATAAATGGCTTGATAGGGGTCTAAGATAAGCCAAGAATATAAAAATTTCATATTGCCTGACATTTCAAATTCAAGTTTGTTTGTATTGCAAATAGGCTGAAGATTTTTCCTGAACATTAGTATAGCTTGGAAATACATTTTCACAAAGATACTTTATCTCATAGAATCTATTACTGGCAAATAGTTCTTTCATTATATTGTAGTAATTTGACATATTTACTTTTGCTCACCAAATCATTTCTGACTGTGTCCATATTTGCTCATTACTGATCTTTAGAGTCAAGTGCAGTGCCCAGTGTTATGTATATTTACTAAAATATATCTGAGTTTTATTTTATGGAATTAATCTTAGAATTTGCAACACATTTTTTAATGTCTCAAATGATGACAAATAATTGTCTTCTAAGAGACTATTTTATTTTTGAATCTAATTAAGAGCCTGTCATTTAAAAGTCGGAGAACAATTTGATTAAGTCTCTTTTATATAAAAATCAAGATGTTATTATCCTGGAAAAGATCATGTTTTGCTTCCCCCATCTCCAACTATGTCTCCACTTCACAATAAATTTTCTTCAACAAGGAGTCCACATCATCACTAACTCCTGACCACCTCAAATTCATGGTCCAACATACCACACAATGGCTTTTTACTCGACTGCTTGAATACCTCCTTGTTATCAATTTCAGCAGACATCTTTGAGTCCTTCAGTTCCTTGACTTCTCTTTGAAGCCGACACTGTGGAACACGCCCTCATCCTTGAATTTCACTTAACACAATATTCTCATGTTTTATTCTTTTCTCTCTCTGACTTTTCCATCTCAATCATTTTTGCTGGTTTATTTTCAGCTCTATTTCCTTAAGTGTGGGTGTTTGTACTTCAGAGAATCTCACTTATCACTCAGTGTACTCTCTCTGAGCAAACTTGGCCATGACCATATTTTCAGGTGCTATCTTTGTACTGATGACTCCCAAAGAGATATCTGCAGCCCTGACCAATGTGTAAAAATGCTTGACTCCATAACAGATCCCTGAATCTATCCAAATAAAGAAATTTACCATCTTCCTCCCTTCCTCATAAACCTATTTGTACTTCTTCACATCCGATTTTTCTTTAGAAATACTTTCATCTGCTTAGGCACTCAAGCCATCAAAGCTATTCTATAAAAGCCACATAGCTCAGTGTTTAAGAATGTGGACTCTATAGCTGAATTGCTGGGGTTCACATCCCAGCTCTGTGACTTTGGGAAAGTAGTTCAACCTTTCTGGATCTCAGTTTCCTCATCTGTGAAGATGAGACTAGTCATACTTATAGTGTTGGTTTGAGGATTAGTTTTCATAGATGCTTAAAACAGTGCCTGATACAGTATATGTAAGTTATTATTAACCTTCACCCTCTCCACCTTCTCTTGCATGCTTTGAATCCAATCAATCTTCCAGTTTTACAAATTGTGTTTCCTACTCACCTCTCCTTTTGTCCATCTTTACTTCTACTGCTGTCTTTCAGAACAAGAACATAGTGGCTTTTACCTCTTTATCTGCAGTGCCCGATGCATAGTAGGCTCTCAGTCACTGTTAAGCAGCAGCTAAATTAGTGGGTAAATGTTGGAAAATCTGGCTCTGAAGAGGGGACTCCAAAACTCTTTTTGGCAATCACTGGAATGTTTGTATATCCTCTGAAGGAAATTGTTTAGAAAGATTTATCATTTGGACAAAATATATTGGTGCTTGTTAATCAATCGTACTGTTTATAAAGCTGCTGTGACATGATAGTACTAATGGCTAGCTTATAGGGCTAACCAACATTTAGTGTAACAATTGAACATTTTGCTCCCTACTATTTTTGTAGCATTGGGCAAGTCGCAGACAGCTTCTCTGAGTTCCATTTCCTTCTCCTCTAAAATTAGTAAGTTGGACTAGAATTATCTCAATGCTCCTTTAACATTTGTGATTTCAATAGATTTGAGCAATTATTCAACATTTGAAATATGAGACACTGAGAGAAACACATCATGTAGAAAATTCAGGCGGGGGGATATTAAACTAATGACCTTGATTTCTCAGCCTGTTGCTTAGTTCAGTGAGACAGGCTGGTAGGCAGGATTTTCTAAAAGTCAGCTTTTTAAATTTATTCTGCAAGATTTCCCCTGTCTTAGCATTCATTTGCATCTATTTCAAACACCAAATCCTTCTCTCCAAAAAGCGCAAAAGATTTTAGCTAACGCTGGTTACCACATTAAAATTTTGACCTTGAGCCCAGAAAGGGGTCTATAGAAACTGAATCCCTATCATTTAAAATGATATTGGCTTTTAAAAATGACTAGTTTCAATATTTTATTGTCATTTTCCCCTGATTATTAGATTGGAGGTTTTTTTTAAAGGCAAATATTTTAAATCAAATTTGACTTATCATTCCATTTCAAGTAGCAAGACTTTTAAATGTAGTCTTTTAAAACTACTGAATATCTAAAATTTCTTCTGCTGATTAATCTATGGCAAGCTTTTGTGTAATAAAAATGGACTGTAAAAATGATTTCTGGGACTTGGGAAAGAGATTTTCCTATGGAAACCAGCAGTGTTTATATCAATGTTGAATTATTTATGAGTCAGCCATATTAATGCTAGATTTTAACTGAGAATGACCCAACAATTTTGGCCCACATGCACTGCTTGCTTAAAATTATTATTTTATGAAGACAGTCACGTTATGATTTCAGGAGAGAAATAAGAAAGTCATTCCAGTTCTATCATAGCCCATAGAAAGTTGTTTTGAATGCAATGTTAAATCATTTATTTTATGTTAGCGTTGTCCTTCATCTGAGAACTTTCTGCTCCAAAGGATTGTGGATATTTTACAATACGTTCTTACGAGATCAGAGTTATTATTTATCAAGGTCTTGATTAATCTTCTGATGGATATCATTAGGAAATTAATTCACAAACTCATATTTGATGTGGAAGACTAACAATTTGAGTTTCAAAGATCACAATTAACTAAATCAAATGCTAGTATGGGGCAGCTCCTGTATCATAGACTGGATTCCGTGGCATGCTCTGAAGCACAAGCTGTCTCATGGCAATAATTGTCCAACAGAGTCTCAATTTCAAACATGTTATCCCACTTTCTCATGAGTATACTTTTTTGTTCCTATCAGACCACTTGTCTAATTTTTTTCATTTAGAAAATATTGCCATAACGAGATTAAAAAATAATAACATGGTAGCCCCTGGAGTAAATCTTATCTTCAAGTGTAGTGGCTAATATTTAGCTTCGAGTCCCTGGTTTTGTCCTTTCTACCTGTGTGATCTTGAGAAGATTCTCTAATCTGCCTGAGCCTTTGTGTCTCATCTGTAAAACGGGAGGAGTACTCTCTAGGAGTATTGCTGACCACTGGGGATTGTTTGTCAGATCGCAAGTGAGATGGTCTGTGCACAATGTCTGGCCAGTAGGAAGCACTCAGCTAATCCTAGCTACTATCAGTAGTAGTAGTATGGTTATCATCATGAAATGGAATTCAAAAAATTATTAGAAAAGACATAACTTTGCTTATGGTAGCACCAGGACTATCACTTCATTTAGGAATAAAGTTACGCACTGAAGGATAATCATATTCTCATAAAAAGTGACAACTTCTGAAGGACATATTAACATTTTCAATTTTTTTAACCAGTGTTTAGGTCTTCATGTCAGTAATGCAAAATAAAAAATGTATTTAATCTGAGAACTCTGGCTATATCGCTTATCAATCATTTCTCTCTTCAGATAATTTATGAACCAAAGGGTCTTGGCATGATGTTTTGGACTATCTACCTCTTTTTATACTATTGTGCCCTGTTGGATACAATGTTTCCTAGATACTTGCATTTGCTTCTCACCGGACTAGGCTGAGTCTACATAGACAAAGGAAGTAGATATTTTGAGGGAACAGACAATTATAAAAAATAGAAATTCAAGGCCCAACTTATCCTGCAAATAAAGGACAAATTCATTGGCTCATCACTTGAAAAGCTCAGGGAGCAGCTAACTCAATCTGTTTCACCACAGGACATAGACCATTATTTTCAATGAAAGAATCATTCAAGTGAAGATAGTATAAGAAACAGAGTGGCTAATTAGTCGTTCACATATATCCTATAGACCCCATTTAGTTCTTCCTAGAATCCCAAGTTATGCACAGATAGATAAAATTAATTTAATTCTGAGCTGAAAATAAGGTGTTCCACCCCCTCCATTTCTGAGGGTGAACAGTTAGGGTGAGGATGTGACTGTGTGTAGGAGGAATAGGTTTTCAGAGCTGTTAATGTCACCAAGCATGCTATAATTTAAGGGTGTGATGGTTGTCCTTCTCTGACTGTCTTATCCCAGTACCTATGATTGCAACGCCTCTCCTTTTGTGATTCATCAGGGCCATTTATATTCTCTCCCTTGCACAGTTTTCTAGTTACTTTTATTATTTAAGCCTGGAATAAAATCTTACCGTATAAGAATCGGATCATAATTTTTTGGCGGTGTACCTTTTGTTGAGTTCCAAACTATATGAAAACATAATTAAACATGCCATGAAAATCTATATGATAATTTTCTAAAGACCTCTGAATATTTTGTAGAGCTAGGAAAAAATTATTAATAATAAAGGCATCAGGGGGAAACATTTAGTAAAAATTTAGGAGGCTTATATTCTTAATTTTCTCAGCCAGGTTGCAGGAATTTAGCCAATTAGGGCAATTGCGAATACTCAAATCTTATATTTCTTCAGGATTTTGGTATTTAAAAACCACAAAACAGGAATTATTCTTTATAAATTGTTCATTATTTCTTAGGTGCCTCTACAACTGCCACATAAACTAGGATTAGGCGGGGTGTTGACACGAAATTTAATGCAAAGGATTTTTTGAGCACTTATTAAGTGTTAATATTCTGTGAGCCGGAATTCAGGAACAATAGAAAAGAAAGATCTGAGCCTCTCAAAGAACTTAGGCTATAGGTGGAGAGACAGCCAAATCAATTAAAAATATGGATGTACTTTAGTAGGAAACTTCTAAGTATGTTATGAGTATAGTAAATAGGTTTTTAGTCATAAAAACAAGAAAAATGTAGGTGTTGAGAGGTGAGGGAGTCCTCCTTGGAGAAGA
This sequence comes from Tapirus indicus, assembly GCA_031878705.1. Taxonomy (NCBI): domain Eukaryota; kingdom Metazoa; phylum Chordata; class Mammalia; order Perissodactyla; family Tapiridae; genus Tapirus; species Tapirus indicus. The sequence continues at coordinate 139,800,892 of CM062917.1, read as the reverse complement.
TGGACTTCGTACTGGAAGGGGGTAAATGAAGAGATGTTTCAAATGGGACCAACTCATGATTAAAGACATGGAAGAGAATCTGAGATGTTACTTATACAAATTGTTTCACACCATCATTTTATATATGGTTTTAAAGATAGCTATATACAACTTTTTAAAAAAGTGACAGAAAATACTCTGGAAAGTATTTCTCATTGATGGGAGCAAGCGATATGTTATCATACGTAAGAAAAATGGAACACTAGCAGCCAGCATACAAGATTCAGAAGGAAAATTTTGGATTACAAACTTCAGGAGTTGGAAACTTTTATAGATTAACACACTTGTTGATTTAACAATATGCACAAAAACACTTGTAAAATGGTAGTGAACAACACCGCACAATCTCCAATTGGGATGAAGGTGATAGAGAGACACAACTCTACCCAAGGTAACTCTGCTTTATGCAATGTTAATGTCACAGAGTCCTTAGGGTGATTTATATTTCATGTCTATTATACAGGTAAATCTGTTTTATTAATATTGTAAGTCTAGGTCGTTTGCCAGCACATATTTTTTCAGGTAATACAGTTTCTCTGTGCACGTGTGCAATAAATCCTCTCTCTTTCAAATCCGTGCTTTAGTAGCAAGTCCTCATTCTGCATCCCAATAAACTGAAATGTCATAGTGAATAAAGCACTATAGTCACATATCTGATGAGATCCTAAAAGAATCTGCCAGAAAAACACTTTGAAATAGTGATAAAAGAGAAGCAAATTCCTGGCTGGTGATCTGTCTGTCCTAAGGGGAGAGCCTTAAATGTTGAAACAGTGTCCACGCAGCCAGACGGCTCTGCTCTCCCTGAGCAGACTTCTCACAGGCTCCTTGAGGAGAGGCTCCTTTTTGGCGTCTGTTCTTTTCTGCTTTCTAATGATACATACAGAATAGCTGGGTCACCTTAATCTGGCTGAAATCGGAGGCTATGTGTGCACTCGGGGGCAGTCAGGCCAGCGCTTGATTTAAAGATTATTCTCTGTGAAGAAGATTCCTTCTCTATGGCTCACCAGGAGAATTTATTCATTTTAGTGTTTTTTATACCCTTCTCTTTGGAAGCTCAGACAGATGGGAGGACAACAAACAGTGTTAGAAGCCTTTTTATTTGGTCATTATTTTTCCCTTAAAACAAAACTCTTTGAAGTTGTACACAAGATGATGGTATAAACGAGTTTGTGTAAATAATCAGTACTCTACTGTTACTCACATGCATCAATTTAAATTTGCTTTTGATTCAAGAATTGCTGAAGTGCCACTTAATTCTAATACTGTTCTCAGTTTTAAACTCCCCTTGTTTAAACAGTAAAAATTATAATTCCTTAATACAAAGAATATAGGATATTTAATGCATTTTAAGGTATTTTCTTTGAATGATGTCTGTCCATAAGGAACAATATCTCTGAATTTTGTTAATGAGTATACTGATTTAACAACTATGTACTGTACTAAAGCCAGCAATTTTTTTGGCAGATATGTTCATATTCAGGGCTACTGAGGAACTCAACTGGAAACTGAATCTAACTTAAATGTTCCCTGAAATGACTGTCATATCTTCACATTTGATTTACATTGTATATCTATTTAAATATGTCTTTAAATTACATTTCTTTGGAAGCACACAAAGTGTCCTTTATACCCAGATTTTAATCTCTATAGTTATATGAAACTAAATACTGAGCAAACAGTTGTATTTTGTAGAGAGCTCACTGTCCTAAATTTGTAAGAAGTTGACCTGACAGATTTGATTTTCATGGAGTAGAAGACTTTGCCAATCATTGTTACTTTCTGCTAAGAAAATACAAAGCAGGAAAAAAGAATTAATATGTTTATGTTCTTCCCCGAATTGAAAATGATAGTCAATATTGTGAATTATTCACTAATAATTCACATTATCCCAAGCCAACCCCCCGACCCCCCCAGCTTAGTTTGTAAAAATCAACAGAGGAGTAGGGGATGGCATCATGAGCCACTAGGGGTCAGCAGACACTGGAAATGTGTGGCATCATTGCCCCAGTGAGGGAATCGGAACTTGAAGGACCTGCAGATCTCTGGGCAGATGCGCAGCAGTGTTGTTCCCTAGCACAGACTTCAGTTTACATTCAGATTACAGTGAAAGAAGAGTAGCATATGGCTAAATGTGGGATCAATCAAGACTTTATAGATTCTCAATGTTTTATTCTTAGATCCACTGCCTTTGGGTATGTAAATAGATGGAGGAAGGAGAGAGAAGGAGAGAGAGAGAAAGCCAGGCAATAGCAAAAAAGAAAAGGTGGAACCTGCTGTGTAAGCAGCAGCAGCCAGCTAGGTTTCACTCTGTGGCTAACTCCAAAGATCCATGAGATCTTCTTTCTGTAATCCAGGGGTTCTCAATGTGTGGTTCCAAGACCAGAAGCATCAGCATCTCCTAGGAATGTTAGAAATATGACTTCTCGGCATCACCCCAGAATTACTAAACCAGAAACTCTGGGGGTAGATGCCATCGATCTGTGTTTCATAAGCCCTCCAGGTGATTCTGATGCCAGGTAATGTCTGAGAACCACGGCTCTAACTTCTAGTTGAGATGATGTGAAAGTAGCCAGGAGTAGCAGGAAGGACATATTGCATTTACTCTAAAAGATCTGAGTTAATTCTCTTACCCACTATGTGAGTGACTGCCTCCTGGATCCTAAACTACTCTTTACTATTTGGTGTGTACTTGTGGCCAAGACTGATCTTTGATTCCTTCTCTAGGTCAGCTGGAAAATAGGCTAACCCTGTTGGGAGTAATAACAAAACACAGTAATTCCCAGGCAAACCTCATTAAATATAAGGGCCCAAGAGGGTGCGAGCTGCTTATTGAGGCCAATAAGTCACAGGGTGAGATGATCCCAGAAGACTTCCAGCTTTTGCCTAAACAATCTGCATAATACACTTTTTCTAGAGAGAAGAGAAGGAACATTAGCAATGTCCAGGATGGGAGCCCCCACTCACACCAGTCTCTCACCCATATGATGTGCGTGTCAAAAGCTGCTAGAATCTCCTTTTCTTCTGTACTTTATTCCAGCCATCTCTTTAAAAATCTCACTTCAGCTGATAAATACCATGAGAATCATTTTCCTTTGCTGAGTGATCTAATCTCTGTGCTCGCAGGATGGCCTAAAATCATCCCCAACAGATGCAGGCCGTTTCTCTATTTAAAGACGGATTGAGATGATAATTTATCAGCCTCATCAGCAGCTGTAGCAGCCGACACAGCATACTGAGTACCCAGTGTACAGTAATAGGTGCAGGAGCCACAAAGTCAAGGGACCTACTACCTGGTTGTAAAAACAAAGTAGTGCTTTGAAAAAATATTACAGACAAAAGGATAAGGTGTTCAAAGGAGTGGTAAATGGCAGGAATAGGTAGCGTGAACTTGTAAAAAGAGTGGATTTTAGAAATCTTCTCTCACGATTAGTTACTCCTTCATATCCGGTAAATAAAGACACTGCCCATTATTTTAATCCAAAAGAAAGCAACTTTTGTGAATTCTTTTGGTACGGTATAATTGAAATTTTAATACATTTGGATCTCACTATAATTCACATATATGGAATTAGAAGGACACATTCCATTCTAGGATTTGCATATCCTTATAGGAAACTTTTATTTCCCTCGAGGGTAGACATTTATTGCAGTCTATTCTCTTAGAGTCTCTTTCCCATTTGGTTTCTTGTGTCCCGTTTCAAACTGGGCTGTTATGATCCCTGAAGAAGGTAGAATTAGAAGAGAAAAGCATTGTAACCAGTGCTAGCCTTCTGTCTCCTGGTTATCTGATGCCCTCTAGGAAGTGCTATAACTCCAGAGGCTACTTGAGGGCAAGACTTTTGTCTCATTCATCTTCATTTCTTCAGTACCTGGGTACAGCGAGTGCCTAGCACAAAATGGACATTCAACGAATATTAGATGAAGGAATGACTGGACACACAGATTACAGGCTACGGCCATCATACACTGTTACCCTTTTCGGAGTAGACAGTTTGATAAGAGGAAAAGTAAGAATGCCTTAAAAAATCTAGACCTCTTATGGGTTAGCTAATGAGGAATCATGTGGCTTTTACAATAGTATTCTGTGGCAATTTTTTTAAAGTGTGAAAGCTAACTTACAATGAAACAAATGTGATGGCCTGTCTCTCTGTGCACTGAGAAAATCTGATGAGTTCTATCCCGTGAAAAACGCTGACTCACAGGTAGAATGTTATCACCAGATAGAAATGCAATTTCAAATTTTCTCCACACACCTTGCATAATTCAATTTTATATCTCCAATATTTAGTACAATGCCTGACACAAGGAAGATGCACAATAACTATTGATCAATGAATGAGTAAATATATATGAGCAAATAAAGAAAACTTGGGAGACATGTAGCCATAGGGTAAGCTTTTCATTACTAGGGGTTCTTAGGGACCTGCTTTTAATACACAGGAATGGTTTATAATTGTGTAGTAATTTATTTTAGTAGAAATTTTTTATATGCTTACAGATAGTAGAAATTATTTTTTCTTAAATTGTTCAAATATTTTCAAGTAACTATTCTGTTCCCTTTCTTTCCTAGAGTTTCTCTCTTAAAAATAGTATGAAAAGGAACTTTATTAGAGTCCTGCAAGTTTATTAAAAATTCTGAATGAATAGAAAAGAAACTTATGAGCTTTTATTGTACTTGAATGTTGGCTGGCATTTTTCAATCTTTGGTTCTCCACGATAAATAATTGCAAATTCTCTTTATTCTTTACTTCTCTTTCCTTATGGGGTTCCAATATAACACATTCTTCTCCTCAGAGCTAGTCCACTGCTGATCATAACACCCCAACTTAATCTTTTAAAATGAGGTATTTCCATTTGAGATGTGCTATTTCAAACTTGCTTTTCCAACTCCATTGATGTGTTTATTTGACTGGGAAAGTCTATATGAAAGTGACATTACTTTGCCTCTTTCCTCAGAATTTGTTCTCTCTCAGACGGATAGGAAGATTCCACAAACATAACGGCAAATTGTTCTTACTCTAGAGACAGGGAGTTATGACGGCATGTTTTATCCTGAAATGGCTCCCTGGAGACCTTGAAGAACATGTGTGAATACAAACAGTGTGAGCTTCCTGTGGTTGACTACAAAGTGCTTGGTTGCAAAACCATTTCCTGTTGCTTAACATAAAATGGAATCAAATACAGTCAAGTACCATTTGGAAAATTTGCAGATACGTCAGCCCACAATGAGATCTGACCAATTGAATATTATTAATTCTGTATCTTTAGTTTGGCCACATCTTGTGGGTTTCCTTGTTTTAAACAAAATATGAAATGGAGTGATGGGGCAAGTCTGACCATTTTATCCTGATCACCGGGCTGAGAGATAATAATCTCTGGTCAATTTCTGAAATGTCATTGAACCTCATGTTACCTCATTTTTTTCCATTTGTAGAACAGGAATAATAATCATATTCACTGTATGCCTCAATAACTCATCTTAATAATATACTTTGCTTTTTAGAGGTATTTAAAAAAGAAAAGAAAACTAACTCCAATTTTAATACTACTCCCAAAAAAGGCAATAGAACCAGCAGAACCAGTGAGAGCTAGTCACGGGGGGTGAGAAGATGGGTGCTGTGGGAACCTAAAATCCCTTTGCAGAGGCAGCGTCTAACTCCAGCTACGTGTGAGATTGGCTCTGCACTCAAGGGAGATTGCTAAATTTTCCGTGCTTTGATCTGTTCTTCCCAACCATCCTTTGTTACGTTTATGCCCTTTATTATAATAGTTTTTGATATGGCTATCTCTGTTTTGTTTTGCCAATATTATAGAAAAAAACAATACCTGACAGTACGACAAACGATGTGACACTGATGATTGCTGAGGTTAAGAAAACAATTCTCTCTGAAAGAAAGCGTTTCCCCAAAAAGCATCCTGAGATGATGATATTTTCACTACTTCGTGGAGTACTTGTTCAGGCAACTCCCATTAATGATAATGGGAGCTAATCGGTGAGAGAATAAACACCTTATAACACATTACATTTAAAACTCAGCATGAACCAAAAAACAGCTATTTTACTCAGTTAGCAGGATGGATGCTTTTAGAGTAAAGGGAAAACCTGCTGTTGAGTTCACAATTCCTCTAGGTATAAAGGAAATAAATTATTTTAAATGTTATTTGTATCTGTAACCCACTACAGTGCTCTAGCTATAATTTGCAGCAACATGTCGGTTAAGTAATAACGGATACGCTATAACGGTGTTAATCAACATACAAACACCAAGTGGGCAAAGACTGAAGCCTCAGCGGGAGTGTGCTATTATGCTTAGAGAAAATGACTCTCTTCTCCACCTCTCTGCTTTCTCTTACTTCCTCTTTCTCTTTAACTTTTCTACATATTTCACCTGTGTCCTCAATAGAAGATGGCTAATTTCTATAAATTGTGACAGATCTATAGAACAGAAGGGGATGTTTTATTAAATCAGACATCTGGATATAGGTTTCCTTTAAAATGGCATGCTTTCCAACTTCCAACATCGCTCAATTACAATAGTTTGAATGTGCCTTCCCTTCAGAATCCCCATGTCTAAAGCTGATTGCTGCTTCTGCTTTCACTTCAAAAGGGTCAACCCTTGTTTCTCCGGCTTTTGACATCTTAATGGATGTGGGGTCAGTTTTCCTTAAGATACCAACCTTGTTAAATTTCAATTCCTGCAACTGAGTGCTTCTTTTGAATCCAAAGTCTAGTAAAAAGATGGCATCATGATGCCTCAACCAAACAGAAATGGTCACTGAAACAAAATATTGCCATAGGGTCAATGAGCTAGACGTCCCTCTTTAGTCAGTTCTTCAAGGCATGTCCCTCGCTTTTCCTCCTGTCAGGTGCTCAGCACCTCCCTTGCCAGCCTTTCTGGTCCAGACCTATTTACAACTTTCATCACCAAAACATAGCCATGGAACTTGCCACTGGTAACAGTCCCGTTTTTCTTTCCCCACTCACCGAAATATAACTTCTATATCAGTTCCCCTTCACCAGGCTCTGGTAAGATGACTGAATCTGATAACACACTTCTTGAGAGAAAGCTACAAGAGCCCTATTCTTCATTTATTTTTAATTCATTCATTCAACAAATATTTAATGAGCATGTACTGCAAAGGTACTGATGTGGAACCTTCTTTCCCACTAAAGGCTTTATGGAGGCAAGACCTCCCTGGTTTGATCTAGAAGAAATCAATGTCTTTGGGGGACATGGGTCAGCCAAGAGGAGAAAGGCAGTCTGGAAGGGAAGCCAGTTTGGAGGAGGCAGGGCTTTCTGAGTCCTCTAATTACCCCATGTAGTTAAACTATGGAAGAATCCTGCTCACCTCTCTAGTAATAGAAGAAGAAAAGGAGGAGATGGTTTCAGCAGTGCTTTTAATTAGTTCATTTTGTCAGAAATAAGATTGTCTACCTCCTCCCTCCATTCCTTCTCCTCCTTGTAACTGATTTGGGTCAGTTCCATTCTGACCCAAAATAAGGCAGTCAATGAAAAAGTCACAAATAAGGCAGAATTCCTTATGTAAAATGAGAGCTTGGCTATTCTGAATGAGTCTCTAGACTCCTCTTATAGTTCCTGAAGTGGGTCTTGATTACCCAGGTAAACTCGTGCTCTACTGGAAATCCTACCAGCCACTTCCTTCAGGAAATTCTCTGGAGCACCCAGTTACTGCTGGAGAAACATGTTTTCGTTATAGAACTCAGGAAGCTGGAAAACACTTTAGAGGTCATATAGCCAGAATAGCTGCCTCAATATAGAAATGTGGAAACTGAGTCCCCAAGAGTTTAGGTCTCTTGGTCACTTGCACACAGCTTTATTTTGTGACAGAGTCTGAGGCCATAACTCTGTCTGAATTACGGCTGCTTTTCTCCATTCTGGAAAAGGTTGTATCTAAAAATCTCTAGGACGCATAAAGGTGAACAAAGCTGACTGTCTCACATTCTTAATACATTACTCAAGTCTCAAGTCAGTATTAATGTAGCATCAATCATGTGATGACATTCTATGTCACCGACAACACAAAGAACATTCAAGAAGCACCTGTTAGTCTTTTTTACACTTAAAATTAAACATAGAAGAACAGCATAATTCTTAGTTGCCTAGAGTTATTTTAAGTAAAGTACATTTTTAAGATGAGTGAATAATTTATCCATATCCTCAGGCTGACTTTGAAATCCATATCACCCCTAGATGTCCTGGACTCTTTAATAGCAACAACAGAGAGAAAAAGCAGAGGCAACTGAGAGTTCTAATAGCTTCTATGGGACTGCAACAAGCATATCCCTGAGTCTCTGCTTGTCATTTTGCCAGAGCAATAGGGGAAGTGAAGATTCTTTTGCAGTAAGAACTGAAAAGAAAATGGAGGCTTAGGGACAACATGACCCACAAAAACCCACTTTTCTAGAAAGTGAAATCAGAGGCAGAACTTCTTTAGAAAACATTAGAGAAGAATGGAGAATGATTTCAGTCATTGAGCTCTTATTGAAGTTCATGATGCAAGCCCAAGGAATTTTGGCTAAGTAACCCAAGGGTGGCTAAATTTGATTCATTCACAATTTGCCTCTCTATCTTTGCCTTTTAAGGCTCATTTTAATTTAACAGAACAAAGACTTAAATATAAGTAACTACCAAGCACTCAGATGGATTTCTTGTAACTTCATGTATATTTTATGCTTTATTTTCAATTAACCGTTTTGATTCTAGTGCCAGTGCTTACAGTTTATAGTAACTGAAGAACACTGGTTATAAGACGACTGTTATCATTTCTGATTCTGATAAGAGAATCTAGATTTCATGGGAAGAATGAGATAGAGGATAAAAATGGAAAAATAGGAATACTATTTTATATTGACTTAGAATCCACAACATGAGAGTATAAACAATTTTTAAAGATATGATATTTGTATTTAAGATTACATTGTAAAGAGCATGAAATGCATATAATACCAGACACTAATGTATAGAGTGGATAATTTCTCTTATATGCTAAATGTAACTTAAAATCTGTATTGTATTGCTTTCCTATCCATGTAGACAATTATCTTTTGAGTACTCAGTGAACTATTTATTGTCCAAGAGTTTATCAACCCAACTGTCCAACTCACAATTTGGATACTGTCAAAGTGAATTTGTGGAAGGAGATGTTTTCCAGGAGACAGAAGAATTTAAAAGAAAAGAACCTGAACTTACAGTCAGAAGGACCTTGTGGCATCTATACTTTTGCATCTATGACTTAGTAGTCCCGTGATTTGGGGAAAACCACTTAAATGTTTTGAGTCTTAGATTTCTAATTTCAAAACAGAAGTAGGTAAACCTTCCTTCTCTTAATTCACAGGGTTATTAAGAGGACCATGTGAAATAATGAATGTGAATCACTTTGAAAATTGCATATAACATTTCTCTCACACCATTTAGTAGATCCCTTCTCTGAAATTCAAGGAAAGATGAGTATTACCGCTGATGTCTCTAGTCTATCTCCTCCTTCCCAATCCACATACACTGTTGCACTGACAGGGCTATAAGTGTGCTTAATAAACAAGTATTGAGATCCACCAATAAATTTGACTTTCAAAATAGAGATCATTACTTTCCTGAATTGTTGGGTCTCACTGGGAGGCAGAGACAAAGGTCAGATGATTGCCATTTGATATTTATCTTGTCAAAAATTTTGGAAGAAAATTAAACATTTATATGTATTGTGAATAAGTTATTTTATATTTTAGTTTTGCCCATTTAATTTAAATTTCCTGAGCAATCTTTCCCTGTAGACTATGATTTTTTTCCCTTGTTTCAGCATATTTCTTGGTATATGGTCAGCTCAGAGTAAAGAAGCTAACCTTGGATTCTGAAATCAATGACCTTTGAGCTCTAATGGCTTGCTAATTTAAGGAAGGTTTATTTTAAATCTGATTTTTTTGTTGTTGGTAACAATAGTTGCTGAATGAGAGCTTACAACATGTTATTCATTTATTTTCAGAATGACATTTTTTCCGTATAACTCTGAGTATTTTTTTAAAACTGATTCAACACCAATAACTTCTATCTTGTTTTCAAAGTACGCTTGCTAAACCCTACATTTCATTTCCTAGTGTTTCAATCCTATGCTGGCTGACCTGTTATATCTGCAAAGTAGAGGTGCAAATAGATTATATCTGAAATTTAAATCAGATCAATGAGAAAAAATTAAAAACAGAAAAAGGTATTTCTGTTTATAAGACCAATTTATCATAGGTATTGTTCCAACTCTTTTCCCTTAACTTTCATTGCTGACTTGGTAAATAGTTTATCTTAAAGAGTAAAGCTTTACAGAATTAGGAAAGGAGGTTTACTCATGTAATTTACATAGTGAAAATCTTTCTCCAGATATTTAATCCCCATTTTGTTATTTATGTAACACCTGTAAGGCATAGGTTAATACTGAAATGTTCAAATAATCCTGTATCAGTTGGGGCTCTCCAATCTTTTTTTATGAGATCTGGCTTAACTTTAATGAAAGTAGACCGGGAAGATGAATATCTGCCTTGTTGTTCGATTGTACTATCTCATCATCAGTACCTGACTCTGCAGTGGTAGGCACACAGAAATACAGAGATTGATGGGTGGGAAATACAAGTAAGTTCTGCACATAATGACAGCATGAATCAAATTACTTTTGTTAGATATTTTTCCTTTTAAAGACATGTCTAGGATTAGAGTCTAAATATTTAGTTTATATCTATGGCAATGTTTGATAGGATATATATGGGAGGAAAAGAGGGAAGGAGTTCATAGAAATGTGAAAAGATCTCTAAAGTAGTTTTCAGAACCATGAAGGAACTGCTAGTATCCAATATTCTCAGAGGCTTTCTCTAAGTAGGGGTTATCTTCATTTTTTGATATTCAGACTTGCTCTTATTTCCAAGGTAATTTAGGGAATTCTCAGCAGACTTAGACCCAGCAGCTTTTATCATCTCTCATCACTTGACTTCCCAAGAAAACCTGGTGATTTTAAACTTCAACTCTGTATAATGAATTAGTTTTTTCAGTCACTGAGGAATTAAGAAATGAGCAAAAGTCACTGAGAATGAGTTTGTGGGAACACGTGTAATTATTACCAAGGACAGAAATGCCGGAGAGCAAAATTTGTCCTGAGAATTTGATCCTGGCATTGTTGAATCGATGCTGCAGGTGGAGCCATGATTCAGAAATTTTTTTAAGGTTCAACCAATCGCAAAGCCAAGGTCAAGAGACCACTGCTAACTTTAGGTTGATTCTAATCCTTTATGAAAATGTTTCCAGAATCTCGTGGTTGCTTAGTGATTATTAATTTTTGAGCGTTTACAAATTTAAAAATTTTTTCTTAGATAAACTTCAATTTGGAATAAAACCAATAAGATATTTTAGTGATGATACTGCTTTTTATAATTTCATTGGTGGAAAAAAATATTAAAGCACAGATCTAAGTTAAATGACATCCTTGCTCACAATTGTGTATAAGATAAGGTTGTGTCTATTATATAATGGAATCCAAGTATGAACCATTCCTTAGAATTTCTGCTAATCCTCCCAGCTGTAGTTTCCCCATTTCCTACTGCTCCCAACCTGTTCTAATTTGTCTTAACATGGAACATTATCCCTTTTAAGAAATTTACTTTCCATAATATGCTATGGTCTCAATCAAAATTTACATTTATTTGGGTAGTTCAGAGAGGAATAAACGTTTCCATATGAATTCTAATATTTTACTTGTCAAAACCCACAATTCAAATTGGTCATAGAAGCAGAAAGCAATCAATAACATTTGCTTTCTCAGGAGTTATGTGATCATCACCTCCTTGTCCATTCTCTGTCAGTTTCTCAGATTAGTTGGTTAGCGTGGTGGTCCATCCCAACTACACATGTAACTAAAAAGCTCATATAAGATGAGACTTTTTAAAGGAGAATATTGCCTAAAATGCAGGTTCTTATCAGAAATAGATAAGTGTCAGTTGTGTTCAATAATATCTATTATTCAGAAGGCAGACTGGCTGAGAAAAAATTTCCAGGCTTCTTCGCAAATTAGATGTTTAGATGAGCAATGCAATCTTGGCTTAAAAAGAAAGATAAAGTAAAAGGGACAGACAGATTTTTGGGAATCAACAGGTGTTTCAAGTAAAGGATACATCCTACATACAAGACAACTGTCTTTGGTTTTTAAAGCTCATAGATTTAGATATAATTTCTACCATAATAAGACAGTGTTACATAGTGGAAAAAAATATTTGGAATCTAACCACCTTATTCAAATTCTTGTTAGAATACCTAGTAGTGCTTTAACTACTTAAGCAGCTGAACAAGTTAATTCACCTATTGGAACCTCATTTTTATCCTCATTTTTCTTCTCTGTGAAATGGGAATGTGACAGAGAAAAGAATTCTCAAATATAAGGGTTTGCATCCCTTCCTTCTTCCCCATCTCCTAAAGCAGAAAGTTGCTAGTCATTTGTTGAATTGGAAAAGGATATATAATAAGAGGACAACTGGAGAAGATAAAGAAAGGCTTGCTCTATTTGAGAAAAATGAGGAAATTCTGGAGGGTATGAAACTTGACTGAGGAGGAGACAGGAGAAGTTGTCAGAGAGGGGAATGGATGGAACAGAGTAAGGCCAGAGGGACTGATGCTGGGAGAACAAAGAAAGAAGTTGGAAGTTTGGGAAGTAACATTACTTAGATTTTTTCAGAAGAATTTCTGTGACACATGAAGTAGAAACCACTTTTACTCTGCAAGAAAACTTTAGTGATACTTGTAATATTTTTCAGTACTTTTAGAGACCAGTATGAGTGGTGTTTGTGTGTGTGTGTGTTTATTTTATCTTTTTCTGGATTCAAAAATATCCAAATTGTCTTTTGTCAAGAGCAAGCAGCGTCAAATGGCCCCGTTAACAGGGATAATCCTAGCCTTGCTGGACTGCTGTAACAGCTAGAATTATTTATTACATTGCCTGACACATAGCAAGTGAGCAATAAATAGTAGCCATTTGCTGCATCCTAATGCAAAGAGTTGTTACAATAGATATCCTTCCAATATTAGCCATGCTTCCCAAACCATATGCTCAGCCTTCCAAATTGTATCAGATGCTATCAATAGATCACTGGAAAAGGTAAAGCCGTCTCTACTATTATTTAGGAATAAAAGTATTTCACTGGCTCCCAGAGGGGCCAGACACTGACAGGAAATATTTCATTAAAAAAAACTGGAAACATGCTGAAGTGAACTGAACAGAACACGGAAGAATGGTGAGGGCATTTCAATTAGAATTTTAGCATTAGGTCTCATTCACTTAATGCTGTTGCTGTGCTAAAAGCTGCATAATTTTATTTTTCTCATAGTTATGCAGAACCAATACATTAGAAATTCTGTGCAATTTGGGGAGGAATAAAATGAGTCAATTTCTTTTAAAACTGCTTTACCCCAATAATACAATACGATAATTAGCCAAGTGAATAGTGTCAAGTGTTGTGACCGTTCCTTCCAAAGCCAGTTATAAAACTGATTTTAAAACCCTTAAAAGGTGTTGACACTTGAAAATGAAGTAAAATTACCCAATGTATGGTAAGTGCTTATTGCAATGAATTTGCATCTAATCCAATATATTAATATTATTGTTTGACAACTGACACTGACACTGTCTTTGATTTATTTATTGCCTTTCAAACTTGGGAGGTAAGTCCTGAGGATCTGAAATTTCAGGTTCTATTTCTAGCTCCATTAATTCACCAAGTTGTAGTAAGCAAACGATTGCCCCGTATTCCAGATACCAAAGCATTTCAAAATAGTTAATAAAATAAGTCACAGAAACATCTCATTAAACCTATAAATGATTGTAAAATGGTATATGTGTTTAAGGTAAGCATTCAGAACATTATAACGATCTATTGCTTCATCATAAAGAAAGATGCTGAATAGAAGACCCAATATGACATTGGTTATAAAATACTTTCAAATGAATTGCCCTGGATGCCTGTGAATTTATTATCAAATCTACACATGCACATACAATTTTGATGATTAATGACATAATATGGCCTATTTCTCCTTCCTCTTGATCAGAAGAATTATCACACCATGTTTATGCAAACTACTGAGGCCAAGACCCTCCTCCAGCTATCAGATCATCTGGTGCTTCCAGGCTTGTGGCCAAAAGCAGCTGGAAAGTAAGCAGACTATGGCCTGTCCTGGTGAGCGCCAACTGAAAGGTCTTTTGTGCTTAGAGCATGCAAGCCCCATGCATGAGCTCAGAAAATCTCCCTCCAGACTAAGGATTCTGGAATTTGGACTTGTAAGCTCTCCGGTCTTTCTATATTTCATCAGATCCTGTTGCATCTACTTTTAGTGTGGGTAGGTGATGCATTCCATACCCTCATCCATATGGGAAAATATTCCCACCTCCTCCATCATCTGAATAAATTTACTTAATCAGAATACCTCTCTTATATCAAGCTTCCCCAGTGGCGGTTCTTATGATCCACCAGGTTGGGAATAATTGATCTATTCTATAGCAGTGGTACTCAAAGGAGCTAAGGTTCTCCCCTTTTCCCTCATTTAAGTTGAGAGAAGGATGGAAATTGAGGGTACAGGTTTAAAAACTTAACAGCAATCTGATGAGTACTTGTTTGACTTTTGAATCTAACAATAGGTAGCATTTTATATGTCTTTATTTTTCTAGTAATTTTTCCACTATATTTTTAAAAAGTACTTGGGGGAACTGAAATAGAACATAGTCTGGGGTGGACAGAGAGGATAAACAAACAATATTGTTCTAAGTTCTACCTTTCTGAATTATTTTTAATAGAAAGAGTAAAATAATTTCCAATGAATTGAGGAGAGGTTACAAAGGAATAATCAAGTCAATTTGAAACTATCAAGTCAGTAAGTTACCCATTTTGCTCTCACAAAATATTTTTCATCTGTATGGACAGAGACTAACCAACTCAGTCATTGATCAAAGAAAGCTGATATCATTTCTTTTTTGGTGAAAGAGTCAATCCCATTCAAGGAAATCAGTCAAGAAAGTCAACTTATGATTTTGAAGAATTTGATTATTATTTTGACTGACTTATGTGTAACAGTGGTTGAAAGTTGCCTGTGTTGACACAATCATCCTCCTAAGAGGCAGCTTTCTTGGGTACAAGTTCTCTTGTAGCTGACCTGCTTAAGAAGTGTGTGAAATTTGAACATTACTCCATATATGAATATTTATCCAAGGCTTTGGCATCATCCAAATGTCTGATGCTCTAATTAAGAAAAATTGTAATGTCACTCCTAAATTTTGACATGTTTTAAAAACACAGTCAAAGCTAATATATCAACAAGGTATGACAAAAAGTTGCTATATATGGATCCTCCCAAACCAGCTGGAGAGTATTTAAGTAACTATATTAAGACAAGAAACTTAAAGCCTCCATGAAAAATACATCATAAATGTATAGATCTATCAAAGCCTATATACCCATATCAAAATAGGACAATTTATAGATATAGCCTTAAAGAGATTTTGACAATTTTGTATCATAAGGCAAACTTAAATAGTATTTTACTTTTTATGTAACACCTATTGCTGAAACATTTTACAAGGACATCGTATTTCATTTGATTCCTTACCTATTTCATTTTCTAACTCCCATCCTAATGGGTTCACCATGGTGGAGATTTGCCTTTCCTATAGAGAAAAATTTTCTTCAAGAGAGAAGCAAGCCTTCACCTTTGCTTATTTTCTGCCCTTCCTCCTCATCTCTAGAGTGCCCCACACCATTGAGTTGTGACATTAAGACTTCAGAGTTAACAGGGGTGCTTAGCTGTTCTAGATGCTATCTCAGGTTAAGACTTAGCCAGAGGTTGTTTCTATGTCTATATCAGTGGGCTCCATTTGGAATGATGCTTGAGTCATAGCCTCAGGAATTATGTGGGAGATGTGAGTCAGCGCCTCTGAGGGCCTCGTTTTCCAATCTTCCTTCCATGGTTCTGCTGCCCTGTGCTCACTGTTCCCTGGCAGGCTCAGAGTGAGCGTCCTGCTATTCTATCAAGTGCACTGCAAACACTGACATCCCTGTAAGAAGTTAGCAAACTGATCACAAGCCCCAAAGCTCTCTTCAGAGGTGACTTAGGTTCCATGAGTTTGGAGGCTTTTGGCCACCAAATCCAGATGGCTGCCATACATGACCCTGAACTCCCAAGGCAGATGTGCAAATTATCTGAAACAGATTGCTTATGAGAAAGTATAAAGACATATGTATATGTATTTGTAATATCTATCAATTGATAATATATTTATTTGACTTTTTGCTAATAATCTCTCCTTCTTGTCCTTGCCTATAAGATATATTATGTATGGGTTTATCTATCTATAGTATATATAATTTATATATATATATACAAATTATAGTTAATACATATTACTTATAATTAATATATATAACTATTGTCTGTTTAAAATATGATTTAAATGGATGACCAGACTAATGAGTGGCTGCATTACCTGGGTGTTTCTAGCACAAAAATGAATAAAAGACAAAAATTAGTGGACTGTATTTTCTTTTTAATTATTTTTAGCTGTGCCATACACACACACACACACACACACACAGAGTGAAGTAACTCAGCATTATGGACCATGCTGAAGGGTCTTCTGCAGATCATGGACTATCTCCAGCTGGATCCCTTCATTCTGCTATGCCTGGCACACATTTATTTCCTATTATCATCCACAAATGACATGGTGCAGTTTTAGAATAGTTGCCCCATTTGTCAAAAACATTAATATCAATGTATTCTGTAGGAAATTAGGAGAACTAGAAATTTAAATAGCCTTATTAAAATCCAAAACATTGGTGAAATAATTGTTGTAAATACCACTTTGTGAGAAGTGTGTTAGCGCAGTAGGAGTCAGGTTTCCAGTACCTGCTTTGCAATTAGGTACGCACTCTCAGGTAGATGATTTACCCCTCTCTCTGTCTCAGTTTCTTCCTTTGAAGAATGAAGATTTTTCTAGCAAGTGTACTCTATGTACCTTCCAGCTCCAAAATAAACTCTACTAGAAATAAATGACACAGCCTCATCTAAATGTTGCACAAAACACCACTGTCTACCAACAGTTATTTTTTTTAAAGAAATTAGAAACTATAATGGAACAGTAGAGAAGAAAATAATATTAAACCATATATGACTAAAACGTGCAAATCAGCAGAAATACAGTTACCTTGTTGAACTATGTATGTCAGATGAGAGACGCAACAGAATGTATATATATTGTTATTTGTGAAAGGGAATAATGACGGCAGTAAGTCATGCTATACTACAGCAGAATGAAGACATCCAAAGGATATAGAACAGCCCATAATTCTCCAGAAGATTACTATAATAGTAAGGTTTTATCGGGATTCATCCACTTTCCCTCTTATTTATTGAGACATGTATTTCAACTGTATTTGTAGCAGTTACAACTCTTTAAAACCAAAGACAATACATAAAACACGATCTTGTTGAAGTGATAGAATGACTTTCCGGAATACATTCTTCTTTAACTAGCACACTTTTCATTTAAAGAATATTACGTATCAAAGATAAAAAATTATTTCGTTTCTCACTCCACTTGATGTGATATATGGAGTATTTCCTATAAACATTAAACGTTATTTTATGGTGGACAGCACCAGAGACATTTTTACATTTAAATAACATTTTTATTTTAGAATAGATTTAGATTTACAGAAAAGTTGCAAAGATAGTACAGGGAGTTCCTATAAATCTCTCACCCAGTTTTTGACTATTGTTAACATCTTACATTACTATAGTACATCATCACAATTAAGGAACAAACACTGGTACATTGCTATTAACTAGAGTCCACACTTTGTTCAGATTTAATTAGTTTTCCCCCTAATGTCTATTTTCTGTTCCAGGATACCATCCAGGATACCACATTACATTTAGTCATCCTGTGTCCTTAGGCTTCTCTAGACAGGGGCAGTTTCTCAGATTTCTCTTGTTTAGATGATCTTGACAGTTCTGAGGAATATTAATTGGGTATTTTATAGAGTGTCACTCAATTTGGGTTTGTCTGTTGTTTTTCTTGTAGTTAGAATGAAGTTAGGATTTGGGGGAGAAAAGTATAGAGGTAAAATACCATTCTTATCACATCATATAATGGCACACGCTATCAATAGGATTTATATCAGTGATGTTAACCTTGATCACATGGCTGAGGTAGTGTTTTTCAGGTTTCTCTGATGTAAAGTTATTTTCCACTCCTTCCATACTCTACTTTTAGGAAGCAAGTCACAAACACAGCCTACACTCAAGGGGTGGGAGTTACACTTCATCTCCTGGAGTGCAGAGTATCTACATAAATTATTTGGATGTCTTCTGTATAGGAGATTCATAAAAGAGACATTTCTAATATTCATCTTCTAGACTATCATGGAATGTTGTCAAACAAAACAAAGATTTTTAAAAAAATCCTTGAGCTGTGGATGACCTAGTGCAACAAGGAGCTGGGAAATTTTTCTTGGCCTTACCATTCCACTTTTATGGCAAGGATAACTGTCTTCCTTCTTTAAACTGGTCACTTTCAAAAGGAGACCATTACTTACTCTGCACTAGTTATTATTTAACCAGGATCATATTATGTAATCGATATTCAAGATATTAACTCCTCTTATTTACGGTGGCTAAAGGACCACAAAGAGAGGTCTGTGGAAACATTCATATGTCAAGGTGGAGGATATCATGGACAGAGCTGGACAAGAAGTAAGAGTGGTATGTTTCAGATCAGTTATCCAATTAATAATGACCTATGCTAGTTTTCCATAAAACCAACATATTTCCCAGTTTCCTGAAATTAAACATATACATGCCTTGGTTTGAAGGAAATTATTTTCAAACATTAGTAATGAATTTATGTTCATATACATGTCATCATTATTAACAGCATACCAAAATTTGTTATGGATCTTTGTAGATTGAGCTCTGAGCTAGATGCAGGGTATTTACTCTGTTTTTTAAATCATACCCCGTATATTTAGGGAATATAATTACTGCAATAAAACACTATGCCAGAAATCCTTTGTCAAGTATGAGATGAACGGTACAGAAAATGCTATGAGAATCTACAGAGAGAACAATCTCCAAAGGTTATGATTGTCTTAAAGGCTTCATGGAGAAAATAAAATGTGAGCTGGACCTTGAAGGCGTTACAAGTTTGGCTAAAGGTGAGAATGTGTACAGTGCCTAAAAGTCAGAAGGTAGACCTCTTTGGTTGGAACAGTTGTCACATAAAAGAGAGGTCAGAAAAATGACTGAAAAGTTGGGAAGTGGAGTAGACCTTGGAAGTCCTTGAATTCAAGGTGAAATAATTTGTAAATGGGTTGAGACTAAAGGTTTTAAAGATGGGCAGTGATTTATTTAAATAATGTATTGATATTAAACTTTTCTGATATTAAAATAAAGAATACTTACTGACAAAAATATAGAGAGAAGTAAAAAGAGGAGAGGAAAACCACTTGTCAACTTTCCATTTGAGAACTACTGTAAACGTTTACTTTATATCCTTCTAGGGGAGTGTGTGTGTGTTTACATATGCATTTATTCTTCATAAGATATTACTATGACTATATAGTAGCTTATCCTATATCTTCATTTTATATTGCTATGTGACCACTTTCCTCTGTGATGACGGTTCATAATTATTTTAGTTATTTTGTCTTAGATATGATTCATGTAAAAAGCATATGTATTGTTTAAAGTTGGGTATTTTATTCGTTTTGTTTATTTTCATAACTGAGATATTTCATTGGACTTTTTCATCATGTCTTTCCTATTATTTTATGCTGCTTTTCTGCATCATTCCCCCACCAGATTTTAGTAATCTTCCTTATCTTTTCTGTGGTGATTTGAAGGGAATACATGATCTTTTTATTTCAGCCAGTGGGTGCTTTCATTTTTTGTTAGTCCTTAATCCTGATTTTCTCAAATTGTATATGTCACAACTAACTTTGTGAGATACGGCTTTTTATTAAAAGAAGATTTTAGAACTAGGATATTATAACAATTTTAATGTTATATCATCACTTTTATTAGGATATTAAAAGTAACTATTTAGCTTAGGTTTAAGTGATTTTAAGGTTTACTGTCTATATTTTAAACTAAAACTTGCTTAGATGTAAGCTTATTTTTTTTATTTCTCTGTAGTAATAATTTTAAAGGATGATGACACAGATTTTATTTTTTAATTTAAAAGAAATAATGATGCATTGAAATCATAAGGAAAATTTCAGAATATAATTGATTGCATAGATTTACCAAGAATCATCATTTTTTTAAATTTGTTTCCGGTTTTTAAAAATAAATTCAAAAAATATGACTTAATCACCATATCTCAAACATCAAGAATTCTGTTTAATGTACCTATTAGACAGCCAAGCAGAACTCAGAGGAGAATGTGAAGATTGAGGCCTGAGAGTTTTGTGATAGTTAAAGCCATAGGACGGTATGTGATCATCTAGGGAATAAAAGTAGATTAAAGAGAGATGAGGTCCAAGGTCAGATAACTTCAGAACTCCAGCATTTCTTGGAAAGGGAAAGAAGAACCAAGAAATGAGACTAAAGGAGTAGCTAGTCAAACAGGAAGAGAATCAGAAAAGTATTGTGGTATGGAAGCCAAGTGTATAAAGTCTCTTGCAAAGGGGGTAGTAATTAACTGTGTCAAAAGGAACGAACAAATAAAATGGAACATGAGAATTGCCCACTGGAGAAAGCAGCGTTGATGTTACTGGTGACCCAGAAAAGAGAACTTTCAGGAGGAGAGTGGGCTTGAAAGCCTAATTGTAAAAATATCAAGAAAGAAAGTAATAGAAAAAATATTTTGAGGAGTTTTTCTATAAAGGGTGGTGGCTGAAGAGGGATATTTGACCAAGGGAATTTTCTTCTATGATGGGGTATTATGGAAAGTTTGTATGCTGATGAGAATGATCAATCAGTACAGAAGAAAGATGGACTTAATTATGAGCAAGGACTTTGAGTGCATGAGAAGAGGTGGAATGTAGTTTAAACTGCTGGATTTCAATAGCATCAAGGACAGTTCATCCACTGAAACAGGAGTAAAGAGTGGTATATGGGAAAAGGTAAAGGAGGTTGGTAGATTCCGTGGTGGAAGAATTAGAAAGTTATCACCTGACTGCTTTTTTAAAAAGGGACATAAAAATCAAGGAAATCTGCTGAGAGAGTTAGGATGGGGGAGGAGACACTTGAGGTTTGACGAGAAAAGAGAAGGTATCAAATACTTATTTCAGAGTATGGGAGCATGGATTGACTACAGAAATGTAGCAGGATTTCTGGGCAGTGCTGAATCATAAATCTGTGGCCATAAATTTGACATCAGTCAGTACAACTGTTAGTTTTCTTCAGTCATGCAAGCTGCTCAGATGTAGGCTGGTAGTAGGAGGAGAGCTGGATTTTTAACCAAACCTGGGGGTTGACAGGTGATTTTTATAAGAAAAAAACAGGCAAAGAACAAGAAGCAAGAGGCAAAGGAGTGTAATTATTATGATGAATCATGGAATCTAAGCTATGTAAAAGAGTAATGAGTAAGGTTAAGTGAGGTGAGGGATAGTAAAAAGTTAGTAGAGTCAATGAATTGCAGGCACCTGTGGGGTTGAATAATAGTTGAAATTGGACTAATAGAGGAAGTGAGGTGAAGAGGCAATAGGTGGTGGTCGGAGAGAGGAATACTTGAAATTGAAATTTTAGAGATAATGCCTATAATGATTGGTGTTGACCAGGTCTAGGGAGACCCTGGGAATGGGTGCATAAGGTGGGATGGAAGACAAGCTCGTTAGAAGAGATGACCAAGGATCTGAGTGTTAGATGGATGACCTTCATGGACTCACCAAGAATGATGAAAGGGTAGAATAGGTGTTAAGGTTTCAATGAATGATGTCTTTGGGAGTGAAAACAATGTTACGTAGCTACTACAAAGAAGGGTGATGGATGTCATCATCAGAAAACACATGCTTTGAGTAGTCTGTTTCAGAAGAGAAAGGAATGAGCTTTTTTCTATAGAAGCTGAAGTAATTGAGGACGTATGATATGGTGGATTTAGTCCTGATTACTTCTTAGAGGAACATGGACAGCCTCGTTTGTGAGGCTAGTCTCTGGCATTTTATAGTGTTGAATGCAGTAGTGTTGGTCACACTGGAAGCACAAGGAGTGTGCTTCTCAAGTGCTGCTGAACTGTGTTCACTCCAAGGACACAGGTGGCTCATTTAAACTGAGTTTCAACTTGAATTAAACAATTGAAAGCCTCTGCACAGGCAAATGGCTGCGTTTATTAAAACTGACTGTGAAATAATCCTGATGGTAGGGTGTCTCGCCTCGTATTTGGGGGTCAGTAGTCTATTTATTTAGGCAAAGCACTTTTGCTTCTAGCTTGATTTGCTCTTTGGGATTTTACTGACATAGTTGAAATGTAGCCAAGGTAACAGAGCATTTCAAATTCAACTGGAAGAAAAGCAGCTGGAGGGCTGCCATGAAAAGCTTTCTAGAAGAGAAGAAAGGGGGTGAAGGTGAAATGGCTCAAGGATATCTGAAGTCCTGGCATCTTTTACATTCCAATAATTCAGATACTCACTTTCATTGCTGAATAAGCTACTAGGAGAAACACTAGTTTCTCACTTAAGCTCAAACTTAGATACTGTCTAATCTCAGACCTTACTACAACTGGCATTGTGGGAACCTAAGAGAGGCAGGCAAGAAAAGAGACAGAAAACATGCCCTGGACTTAGTTTCAAAATGGGTCAATGTGCTCCCAGATGAGCATTCACTGCCCACATCTGCTGTATGCCACCTTCACTGAAGTTCCTTCCTTGGGAAAGTTACCAACAGCCAAAGAGGAAAAATATTAAGCAGAGAATTTGTCCAAACATTGTTTTTTGGAGACATCAACTCATAATATTTACTTTTTCTGCACTGAGTCCTGTATTAGTGGCTAGTAGAAAAAAAAATAGAAGTAATTAGTTACAGAGGTTTATAAACATGTTTGTCAATTTGCAGGTCCTCCAAATCCTATCACTTTATTCTCTCATGTGTCTCATAGGTCCATGCATTGACGATAAGGGATAGTGAAGCTGAGAACAGTAGTCAAATTGGAACAGAGGTTATCACTACTTATTACTAGGAAAGAGTTGACTCCAGTATAGAGTTGAAATATTTTGTAATACTGTAGCCATGATGGCCTAGAAGAGTGTAATTATTGCAGGGAAGTTTGTAGCATCTTTGTATTTCATTTACTAATTGTGCATCATCTCTATGAGGTTAGCCAATTTCTGCCCCAGGTTCTGGAAGGTACCAGCTAGTCTGAGTATAGATGGAGAGAGCCCACCCCAAAAAAGAAGATATTGACTCCTATCTCAATTTAGTTTACTTTCAAATGACATATAATACCTTACATGATCATGAAGTAACATTTTTGTCCAAATGGTATATTTAATTAGGGTGATTCAAGAACCCCAAACTAGAATAGCTCACTGTTAAGTGACCTTCTAAAATGTCATCAATTTGTTTTTTTATAATGAATTACTTTAAAACCTCTTCTACATATGTAACAAGTTCTCCTTTCCAATCTAACCTCTAAATCATTCCCCACAGTTAGGAAAAACTGAACATTTAATTTTATACTGCAATTGAGAGTCTAAATTCTATGACTGCTGTCATTTTTAAAGAAGCTTTTCTGATCCAATTTAAAGAGCAGTGTTTGTATAAACTACTGTGAAAATCATTCTTCTTTCCCTGAGGGTCTGAGAGTATTGGAACAATGTTTGCCTTTGTAGCAGGAAAGTAATAAAATCACAGAGAAAAAGTAAGTATATTTGAATTGTTGTAATATGTTATTGTGCAGCACAATAACAAAAATCAAAGCTACATTTAAAAAATGTATTTATTTAACTTTCCACAATTAGGTCACAACAACTCTTTGTGATCACAACATAAATATTCCTGCTCTACAAACCTATCTGCTCCTTGGTATACATTACTTCCCCTATTGCACACAGATATGCATACAGTCATCCACTTATTCTTATAATAAATATTTTCTTATATTTCCTGTGAGTGTGGCCGTTAATATAAAGATGGATAAGTCATTGTCTTGATCTTTAGTTAACCAAGAGTCCAGTGTGGAAGAAAGACACAAACACGTAAATTATAAACAGTGCAGAGTGCAAGGAATGCTGCAGTAGAAGTTTAAGCAAAGAACTATGGGAACATAAAGAATGAAGGACATTTGACCAGGGGGAAGATCCAAAAATGTTTTAGGGGCAAGTGGCTCCCTAAACTGGGCCCTGAAAGATGAATAGAGCCTTTAAAATTGTTTATAGCTTATATTGATTACAAAGATAAAACAAGCTACTGGTTCAAGATGGCTGATTGAATGTCTTTCCTCTCAAAATCTCTGAAGTGGCAGAAGAAATACTTTTTAAAAAGTCTCTAGAAGGACTGTTATGGTTTATCTCTATTGGGTTGACCAATTTCTTCCTAATTTCTGTTAGGGTAAGGAGCATGTGCCTTCAACAGAACAGACTGTGACGGGTTTCTAGAAGATACCACACAGGTGGGGACAAGTTGAGCACAAAGTCCATCAGAGTTAAGGAACCTGCAACTCCACACAGGGGAAAGACATGACTCCCCACATTATCGAGTTCCCTTGAAGAAACCTCAACAATCGAAGTTCACAACCCAGAGTGGGGAATGGGGGCAGTCGGCAAAGAAAAAGGGAAAGGACCATGGGCGTTTTTCTGAATTATTAATTAGAATGTGTTGGAATACTAACTAGGCTAATACCAAGGAAACCTTACAAAAAAATTCTGGTTACTAAAAAATGTAAACTTAAAAGAATAATATACTAGGGAATTATAGGGAAATTATGTGTAATCTTGAGATAAAAAAAAACTTAAATCATTCACCCAAAATAATGGTTAAATAAAGTATACTACATTCATTCCAGGCAACAAGGTGGAAATTTTATAAGAATGTGGTACGTATTATTAAGTAAAAAAACATCAGAAAATATGTATAACATGATCTCAGGGAGAATATACACATAGTGGCGTAGACTACATTTATATTCTCTCTCTATATAAATTAACAGATATACTTGTGGAAAAATACATAATAAATAAATAACAGCAATTCATAGTAGTAGTACTGAAAAAGGAGGTGGGAGAAGGAAGGAAGCAGTGAAGAAAACATTGTACTTGCATTTTTGCTTTGTTTAAAATGCGCATTTATTTATTTATTTGTAATGGCAATTAAAATATATAGTTATTTTAGAAAAGTTGAAAAAAATACATAAATGCATAAAGGGGCAATAGAAACCATCCACACTCCCACATCATGAATGAGAAGCAGGATCTGGATAGATAAAAATTGGTGAAAAACATTTCTAGTCAAGGGAAGCTTGAGTATTTAGGGAAAACAAGTTTCCTGAGCTCTACCTTTCTACATACATCTCCCACCAATGACATGTTAAATTCATATATCACTTGCTGCAAAGCTTTTTCAGGTCCAGTTCCACATTATAGGGCTAATGCATACCCAGCAACCTCATCAGAGATGTGGTGTACCAAAAGTCAGGAGTCTTCAGGTGTTTGGCAGTTTTAGGGATGCCCTTGAGCTGAGTCCAACTAATATGCAAGAAGAAGTTATAAAAATACGACCCTTGAAATGTTTTATCGACTTCCAGGAATGAGGCCCCTAATGACCACTATACTTTGCTTGCAACATGTTTTATAGATGTTTTTATTAAAGTTGATTTAATTTCCCTCAGTTCACGTGTTCTTGCTAATTGAATCATTTCCCTCAGTTCCCAGAAGATGATAAAATAGAGAATTTATTGTATACTGTGTAACAATATACATTAGGGTAAATATATTGATGTGACTTCCTAGCCAGCACATTGTGCCGATCTGATAAAGTGCCATTATAATTACTCAATGAATCTGATGTACTTCATTATATTATCATGAACTCTATAAGTAAAAATGATCCATTGTTGTTGTTATTAAATTATAGTCAAATGTTTTATATGCTTTCAGGTATAAGAAAGACACATTACCTTCTTCTCAAAATTGATTCTGGATGGTTAGTTGAGGGGTTAGCTTATTGTCCTTCTGACAATGAATGAAATGTCAATTGAAATTGAAAGACTGAAAAAAATCAGAGTTACCTATATTGAAAAAAAGAAACCTGTCCAGCATGAACACCGTGGCATTTAAAAAACAAGTATTATAACAATCATAAAATTAGATAAACATTTTTCCATAATGGATAATTTTCAAAAATTGATATTTAAGGATTAAATTAAATCTTCCCTTCCCTGCAATGTTTCATTTTTGAGTCAGTTATTTTATTGGTTTATTGGACATATGATATGTCAAAAAATAAATCAACAAAATATCAGGCTTCTTTTGTCAAGTTTCTCAAACTAATTCAATCTGTTTGCTTTGGAGGTGCATGGGGTACTAAGCACTATATTTTGAGTCCTTTGTTAGGTACAATCAGAAGGAAAGAAGAAACGAGAAACTTCCTTAAGAAGTTTATTGTAAGGTAAAGCTTACATCCTTACATTTTTACTTTCAAGTAAAATCTTCCTTCTGTATATGAGGAGACAACCTCAGGAGAGTTTAGTAGAATTATTTTCCCCCAAAGCCATGTGAATTTCATAGCTGGGATTCATCCCAAATCTTTTGATTTAAGATCCATTGCTGGTTCTTCTACACTCTGCTGTTTTTCTGAAATGCACAATCAATATTGATTAGTTGAATTCTGAATTGAATCAGAAAGTAATGTCTGGTGAATTGTACATAAAAATTGATAAAAGAGAATGTATAAATCACACTCATATGTCAGCATGGTAAGGAGTGTGACCTGGTGAGAATGTGTTGGGTCAAGATAAAGGGCAGTGACTTTCCTTCTCCTGGGGGGAAGCCTTTAGAGACTGTGGGAAATCCCAGGATAATAGGGAGAGATGATCATTTGTTAAGGGAGCAGAAAAGATGGAGAAGAGGAAGCAAACTTGCTTGGCCAGACTATGAGGATTAGAATAACACAGTAAACACAATTAGGTTACAATGAGGTTATTAACATGGGAACATTGAAAATCTTTCTCAAGGAGAATTCAGACAAGATTGTGTGCATAGAAACAAATATGAGAAGTCTCAATTTGGCCTTGCTGAGGTAGTATGGGTCAACTGGGTATTTACAATAGGTTTTCTTTTTCACTTATTAATTTAGCAAATGATTACTGAGTGAATAAATGAAAATAACAGGGCACATGGTGATTGCTTGTATTAGTGAGTAAAAGATTGTATAATGTTAATGTTAGAGAACTATCTGAAGAATGTTGAGAGTTCTGTGAGTCAATTTAAACCTTGCAAAGGCGGGAAGTCACCAAGTGTGTGGCCACCTGGGGAAAAGACTGGGATTTCCTGCCAGAAACCTAATTGTGCCCTCAGAATTGCAAGCAGGAATTTTGAATTTATTTCACATATACCAGCTTCTATTATGCTGATTTAAGACTATATTGTCATAGCATTCTGAATACAAGTTAGTGCCCGGAAAGAAAATAAGAACATTCCCAGAAAATAATTTAGAATTCAGAAACTAATTAAAATTCTGGAGACTCACAGAGGGTAAGTTTCATGCCTTAGTACGTCTTATAACTAAGGCTCAGAATCTAAAAATTTCAGTTTCCATTCTGGAGCTCTAAACTTTAAAACGTCTTCCCTGAACCATAGTTTATAGATACAATTTTTAAGTTTTTTTCAAGTGGTTGACAACTTGAATTTGTACAGCATAGCAAACAAACATTTGGGGAAGGAATTAGTAGTCATCATAGACTCTGGGAATTTATTTTATCCTATCCAAAACTAACAGTAAAACCAACAGCAACTAAGATAGAAGTGTAAAACATAGTTCAGGATAAATTATAATAATACCTCACTAATTAAAAATGACTAAAGAAGGGAATCAGGAATAAATGATGAGTGTTAAGTATTTAAAAAGAAATACAATTTCCAAGTCACACTGGAGTGTGAGGTCCTGAAAGACAGGTGTAATGTATAATAGCCTTGCTATCTTCACATTCAGTACACTCCCAAGGAAGTGAACCTTATTAATTATCCATTAGGGTAATTTGGTATCCTAAACTGGCCAACCCAAGCAATTTGTTGGCAAGAAAGCATCTCTTGTGAGTTTTTATGTTTCACAGACTATGCCTTAGGATATTGACTAGTCTTAGTATTATCAGAATTATTAACAGCTAAACTAAAATTGTCAAAATAATGAATAAAGTACTTCCTGAGATGAAATATCCACGACTTTTATTGTATTTGTTCACATACTTAGTAATTTGCAAAATCCAGCAATTGTCTCCCTGTCATTAGTGTGAATTAACAAAGCTCTACCATAATGGCAGTTATGGTGGTAATTATGGAAAATGAAATTACATTTCTAAACCAATGAAGGTTATGTTCATATTTAGTACTGCCTGAAGACTAAGTGTCAAAGAAAAAGCATTTAAGAATATATTTTAAAAGCTAGCATGGAATTGAAGCAAGAACTTTTAAAAGCAATGTAATCGTTGCACATTTTATTTTACTATCAGGCTCTACTCCTATTTCTCAGCTCCTACTACCTTATAATTCTTAGTACAGTTTGTCAGTTCTCTTTGACTTTGGCCTTTTTAGGACCTTAGCTGACTCTCTCATTTTGATTTTCAAAAAGTTTCTCATGAAACTTCTCTATGTTTCATATTTCACTCCTCTTGATCCAACATATTATTTTTTGGCTTAACAAGAATAGCAATATTTCCACTTCTCATTGAGATGTTTCAAAATGTTGAATTCGCTTATTATCATTTTTATGTAAAAATTATATCAGTTTTAAAAAAAGTCTCTATAAACCTTAAGTTGCTTGTCTATATAAATACACACAAACATACACAGACTACTACATATTCATATAAAATCAGTATTTTAAATATTTATTTGCTTAATAAATAGATAAGATTAATTTGTTCTGAAGGTTCTGGAAATTTGTTTCATTTTTAAAAGCAGACATAGCGGGCTGGCCCATTGGTGTAGTGGTTAAGTTCTGCACACTCCACTTCAGCGGTTCAGGTTCATGGGTTCAGATCCCAGGCATAGACCTACATCACTCATCAAGCCATGCTGTGGTGATGACCCATATACAAGATAGAGGAAGATTGGCACAGATGTTAGCTCAGGGCCACTCTTTCTCAAGCAAAAAGAGGAAGATTGGCAACAGATGTTAGCTCAGGGCCAATCTTCCTCACCAAAAAAACAAACTAACAAAAAAGAAAGGCGTTTCCAATAAAAATTAAAAAAAAAAAAAGTACATATAGAATTTTGTCTCCACAATTTTTGCACAACATTCTTTCATGGCAGGAAGCCAAGAACAGTTAGGATAGAGTGGTAATGTTAAAGAAAACAGCTTCCAGTAACTGAAGTGAACACCTAAACATGAGAAGTGGAAACAGCACAGTCACAGTATGATTTACCATATCTCAAATGGGATGGATTCAATTTAAAAGACAGGTGGTGATCTTCTACAAGTATTTCACTGTTGATCTTTTAAAAAAATTACTAAATATTATTGGTGAGTCAGGGTATAAAGGTCATGCATCGGTCAGTTTGGTGATATAAAATTTAAAGCCAGGTTTGATGCCATGTAATTTTATGTTCTAGTTCCATGTTCAAACCAGAATGCAATATTTGGGTCCAGTTTGGATTATAATTAATTTTAAAAAATAATTCTTTCACTGAACACCACAATTAATTAGGTACTTACAATAAACCAAAAACTCTTTTGGGAAAAAAAACTAAAGATGATCAGAACCTGCACACAGTCCTACAGGGTTAATAGTAAAGTGGGGTAGGCAGACATTTATAGAAATGATTATAGCAATATACTAAGAACCACGGTTGAGAGGGTACTTTCACTTTGCTCTCTCTGAGAATTGAAGGGGTTATGGAGAACTGCTATTTTGGCTGAGTCTTCTGCAGAGGTTTAGACATAAGAGAGATCATCACACCTGTAGGGCACTTCAAATAATTTCACATGGCTGTAGTTTAACGTGAGTATGAGGGTGTGATGGAGAATGAGGCTGGAAACTGAGGTGATGGTCAAGTCATGAAGAGTCCTATGTAAGTACACTGACCATACATCTGAATTTATCCAGGACAGTAGCCGTTTTTTCTTACTGTCACAAAAGTAATTAGTAACAGTACCTCCTTTCACTCAAAAAGGTGAGATAAATGCTATATCCACTCTACTTATAGCTGTAGTAAAGGTTTGGTTGTTATCCTATATACAGTAGGAAGCAAAATTCTGGTTGCTCTAAAGACTTAGAGGTGAATAAATCATAGCATTGAACTTTTAGAACTTTACAGACTAGTGGAAGAGATTGGATATGTACACAATAACTGTAAGAAGAGATGGAAAGTAGTTTGTTGCACAGAACTATGGCAGTTCTGAGAGAGCCATTTCTTCCCTATGGATGAATCAAAGAAGGCTTTATGCAAGATCTGGCATTTGAGGTGATTTTGAGTGAGAGCTAGGGTTTGGACCTGCATTTGTTTTTGCACCCAGTGGTCCAGGCAGCTCAAATTAACATACAAGGATAACCCACTAATCCACTGGATTACTTATTACAAATGTTTAAATGCCAGAATGATATTAGAAAGCACACAATAAATAAGTATCTTTAAAGATTTAGAAGTCTAAAATAAAGGTTCAAGGAGACTTTCAAGCTACAGTTTACACCATAGTATTCTTGATTAGACAGTCAGATTTGTGAAATCCATACATACTCAAATCACTTTCTGTGTTGAGACTTAGAAAGTGCAGTTGTGCAGGCAGGGGAAATAAATTAGCATAAATGATTAGGTTTATGGTCCTACCAACCTAGCTGATGAAGAGAAGAGAAACAGATGGTACCGAATCTTCTGAACTGTGTATCTGTTGCAAGATTTACAAGTGTTCTTGTCATCCCCAATCAAAGGCTGTTCTCCACCCTCTGAATTGTCCCTGCCAATAAATTATTTGTTCATAGTCCAGTCTGATATACTAATAAGTGAAATGTTCCAGGTTTATCTGGTAGTTTGTAGTACTATGACTCTAAGTCTTGCCAGGATACAGTAGGGGCTATTTGGCTTCCTTCAGCTTTGCATGTGATTTTATGTTTTAAATCCATTTATGCATACAGCCTGCATTTAAAAGGCATATATTTCCTGGCACTACAGAATCCGATGGATTGGAGACACTTTTACCCTCCTTATCTGTATGATTCACCTACACAGGCTCTGGGTTTTCTATATCTGGTTGCTTCAATTTAGGCACAAATCTAGTGAAAAATACTATGAATTCAGAATAAGAATAAAAATGACAGGTATGTCTAAGTGACGAAGGCAAGAAGCATTACTGAAAATTGGCAGAATACAAGGACTCCCTTTATTATTTAGTATTTCCATAAAATGAGCACTGTACAGAGATTTGCTTTATTATTCATAAAACCAGCACTAAATTTACCAGATTTCAGAGACAGGGAACCTGAGACTTGCTGTGATGTGATTTGCCTAACATTATAAAGCAGCTCTATCAAACTGAGGATTTAGAACATAAAGAACTGAATATTCATTTACCCTTCCTGGTCTATCAAGGATCATTCTTAGTATTGTTATTGCAAGTTATGCGGAACAATCAGTTTTCCTAGGATTTGTAGCATTGTTTGAAAATGAACGATTTACATGGCAATCTTAACAAAGCACATTAGAGTGACTCATTTCTAAAAGCAAGGAGAGGATGAGAAGTCTTGTTTATCTCTCTGCTTCCTTCTAAAGACCACTTTACATATATTATCCCACTGATCTTTCAATACCTCTGTCTTGGAGTGAGTAGCTAAAGTCTGACGAGATTAAGTGATTCACTCAGGGTCACGCCATAAATCCTTGGTTGAGAATCAGTCTTTGTGCATTCAGTTCTAATGCTGTACCCTGCGTCCAACTGGGTAGATTAACTTGGATTTTTGAATAGTGCTTACACAAGACCTTTTCTAAAAAGCCTAAATGAAAGCTAACATAGAGGAGGACCAAAGAAGAAAATAATTTCCCCTCCTAAAACAGGCTGAGGACAAGAAAGGCAAATGGAGTTACAGAAGAGAGAGATTAGGAAGAGTAGCAGGGAAAAACATAAATGGAGGTGCAGAACCAAGGCCGAAGAAAATGGAAGCTGAGACTAGAAAGGGTTACTTGCAACTTTGTGTGCAACACACAATTTCATATCATTATAATTTTACTTTTTCATAGAATAATAGAGGTGGATGGCACCCTGAGCGATCATTGGGTGCAATATTAATAGCTAGGACAAAGGGATACTAAGACTCTCACCTAAAAAAAATACATTTCTTCCAATGTACAAGTACACTTTAGATATGCCTGTGTGTGTATTTGTGTATATATAAATACAAACTACACACACAGAGATAGATAGATGGATAGATAGATAGATAAATGACAGATAGATATAGATAGATATAAATAGATTTGTATTTATAAAGCACTTTTAACAACTTTCACATCTTTTCTTCACTTGAATCTTGCCACAGCCCTATGAGGTAAGTGAGGCGTACATTATGCTCAATTTAGAGATTAGAAAATGAATACTCCAAAATGTTAATTGAATATATTTAAAAATTCAATTTTATCTATTCTTTTGCTGAATGTGACTCATTATCTAGATTTATATAGTTTTAATATTTAATCAAAAACAATACATTAAAAATTTTGAAAGCCCAAAGAGGATAAAAATATTCTACAAATTAAGATTATCTGATTATGCTCATAAAATAAATCTGATACAGTTAAAAGATGCGTGTTCAATTGATTTAGTAATCATTTCCTTGATTGTGTAATTTAGAGTTATAATAAAAAAATTAAAGAAAACATTTGGACTATAACCCTAGAAAAGGTTTTTTGAAATTGGCCATTTTATATTGTACTCTGAGGGCAAAGCTGTTAGGTTTCATGCTTTCTAGAAAATGAAAATTGTACATTTAGGGTGATGTTATTTTAAATTAGAATATATTTATTTTCCTCTCACTATATTTCTAGTATTCTTATGTTAAGGTGCTGACTATAGGTTTTGCTTTCATGTGCATCAACATAATTTTCGCAGTAGAAAACTATTGTCATATAATGTCCCCCTTTCTGTAGTGTCATGTACAGACTACATTTCCCAGTCTACCTTGCATCCAAGCTTGGCCCTGTGACTAGTTCCTATCAATAGAATATGTACAGATTATTTACTGAGTATGCCTTCTCCATTCCATTTTCTCTTTAGCTATTATGCAGAAGAGGATGGTAGACCCAAAAGATGAATGAAACCTGGGTTCCTGAATCACTACATGGAAGAAAGCCACACTCCTTGACAGGTGGGGGCTAAATAAACTTCTATAATGTTCATTCATTAAAAATCTGAAGATTATTTGTAATGGCATCTAGGGTTACCTTAATTAATATACACATCCAAACTCTCTTTCTTTTGCTTGTTTTTTAAAAAAGATGCATGCTCTAAATTCTACATTTTCATCTTTTCCTTTATTTACTGGCAACTTATTACCAATAAAAAATTAGACATACCATTGGTTTAGCTGAACATTTCAGTAATAAAATAAAATATTTTTAACTCTGTATCTGTCACATAATCTAGTTACTACCACACTTCTTCATTCAGATCTATTCATTTGTCTCTATTAAAAATTTTCTATTCTTTTTCAGGAGCATCCTTGAGCACATACACTGTGGTTGCTTTTTTTTTCACTGCTTTTTCTTTGTCTTTTGTTTCACTGATTCATGTTTATTTCCTCTAACCTTCTCAAGGTCAAGGACTCTCTTCATCTCTCTATCTTATTCAGGATATGTTTGCTAAATGAAGACTTCTATTCTAGAGAGTTCTTTTCTCTCATCCTGTGCAGAAGCCAATGAATATTGGCATATCAAATTAAAGGTTACATTATAGATGATTACATACTGTTTGGAAAAGGCCAGCTGACCTTCTCCAATGAGAAGTTATAAGGTACTTTTGTTAAGTAAATTTTTCACAGTTCAGGGTTATAGCTAAATCCTACAAATCCCAAAACTTAATTTTGTCACCAGGTTGAAAGGGCCACACCTCTTAGGGCTATATTCACATTAACCAACCTATTAAATTTTATATAAAATCAGAATACTAACATTAATTTACATGAGCAAAACTGAAAGCTGAGACAGCATATTCATGTTTTTATAGCCCTCACATTTTCTTCCCGTACACCTAAATCACTTCAAAACCCAACTTGGAATCAAAAGGTTTATAAGAAAAAGAACATGAATAAGTAACAACTTGTTGATCTAAATGTTTAATGAATTAGACTAAGGTGGACTGATGGACTCATTTATGCAAAAATGCTAACCTTGCCAATGAAACTGTAATACTTGAAGTCCATTGGCACCTTCATTAACCATATTGTTCCAGAAACTTGATTTTTACTTAAAGGTGACTTTGGTTTTATGTGTGAGCTAATTTGTAGTATAACTTTCCTTCACTCATTCACTCATTCATTCATTCATTCATTCTAAAATATTTATTGAGAACCTAAGCACCAGGTAACAAAGACAAACCTTGTTCTCCAAGGGTTTGTAATATGTTAACGGAGACAGGTAATCAAATAATCACAAATGTGAAAGTATAATTACAAACTGATTTAAATAAGTGGTCCAAAGGAATGAGCACTATATAAGTGCATATAGAACACAAATAGATCCTGAACTGTAATGAAGGCGTTGGAGCTGATATCTGAGGGGTAACTGGGTATTAACATTACAAATAGATTGGGAGGTGGGGCAGAGGGCACAGCATGAGCAAACGCACATTATATTTGGGGCATTGACTGAAGGATGATGCAGATGAAAAGAGAAGAGAGTGAGAATGTGAGGGCCTTGAAAAGCAGCTGGAAAGTCTGGTTGGGGGTAGGCCATGTTCAGCCTTGTTAGCCAAGTTAAGAATTTTATCCTTTAATCTCAGACCTAAGGAGAGCTATTAGAAGGTTTAAGCAAGGTGACATGGGCAGATCTCCTACGGAAATCCACCATTCTGAAGGCAGTGAGATGTGAGAAATGGAGTGAAGGAAGGTGGGCTGACTGTTACTGTAGTCCAAATGAGAACTGATGAGGCCTGGGCCGGGGTTGGTAAAGATGAGCTGGAGAAGATGGATCTTGTAGTGATTTCTATGAGCAAAATCTCAACGGTCAGTTTTTTTCCCATTCATTTTCAATTTTTCTTTTTGATATTTTACTGTAAGCATAATGAAACACCTATTCTTGTCCAAGCTTAGACTCTACCAAGATACTGAATTATGTGAGAAGAAAGACTATAATCAGACTCATGTAGTTTAAGAACTAGACATCATAATACAGATATCTATTTTTAATGCATTTCAATAAAATCATAGTTTATATGACGATAAATTGTTTGAAAATACATATAAAAGGGCTATCACCATAATTCCTTTACCCAAAAGAACTATTAATATTTGTATGTATTCTCTTTCTTTTCAAATATTAAAAATTTTAAATAGTTATAATCTTAATAATATGGATTTTTATATTTTCACTTAAAATTACAATCTTATGATTTACTATATACACATAACTATCTTTCATATAGGTGCATCATATTTTATTGAGTGGGTATCCCAGAATTTGGGTAACCATCTCCTTATTGCGTAGTTCACTTCAACATTTTGGCTTCCCTAAGTGACACTGTAATGAATATCCTATGCATAACTTTTTCATATTTAGAAGTATTTCATTAAAATAGATTCTTAGACATGGGATTATTGAAATGACAATATTCCTTAATACCATATCCTCTGCTAACTCATATTATGCATAAATGGCAGACAAAATCATCTCAACAAGGACTTTCCTATCCACATTGTAATTATTTTATCCTTAAATTATATGGCAATTATTACTTATTCATTATGATGAACTATTGTTAATATATTCATTGTGAAAGTGTACTCACAAAATTAATGAGAACAACCACTACTTTTGAACAAATATTTTCACCAGGAAAATATTATGATCTGAAATAATTATGATAATTTGCAATTTATATTCATGGCTTACCTGATAAAATCATTATATGTCTTAACATTAACTTTGATTGCATAAATATTACATTAACTTCAATCACAGAAGAATTTTAGAAACTATTCTAAATAAATATGAAGATAATGAATCAGGCTTGAGTGTAAAAACCTTAACTATATAAGAATAGATTTTATTTTATTTTTTGAAGTTTTACTTTGTCTGATTGCTCTGTTAATGAAATAATACTTCATATAAAAGGAAACTGGGGAAAAATATTATACTAGTTTTCTACTACTGCCATAACAAGTTACCATAAAGTTAGTGGCTTAAACAACGTAAATTTATTATCTCAGTTCTCTAGGTCAGGCGTCCAGGTGGGATCAGCTGGTTTCTCTGCTCCTGGTCTCACAAAGCTGAAATCAAGATGTCAGCAAGCCTGGGCTTTTATGTGGAATTATGAGGTATAATTCTGGAGAAGAATACATTTTCAAGCTCATCCAGGTTGTTGGCAGAATTCAGCTCCTTATTGTAGGGTTGAGGTCCCTCTTTCCTTGATGGCTGTCAGCCAAGAGCCACTCTCAGCTCCTTAAAGCCACCTGTATTCCTTGTCACTTTGCCCCCTCTCTTTCAAACTAGCAACAGTGTGTCCAGTCTTCCTCATGCTTGGAATCTCAGACTTTCTCTTCCGTGCCATTCTTCCAGCCAGAGAAAACTCTCTGCCTTTCAAAACTCATGTGATTAGATTGAGCCTACTTGGATAGTTCATGGTAATATTCCTAATCTTAATGACATCTGCAAAGTCCTTTTTGCCATGCAAAGTAACATATATAGAAGTTCCAGGGATTAGAGCATGGGCATTTTAGGGAGCCATATCCATCCTGTGGTGAAGTGCTATTATATCGAAACAAATTGTTGTTTCAATTCTTCAGTTCTTTTATTTAGCTCAGATTCCACATTTCTTACTTATAAAACAAATATGATGAAATTTAAATTCACTCTAACAATATTTTTCCACTTCATATCCACATGTTTGTAGAGTAAATGAATATAATCTGTACATATAACTTCATTCTTGAACTTTTTTCTAGCAGATGGTTTAGTGTATGTTTTAGGGAAAATCTACTGAATTCAAATGAAGTTAAAAACTATGATAATTTTCCAGATGATTGGAAAGGAAAAACTGCATAAGCACTTGTTGATTTAACATCTTACCCCTTGTTTCATACCTGTTTTTTGCTTCAATTTTTTTCTTTATGCTACTTTATTATTAAGTAGTGAACATTTACCTCAACGTTGCAAGTGAATTTTTAAAAATGTTTTTATAATGAAAATTATCATAACTTGACACTATGTAGTCAGTGAAATATTTTGCTAGGAAAGAATCCTCAGATGGAGAGGATGGTATATATTTGCTTAGAAAAATGTTACAGCAGAATAATAGATTCTGATCATGAGATAACACACATAAAGGGTCTAGTATAATGCTGCATAAGTGCAATTTCCTGTCTCTTTTTTAATTCCCAGACCTGATGTTCATCTTTCGTAGACACAAGGCCTCAGATCCCCAATTAACAAGCTCTTTCTTCAAGCATAGATGATTGTATACTCTCAAGCCATGCTGAGCCCATAGAACATGCTACTTAAAAATGGCTAAAAGTAATACACCCAAGGAGAACTGCGTAGAGGATGCAGGGAACAAAATGTGTGCTTGAGTTCTAAGAAGACCTGTAGCACAAACTAGCGCAAAATTTTAAAAAACATATTATTTGACCAACACATTGAGATTTCAGGTAAGGAGAGTAGTATGATATTGAAAACTGGTTATGAAATGCAAGAGGATTTATATTTAAATGCACTCCTGAATGAATATCTTATAAGTAATTCATGCATATATATGTAATGAAGACAGATAAAAAATGGTTGCACTTGACAATAGCAGTGTATTCATAATAGTCCCCTTTATTGAAGTTATGTGCTAAGCACTTGGCCCCCTATTTTTTTTTAATCTGCATAACCAATTTAAGAGATGAATATTAGTCTCCTTATTTTGTACATTGAGAGTTTCAGATAAATTAAATAATTTGTCTAAGGTCACATAGCTAGTAACTGAAAGAGATTGTATTTTAACCCAAATCCTGTGCTTTTTTACTGTTATATTACACTGCTTCTTTTAGAAACTAAATAATGATACTAAATAATGGTTTTGCTGACACTTCACAGCTTACTGATATTAATTATAACTTGAACTTCAGCTACGGATAGTATTTGTGGATAACAGTTACAAAAATAGTTATAGAAGATGCGATTCTGACTCAACAACTATAATGAGTATAACATTTTCCTTCTTTTCTTCAGAAAGGTTATTGAGTGTATTATTAATAAAATGTAACTCTGATCAGTTTTAACTATGATTATGCCTCATGCAATACAAATCAATTCACAAAAAAATCATTACCTGTAAAATTAGGTGCAAATCCAATTTTGATAAATGGAATTACTTTTTTAATATGCAATGGAGTTACTTTAATAAAAGTAATTGTGTGGTCAATAATTTGTAAAATGAACGATGGATTCCTAGTTTACCAATGTTTTGTAGATAAGAACCTGATATGCTATACATAAAATTATCTCACTGGAACAAATGGTTTCCTTTGGAGCAAATGAAATTTTGACAGCAAGTTATAATGCTGATTTTATACTTCTCAGAACCTCTAGAGTTTTAGGTAGAATTTTATGCAACACTTCTTTAGAGTCTGTCCATATTAGGTGCTATAGAAAGACCTCACTGTAAAACCCTTCTATCCATTGAAAAGTCTTCCTGAAGCTCTAAAGTGTAACATGCAAGGGCCCATATGTTTGAGTCTACGTATGTGTATTTCTGTATATGAGGATACGTATTTGAGGGTCAACAGCAAAGTTCCCACCTTTCATCAAGTTAAATGCAGACTATTTATATTAATGGAGTTCAGCCAATTCACCCTCATGAGCTCAACTTAACAGCACTAGGAGAGTCAGGCAGTATATGCATAGACTTTTGCCAGTAAATCATTTCTGGATGTGAGTAGCATAAAGATCCTCATCTTGAACCTCAGTTTCTTCCCCAGCTTTTTCATGTCCTATCCCACACAGCCTCTTCCTTCAGTTGGCTCAGTTTTGGAACACCATCAGGGTCTCTTTATGGAATTCTGCTCTCACTTTTGCTTAGTAAAGAAAGGAGAAAGGGGTGAGGCTGGACTGAGAAACAATTCTTTTGAAAAACTGAAGCAGTATTTGCATAATTATATAGACTACTAAAAGATTAATTTTAAAACGAACACTCTCTAGTGTGTATTTGTTTGGATACATGTATTATCATAAGCATACTCAATAAAATCCTAGAAAAATTATTTGAAGAGTCAAGTAAAAGAAAAACTAATTTTCTAATGATCTTCTTTTATAATAAAACATTCAGTACTTATAATTGAAAAGGAAAGGCCTTTGATTTGGGGGAATTTATATATTCATTTATTCAACAATATTAATTGAAATTTCAAAGATCAAAATATGAATCACATCCAGATATAATTTCCTTGGATCTTAGAGACTGATAGGAGATAAGATCGTACAGAGCATTACCTTAGAAAGAAGAATATGCTAAGTATCTGCAAGAGGTATAATTAAAACGCTAAGGTACTGGTTATTAAGTTATCATCCCTCAGCGTCAAATCCACTCTTCTATGCTGTTTTGTGACCCTGGAGCTGGCTTCTCCTTCGCCAGCTGGCTCCCTGTTAATTTTCTCCAAACAAGAGAGTAGATGGTTGAAGGAGGGAGAAGGGATATGGCACTTTACTGTTTTGCTTCCTGCCCCTATCAACGTCACCCCAGCAATTGACTCTTCACTTCACAGCATCAGTTCCGTATTCTGTTTCCTTCTCAATCCCTGAGGCAGATACAAGCCCCAGACAACTGAGATGCCTCATTCTCAGAATTCCAGGTCCTAATTCTATGGGGGGTGGATCTCCTCTGAGTCCCTGAAGCACCACCAGCAGCAGAACATATCCTCTCCTAAAGGTGGGGTCCCAGCCCCACCGGGACCTTTCTCCGAGCTTCTAGGTTCTCATAATCCCAACCTCTTCTCTGTTCTCCCAGCCCAAGGGGTGATATCTCCTTCCTGCAAGTGCGGTCTCTTCATAACCTCAGGGTTCCCCTCTCCTTTTTGCCCTCCCATTCCCATTTAAACAAATTCTTAACTAAATTCTTTCTGGTAAAACACCTAGCATGTTTTACCAGAATTGTTTTTCTGACTGGATCCTGACTGATACAGCAACAAAAACTCAGAGAAAGGAATCTACATTTCCAGATGCAAAGATCAGGGAAGGCTTCGCAAAATATGTGTATTTCCACTGGGCCACGAACAATAACTTTGATGTGAGGTAAGATTGAAGGTCAGGAAAATAGAAGAGGAAGTGGCAGAGGCAGAAAAGCAGGAACATATATCAGGAAGACGAGTAGGTCAACTCGGATGGAGGGAGGGTAAGTGAACAGGAAGAGTGAGAATAACTCAGGACTATTTGTCTTTTTGGTGGGCAAAAAACACAAAGTACAGCTTGGAGGCCTTTTAATCTTGTGAAATATTACAAGAGAACAAAAGTTTTAAAAAAATGGAACAAATAAGAATGCGTTTTAAGTAGGAGTGAACTTCCTGACTTCAGTAACTCATATGGAAGTACACATTCACTATCTAATCTGTTGCAATAAAAATAAACTACTTTATAAATGAGTAAAAAAAAAAAACTTTACATGATTGGATACTAAAATGCCCTATTTAAACATACATTATAAATACTTATATTACATAGGGGTATAAATTATGATTGATTAAATGTTACGTTTGATTTAATTCATAAGAAGTAGATATCAGTCCCCTGAGCGTAGTGTGACATGTATTTGTGGGGTGCTTATAACTTGGGCATTCACAATTTATATACTGTCTTTGAGAAAACTGAACCATGACTTCTGCTTCACAACTGATTTCATGTTCTTTTGACAGTTTTTCACATTTTTGACAGTTACAAAGCATTCTTTGCCTTCCGGGTTTTTGGTGTGCACAAGTAAGAAAATGAGCAGGTCATTGGTCATGAGCAAAACCTTCAATTATACCAGTTTTTGAAGGTGAAAATCAGATTTAACTTACATTATTTATACTTGCAACATCTTTCCCAGGCACCTATGAGCACACCATAGATAAAAAATAAATCATTACCTCAACTGCCTAGTCCTTCCAGCATATGTCCTGTTGACCTCAATGGAAACAACATATGAGCATCCAACGGCAGAGTTTGGGCCATTACTTTTAATGAATTCACATTTAAATGTTCATTAGTGGGTTTAAATTGTTGGTAATAACACATGAAATGTTAGTCTGTGTGTTTTGCTAGACTAGTGGCATGGTTTAAATCAAACTGTCTTCAAAACAACTCCTGAAGTATACAATAGTTTTAATTTATAAGACCTTTGGATTGATATTTTAAATCACTTTATTGGTTTCTCAAAATTTTTCACACTAAATATGAATTTTATCTTAATGATATATTTTTCTATTCTTACATGTTCAAACAGATAAACAAAGAATTGACAGGAAAAAAATAACGTCCAGGTGTTATAACTATTTAAAATAGAACAAGGTTTCTCTATGTCTTTATACTCATGACCTTACCTATATCCATCTTACCTAAGGCAACTGGTTAATTCCATTAACTTAATGAAACTGGAGAGTCACTTCAGTGAAATAAGTCAGTCCAATAATTGCTTTTTAAAAATGGAATACCTGACTCTATAAAAATGTTAAATTCTTTAACCTCACATGCATACAACCTAAATCTGTATCATAAGTGGCAAAGAGAATTTAAAGGCTAAGTGAATTAAGATAATGAACAAACTTTGTGTGAGTGGGTGTATGAGAAGAAAAATAATGATGTAATGTCACTATTGATTGCCTGGATTTGTTGGCTTCAAAGTCTTGTATGGTTAAAACCTTCCAAATGGGCATTTCTCAAAACATGCTTCAGAATGTGTATGCACAGTCATTAGAATTATGTGAATTGCTTGGGTTAATAGATTAATATATAAAAATTAGGTTTCACTAGAAAATTGCTCCATTCAGCCACTTAAAGAAACTTCAAAGACACCTCAAAACTGTAATTCTTAGTTGGTTTAGACAGTCTCTATCCTTCCTGCCTTTATGAAAAAAGGAGGGAAAAAACTCTCACTAATTTGTTATAATTGATCCTAACATGCATGTATCATCCACAAATAACCTAATCAACATTCAGAAAGGATTACCTAAATGAACCTGTCTACATATTGCTCCTTATAATGAGCCCACACAAGACTGATGACTTATTAGTGCCATGGGCAATGAATGATTAATTAGTTGATTCTAAGGCAAATTGTTAAGAGTATAATTGCTACCTTTTCCTAATTTCTGAAGGTTAGAAGAAGTTAATGTGATGCTAATATAGCCCAATAGATTCAATAAAATTTTTTGTTTATTAACAAATTTTAATAAAAGGTTAGAAAAAACTGACCATAATACATACTAAGGATTTTAATATTTATATTTAATTAATGTTTAATATCTAAAATTTACAATAAAATAAACAACTATATATACTCACAAATATTTTTTACTATTCTATCAGTTCTTTATTTTTATTCTATATTTTTCATTAATGTCATTACCAATTTTCAAAGTAGATAAAAATTTTGCATTTGCATTGTTTTTTGAAATGCATTAATTCTTCTTTATTCTTTTGAAGGCTGGAGAGTCCTCTGCTTTGAAAAGTGAATTGAACCATGGAATTGTTGATCCTCCTAAACACAATCAACTCTCAATTATTCAATGTCAGTGAAGGGAGGCATTGGTATGAATAAATAATATTAGTTGGAAATTCACACATCTAGGTTAGGGCAAAGGCAATTTATCTCAGGTTGCTCCAATCATCTGAATGAAAAGGAAGCATAACTGGAGAAATTCCACTTGTGCCAGGTTTGAAAAGTGGTGGGGAAGTGGGGCTTTTATCATATAATACAAATGGGCTGGTCTGGGATCCTATTCTGTTAGGGGCAGAAATGCTCTCAATGATGAACAGTCGTATATTAGCTGACGTTTCCATATAACAGTAATGTAATATCTTCTAGGTATTATCTCCTCATAAAACTCTGCAAGATAGGTTTTGTTATTCCCATATTACAGTTGAAAACACAATCTCAAAAAGGTAGAAAAAAACCTCACACATAGTCCCACTGATATAAAAATGACACTATCAGAATTTAGAGCCATATGTCTCTGCTGTGCAGAAACTAAGATAGTTATAATTTACTCTATTCAAATAATATAGCAATCATTCTTGGGATGTATGAATCACTAAGAAAGAAAAGAAATATTATTGATGAGTGTATCCCACTACACACTGCATAAGTTATACAACACTTTTTAGATCCATTCGTTCATTTATTCACTCAACAGATATCTATTGAATGCCTATGATGGACAAAGTGCTGGAGATATCCAGTAAACAGAACCAGTCTCTGCCCTCAAGAAGATCACATACTTGGGGGACAGGACAAATAAAAGTCAAATAAACTATTAAGTGCATAATAATTTTAGAAGGTGATAAGTCTTTTGAGGAAAAACAAAGCGTGGTAACAAGTGTCTGTATGAGCAGGGTGAGGGAAGATTCGGGAAGGTCTCCTTGATAAGGTAATTTTTTGAGAAGAGATGTGAAGAGAGTGAGAATGACCCACAGAGCTCTCCAGGTGAAAAAATGCTCCAGAGAGAGGAATTAGAATGCCCTGAGTTGAAGTGTTCTTGACATGGTCAAGAAATAAGAAAGAGACTAGGGTGGTCATTAAGGAGTGTGCAAGGCAGTCAGTGGTTAGAAAGAAGCTCTGAGAAGTTGTGTGTGTGTGTGTGTGTGTGCATGTGTGTTTGTGAGTGATGGGAGCGGGTGTCGAAGCATGTGAGGTGTTACAGAGCAT
The DNA here is from genome assembly GCA_031878705.1 of Tapirus indicus. Taxonomy (NCBI): domain Eukaryota; kingdom Metazoa; phylum Chordata; class Mammalia; order Perissodactyla; family Tapiridae; genus Tapirus; species Tapirus indicus. The sequence goes on along the minus strand of CM062917.1, from coordinate 139,756,592 downwards.
ATTAGAATTCAGGTTTTTCTCTGAAAATGGGAAGCCATTGGAAGGTTTGTGTAGAGGAGAAATTTAGGTTTTCAATGACTCACAGGCTGCTGTGGGGAGAATTGATATGTGGGGCAGAGGCTGAAGTGGGGAAAACTGGTAAGAATGACTAAATTTTTAATTTGTGAAAGGTATGCCCAACATCTTAAAAAGTTCTAGAAATCAATATATTCAAACTGACAGCTGTCAAATAACTTTGAATGTGGGAAAGAATTTAGTGCCCATTAGGTAGACAATTTTTGAAATTCATGGAAGGTTGTTAAAAGATATGATGTCAAATAGTCTCCTACCCTTAATCAATCTTTGGGAAACTGGCATCTAGTTAAATTCTATACATTTATTAATGAATAAATTGAGAGGAAGTGCTTTAAGGACTTCTAGCTAAGGTTGGGTTTGAATTTAAGTTCCCCAAACAACATATTCCTCAATATTTTCATGCACTGACAAGATTCTGGGAGGCAGTGTGTGATGAGAATTTGGATCCAGGCTACCTGGATTCAAAACCTGGTTCCAATACTTAATAGTTGGTGATCTTGGGCAAGTGAATTAAAATCCTGGCCTCAGTTTCCTCTTCTCTAACATTAAGTTAATAATAATGCCAACCTCAAAAAGTTTGTTAAACATGAACTTTAATACATGCAGAGTACTTAGAACATTATCTGGCTGTCTCTGACAGCTAGAACATGCTGCATTTCTATGCTACCATCAACCTATTTCACTGACAGAGGGTCTGTGAGGTTAGGAAAGACTCCAGGCCTCTTAGCCTGAAAGTTAGAGCTAGTGGCGCATGTACTAGATTTCTGCCACGCAGGAAAGCAGGAATTTTAAACTTCAAATACTAAAGCTCAAAAACAATAGGAGAGAAAGGGACTGGCTTACCATAGGGTTTTATGACTAGATGGTCCAATGTAGGAGACATAGGATTTTCACCACAACAGGTGTCTCATAGCTCCTGCTATCTGGCAAGTGTTTGGCTAGAAGAAAGAACCAAGGCTTACCCTAGATGGTGTTAAGACATGGACTCCAAGGTGTTGGATACCTTGTTGAAGGAATTGTCGGAATTATTTTCTTAATTATAGGTAAAACTCATTATAAGTACATGACCAGAAGTTGGCAAATATTTTTGCAACTGGATTGTTTTATGTTGCACTGAAATAAACAACAAAACGAATGCCACTGCAGCAACTTACTAATATGTTAGGGCACAGCTGCCATTCCATGCACAAATGTAATAAATGTCAATAAATAATATCCAAAAAATTAAGATGCTATTTGACTGTTAACAAGCTATCTGATTCCTCTAGTGCATTGTCAAAAGAAGTAGAAAGTTTGATCTTTGTGAGGCTCATAAATTGAAGTGACAATTCCAACCTTGGATAAGAGATTATTTTTGAATACCTACCTCTGGATAACATCATATTTTAATGTATTTTTAAAAATGCACTTTTCATTTTATAACTCTTTTAAGTTTGCAGAAAAATTGCAAAGAGTATAGAGAGTTCCCATATACTCCACACTCAATTTCCCCTATTATTAACATTTTGCATTAGTGTTGGACATTTGTTATAATTAATGAAGCAATAGTGATATATTATTAACTAAAGACCATAATTCATTCAGATTTCCTTAGTTTTTACCTAATGTTCCTTTTCTGTTCCAGGATCCCATTTATGATACCACATTATATTCAGTAGTCATTCTTCCTTAGACTTCTCTTGGTTGTGACGGTTACCATAATATTTTTACATTATAAATATAATTACAACTAAAATAAAAATTTTAATTGATACGGTCCTTATGCTGATTTGAAAACTTCTTGGCAGAAGTATCTCTTTCATGTTTTGCCGGTTTATGTCACATGCATATTCACAAATACGTTTTGTTTCTAATATTTTATCAGTGTCTAGTACTTGATCGGTATCCAATATTTTATCTGATATTTAATCAGTAGCAATCTCTGGAGACAGTGGGGCTGGGGGCAAAGCACATCCTTCTCACTCTTATCTTTAAAAGGGACTACTGAAGGAAAAAATAAATCACAGAAGTTAACTTCCAACCTGAGAGTGTGTATTTGGAGGAGGGTAAAGTGGATTCATCAATTTTCCTTTGGTAATAACATTGGCGGATGCCACAAAATTGGCAGGAAAGATATACAGTTCCTGTGGCAGAATAGGCTTCCTATGGTTTGAAACAATGGTTTTACATATTGTTGGGACAAATTTTTAAATTAATTTACAGAAACCAGAAAACATTTATAATAGGCATTTTTGAAACTTGAGGCATTTGTGTTTTTTTGCATTGATTTTTACTTTGGCTTCCTTTCATTTATTTATTTTTAATTTATTTTTTACTGAGGTATAATTGACATATAACACTATATTAGCTGCAACATAATGATTCTATATTTATATACATTGTGAAATGATCACCACAATAAGTCTAGCTAACATCCATCACTTTGGCTTCTTTTTAGACCATTAGTGAAAGACCATTAGAAAAGGATTGCTAGAGCAATCATTTTGGAAGGTATAATTTAATTTTTAAAACACTACTTTCTTTCCATCTTACTGTGACTAAATAGTTGTTGCACACTGAAAGCAGAATGAATGGGAAAATTATATCCACATGTAATTCCTTGAAACCATCTTTCTAGCAACTTCCTTTGGGTATGAAACCTTCAAAATCAATCAGTTCATTTTGGGATGTTATAGAAAATAACAGAGTTCTTGTTTAGAGGTTAAGATAACGTTAAATACTTATTTCTGATTGCAAAATTCAGATTCCCAGAGAACAGAAATATACTACAATTGATTTAAAAAAAAACCCTCAGCTTTCTAATAGAATGTAAAACTGTAGATATCAGCAAAGGACATGATATTCATAATAGAAAAAGTAACCTTTTTAATTATAAGAAATAATTTTTCATTTGTTCTAAAAACTATTAAGAAATAGATTTTTCAAAAGAGGAAAAAAATAACCAATTCTTTCTGTTGATGATTTTTGTTTTTTAATAAAAGCCTAATTAAAATCTTGTAATTGTGCCTTAGTTTGCATGGTGGCTAATATGGAAACAAAACTCTGAATTTCATTAAAATGATCAAAGTAGCAATGTAAACTCAATACCTCTTAACAACTCGAAAGAGAACAGCTTATAATTAAATTAAGGACAATACAGCTTCAAAATAAACTTTCAAATATGTGACATTTACACCCAATGAGCTTATAGTTATGAAATGCTACTATGAAAATCAACTTAAACATATTATATAATAACATTGCCATGTTATGTCAAAAATGCTTTTTTAATGTTGTTTAAGTATAATTAGTTTGGAATGTAAATAAAAAACCCTAAAAATACCCACTACTTTATGTAAGATAAGAATGTATTTCTTTTTCACCAGAAAGTCCACAATTAAGAAGCGTAGGACTATTGGAGTCCCATGATATAAGGGATCTTACACATTCTACCTTGATATTCAGTAACATGTAGGCTCCTCCTCTCAAGGTCACCTCACATTTCAAGAGAACTGTTGAAGTGTTAGTCATCAGATAAGCATTCCAGCCAACAGGGAGGAGGAAAAGGAATGGACATGCCTCTGCCTAGAAGAGAAACTTCTTATAAAATGCACACCCAAAACTTCTGCTTACATCATATCGGCCAGAACTTCATGTCTTGGTCACATCTAACCGCAAGGAAGGCTGAAAGATGTAGTCTTTATTCCATGTGGTCACATGCCCCGCTAAAAATCAGGGCAATATTTGTAATGAAGAAGGAGAGGACAGACATTGATAACCAGAAGTCTCTGCCACATGTTAATACAGAAAACTCAACAGATGTCACCATTCTCCACAAATCTGCTAAATAACTATAAATCCTATTCATAAAAGGATCTATTATGGATTCAACATCTCCATCCTGTGATCCTTTTTAAGTCCCTGCTCCTGAAGAACAAGACTAAGGCAAATATTTTCCTAAAATATTTAATATAATTTATTAAAAGGTGAAGAATAAGGTCCATGATCATATATGTCCTTACTAAATAATGTCAAATAACCAGTTTGAATAAATGTTTAACTGAATCAATTAGATCAACTGGTTAATTTATTATTATAAAACAATGTATAGGTAATATGTAATGTATATATACATATAAATGCATATGATACTTAGTCATGCCATCCTTAGTTTCTTCTTGTTTGTGGGCTTCCTCAGAAAATGAATAAATAAATAAAGTGATGATTATTATGATTTCAACACCAATTAAAGACTTATGCAAATACCAATGTAGATAGTAATTAAATAAGAAAATTAAAGAAGACTCAACTGGTTATTCTATTGTGGAAAATCTGTCTACAGATAGTTTAGCTACAACTAAGAAATCTCTCTATTCTGCAAATTATTATCTTTATAAATTTGTATCTATTATCCTAAATCTACATTCTATATTTAAAGCTTGGTTTCTAATAAATGAATTAGGGAATTGTTAAATTCCATTACTCTACTGAAATTTACAGTTTTAAATGTTTTCAGATTACTGAATTAATCGGTACATTTTGGTTTCAATACGTCTCATAGGCTAAAATAGAAATAATTTTTTTGTACGTTTGAATAATCTTATGAAATATGTTCTCAAAAAATCTTTTCTATTATCTTTCACTGAGTTTTTGTACTCTATATATCTTTGCTGTATGCTCTTTCAAATTCTTTTTGGCAAGAGATAGAGCACAAATGCACAAACCCATGAAAGTATCTAATCTGTATGCAATCTATGGCCATAGAACAAAGACGAGCTAATTGGTCCATAAGTGGAATCTATGATCTTGGCATCATTCAGTATTCTGCTCTAATCCAATTAACCAGCCACTGCCCTTGTCTATATGCTGCTCAAGAGCATGAATCATACTTATTTTTGTGTACCCAGCATCTAGCACAGTTCTTGGCACATGAATTGAGCTCAATATTTATTAAATAAAACTATACTCATACTATTCATTTTAAAAAAGATCTGCTTTCTTCATGTATTTCTTCTTACTTCCAAACTGCAGGAGAAAAAAAAATTTTAAAAACAGAATTTTGAAAGAGAAGGCGAGATCACCATTTTTCCTTTTGACGGCTTCAAATCAACAATTAATTTAAATTATTGGAAGCAAATATAATGTAGAAATGACTTTTACAATTCCTTTATTAATATCAAAGAAAAACATTTTAAAAGAAAATAATTTATTTACTTTTCTTGATAAGAAAATAGATTTTAATGTCAAATATGCTTTTTTTTTCATACAAGGTCAAACAAGGGGTTAGAGCAAGAAGCACACAGAGACTGAAGGGTGGGTAAAATTGACAGAAGTAAGCAGGTCGGTCCTTAATCACCCTACTGTTCTCCATCAGAATGTTTTTCTCATGTATCTGTTGTACTGACTCTGAGTCCAGAATTCTTACCACTATACCAGCTATTCATATATCATTCTAATATCTCTCTGCATTTAGGTAGGCCCAGGGGGAACTGCCAGAGCTGGAGAGGGTGTAAGCTGACATAGGTCCAGGGACAAGAGACTTTATTGAAACTTTGATTTTTGATTGACATGATAAAATTTGATTTTAGAAAAAACAAAAATATGGCTTTTAAAATTTTATTACAAACATGCAGTTTCTCTATATTTTCCTAGAATATTGCTTTGGCAGAAGACTAAAATAAAAACAACGGATTGAGTTTTTCACAGTTGTATTTGCAGCTGAATGCTCTACTTCAGCAAACACAAGTTCTGTGTCTGTGTCTTGTTTTATCTTTTGCTTTTGAAGATTCCTAAGATAGACGTCAAGGAGAAGAAGAAGCAGGAAGACACGTCTTTTATTTCAAAAAGGGTGCATAGTGTTTTTATCTTCAGCCAGCTCATGCTAGTCTTTATCTGACATATTTTTACTGTTTCAAAAATAAAATAATATTTAACGATGTTATTCAATGGTAGCTAGCTAGCAGAACAATTGTTTCATACTTCCTGAGAATGAATTTATGATTTTAAATACTGCCTGAGCATTTTTACTAATTTTTAAATTGGGTAAAACATTATCTTTAACTGAAGAAAATATTAACTAGAATTGGGGTCCTTTATTTTAAAAGTGCTCCATGTTTTGTGATGGGATAATATTCCTAGTGTGTTATCTAATATCCAGATGCTAACAGTATTTACCTACTGACTTACCTGCTAAAAAAGAATATACGAATATTCATGAGTGATCTGGAATTCTACCAGCAGAAGCAGCATTCACATCAAAGTCTTACCATAGGTACATGAAGTGCATCTGTGTATTTTAACAATATTCAGAAATTAGGCCTTTGGCTGAACTCAAACCTTAATAATACTTTGCCGAGCTTTCCATAATTTATAGAACCCCCCCCAAATCCTTAATTCAAACATGTATACCAATATTTTTCTAATTTTAATGACAATTGTACCACATGGTCTTTAGTATGGCAGGCTGCCTGGAAACTGTTTCAGTAAATTACACACCAAGATGATCTACTCTTTGGATTGTCTCCAGAACAAAGACTATGATGTATAATTAAAACCAGCTAACAATTAACTGCCATCAAATATAACATGAGGGACAAGCATTGTAAATTTAGTTATTTACAATAGGAAGCAACATAAAGGCTTCTTTCAATAAATGGTAAAAATAGATCCATATTATTGAGGTTATAATTCTAAGGTTTATGTAAAATAATAATGAAACAATAGAAAGCTATGTTCCACATTTCATTGTGTTGAAGTAATTTTGTAGCATAATAAGGAACTGTCTAAGAACTCAAAAATTAGTCTATTTATTGCATGTTTTGAACTAAAGTATTATTTTAAGAGACTAGTAATACTACTTTCACATCATTATTAGTTATATAAGCGTGAAGGTGTTGAATGAGCCGAAATTATGTTTTTGTACACTATATTTGTGCATACCAAAAAGAGTTACTTAATTACTGTGATGTAGATTTTATATTTAACACCCACTTAAGAATCAGATATTAAAGATCTGAACTAACAAGTTAATTCATTATTTATTCTTATATAACCTAGGGGAAAGACATAGGGAAGCAGCTATCTAATTAGGACCGTTTTAAAAAGACAGAAGAAAGGAGCGAAAGATTTTTCTAGGCTTTTTATGTATGGATGCAGAGGCAGATTTGCTGTGAAGTTAATGAAGCTTCAGGGCCCTTCACTTGCAAGGGTCCCTTCCAAGGTCCTGAACTTAATTTTATATTCATTAGTTAGTATTCTATTTCTATTGCTTAATGTGGCTTTCCACCATCCCTCCAAACTGTATAAGGCTGCAGGCTTCATACTAAGTGGACCCACCAGCATGGATGTATGAACATCTGGACGTCTTTTCAGATTTAAATAGGGGACCTCAGGATTGAGGAGGGACTAAATATAGAAGATACTGAAGAATTATGAGCAGAATTGTGGGCATGTTTTCATCATCTTCAGAAGTAAATAAAGAAGAGAAGGAAAGAACAGAATGCAGAAAGGTGAAGGGAACAGTGGGAGGTAAGGTGGAGGAATGGAAGAGTATGAAGGAGGAAGAATGAGAGAGAGCAAGCAGAAAGTTTGAAAAACATGTGGAAAAGAATTTGAGTCTTAAAAAGTGACTGTAAAGAGTACACACAAGTCTCATGTGCTTTCTTGGCCACAGCTTTCAACTCTATCTCTCACTTAGAAATGAATCTGTAATCTCAAGTTTTAAAACGTAAACTCTGCAATATTAGCATGGATTATTGCTACTGTTACCCTGGATCTGACATTTAATGCCAAATTTAAATGCCACTTAATTTTTATTTCATAAATAAAATATGCATTAGAGAAAAATCACATGACATGCTTTCAACATGAATCTCCTCCTCCTCCTCCCTCTCTTTCTCTTTGAATTTGATCATTTTTAAGATGCTTGCAAAAGAACTGCTAAGTGTTGGAAGTACGGTAGGTTACATTTACTTTAACAAGATGTTAAAATGGATTCAGCCTAGACCCTAGTGCAATAGGTGATAGAAACGTAAGCGGGCATACCCTGCAAGAATTTCAAATAAATGAATAAAGACTGAAAAAAAAAATTGTCACATCTACTTCAAGCATATAACATGGTTGAGACGGTAGATATGCAGTGCGAGATTTGCAGAGCAGATTTCCTGCAGAGAGTTGTTTTGTGAGCCTTACTGTTCCCCCCAAAAGGGAAGAGAAGATGCTCCCACTTTACTGCATGTCAGGAGAGACAGCATTTAATGGGAGCTCTTGGAAAGCCTTTATATATGTCCTCTGCAGTTGAGGGATATGAAGAATCAAAGCCCAACTCCTACCCAGGAAACCTAACAGGAAAGAAGCTTGCTAACTGCTTTGGTGTGGACTGAAGGAGAGTGGCCGCTGTGTTGGAATTAGCTTTCATTTCTATCATTTGTTCAAGAAAAGGAACAGAGTCCTGTTGGATAAGGCCACCTGAAGGGGCAATGGACACTCAGCGTGGACCAAAGCACGAAGTGAACTGGTGAATTCCTAGTTGCTGCTGAAGCAGTAAGCAACCAGCTGGGGTAGAGAAGCTTTCATCTAGACAGAGAACTTTAGATGCCAGACCCCAGCTAAGTGGCTCAGAAGAATGCTTAAATATCTGCCAGGTCCAGGGAGGGCAAAGTCTTCTCACCAGTCAAGAGGTCTCCTGTGTCCCCTCTCTGCTCTCCTCTCTGCAACCCTGGTGAGGTCAGAAATCTTAGTTCATACGACAAAGTGAAAGTCTGGGATAGGGAAAGGAGTTAAGAAAGGCAACATCCTAAATTCTCTAATGCAGTAGCCAGCCTTTAGTGGGCTCCTGCTTTGGAAGGTGAAAAAATTTACCCTTAGATCAGTGTTTTGATTGTTATACGGAACTGAATGTTACATGAGACTGATTTTGCTATTAAAACGAGGTAGCTGTTATGGGCTTCCTACATTTTCAACCCTTGGCTACAGATCTCCTTCCACTGACTAAGTTTTAAAGGGGCAGTAGGGACAAAAATAAAGATGCTTTCTGATTACACTGCATTTGTCTGGCTTATTCAAAGCACTGTTTACCAACACTATATAGTTCTTACAGATTGTGTTTCTGTGAGTACGGTTTGCATAATCGATGCAATGAAACATTTTTAAAATATATGTTCCTGAAAAACTTTAACTTTGTCAAGACATTTTTTCTTCCAGCCATCCAAAGTAAATATTTAATGGAAGATTAAATTTTAAAAGTGAAGATTTTTAAAAATCTGGAACACCCCCCAAGATACAGAAAGCCACAGAAGGAAATATATGATCTCATGGAGCAAGAGTTGGAATTGTCTAAACAAAGCAAAATTGTCAGCATAGGCTACGTTTCCCATGTTTGTATGTCTGTGTATGTCTGCAATTCCCAGACTGGAAACGTATCAGAAAATACACTGAGTTTAGACACTAAACAATTTAAGTAAATTTCTATTTTAAACATATTCTTCTCTTTTTCAAATAATTCTCAGGTTTATTTTTCAAAATCACAATTGTTTTTTGCAAAGATGATGCTCTGAAAGGGCAGAGGGCATTTATTTAAGTGCCACTTGTTTCTACTGTGCTGGCAAATGTTCAGTTCTTAGACTGGGCACGGAAGAAATATGATAATTAAGTGCATTGCTTAAGAACCTGAATCACAACTCAGTTCTTTTCTGTATGAAGTTATTCTCTCCTATAATGTACAAAACCTTAAGGGGCCTGTCATATAAATATTTTTAAAGATCAGTCAATACCTGCAGCATTGCCATCCATCATTGCTGAACAAGTTCTATTTTACACAGTAATCACATAAATCGAGTTACAAGAGATTATAATTCTTTAAGACACACCTCTGGGTCCTTGGCAAGGTCATTACTGTGCTGTGAGTCTGTTCCCCAAGATGACATATGTCAAAGTATAAAGACTGGTGTAACTAAGAAACAAAGAACATGGACTAACAGATTCTGGAGTAACTAATCTGACTTAGAAAAAAATACTCAAAACATAGCTTTAGCGTTTAAGCTAACATTTGATGAGTTCTTACGAAGCCTAGTGAATTTAGCATTGCATTTTTTTCACACAAGAAGAACAAATTCTAGCCAGAAGGTCAAATACTAGATTTAAACATTATTTGTAGTACAATAGAGTGAAAAATGAATCAAAAGTCATATTATTTATTCACACGCTTTTGGCGTTATAGGTAGAATATTCTCAGTAATGATACTTAAACCCATATTCATCATAACTCATAGATGCATACATTTTAGAAGAGCAAAGTTGTTCTACGAATTGAGGCAAAATTTCAAGTTATGTAACTTGATGAAATTCTGTTTTCCTTTGGGAAGTTGCAGAACTCAGAGTTTTGGTTTTATTTTGCTGTTCTTACTGTTGTTTGCTGGATTCTCTGGTTTGTTCAGTTTCTTTTTTGAATTAAATTACTCCAGGATATTTAAAGTTTTTTTTTTTTTTTTTTTTTTTTAACATCTGGTCCAGAAAGTGTTTCTCTGGAACAATTTCAAAGAAGTAGAAGCTCCTGGGAACTTCTAACACTGGAATTTGTGACACTCCTCACGAATTTTGCAAGAATGCTCCACTGATGAGGGCTGAACATCAAGTTAAGTAGCCCCAGAAAGCACACTGTATTTTATCACCTGATAGGAGAAGAAAATCACAAGCACTATTAGAACAGTGATGGAAATACACAGTGCTTATGGGACAAGAACCTTGACTTATATTTAAGAAGATTGGTGAAGATGACATCTTCAGTAGAGGCTCTACCTATCTCAGCCCTTCCTTGCTGGGGTTTGATGAACCGCAGAATAATCAGTCACTCCTATCTCCAGACTGCACTGTTAGTCCAAATAAAACCTTCTTAACTCACACCAAAAGTTGCCAAAAATGCAGGTTAGAGACCTCTCTGATCTCTGAGAGCAGCATCTAATTTAATAAAATGATGATAAGGGGACACTCAGAGCAAATCAACTCTGGAACTAAAACAGCCCACATATAAAACATAATTTTATGAAAATGCCAATATAACCCAATATTTATTTAAGTGTTGCTTTCTTTTGCATCCACGACTATTGCATTTTTTGAGCAGTCACTATGTGCTAGGTACACTGTGCTACATGGGAGCCGTGGTTTACCAAAATGAATCAGATAGGGATTTGGTGCTCAAGAAATGAGTCATCCAGTAGGAGAGGTAAGATGAAGACAGACGGAGTACTATAACAAAAAAAGTATGTGCTGTATGATTAGATCAGATAAGCACATGTGGAGTGTAAAAGAGGCAGGCATGGCTTCCAGCTGGGGACAGCATAAAACTTTTCCATGATGGCATGCAAGCTGGGTCTTGAAAGTTAAGTAGGGTTTGCTCTAAGAAAGGGTGTGTGATGTGGATGAGCATGGGCAGAGGGGATTGGAGCAAACTGAAGGACCTTCTAGATAAAGGGAACAATATGGTTAAAAGCTCCACACAACTTATAAGAATTTCTGTGATGAAAATTATTACTTGAAAATAGTTTCAAGTTCTTGAAAAATGAGGCTGCACCTGTTTATGTACTTTCTATAGATTGCAAATACAGCATACAAAATCATAAATTAAAAGTCTTTTTGCTACTGATGATGAAAATAAGGAAAATATACATGGTCTTCTTTATTTTTGAACTTGAAATATAAAATAAAATTAATGAGCTAATAGCAATTATTTATTATTTGTTTCTTAATTGAGTTATAACTTATTTATAATAAAATACATGAATATATTTTGAACACATTAATTTTCATAAGTCTGTCTGAGCTGGCTTTGTAAAATTTCCCTTATCAGAGAATCCATTTAAATACAGCTCAGTATATTATGAGGTTTTCTTCCCTTTGCTTCAGCTGAATATTTAGAGCAGTATAGAAACTTGACAGGGTAGGCAATTAGAATATAATTTATGATACAAGGCTCATACAGATGAACTGCTTCCTGCACATAATTTTGAATGCAAGTCAAATCACAGATTTCTTATGCTAGTCCCAAGGAAAAATTTTCCTGTGAACTGAATAGTATAATATATTAACAGTTTTACTTATATCTTCAAGTGACCATGCTGGAAAATAGTATCTAGCACAATTCATTTGGCCTCTTTAAAAGCGATCAAAAAACCATGAAAACTTTATACACTGGTCAGCCCAAGCTTCATGGACAACATTTATTTCCCATGGGCAGATACTAACATACTCAGGTTTCCACAGTGCCTTTTAATATATTGTTCTCATTTGGTTTGTTAAATGCTCTTCTAATAGCTCCTGGGAGCTACTATACCTTATAATGTGCCTATCTCAATGAAAGTGCTACCTGATACAAAAGGTTGGTAAATTGATATCTCTTTGAAGTGATACTAAATAAAAACCAGTACAGCAAATTGTAAAGATTATTAAGACCTTGTTGTTTCCTCCACTCTTCTTTCATTAATTTATTTCTCTAAATATCTTCTTTTTAATCTGTACTGTGATTGACTATGTGAATAATTCAGGTCCGTAAAACGAATTGGAAATGTCCTGTGCTTTTGGTCTTCTGCAACCCTTCCTTAAAACACAGTAGTGCTCCAACCTTTGCCACTTTTTCCATTGCCCATGGACCTTAGAGCATAATGGCTGGAGCTACATCTGCCACCTTGGAACATGAGATGTCTACACGCTTGGAGGGCTGAAAGGTGCGTGGGTCCCTGAGGACTTTGTCGAGCAGAGCCACACTTTACCCCCCAACATGAAGAAAATATAAATCTCTTTTAAAAACCTATTAACATAATCCTAATTTAAATGTCATGTGAACCTAATCTTGTGAAATACAACTTGTTATCTCTTATCTTTTTAAACATTCTGAGGACTCGTCTCTTTCAGAAAGTCTTCCAAGGCTGAGCAATATCACATATGTGCCCTTATGAATATTTTATTTTCCAATTGTGGCCACAGTGACTCTCCAAAGAGTCTTTAAGGACAAGATAATCTCTTAAAATCTACTTCACATGAAAAGGAACTTGGGAGCTTGCTAGCAATTAATAATAATGCAGTTAAAGAGCTCTTGATAGAATTGGATGCTCTTATGTACTTATTTTTATCTCTAAATGTTAGGAATATCCTTTATTTTTACTTCACATTTCAGTCTAGTTAACAAAGAGAATGATTAATCAGTATTTTTACATGCTATACATAACACTTAGCAGAGAAAGGGTATTATTATAGTCTCAGATATATGACAGATCTTGTAAATTATCTTTACCTTATAAAGAACCTAGACAAATTCAACTGCCATCATCATCATCATGAACCCAGTTTAATATATTTTCATGGGGTTGAGTAATAAATTTTATTCAACTCAACAAGTGATTGTACTAGGTAGTAAGGGTATGTATACTAATTACCTGTAATTCCAACTCTTGGAGAGGTTAGTATCTTTTAGGAAAGGAAAGACAAAAATAATTATAACACAAACCAGAGTATGATCCCTGCTACTCAGTACAGCAGAGATTTGGAGAAGAGAAAGGTCACAGCCAGCTGTGAAAGGAAAAGCTTCAAGAAGCATGTGACAGTAACACATTGTACAACTGCGAATCAGTTTAGAATATGTGACTTTCTCATCTGACACCAACTGTGGCCTCAACTCAGACTAACAGTGACACAAACAGGATACAGAGAGAAGTTAGAACCTACCGAGTAAGTCTTAGATTAGAGATCCAAGTCTTCCAACCTCAGAGTCTATCAAGGCAACTTCTTCAGGGGGAGTGATGTAGGTTTCAGGGCAGCTTTTGCCCAAGGAGATCACTAGGCCAGAGCAGATCCCTTTTCCTCTTCTTATTAAACTACTGCTTCAAACAGTCATTGGTCTTGCCCTCTTGATTTCCACAACTTTTCAAAATGACTCATCTTACTTGTATTAGTTCTAAAGCTACCTGTCTATATTGACTTGTTCTTCATTTGATTTTGCCTTTTTCTTGTGTCAATTCTGCCTCCTTCGAGTATTTCTTTGGCCATCCCATGCCTGCTGCCCGTCGCTGGTATGCTGTTGCTGCCTGGTAAACAACAACATGGTAGATGAAATTTTACTTCTTCAAAGCCTAGGAAATTCTTTTCCTTCTTGCTGCCTTAAAGACAGAATTACTGACTTGAGAGCTTACTTTTGCCTAAACTCAGGTAGACACCAGCTCTAAGGTGGGTGGAGCAGGGCATGGATAGAATACTTTGGACTGTTGTCTTCATCTTTCTTTCCAGTAACCCACCTCTCAACCTTGACCTTGGCCCGAATAAGTGAATGCAGCTTCTATGAGTGAATTTTAGTTTAGCAAATTCAAGAAAAAGAGAATTTCAACTGAAGACCTAACCATAACTAATCTAAAATTGTAACTTTCTACATTTTCTTTTCCTTCCTAGGGATGGGGAAAAGTTAATGGCATTAAAATGCATTAGGTTGATCAGCTATTATGCTAATGGACAATTTGCATAGTTCTGGGTCAGTAACATTACAGCCCCAACTTTCCTGATGGAAAGGGACACAGTGACCTGGGCAAATTGGTTTGACAGGCTGGCTCTTATCTCACTATGATAAAGTAGGTCTCATCAAAGACCTGGATCATATTGAATTGAGTTAAAAAAAGAGTTGTCATTGTATCCTGCTTTAAAATATCCAAGAGCAGGTTGCTAAGCTCTTTGGTTTTTCAATGTAATGTTTGATCTCATTAATTTTCAAAACAACACTAGCTGTGATAAACACAACTCACATTCTCTAGTGCCTGTAGAATAGGTTTAAATGTTAGCGTTTAAAATATAAACACAAAGGGTATCCAGGTTAGTATGCTAGGGAGAAAAAAATAAGTAAAACTAACATGTTTCAAAGATCTGATTATATTTCCAAAGCATGTACTTATTTCAGCAGCTTTATTATCACTAATGCACATGATTTCAGGGGAGTAGAGAGAGGCTGAATTTAAATAACTACTTGTGGCAACACAGCACCAATTATACACTCCATGGCTATTTATGTCCTCTGGTGATCAACTAGCAGTGGGAAGTAAAATTGACAACACACTGGTACAATCACAATTATGGGTCAAACTTCAACAAGCCTGTTTAAATGGTTCCATTAGGTCCTACTTGAAATGCTGATTTACATATATTTTGACTATTTTGGGACATGTTATCCATTTTAACATGCAGTGATACAATCATTTTCTATAAGGATGCATTAGTCTAGAGCACTGAAAAATAAAATAGCATGCCATGCACACAAATTTCTGTAGAATTTAAACTGCATTAGAATACATCCCAACCCTATTTTAGAAGATTGAAATATCATTCGGATTCTACAGCAGGACTATTTAATAGTGAATTTGAATATTTTTAGAATGTTGAAATGGGCTTTCCTCTGAACGTTTACATACTTTTAGGGTAAACAAAAACTGTCCATAAGTCATGAGATGTCTTCCTATACAGACCCATGCTTTATCTAATTTTTATTATCTTTTATGTTAGTCTGACCTAAATATAGCCTTTCCAGGTGATTTCTCTCTCTACTACTACTGCAATTCCTCTGTAATGCTTTCCAAATACTTTTGTGTTCTTTTAAAGACATGTTTTCATGTGACATAAATATCTTGTTTAAACTGTTTCCTTTTAAACACGATGTCATAATATGTAGAAAAAACATATGTAATGAATACAAAACTATAGGGCATAATGATAAAACATACATCTGAAAACTCATCAATTTACTTAATATCTAGACATTCCTGCTACTTGAAGCTACCTGATTGCTCCTTCTCAATGCCATCTTCAATCTCCCCCCGACCCCCACCAAGAGGAAACAGCTATGCTAAGCTTTGTTTTTCTTATGATTTTATTGCTTTAAAATATAGTTTTTACTCCACATGTTTCCCTAAACAGCATATTGTTTCATTTTGCTGATTTTTAAACTTCCTAAAAATGATACTGTTCTATACATAGTAAAATGACATTTTATTCATTTACATTTTCACTGTATAGTGATTCATTCATATTGAATGCAACTACTTGTAGGTCAGTGATTTTTACTGCTTACTTAATATTCCATTGTATAAATATATTGTGATTTATTTAGCAATTGGATATTTGAGATGTTACCAGTTTAGTTCTATTCTGGACTATGCTCTTATGAACACTCTGGATCATACCTCCTGATAGAAATACGCAAGAGTTTCAAAAGTGGTGGTATCAATTTCTACTCCCATCAGCAATACTATGAGTTTGCATTGTTTCACATCTTCACTAACACTTGGCCTTGATAAAATTATTAATTTTTGCCAGTATAGTGGGTGTGAAATGCTATTCTGTTATGGTCTTAATTTGTATTCTCTTATCACTGATAATACTGAGAATCTATTTATAGGTTTTTCTGTTTGCTTTTCAGTGAAAAGGAAATGCCTATTTATGTCCTTTGTCAATTTTTCTATTTGGTTATTTGCTTTTTTCTTTTGTCTTTGCAAGAAGTCTCTATGAAATCATATATTGTTTCTTCAGATGTCTGTCTCCATTGTACTACGCTTTAAATTCTTTGGGTGGGAGGAGGGCACCTTCTTTATTGTTATAACCTCAATGATCAGCATAGTGATGCAATTATATAGTTCTCTCTTTTGCAGATAGTAGGATGTTTCTTTTGCAAAATTTCTTCTTAAATCACTAAGAAAAGAAAGAAAACATTAATTATTGTTCTACAGGATGCTTATGGGGTGATGGAATAGGAAAGGGTTGTGGGAAGGAAACAGAAGCCTCAGGATACGTGTGCTTATACGTATATATAGACATATATATATATATGCTCTTGTATGTGCACACATGTATGCATGTGCATATATATATGTACATGTATATATATTTATATACATATCCTGAAGCTTCTGTTCAGGATGTGTCTATATCCTTCATATCTACGTTTTATATATATATATATATATGATGATTCAGTAGAAAGATATCAAATTTTGGTATGGTATACATCAGCTTGTCTATAAAGTGACCTCAAGAAATCTACCTACCTTAAAACTTACTTTCTAAATCTTACATTATGTTATGATTTTACATCACTCCAGAAAACATATAACTTTTGTGTGCATATGTGTTTTACTTTTTACTAGATTCTCATTCCGCAAGAATGAGTAGAGACGCGAATAGAAGTATTCCAAGATCTAGAGAAATAATTTACTTCTTATTTGATTGATGGCCATGAAATAGTGTGGTCAGGAAAATACTGATGTCTGGAATCAACTTATCTGAGGCATAAAGAGCCCATTTTTTCATTTGAAAACGTGATATAGTAACCGCTATTTTGCATGGAACTATTAATGAAAAATTTAATTAGATGTGACTTAAATGGCTAATGATTTAAATTAAAATTTCTACTGTTACATGAAATCTCTTAGCATTATAGATATTTTATTAAAACATAACAAACCATAATTGCTAGGTTGTAATTATTTACATTAATTACATAATTACACTAATCACATAAATAGGTAGTAGCACTTTCAAACATTCCCTAATTGCTTCTAAAATTTCAAATACATGAAACGAGAATTAAAACCAAAATGAAAACGAAGAGACTGCAAAATTCTGAGAATTCATTTTTTTAACAAAGTTAATATGTGTATAGTTCTTAAAATAAATGCACACATATTTTGCTAAGATTTGACATTATTCCTATGTCATTAACACTTAAAGATGTGACTATTTCCTGTGAATCTCTGCACAGAACTTGCTCTGTTATGTACTGGGAATCTACACTATTATTCCCACAAGCCTTGGATGAGCCTTTTCATCATAGTTCCAGGAAACATGAAAAATAGTTACCTTTACTTATGAATGATAGGCTACCAACCATAATATGTTATCTCTTCAGGAGGAAAGAAAACCTTTCTATAATACTAGAAAACCTTTCTTTATGATACTAGAATGTCTGTAATTACACATTTGTCCTGTTGCTGTGGGAATGACTCAGTGCCTTGCTCATAGTGCACACCCAATACTTACTTGTCACATAATTAATTGACACACATACATTTCAGGGAACACAGTCTGACCCAATAAGAAAGTTTTCTTGCTCCTACGTGGTAGTTTCAACCAAGTAAACTCAACACTTGGTATGTGATATGTGTTCATATTTCTTACATGTGACTCAGAATTTAATTGTGATAAACCCACATAATAAAAATTCTCTGCTTATTTTTGAAGGTTTGGAGGTATTTGATTACTGTTATATCAGAAGCAGGGGTGGCAGGTTTTCCCTCCTATGTCTCATCACACTGAAAGCCCAGTAGAGGTTCTTCAGTCACTTGGTCTTTGACATTCACTAAGTTCCCCGTTTGGGTTTGCAGGTGTGGCCTATTGGGCAGGTACTTTGTCCAATCATCCTCTGAACCTCAGTATAACTTCAGTAATGAGATGACAGATTTACTTGCTTTCGCAGGAGTTTTACACCAGATGGTGATGACTAATGCTGAATATGGAGAGAAACATTATTTCCTGAGCTATCCATATTTGTTTTTTGTAAATAATTCTTTTACACAATCACTCCAATTCCCTCTGTGGCTCTTTAGCACTTCTACAATCTCCTCGGGAGTGCTTAAGAAATAGACGAGAGCACACGGCTATGGCATAAAAATGACTACACCTTAGACTCGGTGTGATACGATGCTGCTGCTTAACTTGTGGTCTGCATTCTGAGCATCTTCACGGTTTATGTGCCATGCACTCCTTTGGTATTTTGGTGAAATATATGGATTCCCCTTCTGAAAAGAGTTCTAAAATGCATAAAATAAAATACAGAGGATTAAAACAAAAACCATTAACACTGAAGTTCAGTTATAAATTTATTAAAAACTAAAATCATGATATGCTTTGTTATCAACAAATCATATCAAATAATATCTAAGATTGGATCTAATAACTACCTAGATCACAAATTAGTGATGAGTTTAACTCTACACGAGTGCAACTGCCATAATACAACGTGATACAATGACATAGTAGTATAGTGATGCTACTGTGTTTGTTGCTTATATTCATAAGTGAGAGAAATGCTCAATATCAAGGCGATTTGGGGGAAAATGAAGTTGTAATTTTGTTTCCACCCAAGTTCACGGACACTATATTATTACTGAAATCTCTGATTCTTGTGAGTAATATACTCCCAGCCAGATTGCCCTCTGCTCAGGGGAGCTGTGGAGACAGAGCATTCTGGTATCCCTCCCAGGTTTCTGGCTTCCAGGTCACCCTGCCAAAGCCTGTTTTTATAAGCCTAGTTTAATAAGGGCACTTTATTTACAGAGTGACAAGATGACTTGCCTGATTCTCCACTTTTTTCTCTTCTCATCTGGCTGACTCACCTATAGGGGTGGGTGTTAGACTGAGCTACCATCTAAAATGTTTTCAGATAGTCTCCGTATTTCTGCCGGAATTATCATAGCTCACCCATAACGCAAATTTAGGTAATCTTCACTAATTTCTTTAATTTATAGGATTCATAATATTTGCTTCTTTAAAATCTCAGACACCCCTTCTATGTTCCTTAGGGATGGGACATGAAGCCTAGCGCTTTCTTTAACTCCAGAAAATACCACCACTTCAAGATTAACACTGTTGTTGATAAGGGTGTGATTGGGTGAATAATAGCAACTGAAATGAAAGCATTTTCATCTCTATTGGAATCGTAAATGAAACATGGAAAAATAACTTTACAAAATATGCCTCTGTCAGCGAGTTGGACAATCCATCAGGGAGAGAGGGAGAACATTTTGGTAATGGATGTGGAATTTCTGTGAAAGTTATTTATTTAGAGCATATTATGATGACTTTTATTTCAGTTGGAGCTTTGTAGTTTAACTTGCATAGCTGCATCAATTGCATGAATGCCTATCTTTCAAAAGGAAAAAAAGAGATTCACTAATGAAGTAATAGAACTAATTTTCTATTAAAGTATTAATCTTTAATTTGTTTACTGTATATGTGTAATATATAAATAATATTAACATAGGGGCTGGCCCGGTGGTGTAGCAGTTAAGTTCGCGTGCTCTGCTTCAGAGGCACGGGGTTCGCTGGTTTGTATCCTGGGCATGGACCTATGCACCACTCATCAAGCCATGCTGAGGCAGTGTCCCACACAGAGTAACCAGAAGGATGTATAACTATGACCTACAACTATCTACTGGAGCTTTCGGGAGAAAACATGGAAAAAGGAGGAAGATTGGCAACAGATGTTAGCTCAGGGCCAATCTTCCTAAAAAAAAAAAAAGAAAAGAAACTGGATGTACTATTATAGAAAAAAAAAAAATAATAGTATCGTAAATATATAATTTATGCCCCAATTCTACTCATTCATATATCAATTGAAGAGAACTAAGTTATAATAGAGTTATAATAACAACAGAATGATCTATAGATATATAGGTTATTTGTATTATGTATGAATTAATTTCTATTTATGCTAGATGTTTTAGATATGATGTATTAGTTACAGAAATATAAATGAGTCTTGATGGGAACATAGGATTATTTGGCCTGTATTTAATATACAGAATATTAATATATATGCAGAAAGATTGAATTTATTTCTAGCAGAGTGGTAATTTTAATCAGGATACTTGTTAACATTTAGCTGCAATTGTCAATTTATTCTAATCATCTAAAATTCTATAGTTTCAAATGGTAGAGGAAAATTGGGCAGATTATTTAGAGTAACGTATTGAATATGTGCTTATTTTTTTGAAAGTCTGGAAAATATACTTTGGGTTTAATTAGCATGCTAGATACCCCAAATAAATCATAATTGATTATGTTGATTTTCCTATGTATATTATTTCTATTGAAAGGATAATAAGGTTTTTTAATTTGTTTATTTTTTTGTGAGTACCGATAAATGGACCCCTTAAAAAGTTCATAAAAGGGGACACGAAATTTGCAAATAAACATGAAATAAGTTGAATAAATAGAATGAGGGAAGCATTTTCTTCCAAATAAAGAAATCATTTTATTCTACATTAATAAATATTATTTTAATTTTTAAATAGTATAAGATTTCACAAAAATTTAAACAATAAAATATACTCAGTCTTTCTATGAAAATAAAAGTTTCTGTTTTTAATTGCATATCTTTTGTATGGGTGTTCCCATAATGAATAACTAATTTTCAAGCTTTTTTTTTACTTGCTATGTGAAATCTTCAGATCCTTTCCACACTCTTTGAAATAAAATCTTAGTTGAGGTGAAGTCTAGGCAGTTGCAGTGAGGTATGGTTTCAATACTTCATTACCTTGCCTTTCCAAACATATTGGGCATAGTGATGGTAACGCCGTCCTAAGGAAGGGGAGGGCTTGGGGAGACCAAACACAGCCACTGCAATTGGACTTCTTGTCTATGTTCTGTGAAATTCAGTGACATTGGAGGTGGTTGATAACATTCTCTCTCTCTCACTCTACCTTATCTTTTCCACTTCCTTCATTTTTCCTGATACTCCATTTTTTAAAATAGTTTTTCAGTTTCTCCCATCTTAGACTTCAGTGCTTAATTGTACCCGCGAGAGTGATTTAGCTCAGTTTCTGACGTCGAAAGGCAAATTGTTGGTTGCTCTAATATTAAGGGCATCTTTCTGTTTTCCCTCTTTACTTAAAGAACATTCCTTATTTCTAGTAAGAGCTGTAGGCCTATCTGGCGACAAAGCCAAACCTGTTGAAATTTAATTTATCGAATATGATGCCAGGCGTTGGTGGGAGCAAGGGTGGATCTCTCGAGTGCTCCTGTACTGTGCTTTTCACATTGGCTTCCAGTAACTTAGCATATTGATTTTACAATTTATGGCTTTCAAAGCCATTTGCAGCCTTGATCCTTCTTACAGTTCCAATTTGCTTATGTCAGTCAAGAATGCTGAAATTGTTCTGTGGCAGTGATGTTTCCTTTGCAGCTCTGATGTTTCGTGTGTGTGTGAGGAAGATTAGCTCTGAGCTAACATCCTTTGCCAATCCTCCTCTTTTTTGCTGAGGAAGATTGGCCCTGGACTAAACTCTGTGCCCATCTTCCTTTATTTTATGTGAGCTGCCTGCCACAGTGTGGCTTGATGAGTGGTCCGCGCGGGGCATCTGAATCTGCGAACCACAGGTGGTCAAAGCGGAGCACACAAACTTAACCACTACACCACTGGGCTGGCCCCTGTAGCTCTGATTTTTTTAATAGTTCAATTCATTTAAATTGGGATTGAAAGTTAACATTGATTTCCCTTGTTAATGTCTAGCATTCCTCAAACTCTAGTCCCACATATTTTGACCTTATTGTTTATGTTTAAAAGGATAGCATTGGTAGGTAGTAGTATTTTACAAATTCCTCTTGCATTGTCTCAATTACTATAACTGGCTCAGATAATTTGACAAGCTATTCAAACCAGAAAAAAAAAGATAATAAATATGTAAGCCAGACATAAAAAGAAGCCTGGAATTTCTCACCATTGAGCATGAAAATTTTTACTCATTCTCTTTGTTTTCATTTTGATGCTCTACCTGCATCTGGAGTCCATGAATCTACATATTGGCTTTCTGAATCAACCTTTGTGGGAGGTAAACCTCTGGTCCTTTCCTCATACCCTGCTTGGCTAGCTAACTGCTCCCTATCCTAACTTGTAACCAGTCTGCCTTACCTTACCCTTCTACCTTTAGAGGAATTTGTACCTGCAATTCCTGAGTGTTTCTAGAGTTCCACAGCACTAATCACCTTACATCCTCTGGGCTTCCACGTCCTGCAGGCTTAGGTTGCATTGTTTTCTGATCTGCTATGTCAACTACCAGTCCTCCGTTCACTCTAGGGGTTCCACGATGTCTATGATATTTCTCATCCATCATTTCTCCTATCATTCTCTTTGACCTCCCTGGTTTTATGCCTTTTTTTAATGTATTTTATTATAACCTTGGTTGGCCTTCAGGATGCAATAGAGCTAAACAAATGCCTTCACTTATATCAAACATCTTTAGTGCTAATTTGCAAAAGATTTGTGCCCCAGAAACATCTCAAACATTGTGTTTGTAACATTCATATATGTCAGATACAATTTTCATCATCATACAGCTTTTACTTAAAGTCAGATTGTCACAAAATATTATGTTACGATAAATATACATCAAAAATATGTTAACTCTTGGGTGAATTAATTTTAATAATTCAGATCTGTTCCTTCACTCACTTATGCATTTAAAAATGTTTATTGAACACATTATATATATTAGGTGTTGATACTGCAGCAGTGAACACCACCACCAGGGTCTCTTCTCTCATGTAGCTTACTTTCTAGAAAAGGGAGATAGAAAATACAAAAACAAAGAAACATATGTGCGGCGATAACAAATGCTAGGAAGAATAATAAAATATTGTAAAAGGTCCAAAAGTTATTATTTTAGAAAGAACGGTCAGGGTAGCCTCTTTGATGAGGTGGCAATTGTTATGAATTTTCTTTTTTATATTCTCTATTTGATAAATAAACCATTCTCTAGTGTCCTCCGCATATATAGCATGTTTTTCTTCCAAAGGGAATACGGTAGAGGCAGGTCTTCTGTGAAACACCTCCAGGTCACTCTTTTGTCTGAGCAAATCAAGGACTACTATTCTCCTCTTTTGTGCTTTGTGAAAAGCATTGTCATATGTCACTGTCCATGTTCCTTGGCAGGCACTGTATTTCCATTCCTACAGTTTGATATTTCATGTTGCCATGGAGTCAACTCCTTCCTGGCATTATTTGAGGGGATGATTTTCTTACTCTAGGATAATTAACTCTAGGCATTTTAAGAGTGGATATTTAGATGAGAGTTTTAGTTGAAGTTGAAGGTGAAGAAATAATGTCCAGAATACAACTTTAGTGAGTTCATCATTAATATACTACATACACCAATTACTGTAGCAAAATGTTAATAGTTGCAAGTATTACATTAAATGAAAGATTATTTTCTGCTTGATCCAAAATTAAAAATAAAAACAATAACATTAAAAGTTTTCACAATGTTGATTAAAATGCTACTAAAACTTACACTTACTGTTAAAAATTTGTTTTTACATACGTGTGTGTGCAATTTAGTTTATTATAAACAAAAAATCCCCCAAAAGTATAAAGCTCTCATTTTGATAGCTTTTTTTTTTGAAACTAAAACCTTGACATGTCTGTAAAATAAAACGAGAGGTCACATAAATGGCAAATTCCATCTCTTAATTGAAGGTTCTGTAAAAGAGTTGTATTATATATTCAATGTTATGTAAAAAGAAATTTAAAAAAATAAAAGTACTTAGAGTGGAAAAAGTATTAAAAGCCATAATAAGCAAGTTTAACTGAGAATGCTGAAAAGGATCATTTTGATCTTAGAAAAAAAAAAGTATTCGTTGCAATGCATTTCCATATACGTTGAAATACATTCCACATTAGAAATTTGTTGCTTTTTGGAGATGGATATTTTCCCTCCTATGTAATAATACAGATTTCATATCTGCATAAAAGAAAATAGATGTAAAGGCTTTATAGAATTATGGAAAATAACCCCACAATTGGTGGCATCAAGAGGACAAGAGACACCTGTGCCCCTCCTGATATGTTAGGAAAGCTATAAGCCCCTTCTAAATCTAGCAATAGAAATGAAGGATTAGATGACAATAACTACTCAAAAGGAGATGGATTCATAACAGTCACATCGGTGTGTCCTTTATCCGCACCTGTCTTGCCTTCATTTCCTATCTGCAAGGCAGTATTGCCTTCTCATTTCTAAAGCTCACCTTCCGGGTGTTTACTGAGACTTTCTTTTCCTGTGTCCTCTAGGACTTTGCTTCTTGTGAACCTCTCTTCTGTCTTTTTTTTAACCTCCACATTCTTTTTTTTGACTAGTCCTTTCTCTTCAGCTATCACACACTTAAATTTCTCCATGCTAAAACAAATTTTAAAAAGCCAAGCAAAATAATAACAACACTAATCTTCTGTGAATTCTTCTTCCCACTCAGGTGCCTGCTCATATTCATTTGTCCCTCTCTTCTCAAACTTCTAGAAACAATATTCTATACTTGGTGTGCAATTCTTCATCTTACGTTTAATTATCATTCCAATACAATCAGTCTTTCATTTTACTAGTTGACTGAAATTGCTTTCGTCAAGGTTTTATCAGTACGTGTCTAATTTTCACCTTCTGAACCCCTGCCCTGGTGAACGCGTCTGTAACATTTTATACTACTGTTTCTTTCTCCCACTGTGTCTATCCTTGGTTACTCTGCCATTGCATGCTCCCGATCTTCCTCTCTCACTTGGATGAATTCTCTCAGTTACCAATGCAACATCCTTTATTTCTCTCTTTCTCTAAATGCAGATATTGTCAAGAATCCTTCACCAGTCTTATTTTTTAGGTTCCTATTTCTCTTTTCAGCTAATCTCAGATATTTCCACTGTTTTACCTATTACTTCCATGCGAATAACTCACAGATCTGTATGTCTAGCTCTGACCTTTTAAAAAGCCTAAGGATCCAGATTCATATTGTTGAGTATTTCCTCCTGGTTGTCATTCTGGCATCTCAAGCTCAATATGCACAAATTTTAAATCGTTGTGTTTTCTTTTCTTGTGTTTCTCTCCTCAACATCCCCCCTGTTAAAAGCCGCACACCTTTCAAGACCTGATGCAAATACTACATTCTTCTTAAAGTCTCTGATGGTGTCAGTAAAAAAGGCTAACTGAGGTTTTTTAAAAGTGTATCCTTAAATAAAATATAGTCTTTAAGTCAAAAAGCCCTACAGCACAGTGGGTAAAGAACCTAAGCTTTCAAGTCAGGCAGCCCGGAGTCTGAATCTCAGCTCAACCTCTTGGTAACTTCGCGAACTTTCTTACCACTTAACTTTGCTAAGCCCTGGTTTTCTCACCTGTTAGATGAAGGGAACAGAACGAAATTTATAGGATCATACGTAATAAGTGACACAGTTAATCATAAGAAATTTATCACTGTTCTCACAACATATATACTCAATAAACGCTAGCAATGATTATTGTTATTAAAAATAAAATAAAATTCTTGTATAGTGTATGACCCCAAACGGCAGTTTGAGCTGGACGCATCTTGTCTACCTTTAAAGCAGCAGTAAGACAATAAAGAGAAGGACACACTTTTTTGTCTCTTTAAAAAGACTTCCTGGAAGTCGCCTAACTTTTGTTTCTCAAAACACAGCTGCGAGAGAGTCTTTGAAATGTGTCTTTTAGGGCTGGCCCCGTGGCGTAGTGGTTAAGTTTGGTGTGCTCTGCTCTGGAGGCCTGGGCTCACAGGTTCAGATTCTGGGCATGGACCTACACCACTCATCAGCCATGTAGTAGTGATGACTCACGTACAAAATAGAGGAAGGCTGTCACAAATGTGAAGTCAGGGAGAAACTTCCTCAACAAAAAAATTTAAAAAATGACTGAAATGTGTCCTTTAGTTGGGTGCAAGGCCATTGTGAAGAAAGTAATGAGAAAGAAGAATGGATTTTCGGGTAGGCAGCTAAGCTTCGCCACCTCAAGGGGTATGGTAGTTTCAAGTTTAGCAAGATTAACCAATTAGACTTAATTATATCAGCTGTATAGCTTAATTAATGCAATTAATCTATTTAGTGATTACTTTGAGGAGAAAAGCATTTATAGATAAGTTTATAGATAAACTTGAGAAATATGAGAGTCTGATTTCAAGGTTCCCTAGATTCACATTTAGAACTAATTTGAGTAGTATATGGACTGCAAGTTTAAATGCTATGTGGAATGGGAACCGTATATGAAAAAAAAATCAATTTGGCCTTTAAAAGTAAGAAGAAAAGATTTTGGTTTATAGATTTCTGACAGCTGTCATGACACAATTTTTCAGGCATCTATAAAATGCCCCCGAAAGTTTATTTTAATGACCAGAAAGAACTCAAGACATATTTTCCTCATATAATTCTAAAGTTAGTAATGTTAGAATTAGCACAGAGATAAGAAAATTAAATCTGATTTTAAATATGACAAACACCTGCATCTTAGCAATTTATAAATTTAAGGGTCAACTTAAAACATATCTTTTTAAAAAAAACTTTATGATGAAAAATATTAAACATAGAAATGTAGAGAGAAAAATAAACTAAATCCTCATAAAATCATCAAACAGATTCAATAGTTTTCATGATTTTGCCCCATTCGCTTTAATTGCTCTCTCTCCAATTTTTCTGAAGTATTTTGAAACAAATCCCTACATCATGTCATTTCACCAAGAAGATGTCTTTAAAAAAATAGTATTCAATCATTAATTGACAAAAAAATGTGACTCCACAATGTGCTCCTAGAGGTTTGGCAATATCTGTCAGAAGTTCTCAAATGATGCCTTTTTCAAAAAGGAAGAATACTTTTCATTTACAAATGCTTTGCAATCTCTATTAGCTTTTCCTGTATTGCAGTCATCCACAGATCTTAGTGTTAAAATATCTTCTGTCTGTATGGTCAAGGAAGAAATTTAGCGTATGCACACACCTAATTACAGTTGATATTCAATTTACTCATCTAATCACCACATGAAAGCTGATCTATATGGTCAAAGAATAGTCTATCCTAAGAAATGGTACTCTTACCAGTTTAAACCTTAAAGTCTTTTTTACGAATAAAATTCTTGATAATCAAACAGAGAAGTTTATGTTTTGGGCAGGTATCAACATTTACCACCATCTCATCCTTACCTTGCAGTAATGGCTTGCTTATATATCTCTTCTATATTTGAGTAGTCTGATTCTTTCTCCTTTTAGAGCGGTATTTATACAAATCAGATAGAAAATTTGTGCTGAGAATTACCAGAAAAAAATCTTAGAAATCTCTGGGAAAACACTAGTATACATTTTAAAAATATTTCTTGAAATTCCTCTCCCATAAAATGTAACTACTGTTGAAAATAATGATATATATTTTGAGATTCTTTACAGGTTCATTTTAAGGAGTAAAAAAGTCCTTTGTAGTTAAACATATTTCTTCTAGTTCTTTTGTAACTCTATATGCTTACACTTGTTTTTTTCAGTTCACAGACTCAGTAAAAGTAAAAAATATTTCAAAATCAAGGTAAAGAAAATACCATTTTATTTCCATGGGTTGATAAAACAGAGATTTGAATGTGTGATAACATTCCTCTTTTTAAAATATTTGGTTAATTTTATTATACAGGAAAGTGGAAATTTTATAAGCACCCAGTATAACTTTCACCTTAACTTTACTGTTATACAGATATGTATGACTAATATTCCAATCAAACACATATATTGGTGAAATTTGAGTGGCGATAACAATGATCTACTAAAGCTATAATTAAAATTGAAATATTACTTTATTTTAACTCTGAGTATGTTCTGTATTTGAAATGAAAACAAACAGGAATTTGGATCATATATTCACATTTTTTCTAATAAACAAACATCTATATAGCTGTGCATTAAAGGATGTATTTTAAGCTTCTTAGGAAAAAAGTTATGAGGTTTTGCTTTTCCTTTGTTTCTCATTGATGAAATTGTATGCATGAAGCCTCATAACACATCTGCAACACTACAACCTTGAATTTTAAGTTGATATCGCCGGTAGTCAAGTGTGAGTCATGAATTTCAACACATTTGTTTCAATTGTTCCCTACAGCAAAGATGCAGAAAATACTTATTTCCCTGGTTAGTATCAAATTCAAATATATTTTACCATTTGAACCAAGGAGAAGACTCTAAGGTACTATCCTTCCTATAAAAACGCATAATGAGGGAGAAAAATATTAATGGTTTAATACATTATTAAATTACAAAGGATCAAGTTTCCTTCTATTTTACATGGATATAATTATAAAATCTCCAGGATGGTTATTTTCCTGGCTTGTCTAAGAAAGAGATAAAAGATCCTGTCTCTGGAGTCTGACAGAAAACATTATAGCCAGAGGCCAGTACAAGAAATTGTTATAGAGCCAGAAATATGAATTGTTAGTAGGGCTTTTTTTCCAACTCAGTTTTTTTCTTATAGCTATAATTACATTATTCAAAATACTTATGCAAATCTTCACCCAGATCATCAGAGATTTAAAATTTTTAAAAGCTTCTTTATTTTTCATATTACATCAGGAAATGAAGTATATTTTCATGATTTATTATCTCAGTTGAGGATAAATTAATTTCCACTCTTCCCATGGGCCTCTGGCATAAAGAAAAAATGAAGAGAGTAGCAGAATTTGGTTCCAGTAACATCCCTATAGTGCAGTGAAAATGCTACTTCACTGACAAGTTTTTTTTTTTACCTGCAAATCAGCAGAAATTATTATTGAAATCAATGGGGTAGCTAGTATGACTAAATGATAATTTATGGGTGATGTAAGGTCAATTTCAATGTGTGACAGAAGTGAAAATTGATGGGTGATAAAAGCACAATTTAAAAGTGTCATATGTAATATGACAGTACTGTATCTTTTATGTTTGTAGTATGCTTTAACTAATGCAAACATTTTAGGACGTATTTCTCATTTGGGCTACATTTAGGGGCAATCCTAAGAGTTAGCAGAGAGATTATAAATGCAATTGACTTTCTAGGGTCTATTTCTTGTTTATTTTTGCTACAAATTGTTGACAAATTAATGTGTAATGCAGGATGAATGAATGATTAAAAGAAATTTATTATCATTATTATATTGTTAGCATCCATATAAAAGGGATAGAATCCACTTTGAGCATACTGAGGGAAAGGCTAGGGATGAAAGAGAAATTGAGAGGTTTGCAACCACAATTTTGAGAAAGAACACAACTCCTATTAGTTTTGACTCCAAATTTGTGTGTCCTGTAATAATTTTAGATACTCAGGCTGATCTCATCAGTACAAATGGGGAATATTCAACAACTGTTGCTGAATTATTCAGTTGGCCTGTATTACTCTAATTTACTCAAGTCCAGATAAATGCCATCCTAATCTGTACAGCATGCTTTATTGCAGCACCTTACCCAGACCAGTTGCCTTTGCAAATAATTGTGCAATTCTCTTTCCCTTCTCTTAAAATTAAATTTAGTGTTTCACTCGTCAGAGTGCCTCTCCAAGCTACATAGTAAGATGGTTAAGCATATAGTAAGGCAGACAGTTTATAAGAAGGTAGTAGTAGATAGTGAGAGCACTTTAAAACAAATTCAAGCCATCATGTAGCTACTGTCTTACGTATCTGTATCTTAACATTCATACACTGATGTTAGGCCAGAGGGAGAAATATGCTGGTGTTATGGAACAATCTAACCACTTCTCACAAACGTCCTGTGGTGATAGCTACCTAATTTACCACTTAAGTCATGAGATGAGGCCAGCACTCCTCGTTGGCATTTGGAAAGCTTAAGGGCTGTGCAAAAGCTTAGTCTGTCCACTGTGATGCTCAGACACAGCAACTACTCTTATGGTTTAGATTTCTCTCTTTTCCTTTTATTGATTGTGATTTCCTATTTCTACTTTATTAGGTTGTTTTGTCCTCTAATGTAAGTCAGAACAAACCTCTTTTGAAAAGAGAAAGAGTATAATGGATATTTTGAAAGGAGTAAGGATGCAATTTGTGAGGTTACATATAAAAGCACTATTTCTCACCTACCTCCCCTCTCCCTTATCACACAGACACACATGCACACACGCCATATAGCAGAAAAACAGCAATTTAATATGCTGAAGGGCAGGTCAAGTCTAAAGTATTAATTGACCTAGAAGTTTCATGATATGAGTAGAATGGGATGGTCTGATAGCTCCACATTGTCTAGGTTGATTGCTTGATTAAATAATAAGTATTCAATTAATTGACATATATTTGAAGGTATTTTTCTAGGCCAAGCACTATTATAGACACTGGAATTACGATAGTTAAGAAAACAGGGAAGAATTACACTCTAGAGATAGCTAAAAATTTCTTGCTCTGTGCCAGGCACAGTTTAAGGTTTAAGGTTTACGTGTTTTAAGCCTCACAACAGCGCCATCAGATAGGAACTATTAACACAGATGAGAAAACTGAGGTATTGAAAGTTTAAGTGACTTGCCTGTGGTCATGCAACTAGGGAACAGTGGTGCTGGAATTTGAACCACGTTAATTTATCCCCACGTTCTGTGCACTCAACTGCTTACCCACCTGGGGCCTCATGGAAGCTTAAAAAGATTAACATTTATAAAGCAACTGTTTTCTGAAAACAGATTCATTCTTTTCTAATGGAATTAAGAAGCATTTCTTAGGGTTGGTTATGATGATCAGTATTCACCTCCGAAACTTGCTGCATTTCCCATCCTCCCATAACCATTTTCTAGCAATTGTCAGTATATGATTTGAGGCACTGGGATTTGACTTGGTGGGAACTTCATCATATTTTGTCTCTTCTGTCTTTAATTTTAACCAAAATCAACCAAAATGGTCAGATTTGTGCTAAGATTAGCATTCAGCAGTGTTATATTGCCACAGCATTACACAATTTATGTATGAGCACATTAAATTTTCTATTGCTTACCGTAATGCTGTATGACCATATGATCATTGTTAACATGAGGAAACTTGGAGGAGAAGAGCAAAACGACACTGTCTCCATGCATTCTAGCCATCGCTCCACCATGCTCAGTTACTTGACACTGGAGCCAGCCATTTCAACTCTGCAAACCTCAGTTTCCACCTCTAAAACAGAGTTACTAATAACCTTCCTCCAATCAACAGGACTAGTATGAGGATATGGAAAATGCCGAAAAAAAGCTTTGACATTTTAAAAAACACCAGTGTGATCACAAGGTCCATACTTAGTTCTCCCATGTACCTCAGAACGGTGGCTTCCTCAGTCCCTGGGTGCAGCTCCCAAATAATTTTAAGGATAAGGATAGGGCATTTAGCCTACTGTGTAGTGAGCTTTTATGCTAGATCATTATCATTATCTAGCCTTTATGCTAGATCCTTGTTTAAAGAAGGAGGAAATGAAATGATAAAGAGAAGCACTCCATGCATAGCAGTCACTTTAACTTAGTTTAAAAGTTAATGTTAGTTAACATTCTTTGTCTTTTCCTCTGTTGCATATAGACGGGAATATATTCGTATGTATTTATGTACAACTTTAAGAACTAAATTAAAGAAAATAGAGAGAAATGTAATTACCCCTGGCTTCTTAAGGGCATAATGTTTAGAAACTCTTAATCTTCCTTTTTTTTTCTTTGCCTTTCTGAATAAAAATGTCTGAAAGGAATTAGCATTTCTGATAGCAATAATTCTCATAGAGTCAAATGTACAATGCTGAATTTTGACATCTAAAACCAGGTCCTTAATTTTCATAAGTGAAGGCTCTGAGAGGAGAAGATGATTGAGGTCATGCTTGGCTAAGACAAGAATGAGAATATGTGGAGAAGCAAATGACCTTGACACCCCCTACTCTCCTTTCCTGAAGAAACTAGATGAAGATCACTGGTGCTGAGGTGGGGCGATGGTGGTTAGGGGATGTTGGATAGCTGAGGGACAGCAAGGGCAGAGAATGCTCTTGCTTCTACTCCTCATTAAGGACCGAAAAGATGTCACCACTCAGATGATCCCACATGCACTTCTGAGGCCTCACATGAACTTGGCCTCATAGAATGGTCAGGCACGGGGAGACCTGAGTTCCTAAGTGGTGTCCACAGCACCCACTCGGAGCTGTGACTAGGGAATTTGTGGGAGGAGACCGCCAAAGAAAAGCTGGGGGGTAAGGGGTTCTGTAGAAAGGACTATGCATCACCCAAGCTGGGGCTGACAAGAAAACGCAGCAAGATCACAGTGAAGTGACAAATGAGACGATTAGGACACAGGCAAGTGTCATCATTAGGCCACATCACAAGTTACATGACTACGGATTTCAGTCAAGAATGACAACAGGACAAGTAGCAACTGGTTGGATAAAGAACACTACTACCCTGAAGTCCCAAGGACCTGAGGACTCCTCCCCAGGACCCTGAGTCTCCCTTCTCATGCAGGACATGGTCACAATGCCTCTTCCCTCCCCCAGCATACCCGGTGACTAGCTTAGGGAGGGAAGCAGGATGAGGGGAAAATAGCTAAGAGACTGAGCATTTTCATCCATGACCCTGAATATTTCTCCACACTTTTACAACTGTTGAATCAAAAAAACTCTTTTGATTGGATTAAAAGTTTCTCTCTTTTTTCTTGATAACCAGTGCATAGAGTATCATGAAGGAGGCCAAGTTAATTATAGACATAATAATGAAATCACATTACCTCTAAGCATGAGTTGGTGTTTGAGTGGCATTTGCTATCCTGATACAAGAATAACTGGGGGCAGAGAAAGAGGAAATATTAGGTGGGGTGATCAGAGGAGGCCCTTTTGAGGAGATGGCGCTTGAACAGCATTCTAAATGGCTAGAAAGACTAAGCCAAATGATCCTGGGGGAGAAAGTGCAGAGCCCCTGAGTCATGAAACCTGACCTGGATGCCTTCCTATAATGATGCTTTCTGTTGCTGTCACCAGACACACTATTCCCTGTGAGAGTGGCCACAGGTACTGAGGTTAAGTCCTTTAAATGAAGCATAACCCACTGTTGCTTTGGATCACATTCCATCATCCACCAGCGTGATCACAAGCTCCACGCCCAGCTCTCACATGCACCTCAGAACCAGGCTTTCCATCATCCCTGGGCGGTGCAGCTGAGCCTGGGCATTTTCTCCATCCCTAAAGCTGGGGATGCGTGCCGGGCTGTGCAGGCTTCCGGGCATGGCTATGACTGGAAAGCTCCACATTCCAGGGCCAGCCTCCAGCCAGCCTTGCTATCAGTGTACTCCTGACCGTCACTGTCTACATTTTCACAGATGAATTTCACTTTGGTCATGTTTCTGAGTCCCTATTTATTAAGTGTTCACAATTCTTTGTCATCCCTCTCTGTCTCCTCCCTGTAGGTTTCAGCCTCACGTTGATTCCCAGGCCCATGGCTGGAGCTGTTCCTGAATGTCTTCCCGAGTGTCACCATTTGTTTTCACAAACTTACAATTATTGCCAGTTTCAGATTTCCCATTGTTCATAGCATTCTGTACCCAGGTGACTCCTAAGTTTCGAGAGCCGAGTTCGCTGAATCTAATTAAGGCTGTTCTAAAACTTAAATTTTTTACAAGACTCCAGGCTTCCTCCATGAAGTTAAAAAACCAACCAGCCAACCAACAAAACCCAAACTGTGTCTATGAATGTTGTTGTGTGTGTGTATTTCAAACCTCACAACAATCTTATGAGAAAAGCGATTATCACTATTTTACAAAAACTTGAAGCTTGATAAAGTAACTTGCCCACAGTCACAAGCTGATGACAGGGATTTGCTACTAGCACAACATTATTCAAAGGCCCCTGCACTCTCCATTGTGCACATGGACTTTTATTGTAGGAACTCTCTTCTGACATTTTTCCTGTTCACTCATTCCTGAGGTCACACTGTCCCAACATATTCTTTTTAGCAAGATTCCCACCCCCTCACCACTGAAGAGCAATGTAACTTCAGATAAATTACATCACTTTCCTGAATCTTGTTTTCCTTATTTCTAAAATGGAGATAATAATAATAGTAATAGTTACAGTTGAGGGTTAACTGAGATAATACTTCACACACAACAAATGTTTATCCCTATAGTCTACTTGTTGTTTTGTTATTGGCCACATCTTCTCTGAGAATTTTACCACTCATCATCCCCCCACATCTATAAAGGTATGTGATTCCTTTTCCTACATTTTGCTTTGCTGGATATTGCCATATTATTACAGCTAACTCCAACACTTTATGTTACTCAATATTAAAAAACACTGCAAAGAATATTTGACATTCACTCTGATATTTTGTAATTGAGAGCATAATTCAGTATCCTGTCCAACAGGGTTAATTTTCAAAGGAATAGTGTTATCTTGTCATCATCAGTCTCCTCATGACACAGACCCTGAGGACAGTGATTGTGAGGTGATAGTAAATTAGTCTTAGAGAGACTAAATGGCTTGACTATGAGTGAAGTGGACAGATAGTGACAGTAAAGAGCTCAAATTTCTGCACACTCATTATTAGAATCCTACCCAAGTCAAAAATGTATACCTTGCAGTATCAAATGTAAGTGATTCCAGACCCATGGTGTCAATATTTCATGTGCGTATTTTCTATTTACAGACAATTTGGAGATATTTTTAAAAGAATCTTTTCCTCCAATTACACATTTGGAGGAATGTATAATTCCAGTCAAGACAACCATAAGTTGCTACTATTTGTACATCTGCCACAACGAATTATGTTTATTTTGAGGATTTATAATATGAAAAATGGTGATATCTTCAATTTGAGGACAGGTGGGCAGCAAAGATAATAACTTTCCAGTTGATTCTCAAGAAGTACTACTAAGAAGAGAAGCAGTCTTTCCTACCACATTAAAACATAATAGCTCACTCAAAAATTTCCTCACTTACATGTTATACAATAGTTAAGTATGGTTTGCCTACAATTTAGTGTGACAGCTGATTACATGGAATTTCCATCAACATATTAACCAGTTCCAGAGTCCTCTATTGTCTATTAATTGATGGTTCACTTATAATTTCTAAAGTTTTAACATCAAACGCACACAAACACATCTTTCTTTTTTCTTATTTAAGTTAATGGGATGTATATGGGGAGTTATTAAGCTCTATGACCAATTCACACACTGCCTTAACTGTGGGGCATTACCAAGAACATTAATTAAATCCATAAATGAAGACTGGACACATTACATTAGATTACCTGTATTATATATTACATATATAATGTCATACAATATTGCATGTATAATACTGTAACAAATGTATTGAGTTATCATGACATCCATCCCTATTCCCCCTTGTCTACTATGATAGTTCCCATTCTATGCCTTTTCTAAACCAGTTATTAATTCTTATAGAATCATAAACTCTCTAATCTTTGGAAGGGAAGTTAAAGATCACCTAGCTCCTTCTCATTTCTATTTACCATTTTCTCTGAAAGCAAAAACACACAAACAACAACAACAAGAACAAAAACACATCCTCTAGTTAAAAAGTTTATGGAAATTGGATGAGGAACTGTGGGAGGAAGAGTCTATGAAGGAAAGAACAGCCTTTGCATGGTTAAGTTTGAAAAAATGTTATTACGGTGTTAGATCTCAGACATAAAACATATTAATCTGCTTAAAAAAAGAGGCTGACATGAGCTCACCTAGAGAAGAGATAAATAGTCAGGGCACATGCAATGCACTTATGTTAAAGTGCCTGACAGTACAGTGGAAAATGAAGTGGGAGCCTGTAAGGATGAATGTTTCAGACTTATGAATATTACTATTTGGTAAAAATTTAATGGTGTACAACTCATTTAACAAGTAAATAAATTTATCCCTTTCTTTTAGGTAGATATAGCTGGTAGTGGTAGTGGTGAAGTGGTGTTATGCAAGGTTTGAGCTTTATTAATTTATTTTAGTATGAGTATTTCTTAGGAAGAAAGGCACTATGTGTACAAATTTTCACACACAAGTATGGAAGGAATATTAATCTTGTTATTGTTAAAAGGAAAACAATTTCAGATATCACGTCACTCTAGGAATCTATGCTCAATACTAAGTAAGAAAATGAAATGAAATTTTAATACACCCCCCTCTACCATCAGAGACAAATTACTAGCCATAATCTCAAATCTCAGAGTAGTGCTGAACTAATATTCTTAATTTATATAATGAACCAATATGCCAAATGTGAAACTTTTACACTACTAAGAGGACTTAAAAATTCAGTGTTTTTAGTTTTTCTTTCTTTATGAACCAGAAGAGACATTTTTAGCCTCTGATTTGAGTAATACCAGTGCCAGTATCATGCAGCTAGTTAGGTAGTTTTCGATTTAGCAGAACACATATCAGATTTATAATTATTTCAACTGGAAAAACAATCACAATTGGTCTAACAGAGAAGATGGGAGAAATTTGTGCTGATCTATATTTCACCCCAGTCTATGGCCACAGTCCAGGGCTGCTAATGTGGTTTTTGACTCTGTCATATTCCACTGAACCTTTCTGGGGAAATATCCCATGCATCTGGCAGATAGAAACAGACAGAAACGGAACTGGGAGTTGAGCTCCCAGTCTTCGACTACTGAAATAGAGCATTGACTAATGATGATTTCTCTAACAATATTAGTGTGGTTAGACTCTCCCATATCCTTTTGCTGAAGTTTTCTGGCACCGGCGAGCTAAGAATGAACACACAGGACATATTTAATGCTAAAAAAGCTATGCATCCACTAAAGACATTTAAAATTCCAAAATGAAATGATATGTAGCACTTCACTGTGAACAGCATTTAAATATGCCACTCATGGATGAAATTGTGAATTGCATTTTACTTTCAAATACACATCTTTATAAAATTATATTCAGCTAATAACTAAACCTATTCCATTACAGAGGTATGACAAAGATGAAGTGCTGAGCTTCACAAATGAGAGGATCCAATTCATCTATACTTTGTGAATTACTCATGCTTGACATTTGAGGAATTTATACTAATAAAATGCATAATGGATCAAAAGTCAGTAAGTTTTCAATTTAATTTTCAAATATAGGGAGTCTAAGGTGGGGAGTGTAACTCGGAGGATGAAATGCAGGTGTGTATGTGTGTGTGTGTCTATATACACCATACCCATAACGATCTTTCCAGAATCTGATATTATCACCCAGGGGCCATGTTTCCCAAGTAAGTTCTAATACGGAAACAAGTAGGATTTCATGGTCAGCAGTATCTCGGCTTTCAGTCAGAGATCAATGAAGAATAAGCCTGAAGCTGGGCTTCTATCCTGTGCAATCTCATTATGACAGGTTTCTAGGAAATCAATCTGTCTGCTGTTTATTGCACATTTCTCAGAGAGATCACATTGAAATTCAGCCCTAAAGTTCTTCAACTCTCATTCCATAGAAAACAGCAACAGTGAAACCAATTCAATGTTAAAAAATACATAAATATGTAAATAAAATCACAGCATATAGATAGGCTTGTTTTGGCTATGGCCTTCTAAATATCCATAAAAGAATACAATTTTCTAAAAATATCTTATGGAAAATTAAGTTTTTAACTAGAAGTCACTTGAATTTTTTCCAGGAAGGAAAGTTACAGATATACATTGGGGAGTTTTCATGCAAATTATCAGTAGAAAGAACCATTACTACAATACTGTCTGGGGGATGCCACAGATCTGTATCACGGATAGGGTAACGACATTAAGAAGGACACTCCTTATGACAGTGTTCAGACAAAGCTGTCCTCATTTCCCTATCTGCTTTAGAGAGTCATATTACAACAGAGGCCTCCAATTGTTATATACTTTAAAACTGCAAATAAATTACTGATTCTCTTTCTCTTATTCATCTATCTGTGAAATGAGAATGTAAGAAAGAATTAAGTACTTAGTTAATATTTGTGAGAGCTTCAAATGGGAAAAGAGATTCAAAAGAGAAAAGTCCTAATAGACGAATGCTATTTTCTGCACTTATATAGAATTAAAAATTTTCACATCACAGTTACTAAACCAGCTGCATGCATTCTCCCAGAGACCAATTAGTTTACAACACACTTTTTCTTTACCGGAGGCTTGAAGCTTCCAGAGCTTTACCTTGATGAATGCAAGTTTGTATATAAATGCATAATTGTCATTTATCAACACTAATGTTAACAGTGAACTTCGTAAGTGGTCATTAAAAATTCTCAGTAAGGCCTGATTTTTCATTGCAAAAATAC
Organism: Tapirus indicus; assembly: GCA_031878705.1. Classification (NCBI taxonomy): domain Eukaryota; kingdom Metazoa; phylum Chordata; class Mammalia; order Perissodactyla; family Tapiridae; genus Tapirus; species Tapirus indicus. Next base: position 139,717,723 of record CM062917.1, on the reverse strand, counting down.
TACAGAAGTACCTTTATGGATTTATGTTCCAGATGGTAGCACCATCTGGGAGCTAACTTTCATTGTCTAATGGTTTCTTGCTGCATTTACATGTATTAGGCATCAACACCCACTTCTGGTAACAACCGTTTTCTTTCCTGAGTCAGTGCTTAGTAGAATATGTTGTGTATAAGTTATTATGAAACTAATCTCAGGTGACAAAAAGAAATAAACAGACTTGAAATTTCATATGGCTAATAATAGAATGCATAGCAATAAAGTGACCTCCATTGGCCATTTTCAGACGAGAGATCGGTAGCATTTGTGCCTAACACATTTGCATGTAAAGTGTATCCTAAGCAGGTTGGGTCTTCCACTCTGTTCCCTTGTGAATGTAGACTTGCCAGATGGTTCTGATGAAACGTTATTTTCTTGAGAGGCTGCATTTAAAGAACACCTGATGGCCTCCAAATGCACCAGAAATTAAACTGCTAGATGTTCTAGTAGATTGATAAAAATGAGAATAAAATGGAGTCAACAGAAACTACCACAGCACATTAGTTACCCTTTTCTTAGGGACACTGATCCTCTAGTTCAGTCTTGAGAATCAACAAACTAATGGAGAGGCCAATCTCTTTTATTCCACATATCATGACAAACATTTGAGTTATTTTCCATCAAAATGTCTACCAGGTGTAATTCTTCCTCCTCAATCCCATGTATCTAAGACGTAGCATTCACATCATATTGCCATAGTCTTCCTTTTAGCTACAGTGGTAGGCCCCCTAGAGATGTCCATGTCCTAATCCTTAGACCCTCTTAATATGTTACCTTACTTGACAAAAAGGAATTTGGAGATGTGATAAAGTTAAAGATCTTGAGATGGGAAGATTATTCTGGATTATCCATATGGGGCCAATGTAATCACAAAGGTCCTTCTAAGAAGGAGGCAAAAAAGTCAGTCATAAGAAGGAGTTGAGACGATGGAAGCAGAGGTTGGAATGATGCACTTTAAAGATGGACAAGGGCTCATGAGCCAAGGGATGAAGGCAGACTCTAGAAGCTGGAAAAGACAAGGGAGCCTCCAGAAGGAACACAGCACTGACAGGCACCTTGATTTTAGCTCTGTAAGACTCATTTCCGACTTCTGACTTCCAGAACTGTAAGAAAGTAAATTTGTGTTGTTTTAAGCACTAGGTTTGGGGTAATTTGTTACAGCAACAATAGGAAAGTAATGCACAAAACCTTTAGCATCTGTGAGCTCAAGTGCTGTTTTCATAGAATCTTGAATTATTTTACGATAAGAATAATCTGCAGAGAGGGAGAATTTGTTACTGAGGGAGAGCAAAGGGAGCATTGCTAAAGCAATGATCTTGATAAGGTGAGCATGACTGGAATCCAGAACGCAAGTGGCTTCATTTTTCTACCTCTAATGACGAGAATAACATAGGCTATGATATCTTCGGCTGACAGCCTCTCTTAGTTTGCCTCCAAACCCTGTGAACAGTATTAATCTCTATCTTTTCCTAGGTTTATTTTCCTCCATCTTTGAATGTTTCTATTCCCAATAACCCCATCAACAGACTGCTTCTCTTTCCCCACTGGATCTCTCAATATTCAGTCTTAGCTTCTTCTCATTGCAGTTATCTTTATTGATTGTTTAATTAAAAGGAATGCTTTCTAGGGTAGTGGTTCTCACCTGGGGATGGATTTGACCCACAGAAGGCATCTGGCAATGCTTGGAGACATTCTGGTTGTCACAACTGGTGAAAGGTTGGGGGGGATATGCTGCTGGCATCCAGTGGGTAAAGCTCAGGGATGGCTGCTAAATATCTTATAATGCACAGACTAGCCCCCCATAGCAAAGATTTATGCGGGCCAAATGTCTGTTGGCTGTCGAGAAACCCGGTTCTAGAAGATACATTATTCTTTAATGTTATACCACTCATTTTCCTCTTGTGGGGAAAGAGTGAGCCAAGCTTGTTGAAAGAGTCGTCTCCACTCCTGTTTCCTACTCTCCTTACTTCCCATTCCTCTTTTACTACAGCAAGCTGATTTTAACTCTTGTATCTTTATACTCTCCTTTGGGATAACTCTTTCAAACTCATAACTTTAAATACTACCAATACACACATGATGCTCACCTCTTTATATTTAGCCAGTTCTACCTCCAAACCTCAGAAAAATAGGTCTGACTGACTGCCAGCCATCTCCACTTCTTTGTTTCAAACACCTCAAACTGAACATATACAAATGCATCTCATCAGTTTATCACTGAAACTTACTCTTCCTCTTGCATTTACCACTTTCTTCCCCCTTTAAATTCTTCCAGTCTTTGATATTTTGTTTTTCTCTTTGTGGTCCACTCATTGTCCCCAACTTACTGGCAAATATGCCTATTCTTTAAAATTCAGTTCAAGTTTGTTCATGGAAACCTCTTCTAATCCCTCCAGCTGCTGGGTGCTGAATCAGATGCCCTTCCTCTGTGCTCATTCTTTATGGTCCTATAGTATCCTCCTCTGATACATCAGTTACATAATTTGCCATATGGTATTAGCATTTAGTAACACAGAAACAAAAAGTGATGAAATGGCATCTTTCCCCATAAGAATCCAAGATGAGTATCACTTGCCTATTCTGATACAACCACACTGAACTTTTCCAGCTTCCTTCACAATATGACATAAATGCTAATGCCCCATTGTCTCTGTCGTTTCTCTCCAAATGCTGGTGTTAAACCTTAGCTCTATAAAGAAGACTTCCCTAACTAAGTGTAGTGCGCAGAATTCTAGAATGGCCCCCATGACTTCTGCCTCCTGGTTTTTGTTCCTGTTATTATGTTACCTTATTTGGCAAAAAGGATTTTGCCATTGTAATTAAGATGACTAATCAGTTAATTTTAACATAGGAAGATTATTTAGGTAGGCTTAATCTAATCATGGGAGCCCTTAGAAAGCAATGCGCTTTCTCTGGCTGCTAGCAGAAAGGAAAGTCAGAGACATTTGAATCATGAGGAGTTCAAGGGCCATTTCTGGCTTTGAAGATGAAGGAGGCCTCATGAAAAAGAAGGCCCCTAGGAGCAGATAGTGGCCCACTGCCCCCTGGCCCACAACCAGCAAGGAAACTGGGACCTCAGACCTATAGCACAAAGAAATGGATTCTGCCAACAGCCTGAATGAGTGTGGAAGTCATTCCCCAGAGCCTGTTGATAAGAACTGAACTGAACCAACATGTTGATTTCAGTCTTGTGAGACCAGGGTAGAAAACCCACTTGGACTTCTGACCTAGAGGACTGTGAGATAATAAATGGTTATTGTTTTAAGCTTGTAATTTGTGATAACTTGCTAGGTAGTGATAAAAACTAACACACCCCAATGTGTGAACCCCAATTCTCCCTCCACATCAGCAAATGAATCACCCCTTTTTCTATACTAAACTTCAAACAGCTATTATGATTTCTACTTGCATCGGCTTCTTCAACCACTAGCTTTTAAGTCCCCTAAAGATAGGCACTACATATTATTCACATAAGATCTAAGAAATAAACAAATGAGATAAAAAAATTCATGTGACAAATAATTAGTCTAATTACTGGTTTGGCTTCTGGAAATGAACGTTTTATAACTTTGCTCAGTCAAATCAAACTACCCAACTAGCTTGCAGGAATGGACTCAGCCAGAGGCACGACCCCTGACAACCCAATTTGAAATAGCAATACAGTCTAATTGACAACTTGGGGAAAATCAGGCAGTTCTGTGACATGCTATGGGGTGGCTTGATATATGCTCTTCTTGAAAGAAAAAGGCTCAGCTGCAAGAGAAAGAAATAAGAAATGTTTGCCTTATCCAATGCATTCAGTCAGGGTATTCTACTACAATAAAGATGCCTCAATTCTTGCCCTTCAAGAATGGACTGGTATTGTTTTCTGTATGCAAAGATTTCACTTGTGTGGTAAAAAGTCCAAACCATTACCAGCAGTACGTTTCTAGGAGTAACATAATCAGCAATGTCACCTTCAATTTTGATAAACCAAGATAGAAATGGTAAAAGATGTGGCAATCAAAGATGCCTCCTTTGTTTCTGCAAATCAAATACTGTGGCTGCTGGTAAACTCAACCTATAATTTTCAACACAAGAGTAAAGAGAGAAGAGACAGCTGAGTGATTTTGTTTTAACTACACAGATTAGCCCCTTTAAAGAATGAGTCTTGCATTTTAGACTAGGTCATATCAAAATAAAAGAACCAGATAGAGTGACCTAAATGTATAGAAGAATTCTGCTTAACACAATGTATTAGTTGTAATACTTTCTGATACAAAGTCATTAGCAAAATAAAAATAAAAGCTTAATGTTCGTTTACACATTTATGTATCTGACTTTATAGATTACAAATGTGAAAAATAAAACTTCTTAAAATAATTTCAAAGGAGAGCGCTTCAAGAATAGTATCAGTTGCATTTCCTTTAAGAGATTTAATTACTATATTCTTCCAGATTATATCATTAAAATTGAAATGGAAAGACATAATTCCTCTGTCTTGAAGGATATAACATATGTGCCAAAGTTTAAAATTAAGTCATGACTTAATTATCATAGCCTGTATGGCAGAACAATTACATTAAAAAAGTGGATACCAGAACAAACTAGTAATTTATATGCTGCTTTCACTGATCTCCACAGGACTTCACCAAAGAATAAATACGCTTCTGTTGCGCTAAGCTTTGAGATTTTGTGATTTGTTACTAGCAGCATCATAGCCTGTCTTAGCCTGACACACAGATGGTAAGAAAGCACGGGTAGGGGCAGGCCTGATGGCGCAATACTTTAGTTCACGCTTTAGCAGCCCGGGGTTCGTGGGTTCGGATCCCGGGCGCGCGTTGTCAGCCATGCCGTGGCGGCGTCCCATATAAAGCAGAGGAAGATGGGCGTGGATGTTAGCCCAGGGCCAGTCTTTCTCAGCAAAAAGAGGAGGATTGGCAACGGATGTTAGCTCAGGGCTGGTCTTACACACACACACACACACACACACACACACACACACACACACACACAAAAGGTATGGGTGAATAGATAAATGGAAAACAGGATTAAAGCAGAGCAACAGCTAGCCATCTCAGTTAACTGTTTTTATATTCAATATTTGTACACTCCATTGAAAATTTGAAAATCAATTATAGTGGCATAGTTTTGGCTTATGGCTCTTATTTGAAAAGTTCATTTCTTCATCTCTTGTGCCTTTCTAGTAGTTATACTCATTTCTTTTCATGGAAAGGGGCTCTACATTGTATGATAAAATAGGGATTATCATCACTTAATGTAGGATAAAGTAACAAGGTAGATGATTATTTCAGCCAACAAGAGAAAGGGCTAGGGCAGAGAGTGTATACTATTCTATTTTCTATAATGGTATATTTTTGAAAGCATTTCAGGGGTTTATATACTCCTAAGTATTATTCTATTAAAAGAACATTATTAGAAATAGTAATATTTCTTCCTGGCCAGAGATGCATCATAGCTATGGTCTTCACTGTCTGTGCTCTTCAAAATGCTCAATACCTGCAAATTTATTCTCAGTAAGGAAAGCTGAATGAATCTCAGAATCTCGAATTTATACATACAGGTAGAGTGGCAAGTATCCATGTAGGACTTTCTTCTTTTAAAAGGATGATACTCTATTTGTATTAATTTTCTCAGGTTTAATAACCTTCTTTATAGGATTTCACTTCGAATATCAAATTTTAAGTATCTGTTGAAGGCCTTCAATCTGTAGAACGTTGCACACCAAAAAAAATTTACTTACTTTTTCTGGGATTTTTTAGACAATACATTTTGAAGTGTGCTAAGAAAACAATGAAATTACTTGGAGAAAGAGTAATCAACACTAAAAATCTCTTAGCACCTTCTTACATATCCCAGGGCATTGTGAGAATTTAATCTTATAATTTTATTTCTGACATTTCTTATATCTTAAATGATTTAATTTCCATTCAGATTGATGAAAATAATTGTCTTTTTGGCTATTTTTAAAGAGGAATGCATATAAGGATGCAGCTTTCCTGAATATATTTTAAAATTTCTTGAATTTACTAAGCATACTCACTGATTTGTTAGATCTGCAATGGAAAACTACTAGTACAGGAGTGGGAAGATTATGATTTTAGAAAGGTGACAAAAGCAGAATTAAATGAGGGCAGAAATCTGTTTTTTTTTTAAACAAACATAGCATTCTATATTGCAAAAATAACACAATTTCCATTAATCTACATTCATATTTATAGTCTTCTTTAAAAAGCATCCTGCACCTCTTAGAAAACTCTGACAGTTAGTAGAAGTCTCTGTCAATTATATAATTTCAAATAGCTCAAATATTTAGCAACCTCCCCAAATATCTAAAACCACACACATGGTGAAAAGAATAACATGAATGAAAAGGAAGCTAAAATACAGACAGAGCTATGCAGTTTTGAACAGGGCATTGATGTAAGAATCTGTGTATCTCAAAAATGAAATGGGAGAGGGGGACGCAAAATATCTGAAATACCAGCTGTATTCAGCTGCTTGAAGATAAGAGCAGTGATGGAAGATTTTTTTTTTTCATCTAAGACAAAAAGTAATTATAATTTGCTCTAGGAACTCTAGTGAAAAAGTGCCTGCCCTTGTGTGTATTTTCCACAAAGAGGACAGAAGTGAGTGACCTCAGTGTCAGCTGACAAGCCACCAAGGCTAATTAGCTGCTATCCTGTCAATAGGTACAAATAGTTGTAGGAGCTGGAGGTTGCAACAGAAAGTCCTTTAAGCTAGGGTGCCTGGGGCAGAAGGTGATAATGTCACCATAACCACAGCCAATGAGACCTTTAGGCAGCACATTGCCTCATGTGAATTTTGGCATCTAGGAACTTGGAAGGTGCTAGGTGACAGCAGAATAAAAGTCAGACATTAGGTTTAACAATAAAGCATGAAGTAGAAACAAGGGACACATTTTCCCCTTTTTCCAAGTAATATATCGAGGCAACAACAACAAAAAATAGCTCCCTTAACTACCTGGTAAGGTATTAATTTTTTCTAATAGTCTATAAGAAAAAGAATTACTTGTCTTGGTTGAATTTGTAAAGAAGAGTATCAAGTCTCTTAAATCTTTTTGTCTTCTATGTGCTTCTTTTTGTCTGGATTGAAAGAAAGTTGTCAGAGGCAGGCTGAACCTTCAAATTAGGGTGATCCCCTCTAGTTTCTCTTTAGCCTGTAAAATACAATCAGCATCAGTATGTAAATGCCCCTGATACTTCCACAGGCTGTTTTTAGCTTATTTTGTAACTTACCTCCCTCCATGTGTTCAAAATGGATAATTGTTTTTGTGGTTTATATTCTAGATTCCTATTTCAAATGTTAAAATTAAAAAAAAAAAGGGGGGGTCTTGGTGATGAAACAAATTCTAAGTTTTTTAGTAAGTTACAGATGCCTTTAGGGACTGAGAATAAAACTGGAACGATGAAAGAGGAGACACAATGCACAAAGAGATATTTGCCATCAGGACGTAGGAAAGTGGAAAAAGAACCATTTTTGGAGTCAGGCCAACATTAGTTTGGATGTAAGCTCCATCACTAGACAGCTGACTTTGGGGACGTTGCCTATTTTTATCCAACTTCAGTTTTATCCAATTGTAATATGGGGATAATAATTTAGAGCTCTAATATTGTTGTCTAATAATGAATTAAATTACATTACAGCTTTGAAAGCTCCTAAAGGGTGCCTGGTCTATAGTACTCATTTAATAAAATTCTCTAAGGAGAGCTCAACTGAGTCTACACAGAGATAATAATGTTATGCTTAGTTATGGAGGAACTTGGTGGCCTAGGACACACTTAAGCAAAGAATTTCCCCCTTCCTGAGTTTGAACAAGGGAAATATTTTCTTCTACTTGGGAGCATTTATGTTTCTGCACAGATTAAACTCTAAATTGAGAATCATTAGCAGAGAGAAACCAAAGGAAGGAGGCATTGAAAAAGAAACAAGGAGAAGATGCAGTCTCCATTTATTAATTGCACTATTTCCTTGTTCTCTCTGATATTTGGAGGACAAGAAAAGCGTCTTTATGCTGGCATTTATCTGAGGGAGAAAGAGGATTCCTGGACTGTGAGTTCACAAGGGTGGGGATGGAAATATGATGTTCAAATAACAGTTTCTGAAATTAAATTACTAGAAAAATAAACTCCAAGGCACCAGGAGAAAAAGTAAGGCAGAAAGGGAAATCTCTCTGTGTTTTTATCCTTCAATTGGGGTCTTTATTCAATTGTTTATTGGAAAAATATTTATTGAGTATTTACTGCATGCCAGGAACTTGCTGTTTTAGGCACTGTGGATGGAGTACTAACCACATAGACGAAAGTCCTTCCTCCCATGGAGCTTACATTCTAGAGGAGGAGGGATACAAACAGTACACAAAATAAATAAGCAAATGATATAAAACACTAGACAGTGATAACTGCTATGGAAAAATGTAAAGCAAGGAAGTGGGATGGGGAGTGCCATGCTGTGGGTGGAAATAATTATTGAAATTTTAAATACGGTTCAGAGAAGGGCTCACAACAAGGTATAACTGAGTAAAGACTAAAGGAGTGAAGGAACACGCTACGCAGATAATTTAGGGAAGAGCATCCCAGGCAGAGGGAACAAATAAGAACAAATTAAGATCAAGCACCCTAGGCAGGAATATATCTTTGCTGGGAGAACAGCCAGAAGGCAAACGTGGTTAGAATGCAGGGAATGAGGAAGTGGCCAGAGCAGGAGTGGTAGAGATGACAGGCCAGGTCTTGTAGGGCTTTGTAGGCCACTCTAGGTATTTTTTCTAGGAGACATTGAGAGCCATTGGAAGGTTCTGAGTTCCATTTTAATTGACTCATATAGGCTGCTTTGTTTTACAAAGACAGTAGGATTTAGGAAATAATAATAATACACTCGGGATACAAACCGAAGGAAGAATTAACCGGATTTGCTGATGGATCATTTATGAGGTGTGAAAGAAAGAGAAGAGTCAAAGATGAAAATCCAAGAGTTTTCTATGTAGAAAGAATGCTCCATTCATTTTCTGGATTTAAAGTTAATAACTGGGCAATTCTCAAGTAACTCTGGTATATATTTTCATCTTCTCAGGCTAGAGTTCTCTTTTTACAGTCCCATAGCTCCTAGCACATAAAATTCAAATTTTTCATTTGTCCATTACCCTAACTAGACTCTGTATCTCTTGAAAACAAGGAACATGAATTATTCATTTCCATTTTCTCAGGACTGGTAGGTACAGGACCTGACACACACTATGTGGTTATGGTGGACACAGAATAACAAACACTTTTACTCATTTTGGCCTGTTAGCATTTGAATCCATTTCTAGGTTGTGGGAACCCTCTCATCTAATGAGTCTTGGTAGGTATCAAAGACTGTCTGATTTGCAGAAGATAAAAATGTTAAATATTTGCTTCCTCAGCTTCCCTCGTATCCTGGGCCCAGACATGTGATCTGGGGTCCTCCTTGCAGAGACATTCACAAAGAACATAGCCTGGAGAGTCAGTACATATGATGCAGGGGACAGTTAGCATGTCCTACCTTAGCTGCCCTTTCTTTACCAGATTAGTTCTGAGGCATGGTTTTGGGTGTAATTCTTGGCTGCTTAGGTCTATACTTGGTTCTTTAAACTTCTCAACTGTTCTGTGCATTACCCAATACCCTTTCATAACTTATTTCTGGTTAATTAGCCATACTTGGCTTTGTTACTTGGAATAAAAAACCCTCATCAATGTGGTGCTCACTAAATAATCATTTAGTGAAAGAATGAATATTACATTCCACTTTTAAAAACATATATACATTACCCTGAGATGGAATAGACAATAGGTGCTTAATCCTATCTGTCACTTGCAAAATATGGAGGAGCATACTAAAGGGAGGTCAGGCGGGATTTGACAGGAAGCAGGTGAGAAGTAATGGGAATAGTTTCTGATTTGGGGGTCACTGACAATTTGAGAACTGGATAAATAGTATGGATTCTTTCCATACAAAACTGCACATAAATAAAAGCACAGACTTTTTTTGCATGAAATTTTAATGAGATCAAATGCTTTGGCATCTTCCCTCTTTGATAAAATTTTATATAGTTTTCAATAACATTCTAAAAGGGGAAATACTAGATGAAATCTATTCTTACTGTGCTGCTTTACATGTGTTATTAAGCATGACTATAATTTCATATTTGTAGCTAATATGATAATCAGTTTCATAGTAATGAGACTGCATTTACTTACTGTGATATTCCCAGAGAGAAAGAAAGCCAAGAAAACAGAAATAAATAGTTGAATTTCTCTAGGTATCATGTTGATATAAAGATATTAATATTGTAAAAACCCAAAAATAAGTGCAAATGAATTAAAGTTTGAAGTATTGAAACAATGCTAAATAATTAATACCAACTAAAGAATAGATTTTGAGAGCTGTACAGATTATTAAAGATCATCCAAACTAATGCAATTATTTTATAGAAATAGATTCAGAATAGTAGAGAAGTTAGGTAAATTGCTGAATGTCACCCATCTAGTCAGAACTTACAGAAGAATATCCTTTCATTAGGCCAGTCAGTTTAAAACAAAAAGCATCACATTACTTGTTCAAATGAAATTTTAGCCAAATCCATGTATGTGAATCAGATAAAAGCAGAATTGAAAAAGACATTGAGGTACCTGCCAATCTTCTCTATGAGGAGCATGGTTTGAAGGCTCTGCACTCTATCTCCTCTGTCTTTGGTATTAATATACAATAAAAGATAATAACACTTGCCTACATGTGTGCAGGCCCCATGTTAAGTGCTTTCAGATACCTTGTCTCCTTCAGTCTTTCCATCAAGCCTATGCAATGGGTACTATTGATTAACTCTGTTCTACAAATGAAGAAATCAAAAGGTAGAGCTGTAAGTAACTTGCACAAAGAAATAGAGAGAGTGACAGAGCCAGAACTTGAACCCAGAGTTATTTGACACCAAAGCCTGTGTTCTAAGTCACTACACTCAAAAGTCCTTCAATTTTAAAATGTGATATAGAATTTAATAGACTCTTTTGGTCTGTTCTATATGCAGATTTTCCTTGCATCTCATAGTCTGTAAAATGAGCTCTTAAATAGGCAAAAATGATTAAATTAGAAAGTATTTCATTAGTAAAAAATCTTTTATTGATTTCTGTTATACTTTGGATAATCACAGACTTAGATACCACCCAAAGAGTTCACAAAACAGGAATAGTACTAAAGATGACACTCTCAATTTATCAGTATATGTGGGCTCAGCCTATGACTTGCTAATTAGAAAATTATTCTAAGCTATTGAGATTTCTAGAATTTGAAGTGACATCTAAGCTGAGTAAATCAAGAGTTTCGACCCTTTTGGGGTTATGACAGAACCAGGATGGCAAATAGATTTCATCTCTCTGGGTCAATGCAGATTGATTGAGACTGACTGCGCTGTGATTGATTAGCAAAGACTGAAATGGGTATGGAAGGGGAGGTGACATCACTACAGCCATGTTTTTAGTTATCATGCATAAATCTTCTTATGTTACTTTTTATGTTACTGGCTCTACAGTCTACAGCAAAATGTAGTCATTATTTAGTAACGGGAGTTTGTCAATCTGTAGTTTGAAGGTGTTTCGAATAATTGATGTAATAAACATATAGCGCATAGTACAGCACCTGGCCTATAATAATATATTCAATTGATGTTACCTATTATTATCATTATTATTTTAATTTTTTATAAGAAACATCTGAGTGAGATCCAAAACTTTATTGATTTCTTACTTCTACACAGAATTATATAACAAAGGTGTCTGTCTGCAAATTCCCCACTCTGTCCACAGAGGAGTTCTTCTAAATATATTTTTTTCTTGAGAGCTGATGCTCCCTAGGATTTAATGATTTATTGGACATTGAGGTAAGCCAAGTTGTCGACCCTTTCCTCCTGTAGATTCCAATCAATTGCGAGCAGACACAGAGAATTAGATAACAATCTAGATACAGTACTGGCTTTGTTATTGCTACATGCAACAATGGAAAAGTCAGGCCTCCTACCTCAAACCCCAAATGGACCACTGCAATGAACAAATTCTGCTTGAGTTACAGGACTGGAAACAAAGTGCTTGAGTTGCAGACTGGAAGCAAATGGGAGGGGTAATGCTTTGCTTGAAGAAGCAAGAGAGAGAAGGAAAGATGGAGTGAGATAAGAAGAGAGGGAAGGAGAGTGAGAAAGAGAGTGAGAATTACAGAGGACTGCTCTCTTCTTTTAGTCAAAGGAAACTCCACCAATCTTTGGGGCATGGCCCAATGGATGTCAGGTTCCTTAATCTTATCAACAGGTAAATCACTCCACCTCCTCTTCAGGGAAGGCTGCAGAGGAGAGGTATCAGAAACTTTCACTTTAATATCATTCTCTCCTGGGATATCATTCTCTCCTGGGCAGTGAATCAGAAATCTCATTCCCTTTATCAAAATATGAGATGAAGGAAATGAGCTCTATTTCAAACAAGAGCCACAGCCTACTACTTTAGATTTTTTTATAGTTGCTCTGAGCCAAATCAAAGAGCCTTTGTCTCTTCTCTTAATTCCTCTAAATCAGATTGTGTGGCATGAACTTCACACGCACACTGCAGCTAAATACAGAATTCCAATTTGAGTACATGCATAGCTGTTTAGGGCCCTTCCCACACAATCCCACAAAGGGCTTTTCTCCAATGTCTGTGGGGCCCTAGTCCTCTTTCTGCTGCTTTTCCCTTTCCTTCTCCATCCCCTATCCTGTCAGCTTCCTCTCACTCTCCCCACCCATGTAATTCAAATCAGCAAACATTGATTGAACCCCTATTATGTACTTAGGTGGAGAATGGGTACTTTCTTCACTTGAGTCAAACACATGTATTTAAATAATACATGTAACAGAATCTTCAGAGGACATTATACGATGTCTCACCTAAGGAATTCTCACCAATTTGTTCTTTTCAAAATTTCATATTATAGAGAGTGATGGCGGCAATGTATCTAAACCTCTGAGTTTTGCTCACTGGTTTTATTCACAAAAGGCTGAAACTGGCACTTTGTCATTACAGATTCAGATACGAAATGAGCTCAGCAAGCTGCAGCGTATATGTACTTTGACATCACAGGTAGCCACTGCAGGTAAATTATAGAGTGAATGGCAGGCTTAACTAAGGACTCTTTTTTTTTTGCTTCCTTCAATTGAAATTCTCCCTAAGGGATGATTTTATTATCTTAATGGTTTAGAAATTATGCATTTGCTTCTATTAATGTTAATAAATCTAAGTCTTCACATCCAAGTTTCTCACAATGAAATTACACTCAGCTTTAAATGACAATGTATTTTTCAAACATTAAAAATGTTTGGGTCCAAATGAACCAATGTTTTAAAAAACAAACAAATGGGGAATATATTACCCTCTGGTACATGGAATCTAAAATCTTCTTAAATGGTGGTTCATTCTTACTTTCAATATGATCAGTGAAAGGCCAGTAGGCAATGTGGACAGGTACAGTGTTGTCTGAAGACAAAATTTTTAACAAGGAGGTAAGATTTATATTTCCTCATGTATGATTCTTTGTTTACATGAGAGAGGGCTGGTGAAGTCTAAATGACAGATACTGAATTATTAATACAAGTTTAATTTAAGTTCAATTTAGATATAAGGAAGGGAATGAAACTGAAATATACTTTTATGTGCCTAACAGTGATTATTATATGATATGAAATGGTCAAATAATTAAAATGGATCCACATTTTAAAAATTAAGGTTTTCTTCATCAAATTTGCCAATGCGATTTAGAACATTTGCTAAAACTAATAATTCATGAATCATAGTGGTAATCTAATGTAATAATTAGTAAAACCTAAACTTGAAAGAATAGAATTATTGTATTTATTTCATGTCTGGCTAAGAATAACAAATAAGTATACATATAGAGAGAAAAAAAAGAGTCTTATAAATACGATCATACCCATTTGAAAACCTGAAAGAATTTATAAAACTTATAAATATTCAGATGGGAATACTAATTTTGCTCATTGGAAGAAGTAAAATGTTATATTTTACAACAAGATCTAAAAGTTGAAGAAATCTTAGAAATTTATATTTTCATCTGTTAGGTTTTAAACTGCAGGTAACAATATCCAAACAAAAAGTAGCTTAAGTAATAAAGATCATTATTCTCACAGTACAAGACATTCATAAGAAAGGACATACAAGGTTGGTCCAGAAGCTTAAAAATGTATGGTCTCTCAATTGTTTCTTCTATAATTCTCTTGACCTCTTTTCAGTTGCAAGATGGCTACAGAATCTCAAAGCATTGCATCCTCACACATCAATATCTAAAATTAGGGGAAAAACTAGGCCTCTTTAACACATCTTTCTATTTTTTTGCCAGGGTAGAAAATTAAAGACCCAGAACTTCTTCTAATCCCATTGGCCAGAACTAGGTTATATGTCCATCCTTGACTTCAGAGAGACCAGGAGGGTGACTGTCATGCAGATGGGCTCTCAGAAAGGGAGTCGGCAGGAGAGGCTCTGTTTAGGCAACCTGGTGCCTGCTGGCAGTATGGTATAGTAGTCCTACGTTAAATCCTGGCTCATCCATTTCTAACCTGTGTGATCTAGAATATTTAACCTCTTGGGGTTTCAATTTCCTCATCTATAAAATGGGGACAAAAATAGTGTCTCCTTCAATTATTGTGAACTATTATTGATTATAAAATATTTGTAGTATATAGTATAAAATATTTGTAGTAATAGTAAAACACTGCATTGTTTGATTAACTCAGCACTAAAACCTTGAATCTCTTTAAGTGATTCTTTAGAGATATAGAAGCAGGCATATCAATTTTTTAGAAGTGCAAAATATGTTAGAAAAGTGAAATTATATTAATTCAACCTTAATGGTCTCTATAACTAATTAAGAGATGTGTTAGACTCATAGTAAACTCCAAGGTATTTGCTCTGCCAGGCCTCATTCCCCCATAACAATAGAAACTGAGTGCAGTGCCAACTGATTTAATCTCCAGTTGGCCTCTGAGTATGAGGAAAATATGCACTCATTTAGTGTCCCTGAGTTAGAGGCTAGAATCCTGCTCCAAATCCCCAATCTCACATGATAATATATGTGTGTGTGCATTTATACACACATAAATACACTCATATATGTATACATATGATATACAACATGCAATATTGCAGATCTTCCTTCCTTTAACATTGGAACAATTACATTCTAACACTGGAACAAAAGAGAATAATTTAAGTAGAGAGATTAACTTGGCATGTAAGAAGATATCCTGGTGGGTGTGTTGGTAGTTATCAATTAATCATTATTGTGTTGAGGAACAACTGTGACATGTTACAAAAGAAGTATCAAATTCATCTCTGCCCTTAAGTTGCATATGATCTAGCTGAAGAGTCAAATTCAACATGCGACTAAATCAATGTGGTGCTAAATTCTATTGCACTGAATCTGGTTGCGAGAAGTTTACGGAGGCAGAGATTAAGGTGGATTAGAAGGACTGTATAGGAATCAGGAGGTGATGGAGTTCAAACTGTTCCTCATATGTGAAAGACAATCAAAGGCCCCAGGGCATGGTCAAGGATGGTTGGGCACACTGGCTAGATGACAAAATGTAGAAATAAAGTGGAATATTTGTTTTGAGAAAGATTAATGGATTAAATAAATATTTACTGAGTGCCTACTATGTGCCAAAGTGCCTACTAGGTGATAAAGATGAAGAATCCAGTTAGAAATGGTCCCTGCATTCAGCTGGATTGAATGGCTGTGTTGGATTCAGGCAGGAGGAGGTAGACAAAAATTTCATATGGATTAGTGAATAGGTCCCATTCTTGGTTATTTATCGATATTTATGAATCAAGTCCTCTAAAATAATTATATAACATATGTTGATATCCTTTTCCATAATATACAATAAAATAGAATAATCATGTCAAATATATTTTGAAAGAGCATAATAGTAAAATCGATGTGAGAATTAGTTTATCTTGTGTTTCTTCCAATAGAATATCTACCATATTTATAATAAGATAATAATATTGATACTGAACATTTATTGCATATTCATCATGTGCTAAGTACTCTTAAAAATGCTTTAAATTTATTAATTCATTTTAACCTCACAACAATCTAATGAGGTAGGAATTCCAGTACTTTCAATTAATCAATAAGGAAACTGAGGCCAGCAATGTTATGTAACTCATGTGAGATGACAAAGCTGGTAACCAGTAGAGTCAATCTGTGAAGAGTCTGGTTCCAGAGACTATCCTTTTAACCACGATTCTGTATTTGATTTATGAAATTTAAAATGAACACAAAATCCAAGTATTGAATCTTTTCCAATATATAGTTCATTCTGAAATTTTAGAGGAACACAAATAATATAATATTACTCTTCTTCAATAATGGCTTTTCTTATTTGTTTACTAAAATTTGTTTTTAAAATTTCACATTTCTACTAAGATGCTTTATAAGTATGACTGTAATTTGTGTCCAAATTCTTATTTTCAAAGATGAGTACAGATGAAAGAATATTGCAGTTTTTGCCTTTATTTGGTGATATCAAGGATAACAGAATCAATTTCACTGTAAATATAACATGTGAAGAAAGATGTTCAACATCAATGCTCTAGTCATTCAGCCTGACATTTCTTTGTGAAGTGGGCAGAAAATTAAATTGCCTCAAATTAGAGGAGAAAAATCACAGACCATGAATAGTAACATACCCAATGACAGTTGAGGTCATGCTTTCACTGAAGTATGTGTGCATTTTACCATATGAGTTTCATTGATGGTAATGGGAATTGTGCAATTGTCCTTCTTAATGTGCTCTGCATCGTTACCCCTTAACATCCTCAAAATATCACCTTTTCCTGGCATTTTATAGTGGTTTTATAGTATGACGTTGTTATTATGAATTTGTCTGAAAAGCTGAAATTAACTTCATTAAGTTTCTTTAGCTTTAATTTTTTAAGGTGTTCTCACCTGATCCCCAATCAGTATTCTGACATTCTAGATCCTGACTCTTTTGAACTATTTTAAGTTTTAAAATAAGCACTTAAAATTGGAACACAGTCATTTTTTCACTATCCAGATTTTTACAGCAAACATTGTTTGAGGTCAATTTGAGACTCGACTGCATTCTGCTGGGGTCCTTAGGAAATAAGAAGATAAACAAGATGGTTGACTTTAAGGAACTACTGGTCAGGTGCAGAAGGTAAGAAATGAAAAGGCCATGTCTAGGCAGTAACTAAGTCAATATATTGCCTTTATGAAAATCAGTAAAAGGTGCTTCATACCTAGGATGGAAACAGCTGAATGCTCAAGGTCTAATAAGATTAGAAAGCTTAGATTTCACTTCCAACTTGCCCTCTGGGGAGAATAAGATGGTAAAGGTGGGGAGGAATAGCCCTTGCAAAGTGAGTGAGTTTCAATTCCACTCACTATGAGCAAGGAAGCAGAATCCTAAGTGGAAATAATGCACATAAAGCAAGTAACAAGACCGCCTGACATGTGGAAGGCACTCCATGAATATGAATTGCCTTTGAAGAGGAAGGAGAAATCTCTTTGAACTAGGGATCAAGGTAATTTCATTAAAGCATCATGAGTCAGGGTATGAGGACATGAGGGAGGGACATTTCTGGCCTAGGAAGCAGCACGAACAAGGAATGAAGGAGGAAGGTAAGTGAAGTTCAAGAACAGATCTCCAAGGGGAGTAAGGCACTTCTATTGGGAGTTTAGAAATGGGGGGGCATTTTGGGTTGTCACAATGACTAAGGGGTGCTGTTGGCATTTACTGCACTGAAGCCAAGGAGGTTAACGACTCTGTAATCAGTGCCACACAACAAAATATTGTCCCTCCAAAAATGCTAACAGCACTCCAGCTGGGAAAAACTGGGGGATACGGCTTATGAAAGGAAGCAGTGAGAAATGAGGTTGGAAAAGTGGGCTCCAATATCACACTGGACACCAAGTGCCATGCAAATAAGTGTGTCTTAATTGGTAGGCAGTGGGGAGTCTTTGAAAGTTCTGGAATTGAGGAATGATGTGATTAGTCTTTGAAAGTCTTGAGAATAAGGAATATTATGATTCAACAAGATGAATTGGGCATTCATTGGCAAGGTGACCCAGTTGAGGAAAAATTGGTAGCGGGGAGACCAGTCAGGAGGAGTTTTCGGGCAGTTTGAAGGAATAGGAGGGAAATGATGGCAATGCCAATTTCTCCATGGAAAGAGGCTGAGAATCCAATATCATACTCATATTCTTTTCCTCTGTAGGACAACTCTTATTTTTTTCTTGGAGATCATTAACCAGTGAAACTTTCAAGTTTTTCTGAGAGCTTGGAACCTGAGAAGGAGAGGAAAATTCTATCTAATCTTTCAAAGCCAGAATTTCTTCTATCCTACTCTTTAGTATGTCACAATAACATTGCCTTGAGGAAGACAGTGGGAAAGCAAGCGTCAGAAATGCAATTTCAGCAGCACACCTCACCCTGATTAGCTGTAAAAAGCAAGTGCAGGAGCTGCTGCTCTGGGGCTACACACGTGAGGTTGTCTGTCAAAACTGACACTGCCCCAGTTCTACACGGCTAAGCGCTACTAGCCCCGAAATACTTGGAAGTGATAGAGTGAGTGATGCACACACACACTCCCAGACATAAGCACTCATGTACACACATGCATGCACACTCTTGTACACTCTTTCTCTTCTAGAACGAAATAAAGCAATGTGGCCAATTAATGACTCTGAGAACATTTATAGACTTCGTACTATTTTTTAATTTACTTGATCTTTAATTAAAAATTCAAAGAGCTTAAGACTGTGTTTTTCTGAGTTTGTTTTAAAGCATGAGCTCGAAATGATGGACACACACAGCCAACCACACTGGCCAGCTCAGTACAAAGGGCACCCATGGCTATGTAGTGTGCTGTTGGAAACTGTCACAAAGCCATTTGTGCACTTGAAAATGTTCTTGTTTGACTTCTTAGATGAGTGTCTATAAAAATCATTTGATTTGTGTTATGTTAAACATACCCAGCAATTAATTGCTCTCCAACTACGTAAATCACGATGTTCAATATGTTAATTACATGTTGCTTCAAAAAGGATTTGCTATTCTCTTTTTTCACTCTGCAGTCTTCTAGGTTCCCACTTATTTTTGCATGCCATTTTGTATTTTATGGAATTCTAAAAAGTCTCTACTTACTATTTTCCTTCTCAATTAAAGAAATGTTGTTCTGCATCAAGAGTTGCAAACTCAAATCCACAAACTTAAGATAACAGGTTGCAGAGGGGACTGTGGTAAACTAGGCAGAACACGGCTGACTGAATGCATTCACATTCACTGTTCTTAACAATCACATGCTTGACACACACAAGGGATGTGCTGGCTGCAATGGACCCATGGACTGCAAGCTTGAGATCCCAGATCGCAACGCTTCCTTCTTTAATTGTTAATAGGGGGCTCCACATAGTGCAGTCCATGGGAGATTCTCTTTGTTAGTTATAGGTATTATCCTCTGATGCTAGAATTTCTGAACTTCCTCTGCAGACTCTCGGAAAGAATTGTGATGACGCAGTCTCTGTTTCAAAAGGAAGGAAGTATACACCAGGGCCTGTGGTACTTGTTACCAAGAACTGGGGCCTTGTTCTTGCTTCTGAATGGGCCTCCCTGGCTGTCAGCTAAGCAAAGGGAAAAGACAAGAGGCGGACCTTTCCTCAATATCAGCTGGCTGCCAACTTGCTGGTAGTTACACAAACCTCAAACAACAATAGCCAAGGTGCCAGGAAGAAATTTACAGCCATGGGCAGAGTATGGTAACCATAAATCTTGAGTATATGCATTATTTTCTAAGTTTATTCCCTGAAGCACAATGATATTTCCACTAATTAACTTTAGTTACATATCTAGCCATTTGTTAAACTCACTTAGCAATTAGTTGTTGTCTAACCAGGTGTAGGAAAATCTTCTACAGGTTAATTACATGTTGTATAAAAGAGAATTTTCTATGGCCCATTTTCTCTGGGTTGCCGGTTAGATACCCATTTATTTTTGCCAGTCATTTATTATTTTATAGACTATTGAAAAGCTTATATTCATTCTTTACATAAAGAAAAAGTAAACAAAGCCCACCCTGACATTCATTTCCTGTATTAAAAATAAATCTCTGGCTTTGATAAATAAGCCTCAAAATCAAAGAGCTATTTCCTGAAGAATAAAATGAATAGGATTGTGCCCACTTCTTGCTGCAACAAATAGAGAAAATGTATATCAAAGTCCTATTGTGTGCCACATACCCATGTGTGTCTTGCAAACTTCATACTAATTTAATTCTCCTAACAACTTTTAGTCATATTTTATTTAAAAAGGTGAGTAAACTGTATAACAGAGAAGTTATATAACTTGGACAATTTCACACAACTAGAAAGAAAAGAGGATTCAAATGCAGGTCGCGCCAGTCCTACAGAACATTGTTCAGTTTCAAAATACCTGTAAAATTATCCATTCCCTCATTAACCAGTTTTGTCTTTCCAAAGCCAGGCAATTGGTTTGATTTGCTTTGTCTCCCATGAAATTGCTAGTTGTAATGTAACGTGAGGTGCTCTTGTATTATTTTATTTTCATGTAGCCATCAGTGTGGTTACTGGAAGCTGAATCAACAGCAAGAAGGTTCTGACTACTGCTCACTCAACTGAAGGATAACTAGAGATACAGAAAAAGAATATATTCAAAATTTGAGTATTTTTGGTTACTTGCTTATTGAACAAAAAAAACAGCCCTTGATATTAAAGAGATTCCTTTTGTAAGGATAGAATAACTAGACATATCTTCAGCGATGAACAATTCTGGAAAATGTAAACCAGGAATATACAAAAGCTCACCAGGATCATAAAGACCCTGGGATTCAGAAAATATTTATGGGCTCATTTCAGGAGGAGGCATATGTAAGCACAATTCAGTGTGTCAGAGGTTAACATAGGGAGCTGGTTACACAAAGGTGCCCTGGAACGGTCTCTCTAGTCAGGATATGAATGAAAATAAATGAGATATAGAAGTTCTAAGTACATATTTCGCATCAACTACTCTCCTTTTAAAACAATTTGTTAGTATCTCATTACCTGCCTTCGTTCCCTCAGACAATTTCTTTACGTAAAGTCAATTCAAAAACTTACAAATATCTAAAGAAAACCTTGCTTTCTATCTAGATCAATAAAATGAAATAAATTCTTACATTTTTGAAAAGTGTTCATCATCCCTCATCTGAAAACACTAGCCATCTGTTTAATTTTGTAAACAGCCTCATCTGAAAGTCAAAGATTAAACTGTATTTTATTCCTGTTACTCTTCCTTCCCTAGAATATGAATTAAAAAATGTAATATTTGTTTTCAACAGTTTTTTAAGGAGGGCTAACTACACAGTTAGGGCTAACTAATCACAGAGCTAGCTTAAGAATTTCTTTTTCTGTGCTGTGTCCTAATTAACATAATTCTATACTAAAAATAAACACAATTCAAGGCATCCTAGAATTGAATTACAATTTGGTTTGGCTTATTTGATGACACATCAAATGGAACTTCCTATTATCTAACACTCGGTACATTTACACGAGATTGAAAAATAATGTTTCATAATGATGAAGACATCACTATAAAATCCTCTGTGCCTTCTGAATCTTTCAAGATTGAACTATATTTAAAATAGTTTGAATTATGAATGTCATTTATGGTCTTCTAGCTTCTGGTTTGAGTAGAGAGTCTAAAAGGTAAATAAAAGCACCCCGATGTGCCCCCCCCAATTCTTTTTGGCAAGGCCACATGCAAGAGAGAACATGGAAGAGGCTACTTAGGAGCTAAGTACATTCAAATCTTATTGTAAAGTTTGTATTTCCCCTAAAAATCTATAGTATAGGAAGTACCTGATGAATCAATGATGACAGTAAATTTTTATGGTGTAATTTCAGGAGAGAGGTTGTGAGAAACACAGGTGCATATATAAACCAAAATTATAAACTCTAAAGAGGAGGCCTTGCCAGTTCCATTTACTGCTGTACCCAGGCTACCATCCTGATTTACAGAGAACAGGGATTCAGTTAATATTTAGTATTTGGTGGTGATGAATAAATGATTGAGCAGATGCTGGAGAATAGGAATTCAAGTACTTCTCCGAGTTTTGGATTAATGCATCCACTTTTATAGAACCAAGATTCCTCTCTGTTTGGAACTCAATTATTCCTCCTAACACTACTATTTTGATTAAATATTTCAAAACAAATTAAACACTAGGTGAAGATCCTTTGACTCAAAACCAATTTAAATCCTATTCTAATTGGTAGGCTCTAGATCCTGAAAAAAAAATCTATTTCAATTATTTCCTTAAACATGGCACCTACAACATATATTTGAAGCAGAGTGTACCCTAATTTTCCCTAAAAGGGAATTTGAAGTGTAATCTCTTTCAAAATATAATGTCTGCTTTCTTAATGAAGTAGAGGCTTGATTCTCTCAGCCCAATATTTCACATACGGAGCAAAGAAGCATCAGGCACAGCTATTCCACTATTGACCTTCTTGAATTAAGATTGAGCCACACTGAACAAGATTTAAGTTCCTAGAACAAGGTTCTGACATGAATAAGAAGGTTAATAAATATCCGTGAATTGAGTAGTCTATGAATGTTATCAAAAAGCTGTTTAGAAAAATATAATATGGTTTATCATTTCAATAACTATATATAAATGAATTGAAAATGATTAAAAACAAGCTATGATTCAGGCTGAATGTATACAACAAAATCTGATTTTTAATACCACAAGAATCAAGGCAGTCAGAGAGCTATTCTGGCAGACACTTCCCATTCTCACAATATATTTTTTAATGTATGACTTCATGATTTCAAATCATTTTAGATTTAATTAGACTTCAGGAATTCTTATAATGCATGTTACAAGGTTTTATTACTATTATGATCATGAGGTGGCCACAATAAAAACAAACAAACTAGTCTTAGTGCCTATCTAATTCTTTCTTAAAAGTCTAAATGTCTATACCCATCTATCTATCTATCTATCTATCTATCTATCTATCTATCTATCTATCTATCTATCTATCGATCTATCTGTCTATCTATCTATCTATCTAATGTAAATATTCTACACGTGATTATTGTCTTTATCTTTGTCAAACATTATTCAAATTTATCTATATGAAATAATTCCATTTAAGGCTAAATAAAGTGAACACATTATTACCAAGTGGATATACCAAGAATCTTACTATGAGTATAAGATGTTCCAGGAGAGCATCAGGAAATTGTTCCATCACTATGGCCAACTCCTGATAACATCTGGATTGAATTTTTCTCAATTACTGCTATTATCTAAGTTGTGAGATTCTTGGTACTAAATTAAGCACCTGATCACATGTTGCCACACATCCAAGTTATCTACTGGATAAAATGAGGCTGCCTATGGACACCTTGGATTGGAGGTGGGCTGGTCCTCTATGAAGTCTCTTCAGTTTTATAATAACTTGCCAAGCATGACAGCTGCTCATCTAGTTTCCAAAGCATATACCTTACCTTCTCTGAGGAAAATGAAAGCCAAACCTTCCAGACTTTCATTATGTAGCACAATCCAGAATCTGTGCTCTTCAACTTCTAATTCTTCAAGTCAGAGAAGTCACTCTTAGGGAGCATTATCTAAGAGGCATGCGTTCTCAGAGGCACTCCAAAATTTATTATTGGATATAGTAGGATCACATTTGTTTGGCCATTCAGAATTTGACTACACAGAACTAATGTGATAGCTTCAGTTTGTTTCCAGTGGTTACTACAAGAAAAAAAGTTTCAAATCTAGAAACATATTTGGTATATTACTCAGTATCTGATATGGAAATAGGTTAAACAAATAAATCACTATATTGTTCAGTATCATATATGTAAATACATAATATAGGTTTAATTAATTTTATCTGATTTCTTAAAATTTGTCTCTAGGGGGTTAGTATATTATTATATTACCAATGTGACTTCTGTTCTTTGTTTTTTTTATATCTTATGCCCCTTCCCCTAATTCAGAGTGTTAGAATGTTCCATCCTCATTGTCTCAAGTACTGACACATTCAAAATAAAAAGAAATAAGATTTAGCTACTAGATTTTGAGTTTCAAAATCCAAAAGATTTGGAAGAATGAAGAGTGAATAAAAGAAATTGTTCTTAACTATCTTGGCTTCCTCTCCAGAGCAAAATTCCATAGGCTAGGAAAAGAAAGAAAATGAGAGGCAAAAAAGAAGAGTCAAGATATTTGTGACATCACTGAGAAAGGATGTTTGCTTTCCTGATACTGCCCCAGTGTTGGAAGAGAATGACAAAAACTTCAAATGAACTGGGGCTCTCTAAAAGCAGGATTTGACTGGGCATTGGGCTAAGGGCAGTTCACAGAGTTTTCCTTAGCCTAGAGCAGTACAGGAGAAGCAAAATTTCTCCAGTGAAAAATGCACAGAGAGCCAGCAGGCTTAATGTGTCCTTGGAATGAGGACAAGGAGGCTGCAGTGGCAACCTGCAAGGACCGGTGACCACAGACCAGACTGAAGGGAGGAAGTCTCGGTGGGTGCCAGCAAGGATAGCGGATGACACTGAGGGCCAGATGGCCCCCCACCTGGCATTTTGTAGACACAGTCCTGGAGGAGAGTCAGTTAGGGCTGAGTGAGATTGAGTTTCTGCCACTTGATGGAATTGGGGCCCAGAATACAAATTAAGTTCAGCTAGGGAAAAATACAGAAAACTGTGCTTCTTGCATACTTGAACACCTGAGCTTATGCACCGAAGTTTCTCTCTACTACTAGTCTATGAATGGCATATAGGACAACTCATTAATCCAATATTGCATTCTAATCATTGCATCTGCATAATACATCTACTTATTTTATTTACCTACTACTTTCTCTTTCTTATCAAAACCACATATCGGGGCCGCCCGGTGGCGCAGCGGTTTAGTCCGCGCTTGGCAGCCCGGGATTCGCGAGTTCGGATCCCGGGCGCCCGCCGACGCACTGCCTGTCAGCCACGCTGTGGCGGCGTCCCATATAAAAGTGGAGGAAGATGGGCACAGATGTTAGCCCAGGGCCAGCCTTCCTCAGCAAAAAAGGGGAGGATTGGTGACGGATGTTAGCTCAGGGCTGGTTTTCCCCACAAAACAAAACAAAACAAAACAAAAAAAAACACATATCATAATTATTTTATTTATAGATCACTCCTTATTCCTTAATCATAGTACATATTAAAATCTACTATGAGAATAGTTGTCTATCCTATGTTTCCTTTCTACTTATTTTTCTCATACTCCTTTTAAGCTTGTCAACAATGATGATGGCCAATTTTTATTGGAAATAATGTAGTCTTTTTATATATGATAGCAACAATAATTTATCAATCTCAAAAGTATAATAAAGTTTTATGGTCTTCCCTTCTCTTACTGTTCGTGAGTCTTTTTATTTTGGTTTCAAGCACTGTAATTCTTAAGTCTGTAGTCATCCTGTAATTGATTATGATCAGCATTTCAGCCTTCACACTCTACTCTTAGACCAATTTCCTAAGACTTTCATCTGATTAAATGAGGTATCACATGGCTGCAGATTCTAAATTCTGGGCAGTAATTTTCCTTAATATAGTACACAGTGCCTTAACAGTGCAGTAAACCTTGCTAAAGGAGCTGAGAAAACACACTGATTGCTCAAATACTCAGACAAACACACATACTCCATTGGAAAGGGCAGAGAGGTTGGGCTCCAGGGAGGTCAGCTATACGTGGACACAATGGTTACACATGCCAGAAGGAATAATGGTTCAGTTTAGTGGTTTGGACCCTTTTTGAATTCTGTTATTACTATTACTATTATTATTAATTTCTAATATAAGTTTTGATTGGTTCTAAATTGTGTATGAATGCACAATTAATTTTTTAATAAGGTTCTTCATTTGTCATAACCATTCCTTACATCATGCTTTATACTACCTCATATAAAAATGAGATGATTTCCTTACTGTGTATGCAGTTACTTTTACATTTTAAGAAACACTGGCTTTCTAAATCATAATGTAAACTAGAAGGAATGGGATGGTAGCTAGTCTAAAATTTATTTTTTTATATCCTACATATGAATTTTAATATTTCCAAGACAAATTATTCATGTTTTCCCCTACAGACTAGATCTGAATAGTTTTGCACCATGCAAATATATCACATTCCTTTTTTTCTTTAAAGTCTGCCAGTCCTGTGAGTCTTGAATAGAAGACAATGTGTCCTCTGACATCTACTAATGGACAATGATCACAGACTAGTGCAGGTGGGAGATGCTATTTCAGGGTAATAGCTCACACCTGGAAAGGTCTATTTTTTTCTCTAGGATCTTTTTACACAGCAGTGAAATAAACTAATTAGGTCAAAGCATCACATTGGGACCTATGAGCTTTGACAGTCTCTCTCAGTTGTGTCCCCACAAGAGGCCACTGTCCAAAGGCAAACAAGCAATAAACTCCAACCAGAAATAGGAGCTCTTGTTTTAACCGTTTCTCTTTTCAGTGTAGCTGCCACTCTGTTTCACTGCACTTGAATTTATGCAATGTTCACAGGGGATAAAACTGGTATAGAAGGATGAAGAAGATGCAAGGAAGGAAAAAGAAACAAAGGAGAAATGGTGTTTTCTAGAACCACAGCCTCTGCTCAGACCCAAATACAAGAGGTCCTGCTTAGGAGAAAGAGTGGTCACAACCAGGGGTCAAGAACTTGATTCTTCAGCTGCCCCAGGCTTCTATGGCAGCAGTCAAAGAGATAGATGGTTCAGGCATGAGCACACCTGCTTTTATTCCATTGATAATTTCACCCGCAGCACAAAAGGAAAACAAGTCAAAAAGCAAAACCAACAAGAACTTGACATCTTTCCTCTGATAGAACCCTCCTGTGGTTTAGTCAACTCTCCCAGGAAGCTTGGCCTCACCACAGCCCTTAGGATACAGTGGGGGATCTGAGGGAGTAAGACATCCAACAGTATTGGAACTGTCTTTACTTGTTTCACCAGTGCTTTTTTTTTTTTCCCCCTGAGGAAGATTCGCCCTGAGCTAACATCCCTTGCCAATCTTCCTGTTTTATTTGCTTGAGGAAGATTAGCTCTGAGCCAACATCCGTGCCAATCCTCCTCTATTCCACATGTGGGTTGCTGCCACAGCATGACTGACGAGTGGTATAGGTCCACGCCCAGGATCTGAACCTGCAAACCTAGGCCCCTGAAGCAGAGCATGCTGAATACAACCACCATGCCACAGGGCCGGCCCCTCACCGGTGCTCCTCAATGCAATGAAGCAAGTTTGGCTTTGACTCTTTGAGGTCTCTTAACAAAATATTTTCTGGCTATTACTTCCCTTACGTATCATTTGGGCACCTAAATTTTCCATTCATTTAACAGATGGTTATTGATCATCTATGACACACACGCATTTTGCAGAATGAAAGGAAATGCAAAGATTTAAGACATTCTATGCCCTCGACAGTGAGCGAATAGTATGACACACACCCAACCTGTATTTAATGAAAACTTAAAAATGTATTTCTTTAAAAAATATTAGGTAAAAAAATAATTTTTGTTAGAAAAATAATAATCTCATCAGTCACCCTAACACTTCTTATCTTCACATTTCTTTACATATTTTGTCTACTTTCATAAACCATGCTCTTATATTTTAACCCTGTTGTTATAAGTATTACCTCATGTTTTCTCATGTTCTTAGTATTGACCTTATTTTTGATGATTGTAAAATGCCATTATTCTTCTATTGTTGAGTATTGGTTAATTTTTTTTACTAATCATCGTTTCATTCAATACTCATTTACTGAGCATTTACAACATGCCAGGCAATAGTGCTGGTTGTCAGGGATACAGGTGGTTTCTACACTCCAGGGGTAACAGTCTAAGAGGGAGACAGACTATAAACAAAGGATGAAATGCAGTGAGATGTGTGCTCATAGATCTGCCAGTAGATTGAAGCATATTACACTGAGTTTCCTGAGGGCCAAACATGACCAAATAATAGCCATTTGATATAGTTCAACCAAATACAATGTGTATGGAAGCCCTGATGATAGGAGACTGACAGGGCTTCAGAGAAGAGGTAATATTTGAACAGAATTCTGAAGGAAGATTTGGATTTTATGCAGCACACAGGTAGGGAGAGCAATGCTGCTCCATCTTTTATCTATTTCATTCAACTAGAGGACATGACACCCTCTCAGTGTTAACAAGGACTCATCATGGCAGTCACGCTCAACAAGGGGTCACCACCACTGGTGGGGGGATGTGAATATCTCTGAGAAGGAGGAGAGAGACATGTATAGTTTGAAAAGCCTCCAGGTGATACTGATTATTACCACCTCTTCACCCTCCCCAAATCCCCTTCCTGCTATCTCTGCAAAGTCACAGCTAGAGGTGTGAGACCCACCCACCCTGCCGGATTGAAGCCTGGAGGAGAGCTGGGGAGAGATACGAGATGGAAGTAGGAACACAGGCAGGATCCAGATTGTGAAAAGCCGTGGAAGTCAGATTAGGGGATTTGGCCTTGATGTTGATGGGGAATGATGAAGGGTTTTGAATTAGCACAGTGAAATGATTACATTTGGATTTAGAAATAACAGGTCTGAGAGTAATATACTGGGCAGACTGACAAGGAAGGGACTGCAGATGAGATAAATAATTCTCCAATGGAGAGACAGTGATGTTTTAGCTTAGGCAACTGCAGAGGGTCTTTCCTTTGTTAAAAATTATCTCTATGGAATTATCAAGAGTGGTGTTACCTGGTAAAAGTTATGACTATTTTCATTTCTCTTAAAAGATATTTTCAAGTTACTTTCTAAAAATGGTGTGTATGTACACACACACAGAGGCATGTTTATAGACACACACACACACACACACACACACACACACACACATATATATATATATATATATAAAAGGTATGAATAGTAACCCATTTTACCACATGCTTCTCCAAAACTGAGTGTTATCCATGCCATGCTAGCCAAATAAATATACATTGGTATGATGTTTTCTTAGGTTATTAAAAGAAATGTAGTGTCTCTGTCAAGAGATGCAATAGTTCCAGTATACATATATAATTGCAAACACACCTGAAAACACAGTATGCAATTCTGGGCACTCTTTAGAGAGGTGTTAATACACCAGGCTATGTCTTGAGGGAGCTATCAGGATGGATGAAGTAATGAAAATCCTATCATCTGAGAATTACTTGAAAAAATTGGTGATATTTACATTGAGGGACAAAAAACTAAAGGAAGAAGTAATGACTGTCTTCAAATGTTTAAAGGTCTGTCATAGTGAAAATATTAATATTTTGGTTGATTCGGAAGGCATATCTAGGATGAATGAGCATACATTTAGTGGAGTTAAATGTAGATTCATCCTGAGGGCATGTATTTTAGAAATTAGAACTGATCAACAGAGATTTATGCTGTTGCATGAAGTAATAACTCTTATTACTGCACATATCCAAGCTCTCAGGAACAGTTGGGAATTAAAGATTCTGTGTGTGTGTGTGTGTGTGTGTGTGTGTGTGTGAGTGTATACGTGTGCGTGTGTGTGTATGTGAGAGAGAGAGAGAGATGGTGCTGGTTGAAGTGACCCATCTTTGATGTCTGTCAACAGACATAATTCAAATGCAGTGCCAGATAATGTCAAAGTACAAGTCCTAGTTATTTATGGTAAATATGAAACTGAGGGTTATGGGCAGCAAAAAATAATGATGAGGCTGAGTAACCCAGAAGCTTTTCTCCCCACAAAGGCTCTGGACAACTCTCCTTTCTCATCTGAGATGAGGACTGAAGATGTTCCATTCCCTGAATGCAGAAAAGGCAGAAGCTTCGGGGTCTTGCACCCATTCCTCACCCACTGCAGTTCGCTGACTCTGCTTTCAACAAGCTCACCATAACCAACCTCCTCGATGCTGCAGAGTCCTTTTCTGTCCTTTGCTAACTGAATTCTCTGCAGTCATTGACACCACTCCCTCCTTGAAACTGGTTTTCCTGGCCTTTCAAAAAAAGGTATTTTTTTCCCTCTTTTTCTATTGGACTATAAGCTCAGTAAACGCATGGACCATATTTATTTTGCTTATTTCTGTGTACCTAGATCTCAGCATAAATACCTAACAAAAAGAGGTCTTCCTTATCATTCTTCTTTGCCAGCCCATTCTCCTCTATCTGGCCTTTAAATACAGGTTTTTCTCAGGCTTTTTTTTTAAATCAATTATTGATTTCTTCCTACTTGTTCTTTGACTTTGATGAATCATCTTCAGAATGACCACAAGTTCTAAATCCTCATAACTAACATGCATATTGATATTCTAAAGCTGCAGATGTTAAACCTTTGGTCTCAGTAGCCCTGTGAACACTTAGAAATTAATGAGGACCCCAAAGAGCTTTTTATTTATGCGTGCTGTATTTACTGATATTTACCATGTTAGATATTGGTTAATTCATTTAAAATAACAGTAAAAATTCCATTGCCCATTAAAAAAGCATATTTGATGATAAACATCTTTGAAAGTAAAAATTTAGTGGAACAGTGGCATTGTACATTTTTTGCAAATGTGCGGTTTAACAGAAGGCAGCTGGATATCTGCATTCAATCTTTTATGATATGCTGTTTTGTTTGAAGTATGAGAAGAAAATCTGGCTTCACAAAAATGTACAGTTGGAAAAGGGTGTACTATTTCAATAGTCTTATCAGATAATTATGGATATTCTTCTTTGATACTACACCAAAACTTGGCAAGTGGTAGATGATTAAAAGTTGATTTCAATGTGGAATCTGAAAACAGATTGTTATGGACTGAATTTTGTCCCCTCCAAATATATATGTTGAAGCCCTAACCCCATTGTGACTGAATTTGGAGATAGGACTTCTAAAGAAGCCATTAAGATTAAATGAAGTTATAAGGGTACAGATCTAAACTGATATGACTGGTGTCCTTACAAAAAGGGGAGAGCCACCAGGGATGCACATACACAGAGAAAAGGCTATGTGAGGACAGAGTAAGTTGGTGGCTATCTGTAAGCCGAGGAAAGAGGCTTCAAGAGAAACCAAATCTGCTGGCACCTTGATCTTGAACTTCCATCCTTCAGAAATGTGAGAAAACAAATTTCTGCTGTTTAAGCCACCCAACCTGTGGTATTTTGTAATGGCAGCTCGAGCAAACTAGTACACAGATCAATGAAATTTTAGAACTCTGTAAAATTAAAATCCATTGTTCTAGCTTTCACTTTGAATGGATCTTTTATCCATGCATAATTTTGTAAAATCATGCATAAGTCATTTGAAAAATATTAATTCATTGAGATATACAGATTTTCCCAATGTTGACATATTTAATTAGACTAAATCAAAAAGTCATATTTAAAAAATAATATTCTAATCTCAAGATTGTCTTTATTAGATGTCAAGCTTACAGTGGCAGATGCTAGTTTTCCAATTTCCTGATTTTTACCTGAAAACTTGAATTTTATCATTGACAACAAATACTGTCAGTGTTTTTCCTTTAAGTGAAGGGCTCATTTTAATCAGTTTTGACGTATCAGCCAGATACCCAAATCTGAACAATCATAGTTTGCCTATCAGTTATTCTTTCAGATAAAAATAGTACTCCATGAAAAAATTGGTTAGTTCAGCTCGCAACTGAGACAATCCCACAAGTGTTTTTTTCTTAACTTCTTTTTTCCTAGAGACAATCTGTATACAGTGCAAGTTTTTTTGCATACCTCCTATTTGGTTGCAAGATTATTAAAAACATGGATACCCAAAGATTGATATTTGTTAAAATTAGTAATGTACTGGCTTTTAAAAGCTTCTTTTGCAAGTGAAGAATATAATGACTACAAGTGATTACTGTTAAACTGCCAAGAGTTTCACCCACCACTGCTTTTAAACTATCAGTGAAAAGACCAACACAGTGGAAAAAAGAAAATAACATCTTAGTAATGTTATGAAATTAGATTTGATCTTGTGGATTCCCAGAAACGTCCTGGGGAAACCTGGAGGTCTATGGACCGCACCTTGAGCTTGGCGCTTCCATGGAAACCTAACATTCAAAAGATCCAACACTGAGCCAATTTTATTCCTTCTAAGATTAGGCCTCTTCCTTCTTCCCATCTCGTTGGTAGATACCACCTTGTACATACTTCCTTAAGACTGCAGTCTAGAATCATCTCAGTTCCCTGTTCTTGGGTTCTGTGATTGAGAATCAGGAGGAATGGAGGATAACAACTGTAGAAGCAAAACAGAGAACTTTCAAGAAATATTACAGGGTCTTATGTGTTCTTTTCATAGTCCAGAATTAAAGGAAAGAAAGTAAAAAAGTCATAAATTAATTTTAATTATTTTCTTGATTGAAAATCCATTACCACTGCTCCTGCTTTGCTCAGAAAAAAAATCTCTCAATCAGATGACTTCAATATATCTCTAAATGTGATGCAGTGTCCCAGTCTTGCCTTCTGCCAATTTATTCCTCCTCTAGATCCCAGAGTTCACTGATTCACTTACAGTTCTTTAGCAGTTCTCCATTTTCCTCAATATAAAGCCCAAAATGCTTTCTCATAATTTAAACTTGCTAATTTGACCTTACTTAACTGCTCATTCTTTTGTCACTTACCACATCTACATCAAATTTTATGATAAAGCCAAACAAATTTTCAGTTTCTTAAATATGATATTCTTTTTCTCCAGACTCCTAGTTGTCATATATGTTATCCTCTTTGAGTAGAACATTCTTTCTTTTCTCCTGATACTCATTTCCTACTCCTGCCTTTTTCATGCTATGGTTTCACCTTAGGCAACAATTCATCATAGTCCAATTCTACTTCCTTAGCGTCTGTACCTCTTTTATCATAGCATTTATTACAGTATATTTGCATTGATTGTTCCATTGCATGTGGCCTTTGTTAGACTTAAACAATATGAGAGCAAGCACTTTTAGTAGTTGTCACAAAATCAACTAAAGCAGTTACTTGTTGACTTGGTTTTATAGAACTTTAATTGTAGAGTAGATTTTTAAAGAAGGGGTTGATCTACATAATATAAAACATCAAGATGAATATGATAAACGTGCTTTGTGTTTAATGCCCTATGTTTAAGTGTCTATAATATTCAACTTGAAAAACATAGCTCTGAGAATTTAATAGGAATTATTTTATATTCATACAGTTTCCATTCCCAAAATTTTCAAAGAAGATGTAAACCAAATGAATTACTAGAGCTTGTCAGATTTGCCCTATAATTTAGCTCATTGTTAAATAAAATGGAAACAGGGCAATTTTGCGATCATACAGACAGAAGTGATTGCTACAAAAATGGACAGTCTTGGAAGACTTTCAGATATGTCCAAGACTGAAAGGAGGGAGAGAGAGATACAGGTGTCTTTCTCAATTATTAGATAACTGTGTTATCTCTGTTGGGAAAAGAGTCAAAGCAACAATGGAGTAAAAAATTATTCTAGTAGCAAACAAAACAATTTTTTAAATATAATTTTTAAATTATGTAAATATAATTTTTTAAATTATAATATATCAATATTATCTCTTTACTAGCGTTAAAGAATTTGTTGATATTAAGTTTCTTATAAACACAGATATACATTTTCTCACATATTTTCACACTTAGATTTTTATATTTGTTTCATATGTAAAAGATACACATCTGCTGTCAGCTTGTAATAGTCCATTCATAATTCACTACACTTGATACCAGAGCTTTGGCATTGCTATAGCAGTGGGTGAAATGTTGATATGCCCAGGAGAGCTCTTCCTTTCTGTGGATGTTAAAGGTCTGAAGAGCTTTCTCATGTGGAGACCAAAACGGGTTAGTCCAAGGCTCAGGCTAAAATTCAGCAAGATGTCCTGGTCAGCTGCATTATGTTTGAGAGTGCAGTGACTTCCACGGGGGCAGACTGACATGCTCTGCTTACATAAGGGCATTCCTGAGCAGTGGGAAGGGATAAGGGAAAAGGGGTGGGAGAAATGAACTATGTGCTATGCCCTAAGAATTTGGGGCCCTTATGCTATTTAAATTTCTGTGAAATATTGACAGATGCTGGTTTATGATCAAAACAGTAAAATGATACTGACTGAGGGGAAGTAAATATGAAACAAACTATGACGAAGACACTGGAAAACATTGGGGGATTTGCTCTGAGACCACTCTCTACATCAAAGCAAACTTGAGAAAATATGATGAGCTTAAAATGTCAGTCTGGGATTTTTCTGTATTCATCAGGTGCATTTGACAATGAAGACAATTCCCTTGGAGATTTTTCCACTGACAAGAAGTAATATTATAAATGCAGAGGAGACTTGCAAATAAAGAGTATACCACCCTTTACAATATTCTCCAAAGAGAGTATTCTAAGGTGGCAGGAAATATGACTACAACATTTTAATTTAGCTTTGATATTTAACGTTTGAGTCAAATCCAAAATTAAATTGATCAGTATCTTGGAAACACAAAAATGTAAGTCACTTTCCAAGGTCACATAAGTCTCTTAGAACATGGAGAAACCCTATATTCTTTCTTCCATTTCTCTATTAAATGAACATCTCTGTCTGTGAGACATAAGAGAGTGTTATGAAAACTAAATTTGGTTAGGATTTTATACTTCTGAGAGATTGAAATACAAAAAATATATTTCAGTTTAAGGAACTATTATATGTATAAGCAACAGAGTTTAATTTTTATTTTATTTCTTCCTTTCATTTAGTGAAGCATTATAATTGCAAACAAACTTAATTATGTGCTCTTCTCATCTCAGACCTGAGAGATATTTTTTTAATCATTTTAAAAAGTATAATTAGTTTTTGACACACTCAAGATAATTTATACATAAACAGAGAAGTTAACAAGTACTATTTTTAGGACATTTCCTTACTTCTAAAATGAAATCGGCAAGTTATAAAATATAAAAAGAGCTCAGGAATGAGGAAAGAATGTAGGTGAGAGAGGAAAGTAAAAGAAAGTTGCTGAAATTTAGGAGGGAATTTAAAAAAAAATAAAATAGAAAGTTATAGCAGTTGAAGTGGTTGAGAAGGTCAATTTGCCTACTCCCCAGAAGCCAGGTGGAAACATGATCTAGCCTGGCGACAGGGCTAGGATTAATGTGCTTCCAGTATATAGGTGAAAAACATAATGCAACTTTGGTGAATGGTGCAGTCTAAAATCAGAG
The DNA here is from genome assembly GCA_031878705.1 of Tapirus indicus. Lineage (NCBI taxonomy): Eukaryota > Metazoa > Chordata > Mammalia > Perissodactyla > Tapiridae > Tapirus > Tapirus indicus. The sequence goes on along the minus strand of CM062917.1, from coordinate 139,682,385 downwards.
AATGAGACTGTATAGCATGCTCACAGCATGGTGTTGCTATGCTAAATAACAATGGGAGAATTTCAGTACAGTTGAGTTACGGAGAAAACCCTGTGACAGAGCACCAGAATGGAAAATTTCTACAGTATAAAGGTAGCTAGAACGTACAGCAGTGGTAGCTGCAAATCCAGTAGGTGATGTTGGCACTGGGGTCACCATGAAGGCAGAATTCATGTGCTTATTTCAATTATTTCATCAGTGTATGTCACACTCCTTGGCATATTAATTCCCCAAAAAATAGTTGTTGATTGAATAAATGTTGAGAAACACATATCTGTGACTTTGGTAGTGCTGTGTGTGTGAGTGTGAGTGTGTTACATCCCATGTATTCCTTCCAATATCCTCTTGCAAAGTGGTAAAATGTTCTGTATAATGGGAGTGGGTAGGGCAGGATGCATTTTTAGTAACCTAGATGGAGGGGGTGAGCCAAGAAATTACTGTTTATTACTGCATTTTTCACTCCATTACATGCTCAGTTTGGATCTGTTATATAAATATAAACATAGCAGAGAAGAGCATAAAGAAGAGGAAAAAGAATATACAAATATGCAATACAATGAAAACTAATTATGTACACCTTTGAAAAAGAACAGGGAGAGAGAAATGATTTTGAAGTTTTACTACAAAAATGGAATCAATTTGTTCCCCTTTCAGTAAACTCTGCGTTGAAATATTTTTTTCAGGCTAACTCTATGAGAACAGCAGATATTAACTGTGGAAATAACCTAGCAAAATGCATGTCACACTAAAGCACAAATATAGTTGGCTCTGTCTCGAAGCTGTGGAGAAAACAATGTCCTTCACTAATTTGCCTTTAGATTAAGAGGTAGATTAAGCTTGACTTCACATCCATTGTCAAGTAAGCTGGCAATTTACTTGTAACTTCATTTACTTTTATGCCTCCTATTATTTTCCCTAGTAGCTAGGTTCAGATTTCTTACACGGGGCTGATTTGTGGACTCTGCTTATGAAGTAGAAGATGAGGTCAAATCCATCTGTAGGAAGGCACTGTTTATTAAACAGGGAATCTATTTCAGGAGACACTGCAAGAAACTGTGTAGCTCCACATCAAATACATCTTTCTTCCTATGGAATCTGTCTTGACTTCCAGAGCTAGGCTAATGACCACTCACAGAAATGAATGTGACCAAAATATCCCACCACTTTTAATTTGTTGTGATTGATTTGCATGGTGGTGCTGATATCACCATCTTAATTAGTTGCCGCAAATTGTATCTGACAAACCATTAGGTAACATATACACTCTTTCCATAGAGATCTTATGCTGAATCAGATTCTTTACATACTCTATCTCTTGAAGTTTCATTCAGTTCTGTCAAGTAGTAAATATTATCTGCAATTTGGAGATGATAACCTTAGAGACATTATTAATGTGCACAGAATCACAAACTCTACGGAGTCAGTGTTCAGACTTGAATCCCAAGGATCTGATCCAGAAGCTCCTCTTAGCCAGTAAGCTCCATTGACCTGATAGTCAAGTTTACGTTGGAATAATATCAACTTTGTCATCAGCATTAACACAAGCTATAACGGTTTTTCAGTGGCACAGTTATAGACAGGATTAAGAGAAAATACAGAGAAATTAACCATTGGTTGAGTATGCTGTGGGATAATATTTTGTCAAGTGAGAAGAATTAGTGAAAGTGCTTTATCATTAAACCTAATGTGAAACAAGCAAGTTTTTCTTAAGAGGTTGTGAGAATTTATATATCCAAAATTATTATACCTTATTTTGTTCAAGTTGGGTTAAAATGTTCTGATAGAAAAATAAAGAGTAAAACCACTAAAAGAAGCAGTTTGGTTTTGATGGAAAGCCAAACTTTAAGACGCCAGTACTGTGTACCAGAACAGGAAGGGTTAGTAAACAAGGCAATAAAATGTATCATTTTGTTATAAGAGCCAGTAATGCAGCATGAGTGTAATGGGTTCTTCCAGACAGAGAAATGCTTCCTGCCTGTCATGGAGGGTAAAGGAAGACAAGTTAGTCCAGTTTCAACTGTTTCCCTTCTTAGATAGGGTGGATTCTGGCGTTTAGACCATACAGAGACTCTGTAAGCAGCTTTATGGGAGAAAAACAAACAAACAAACTCAGGCATCAATTTCACTGTGATCTGTCAGAGTGATCTTTAGGAGGGCAGTACATTCATACTCTTTGGGTTTAGCTGCAGGTTTGGTCTGACAATTTATTTCTGACATTTCAAAAAACTGTGTACCCCAGATTCTTGCATGAAATCTAATGTAAAAGGAAGACCTTTTAGATAGTAGTGAGCTGATGAATAAATCATATTCACCTGCAACCCTTCCAGTGGTATGGCCCCAGGTTAGAAAGAAGGGCACATGCTACATAGGGGAAAATGAGACTGATATGGAGAATTTTGTAAGATAAGAAGGTAAGTAAATGAATGCCCTTCTGGTGGAGGGGAGGTAGTTCAGAGAAGAGAAGTCAAGTCAGAGGTCAAACATCAAGGTTTCCATTTGGGGTCAAAACAATAAGGTGGTGAAAATTGACCAGATGAATTTGGGAAAGTCCCATTGCAGGGGATTTGCTTCTTTCTTCTCAAGGTGTAACCCACAACAATTGCAAAGGGTGAGAGAAGCCCCATATTCAGCAGGGCACTGACACTACATGGCAGCCGTTCAGAAAGGTCTGAGGGAAGTATCAATGCAGAATGAGGGCTGGGACAGACTGCCTTGCAGTGTGCTCCCTTGTAAACATGAAGCACCCTGAGCAGGTGGAAAATGGCAGTGAGGCGAATTTACTCTGATATTCTATCTTGACTCTTGGAGTAGAAGAAATTCCCCAAATCTTGCAGGGTACCAGTGGGTACAGGGGGGAAAACTGAGTTGAGGGCCAGAGGGCTGTCATGGAGATACCTTGGAGTTACCTGGAATAATCACGTAGCCGAGTCTGTGGTCTAGGGAACCCAAAGCAGGGGGCCGGAAGGAGGAAGGATCTGAGCCTCAGGTTTTGCAGCATCTGCGACAGAAGAGGTAGCATCCAGAGAACCAAGTGTGAAGGATGAGAATATCATGGTTATCCCCAGCGGATAGTTTCACCAATAGGGGCTGCTAACACAGAGCACATGAGAACCAAAGTGGGGTCAAAATGGCTCAGCAGTCACCAATGCCATACACCCACAGAAAAGGTCACCCCATACCACATGACCCACCACACCATAGGAGAGTGGGGCCAGCACAAATCCAGAAGATAGCCCAAGGAAAATGGATCCTTCTCCAATCTCATAAGGATAACTGCCTTGATGAAGGAGGGAGGAAAGAGATAAACAGCTCTGAGTAGGATTTGAGATTTGAATTGATTCCATATTTCCATGAGACTGTTTGAAATGTTTTGAAGAACAACAACAAAAAATTTAAATAAGGAAAGCTTGAGAACCTTACATTCATTTTCCACCAGCCAGAATGGTAGGTCTCATGAGGATATTTAGATCTCTTACAGAACGTAAAGAGGGTACAGATTTTGGCATATCTGCATTAGAGTATGCAAAATTTCAACCATGCTACATATGTCAGGCCCAGATGAGAGGATCCGCCCCTTCACTTTTTTTCCACATTTAGCATTTCATGAACTTAGTAATTTTCCTAAAGATTCTGTAGGGAAGATGTACTGAACAGCCTTCTGCCATTCTGCCATCCTGCCAGATCTCCAAACTGAATCTACCAGTGGCCATGCTTCTGACATGTGATCCTCTCACTATGCACAACTCCCTAAGTGACCACTAGTCCACCAGCTGCCATCATTTTTTCTGTGGGAAGCAGTTGTGTTGGGCTAGCTGGTACTGGGATTGTGGATGGAGCGGTTCTATCTTGCCATCTAGGCTGCAATTATAATAGCCTAGCAGTGCAAAGCTTGATACCTCGATAAAGTGGGAGTACCCAGAAATGATGACTGGTATTCATATGCCTAACTAAAAATGAGAATGCTATATAAATTAAAACCTAGGAGTACGTGAGATTGAGTGGTTCATGTCAGATTTTCATCAAATAGTATTTCCAAATGGTGAGCTCTAAGCCTGGCTCTAAATCAACAATCACCCATGGATTTTTAGAAAATGATTTCTATGTCATCACAGAGAGTTTGATCCAATAACATGGTAAAATGTTTAAAACACTTTCACATTGCTTTTCTTATAAAATCGCACTGTGATAAACATGTCCAGGTCTCCAGTATTCAAAATAGAAACCTGAGTTTCAGAGAGGTTGTCATGCGTACAAGTGACTTGATGGGAAATACGGAAGTGTCTTGACCACAGTCGAGGGCTTTGCCCTCTACTCTTTATCTGTAGGTAAATTGTCTAACCTTTCTGAGCCACAGTTTCATCATCTCTAGAGTAGAGGTAATTATCTACATTTAGAATTACCATGACAATAGTGATAACCTTCACATACAAAGGACACTGACATTACTGTTGTTGATGGTTGAGCATCACCTCTCAGCCATATGTGACACTAACTAAAGTGACAGGGGCTTGAATTGCATATGCTACTATCAGGAAATCTAACAATGTCAAGTATAATCTCATAACTTAGAATGTATTTCAGTGACATACTCATTATTGTTATTGATACATTTTGTTTTTGATAGGATCAAATAACTGTCACATTATTAATAATCATAGTTATAATTATTGTAACTATTGTAATATATTGTTATGAGTATAGCAATATCACTCAGCAGTATCACTCCGATTTGTTCCCTTATAAATTTCTGCTGTCGTCTCACATAGCTCATGATTTTATGTATGCCAAATGATAGAGTAAATGCTTGATTCCTATGTTAATAGTTTTCAGAGGCATATATTTGCCAGCAATCATCTTGAAGATGTTATTCTCTTCCTTTGGTTTTTATAGTTTTTTAAAAACATTTGAATTCATTTTTCTTCCTTTTTACCTATACTCAGATAATGAAAATTTATCCAGCCTCCTTAGTCATCAAGAGACAAGATGACAAGATTATGGATTTTTGCTTCACTGTCTATTTGCAGGTTGATCAGATGCCTTTTTTTAGACCCCTCTCTCTCCCTCTCCACTCCAGATGGATCTGCACCTCTTTTACTGAAGTTGCCCTTGACTGTGAAGCATGCAGTGTCTCCCTGTTGTACTGAGGTCGGACTGTCTCCCAACTAGTTATCTGAAGCTGAACTCATGAAGTAGCCGGGAAACGGCTCTTTCAAGAGGTACCACTGCCAAGCTCTTCCCTTCCCCCTTCCCTCCAATCAAGACGTATTTTCATTAATTCTTCAAATAATTGTTGAGCACCTCCAACCTACCAGGCAATGTTATATTGAGTCTCTTCTATTGACCCACTGAGTTAAGGAGGCATGGGTTCCTGTCTATAAATTCTTTGTTTCTCTCTGTTTTTTGTAATTTTTAATCTCCGAATAGATGTAAAAATAAAATGGATATAATGTCTACTTACAAAAATATGTTTTTTGTGGTGCAGTATTAATCATTACTAATTATGGAGGAATTATTCTATGCTGGACACTAACAAAGGTTTTGCATGGATTAACGGTATATAGTTCTCATAACAACACTATGTAGATCTCTTTTGTCACAATTTAAAAATAAAAAACCACAAACTGAGACAGGTTAGGAAATTCCTTAAGGTCAAACTGCAAGAACTTGGAAAAGCTCAGACTCAAATTCAGAGAACTGTACTTATTTATTTATTTATTCATTTTGGTGAGGAAGGTTAGCCCTGAGCTAATATCTGCTGCCAATCCTCCTGTTTTTGCTGAGGAAGATTGGCCCTGGGCTAACATCCATGCCTATCTTCCTCTACTTTATGTGTAGGACGCGTGCCACAGCATAGCTTGATAAACAGTGGGTAGGTCTGCGCCTAAGATCTGAACATTTGAACCCCAGGCAGCCGAAGCGGAGCACGCAAACTTAACCACTACATGACCAGGCTGTCCCCCAGAGAACTGTACTTTTAACCGTTAACGCAAAACTGATGACTCTTCAGTTCTTCCGATCCATAGTCAGACATGTTATCCACTGTGCCAATGGCCCTCCACAGCTGTTCAGTTCTTGATTCTCTGCCCTGGGTCCAGTTAGTAGGGCTCAGAGAACAACAGCAAAAAAGTATGTTCCTACATTGTTTTTTTTTGAGGGGCACTGGGAGTGAAGTGTTTTTAAGCCAGCCACGTTTATTTTTCCTAATCCAGTTCCAAAAGCCTGATGTGTAGTGGAATTAATTCTTAGATCCTGACTAGAGGTTGTGACCATCAGCTTTAATGGCATTTTTGGCTTTAACGTTTTCTGTATATATGTATATTATGTGTGCATGTGTATATATAAAATCTTCCACGGCTGCCATTCCCCACATTGTCAATTGAGATGCTTCAATAGTTATGGACCCATTTTGGATCAGCTCTAAAATAGGCCTCATATTAGATCCTACTACTTAGTCAATTGGATGAAGGGAGATTCCTTTGCATATACAAACGCCTGTAACACGTTGCCAGGACAAATGGGATTTGTCTATATTTTAAATACACTTCAATTCCACAGAAATCACTTATAGCTAAAGAGTTTCCTTTTCTTTGACCAATTGTTTTAATTGTTTCCTAAAAATGCAGAAGCCATGGGAATTTCATCAGCAGCTCCTTCAGCAATGGATAGCAGATGGTAATTTGAATCTTTAAGAGATGCAGGAGGATAAAATTGCCCCTCCCTAGTAGTAGACCTTTTATTTCAGGATAGACAGTGATCCAGGTTTAAAAATGACTGTGGGTGATATATATAGGAAGTACAATATGTTCCAATTTGACAACAGGAACAGTACTTTTTTAGAAGAAAATAAAATACAGGATTCACTCATATTCAATTATATATTTTTAAAAAGGCAGAGGGATTCAGTGGTGAAGTGATGAATTATTTCACCAATAGAGGATTTGGGGAAGGGCCATCTGACTGAATATTCAGCAGAGAACAAGTGTCAATTTAGCCAAGCAAGAGATTTAACTCTGTTTTTTTTTCCACTGAATTTCCTGCCTGCTTGAATAAATTAATGCCTTATTTTAGCAATGTTTAGGATATTAAAACAATGGATCTGTGTGGTGGAACAATTAAGTGAAAAAAAAGAGTCCAACCACTTGTGAGGGGTATGGATGGAAGGCTAGATGGCATTCTCAGATTTGAGTTTCAAATTACTCTAAGCTGTTTCTTTTTACCTGAATGCCACTTCTCACTTAATTAATAGAGTGGTGAGCTGGGGTCAAGAATCTACCCAGTAATTCTCAAGCCTGGCTAAATGTAAGCATCATCTGTGGGAACTGATCAAAAAATACCCATGTATGGGGGCCGGCCCTGTGGCCGAGTGATTAAAGTTCTGGTGCTATGCTTTGGCAGCCCAGGTTCATGGGTTCGGATCCCAGGTGCAGACCTACTCCACTCACCAGCCATGCTGTGGTGGTGTCCCACACACAAAATAGAGAAAGACTGGCACAGATGTCGCTCAGGGCTTATCTTCCTACAAAGAATATTGGTAACGGACATTAGCTCAGGGCAAATCTTCCTCAGGAAAAAAAAAAAAACAAAATCTGTGTCAGGGAGCCATTCAAGACCAATTTCATTAGAATCTCTGTGTGGGGAGCATCTGAGGAATAGGCATTTCTAAAAGCCATGTCCTTCCCATTGAGATACATTGGTGTATCAGATACATATTAAGTCCAGTTCAAGGTAGACCTTGGTGCTGAAAGTAGTCTGCTCTTGAGCTACATTTTTTAAAATCACAAGGTAATTTCTCCTTAACTTTGCTGGCTTATCAGATTGGAGAAATGATAAAAGGTGCTTGTAAATCTTACCTAATACTTCATTTTGTGAAATCATGATAATTAATGTATGAGCCCCTTTCTCCATTATCACAGTGAAGATATAACCTTCTGAAAGTCACTCTTGTTTATATCTAGATAAATGCTTGCTGAGATCTTGGCATTAAGATGATAAAGTTAAGCTTCTACTCTCTCTTAATAGGATTTAGAAAGAAATGGAGAGATTAATATCACAACTGAGGTAGAAAGTTGAATTGACCTTTTTCATTAAATAAAAGACAATCTAAAAAAAGTTGTTCAAACTTAAAACAAGTAAAATATTTCACAATCCAATCGAAATCTTTTCTTAGATGAGCTTTTACCAAATGGCTATTTAGTGGTTTCTTTTAAGTGAATATTTTATCATATTTCTCAAATTTATAAAAGGCCGTTAAAGCAGTCTAGAATGCCCAATGTTAAATCTACACAGCAGGGCCTAGATACCTGGCTCAAAGAAATTAAGTTTATATCCACCATAAGCCAGATCTTTTTCTTTCTTTGAACTTTGGATTCTGTGTTGTGCTGTTGCCACTGACACTGTAAATTAAAGGATAAAATGGTGACTTTCCACTCTGCTTTCCATAATGATGTATTCTTAGCTGAGCTTAGGTGAGAAATTTGAATGTTTCAGAAAACCAGATTGCTTTCTTTCCTGCCTGAGGGACCAAACTGGCACAACACAGGATCGTATATCATTCCAAAAAATTTATACTTGCTTACAGTATTAGATTTTGTTTTAGCCTTTTATTTCTTCTCAACAGATTTTTCACAGCCACAATACTGGAGGCTGTTTCTGAAAACTGCTAATTTTTAAAAATAGACCAGTCAACCAAATTAGCAGGATGACTGAGGGAGAACTTTATTAAGGAGTGAACAGCCGTAAGGTCTTAATAAATCTTTTCAGTCATCTGAAAAAATGAAAAGCTTACAGGGATGAGGGGGATGGGACATGATTAGCTCAGATTTATTCTAACAACCAAGGAAAGCAAATGTATGATTTTCTATAAGTCCCTTTGAAATTTCATTTCCACAGACTAAACTTTTTCTTGCCTAAGGGGCACAATCATTTTCCGTGATAACATGGACTTAGGAACTAGATGTCCTATCTATTAGGGGGGTATTTATTTTAAAATACATATCAGGCTCACCCAACCTTTCCCTCATCAGCAAGCTTTCTAGACACCTGCATGAGATATAGCTCATTATATCATAATTTTTGAAAATGTTTCCCTGCTAGTCTGTGTCCCTCCAGCACAGGATTTATGTCTTACCTTTGTGTCTGGCGTATGGTAGGTACTTGAAAAACATTCATTCATTGAAATAAGGGCTGCATTATTCTTTGAAAGTATAGTTTTGCTTATTTTTTTTTAACGTGGATGACTTCTCTGACAGAATGTGAGATTTTCAAGGGGATAGACTGGGTCTGGCAGAATAGGTACTCAGTAATATGTTTGTTGAACTGAAATGATTGTTTCTCATGAAATTGTACCAATGTTTCAAAATATACTTAGTTGTTAAACTAGTTTTTATAGAAAACATTTATAGGATACTGTGAAAGTCAATTGCTGCAGACTAATCTTATCTGGAGTGTCAAGGGAGACTTCTATTAAGAAATGATATTGGAGACAAGATCATAAAAATGAGTAGGCAAGGGTGGTGGGGGAAGGGGGAGGTGTGTGTATGCGTGTGAGGGTGAGGGAGTACCTTTGAAATAGAGGAAAGAGTATATGCAAAGGCCCTAAGGTAGATAGGGGGTTGACACATTAAAGAAACTGATAAAAGCCAATGTTGCTGGAACAGAAAGTAGAGCAGAATGGTTTTAAGCAAAAAAAAGAGATTAATAATATTTGCTTTCAAACTCTTTCTGGTTTTACATTAAAAAAAGAGAGTCCTGGGGCCGCCCGGTGGTGCAGCGGTTTAGTCCGCGCTTGGCAGCGCGGGGTTCGCGAGTTCGGATCCCGGGCGCCCGCCGATGCACTACCTGTCAGCCATGCCGTGGCGGCGTCCCATATAAAGTGGAGGAAGATGGGCACGGATGTTAGCCCAGGGCCAGTCTTCCTCAGCAAAAAGGGGAGGATTGGCAACAGATGTTAGCTCAGGGCTGGTCTTCCCCACAAAAAAAAAAAAAGAGAGTCCTAAGAGAAGATGTGGGCAGGCCAGATAGGACACTATTGAAGCAGTCTAGGAAGGAGAAGATGGTGGCTTGTACTTGAGTGTGATATATGCAGTGATGTTGAGAAAAGGAGTGAGTCAAACATATTTGGAGGGAAAATCAACAAGGCTTGCTAATGGATTGGATAAAGGGTGAAAGAAAGAACGATGTTCTAAATAACTCCTAAATTTCTGGCTTTGTAAATGGGTAGATGGTTGTTCCTTCTATTAAGGAACAGAGCACAGAAGAAGGCAGGGTTGCAATATTGTGTTACTTGAAACATTGAATTTGATGTGCTTCTGAGCATCTAAGTGGTGATAACTAGAGGACAGTTGATATACCCCTCTGGAGGTCAGAAGAGGACTGGGCTAGAGATACAATCCTGAGTCACTGGCATGAATGACTGGTTTTGAGCCGAAGCCATTCATTGGGTTAACTGGCCTGGGATGGAATATAGAATGGAAAGGGAAGGAAAGTCCTGAGACTGAGCCTAGAAGATCCCAGCATTTAACAGAAAAGTAGAGGGAAATGGACAAGCAAAGAACATTGAGAAGGTAGGTACAGAGAGGGAGAAGAAAAACAAAAATTTATGTTGGTATAGGAAGGAAGAACAATGCTGCAAGAAGGAAGGTGTGGTCAGCTAAGCAGAAATTAAGCAGAAGATAATCCAAAAACTTTGACCGGAATTAATAACATGCTGGGATAAGAAGTGGATGGTGCAGATGCAGGTGAGTGTGATAGGAAGGCTTTGAGAAAGTTGCTATCAAATAGCTCCCTATAACGGTTTACTTCTCTGTCTCCCATATCAAATTGGAAACTTTTCTACATAAGAGCATTTTGTTTTGTTTTTTCTCATTTAGGCTAGGTCATCTACAGGGAATAAATGGAAAAATAGGGATGTTGGAGTTTTGGAGAGAATAGAGCAGGCCTGAAATAATCTTTTCAGAGGCTGGGAGAGACAAAATGTAGTAGGATTACACGGCAATGATAGTTCAGTTGAGATTAATAAATATACACTAATTATAGTGGAACTAGTTTGACATGCCTTGCTATTGTCTCTAGCTGAGCCCAGCTGCATGGATGCAGGCCAAACAGTTGGCTTCATCAGGGGTTGATGATTTCCAGGATCAGAAGGTCAAAGTCAGTGGAGCAAGAGAATTTTGGGTATTGATATGAACTTATTGACATAATGATCCATGTAATCCAAGCTGATTAAGAAGGAAAATGAAGACAGAAGGAAAGAGTGGGACAGCTTATAAGAACAGGCCTATAATAGTGACATGAAGGTGCCAGATGTCACGATGCAGTGGAAGAATGATCATATGGGGGTACTTCAATGATCAAGCTGATGAATGAAGAGAGGCCAATGATAGTGGCATGAAGGAAATGGAGGTGACGATGAAGTGGAAAGTAATCTTTTGGGGGTACTTCAATAATAAAAGTTGTACTCCCAAAGTAAGATGCTTAAATTGGTGGGTTTTGGAGGTGTCACTGTTTTAGGGGATAAGGATAGCACACGCTGTGAGACTGATCACCTGAAGTGTAGCACAGAGGTTTGTGGGAGATGAGGAGGTCAAAAGGAGACACTAGGCTCTAGTAACTAGGGTATCATATGGGTCATTAACGTGAACATGCACCAAAAATCATGGCAGGAATTGGGTTGTGGAAGAAAATTGAAATAAGTGCACTCAATAAATCTTAATTAAATAATCCACAATAGCAAAATAGTCAAATGGGAGTAATGGTAATTGGAAAATTGGTAATTATTTTCTGACTGTTGGCTGGAAATGTTCTGGAACAATTTCAAATGGATTTTGATCTAGGTGTAAGTAGACTAATCCATCCAAACTATTTAAAAATATAATGTCTTAAGTTTTCTGCCTTTGGAACCATGTTTTCTGTATAAATTAACTATTTGAGTTTTTGTTATTGTTATTTTTAAAGCATGATACAATTAGGCCATTCTCAATATGAAAGAAAAAATATCAATAATGATAAAGGATGAAGAAGTTTTCCAAATAGAAGCTTTTATTCTGTATTGTCTATTTCTTTTCTAGCAGAAGAGAATTACAACCTCATCATCAGATTTAGCACAAGAGGAAAAAATTGAACTTCAGTCTAATAGATTAACTTACTGTACATGTTCTGAAAAGAAAGGGAAAATGCCTTAGGAAATATCTGAAACATAATAAATCAGTTTAAGAAATAAAACAGTACTATATATTGTAATGCCAAAAAAAATCTGGGGAACATTGATTTATCGAAGGCTTCCGTAGAAAAGAATCCCTAGCTAGCCAATGTTAATCATCTGACATGAAGCATTTAAAATATTCAGATAGGAAGTGTCAACCAACAGGCAGTAACATGAATTTCTTTTTTCCTATCAATGCGAAGAACTTTTTTTGGTGTTTTATTATAAACTGTAGAACAATGCTGCTTCAGAATTTCAAGGAAAAATTACATAAAAAGGGATCAAATTGCTACTAAAAGATAATTTAGACGTGTTGTACTGAATAGTTTCAGATTTTTCTTTCCCTAGACATATGTGTGTATATATGTGGGTATCAATATTTTGGATAACTGAACAATTATTGGTTATATATCAAAGAAATGTCAAAAATTAACCACACATTTTTCTCTAGCAATATGCAAATCTAGACATAAATGGACAAATTAACCCAGAAGAAATTATGGTTTATTTAGTATGTGACAACTCTTCTATTGTTAGTTATTTTCCAGGTGAAAAAATATTTTATCTAAATGAAATATGGACATTTGATAGTATAGCTAGCTTAACCACAGTCAGCAGTAATTCCTGAGAATTTTATCATGCTTAAATAGCACTTTAGCATTTCATTGGATGTTCAGCAGGTTTCCCTTAGTTAGCCACTACACTATCAATTACATCGATGTTCTGAATGTTGACTCTTTCTTTAAATATCCTACTTCTTAAATAAACATTCTTCATAATTACATTTTGGGAAGATGATGGTAGTAGTCATAATTTCTGCTCTACATATATCATATCAAATTTCTACTGCAGACAATTTTCATTGGTTAAGATGTCAATACAACTGACAGAAAGTTAGAAATTTATGTTTAACATGAATACAGAACACATGATTGGGTGTACAGGAGTACTGACAAAGCTTCTGTAGAAGCTGTAGATTTCAAAGGGCTGCTGTTTTAGTGTGGCCTGAAGAATCTTAAAATGGAAGCATTAGGAGGTTGGGCTGATATTCCAGGATGATATTCTACCAGAAAGTAAAAGTGATGGAGTTTCCTGAGGAAATTAACAGCTCCCAAACACTGTGTGTAGAAAGCATTTTGGAATATATTTCAAACACTATAGCTTCAGTGAATGCATTGTCTTAGAAAAGGCGAGCAATATGAAAAGGCTTGGTGATCACACAGAGTGGGGAGCTCAGGAATACAGAAGCATCAGCCACACAGTTATTTTCAGGCTTTGAGAAAAAAAATAGAAACCATAGAAAAGGAAACTATATAGGAGACCACGAGGAGTGGTGCAGTGCATATGCTATATGTAAATTTTTCAAAAGGAGTAAGAAAAGAGGAAAGAACCAAGGTAAATCCAAATAAAAGAGTAAAGCCTTGCTAGCAGATTAACTGCAAGCCTATAATAAAGTGTATTTTTAAGCTCTCTCTGCAATAGGTATGAAAAAAAAATGACACACCAAGACTTTGAAAACACAAGAGCAGAACTGAGAATAACCCAATCATAAGACAACCATTACTGATTTCCAAGAAAGAGAGATCTGGTGTTAAAACTAAGATCATGCCACTTCAGTAATTCTGGATTTAATTTTTATTTATTTGTTTGATTTAAATGTGTAACTTCTCAGTGACTCAATTATAAAGTTTAGCCATAATGGGATTAAATTTTTGTAAATCAATCCCTTTTCGCTTGTCTCATGATTGAGCGACCCTAGAGAAGTATTTTTTAAGATCCTTTTGGACAAAGTGGAACATAAATAAAAAATAAAATGTAGTATGATATTGTTATAAGTAAAATACATTAATCCAGGTTTACCTACTGACCATCTGGCTGCTAGATGGTACTCAGGCAGGGATAATTACGTCTATGGATGTCTCCTGAAAGGTGCAATTAGTTACATGAGTTGCAAAAGCCCTGTCTAGGTAACTTGAGAGGGAACCAGTACAATCAAAAGAGAAGATTCATAAGGCCCAAGTACTGATACGTCATTTGCTACTTACTATGCCCATAAATTGGGAAAGACACTATATTTCCAATCTTCCATTTCTTTATATGTAAAATAATAAGTAACATAACCTGTACAATTTGTGATACTTGAGAATGTACTGTGAAAATACTGAATGACGTTTCAGTTAATGACAAACCGCATATACAATGGTGGTCCCATAAGATTAGTACCATATAACCTAGGTGTGTACTAGGCTATATTATCTAGATTTGTGTAAGTACACTCTATGATGTTCTCACAATGACAAAATCGCCTAAGGACACATTTCTCAGGATGCATCCCCATCATTAAGTGATGCGTGACTATAAAAAACAAATATTAGATGTTATTTTCTTGCTAGTGTATTTCCAAATAGTCGCTAGGTGTCTTGGTACGCTTCCTTCCTCTTCCTACGTGTCTTGGTACTCTTCCTTCCTGTTCCTACAGGGTCTTTTCTCTCTCTATATCCCCCCACCTTTTTTTTTACACATACACATAGTTGTACTCAAAGAGTGGTTCTGATCAGGCTGTAATTACCTATTTTCCAAACTTGATTGATAACTGTAGTTAGAACAGAAATCTTTCTTCTTTTTAACTTCTTTCAGCACTGTTAAATTTGAACTGCAAAGAATGTATTAAGGTCACCACTATCTGCATCTGAGGTAAAGTTCTTGAAAATAGTGATGACAGGAAAATAAGTTAAACTAGTCAACATATAACCAGGTATCAAGTAAAGTAAGAGCAAAGAGATGTGCTTTTCCTCAATGGGTACTGTCTCAACAATGTTTGAAGGCAATGAACAAGTAAAAATTTAAATTAAAAAATGCCATTTATGGTAGCTTCTAAAAACATGAAATAGGAATAAACATCAAAATTTGCTCAAGAAATTTACATTGAAAAATACAGAACATTGCTGAGAGAAAGTAAAAAAGACATAAATAATTGTTGAGATACACCATGGTCATGGATTAGAAGACACAATATTGTTAAGATGCCAATACTCCGCAAACTGATTTACATATTTAATGCAATATCAATAAAAATTTCAGAAGGGATTCTTGTAGAAAGTGACAATCTAAAATTTATAAAGAATTACAAAGGGCCTATAATAGCCAAAATAATTTTAATGAACATAATTGGAGGAATTACATTATTTCATTTAAAGATTTACTATAATGCTATAGTATAAAAAATAGTGTAACATTTGTATAAAGACAGGCATATACATTAATGGAACAGAATAGGCAGTCTAAAAATTGTCTCATACACGTTTGGTCAGATGATTTTCAACAAAGGACAAGGGTAATGCAATGAGAAAGCGTAGTATTTTCAACAAACAGCACTGTAACAGCTAGATATCCATATTCAAATAAGTAAATAAACCTTGAATTATGTCATACCATATAAAAATAACTAGAAATGAATCATAAAATTAAACAAAAGAGCCAAAAGCATAAAATTTCTAGAAAAACATGTGAGATCTGTGGGACTTTGTGTTAGGCAAATATTTCTAAAATTGGACTGAAAGAAAAAATTTTAATCATTTTTAATAAAAAAATGATAAACTGTAGTTGATCAAACTTTTAAAAATTTTGCTTTTAGGAAGACTGTTAAGAAGACGAAAAGGCAAGCTACAGACTGAGAGAAAACATCTGCAGAACACGTATTCATTAAAAAACGTGTATCTAGAATATATAAAAAACTCTTACAACTGAATACTTAGAAGACAAATGACACAATCAAATTAATGGGCAAAAGAACTGAACATCATTTGAACAAAGCAAAATATGCATGGCAAAAAAAACATACATGAAAAGATGCCTAAAATGGTTAGTCATTAGGGAAACGCAAATGAAAGCCACAAGGAAACAAATTACCAAGGTTGGCAATGTCAAGTTTGGGCAAGAATGTTATAGCAACTGGAAGTCTCATACATTGGTGGTGGAAATGCAAAATGGGGCAAAAAATTGGGAAAGCAGTTTTATAGGTTCTTACACAGTTAAACCTACAATTATCATATCCAGCAATCCTAAACTTAGATATTTTCTGAAGGGAAATGAAAACGTATGTCCACAAAAAATGTGTTTACACATGTTCACAGCAGCACAGTACATTAGTAAAGATAGCCAAATGACTATTAGCTGGTGAATGGACAAACAAATTGTGGTACATCCATACAATGGGAACAAACTACTGACACAACAACAACATGGATGAACTAAGTTGAAGCAGCCAAACCAGATGACTACATACTGTATGATTCCATTTACAGAAAATTCTATAATGATTCTATATTAATGAAAGCCAATCAGTGGTCACCTGGGTTTGGGTTTGGTGGAAGGAGCAAAAGGGAACTTTGGGAGGTGATAGAAATGCTCTCTATCATGAGTGTAGTGGTGGTGAAAGGACTATATACATTTGTCAAATCTCAATAAAATTCACACTTAGAATGAATGAATTTTATTGTATGTAAATTATACCTCAATAAACCTAAGTTTTTCAAATCTATATGGCAGGATCTAGAGAGGAGGATTAATTCTAATAAGTTCTGTAGTCTTAGCTACCAGAAGAACTCCATGTCAGTAGTTGCTCTAAAAATTGCAAAACTGAACATAGATGTAAATTACATTTATTGAACACCTACTTGATGCTGGTAGTGTACTGTTCAAGTTACCATAACTTTTACAGATTATCTTTTGATTCATCTAACTATGTGTTTAGCCTTTTTATTTCATAGCACTGGTAGGAAATACTTTTATGTTCCAATAGGGTAAATGGATAAGGCTGCTCAAACTGCTAGTTACAGGCTTGTGGGCTGCAGACACCTCAGTTGCTACAGGGATTAGCCCAAAGGCTTAGGAGTTCCTACATCAGCAAATCTGTACCCATGACTACCACGCACTGGTGGGACAATGTTTAACATACTATATCATGAGTTGTTTTAGGTGCTTTACCTATCATGTTTAATCAACCTAATTATCACAGGAGGTAACTATTATTTTGTAAGATATTTCAAATGAAGAAACAGAGATTCATAAAGATTAAAATCATGTCTAATGATCCTTACCAAGAATGTGGCCATGCTATAAATCCAACTCAGACCTGTCTAACTCCAACATTTCATTCCACCACATCACTCTGTCTCCCAGCAGCTTGCAGTCTCCTAAATTGGAGTAAATCATGCATATTGCCTAGGTCTTGATTAAAATATGTAGCAATGATTCTCAGACATAAATAAAAAAGGAGCATATATATCTGCTCTTAGCATTGCCTCTCAGTCTTTCTCCCTCTTAGGAAACATGTATCAAGTAGTTCTGACACATCATTGTCTCGTTTTTTCTAATGATTTTTTGTTCTTGTGTTTTTGTGTTCAGCTCGTGTGGTTTAAAGAATCCACATACTGTATGTCAAAGGCAGCGTATTTGGTGAACAGTGGTCTTCAAATATGTACTAGGAAATTATTTGGGAAAACAAACCCATATAATAATGTCAATAAGGGGAAAAAGAGAGCAATCTGCATCTGATTCTGCTCCCCAATGATTAATAACACCAAAGTCCATGTGTGTGTGCGTGTATGTGCGTGCGTGTGTGTAGGCAGAGGGAGATTGGTCACAACTAACTCATGAAGGAATGAGAAAATCCCATTTAGAGTTGAACAGTAATAGGGTATACAACAATTTCTAGCATCGCATTTGGATAATGCTAGTCTTGATCTCTTTTTGTTGTATATTCTCCATTTTTCTCACAGTATGTCCTTGGTGATCCTTCTGTCTTCACTATATGGTCTGTGTAAGTGTTCCCATCATCTCTCATGTCTTTACATGTGGTGTTGTGGCATGGTAGTGACTTGCAAACCTTTATTTCTACACCAGATCTCTCTCCTGGGTTCCAGATATATGTTTGAATATCTCTTAGCTAGATCCCTCTGTATGTACCATTGGGACCTCAAACCCAAAACCACCACAGCTTGATATCACTATTTGTCTTCCTGCACCATTCCTATCCCTTACCCCATTCTGCTTTTCTTTTGTTCCCTAAATTGATTAGTGATACTGATTTTCACTCAGTCTCCCAAGGTGCGAACTCAACATTCATTCTCAACTTCTTCCTCTCCATCATATCTGTTCAATTATCAAGAGTTTAGGATTACATTCCTTAAATATTTTTGAACTAAATCTTTTTTGTCCATTTCTGCTGCTACTGCCTTGGTTCAGGCCCCCATTTCTTAAACAAGTGATTACAGGAGCCTCTTGGCTTGTCACCATGATGACCCTTTAAAACTATAAATCTGGATATGACAGGCTTCTTCCTATAAAACTTTCCTTGGGTCCCTATTATCTACACAATCAAGAACCTGAATAATCAAGTGAAAACTCTTCATTATGACTCTCCAGCCTCATCTTTCACCTCTTCTTCATATAGCACCCTTCAGTAATATCAAATGATTTAAATTATCTAGAATACGTGAAGGTGTTTCACAGACCTCTGCCTCTGTAGGTGTAGTCCTTCTTCCTGGAATGCCTTAGTCCTTACACTTCCTTCTTTATCTCTTACTTCATGAACTTCTATGTCTCCTCCCAAAGGTAGGTTCCATTGCTCTGTTATGCTTTCATATTATATGATTACCATGAATATTTACATAGTGCTTATTATGTACCAAGTACTGTTAAAATGCTTTATATGCATTATCATTTAATCCTCATAGTAACTACTTAAAGTTGTTATTATTTTCTCCATTTAACAGATTAAAAAACTGAGCCACAGGAAGAGCAAGTACTTTATCCAAGGATGCATAGCTGGTTAGTAATGGAACCAGAATTCAAAGCCTAGTGGTTTCAATCCAAAGTCCATGTGTGTAAACCCTAGAGTATGCCTGTCTCTCTCTGCATAGTCTTATTATTGCATTCATTGAATGATGTTGCACTATTTTTTTGGTTTGTTTATGACTACACTCTGGCTCTTTGAAGAAAATGTCTATTTGTAATTTACCTCTACATTCTTACTCCCTAATATAGTACTGGCACACAGTAGGGTTGAATAAACTTTGAATTAATCAAACATTTTTTTGCCTTCCTGTTTAATGATGATCAACACTGGCATTTCCTAAATTGTGTTCCATGTACACCTATGCTGTGGGATGCTCCTCTGGAAAAGAATCTCCAGTCAAACATGTTTGGGGATTCATTGAGCCTATAGCCTCCTCTTGTCGTTTCACAATGCATATTAATATATTAAGGGCTCTGTGAAGACCTGTTATAAGGAAACTTATTTACCTTTTCTTAATTGAGAATTTCCCAAATATACTGAACTTGTAAATTTCACTCCTGTCTTTACTCCATTCCCAGGATTAGCTATCGTATCTCATGGAACTTTTTAAAGTTTTGAGGACTGTATTCTGGGAAATACAGATTTAAATGATAAAGGCAAAATCATTTAGCCAGACATTCAAAAGCCACTTTACCCTGACTTTAAGCTAATTTTCTAGGCTTTCTACTTCCTACGTATACCTTCATATATCCATACTCACTCTTATCTAAACAAATCATTTTACTTTCTTATCTCTCTGCCTTAGCTCTGGGCATTTCTTCGGCTTAGAATGACTCTCTGGCCCCTGACTCCATCCTTCATTAGTCAGCTCAATGCTTACCTTTGGACTAATGTGTAGCTCAACTCTTCAGTGAAGTGATCTCCTATGAACTCCTTTAGCAATTATTGCCTAAGCCATTAATTTTGCTATTAATCATGTGCTACTTTGTCACATATTTATATTGTTGACTAGAAAGGTTATTGAAATTTTTAGCATGCATATGTTTTGATTTTCAAAAAATGTCTTTAAACTCTTTGACCCATACCTGAATTCCCTCCCTGTTCACCCAGGGCAGTGCAGATAGCAGGCATGCCATCAGTGGCTGATCTTTTATTACTGCCTCTAAACCAGCAGAAGAGATCTGCTAAAGTCATAAGCTTTTATATTAATGCGGAGAAAGAGAATTTCAAATGAGGGGGAATTTACATATTTTATGTTGTGCAGACTTGGTTGACTTTGAGATTCCTAGAAGAAATAATGTATATCTTATAGATATCACTTTGAATTTTATTTGAAATAATTATCCTTTGACACACAAAAAGAACTATATTCAAAAAGTAAAAGCAAATTTCATCCATTATGATTAACTATCCATACACCATTGTTCCTTTACCAGATATCTTATACCTCTCCGGTTCCACTGGGGAAAAAACAAATTACATTAAAATATTTTGTCTGAGATTAGAATTGAATTCCAAAGTAGCACCTTTCTACCTCTTCTACAAGACAAATATACCTACCAGAAAGCACCTAACTGGAAAATGAAAGTTGCAAACAAATGAATTTTCCTTCGTTTTTATCACTAACCAATACCTACTATACCATGACAGAAACCAATAAACACTCAATGCAATTTATAGTCTCACTAGCATATGGTATTTCCCCAGGAGCTTTCCTGATGTCTAAACCACTACCTTGAAAAGTACTGAATACTCCCACCTCCAGTCTACATTTAATATCTGTCATGATTCTGCCTTTAGAAAGACAAATCAGTCATATGATGACAAGCATTTCAGTAACTACCTGACAAATCAGATGTTTTTTTCTTAAACATGTTCTCTTCATTTTGATTTTGAGGTGACATTTACTGTTATGAATTTGGCATATATAACCTTATAGTGGTGTGCATATGAATGATATATTTTAGTGCTTATTGACTCATTTTTACTTGAACTATGTATGTAAATATGCATGCAAATGTGTTATTTCTTTAATCTCACATAAAAATTATGCTGTTTTTGGCAAGTCATCAGGACAAGATGCCACCTTTTGGTAACACGTATTTTCCATCACTCTTCCTTGTTCTAAGCCTTAGTTGTATCAGTATCAATCCATACCACTCAGTACACTGGGACCTGCTCAACTATCAGTTGCTCTTGAGGAAACGTCAGGAGAAGACATTATGGACTCACCTGGGATTCACCACACTACATATCAGCAGTGACAGGCTTTGTAAAGTTGGCTTGAAGTAGACCTGGTAAATGTTAACTTTAAAACTGAAAATAACAAATGATGTACTAGACTTATTGTAACCCAATCTTCATACTTGCTTTGGCCTTTAAAATACTAAAGCTATACTGGATATTTTTATTTCTGGTCCTTTTGAAAAATGTGAATCCTTTGCTTTCTCAAGGTAATTTATGAAATTTAGATGGGAGTACACATCTAAATCATAAATCCACCAGCTTCTCTCCATCATCTTGTTAACTGCAAATAAACAGCAACCAAATTATTAAATTCATTCCCAAAGGGGTTTTCTATACTGTCAAATACGAATTTGGGGGTGCATGAATCCACTTGCATATCATTACAATATTATTTCATCTTTACATACATGGAACGAAGTCCCTGATTTTATCTGCAGTGCCCATCACTACGCCTGGCATTTGTTGTTTGCTCCATCAATGTTTGTGAAAGAAAAGAAGGAAGAGAGGGAAGGAGGAAGGAAAGGAGAGAGTGGGATACAAGAGAGGAAACACTCTGAAAAATCAGCGCTAATAAAAATGGATTCTAGAACTCTTTCCTCTAGCACACATGTCAAAATGAATCTAAGAGAGGTTAAGAATAACACAAGTTATTGCTGGCAGAGCTGAGTCTCGAACCCTAGCCTGAATCACAGGCTCTTGCCCCTATTAGATGTTGCATGCTTGTGATATAAGGACTGACAGAGAACCAGCACTTCCTCCCACTCACTGTATTGGCATACTTCTTTCTTTCTTTCTTTTTCCACAAAGTCTGCGGATTTTTCTCATTTTCCTTGCTTTACACCATTTCCTCATCTTTAAAACATGTTTAGAAAATTCAACAAGCTACAAACAGTCTTTTTATTAAGAGATGTGACAGGAAGAGTTGTCACAAATGTAGAGATGTTCAGTGTTTGCTGTATTCTACCAGCAAGGTTAGAAAAATGACATGTACTAATAAGCCCCATGGCACTAATGAGAGGGTCTGGTGCCATACAGTATCTTAAAATCTTCCCCAGGGCTCATTACTATGCCATGTTGATCATGTCATTTTTAGTAAATTCAGGAGTGACGCATTCCTGGCTGACAGGTAGGTGCAGATACTGTTGCGTTACCTCTGACGCTCTGTCGGTGAACTTGTCAGGAAATAAAACAGCACCCTTATTAGGAAAACATAAAGGTCCAAACTTCCCCGTTTTTTGTCTTAATATATTGAAATTTCCTGTGTGCTCTCTGCTGAAATAAGTAAGCATGGTCTGAACGAACCAGCTTTACAGAAAAAAAAAATCTTTGTAGCTGCACACAAGGGTTATATTACCTTTTATTATCTTGGAAATAGGTTTTTTTACTTTAGTTTCAATGACGTACAAAAAACCTGAGAGATTCTTTTAAAAGATCTTGATATTTTTATTTGTTTATATGCAGCAGAAAAATTAAAATTCTATTTTCCTAAACAGAAAATAGTCATTATTTAAATCTGTTTCTAAAATATCTCTTTGATCAATACAACTTGCAATATGAGTTGATATATAATTATATAAATGTGTGCTATTCCCAAAGATGATACTTTCTCAGTTTATGTTGCTTTCATGAAATTAAAATTCTGCATATGAAGTTGTTTTCAATCATAAATCTTACATTAAAAAAATAGAGAATTATATTCCTTGTTGGTGACCAGGTGATTGGGGTAAATTTCTGAACGAATCTGTGGCTGTCATCTTCTTATCTGGCCACAAGAAATGTCCTCCACACACTCATGGCCACAGATTCTCTCTACAAGGAACTTGGAATTGGGATTAAGATATTATAGTTTAATTTGGGTTAATCTCTGGAAGGGAGAGCTTGTAAACTCTTGGGAGATTTGGCTCAGCCATCATGCCATGTGGACAATGCATGAGGGAAAGCCAATCTGTAGAAAGAGAGAATCATGGAAGTGGGAAGAGACAGAGATGAAAAAAGGATGCATACCATTCCCTGAGGTCCTGACCACCTCCCAACGCCTGCATGCAATCCTGAGGCCATTCCGCATGCTTTGATTTTCCAAGACAATTAATACTTACTCAAAGTTATCCATTTTTGTTCTGTTTTGCTTTGCATTGCTTTTCTACCTAAGCTTTCTCAATTGTTTTCTGTTACCTGTAAATACAGTCTTACTGGGTACCCAGGCCTCTTGTGTTGTTGGTGGTGGTGATGTATGTGCTTGTGTGAAAATGAAAATGTGTATAGATTAGTGTTGCTGTTGTGTTTGTAAACAAATTTGACTGCCAGAAATGAGGCTTTAGTAGAATGGGACAAACTACAGATTAACAGCATGAGAAAACTACGGGTATCCACCAGGCTGGGCCCATTAGGGAAGATACCGCCAGAAGTCAGTGGATAAAATCTAGCAGCATACAATATTTAACCAGAGATATTTTACAGATAGTTCATTCATGAGAAGAAAGGAGGGAGGGAGGATATTCTGCAATGTCACAGCAGAAACACTTCCGAGGTCTAGGGAAAATATAGTATTTAAATTTGGGGCTATCCCTGAGGTAATTTGTGGATATAAATGCCAGTACTTTGAGAGGACAGAACCCAGCTACTAAAAGTGGGTTATAAAATGGAATCTTGGTTGCAGGAAAAAAGTTAAGTGCTCTAGTACTATAACCCAGTGGCAACCAGAGGTGATTGTGCCCCCCCACTGTTTCCCACCCTCCTGAGACATTAGGCAACATCTGGAACCTTGTTGGTTGTTACAACTGGACTAGGGTTTTGTTAGAGACATCCAGTGAACAGAGGTCATGGATACTTCTAAACCTCCTGAATTTCACGGGACAGCCCCTGACAATAAAGAATTATCTGGCCCAAATGTCAATAGTGCCGAGGTTGTTAACTAATAAATGAGGTCAAAGTGGAATCTTTAGATACTTCATAGTGAATCTCCATACTCCAAGTTCAGAGTGCTCATGGTTCTCATCTATGGAGTTAAATTAATTTCAGAAAATGAATACAGTTGTGGGGAGAGGAGCTTATCCTTGGTTGAGTCAAGGTCCACTTCCCAATTGGCACATTCAATGAGTATAGTTATTTTTATATATTATTTTTCTTAGCATTGTCTAGCCTGCAAATGTAGCACCCAACATAACTGTATCTCAATAACTCAAAGTCTTGTCAGTACTGTGGTTCTTAAAGGCTTAAAGCAATTCCATTGTGATACACTAAGTCAAAATACAGAATAGGCACCATGATCTGTTTATTGTATGCCGTAGCAGAAATACTAAGCTAGGTGCACCATATTACATTATAACAAGAATATTATAGTAAGAGCAAAAGTTTATAAGAATTCTAATCTGATGTTTAATAACATGTGAAGAGTCAATACACACTGAAATAATAAGACATCTATGCATTTCACTTTTAAAAGGAAAATGTTGATGCATCTGTACAGAAGCGATTCATCTACCCTGTCTCTGCATTAGGCCTCAGACAGGGTAGCTATTTATATTGTCCAAAGATTATGAATGATGCAGTTTCAGAGAAGTACCCCCTCCACACATTCACCCAAATGTGAGAATTCAGCAATACTGTTTGACTGACTCTCCATGTAAAATCATAACAATGCTCTTATCTTTGACTCCAATACTCACTTGGAGTGAGGAAACTTAGTTGCCTATTGCTGCTGTAACAAATTACCAAAATTTAGTGGCTTAAAACAACACAAATTTATCATCTTGTACTTCTAGAGATCAGAAATCAGAAATGGATCTTGCTGGGCTTCATCCTTTCTTGGGACTCTAGGGGAGAAACCATATTCTTTCACTTCCCAGATTCCAGCTTCTAGCGGCTTCCCTTATTCCTTGGGCCGTGACCCTCTTCTATCATCAAAACCAGAAATGACCAGTTAACTCTTTCTTAGGATGCCATTTCTCTGGATCTGACTTTTCTGCCTCTCCCCTCCTATGTAAGGTCCAACAGGATAATACAGATAATCTCCTGATCTTAAGGTCAGCTCTTTGCCATGTAACATAACATATTCATAGATTCTGGGGATTAGGATGTAGATATCTTTGGGGGGACCATTATTCTTTCTACCACATTCACTAAAAAGAGCATCTTACAAATAAGTAGACACAGCTTACAAAGCTGTATTAGTCACAGAATCGAGCTTTGGCATTTGAAAGGGAATAATTACATGAGACATTTAAACAAAGATGGTAAGCAAAACCTTGAGGCTTTAGAAGCATTTCATGAATCTTGTAGAAGATTCATCTTAATATAGTCTACCTCCTGGAATGTTCACAAATAAATGAAACTGTAATTTAGGAATGAAGGAATCTCAGGAGAACATTACATTATCAAATAGCTATTAATTTTATTGTTACCACAAGATTGAGTGTGAATTTCTAATTTTATTAACCTTTTCATATGTCACAAAAATCCTTCCCACACTCCAGCTCTCCACCTCTAAAAATGCAATTCTTTATCAAAAACTACAAAAGGTAAAAATACTCCTCCTTCCTACCTTGGGAACAAATCAAAGCAAGTGCTATAGAGGACAGAGCGAATACTGCAATATTGTAGGTGATCCTTCATATTGGTGATGAGCAACTCTGAGACAATGTTTCAAAGATATTGACAAACTCAGGACCACTGATATCAATAATAAAGTTGATAGTTTCCTATAGAGTAAAATTACCCCTTGGAAGAAGTATGCTTTAGGCTTTAATCCACTTATTAATTTAGTAGAAAGGGCACGGAAAATCACCTAACTGCTTCACACATCTTTAGGAGAAAAAATAAAAATGACATAAAAGTAGATCAATAATGCATTTTTCCTGGAAACCAAGGGATTTCCATCATATCCATTCTATATTGACAATTTCATTTTGAGACTATCACAAACGCTGATGCACATAATGATGCCTCTGAATAGATAAAAACATACTCTCCTTATTCTTTTTAATAACTCAAGGAAATAAACAGTGCATTTAAAAATGCTTACATCCTGAAATAATAAAACAATAATTAGGAATAAAATGAACACTTTCAGCACTTAAAATGGTTTTCTTTTATCCATAATACCTAAGTTATTGTAGAAAACAAATATGGAAAAACAAGCAAACAAATCTCCTCTGAGGTACAAAAAGTTCATAAATTTAAATAACAATTTAAAGCCACAGAATAGGAGATGCTACATGGTATAAATAATTGTCAACTGAGCTGTATAAGAAATAAGGGCTGTGAGATGTGTGTTATTGAAAATAAATGCCATATATCTTGGATAGATAGCTACCTGGTTGGACCAAATGCATTGTGAGGTCCTGGAAGGTTGAGAACTCGTCTACATTTCTTATATTCCGTACAACGCCTAACAGTTACTTGATCTTAGTAGGCAACAATGTTTTTTATTTACTGCATTCTGCAGTACTGAATATTGACATTATCAGATATAATAAAGTGACAAAGAGCTCTGATACAAATTTTTTAACTGCAAACCCATTGTTATCTAAGTTAGGTATGTTCTATATTTCTATTTATGCTTCTCAACTTTATTTATCACACTGGTCCAATTAAACACCCTTGGCCCAAAGGAATGAGTTCAGGTTCCATAACTCAACAGTAATATTATAAGAAGGTTTTACAGAGCATTTCATTAAGATTATAGCCTCACCCACTGCAAGTCCATTTGGTCTAATAATTTAAAATATGTAGATTATATACATAAACTATACAAAAAAAGATAATCTATATAAAATTTTAAAAATTGGAAGTGCATTTTAAGTGCCTGGAAACAAACAAAAAATGCTTGAATTTATTTATCAATGTTTCCCCTGTTAAGCAACAAAATGAATCATCTTTGGATGATAATGAAAAATTTCATTCTTAGGTACAGTAACATGTGACTAATAGCCTTAAAATGGCAACCGGCTTTGCAGTAACCAAAGAAAGAAACCATTGTGGCATTAATCCACATAAAGTAACTGATTCAATATTCCTTCTCCAAAAATCTCTCATAAAATTTAAGATAAAATTCACTATACCTCATTCTAATTGAGAAAACAATATTTATTTAAAATGACACACCTCTTGGTACATAGAAAATAAACATTTATGTTTCTCAAAAGCTGGACTGCACTGGGTGGTTACAATCACCACACTGTGCCTGCTATTCCTTGCTTTCTGTGTTCTAGTCAGCATCCGTTTTGTGGGGAAAGGATGCACACTGGGGAAAGGATGCACACGGGAAGTTTCCTTAATTTAGTTCCTTTCATCTGAAGATTTCAAAAGCTTTGCTGATGGCTATTATTTACAGTCACTGAATAAATGGGAGCATCGAGCCAATGGGAAGCTATAACCATTCTATAAATGAATTACAATGCAGTAGAATCTTGTTAAAACAGGTCAGGATATAAAATGTCTTAGACGTCCTGCTCCTTTCTGAACCCCTTTTCCATTTTTTTTTTTTTTTTTTTTTTTTTTGTGAGGAAGACCAGCCCTGAGCTAACATCCATCCGATCCTCCTCTTTTTGCTGAGGAAGACTGGCCCTGGGCTAACATCCGTGCCCATCTTCCTCCACTTTATATGGGACTCCGCCACGGCATGGCTGACAGGCAGTGCGTCGGCGGGCGCCCGGGATCCGAACCTGCGAACCCCGGGCTGCCAAGCGCGGACTAAACCGCTGCGCCACCGGGCCGGCCCCCCCTTTTCCATTTTTTAAGCAACTTTCTTCATTTCGTAACTTTTTTCTTACATCTTTAGATTAATAATGACCTTGTTCACCAGTTCAGACTCACGGAGTCATTGGATCCTAATTTTTTTAGAAATGTAGGCCAGCTAATGTATTACCTATGTGGGTATGCATAAAAAGGTGGGTGGGTGTGTATGATATTATAACATGCAATTTGAATGTGCTTTAGGGTATAAATTGTGCAGAGGAAAAAAGGAAAGAAAAACAAGCATTTAGACTGAAAATTGATGGAAAAGGGAATAGAGGAAATTACTATTATGGTTAGAGGGTTAGAATATCTAAAAAAGCAAGTCTATGACATGATAATTTTGGACAGGAGGCTACTAAGAGACAGATGAAGAGAGGAGTTGTGTGCAAGAGGCAGAAACAGGTGGTCAAAGTTGGGGGCAGGGGATAGGACTCCTCATAAATACAATAAACAAATTTTTCATTAATGAAATATCTACAAAGGCTTTTCAAAGTCATGACTCCCACACCTGGCCAATCACCTCAATCACCTGAAGAGCATACACAAATCAATTCCCATTGTGTGCTTCCTGGAGATACAGATTTATTAGATCTGTCTTAGAGTCCAAAAATCTGAACAATATTTTTAAAAGATTCTCTGGCAAATCTAAAAGTATAACTGCTTTAGAAGGTCTAGCCTTCCACCATGGCCAGTGGCCACCATGGCTAAGAAGCATATCCAGCTTTGGGAGCAGCACATACTTTGCTAGCTCCCATCCACTAACATTGAGAAAGGCAACTTAAAACAGGAACGGAGGAAGGCTGGGTCTGTCCAGGTATCAGAAGTCACACTCAGAGTGTTTTCTGGTGACAATATGCCTGCATGATCTGTATCCAGAGATGCTGTGCTGTTATCTGGCCTAGATTTTGCTCCCTGCTTTTTCTTGGTTTGAACCATTGAGTAGTGACCCCAAATACAGCCCAATGGGACTTTATCTGGATCCTTAGGCTGTCCTGTAGCCTGCCCACACTGCCAAGTTTGTCCTTAGCTTTACTTTCTTTCTTTTTTTTTTGCTGAGGAAGATTCACCCTGTGCTAACATCTGTTGCCATTCTTCCTCTTTGTTTGCTTAAGGAAGATTAGCCCTGAGCTAACATCTGTGCCAATTTTCCTCTACTTTGTAGAGGGTTGCTGCCACAGCATGGATGAGGAGTGGTGTAGGTTGGTGCCCAGGATCCAAACCTGTGAGCGCCGAACTTTACCACTACACCATGGAGCTTGCCCCTTAGCTTTACTTCCTACTCATAGCGACCTTACGAACCTAAGAGGCACAGAATGGGAGAAAGTTCAAGCCAAGCCTCTCACCAGTGCCCAGAGGATCACCTCACGCCTTCTCTCTCAGCACCTTCAGTCCTCACTCACTCTGACCCTCTCAATTCAGAATCAGTGAACCACAGCCCAACGATTTTGTTGAAGTTTACCTGAATCAAGAACATTTCTTAATCACATTAATGACATTTTATCAATGTTTTAAAAGAGTGATCTTTGTTGCTAAAGCAGAAACAGTGGTATCCTTGTTCCCAGGCTTCATAACCTACTGAGCTAGAATCTATGTGTGCAGGAGTTGGGAATCTGCATTTTAAAACTAATTTCTGCAGGTAATTTTTACGCACATTAAAGTTTAAAGATCATTGGAAAACACAGTGGTCATTTAATTAACTAAATAATTATTTACTTCATTAATTGATTCCAAAAACAACAATTTATTGCCTTCCATGTGCCAGGAACTCAATAGACTCCGGGAGTATAAAGATCGTTTGAAAAGAGCGTACTGCATTCCAGTGGGGAAGACAGACAAGTCAATAGGTGATTGAAACAGACATGACAGGTGCTGTGATAAATGAGCACAGGGCCCTCCAAGCGCATGGAAGAGTTGCCCCACTCGGTTCTGGTGATTCTGGAAACCTGTTGTTGACAGCTCTGCACTTTGATAACATCAGTTTGCCTTATTGGAATGTCAGTTGTTTGCTGTTTATACACCAAAAAAATCATAAAATGTTTCTTTAAAATTTTTCCAAGAAGCTCACAGTATTATTCTTATTGTACAATCCTTTTGCATTTAGATATTTAAAAATGGCATAACTGTTGATATAGAAAATTTTTGTATTCAGATGTAACTTAAAAAAGAAAATCAAAACAGAAGAGCCATGTTAAGACAACCCAAATGCCTTGAACTCTATTTTTGCTACTGCTCAGTGGGATGCTATATAATGTTTTGAGATAATATAATCGAGTTGTTAGTGTTCCATAGACACAGTCTTATTGAAATTTTAATTTATATAATTAACTAGGGATAAATTACCTATTGGCAAAATGTATATGAAAATTATTATCTGAAGAATAACATTATAAAAACCAAATCTTTGAACTATATATATATTATTTGTTGCAAAATTTTTCTAGATGTGAGTTACATGAGATTTTTGCAAATATGGGCTATTTTAATACAATGCTTACAACACAATATAAAGATTTAAGGTTTTACATGACATAAGTGACAGGATATCTAATATTTATTTTTTAAAGAGTAAAAGTAAAACCCAAGTTTTTTCAAGTGCAAGAAGCCCATGGTCATTCATTCAAACAATATTTGTTTTCTCTAATGTAGTGTAATTGACTGACGGGTTCCGCTCACAGAGTCCATTGAGTTGTCAGGTGCGATGAATGCTAGGATAGTTACCATTGAACCAAATATGCTGTTAAAATATTAAATGTTATGTTAAATATAAAATATTATGCTTCTACTATGTGCTTCTACGATAGTCAACACTAAAGGGAATATAAAATGAATAAAGTCCTTATATCCAATAAGCTGGATGAGGCAGAGACATATACATTATAGTTTAAGTTAAAGTGAGGTAGATATCAAGAGGAAGTACAATCAAAGAGCTCAAAAGAGGGTAAGAGTGACTTTAGATGGAGTGGTAAATATAGGCTTCATTTAATCCATTTATTAAATGTACTGATAATGACAGCAATGTTCATTATTTTTATCACTTACTGAGTGCCTTCTGTTGACCAGCCACTCTACTAAGTGCTGGGCGAGCAAGTTCTTATTTAATATCCCCACATTTGAGCTAGATGTTACTCTCCCCATTTTACAAGTGAAGAAATTACAGTTAGGAGAGGCTAAGCAATTTTGCCAAGGTCATACAGCATTATTGCAGAGCCAGGATGCCAAGCTAGGTCTCTCTGACTTAAACCCATGTATTTTCTGCCATGCTGCCCTGCACTCCTGCCTGAAAGACTGAACCTAAATATAAACAAAATCTGTGAAAATAAAAGGGTATTCAGACAGATCAGTGGTCTTCAGCTATTTGGTGTTATAATCTACTAAAAGGATCTGATGTAAACCATGTAGTCTCTGTCCTAGAAAAGTGCATATAAATACATCAGATTACAATTTTTAAAAGTTTATCCATGAATCTAAGATGAAAATCAGAGGAAAACTATGGATTCTTATCTCTCCAAATTACTGTCTACCAATTCAGGGCATTCTCCAGCCCTCTCAGGTCTCTGAATTGAGGATGCTACACTAGGTCACAGGTAATAATTTGGGTAAGGAGCTTATTCTGCAATAAGGCTTCTTTGCAACCTCAGCTCTTTACTCTCCTCCCCCCTCTTTAAGCAGTACATCCAGTGAGCACCATAATCTAGCTTCTCTCCACTGCCACCACTACTAAGACGTGGCCTCTATCATGTGGCCTATTCTAACAGTTTCCTCATTGTTTTCTCGCCACAGTTTCTCCTCCACTCTGGACCATTCTCTATACTGCCTTAAGAGTATTTTTCTTTTTTAAACAGTTTGCAATTCCCTTATTTAAAAACCTCTTTGCTCTCTTTTTACACTGATTACTGAACTTCTTAGCAAGCTAAGGGCCACTCCACATTCCACAAGGTGGGTGTAAACCACACTTCTTTTTTATTTAAAAAACAAAACACCTGTAGGGCCAGCCCGGTGGCAAAGCAGTTAAATAGCGTGCTCCGCTGCCTGGGGTCCGCAGGTTTGGATCCTGGGCGCGGGCCGACAACGCACCACTTGTCAAGCCATGCTGTGGCAGGCATCCCACGTATAAAGTCAGGGGAAGATGGTCACGGATGTTAGCCCAGGGCCAACCTTCCTCAGCAAAAAGAGGAGGATTGGCAACGGATGTTAGCTCAGGGCTATTCTTCTTCACACACACACACACACACACAAAAACACCTGTTCATTATCTGCACCGTATACATTTGCATTTATTTATTTTTCTTATTTTTCCTTCACTTTTCGATAAACTCCTCATACATCTAGAGCGAGCTCAAGTATTATCTTCTCTGTGAAGCCTCCAGCAACTCCCCCACTCCCTCCCTCACATAACACTTTGTTCAGGCATCTTTTGCAGCCACAATTTACAGAAATGGATCTGTTTTATGCAAGTATATTCTGCAGAGGTGCAAGGCTGAGGTCACAGCTCATTAATTATTGTATTCCAGTCATCCAGCACAGGGCCTGGAATATAGTAGTGTTGGGTAAATAATTTTTTTTAAAAGTGAATGAATGAATAATCATAGAATAGAAGTTTGATATTATTTCCAGGACAGTTCTCAATGTATATTTTTTCTCATTTGTTTTACAAGATTTATTACTGTTCATTTTCAGTTATTAATTCTACCAGGTCATTGCCATTATTTCATTGTTAAAGAAAAAAAAATATATATATACACACACATACACATTTATCCAATTACGAGTATGCATTCAGAAAATGGCCAACTTTACAACCAGCTGGTTGAGATATAATTACTTAAAACATATTTGGCAGGCAAAAGAGCAAAAAAAAAATATATATATATGTATATCTCAAAATATTTTAAAACTGTTCAAGCTCTTGGAAACAGGAATTCAGCTTTTAGAAATTTATTCATGGTAAATAATTTATTTAATTATTTAACTCTAATTGCGTTTACTACAGCGATATTTTTAAATAGGTAAAGACTTAAGATATCTTAAATTTCTAACCAGTATGATAATATGGAGGAATATTTAATCATATGAAGAAATGTTAATTATATATCGTTAAGTGAACAATGAGCTACAAAACAGTATAGACACTAGGAATGACAGACACTTCAATAATATATACATTGTGAAGTCTAGGAAGATATTTAGCAGGAGGTAACACTGGAAAACAAATTAGAAAAATTTTATAAAAAGGAAAATTCCCACTCCTTACATGGACTTACAGATGTTGAAAAAATTAAACAAATAAAATATATCAAATAATTAAAAATGGTGTTAGATATTATTCATATTTTTGATA
Source organism: Tapirus indicus (assembly GCA_031878705.1). Taxonomy (NCBI): domain Eukaryota; kingdom Metazoa; phylum Chordata; class Mammalia; order Perissodactyla; family Tapiridae; genus Tapirus; species Tapirus indicus. The sequence continues at coordinate 139,649,028 of CM062917.1, read as the reverse complement.
ACAAAATTAATTTAAGATCACTGAAAGTAGGTGTTATGTTTCAGGGATCTATAGAAGTATAAATACTCCAAGATTTCTACTACATAAAAAGCTCTTAGAAATCGGGTCATGCTTCACATTTTTCCTGATCTCAGATGAATAATTTAATAAAAGGAAAAATATGGAGGGCAAAAGAATCATTTTATTCTTTCCTATACATCATATTTTAAGGTCAAAATATACCTAACACTTTATAAATGAAGGCATTAGAGGCAAACATTTAGGAATCACTACAATGTGTAATAAGCATTGGGAAGATGGAAAATTGGCCCCCATGCTTGCCAAAATATGTTTCTTTATATGTTGCAAAGCAAATCATATCTTCTAATGTAAGAGATTTAAAACTGATTATTATTTTCCTAAGCCCTGGGTATAGAACTGTGTGTGTGTGTGTGTGTGTATAAAACTTCAATGAAAATAAACCCCATGTGCTATAAAATGATTATAGATGTATGACAAATGTTGATTTTATGAGAGCCCCTAGCTAAGTTAAATTATTAATAAAAATATAATCATACCATTTAATCCATTCATTCTTCCATTTATTTATTCAATAACCTATGGCTAAGGGCCTAATACGTTGTCAATCAATATTGTGCTAAACTCGCTAGTAACTAAAATGCTTTTACTGCCCTCGTGGATCCCAAATTCGAGCTGGTAAGCAGGGCCTAGGAAAATAACCAGATGTATTTACAAAGTATTATGGGAATTTATGGAGGTAGGAGGGGAAAGGTTTAGAGAATTGAGATGACTTGGACTTGAAAGTTTGAATTAGCCTGAGTTGATGAAGAAGAAAACCATTGTCCCAAAAGGAGCAGGCTAGAGCAGAGGCATTGGATGTGCAAAGGAGGTTTGGATTGTAAAAGTAAAGGGTCCTTCGTGTCTGGTTTTGTGTTGACCCTAAGAACTACAGGAGATAGTGCTGGGGAAAATAAAGGGGGATAAAAGTGGACAGAACACACGTTAATCAATTTTCATTTCATCCTGTATAATAAATAGCCAGAGAATGTTTTCATTTGTTAGTTCTTTGTTTTCCACAGAATATTTTTATTTGTTTGTTTGCTTATGTGTTAGGGAGGTGGGTAGGTAGGCAGGCTGGCTGGCTGGCTGGCTGGCTGGCTGATTGGTTGGTGATTTTAGCAGGAAGTAAAATAATCAGAAATTTTGGAAGGATAACCAACAGCAATGAAGACAAACTGACAGAAACTACCATGAAAATCACCATGAACATCAATTAAATAGTTAATACTAATGAGTTTGTTTGTTTTTGCCTGCTTAGAATACAGTGAGGACTTTGGGAGTCATATCAATTGCCATAATTATTTGAAAAAGCTATTAAGATATCCTCTACATGATGTCTTTTTCTGCCAATGAATTTCCCTTCTGTAAACAAAGGTTTTCAAACTCGGTTTAGTAATAATACAGCTGCCTCAAATATTGAAATTGGTTCTCATTTTATCCTTAATGATGTTTCTCCAACTTAAAAGCATTTTTAAATGATTGAATCTATACATCTTTTTTATATTTCTGCATTTCTATTTTTCTATAAAACACCTTGGTTTATTCAAAGTTCATTTGTGTCTAATAAATAACAACCACCAAAGAAGAAGCAATAGCTATAGAGTACTTTGTATTTATTTGAAATCCTTAAAAATACAAATTACCAAGATCCCATGATTATTTAAGTAAATCCATCTAATAGGAATGCTAAAACTACAACCTGAATATGTACATCAATGCCATTCATTGGACTTTTGGCCTCAACTAGATCAACAAAAGTTATGATTTAGCAGTTAATTAGCACATTTTAAAGAAACTGTGGAGCACTGTTAAACTTAGCAAAATGTAGAAACTGCTTATTATACAGTTATAAGTTGAGAGCTTTAACATTCATAACTTTGGCAAGACTATTATACAGGAGAAAGAAACACATCCTTGAAGATTCCTAACTTTTTATCCTATATTTTGTAGTTGTGGTCAAAAGACCTTAAATATATCAGTGGAATAAGGGAGAAAAGTACCAACTTCTACTGACCAGATAGTGGAGAATCTGTTCAAAATATGTAGTCACACCTACCAGGGAGTATAGTAATATCTTTGGATATACTTTGCATCTTATTAAAATGATATTTTCTACTTTGGTGAATGAGTTTAATGAGAAGACTCCAAACTGAGCTTGAGTATTGCTAATGTTAGCTGTTAAAATAGATGCTCATATTGGCTGGTATACAATCTCTCTCACTGTAGTGCAGAGTTAAGGTAATATATCATTATTTATTCTGTGGGGAATGAAATGTGTATAGAGATATAAGGCCTTCATCTCTAGGATCATGTAGATAAACTAAGAAAGAAAATCAGATAAGCAATGCAGGAACAACTCAGGAAGATTAACTTAAAGAAAATTGAAAATAATTAAATGTGGATAGCTTGGCTTTCCAAAGCCTAGAGAGACATGTTAAAGACTAATAAAATATGTAAGTAAAGTCATTTAGCAAGACAAGTCATTCAGTAAAATAACAGTAACAAAAGCCCTCTAGTATCTGGTCTGTTGTATAATATGGTCATGATGTCCTGTGGTATGTTAGATATGAACTTAAAGGGTTCTTGCTTTTGCCATTGACTCTCCCTATGACCAATGGCCCACATTTGTTAAATATACGGAAACCATTTAGATTGTTATATTAAGACATACACACAGCCACACACACACAGACACACACACACACAAGCTAAATTAAAGTCAGGAGTACTAAACACATATCTTCTAATTAACTGACTTGGCTGTAAGTCACATTGTTTTCTGATGTTAATAGAACTCACAAACAGTAATCAATCTATCCAGTTAAAAATATAAACCCAATAAAAAATATAAATTCAAGTCAGTTGGTTAATGTTCTATTGAAAAAGAAATCACAGAATAAAATCTTACCAGTAATGTTAAAATATAACTATTATACTCAATCCAAAAGAGTAAATCATTTGGAGTTGTTCCAGGCTAAGTCAGCAGGGTGCCATGGACATTTAACATAAAATATGCTTCTTGACCCTGAGGATATAAATCAAGAAACTATTAGCTGGGGCACACCAGTTGATTCTGTGAAGCTCTACTCAACAATTAGGAGGAAAACCAATTGATCTTTTGATTAATTTGACCAACACAGAATCTACATTTAGGTCAAAGAGTGAATATTGGGTTTAACATTGGCCAACTTAGCAATCTACACGGATCAAATTAAACAAGTAATTGCCAGCACATGGCCTATCAGACTGTGGACTTGAACCTATTAATCTGACTTTATTTGGAAATTCAGCTATTAAATATGTGTAGTCTATTTGCCTCAATATATGGCTGAACTTCTGGGATTTGCTCTGTTGGAAGATCTAAGTAAACATAAAAGGTAACTCCAGGTAAAATAGGCAGTTTACTTACATGGAGAGCACAAAATTTGAGTGACTGGAATGAGAGAGGAAAATTTTCAATTTCTATGTCATTGAAAAAATTACTTATTCAATACTCCAAGCCAATGTTAATGTTCCTACCTTGAAAATGAACTAAGAAGTCAAAGAACCGGAATCATTTTGCTAATTAACATTTACTCACATTGTTATATTGAGTTTGAAATTAAATATTAGAATAGTTACTGAAAATGGCCCCAAATATGTTTACTATATACAATGTAAAACTGTAACTAAGCATGGAGCAATTCTTTAGAGTTTACCATACATTGAAGATTATTAAAAGATACAAACAGAGCCATGTTCTTGCAGGAATAACATCACCTCCACTGATATTTCAAACTAGAAATCTTCAGGAGTGAACTCCTGCATAACTAAACATCCATTATATAAAGGTTTGGGGAGTTATCATAAGTAAGAGAGTTTCAATAACAGGGAATCTAAACTCAGCATCACTATTTTGAACAGCATAGAGTAGCATGTTTCCTACAACTAAACAGCCAAAGAAGAATCTATCTGCTTCCAGCAAAGTTAAAAAGAAACTCCTTTTTTTCTCACTCAGCCAAAGGCAGGTAAAAGCAACATTAATCTTAAAAAAATGAACATTCATTTGACTTAGATAGTTTAAGTGGTGACTTGATAGCAGGAAGATAAAAAAGTCAAACAGACTACATGTCTCCTCCATTTCTGATTATTTTTCCTAATATAAATTCATTATAGTATATACTTAGAACTATTAGGTATGCCCTAAAGAATACAATATATTATCTGCCTATGTTAATTCATCACATTTCTCTTTCTTATGAAGTCATACGTTTCTCAAAGTAGTTTCAAGAATTGCTTTCCTTCCAAAAATTTCACCATTTTAAAGACTATAGTGATTAGAGAATTTCATATCTTTGGATTACTAAACACAATGGAATTGCAAGAAATTTCTCAGAATATATTTCAAAAGTTAAAAATAGAAAGTAATGGGCCTTATTCACCATGTTGTTTGATGGCTTTATCTGGAGATGTTTCAGCGAGGCACTCAGAAAATCATCACATGAAACAATTTGTAAGTAACCTAAGCATCAAAACAAACCAATTAGCCTGAAATTTCTAAATCTTAAATCTTCATACATTTCCATAATCAAATATCATAGGATGCATGATGTTTAAATAAGCCATAGTTTACCAAGGATATGTTGATATATGATGAAGAGGGAGGAGAGTACATAAAATATTGCAAACATCATGTGAAACTTTTGGCCAATATGTATGTGCATTTATTCTGCTAAAGAGAAATAAGAAGTCAATGCATTTCTAGATAATACTAAGAAATTCTCTTTTCAAAGGTATCTAAGATTAAGAGTTGAAGGTAAAGAATTTTGAAAGATTTTTCAGTGCTAATTAGATAGAAGGAATTAATATTCATGGTGTTCTCTGTGACCCTGGTGATGTGCTAGACAATTAATATATTGGTATTGGAGTCATTTCTTCCAACAAGTCTGGTAGTTATAAACAGTCATGTGTCACTTAATGACAGGGATACTTTCTGAGAAATGCATTGTTAGGTGATTTTGTCATTGTTAGAACATCATAGAGTGTACCTACACAAACCTAGATGGTATAGCCTACTACACACCTAGGCTAAATGGTACTAATCTTATGGGACCACCATCATACACGTGGTCCTTTGTTGACCAAAACGTTGTTATGTGGAGCATGATTGTATAGAAATAGACACTGATGACTAATATTCATTTGTAATGATGACCAGGAGACACTGTAAAACTGTCATTAGTGATAGCAATAATAATATTTGTAAAAATAATAATCTATTTCACCAGTATCCTACTAACAAAGGATAGGGCATTAATTCAAAAGAGGTTTATTTTTGCACCATAAAATTAAAACAAATAGAAGTTTCACTGCTTACTAAAAAGTTAAACCCTTAATTGTCAAACAAAACAAGTTAACAGAGAATATCCATTTAGTCCTACCTTCTGGTCATCAAGTGTTCCCTAACTCTGTCATTCATAAGAGGACACTTTGAAGAATTTTTTCCTAATCAATTTATAAAATACAATTTGGATTTCATGCTGCTTTCTTAATAGCTTCCATAATGAGAAGACACAGGCATATAGCTTATAAGGAGTACCATGTGCTTAGAAATTTAGTGCAAAAATCCTGATTTGGTTTATGTGGTGACATAAAGGCAAAAATACAGCCATCAAAATATAAAAATGATTAAATAATACTCTTCATTAAATTATTTATTAGAAAAAAACATTATAATTTTTGCCATTTTTGGTTATTTTTCCAAGTCATCAACTTTACTCCCTTTAATAAGCAAAACAAAGTTACATAAACTTTGATTTATACCAAAATATTTTGATAATAATTTGGAAAATCTTGTAAACATGGCATTTTAAATAAATATCACATGTATATTTATTAAATGTGTCATTCAATTATTTATACAGCAAATATTTATAGAAAGTCTGATATATGGCAGACACGGCTTTAGCTGCTGGGAATTTAGCAGTAATCAAAACATATTAAAGGTCCCTATCTTCAAGGAGCTTACATTCTACTAGGGCAAGAGAGGATAAATAAGATAACAAAGTATATAGTACGTTAGACAGTGATAAGTGCCCAGAAGAAAAATAAAGCAAGTAACAATGGGTGTGGTGATTTTGTTAATTTAGTTTGAATGGTCTCACTGGAAAAATTACATTGAACAAAGAATTGCAGGTGGTGAGGACAGAAACATCCTTTAATTATTATCATACTTTGACTGTAGATACTTATTAAAATAAAGTTAAACAGAATATAATTCCTCAATATTTTCTCCTCCATTTCCTTCAAGGAATTTTCTGGAAAGTAACTTTAATGTAAAGAATGTTAAGACAATAAAGAGGGGCAAAGAATGATCAAATGTTTCATACAACATTGAAATTTGTGGAACTGTTAGCATTTGTCAGTAGAATATAAATGCAAGTGGTTTTATTTCTTAGATTAAAAAAAAAAAAAGGAAAAAGACAGGATCCTATAGAGATTTCTGAATTCCTAAATACAGAAGAAAGGGATGTCTTAATTCTAACTCTTGGCTTTTTAAGAACTATTGCTAACTGATTACCAAAGAATATTTGGAAGTGTATTTGCTCTTTGTATTCGGGCCTTTTGCATGGACCTGTTCTGGATCACCTCCCGAGGTTCTCAAGCAGTCCTGAAATACTCGTTGACTTCCAAAATAAGACTGTGCCCCGAAAAGCCATTGAGAAGGGAGAGGCAAGGAGGTGGCAAACAGCCAGAGGAGAAGGGTGTTGGCAAGAGAAACTATCAACCTTGTGAGGCATCAATTACACATGATCATATAACACAGACCTCACAAATGGATGTGGAATAAACATAAATATGATTTTTATTCTTGAGAAACATTTCCAGATCCTGAAATAGTCTAGTGTCTTTTTCCAAGCTGAAATCAGAGTGTAATGACTCCCGAGGTAAACCATGTACCAATGCTTCCGACTTTGTCCTACCATCAAACCTACATTTTAATGGCTGTGTCATCCTGACAGACTCCTGAGGCTAGACAGAAAAGGTGAGCCTTGCACTGAATTCTTAGGATCAATACAAAGGAGTGTCAAGCCAAAAATAATGTGTTCTCAATCTTAGAATACAAAGAAGGCTAGATGGAATAAGTATCATCGGGTGGTCACGGCGCTCATTTCCAGTGGAGACTGAAAATAACTGTGTGCTGGAATGAAAATAGCTCAATGCAGAACGACTGGAAACCAGTGCTTAAGCCAACTGAGCTATAATTGTAAAGAAAAGGAGAAACATATGAAAATACTGGTGTATGACAGATAAAACTGTGTATATCAAGAACATTTTTTTCCCTCAAACCCTTTAATGTTGTCTTTGGCTAGCCATGGTTCACAGTTCAGCTATTTCTAGAATACTAATGAGTCTACAAATGAAAACATCATATCCTTTGGAACTGTGAACTTTTTTTGGCTGCATACCTTATTGGCTTTGATAGCTGTTTCTTACTGACTAAGAATTTGGAAGAAGTGAATAATCTTTTCCTATACCAAATTAGAAGTTCAATTTGTCCCTTTTCAGCATTTGTCTATTTGCTAATTTTCCTTAAGTTGGGGGTAAACACGATTGGTGATGTCTTCGATGTTTCAAAAGTTGGAAGCTTCATCCATTCAACCAACATTTATGAATCAGCTACTTTTTTTTGGCCAGACACTGATCTAGGCACAGGATACTCAGAGATACATAGGGAATTACTGCATTCAAGAAACTCACTGTTACAAAATGGCAGGATCTATTCTTTAAGTGAAGTTGTGTACAAGTGGCTTTGTTCACACAAAGGAAAGAGTGACTAAGGTATGGAAGACTGCTAATTTTCTGGGATGGTATCAAAAACTGCTAGTTTCTCCTAAACATTCATTCTTTTTTCCTTCTATAAGAATAGAACTTTGGCTAGGACTAAAGCCCCCTTGCTTAAGACTACATTATGAGCCTTCTTTGCAGCTAGGAATGGCATGTGGTTAAGTTCTGACCAGTTTAATGTGAGTGGCAGTGATAATGAGCCAGTTTTGAATTTTGCTCTCAAAATGGCTGGAAGTGTTAAGCAAAGATTCACTTAGTCTGTTACCTATATCCTGTCTAATACCTTCCAGGCAGAAAAATCAAAATTCTAAAAAGATTATGTGTGTCTGTGTAAAAGAGATTTAGCTCAAAGTCATCCAGTAGGGGCCGGCCCAGTGGCATAGTGGTTAAGTTCCCTCACTCCGCTTTGGCGGCCTGGGGTGTGCAGGCTCTGATCCTGGGTGTGGACCTATGCACCACTCATCAAGCCATGCTATGGCAGCATCCCACATACAAAATAGAGGAAGATTGGCACAGATGTTAGCTCAGGGACAATATTCCTCACCCAAAAAAAATTAATAATAACAACAATGAAAATAATTTTTAAAAAATTCATCCAGTAGATATAATTATAAAGGTATGATGTTTTAAGAGGTATGTAGTTTGCTGCATTATGATGACAGTAGTCCCACAAAAATTCATTTTAAAATTATAGAACAGGGGCTGGCCTGGTGGCATCGCAGTTAAGTTTGTGAACTCCACTTCGGTGGCCCAGGGTTCACTGGTTCAGATCCTGGGCATGGACCTACTCACAGCTTATAAAGCCATGCTGATGCAGCGTCCCACATAGAAGAACTAGAAGGACCTACAACTAGGATACACAAATATGTACTGGGGCTTTTGGGAGAATTAAAAAAACTATAGAACACATTATTCAGGATACAAGTTTCAGATGTATTGCTGAAAGTATGTGTCATGGATGGAGGGAAGGGGAGTAGTTTGTGCTGAGAGGCCTAGTAGTAACTAATACTGTAACACCATTTAAACGTTAACTTTGTTGACAGTCTTTTGCTTCCAGTTTGTATTTACTGGGAAAAGTTATCAATGGATATATAACTGAGAAGATAGAATGCAATATATACAAACTTTGTTACATTGTGCCTCATGTAATTTAGTCAGATTTGTAATGTAGGTAGATCTTGTCTCACTAACACAGCCTTCCTTACCTGCAAGCAAGTACATGATATAAATGATTCAGAGTATAAGATGAAGGGTGAAATGCACTTTGCCTTCTTAAAAATGAAATGTTATTTAATACTGCCAGAGAGTGTCCCTTTAATTAAGCTTTGCATTCTAACTTTTTCTTCTAAGTCAAGATATATAGGGATAACACCATACACACGCCTGTGTTCATGCATGTGTGTAACACACACATCTATTTACATGTATATATTTTATATGCACACATACACACATCAAATGTGGAGTCAAATGTTGCTTATCTATTTTTGTATATTCAAGAACATTTTACTAAAGTAAAATCTTGTCACTCATTCTGCCATCATATGTCAACAGGTGGGTGATTTTTTACTAAACTTTAGAGCATATTGGTGTTAAATTTGATGACTGCAGTATGTGATTCCTCATACTTTTAAAAGCCTCCAATAGTAATTAAATAATTACTATTTGCTAACCAAAAAGACGAAAGCTTAATTTTAATACTATTCACAGATAGTGTTTATTCTCCTTAATTAAGCAAACTGTTTAAATAAATGAATGACCATAATGCGTGCTGAAAAGACAATAAGACAATAATGAATGAAACAAATGCAAGTATAAAAGCAACCTGTGCAGACTGGATTCTGTTGGCTGATATAGAAGTGGACAAGACAGAAAGAATATTTGGCCAGAGACAAAAAGGGAGAAAGGAAAAGAAAGAGAAGTAGTAGCTTAAATAATACATTAAGAATTCAAGACAAGAGGAAGATGGGCAAGGATGTTAGCCCAGCACCAGTCTTCCTCAGCAAAAAAGAGGAGGATTCACAACGGATGCTAGCTCAGGGCTGATCTTCTTCACAAAAAAAAAAAAAAAGGAAAAGAAAATAATTCAAGACAAAATAATTTTATTGAGAGAATGGTGTGCTATCATTCAAAATTAATTTCAGAACAATTGTGCAACATCTAAACCTTTGAACTCAGTTATAAATATTTTCTTCAAGAGAAACAAAGTCATGCATATGCCTTAGAATCATGTGGGTCTCAGGTCAGAGTTGCAAACTTAGATGTGACTAGTGGTCTGAAGGGTAATGTCATTTAAGATGATGGGAATGGTATGATCCACAGACACATCCATTGAGTGACACTGACTGCTAATTTTTGAACTCTGAATAGGAGGAAAGATGACCTAAAACTTAAAGAGCAATCCTTGGAATTTCTCCATAGGATTTCTTTTTAGTAAGTACTCCCAAAGTCTTCACAATACCACAATATAATTTAATTTGACAATTTCTCCACTGAAACTACTTTTTAGTTATACAAAAGGTAAATGATAAAAATATACTCATGGACATATACTTAAGTTAATTTTTGCAAGTTAATGCTGATCATTAACTCAGAGTAGCAAAAGATAAGAAGTTAACAGGAATAACATAGCAGACGTTCCTGTTCCAAAGGGAAATTTTAGCAACATGTGGCAGTAGGACTTGAAAAAAAATCACAGTCATTACATTTGTATTTTAATTGTAATAGTGGCAAACATTATTACACAGTTCATTTGGGACAAAAAATGTTATTATAATTATTCTAAGATAGATAGAACACTTTCCATTGCTTGCACTCTTTCAGTAGCTTAACAAAATTTACCATGTTCTTATTCCCAGCATGAAAATCGACACATATAAAATTTTCATCTTTTTGCTTTTAAATGCCCTAATCAATATTTGACCGATTAGGATCTCAGTCTCATATTCAGTTCTTAGGCAATGAGAAGATTATGTGGGAAGACTAGGAGAAATTGGATATTTTTAGATTCTAAAATCATTTTCCTACTTCCTTGAACTAAAAAAGAAAAGAAAAAAACACTTTGTCCTAGTTGGAATACACTTCATAATCAGTTACATATTCTTCAAACTCCTCAAGGAAAAATAAAACTGTGTTCAGTATGACAAAGTTGATTGGATTCTATATAGAATTATAAAGTCAAGTAAATAAATAAAACTACCAACTATGCTAACTTTTATCTCTATAAAATACAAAAATTATGTATTTGACTTTTGAGTTTTATCATTGTTTGGAGAGTTTTCTGTTAAACCTAATGAGAAAGTACTAGTTCATTCCTTTCTCTTTCTTCAAATTGAATGGCATAGTCATATTTAAATATAAATTGCTTTTACATAACTAAAAATGCTTTCTACCAGAAATAAAATTTTAATCTAATCAAACCTTACAATTATATGTCATAGAAACCATTTACTCATAATCTTGGCATACTTTATTTCTTTGTAATTTTTACCTATATTTTTGGCTGATATTAGGGAAGACCTTATCTCTGAGGATAATTCAAATGTTCCTCAGTTATATGTGAAATTATAAAAAAAATTTCTATTATTCTATCCCATTATTTTACTACTTGCTTTTCCATGTAGAATGAAAGAAGGCTTTCTTTCATCCCTCCCATTAAAATTAAGTTAAATATAATAAAGAACTTGGCAGAATGTAGCCAGAAATAAATCTGCCATGTCTTATTTTCATTGTGTACATACTATTATCATTAAAACTTAAAATCATTTTCCTCGAGCAAAAACAATTACTGTACATAATTACCTTTCATGAAATAAGAATCGTATTATGTATTATTTTGTTACCTGATTTCTTTAGCAATATATTTCGAGAATTTTTCTTATCTTTAAATTTTCTGTAACACCTTTAAAAACTCTTTCTTTGTCAGAGTTTTCTATATTTTGTGGCCATTATTTGTCCCTAAAGTAGTCAATGTCTATATAATAACTGGATATTTTCCTTACAAAAATATTTAATGTGATATCATTAGTAAGTTTGTAGCTCAAGAATTTGCTCAAAGCAAAACTACAAAAAGGAGTAAAATTTACTAGATATTATCCATCTAATGATGGGATAGGTTTGAAAACCTATTAATTGACTCTTTCGATTCCTATGTACTGTCCTTACTTTTATTTTTGTCATTTTCCAAAGTCATACCACTTAGTAATTTGTGCTGCATCAGAAGCCATTGCAGGTCTCAAGTTGTCAGGCTCCAATTCGTCATCTACATGCTACCTGATCTAGGGACCCTCCTCACTTCAGAACAAATACAGAGCTTTATGAATGGGAAGAGGAAAGACACAGATGAATGGACAAAGACAGTGTCATCCTACAACACACAGATAGTCACATAAATGCAATCTGTTTTGTTTGGTGGAAAATTATGCTCAGAGACTGAGATTGTCTTTGCCAATAATTTATTTAACACAGGTTCACTGTGGGAATTAACAATAATTTCACAAGCCGATAGCATACAAGACAATGTCTCTTAACAAGCCAATAAAGAAATAACACACTCCCAGTCAATGTTAGATGAATTACACTACCGTTCCAGGCAAGGGAGAGACGAAAGGAATAAGGTCTAAATTTAGTTGAGGTGTACTTTTCTACAAGTTGGTTCTCAGGAGAGTTGGCCTAGCCAAACAAGAGCTGACGTCCAGCTGCCAGTGCAAAGCAAAAGTCCCTTGCTGCTAGAGCACGTTGCTAGGGAAGGAAGGTGCCAGTGTTGGCAAGCAAGATAATCTCCTTCATGCACCACTGCATGGTTTTCACCACTGCCAGTAGAATCGCCTTACCATGGCAGGAGCTAAAGCCCCAAGGTCTTCAAAGAGCTATTTAGATCACCAAAGAGTTGTCTTGCCCAGATTGAATACTCCCAGATTAAGTCCTCACAAGCTCTTGGTATTTAAAGACTAAATATCCCCTAGCTGTAGTTGTTTCTCCACATGTTCTTGTGGATAAGCCCCTAGCAGTGCCCGTCATCAGCAGAGCTACTGAGTGCTTATCAATGACAACAGATGTCGATGACAGCATCCTGATGCAGCTCACTCAATGTAAACAACTTCACTTTTAGATCAAAACAACTTCATTTAAGCCATAAACAAGTAAATCAAAACAACTTCACTTAAGTCATAAACAAATGGATTTGAAATCATATCAAACCAATACACAATACAGTCCTTATTGGTTCTATTTCTAGCACTATTCATGATGACGTCGGTAGAGCAATTCTGGCAAGTTTTTTTAACATTCCTATATAAAATATTTACAAGAACTGCCACCATGATGCTTGCCATATTTTTACTTTCTTATAAATTCATATTTTCACATATTAGATAAATTTATTTATTGTAGTTATTATATAAATCCTATTTCCTTCAGAAAAAGATGTATGTCAGGAAAGTGTAGGTTATGTGGTGGTAACAAACAAACCCCAAAGCTCATATCATATCATAGCATCATAACTAGTATCAATAAGAAATTTATATTTTATCGACATAAAGTATATTTATAGTGTCTGCAACACTCTAGGGCAGCTACTGTACATGTGATGACTCAGTGATCCAAGCTAACGTGACTTTGTGCCTCCACCATCTGGACACAAGTATTCCAGTTTGCTGAAGCAGGAAATGGATAACAGTGTGAAGATGTTTCCCTTCCCCTGCCCAGACATCATAGATATTTCTCTCAATCACATTTCATTGGGCAGAATATTATGTAGGCTAACTCAAGATGTTTGGAAAGTCTAATTTCATGTGTACTCAACAAGGAGAAATAAGAAACAAATCTTTTAGAAAGATTTCCAGGCCATAGACAGAAATGGGTTGTATGTACAGGGAATTTAAAAATGACTTTAAGAAAGGCAAATTTGAAATTTCTTTGGCAGTCACCCACAGACATTTCCGTGTATTTTATTTTATTGAAATAAACAACATTTAACATATCATATTTCTAAGCAGTATAGTCAAATGGCAAGGAAGCTAGGGGTCGTGAAATTTAAGCTGAAATTGATCAGTTGTGACCTTAAAGTATGACACATTATCTAATTTTTCTGTGCCACTATTCCATCAACCGAATAACAGTAATAATAATAATTCACTAATCATTATTATTTTCCTGACATATATTATGTATGGATGAGAGACTTCTTCCATGGCTGCATGCCAATAATCAAAACATTATCAGTGGTATTTTCAAACTTAACTATATTACCAAGATTGGAAATTCCATGGTTCATAGAAAATACACTGTCTTACTTCCCTGGGCTATGCTGTATATCAGAATCATCTTATTCCATTCTTAAGAAAGAGTTAACCTTGAAGAAAAAGCACATTAAACTTTTCTTGTATAAAAAATTTGCATAGGTAGAGATCTGTCTGCTTTTAAATAACTATTAAAATTTTCTGGCCACTTATTTCAGTTTTATTGTATTTTCAGTTACAAATGAGTTCTCCTCTTAAACATGCATATAAATTTCCAGCATAGATTAAAGTGGAAGACATGAGCCATTTGCTACTGAGAAAAGTAATATTACAACTAAGATTTTATTACCCTCTCAGTCCCTAGCATAGTTCCGGTATATGAGATTCTATATTTTTTAAAAAGTAAGAGTCTTAAACAAAATTGCAAATTATTCAAGGAAACTTTCTATATTTCTTGTCACATTTTTGAGATGTTGGCATTTTTTAGCTATTCCTTAACAATGACCTCTTAAAGTTATGTTGAAAGCAGAAGTTATCCCTAAATATTTGTATGGCTAGTAACCCAGTAAAAAAAAAATCACATTTTGTGAACCTGCTTTGCATATAGCTTTGTTCTAACAATAATACTTAATATTTCAAATATTTCATAAAGTTAACAAAGGCTTTTATATTATTATTGTATTGTATTCAGCTAAATTATTATTCACTTAAAAATCCTATGTATTGTGTGTCACTAGAGAAAATACAGGGCCACTAAAAGAGTTCTATAGCTTATTCCTAATTTCAACAAAATAGTCCATGGGAAAAAAACTTCCACTTCAGTTGGAGTGAGTTTTATCAAAGGAGAACTGCAAACTTTGTGATTGCTGGTCTAAGTTTGTATTCCAAATGTCTTTGTCAAAATTTGTACCTATTGAAAGAAAGCAATATGATAACTGGTTTTTGATGTATTTCTGCACCTTTAATAGGTATGCTTTCGATCTCTCAAAATGTTAATCACGGCAGGTGGTAATCTTAAGTTAAATTTTTAAATATTGCCTATATAAATACCTTTAAAATCATATTTTAAAATCAAAATTACATACATATATTATGTCTATGTGTGTATATTATATATATACACATTTTTTTCTTTTTTTTTTTAATAAAAAGGAGGGAAAAGGTAAACTAATAGTACTTTCGTTTGCCTTGAATGTTAGGCTTAGGGGTTTCCTATGTTCATTCATTCACTAGGTAGTTACCCAGTACTTCCTATTATCATTCTCTTTCCTGTAAAAATGTAGTCTATTTGGGAAAGGAAAAGCAAACAAAAAGCTATGAACCAATAATTTAATTGCTTTAATGGGGGTCACATTATATATGGAGTATGAGCATATGAAGAGTTGGCTGACTGCATTACAGAAGACATTATTGAGGACATGATACCTTTTGAGATAAAATTGAAAGGATGTACAGATGTTTTCTAAGTGGATAGATTGGGTAAGAGAATTCTAGACAGAAAGGACAGTGTGTGCAAAGCCATGGAAGTATGACAGAATATCATAGGTTCCTAGAATATTTGTTCACTTAAAAGACTAGTACAAAATAAACATACTGGCTCCCAATCTAACAAATAAAGACAAGACTTAGAGAGTTTAAGAATCTAAGTGGCAAGCCTGAATAAGTTTGTCTGACTCCTTAAATTGCTGCCTTGACACTATGTATTCTTTTTTTACTGGGTGGGGAATGACACATATACAAAACCAGTATTTTTAAAAATTCTGTACTATCTAGGAAAACTAGCACACTATTGACTGATTTTACAAAATGAAATAGAATATGTTTTAGAAAACCAGTCAATGGAAGAGATAATCAAATTTTAATAATCCTAGCACAAACCCTTTCTGGCAATGAAACCTGGAGCCCACCTCCCTTCTAGCTGTTTGCCTTCTCTGGATCCAAACATTACTTTACATCATAACCATGCATTACATTAAGGAATAAACTACAACATTCTGAGATAAACGCTTCACCTACACATCATAATTTGCTTTTAAAATTAAATCCAGATCCTATATTTCTCTGAGCCTTCTAAAAATTTTCAGAGGGGGATAAGTCAATATTATTAATTTCAACTTGAGGAGGACAAAGTTAACTTTTATAGAAGTTAAGTGACCTGTCTAAAATCACATAGTTGATATATGACTGAGCCGAAATTTAAACCCAATTTTTCAGATTTCAATTTCAGCATTTTCTTCAATACCACAAATAATGTTAAAGGAAACATCTAATTCTAATTTGAAAACACCTAACGTCAACTTGAGTCGAGACATTGTGTGAAGAGAAGACATACGCTAAAAAGCCTATCTCTGACGTGAGAGAAAAAAACCTGACCTATAGATTCTGCCAATACAATACCAGAATAGCTGAGCAAAAATAAAAATTTAGTGAGTCATCTAAATGCTTTCAAGGAGAAAATAAATATACAGAAATTTGAAAAAACTAAGTATTGATGAATTTTTAATATTGTCATTTTAGCATCCAGTTGAGATAAAACTGATACAGCCTGAAATTTTTCATGAATCCTGAAAGGTAGGATTAGCTAATGGATTGAAATAAAAAGAATCAATAGGCAGTGGCTAAAACTCAATATTATCATTCACTCCAATATTTGAAAGAGGGTGAGTTCAGGTCTAGGGATTCTAATAGAATGCAAAAAAAAAAAAAAAAATATATATATATATATATATATATAATATATCTTATTTTATATTTATATTCATGTTATAGATTATTTTATGTTTACATGTTTATATTTTATTTTTATATAAAAAGAAAAGTGAAAGTCTTTAAAAAATAACAATAGGAGGATATCAATTACCATTAAGTGAATATTTTTGAGATTTTTCAATAACTTACTCTCTTAAGAAGGCAAAGAAAACTTATGTTAGTTCCTCAAGAGTTGCCAAAAGATTCTTGCAAGAATTGCCTATTTGCAACTTGGCTCACATGTAAGTGTGACCTCCCTCCACTCAACAGCCAGCACCATTATTGTGATAATTAGAATTCATCTAAATTCAACGGAATCTCAAGAAGAGAGAACAGAATATAGATAAAAGACACTAGGAATTTCTATTTGATGCTTTTTTTTAATAGTTTGTTGTTTGAGAGACAAGAAAGGAATATCAAATGTGAAGGCACTTCTACTTGTAGTAGAAATATATCAAGGGTGTGGTAGTGAATGTGCTTTATGATAACTGATAGAAAATGATTAAATGATAAAAAACAAATTTTGTTTTAAATCAAATATTCAACTCATATTTCAATAAGAAATGTTTGCTATGATAACTAATTTCCTTATAGGATTATTTTTCCCTTAAAACACTATATATCTTATTTTGATTAAATGAATATGACTTGTTTCTTTTTGCAGGTCATGTTACCCTTAATTGGGGGCAGAAAGAGGTCATTTTATAATGTTGAGAAATAATTTCATGATCATTACAACATCCACACAAACAGACTTAATTCATTTATAAACTTGAGCTTCGTCAGGAAAATGCTATGTTAACTGGCTTTTCAAATGCCAGAGAATGGTTCATTAGCTTTAACTGTAATATCATGATGACAATTTATGTAATAGAATGGAAAACCATATCTTTTTATCTACATAAAAATAATGCAGTGTCTGATGAATTTAGAATTTCTGACAGTTCAGTTATCAAGCCTTGATATAAATTCATGTAGCATATTGAAAAGGCATATTTCCATTGTTATGGTACATTTAAACTGACAAGGAATAGAACTGAACAATGATTCTTTGATCTAAATAGACTTTGTGTGGTATGTAATAAGTATTATGCCACACAGCATTTACATGTAGGAGATTGAAAGGAATCTAAATTTCCAAGTATATTCTGACTAGAAGTGACATGGACAGAAGTCCTCAGTTAATCACTTCTTAATAAGCCATTATCTTTAATAGTGTTTTGTGAAGAAAAAGATAGCTATTTTATTTATTCCTTCATAAATGTATGTTCCACTGGAAACAAACAATATCTACACAAATCATAAATACCACATACAGTCTGACTCTACAGATTTTAATTTAGAGGTTGTGGAATACTCATTAAACAACAACAAAATAAAAAATGAAAAGCAAAATCAAAACCATGTATTGTGCACCTAATAAGTTCCCAGCACTATGTCAACTGCTGGGCACTAGGCAACTGACTTCTCTTCTAAAGAAGCTCAGGTTCCAATGTGAGAGATGATTACAAGTTAGAGATACGATCAGTACCTTTTCCAGGAAGGGCCAAGGACTCTGCAAAAGAAGAGCTAGTATTTTGGCCTGAATAGAGGAGGATTGGTGAAGCTCATCAGAACATTATCAGAAGTACATCTTAAAGGACTATTAAAATATAGTGGGGCAGTGAAGGGAGAGATGCACATTCAGGCAGAAGAAATACAATGTGTAAAGATACAGAAATGCCAAAGGGCAAAGTGTGTTTGGGAAAAGTACTTCAGTGATTTAGAACATGCCCTACAGGCTTTGAGGCTGAAAGAAAAGGCAGGGCCATATAAGAAAGGATTTATGCTCATTAACGATTTTAAATTTTACCTGAGAAGCAATGTGCAATCTTTAAAGAAAGTCTCTTAATTAACATCAAAGTATACATTAAAAAGCTTAACTTGTGGGCAATTTGGAAGGTGAAATTGATGGAGGGCAAGGCAGAGACCTATATGGAGAAACTTGCAGTAATTCAACTAAGAAGTATCTTAAAATAGTCACAGAAAGCAAACCTTTAGTTCAAACCTACCTGGCCTCACCTAAACTGGATTGCAGAAGGAAGAAAGCCAATTAAGAAAAATTATAAAATGCTCACGTAACATACAGTATCTTTGGTCACAAACATATACCTTTTAGCTCCCTTTAAAATTCTGTTTAAACATTTGTTACTTGAATATCTAGCAAGGAGTAATCATTGTTGTAAGGATAAACACATAAAAAGGTTACCAAGGATATGATAATTAGGTGCATAAGTGCTAAAAATTACATTTAATCGGGGCCCGCCCCATGTCCCAGTGGTTATGATTGGTGCACTCTGCTTCAGCAGCCTGGGTTCAGTTACCAGGCCCAGACCAACACCACTCATCAGTGGCCATGCTGTGGCAGTTACATACATACAAAATAGAGGAAGACTGGCACAGATGTCAGCTCAGGGTGAATCTTCTTTGGCAAACAAACAAAAAACTCACATTTAATCAAAGTATAACCAATTTAATTCCAGGCTAAAATAGACTAACTTCTCCTTATGAAGCTGGGTACCTGAGGGTTACTATAAATATTCAATAAGATTACCTTTTGACCTTGTTATGAAAAGAAGTTAATCTTGTCAACTCGCTGTTTTCTAGTTTAACCTGAAGGGTAACTCAAGCATTACAAGGATTTATGAGTTTGTTTTACAGACAAAAGAGAATGCCTTCAAGGATTACCAGATAACCAGCCCCCAGCTGCCCAGAGGTCAGATTGCCCAGGAGCTTATCAGGAGTGAAAGAAACAGGGATAACTCCTTTGCTTCTCTGAAACTCCTCCTGCCCCACCCCTTAGCTCTATAAAACCCTCCTGCTTTCTTCTTTTGTGAAGGTGGATTTGAGAGAACCTGTGCTCTCACCTTCTCATCTAGGCCAATTCGACTAAACCTTTCTCCATCCAAGCACTGATGTCTCAGTGATTGGCTTACTGCACATTGGGCACAGAAATTTGAGATTAAAAGGTTCTGTATCACTTAGGATAAAATAAGGTAAAATCTACTGGAAGAAGTCAATTTTAGGCAACCTTCTTAAATACTTTCAATCCACACTTTCAAGAAAATTATGCTAATTATGAAACCTACTTTTTTAAACACAAGTAATCTAGTAGTAGGATCGAATATTTCAATTGCTTATATTTCTGGGTTTATTAACTAGCCAGAAAATATAAAATTATAGAATATAAAATTACTGTCTATATTTAATTGTAACATGTTTTCAAATCTTTCTGAAAAATTCATAATGGAGATAGAAAAACTTTAGAGTTGTTTAATTTGAATGACACTGTCTTAATTCTTCACTAACAGATAGGAAAACTTGTCAGCAAGTTCCCCATCATATTTTTCTGAGCTCAGACTTGATACTGAAGGGGAGCAGAATTTGCCACGCCAAACTATGTCTCTTTGGCATAAAGATTATCTGGAGCTGGTTATTTTTAAGGAATAGCAGATACAGGAGAAGATCTGAAAACCACATATAAGTTACCCTTTTGTAAAAGACATTTACATTTATAAGGGAAATCTCTATTTATAAGGGTGTCCTTCCTTTCTATACAAGGAAGAGGAGGATGACCAAATCTCTATAAACTCTTATCAGTGGAGAAGGCATGGACTTAAATTTGCATAACAACCTCATCCTCGTTTACTGTGCTTTGTCTGAAAACTTCCCATAACTGGCTCGACCCACCAACATCTTTTTTCTTTAGCTGGAGAAGGTCTTTAAGGTGATGACTTGGGTCATTTTGGGAGTTACCCAGTTTTCCTGAATATCTCTTCATATACACTATAGGTATACTTTTGTTATTAAACTTCTGTTTGTTTTTCTCCTACTAATCTGTCTTTTATTACAGGGTAGGTCTCAGTCAGGAACCTAGAAGGATGTAGAGAAAATTATTTTCCCTCCCCTCCAATACCCACACAAAGAAATGTTTAGAGAAAGTCAGCTAAACAAGTTTTGTTAACAATAGACTTTTTAATTTTGTCTACTACCTAATGTATCCATAGATCTAAATGTTCAAATTATGAAGGTATTAGATATTTAAAGCTTTAAGTGTTTATATTCATGACCATTTTCTTCCCTGTGTGGCGATAGCTCTTGACCAAACCCTACAATTACGGCAGGTATCTCCTCACAGTAGCACAGATATTCCAGAAGAACAATTAAGCTCATTATTACTTTCAAAAATGAAGAAGCAACTCAAAGCTAAGTCAATTCTAAGGAGGAGGTAGAGAGCTTTTCAGATCTGCATATGAATCACTTCTAATAAATAGTTTCCTGCTTTCTAACATGAGATGATAAATGTACACTGCTTATTCCAGATTAAAATGTACCAGTTAATACCAGTTAGAAATGAGTGACGGGCCCATGAGCAGGTTCTGCTCTCCAACTAACAAAAAAATCAGGTTATTGTATTTTTCTATCTTCTTTATGAAAAAAAGGAAGTAAATTAATATTATAATTTAAAAACTAGTACTAAATCAGAGAAAAGCAAAAATAAGATGAAAAACTGCCAGCACAGAAATAATCGCTGTAACAGTCAAGTAAATTACATCCTGAATTTAATAATTAATTAGACACGGAAGGAAGAAAGTACCAGAGCATTGGTAAGTAATATGAAAATTCTGATAGGACTCAGGCACAAGTCACTGAAAGGTATCATTTTCCAGAGAATATTCTAGTGAAGTTAAAGGATCCCTGAGGGGAAATGAAGCGAAGGGCACCAATCTGAAGTAAAACTTTATAAAGGGAATTCAATTGACAGACTTCTAACTTCGGTCCAAAAAGTCCAGGATCATAAAGACTTGTAGTTGAAAGGCTGGTGGCAGCTATTCCATTTTGGAGACTAAGCAGAGACCTTTGATCCTGGAGTATGTGACAGTGCTAAACTTAGCAGCCCTGTTCCCCTACAGAAAAAGACACCTATCAGAAAAGAAGTTTATCAGTAAAACAAAAAGACAAATTTCTATTCCTAGTTTTGACTATCTAGGCAAAAGTTCTAGAATTATAATTTCAAAAAAGGAGAAGAAATGAGACTTATACAATGGGTCTACACTTTAATAAAACAGTGTTTTTCTTTGTGAAAAACTGAAAATCATTCCAAATCTTGTGATTTTTTTCTAGATCTGCAAACTAAGAGGATGTTTTAATCTTAAAAAACCAAATAAAATGAAACAAAACAAAAATTTAGTTCACATATATATTGAAGTAAATTCTTTTGCAAAAACAAAATAAATTCAGATTTCTAAAAATTAAGCTTTATTAATTGCATAGTGGAAATAACAACAGCAATATTAAATTTTGAAAGCAACAGTTCCTGAAACAATTCTGCATTTTCCCTTTTCAGATCAGTTTGATTTATAGCAATTCTAGATGCATAAGAGAAGTGAGGAGGTGGAGGGGGGCATGAGGTTTAAAGAGAAATTAGATTGAACACCTTGTACACTGGAGAATCTTTAGCAAAACAACTACTTCAAGAAATAACTTGTGTAAATTACTCCCATAAAGGTATCATAAAATTATCCTAAATCTCAAGGAAATTTCTACCACACAGTTGTACTTCATATCTAAAACAATACCAGAGCCTCTTTGAGGAGAGAACAAAGCAAAACAAACAAATACATGCTCTCTGACATATAAAAGACTTCTCTTCTATATCACGGAAGAGCAGCCACTTTCCCTAAACAGCCCATTCCTATCAAAGGCCTCCCAGCACACATTCCAACTGATGAATAAATGAAAAGCAATAGGAAAAACATATATAGAGAGGTATCTAGGAAGCCATTTGGTTTAAAACCAATTCAGCCTGACCTTGTTTTTCCAGAAAGGTCTGACGTGGCCTATCCGGCATGCATTATACATTTGCTTTAAACATTTACAAATCCCAAAGCCAAGAATGATGCCCTTAAAGATAGGGATGCATGCCTTCCCTCATATAAGCATTTCTTTAAAGATAAGCATTTCTTCGCAGAAACTAAGGGTCAAACTGACCTACTGTGTACATCTTGTGACCACTGACCTGCTGACCACTGACCTGCTGCGCTAGCAAAGCATCTTTTGACTGTAGTAACAAGAGATATTCCTGTCATATTTGATGTATGTTCCTTGTTCCAAGACAGTACATAACCATGCTGTATACCGTGTTTCTTTGGAGAGCTTCCTACCTTGGTGAAGTTCTCCCAAGCTACGTGGTCCTCAGATAGGCTCATATAATAAACTCCCCCTAATTTTGTTCCATAGACTGATTATCAATTATTTGTGTTGACAGCACTCTGTGGAAAAAATCAATCCTGTTGAACTAATCAGGAAGCTTTTCTGGAGTGAAGCACAAAGAGCAAAAATTAAACTATTAGAAACATTGGCACATCATTGCTTTCAGGACAATCTTGATTAAACGAATTCACCTGGCTTCAAATTAGCCATTTTTGTCATTCATTCATTCATTCACTCATTCATTCTGTGAATTTCTTTTTTTTTCCATTCTGTGAATTTTGACTACCTTCTATTTGCCAAGCACTATGCTAGGTAGTAAAGAGAGAAAGCTTATAACACACAGTCCTTGTTTGCAAGGAGCTCACATTCTAGGAAGAAATGTGCAAACTGACACATTACGATATCACATATGTCCTCTAATAAAAGCAGAAAGATACAATACTGAAATAATAGTTTATTTAGGTCCTACTAATTCTGTCCCTTCCTGAGATATATACAGCTAGCTGAAATTCAGATTGTCCACCAACATTTCAGGGTATAGTATTATTATTTTCCTTCAGAAGAAACGGGTTTCATGGAATCTTATAATCCATTTGCTGAGAAAAATCCAGGGGAACACCATTCCCCTCCAACCCCCTACTGAGCCCCAGTCAGGAAACTTGTCCAAGTTCTTCACAGGGTTCTCTGCCTGGGCACTGGTTTAAGTAGTTTAAAGAGATCTCCCAAGCCAAGGAATGCGCTAGCTGTGTTATGTTGCTTTATTTATGGGCAGTTCCAGTTCTGGAAAATGCCAGAAGATTAGCAGCTGCAAAGTGTGTACGCATTATTAAAATTAAGGTAGAATCTGAGAATTTCATGTCCCTCTCTATGGGACCTGTCCCTGTGGGATGTGCATATAGCACTGCTCTGTCGGACTCAGGAGTGGTCACGTGACTTCCTTGGCCAATGAAAGGTGGGCAGAGGCAATGTCTCTATCCTACCGAAGATTTAAGAGGCAACCTATGGTTTGGCACATTCTCTTTGCCAACATATGTATCATACAAACATATCCCAGATAAGGGCTGCTCCATCGGCCTGAGTCCCAGAATGAAGAGAGTAAGAAGTGAAGCTGCAGCAGGCTCCTGGGAAACTTGTTACACCAGGGAGAAACGAACCTTTGTGGAGAGACTGTGGTTGTTCCCATAGCATAAACATAAGATATCACTATCTGAAGTAATATAATTACTCCATTCAGCACTGTCCACACTTCCAGCTTCGTTACCTTTTCCTTGTAAAAAAGTAAAAGAAGATTCATTGTAAAATAAGGTATTCATTACCTTTTCCTATTTTGGGCTTCTCCTATAATCTTTGCTTCAATATAGGAATAGTTGAGGTTATGAGCACACACTCTGTAATGCCCAGATTTAAATCCAACTCTGTCCCTTTTCAGCTGTGTGAACTTGGGCAAGGAACTTAATTTTCTGTGCTTCACATTCCTCTTCTATAAAGTGGAAATAATAATAGGTTAGCCCTGACAGAATGTTTTGAGGAGTAACTGAATTAGCACACGTAAAACAGAGAAGCATCTGGCATACAGAAATGCTTTGGATATTAATATTTACAATGAATGTTACTATTATTATTTGCTACAAATATTATTTACCAAGATATAGATGGTTTCCATAGATAATACACGTAATCTTGCATCTTTCTGAACTCAATTATAATCCATTAGAAATTCCTGTTGACTCATCCTTCAAAATGTATCCAGAATTCAAATAAGTCAGATGATATCACTCTGCACTCAAAACTTTGCAGTAGCTCCCCATTTTTCTCAGAGTAAACACTGTGTCCTCACAATAGCCAATCATGCCCTCCAAGATCTGCACAGGGCCATAAGACCCCTCTGGCCCCTCTCTATTCTCATCTCCTACTACTATCGCCTTGCTCACTCTACTCCAGGCAAACTGTCCTTCTGCTCCTCCTTAAACACTCCAAGGAATGCTTTTGCTTTTCAGTCTTGGCTCTATTTCCTCCCTCAGCCTAGAATGCTCTTCCTCCAGGTGTCCCCACTGCTAAGTTTCCCACCTCCTTCACATCTTTGTCCAAATGTCACCTCCTTAATAAGGAAAATAGAGCATCTTTTTTAAAACTGCAACTCTCCTCCCCACCCTACACACACCTCAGCACTCATGACTCCCCTTTCTCTCATCTACATTTTCCTTTTTATTTTTGCCATAGCACTTATCACCTTCTAACACACCTTGTAATCTGCTTATGATCCATGCTTATTATTAATATCTTTTACCTGCCATAAAAATGTAAGCTTCATAAAGCTTTGTTTGCTCATGGATTTCAAGCAATTAGAGTAGTGCCTGGCACATGATAGGTGGTAAATAAATATTGTTAGCTGAATGAACCAACAACAAACTGAGCATAATGTGAAGGTTCCCTTTTAATAAACATAGTTATTTAGCAGTTAACTATGCCGTCATGGAAAGTTAACGTCTAAGAAACTGTGCCTATTAAAAGAGATAAAGTGCTAACAGGTAGATAAAGCCCCAATGATGAGGTATAGTGACAGAATGAGGGATTTCATATTCATGCAGATTCTACATCTGGATTGAGGAAGGTCAGTTATTTTAGGCTAATAAGGAAATCATGCTCTCAGAAGCCTTGAGACTGTAGCATTATTTAGATCTGTTTTTTAATATTTAATTTAATATATTTCCTGAAGGAAACTGATTAATAATTGCAACCAGTGAAGCATATAATTTAAGATTGACCCCCCACAAGCTGGTTTTTTTTTTGGAAGATTGGCCCTGAGCTAACGTCTGTTGCCAATCTTCCTCATTTTCATTTTTCTCCCCAAAGCCCCAGTACATAGTTGTATATCCTAGTTGTAGGTCCTTCTAGTTCTTCTATGTGGGACACGCCTCAGCATGCCTTGATGGACAGTGAGTACCACTGCGCCCGGGATCGGAACCGGCAAACTCTGGGCCGCTGAAGGGGAACGTGCGAACTTAAACGCTGTGCCACCAGGTGGCCCCAAGCTGTTTTTTGAAGATAAAAATAGTGCCTTTCTTCTTATAAAACAAGTCACTGGTGTGACATCTTTTTAATTTCACAGAGCTGACAATAAACTGAGGCAAAATATGAAAGATTACTAAATAATCACATGCTTTGCAGATTTTGGGTTTTTTTTTGAAAAAATAAAGCAGATTGGTGCACATATGGATACTCTGGGTTGATCCTAATAAAATATTAATTTGAAATTATTATGATTTTCAAAATGCCTTTCTATTTTAACCAATTTATCTCAACCCCCAAAACAGTGTCACCTCTCAAACTCTAGCTCCTATACATGTATCAAAGAAGAAAGATCAAAAATAATAAAACCAACACCAAACACCATCTCCACTATAGCAGCCCATCAACATGTGCAGGTGTATCCAATCAGTAGCCCCAGTTTGGTTTGGGAAATGAACAGCTGCAGGTTATACACAGAAAGTATAATCTTTAAAGGACAATGAATAACTGAAATCTGGTGAAGAAAAATGTTTGAGGAGAAACACAGCGCTTCAATTTTTCCTCAATGCCTTCTTTAGTTCTTTCACTCATCTTCCATGAAAGCTTCTGTGTCTTCCTTACAGTCTTCTTCCCCTTTTCAATTTTTAAATTCTTAATGGAAACCAGTAATTACTTCCAAGAGATTTGGCTTATAGTCAAATTTCCTAAAAACACCTTCATATTATTAACCAAACTGAAAATAATAAAGGAGAATTAGTAAAAATGAATGCTCCTGAAAATTTAAATGCAATGTATGAAGAGCTTATGCACTTTGGGATAGACTAAATTTATAAATTTTATTAGGAATAAAAATGCTGCCAAATAATAAACTTACAATCAGATTTCCACTAGCAGACATAATTAACTTTTGGAATGAAAAAGAATATTAGTCATTTCTGTGTTTACTAAGAAGCACTTTAAATAGATTTTTAAAATTTACATCAAAGATACATGCGTCGGTTTCTTTCAATGTAGTAGTTTGGCTTCCACACAAAAAATACTTCAACTGTCAAGAAATATCTTGACACTCAAAAAACTTACACTAAAAAGAAAAACTCTCTACTTTATTCTCAACTAGCAATTAGCTGTTTCACCACTAACCAGAAAAATTGTCTCTGGATCTGCAAAAAAGAATCTGAAGAGTAATATAATAAAATTATTAAAGATTAGGGAATCCTCGGCCTTTACATTCTGGAAGTTTCTTCCATTGGAGCCAGTGAGAGGTAAAAGCTGAAATGCTTTGCATCAAATGAACCTTGAAACAGGACTATAATCTGAGACCAATCACGGTGGAAGAAGAGCAGTGTGCTCAGACATGTAGATGTGACGCTCTTGGTATGGCTTGCCTGGCTGAATTAGTATCAAATAAAACAACTATCCCAGGCCTTTTTACACTCTGGCAACAAAGATCCCAAAGGAACGTAAACCTTTAAAGCAGATATTTGTCAGGATTCATGCAGCCCTTCCCTAGTCACCTTGATAGGACAATGAAAGAGAAAGATTTACATATTAACAGCTGTGTTCTCATTGCTACCATAGAACAGAAGTTCTCATTGGGAGGATGGCCTGTTTAAATCATTCGTGGGCTTTTTAAAATTATGCATGTCCTGAAATTCCCCATACAGGCACTTCCTCCTCAACACCTACTTTAGAACAATTATTAAAACTTTAGGATTCTAGTGATGAGACACTGCAGTGATGCAAATATCATAAGGGCAAAAAAACACTATTCTCAAAATTATCTCCCAGCAATACCCCATAGAAGTAGCTATTCAGACCCCCTTTGTCTTTTTTCAAAGGAAACAGAAGAGTAGCCATTATATTCAGTCAGAACAGAACAGGAAAACTCCAGCTGCCTTGATCCTTTTCATTCACCTCATGGATCTGCTTCCCTAAAAGGTGCAGGAAATAAGCTTGGCAGAGTGGCATTAGGCAGACCTGGGTCTGAATCCTAAATTCTGCTATTTATGTTTTGACCTTGCACATATCCCTTCACTTCCATGAATCCAGGTTTCTCATCTGTAGCAAAGGTATGATAACCACCTTCTTGATTGTTTACTAGGTCTGTACGAGATAATGTACTATAAACACACATAACGCTGTGCTTGCCACATAACATGCATCAAAAGCTGTTAACCTATACTCCCTTAGAAATTGTAATAATGCCTTGCGGTTATATAACATATTTTGAATTCTTAAAGTGCATCCACATATATCACCTTGTTCACTTCTTAGAAGAAAGAAAGAAGGAAAGAAGGGAGGGAGAGATAGGGGAGGTTAACAACTATTATCCCACTTAATTTAACAGATAGAAGAAACATGACCAAAAAGTTGGTGATCTACCCAAGGTCACACAGTAATGACAAAGATCCAGATTCTGGAAATAATTTGGCCCAGTCTGTTCTTTTAACAAATGAACAGATAAAAGTTCAGAGAAATTCAGGTGAGAAAGTCAGAACCAAATGGGTCTGCTGTTTTGTAGGACAGTTGTCTTCTAACTCCACCCCACTGTTTTCTCTCATGTTGGGTTCCAATCAGGGAGCAAGGGTAGCAGCAGCATTTAGTGGATCTATTCCACCCAGAGCTTGGGAGAAAAAGCGTTGACATTATTCTGGAGTAGTCAGAAGCTTCTCCCCAAATCCCAAGCCCTGCTTATTTTCCATGTCCACACCCCGGGCTGTATTAGCAGCCCTGAGAATCGAAAAAGTGATTATATGAATAACCCCACACACAAAATTATGGTATGTAATTCAACAAACCAAAAGAGTACTAAACCCTAAACCAAGGCTAAGAAGACCAACAGAGTTAGAATTTTACCTACAGTGAACTTTTTAACACTTACTTAGAATTTTAAATACAAAATTAATAATTTTTTAATAATCTCTGCTTTACTGGCACCCTAATCACACACCCAGTTGGCCGATTGGATAACCCAGCACCGCCCACTCATGCGTCTTCAGCTCCTGAACACCCTGACTGCACACAGCGGACTAGGGCTGAGTTCCTCCTCTAATCCCTTTTCTTACTTTAGTCCCACTATTTGTTCCATTTACACTTTCTGCCTCTGATTCCACAGAGATAAGGACTCCCCGCCTTTCCAATCCCAGGGCCATAGGCAGGTTGATGAACTTGCTGCGTCATTGAAACAGGATTTTAAAAGATAATATCTCAAAGGTATAAAGTTATCTACGGTGCATCGAAATACTGTGTCTAGTTATAGTTATTACACTGGACATCCTCTGTAGCAAAGTTCAACTTCAGGACAGCAAGTGACCTCTTGGTTTTGGAATTTTGGACTCAGCGTAGAAAAATTACATGAGGAAGGAATATAAACATCAGTTAAATGGAGATGCATTTAATAGGTCATCATCCTTTGCTTCCCTCCCTCAAAAATTGTAGTGGAATCGAAATAAAAATTTCCTTGACTCCTAGCCCAATGTTCCTTATACACATTACCCTGCTAGTGTTTACTCATCACAACTCAGTATTTCTCATTTAACAAGATAAAGCTTACTTTTCCCTGGGACTATGTGATTCACTGTGATGCAGTTTGCTAACTGGGACAGTTGTCTAAAATCACTTACAAGTAATGGCACAATTCTCAGCCCCATACGAGCCTTGTTAGGTATCACCTTCTTTCTCCATTTGAACATTTTAAATGAATTTTGGAATAATAGTTTTAAACTTCTATTAAACATTCTTATTTTATTCCTATTTAAATTAGTACAAAGTTCTACATTTCATTTTTTCAATTATATTTACAAGTTATTTTAACACATATATGATTCTTTATCTAAACACCCATTTTTCATACTTACAGAAATTTACATTAATACCGTACATAGGACTTCTCTTTAGAACATGTGCTTCTTGTTTGAAAAATCTCATTTATCTTTTATTGTAGGTGCATTTTCCATTTCCTTCTTTTCTATAGCTTTAACCACGCACGTCAGAAAGTATTAAGTAATTGCACAGTTGACATGACAGTATTTTTCTCATCTCTGCATTCATTTCCCACAGATCCAGCACCTCTGCCCTTACCTTAATCAGAAGGCAGGATTGTTTAGGGCATTGACTAAACCCTTGGCTGCAATCAAGGCAAATACATGTCTGCATCTTCTGTTCTCTCGGAGGAGAGATTGAAAAGAGGAATGAGAGTTCTAACTGATACACTAGCCTTCCAGCTATGTTGTGCCTGGCCTTTCAGTCTGCCTAGTCCCTCAGGTCCTGACCCAGTATGAAACCTGCTGGATTGCTACTGTCTGACTCAATGCCCGGTCTTGACTCTTCGACCCAGCCTTGAACTCTTACCACCCACATCTAAAGTGATTTCTTGGCTCAGAACACATCTCAAAAGCAGGCTTTGTCAATTAATACTCTTAAATGAGCACCTTCCTTCCTTCCTATCTCAAAGCAAAACACAATACATAAGTAATAGCTTTTAACTTTACTTTGGCTTTGTTATAACATCACCATCTTGTTATACCTTTAAATGTCTCTTTTTACACCTTTGTCTACAATATCAACTGTATATTTCAATATATTCTTTGTGTAGTTTATAACTTTTCTATTTTGCTTCTCACAATCTTTGTTCTCCTTTTGTCATTATCTCAGCTTATCCCATCCTTAAGGTGTGTCTCCTACTCTGTGGATAGTTTTGCTCTGAAAATTGACCTGCTGTCCTTCTCACTGTTTTTCTCCAGAGAAATCTGGGTATCAAAAATGCCTCCATTTACTAAACCAGGCTTCCTTCCAAAGAATACTTAGTACAGAGCTGTCGATGGCACACACGGCAACAGTGAGGTCCTCCCAAGAGAACTTGGCAAAATGAAGTACAAAGCTGATGTCAGGGTTGAATTTATAAACTAGACACACTGTGGATGAGATTAGCAAAGTAAGATGAGTTACGGTGGTAGAAATATAACATCTAACATTAACATATTCAACAACTATTTCCTGAGTGTCTACTATGTGCCAGGCACTGTTCTAGATGCTTGGGATGCCTCAATGAACAACACAGACAAATGTGCAGGATTCAATAACATAGGGCAGAAACTCGAAGGAAGTGATGCAGTTAGCCAAGTGGGTATCTGGGAGAAAGAGTTCCAGGCAAAGGAACAGTGAGTGCAAATGTCCATCATGTGCTCCAGGAAGAAGAAAAGCAGTAAGAAGGCCAGTGAGGCTGGGGCAGAGTGAGCAAGAGGAACAGCTGGAGGAGACATCTCAGAGGGCGGAAAGGTAAGGAGACGTCAGAGAAGAGTGTCAGGAGGAGAGAAGATCATGTAGGCCCATGTTGACTATTAGAAAGAGTTTGGAAGTGGTTACACAGCTCCGAGTAAAGAATTAACACAATCAAACTCAGGTTTTGACAGGATAACTCTGGCCACTGAGATGGGGCAAGGGTTGAGCAGGGATTCTAGTTAAGCAGCTGATGCAATGATGCAGGTGAGTGATGACAATGGTTTTGACCAGTGTGGTAGCATTGAGAATTGGTTGCTCTCTGGATATATTTTGAACATAAAGTCATTGATTACATGTAGTGTGTGAGAAAGAGCTTGGAATCAAGGATGACTCCAAGATGCTTCACCTGGAAATTGGAAGGATGTGGTCTCCATCACCTGAGATAGCTAAGATGCAGAGGAAATTTTGTGGGGAAGATGAGGAGTTTAATTTTGGGCACGTGTAGTTTGAGAAACTTATCAGACATCCAAGGATGTATACTAGAGTCACCCTAAAAGATAAATCTCTCTTCTCCCCTTTTGCTCCTCCCTTTCCCAGTTATTCTTCCTTATCTTCCAATTAATAATTTCCTAGGGAAAATATTTTAGTTGGACCTTTCTGGTTCTGTTCACCCTGGTCCAATCTACAGTAGTGTTCCACAGAAAAGCAGAAAATATATTACGTAATTTCCAAAGGTAAAGTGTATTTCATTGTCGAACCGATTTTGATAGGAGGCCATAATATATAGCCTGTGTCACAGAATTACAAACTTTTAGGAACCTTAGGCAGAATCTACAGCAACCTCTTATTTTATACTTGAGGGAGCTGAAGTCTAGGGAGGATAAATGACTTTCAAAAGGTCAGTCACCTAGTTATTACAGAGCTAGAGCTAGAACCCAGGGATCCTGGAAGCTATAAGAGCATGAGGCTTCTCAGTTGATTTCTTGGTTTTGCTATTATTCATATGCTGCAGCATTCACACTCTATTTACATATTTTTATTGGAAATATAATTAAATACTAGACTTTTGGCATAGGGTGACCACTTTCCTGGCCTTGAAAACAAAACTTTTTCTTTTCCTTCCTTTTCTAATTAAATGCCTTCAGAGACCTTCCGTTAGCCTCAGATGAACAGGACTATGGATTGTAAAACATCAAGCAGATAAACGATTTGCACCAGTAAGATGGTCTGGGATTTAAACCAGAGAAAATGTAACTTTTAACTTTTAAAGACATTTAAATGAATAGAGTTGGCCATATAAAAAAACATAACATTACAATAGTTTCAAAAAATTATTTCTGGAGAGAATGTTGGACTATCACAATTTAGAAAAAAATTTCCTGAGCTTTTACAGCAATACTTTCTTCTACTACAGGTTTGGTTATAATTTCACACTGAAAAGTTTGGGATCAAACGAGAACAAATGATAGATTAAATCCCACCCAGGTAGGTAATACTGAACAGCTTTAATTATAACCTATAGTTATATAAAATAGAAGATTATTGGTTTGGTTATCATTTTTTAGCTGTACTCTCTATATCTTCTTCAGGAAATCCTTACGAGGCCATGATGTTTACTGGATTCACAAAGAAGGCACGAGATTTGTCGAGAACTATAAATCCTTCTATTTAGTTCTGACAGTATAGACATAGCCTCGACTTCTTTAAGGTAATTAAATAGTCAGCTGCACAATAATCTTTAAATAGAATGAAAACTTACTTTAGAACTTCCTTTCAACCAGGTTCCTTCATTACATTAATGAGCCAAATAGGGATTAATGGTGATTATAGCAAATCAGTATGTGAAATTGTTGAAGTTGTGTTTTTAAGTTCTTCCTTTTCTGCTTTTCAATCTCCGATCATGGCTTTTTCTCCTTTTCATGCAAATGCTTAACATGCAACTCACTCACTATGTGGTGGTGTTGCTCATTCCTCTCACCTGCCCTGAATGCCTCAAATCGCAACTCCCCATCCTCAAATCAATGGCTTTTACAAATTGTCCTTTTAAGCACAGGAAGGTGATTTATTGAAAATTTAATGTAGGCAGATAATCTACTAAGAAATTAACTTATGTTTTGTTTCTAAGCTGTATTCATTAGGAAAGAGAGGAGAAATTGTCCCATTTCCAAGAATGCAACAAGAAATTTTTCCTAAAGATTGAGCTCTGCTTATACCAAGGAGTGGAAAACAGATTTTTTGTGTTTCAGAGCTAGAGAGGAAAATTTTTGGCTAGGATGGGCTAAAAGGCAATTTATTAAGCAGTGCTTGGTTTCAAGGTTTAGGTTGGGCTTTTTACACTTGGGTTATATAGTCATTTTCAGCCTTCAGGGACAAAGGCTGCTGACAATCAAAACCATTTTGGGGATTGTGTAAGCACCACCAAACTTGCATGTAGTCACACAGACAAGCATTGGTTCTCTTGCCACAATGAATGACCAATACTGAAAGTCCTACCATATGTGTATCAGTAGGGAAAGGGTGGGTATTTGAGCTGAACTTCATTTGATTTAAACAGAGATATGAGGACAAGACATTGTGGACATCACTCATTCATAAGGTCACCAGCAGCTGACTTGATGGCATGTTACAACAAAATATGATACAGTCTGCACAAATGTTTTAAAAGAATCTTACCTGTTGCTTATAGATAATAGGCTCATAAATAACACAAAGTAGAAAAAAAAACAAAAAAAAATGATCATATCATTTTAAGTCTTAGATGAAACAAAATGGGTAAAATGCCATTTCCATTTTTTGAAAACTATGAATTTCTTTGTGTTCCACTGTTTTCTTGTATTTAAAAGTTTTGTTTAAATTGAAATTAATATAATAATGGCATCAAGATTTAGAGGTAAGGACCAAATCACATTTCTTTGAATGAAGAGAGGATATAGAAAAAAAGTCAATGACAGGGAAAAATAAAATCAAACTTCACTGTGTCCCTCATCATCTAAATCAGATGGTTAATTAAAAATTTATTTAGAACCACTCAGTCTACTTTCAAAGTGAATGTTATAGAGCCAAATGATATTAGCACAAGAGCATCATCTTTGTACAGAATTTAGGTATATTCTGTTAAATTTTTGTAGCTTTTAAATCTGATAATTTCCTAAAGCTTCCAGGTCAAAGATTGAAGTATGATATGATGTGATAAGAGTGTGGCAGGTGCAATAAGATCAAGGGTTGGTAGAGATGGGTTTTAACCTTATCAATATTAGAAGATCTCTGGAAATCTTTGGTCAGAAAAATTATTAGTCCAAAAGATAACCTTATATAGCTCCTTGAGATCAAGACAGGTACCTCTTTGCTCTTTCCCGGCAAAACTTATCAAAGACTTGATGCATGATAAAGGTGAGAAAAATATATTGTATTGAATTAACATAAGCAAAAATGAATTCGTGGAAGTATGTA
Source organism: Tapirus indicus (assembly GCA_031878705.1). Classification (NCBI taxonomy): domain Eukaryota; kingdom Metazoa; phylum Chordata; class Mammalia; order Perissodactyla; family Tapiridae; genus Tapirus; species Tapirus indicus. The sequence continues at coordinate 139,614,223 of CM062917.1, read as the reverse complement.
ATCATCAGCATCTTTCTCAGTAGTCTCACCAGAATTCTGCATGGAGAGTTACACTGCTCCCAGAGAGAAAGGCCATAGTATTTACATAATTTCCACACTTAGATCCTCTGGTTAAAAGCTTTTATGATGCAGAAACTTGTTCCCAAATTAAGCTCTTGAGATTATCAAAAGAGATGTTCTTAAAGTCTACCTCCTTTATTTATAGTTGGCAATTCACTTTATGGAAAATATAAGGGAACAATGAGGATTAAAATTTACCTTACTATTTACACACAATAGATGTAACTCTTTTTTTTAATTATATGGGTACTAAACATTGTGAGGACATATAAGATCTTAAAATATGAGGTCTCATAATTTCTGAAATGCCTGGAGATGTCACTCATTTTGAGGCCTATATTGGTGGTGGTACAAGCCATGATATGTTCAAAAGGTCACCAGACAGGCAAATATAAAACAATTTGCCTTCCTCTCACACATTATCTTAATAACTTTATTTGTAATATATCAAATGTACATTGTTATAGAGAGATGAGGGGCATCTTGGCAGAAAATATTTAAGCAGGGTATGAAATCTTTCCCCCAAATTACCATTTTTAAGGTAGGCTTCAGACAAAGTTCAATCTGTTCCCCTTATAGGAAGCACTGAATATCGTAACCTGATTTATTCTAGTTTGTTAAATACCACTACTACTAAACCCTCATGAAGCACAATGGGGAGGATTAAACACTAAGGATCAATGAATGCCTCCTGCGGCTTGTGAGGGTCTCTCTTTCTCTCTTTGTAAAAATCTGACCTATGCCACAGAATAGCCCCTGCTGTTGTACAATGTCTCTACTGTATGCACAATGCAATATAGAAGGTAGCAACTGAAATCCTTGCCTCTAATTGTGAAGACAAAATTTACCTGCATGGAATATCCAAAGATCTATGCAAGATAGAATATTATCAAATACTTTGCAGAGGAGCATAGTCTGTAACATAGTTTAGAAATTCACTGATAACAAATCTCAGGAAAGACTTATCCCTACGGAAGTTGAACCTGAAAGTAGCCTTTACAAAAGAGTTAGATTAATGAAGATGAGTTGGGTAGAGCACTTGAGACAAGATAAATTCATGAGCAAATGCATAAGGGTAGACTTAGATACAAGGTCTATATATTAGGGATACTGCTGATACTGAGCTGGCAGAAACAGAGGGTTCATGTCGGGAGAAAGGAGGAGATAAGGTTGGACAGGCAAAATGAAACCTTAAATTGAACGCATTAAAGCACTAAAATGAAAAGTTTGAACTCAATGCAACAGACAATGGTAACTGGTTACCTCATCTGCCACCAACAGATCATTTTAGCTTTGAATCAATCCAATTTAGATTCATGTATTGATATCAAAAACAAAACACCACCGTAAGTCTCTGATAAATTTTGCGATGGATGAAGAAGAAGGGAGAGAAATATTTCTAACTTCAAGGAGAATCCCAATGCCAATTTTGAAAGAACTTTTCAAAGCCATCATCACTATCTGTACTAACACATCTTCTCAGCCTATTATACACACTGTTATACACACCTTGCTAATTCCTATATAAGGAACTTTGCTCTTATGATCAATTTCCATCATAAGAAATATTCTTTCTCCTGTGTCAACTTTTTTCCAGATTATACTCATCAATCAGGTTCTAATTTATATCTCCTTTTCTCCAGCATATGTGTGAGAATCACCTCCATTTATACTAAACTCTGAATTTTCTAAATACTCATAGTATTTTTTTTTTTAACTCACTGGAGACAATTATCATATTTGCTGTCTGTTATACAAAGAATTATATCCTCCCCAAATTCATATGTTGAAGCCAACTCCCCCTCCCCCCATGTCACTGTATTCAGTGACAGGGTCTCTAAAAAGATAATTAAAGTTAAATGAGGTCATAAGGGTGAGGCCCTAATCCACAGCACTGATGTCCTTATAAGAAGACAAAGAGACACCAGAAGTACACAGGCACAGGAGGAAAGCCCACGTGAGGACGCAGCAAGAAGGCAGCTTGTGTACAAGCCGAGGAGAGAGGCCTCAGGAGAAACCAAACCTGCACACACCTTGATCTTGAACTTTAGCTTCCAGAACTGTGAGAAATAAACTTCTGTTGTTTAAGGCACCTAGTTCATGGTATTTTGTTATGGCAGCCCTGGAAAACTAATATAGTGCCTGTATTTACTGAATACTTGTCTTATCTCCTTTATTTGACTCTGATCCTCTGAAGGGCAGGAAATAAAATTACCTGATTTTTAAAAATCTCTTATAATGCTTGAGGTATTTTATTTGTTGCAATAATGTTAGATGATTAAATGTTTGCATATGTGAATGAGTGCATTTTAGATTCTTATAGAGGAAAGTATTCTTTAGGAAGATTTAAACTACTGCTAGAGTAAAAGAGTGAAAATCACTTAAGACTCCCAGTATAAAACAGGAAGAGCACATTGTAATGGAAATTATTTTGACTTGGAAGTCATAAAACCCTGACTTTGAATCCTCGCTTCTCCAATTAATAACTGTCTTCAGCTTCACTATTTTTAAAATTGGATAATAATAACACAACTTTCAGTATTATTAGAGTTAAAAGAAACTATTAAGCATCGACTAATTTCTGGTGACACTTGTTTAATAAATGTTGGCTATTTTGACAATTTTAAGTGATACAATTAGAAAAAGAATAAATTAGGGAAAGAATAAACCTGAAAAAGGGGTAAATGTATTATGAGAGGTCTGAAAGAAGCTGGTAAAGTACAGAGGACAGAAAAATAAAGAGCTTACTAGGGGCAAAGCTGTACTGAAAAGCACAGCTCAGTCTGGAACTTTAGCTTTTTAAAGACGTCTATCCACATGGTCATGTAGTTTTTTACAGCAATGCTAACTAGCCTGGAAATAAGAAAAGAGAATAACTGGACTCGCATGGAGCTTGAGATTAGTCTGGAGAGGATGGCTAAAATAAAAGAATATATATAGACGAGAGTTTTGTGAAATACTAGATCCTGGGTCCATGTTGGATAAGAAAACATGGCAAGCCACGAAGGAGCTGATAATAAGGGAGGACATGGAAATGGAAATTGTGATTTTTTTTTCCTGCTCCCATTTCAGTTATTTCTTGACTTTACCAATACTCTGGCTTTTCAAAATTCCACATTTGGTTATACCCAAACAGTGAGCCAAACTGGGATTCTCTACTCTGATCAACTATGTTTTCAATTAACTCATAGCAACAGGATTCCGATTTTATGACCATCTCATTTCTTACCTATTGTCATGATACACTATTATAGGACCTGTGGTCATTCAAAATATTCATCTATGATTTAGAATTCCCATTATAATGTCTTCAGATTTTATGTCTATAAAGAAAGAGTCTAATACTTGCTATTATCTTTAAAGTAGCTAT